>JASDDO010000031.1:302806620-304097647 GCA_030015575.1 Agapanthus africanus | reverse complement strand
AAGCCGAAGGTGCATTTTTAAAAGGTAAAGTCTTTTCTAACCGATACGGCCTAATATCAATATCCTAGCATGATCCCAAACTCTTTCCATTACAAACTAAATCCCAATTAGAATCACATTTAAACTTAATTGACTTTGATCAAAGAAACTATCCCACAATTTAAATTTGGCTTGGGATTTATACCTCACACAAAAACAAGAGACCAAGCTTGAAATCTAGCCTCCCAAAATGGCCTCCAAGCTCCTAGATCCATGCAAGAATAGCTATTGAAAAATGGGTAGGAGTTAGATTTGAGTTTTGGTTTAATTTTGATGGAAATTTGATGGATTTTGAAGACTTTTTTGATGAGGAAAAGAGAGGGGAAGAAGGAGGAGGGGCTGCAGTTTGAGGGAGGATGGGGCTCGTCCAGCAGGTGGGGGAGGGGTTTGGAGTGTGTGGGTGTGGAAAAGAAAGTCCAAGTCAAGGTAAAATACCCCCCCAAGTCAACACCAACTTCTTCTCTCATTAAACTCTTCTTTTCCTTTCTTTTCTTTGAAATTCAAGTGGGGATAAATATGGTGGCTGCTGAATTCAGCCATGGGGAGGAGTAAGTGGGGGTGTGTGGGTGTGGGCACGGGTGTGGGGTGATGAAAAATGATAAATACAATACCCCAAACATCCATTTACGCTAAAAAAAGCCTTTTTTCCTCAATAATTTCTAAACCATTTTGGCAAATGATTTCGTTCCAAAAACCACATGATAAATTTTTATTTAATGTTTTATGATGCACAAAATTTGTTTCAACTCATTCCAATTTGTAATTTTCCCTAATTAAATGTATTAGTGACGGCTTAAAATAATAATAAAATAATATATATATTTTTTTTTCAGAAAATTTGAAATTTCACCAGCGGCTCAATAAACACCAAATAATAGCAATTACATAGCTAGAATATGTATATTTAATTTTTTATAATAAGATATTTGTATTTTGACTTTTTACAGAAAACCCCCTCATTTTACCGAAACGATTTTCAAAACGCTACATTGATTAAGGTGAATGTTCACAACATTACTTACAAATGCAAATTCATAACCTTCTTTAGATAATAAAGATACAGATATGATATTACAGGGTGCGTTGGGTACAAAATAATAATCACGCAAAACCAAAACGTGTTCATCTGACAATCCCAGGTGATAGTCCCCCACGGACTCAGCATCCATGCCAGCTCCGTTTGCAACTCTGAGGGTCATATCACCTGCCTTCAAAACCCTACGCCTTCTCAGTGCCTGTAAAGAATTACAGATATGAGATCCTGATCCGGTATCCAATACCCAGGATGTAGAGTTTATTGATAGACGGTTTTCAATAACATACACACCTGAAGCTGAAGCCGCAACTTGCTTCAGATCCTGGTTTCTGGCCTTCCAAGCCCTGCAATCCTTTTTCCAGTGTCCACTCTTGTGACAGTAAAAGCATTCTTCCTTTCCCACAAGCTTTCCCGCTATCTTTGTTGCCTTTGTCTTTCCCTTCGTATCCACTTTACTAACACCGCCCCTTGGTTTGGCGGGGGCTTTCTTCTTCTTTCCCTTGGCTTTCGCCTTGGACCTAGAAAAGGAAGATCCTCCTACAAACAAAGTGGATGTTTCCCTACCTTTCTGTAGGGTGCCCTTTGCACTCCTCAGCATGTTGAGGAGTTCTGAAAGTTCAACTTTTTTTTCTTGCAAGTTGAAGTTCAGGATAAACTGGGCGTAAGTGGAAGGAAGGGACTGGAGAATCAAGTCCGTGTAGAGCTCGTTCTCTAATGTGGTCCCAAGGTCCGTGAGCTCCTCAATGAAGCCAATCATCTTAAGCACGTGTTCCGCTACCGATGATCCGACGGCTAATCTCGCCGAAAACAGCTTTTTCGAGACTTCGTATCTGGCGATACGGGATTGCTCTCCATACAGTTCTTTTGTATGGAGAAATATGGATTCAAGGTTCATATTCTTGTGCCTCCTCTGATGTTCATTGTCCATAGAGGCAAGCACGAGGCACTTGGCCTTCGCGCAATCGATTTCCCAGGTCTTACGGATTTCCTTATCCGCGACGCTGGTTTTGGGACCTGGGACAGGGGGAGCTTTGGTGGTGAGGAGATACCCCAACTTGTCATAAGTGATTGCCATTTTGACATTCCTGAGCCAATCTTTGTAGTTTGGCCCTGTCAATATGTTTTTATCTAGTAGTAACTTAAGTCCAGTCATGATGTTTGGTCGCTGCAATTAGGAGAGAGAGAAGAAACACTTTAGCATGATGCTCTTGCAAGTTTAGAGTGGTTTTTAATTTGTCTAAACAGGATGGCTCCCACTGTCTCTCGAATCCCTCCTTAAACCAAAAAGGAAGAATTAGTCAGGATCAATCTCACCGTACAATACTTGCTTAACCGTTCAGCCAGGTTAGTGTCGGTACTTCGAGGGAGGTTTTCCAACGCTTTCGCGAAGTTCCTTAATTAAATAACCTCTTTTCCCTGTGGGCGTAGCCCCGCTAACACCTTTCTAGACACCTACTTGGTTTATAACATTGATCGTTATGTGAGAAATTTTCCGAGGAGTAGCATATACTCACAGTAGGATCGGGATCCAAATATCATCGCGTGAAAAAACTGAAGGAATCCTACCAGAATCATCACACTCCAAATGGTATGCAGCGCTAGCAAGTTTCAGTTTCTTTTGAAACTCCCGATGTGGATTTTTTCCCCATGCTCTTATGACCTTGGAGTGAGGTCAAAATGTCATAAGTCACATGTCAAGTTTTTCCCATCATTATCTAGGTTAATTTGAACCCACCCGTACCTATCCTTGACGTAGGCCAAAATGGCAGTACGACTGTCTCAAACCAACGCATTCTATCTATGCAACAGATAAATATCAGGCAGCTACCAATCACTATGCCTTGGCGTGAGGTCAAAATACATAGCTTGAATACTACCGAATATTTAACTGAAATGATGGAGGGCTACGAATGGTTTTGGCGAAACCGTGAACGTAGTGAACTTGATATAATCGATGGAACAAGATAGCTTTTAAAAGGAGTGGCTTAGGCTCCGCATTTAAAAGTTGTTTTTTTGAAAAGAAACCGAGTGGTTTTGAAAGTGTTCCAACGACTCAACTTTGGTTTATTTTCTTGCATTAATTTAATGCGTCCCATCATTTAATCCTACCATTGCAGAAAACAACGAAAATATGACGCACGCTTATGCCATCCGCATTCGCCACAGGGCCCCGTCATTACCCGTTAGGTTACTTAACTAACGACAGAGCGGGGGCTGGACTAGCGCGGATGCAAAACATAAGCAACGCCTAAATAGATATCATATATAGATATACACATTCGTCACATGCAATGATAGCCATTCCAGATCACAGATGAACACATTGGATATACTAGGAATCCGCAATCCGTACGAGCCTGTAACGAAGAGCGGATTACACGGTCGCAATGAATAGCCTAGACCCCACCCTAGACCCCTACGGGTGCGGCAAACTACCCGCTAAGTACCCGAAGCGAAGCAACCTCCCTCAACACTGTGAGTAGGCCACTCGGCACTTCGAGATACCCGGTAGTTTGTGCACCCCACCTTGGGTCTATCCTAGGAGCAAAAACAGTAAAAGAAATTATACAATGACGGCTACAACCCCATCCCGGTTGTGCGGCCATATAAATAATATTACATCAATTACAAATTACATGAATTGAAAGAAAAAGAAAACTCTCATCTCACAACCCCCCGGCTATTCATCCGCGACAATCCAATGAATTCATATACACATACCATCAACATTACAGATCACAGATATGTATAACCCCCACTAATCGACGTATAGCGATTAGCAGAAGTTCAATACATATATCACATCACAGATATAACCCGTTAGCTTAAGTCTTTAGAAGTTCAATCAAAATACGGATTTTTAAACCCCAAAAACAAATTTTGCTTTCTGTAAAATCTGGGCAGAAAAAACATATTTCAAAAATACCAAAACAGCCCCAGAAAAACACTGCAGGAAAATTGTGCCACGACCGAGTCAACTCGGCCGCGGATCCACGGCGGGAGCATGCTCCTGCCGCGTTTCCGCGGCGCTTTGATCGAGTCGGTGGACCAGTTTTCTTGTGTGGGTTTTAAAAAGCCTGAGCCGATTTTTAGTGTAAGATTAATTAATTTTTGAACAGAAAACAGAATCGACAGAAACTTGATATTACGGGCATGTTTCGGGACTTTTTCTCCGATTGAACTTCTAGTTACTTTGCTAACATGTGAGATAGTGTTTAGATAGGCTCTGATACCACTGTAAGTCCACGTTACCTCTCCCGGTTCTTACGGGCCTGCGGAAATGATGAAAAACGATTTTTCTTTTGGTGGTAACATGGGCTCAAAATACGGATCTTTGTTAAACAACTATCTAACAACCTAACTAAGAGTTTTACCTACTCGGTTAGGGGTTATACCTTAACTTGAAATCCTTCTCTTGGACTCCTTGTGGTGGTCGGATGGTTCTCTCCTCGTCGTCTCTTTGTGCCGAAGATGGATCCACCTGAAAGCTTCTACCTTTGGCTTCAACCTCAATCTTGAGGAAACTAGAACACTTGGTTTGCTAAACCTTGTGTACTAGGATGAGTAGAGAAGTGTGTTGGGTTTTATCTCTATGGTTCTTACTTCTCAACACATGAGACAAGTAGAACCATGGACTAGAGAGAGAGCAAGAGGAAGAGGGAGAGATTGAGGATGAGAGAGAATGAGAATGATAGAATGAGCAAGACTTTTCTCACCCTTGCTCTCATAATCCAAAATAATCATAACTCATAATAATAATTGAGTATTATGAATGGCCATATCATTTCTTGCATTAAATGCAATTTGTGAACAAACAAGCAAGCCAAGGTCAATGCCAAGAAATGATAGCCATTGTCATGATGATGGTCAACAAGTCCAACCTAGTCAACCGGTCAACTAAGTCAACAAGTCAACAAAGTCAACCCTTCAACCCAACCATGGCACAAGAATACTTAATTAATATTATCATTAATCATATTTCTTATTCTCATTAGGGTTTAGCAATAGTCAACAGTCAACAACCCTAATGAGAATCATCTGCCTCTGTCTCTCTGTCAATCGTGCATACGCACCCGCATCCGCGTTCCGAGGAACACGAATACAAACGAGATAAAACCAATCCCAAAACGTACACTAGGATCTGGCTTAAACCAAATCTCGCTAGTGATAACTGCCCGGACACTAAACGTGCATAAGTGCACGGATGTGACCGAACCCTGTCGCAAAACCATGCGACCTCTACTCTTTTGCCTAAAGGCGAATAGCTCTCTGTGTGGGACTCTAAAGACTCGACACTACGCTGGCAGTGGGTTTAACCACAGACCGCAAGTGGCACTAGCTGTGCGTAATGGCCCCCAGGTAGATGCCGATAAGAAGACGGACGAGGTGAAACCCATCTGAACTCCTACTGAGCCTGAATGTGACAATCTGCGTACAGTCCGGTCTGTTCGTCTGAGAATATCGCATGGCGGGCCTAGGGGGCGGTAAACGTCAGTCCCCTGATAGCGGTACAAGTCGTGTCGGAGTGTAGCCCAGAACACCCTGAGATTAACACTGGAAACCTACCAGTATATCTCGCTTGCCCTGGCCAGGGACTTTGTGTAATGGCTCTCCTAGACACAGTGCGATATCACCCCCAATACCGGGAGAGACGAATCCTGTCTAACCGTCACTGCCTCTAAGTGCTTCGGGACTGCACCCAACTACTACCTGTTTGTACGACTCCTTTGAGCCGTGGTAGGGTAGTAATCTAAGTACAATGGGAACACACTCGAGGCGAAGTGACAGTGTCAAGTCAGCGGACTAAGCTGTACTCATGTCACCTGGGAACTGACAACTGACGATAGGTATAGTACCAACCAACAGTTCCCGATGAGTCCTGTCCAGTGTACTCGTAACCTAACGAGCACCCGCATACTATCTCAAGTACGACGTACTGACGGCTGTGGGACAGACCGTCTCCCCTGCTGGGATGAGAAGCGCATACGCTAGTCTACTCTGGAGTATCGATGCCCTGTCTCGATAATCCTACGACTAGGGACCTGCATAAGGATGTGCTTGTGGATTACCCAGCCCCCACGAGTGTGATTGCCATCACAATGCTGGTAATCAAGCAAAGATCCTAAGGGCTCCACTAATGTGTATAGGTGATATACTAAAATAAACACATGTACACATTAAAGTAGAAACAAACCAAGTAGCATACTACTATTTTGAGCAAGATTGTCTATACAACTGTGAATATCCCAAGCTTCCATTAAGTAATATACAAACTAGTATGATACAGTAATGGCCTCTAGGGCATATACACTAACAAACGGGCAGGCAGGCGCCAGAATCACGCCGGCCGTTACACTCTCGGCGTCACGCCCGCGTGATGGACGGGATCTCCCATTAATGACGAGACAGGCTCGTTAATGGGGGATCGTGATGGCGTGGAACGTGGGACATGGCCGGTGGGTATCTCGCACATGGCGAGATTCACGGAGGTGGGGCGGTTGCGCCTGTGATTGGTCCCGTTGGTCGGTCGATGAGACCGAGGAAGATGAGCTCGGCGGGAGGCTTGGGGACGAGCGGGAGGCCGAGGTACCTTGGTTATGCTATAGCCCGGAGACGAGCTGAGAGGGCCGAGGAGGCCAATTGTGCAGGGGCTCGGAGGTGAGCTAACGGTTGTCTGTAAGGCTGGCACAGGAGTGGTGTGGACGGTCGCAGAAGGTCGGCTACGTCCATGGGTCGCAGACCCCGGGTATTTCACCGATGTACCATTCCTGGTCCTTTCTTGCTGGCTTCGGGACACGTTATCTGCCACGTGTCATGATCTGGGAGATCACCGATATCGAGCATCATCATTAGCCCCCCACTCTCGTCCCGACCTGTTCACGGGTCGGGTCGAGAGTGGTCTGCCGGGTCGCCCGAGGTGAGCTCCTTTTCGTAAATATCGTAAGCGTGCTTTCCTGGGCAATCAGCTGTATTTTTAGATGACGTCAGCGGATCACGGGCCAGATTTTGCATTAAAGAGGATGCGCCGGATCGTGCGTACGTTCATCCAAGCGACAGCCCACGTGTCTGGCGCTGGTTGGCTGACGCGACGGGCCGCAGATTTCCGGCGTCCGGTAGGGTGCGACCAATGCGCGTGCGACAGGTGGAGCGATGGTGGCCGTCGAATGCGATGAGTCGTTTTGGTGGGATATGACTGTCACCGTTGGATGTGTACGCCGGTAGCTATAAATAGAGGTGGGGTCCCCATTAGGGCCCATACCTCTTCATAATTTCCTCGTCCAGAGTTTCGTTAGCTCGGTGCTCTCCTTTTTAGGTCGGATCCCTACGTTTTCTCTTCCGAGGACTCCTTTCCATCAGGTTAGATGTCTTCTTCTGAGGAGTCTATAGATGTCATCCGGGTAGATTCTAGTGAGTCTTCTGGAGCTTCCTCTTCTGAGTCAGGGTCCTCCCGGGAAGCTAGGGTTAGTAATGCTTTCCGGGGTCGTGCGACGGGGGCGGTCCCCAGAGCACAGGTCTCAGGTGTTCTTGGCGTACAGTCCTCGCTGAGGCGTGCGGAGGAGCTTGTCGACATCAAGACTCGTTTCCTTATTCCTCCCGGCTATTCGCTTCGGCTGGCCGAGGAGGAGGAGAGGGCAAACCTGGTACGGGGCAATGAGATTGCTCTGTATCTGGAGGCCTTTTGGGCCGGGTTGCGTCTGCCCTTCGCCCCCGAGGTGATTGCGGCGTTGAACTGTTTTGGGTTAGCCCGGGTCCAACTGGTACCGAACTCATGGAGGATCCTCCTCGGGTTTCTGGTCCAGTTGAGGTTGAGTCAGATCCCTTTCGGCCTGAGCCTCCTTGTTTCCTACCTTTGCTACAAAAACCATCCCGGTGCTCGCAATGGGGAGCCGAACTGGGTATATATTTTCTTTAGAAAACAACGGGGTAATGCCGCCGGGTCAGGGATCGTCGTAGTGCCTTCTTCCATCCATGAATGGAATATGAAGTTTTTCTTTATCGCGCCGCCCGAGGGTGAGGATTGGCCTGTGCCCACCCTGTGGCAAAGGGCCAGCTGTCTGCGGGTGGGGCGGTCGAATGATCCCGGCGCGGCGGTGTCAAAGTGGGTGCCCCTCCCTCGGGTTGACGTGCTGCTGTCTGAGCGGGCCCTCAGTTGGGCCGGGCTCAGCCCCGCCGAGTACACGAGTAAGTTGGGAGCTCTCAGGCGACCTGTTTAGACTTGTGCATTTTTTCTATTTTTCCTTGCATCGTTGACCCCTCGTATTTTTGTCTTATACAGGACCCATGGATATGAGCAAGTTCCGCGCGACAGTGATCGACGCGAAGAGGGGGAAGAAGTCCAAAGGCGCTGGCTCCTCTCACCCACCGTCTGTTCCGGCCCCGCCGGTGGCCCTATCACCTAGGTGCCCAAGTGAGCCCAGCGCCTCCGAGTCTAGTCGCGTGCCGGTTCAAAAGCGTGCTCGGGCGCAAGAGCCTCGGGCCCCTGAGGCGGGAGGCGAGGAGGGTTCTCCCGCGCCGTCCCTCAAGAGGTCTCACAGGAGGGCGCCCCGCTCCTCGGCTTCCCCGATCCTTGTGGACGATGGGGAGCTTCGCTTCGAGGTGCCCTCGGGGCTTTCTGTCGCCGACAGCCTTCTCTCGGATATGGAGTGGTCGGCCGGAGGCAGGGTCCCTCGAGGAACTCTCCAAGCCCAAATGGCGGCGATAGCTCAAGAGGCCGTGCAGGTTAGTGTTCGCACTTCACCTGGTTCTTCATCCAACATTTCGTCGGCGTGGTCGGGTGCTTCCCTCCCCTTTTTAACCCTTTTTCTTTCTTCAGGCCCTCCAGCACGTCGCCCTCGTCGTCCACATGGAGGACGAGGAGATTGTCCCGGCGATGCAGGCCGTAGGAGAGTCCTCCTTGCGGGAGGAGAGCTTAAGGCAGGAGCTGGGGGCAGCGACGGAGAGGGCTGCCGCCCTTGAGGACCGGGTGGAGGTCGAGAACAGGGAGGTCGCTCGGTACCGAGAGGCCGCCAAAGCCGCCGAGTCCCAGTTAAAGGACTCCCGGGTGCTCGTTGCTACCATGAAGAATACGGTGAGCACCCTCCGGAAGGAGAACGAGGCGGCAAAGGACCGGGCGTAGAAGGCGGTGGAGAGCTACAAAAGGTCGGATCAGTTTTACGCCAACCTTGCCATTGCCGGGGGCATCATTTGGCACGATGCCCTCGACTCCGTCAAGGCTCAGATGCTGGAGTTCCCAGATGCCGAGCTCCGGGCCTTATACCCTCTCGACGGCGACGCGTAGGGGATCCCCCCGGACATGATGCGGGGAAAGTGGCCCCCGACGGGAGCACGAAGGGTATGTTGGTCGCCCCGGCTGCCGGCGCCGAAGATCCCGCCGATTGTGCCGACCATGAAGTTGCCGCCCTGGGGTCGTAGGGGAGGTGCCGCATGCCGAGGTCGTCCCCTCCCCTGAGGCTTGAAGCCCCACGTCTTCTTATTTCTATCCTTTGCTCTGAAATTTTGTAAGCCTCCGGGCACTTTTGTTAGGCTGGGGAGCCCATAATACCTTTGTAGAGACTTTTGATTTATGTGAATAAAAAATTCTTTTGCAGTTTCTTTGCGTGCACATTATCCTTTGTTTGTGGAGAACATTCGTTATTTGCACGGTTCAGCTTTCATGTCAGATCGGTTCTTCGTCTGGCGATCACGCGTCGAGTTGAATTCGACCATTTGCCAAGTGTGCAAAGACCGGTGAAGGGTCGGTATCTCCATGGCCCCGAAGTCGAGATGGGGATTGCTTAGACGTGGATGGCCTCTTGGCGAGGGCTTGGATCGTGGCGTCGGTGGGCAGTAACACCGGCCGTGGATGACGGAGCAGGGTAACTGCTCGATTGCCTCTTGGCGAGGGCTTTGATCCCTGGTGTCGTGGGGTAGTGAACTACCAGCCAGGGATAACTGAGCAAAGGCGAGCCCGGTTGCCTCTTGGTGAGGGTTTTGATCCTAAGAGCGAGAGGGGCCGTAAGAGGCCTGCTAAGGATGGACCGAGAAAGGGCGAGCCCGGTTGCCTCCTGGTGAGGGCTTTGATCCTTAGCGTGGGAGTGGCCGTAAGAGGCCTGCTAAGGATGGACCGAGCGGGGGCGAGCCCAGTTGCCGCTTGGCGAGGGCTTTGTTCCTTAGCGCGGGAGTGGCCGTAAAAGGCCTGGTAAGGACGGGCCAAGCAGGGTTGCTGCCCGGTGCCTCTTGGCGAGGGCTTTGATCCCTGGCGCTGTGGGGTAGGGAACTACCTGCCAGGGATAACCGAGCAAGGGCGGGCCCCGTTGCCTCTTGGTGAGGGCTTTGATCCTTGGCGCTGTGGGGTAGGAAACTACCAGCCAGGGATAACCGAGCAAGGGCAGGCCCTGTTTCCTTTTGGTGAGGGCTTTGATCCTTAACACGTGAGGGGCCGTAAGAGGCCTGCTAAGGACGGGCCGAGCAGGGTTGCTGCCCGGTGCCTCTTGGCGAGGGCTTTGATCCTTAAGGACGGGCCGGGCAGGGTTACTGCCCGGTGCCTCTTGACAAGGGCTTAGATCCCTGGCGTTGTGGGGTAGGGAACTGCCTTGGCCAAGGTCTTATGGTGCTGGCCAATCGAACACAGTGCGATATCGACTCCCTATACCGGGAGAGACGAATCCCCAACAATCGCTCACTGCTTCTATGTGGTCCGGGATTGTACCAAACTATAACCTATTTGCACGACTCAGTAGAGCCGTGGTACGGTAGTAATCAAAGCACAGTGGGAACTCACATGAGACAAATGACGATCTCAGGTCTGAAGCCTAACCTGTACTCATGTCACCTGTGAACTGCTATCTGACGATAGATATAGTACCATCTAGAAGTTCTCGGCGAGTCCGTCCAGTGTACTCACCCACAGTGAGCACCTGTATACGATCTTAGGTTCAAAAGACCAATGGCTGTGGGACCAACCATCATCCATCGTCGGGGTCTAGAAACGTATACACTAGTCTACTCCGGAATATCGATGCCCTGTCTCGATACTCCCATGACTAGGGACACTTTAAGGATGTGCTTATCGACTACCCAGCTCCCACAAGTATGATCGTCATCACAGCACAGGTAGTCAAGCAATGATCCTATGGGCTTTATGAACATGTATAAATGATACGTAATAACAAGTAAAACATATGCACATGTTAAGATAAAGACAAACCAAATAGTATACTATCATATCGAGCAAGATTGTCTTGTACATACATATGTCCAAGCATCCACATGTATACATATACAATAATGGCCTCTAAGGCATACATATCCAACAATCTCTCACTTGCACTAAGTCCGCATATTGGCGTATCGAGTACCCAATGTCTGCACCAGGGCCAGTTGTTGGTGTATCGCATATCCAATGTCACGTCCCGCTTTCCAGAGTGCGCTAAGATCGGAACGTGACAGAGCCAACCATGCTACCTGTGGTTAGGAAATATCCCTCCACAGTCATATTACGGCTGTCTATAAGATATCAAGAACAATAAAAAAATATAAACTATCTAGTACATATCCATATGCCAGAATAAATGAGTCAAGAAATATAAATGTACGGAAGTAATAAATCCAATAAACAGTAACATCTGGAAAATAAGTCCCAAATACGGTCTCACATTAGGAAATGAAAGTACGGAAATAAAACTAAACTAAACTAAATACTAACAGGATCTTCACTGCTCGGCCTGTCGGCTGAAGTACTCCTGGTCAGCCTGTGACAAAGATAGAGCATCTGGGCCATGCAAAACCCAGACGTTAGTGTGTCATAATATCAAACGATAAAAAATATAATCAGGAGGTAACAAGATATGCAGGCATGAGTAGGATTAGTAATATGAATATAATAAGTAAACATGGATGTGGAACAGTGAAGGGTATCAGTGTATGTGACGTGCGGTGATCCATCTAAACTGTGCTACTGGGTTAATTACTCTCAAGTCTTTGAAATCAATTTAATGAATCGTCGATGTAACTCAATAGTATCCCGTGCGTGCCCGAGACCACGGTCCAGATTCTTGGGCTGAAATCCGAGACATGCCGCTAGGCATTAAACAGGAAACATGTACAGATGAATGATGTCGGCAACATCATCCTGGGGCTGGCCTAGCCCGTAAAACTGATCAGTATAAGCGTCGAACCGTTGAGTTACAAGTCAGGTTTCATCATTGATTTCCCCTTACCCCTAAGTTATGTGTTCAAGTCAGGTATTGATAAATCTGGAGCTAATGCCAACACAGGATCAAGCGGGTAAAGGTTTGTCTGAAATAGACAACATGATATGTCCATCGGGACAATAAGTCAGGAATGTCGGCATTAGGAACAGGATCAGGTAACATGTCAAGTAGTGGTGTATCAGGTCATGTCAAGTAGTGCACAGTGTATCATATGGGTGTCCAACAGTAAAACGCAGTAAGTATCGAATCACGACAAAAATACGGATGTACGGTAAAAGTATAGATGCACAAATATCTATCAGGGGTTACATCATGGCTATATAGGATGCACATTATCAAGCATAGGGTACTAATATAACAATAATATGAATTAATATAATATGGCATTCAACTAGATATGCAGAATTAATGGTATGGATACACAATAAAACATGGATGCAAAAATATTTATTAGGGGTTACAACTACAGCTCCATGACTATATAGGATACACACTATCAAGTATGGGGTACTAATGTAATAGTAATATGAATTAATGTGATCTGTAGATGCAGCTACATATATAATAAATGATATGGATGCATACGGGTATCCGAAAACAGTAAAACATTAGTATGGATGTACAGTGCAATCAAAATGTGATATTTTTATTCATATGGATGCAAAATAAGATACATAGCATGTAGCAAGATGAACTTTCCTCAGAAACAATGGTCGATATGCAGGCGGCTTGGTGCGACACGACACGATACAGTGTGTGAAACGGCACGACACGGTGCTGGGTCTTGCGGTGACACAGGACTGGTGCGATGGTGGCACACAAGTGGCATGGGCTGAGCACGAAGCGGCATGACGTGTCACAGGAGTAGGGCACATGGCGTGGCACGGTACGAGTATGGTGATGACACGGTCATGGCACGGTCTGGGTACGGTGCATGGTCTGGTGGTGGTCTGGTCGCGATCTGGAGATGATCTGGTGCATAGTCTGGTGGTGGTCTGGTCGCGATCTGGACATGATCTGGTGCATGGTCTGGTGGCGACACGGTCGTGACATGGAAGTGGTGATGGTATGATTTTGGTATTGTAGTGGTACTGTGGTGATGGTATGGTTCGTCCGGATCGTCGGCAGCGGCATGGCGGCGGCGATGACTGGAAAACAAGAATTCAAGAAAGAGAAAAGAGAAGAAGAATTTGAAGGAGAAGAAGAAGGAGGAGGAGGAGGATTGCTTCTGGGGTTTTGGTGCTCTGGGGTCAGAGGTGAAGGCGAGGGGGTGGCGTCGACGATGGGCCGTCGACGGCAAGGATGCAGGCGGGGGTTTTCCGGCGAGGCAGTGGGTGTTCAAGGTGGCTGTAGGGTTCGAACTCGGGAATGCACAGGTTCTTTTGGGAGAGGGGAGAGGAGTACGAGGTCGTGGCGAGGGATTGGAGGCGAAGACAAGGCGGTCGGAGCTCCGGCGAAGGTGCAGCGACGAGGGCAGGGGCTTGGCATGGGTTTCTTGGGTTGCCGGGGAGAGTTGCAGGTGGTGGTGGTGATGAAGGGAAGTGGAGGAGAAGGTGGTGGCGATGGGTAGGCCGACGACGGCGATGAAGGAGGAGGTGAGGCAATGGGTTCGTAGGCGTGCAGTGCTCGGGGGTTCTTGAGTTGTTGCGATGGGTTCGTCCCGGCCACGTCGTCGGGGAGGAAGATGGGAGGAGAGGAAGGTTAGGTGGTCGAGGAGGATGAGATGAGAAGTCGGGGTGCAGGCGACGGGGTGAAGAGGTCGACAGGGTGAGCACGAGTGTGGTTTTGAGTCGGAGGCGGGAGAAAAGGAAAGAAGAAGAGGGAGGAGAGAGAGAGGTACGTGGGGAAAATATGGGGAATATGTTTAATAAATAATAAAAAAATTGTAAATAATATATATATATATATATATATATATATATATATATAAGAGCTGGGATACTGTTAGGATTATAAGATTTAGGATTTTTAAAATATTAAAATATATTTTATAGTTATAATCGCATATAGTTAAGTATATATAACAGTTAATATATATAATATAATATTAAGAAAATTTGAGTTTTTGGTTAATACAAAATTATTCCAAAATACGCCCGGGCCGGGTCTAAAATTACCGTTTGAAAATACGGATAATATACGTGTCAACCAAAACCAAAATAGGATATCCGGATAACGAAAAAGCATACCCCCAAGAACGGATACACGTAACATGCACGTAGCTATCCAAACAAGTCTGTTTCACTGAACAGGACGAGAACATGATACACCGATACTACCACAGGGTCAGGGGTATGATGCAGGCCATGCTAGATATTTTTAAAATATTTTATTTGACTTATTTGTTTTATTAAAAAAATGCAGATGTCAGATATAATGCCAGTATGCAGTATAAACAATATTAAAAGTGCACGGATCCTCGTAACTAGCCGGGATAAATTATAAACAGGTATCAAGACGAGTTTCAAGCATGCAGGTCGAGTCGGATGCAAACACGGATACCAATACATTATTCGCACCCAAAACACAATAAATCAAGAAATACCCAAAATAGAACTGGTATAAATGAACTAGGGTGTTACACCCAACATCTCAAATAGTCTCTCGAACTGTGCTTGAGGAAGGGCCTTGGTGAATGGATCCGCCGTGTTGTCTTTTGAGTCCACTCTCTGCACCTCGATCTCCCGGCGATCAACGATCTCCCTGATCAGGTGATACCGCTTCAAGATGTGTTTGGATTTCTGATGGGACCGTGGTTCCTTTGCTAAAACCATAGCTCCATTGTTGTCGCAATACAAAGGTATTGGATTAACAATGGATGGAACCACCTGAAGTTCAGTAATGAACCTCTTAATCCAGACAGCTTCTTTTGTGGCATCGTTGGCAGCAATGTATTCAAACTCCATCGTCGAGTCTGCGATGGTGTCCTGTTTGGAGTTCTTCCAACAGACCGCCCCTCCGTTGAGGGTAACCACAAAATCCGAGACAGACTTGCTGTCATCCTTATCAATCTGGGAGCTCGAGTCGGTAAAGGACTCTACCTGGAGGTCCCATTACCGGATACCAGGAACAGTTCCTTAATCCTTCTCAAGTACATAAGAATGTTTTTCACTGCTGTCCAGTGGTTCTCTCCTGGGTTTGACTGATACCGACTCACCACGCTAAGTGCGTAAGCTACATCTGGTCTGGTACATAGCATCGCATACATTATAGATCCTACCACCGAAGCGTAGGGTATAGTGCTCATGTTAGTTATATGTATGCCCTAGAGGCCATTACTGTACATTCGATGTATATTGTAGTGGATGCTGGGACATATATAGGTAGGACTTTCTTGCTCGACATGATAGTACGCTATCTGGTTGCTCTTTATCTTAACATGTATACTTTCTGTCTCTCTGATTACATGTTGATAAAGCCCTTAGGATGTGTACTCGACTTCCAGGACTATGATGAAGATCATACTAGTGGGGCCTGGGTAGTCAATGAGTACATCCTTCATTGTTCCTAGTTGTGGGAATATCGAGACGGGGCATCGATATTCCAGAGTAGACTAGCGTATATCTTCTCGACCCATGTGATGGGCGATGGATGATCCCATATCCATTGGTGTTTGACATCAGAGATGGTATGCGGGTGCTCAGTGGAGACTGGGTACACTGAACGGACTCGCCGAGAACTCCCAGATGGTATTATACCTCACGTCAGATGGCAGTTCTCTGGTGACACTGGTACAGCTTAGTCTGTTGACCCAAGATCGTCATAGAGTCTTGTGTGTCTCACACTGTGCTTTGATTTCCACCCTACCACGGCTCTACTGAGTCGTGCAAACAGGTGGTTTTTGGGTACAGTCCCGATTCACATGGAGGCAATGAGAGATAGGAGGGGATTCGTCTCTCTCGGTATTGGGGGTTGATGTTGTGCTATGCTCGACTGGCCATAACAGGAAATCCATGGCCAGGGTTGTAGTGATATACTGGTAAGAGTTATCAGTAGTTTCACGAATGTTATGGACCTTACATCGGCATGACTTATCGAGCTATTGGGGTCTGACGTTTACCACCCCTAGGCGAGATATGCGACATATCAGACGAACAGACCGGACTATACGGTAAGTGTTACTGGTTTGATTCACAGGAGTGAGAGCGGGCTTGCTCGTCGATCTTCTGATCGCTCAATACCCGGGTGGCCGTTACGTTTAGCAGACCGCTTGCGGCTTGTGGGTGTTTGATATGATCATCACCTGCTGCCGGCGTATTGACGAGTCTTTAGAGTCCTACACAGAGGTTTCCTGGCTCAAGCGAAATGAAAGAGGAGCGCATATGAGATATGTGCGGGACCGAGAATAATGCGTGTATGTGATACCGTATTTTATTCTCGCGATGAATGTATCGATTGGTTGTATGCGATATAACCTAGTTATCGAATCAAAGATTGATTCGATAAGCCGATACATTGGATACTAGTCGGTTATATGCGACATGACCGGATCATTGAATCAAGTGTTGATTTAATGATTTAATGTATAATTATATATTTGATATATTACTTTGCATTAACTAGTATTGGTTCACTTTAAATGGATTTTCTCACTTGTAATGCACAAGTTGTATATGTGATATACTTTTGTGCACTTGTTTGTATCATGTTTGATAATACATGCTCACTTGGGTGTATGTTTGTATTAAACCATGGTTAGTTAATGGTTAGGGTTACATTTGATTTATTTTCTTATTTATTTATTCATTTATTCTTTATAGAAAGAAATAAAATGGTGGCTAACTTTGGATTATCTTTGAAGCTTCATGAAGCTTTGAAATGGTTGACCATTTTGTTTCTTTCCTTAACCCTAACCATTCACTTTAACCTTAGTTTATTCTCTACACCTAACTATGGTTTCTATATGATAAGTATTCATTTATTTTCTATTTTAGAATAATACTTATCATATTCTTTCTTCTTCTTCTTCATCATCAACAATGAAGAAAGCTTGCCTCCATCAATGGCAACTTGAGCAAATGAGTGAGAAATCCAATTCTAAAGTGAACCCACCTCCTATTTCTTCATCCTCTACCTCTTGCCAAGTAGTATAGGGTGTTTTCTTCACAAGTTTCATGACTTGGTGAAGTTGGAGCTTGATCTTGAGTTGCCTCGACTTAGATCATCTTCGGCATCGAAGTCGACGACCTAGCCCGCCCATTTCTCCGATGAAGTCGATGCTAGAGTCCGGGATTCGATTTGGACAGCGGAGGGACGTCATCACGGAGCCTAGGAGGTGGAGGACCGGATCTACAAAGGTTGTAGCCTCTTTCCTTTAAGTTAAAGTTGTTTACTTGTATCGCATCACCTATACATCTAGTTAACGATCCGTATTAGGGTTTGTAGGCACATGGAAAATTTTGAATTAGCCATGTTTGATCACTTGTGAGACCTCATTAGTGTGCCTAGGAACCCTACAGTGGTATCGAGCCTAGCTAGAGTCTTAGGCGATGCGTAGACAGAGTTAGAAGTCCGATCGAACCGAAACCCTAATTCAAAGTTGCTCTCTGGACTTTTTTCAAAAACTGGGTTATTTCCAGATTAAAAATATGCAGAAAAATGTGCAGGAGATTGTAAGAGTTACTGTGAAATTCGATCACGTAATTCCATCAAACCGCCGCGGTTCCGCGGCACGAGCATGGCTCGTGCGGCGGTTCCGCGGCCGTACGGCCTCCTTATTCAATGCAATTTACACAGTAACTCCTATTTTGTAGTTCTGGTTTTTCTGGGAATTTTTAATCTGAACTCAAGAGTTGAGTTTTCTGGGTTGTATTGGGGACTCGGTGTTTCGATCGGATTGTCTAATTTTGTCAGTCTGTTTTTCGGGTAATTTTAGAATATGTTAGAAAGTTCGACCGGATATAAATACCCATTTTTTCCCCTGCCGGGAAATTTCCAATTGTTGGATTTTTCCGTAGTTTAACGACGTTCTAAGTAGTGCAAGTAACGCGATGGTCCCTGTAGAAGACAACAAACCTTAACTCGATTATGTGACCGTCTTGAACTGCCCTTTGAACCTTCGGATTTGGGGCAGTACGGCGTGCCACATGTGAGGCGTTGGCTTGACCCTTCGACGGCTGGACCGTTGGTACTGAGGCATGAACTGAATGTTTTTTAGACTTATTTCATGTGTTGAGTTGTTTCGGGAAAACTTGGGTGTTCGATTGTTCGATCGGAAAGTTTAATATTTTTTATTTATCCGGAATGTGATACAACAATTGGAATTCACAAGTAGTTATGAGATAACTGAATGAATGTTATAAACACAGCAATTTAGTCTCATTTGATCGGTTGCCACGGAATTTTGATGTGATCAAAAGTCCGTCGCAATCACGTAGCGTACGCGGATACTC
Organism: Agapanthus africanus; assembly: GCA_030015575.1. Taxonomy (NCBI): domain Eukaryota; kingdom Viridiplantae; phylum Streptophyta; class Magnoliopsida; order Asparagales; family Amaryllidaceae; genus Agapanthus; species Agapanthus africanus. The sequence goes on along the minus strand of JASDDO010000031.1, from coordinate 304,078,988 downwards.
GCCGGGTAAACTTAATAGACAGCCTCACCCCATAGCCCCGACCAAGTGACTGTAGGAGAACCCCGTCGCCGAAAGCATCCGTTCGGGTGCTCGCGGTAGCGGTGTTCCGCCTTAGTGCACTTCGTCTACGGTATCAGGGGTGCGGCCGCCTACTAAAGTTTGCGACGAGCATTCGATCAGTTTGTCGGGAATCTTATTGAATTGCCCGACTTGATATTGAAAAGTGTTTTCGATAATGAGAATAAAATGCGGGGTTTATAATTGTTAGGCATGCGATGTCTAAGGAATTCATTTGATTAGGCATGCGATGTCTAAAGAGTTTGCGGATTCCAACTGTTGTAGTTTTACACTTTCTTTTCTGTGACCGTAAGTGTAATATGTGATATCGCCGGTTTCGTTGCTATATGTCAACGACAATTGAGATGCGCATATTTACTTACGTTGATGACATGTGATGTTATGTGTTGCTGGATATGTTATATTGGATCGTCGTGTTTGAATAGCCGGGGGTTTTTATGTGAGATGGGTGTTTTTCTTTTTCATTCATGTAAAAACTTGTATGTAATATTCTTTTATTGGGGCACTTCCAGGTTGCGGATGTTTTCACCATTTGTATATTATTTACTTTTCCACATTAGGATAGACCCAAGGAGGGGAGCACAAGTAACCGGGTTCTGGGGTCCAGTGGGAGACCAACTCGAGGAGTCGAGTCCGGGTCTCCTAACCCTAGAATTGGTAGGGTTGCTTACCGCTCTCGTAGGGGTCTATGGGTGTGGGATTGGCTATTCATCACGACCATGGAATCCGTATTTTATACTGGCTCGTATTAAAAACACGGACGTCCTAGTATATCCAATATTTCATATGATATTTTCTGCTGCGTTACCTGTGATGTGATCATGATGTTCTGTGATAGATATAATATATAGTATATATGATATATTATATAGACGTTACTTATGTTTTACACCCGCGCTAGCCCTGCCCCGCTCTGCCGTTAGTTACCTAACCTAACGGTGCACGAGGGGACATCGAGGCGAATGCGGATGGCATAAGTGTACGTCATATTTATCTGTGATGTTTAGGTAACTTAAATGATGGGATATTCATTAATGAGATTAATGAAAGAAAATAAACCTAATTGATGTTGTGGAATCGAATTTCAAAATAAAACAGGTAGCTACAGTTCTTGCTTTGCATCGCGGTGTTCCTTCAAGAACATCCCGCACCTTATTCGATAAGGAAAGGACCGAGATCCCTTCACCGGGAGTGACACCTTTAGCAATAACTGGCAGATGCTAAAACTCTCGGTTTGTCTTTTGATTGCTTCTATAGTTTCTGCTTTGCACAGTGATATATATGATATATCCCGCACCTCATTCGATGAGGAAAGGGCCGACGATCCCTTCACCGGGAGTGACCCCTTTAGCAAAACTAGAAAAGCTTCAAAAACATTCCATTTAAAAACCATTTGATTCCACAACGAGCTCAAGTTCAAAGCGTTAAAGGTTTTCATAAAAACCAGCCGCAACCCTCCGTCATTTTAGGAAGTAGAGTACTTAGTATTCGTGCTGTGTTTGTTGACCTTAGTTAAGGCACAGTGTACGGTAGCTAAGTGATGTCTTCCTACACCGCATATGATGCGATTAGTTAGGACAGTCGCGTGACTTTGTTGACCTTAGTTAAGGGTCATGTGGGTAGGTCTAATTAATCACGAAATGATGGGTAGAACTTGACTAGTGCTTATGATTTGTTGATCATAGTTAAGGTCATAGGTGCTAGGGGTAAAAACCTTTATCGGGAGTTTCAAGTGTTGAAACTTGCAATGAGATTGCATACCTTCTATATGATAGTTGGATCCCGATACCCACTGCGAGTAATTGTTACTCCTGGGAGAGTTTTGCACTTTACAATTAGTCGATTAAGTAGGTGTCTAGAAAGGTGTCAACGGGGTTACGCCTTTGGGAAAACGAGGTTTACAATAATTAGGTCCGTGCGAAAGCACGGAGAACCTCCCTCAAAGTACCGACACTGGCCTGGCTGAAAGATTGGCGAACTTGTAGAGTGTAATTAATCCCGGCTAGTCTTTCCTTTTAGGGTTTGAAGGAAGATTTGATAAAAACAGTGGGAGCCATCCTGATTAGATAAAATAAATAACCAATCTGATCTTGCAAGAGCGCACGCAGAGTGTTTTCTTCTCTCTCTCTCCAGGTAGCGACCATATCACGCCTTAATCAAGATAATAATATGGATGTATTGACCGAACCCGCTTGTTATACTGAGCTGGGGAACATTGGTCCCGCTCTAACTTATAACTGTTATAAGACCGAGCAGGAAATAGGGGAATACCAGAATTCCTATGCTGCCCGAACGAAGAAAGTGCATATGATGCATCTACTTCGGGTGTGTTCATTACAAAGAACTGTTTCTCAGTATTCTCCGCATCCTGGGTATTTGATACCGGATCAGGATCCCAGATATGAATCTGTTACATAGGGCTACAAAAAGGTAGAAAAACTGAGAACGGGTGATAAGTTTCATGAGACAGAAGACGGGGCAAGTGTTGCAGCCAAGTCTGTTGGTCACTGTCACCCTGTATTACCATTACATTGATTCTGAACAAATGCTATTAGATACCGAACCTGATATACAAAATCATATCAATCTCTTTATTTAATAAAGTAATGATAAAATTTTGTATTGCTGGATAATGTTTTGAACATTTCCTATATCAAAAGTTGATCGGTTCAGGCACGTTATCTAAAAGCATTGATGTTCTAAATCAAACTACAGTTCCTAGTATACAGAACACACACAAGAGGAAGAGTTCAGAAATGAACGAATCCTTATTGAGGCATTATAGACTAGGTCATATCAATGCGACCCGACTGGCTGAAGTTACATTTTAGATGCATATTTAAATTAGTTTGAATTTACATCTTGTGAAACTTGCCAGTCATGTCACAAAGATAAGATGACCATAGCTCTGTTTATTGGAAACAGAGAAAGAGTTAATGAACTCTTGGGACTGATACATGATGATGTATGTAAGGTCTCCTGTCTACACATGCCAGGACTGGTTCTTTATACTTCATTATATTCTCTGATAATCTCTCAAGATTCAGTCATATGTTTCTGTTGAAACATAAGTCCGAAGATTTTAAGGTATTCATAGAATATAAGTTAGAAGTAGAGAACCAATAACAGGGTATAAGTATTATGTCCTATGATAAGATCAGGGAGGAGAATAGTTGTGCATGGAATCCTTGGACTATTCTAAAGGAAAATGAGATTCTCTCTCAGTATTACTCCTCTGAATACACCACAGCACAACGGTGTATCGGGGCGGAGCAATTGCACAATATTAGATATGGTGTGCTCTATGATGAGTATTACTGAGTTACCTATTTCCTTTTAGGGTTGTGCACTTGAGAAGCTGCATACCTATTGAATTGGGTTCAAATCAAATCAATGCCTACCTCTCCATATGAGATATGGTATGGGAAGAGCCTATCTCTTAAGTAAGTTAAGATTTGGGGTTGTCCGGCTTATGTCTAAAGCAAGATCCGGACAAGATCGAGGCAAGGTCAGTTCTGTAGAACTGGAAAGGTTCCAGCTATACAAAACTGCAGCTGCTGATTTGATAGAACCAAAGGATTCAATAGTCCCCGACGAACCTCAGCCTCTCCGCCGATCTAGTAGGGTTCCTCACCTGCCTGAGAGATACTTCGGTTTCTCGATGACAGTGGGAGCGAGGAATGCATCATGAGATGATGACCCAACTAGTTTCGAGTAGGCCATCAAGAGTAGGGACTCTGTAAGAATGGCTGGATGCTTAGCGATCTGAGATGGAATCCATGTACACCAACAAAGTATGGACTTTGGTTGCTATATCTGAAGGGTTAAATCCCCATCAGGAGCAAGTATATCTTGAGAAGATTACTTGGTGTAGATGGAAAAGTTGAGACTTTCAAAGCTAGACTTGTTAAAGGTTTTAGTCATCAACCAGGTGTGGATAATGATAAAACTTTTTCTAGGGACTATGCTTAAGTCCATCCAGATCCTACTTGCCACTGCTACATACCATAACTGCGATATCTGGTTGGGTGCCATGACTACTTTTCTAAATACTGATTTAGAAGAGAACGTCTATAAGAACACAGCCAGAGGGCTTCGTAAACAGTGGGAGCAGCGGAAACATGTGCAAGTTGCTTTACAGGATAAAGCAGGCATCGCGGAGTTGGAACATCTGTTTTGATGTGGTAGTCAAAGAGTTTGACTTCATCAAAATGGTAGATGAACCTTGTATGTATAAAGGGGTAGTATGGAGTATGGTAATGATCCTCGTAGAGTACGTGGATGACATACTCTTGATAGGAAAATAGTTTCCTATGCTATGATCGGTCGATCTCCATTTATCACATAGATTCTCCATATAGGATCAAAGTGATACCTCCTAAATCCTAGGTTTTGGATTTATGAGATAGATCTAAATGGATGTTAGGATTCTCACTAGCTGTAGTAAGATTGTATCAGTTGATCCTGGGGAGAATCACTGGAAAGGTTCCAGGGTGATAAGGACGACTGAATGTCAGTCGCGGGCATTGTCTTTACCCTCAGTAAAGGGACGGTATATTGGAAGAGTTCCAAGCTAGATACCGTGGCAAACTAGACGATAAAGGCTGGGAACATCGCTATTGTAGATACTACCAAAGAGGCAGTTTGGGTGTATATTGGTTCATAAGATGAACCAGGTTCCTACCATTGTATGACAATGGAAGTGTGGTTTTCGCCCTGGAACCCTGGTCCCATCAGTGACCCAGACATATTCTGAGGCAGCATCACCTGATCATGGAGATAGTTGATCTCCAGGGTGATCGAGGTTAGGAGAGTAGACTCAGAGGACAACACGGCGGATCCACTCATGAAGGCCTTTTCCCAAAGAGAGACTTTTATGGGATGGTTGAGTATGTGATACTGCAACCACTGCTACAGATGGTCCTAGTGCAAGTGGGAGATTGTTAGTTATATGTATGCCCTAGAGGCCATTACTGTACATTCGATGTATATTGTAGTGGATGCTGGGATATATATAGGTAGGACTTTCTTGCTCGACATGATAGTACGCTATCTGGTTGCTCTTTATCTTAACATGTATACTTTCTGTCTCTCTGATTACATGTTGATAAAGCCCTTAGGATGTATACTCGACTTCCAGGACTATGATGAAGATCATACTAGTGGGGCCTGGGTAGTCAACGAGTACATCCTTCATTGTTCCTAGTCGTGGGAATATCGAGACGGGGCATCGATATTCCAGAGTAGACTAGCGTATATCTTCTCAACCCATGTGATGGGCGATGGATGATCCCATATCCATTGGTGTTTGACATCAGAGATGGTATGCAGGTGCTCAGTGGAGAATGGGTACACTGAACGGACTCGCCGAGAACTCCCAGATGGTATTATACCTCACGTCAGATGGCAGTTCTCTGGTGACACTGGTACAGCTTAGTCTGTTGACCCGAGATCGTCATAGAGTCTTGTGTGCCTCCCACTGTGCTTTGATTTCCACCCTACCACGGCTCTACTGAGCCGTGCAAACAGGTGGTTTTTGGGTACAGTCCCGATTCACATGGAGGCAATGAGCGATAGGAGGGGATTCGTCTCTCCCGGTATTGGGGGTTGATGTTGTGCTATGCTCGACTGGCCATAACAGGAAATCCCTGGCCAGGGTTGTAGTGATATACTGGTAAGAGTTATCAGTAGTTTCACGAATGTTATGGACCTTACGTCGGCATGACTTATCGAGCTATTGGGGTCTGACGTTTACCACCCCTAGGCGAGATATGCGACATATCAGACGAACAGACCGGACTATACGGTAAGTGTTACTGGTTGGATTCATAGGAGTGTGAGCGGGCTTGCTCGTCGATCTTCTGATCGCTCAATACCCGGGTGGCCGTTACGTTTAGCAGACCGCTTGCGGCTTGTGGGTGTTTGATATGATCATCACCTGCTGCCGGCGTATTGACGAGTCTTTAGAGTCCTACACAGAGGTTTCCTGGCTCAAGCGAAACGAAATAGGAGCGCATATGAGATATGTGCGGGACCGAGAATAATGCGTGTATGTGATACCGTATTCTATTCTCGCGATGAATGTATCGATTGGTTGTATGCGATATAACCTAGTTATTGAATCAAAGATTGATTCGATAAGTCGATACATTGGATACTAGTCGGTTATATGCGACATGACCGGATCATTGAATCAAGTGTTGATTTAATGATTTAATGTATAATTATATATTTGATATATTACTTTGCATTAACTAGTATTGGTTCACTTTAAATGGATTTTCTCACTTGTAATGCACAAGTTGTATATGTGATATACTTTTGTGCACTTGTTTGTATCATGTTTGATGATACATGCTCACTTGGGTGTATGTTTGTATTAAACCATGGTTAGTTAATGGTTAGGGTTACATTTGATTTATTTTCTTATTTATTTATTCATTTATTCTTTATAGAAAGAAATAAAATGGTGGCTAACTTTGGATTATCTTTGAAGCTTCATGAAGCTTTGAAATGGTTGACCATTTTGTTTCTTTCCTTAACCCTAACCATTCACTTTAACCTTAGTTTATTCTCTACACCTAACTATGGTTGCTATATGATAAGTATTCATTTATTTTCTAGTTTAGAATAATACTTATCATATTCTTTCTTCTTCTTCTTCATCATCAACAATGAAGAAAGCTTGCCTCCATCAATGGCAACTTGAGCAAATGAGTGAGAAATCCAATTCTAAAGTGAACCCACCTCCTATTTCTTCATCCTCTACCTCTTTCCAAGTAGTATAGGGTGTTTTCTTCACAAGTTTCATGACTTGGTGAAGTTGGAGCTTGATCTTGAGTTGCCTCGACGTAGATCATCTTCGGCATCGAAGTCGACGACCTAGCCCGCCCATTTCTCCGATGAAGCCGATGCTAGAGTCCGGGATTCGATTTGGACAGCGGAGGGACGTCATCACGGAGCCTAGGAGGTGGAGGACCGGATCTACAAAGGTTGTAGCCTCTTTCCTTTAAGTTAAAGTTGTTTACTTGTATCGCATCACCTATACATCTAGTTAACGATCCGTATTAGGGTTTGTAGGCATATGGAAAATTTTGAATTAGCCATGTTTGATCACTTGTGAGACCTCATTAGTGTGCCTAGGAACCCTACAGCTCATGCAAACCCTTTCCTCATTGGTCATGAAAGACATTTCTTTGGAGTGGTCGATTCCGTGCAATGCGGGTATGTTACCGCGCTTGTAATCTTCCATACTAAATCTCTTTAGTACGGTCTGTATGTACCTGGACTGTGAAAGTCCCAATAATCTCTTAAATTTATCTCTGTAGATCTTAATCCCCAGAATGTACGGGGCATCACCCAGGTCTTTCATGGAGAACCTTTGTGACAAGAATAGCTTGACCGATTGTAGCATAGCAATATCATTTCCTATCAAAAGAATGTCGTCCACATACAAGAATAGGAATATGGCAGTTCGTCCTACAATCTTCTTATATATACAAGGCTCATCCTCGTTCTTGATGAAGTCAAATTCCTTGGCTGTTTCATCAAAACAGATGTTCCAGCTCCGTGATGCCTGCTTTAATCCATTAATGGATTTAAGTAACTTGCACACCTTCCCGCTGCTCCCAATGTCTACAAATCCTTCCGGCTGATCCATATAAACGCACTCTTCCAAACTTCCATTTAGAAAAGCCGTTTTTATATCCATCTGCCAGATTTCAAAGTCATGGTGCTGGGTTCCATAGCGCCCTAACCACGATTTTATAGGGCATCAAGTATGCATTTTTAAAAAAACCTAGAGAGCTATGAAACCCATTCCAAGGATCTAACTAGAAAATTAGGAGTAAGCTAGCATGTAATCAAATATTACACTAAGTGAATGAGGAATACAACCTTTGTAGACCGGTCCTTCACTTCTAACGCTCCGTAGTCTCTTCGCTCCAAGTAGTGATCTCCCGAACTCTAGTAAGGGTTCACAAGGCGAAAGGAACAAGCTTGCTTTAAGTCTTCGAGGCCGAAGATGATCTATGTCGAGGAATCTCCAACTCAAGCTACCTCTTCACTAATTGGGAATTAGTGAAGCAAACAACCTAAACTAAACGGCTAATCTAGTGTAGGTTGATGAAGTAGAATTTTTGCTCACTTTAGAATAATTTTTCTCACTATATTTCTTCACTTTCCAAAAAGCTAGAGAGCAAAATTGGAATGAAGAAGAAGATGAAGATGAGAATGAAATGAGAGTGAGAATAGCAACCATGAGTGAGATAATATCTCATATTAACTCATGTAGAGACTTAACGATAGCTTAAGATGATGGTGGGTTAATAAATATCTAGGGTAAGACAAAATTAGTGAACTAAGTCAATGGTTCTACAAGCTTCCACTAAGCATCCAACCATGACTAATTTCCACCTAATTTTGTATTTACCTTAAATTATAAAAACCCTCATTATCTTAATTATGGTATGAGTCTCATACACACATGTATCATGTAGCAACTAGCATGACACAATAATATATATCACATATATATTAAATGTGTACAAGTGAGATAAAGAAATTCTTAAGTGAGCTAATATTAGTTAATGTATGTTAATATATCAAATATATATAATTATACATTAAATTATTAAATCAACACTTGATTTAACAATCCGGCTATATCACATATAACCGACTAATATCATTTGTATCAACTTATCGAATCAACACTTGATTCGATAACCCGGCTATATCACATATAACCGACCGATATCACATATCGCGAGATTAGAATACGGTATCACATACTCGTATTAATCTCGGTCCCGCACATATCACATATGTGCTCTTACTTCGTTTCGCCTGAGCCAGGAAACCTCTGTGTAGGACTCTAAAGACCCGTCTGTTAGTGTAATATGCTCTAGAGGCCATTATTGTATAGTACTAGTTTGTATATTACATTTTGGAAGCTTGGGATATATACACGGATTTATGACGGTCTTGCTCGATATAGTAGTATGCTACTTGGTTTGTGTATATGTTTCTTTTAACGTATCGCTAATACATATTGATAGAGCCTTTAGGATCTTTGCTTGACTACCAGCGTTGTGATGGCAGTCACACTAGTGGGGGCTGGATAGTCTACAAGCACATCCTTACACAGGTCCCTAGTCGCAGGATTATCGAGACATGGCATCGATACTCCAGAGTAGACTAGTGTATACTCTTCTCATCCCAGGAGGGGACACGGTCTGTCCCACAGCCATCAGTACATCGTACTGGAGATAGTATGCAGGTGCTCATTGGGTTATGAGTTACACTGGACAGACTCGTGGGGAACAATTGCACCATCACCCGATCCTCAGCTCAGTATAATAAGGAGGTTCGGTCAATATATCCATATTATTATCTTGATTAAGGCATATCACGGTCGCTACCAGGAGAGAGAGAAGATAATACTCTGCGTATGCTCTTATAAGATTAGATTAGTTATTATCTTATCTAATCAGGATGGCTCCTACTGTTTTTATCAAATCTTCCTTCAAACCCTAAAAGGTAAGACTAGCCGGGATTAATTACACCCTACAAGTTCGCCAATCTTTCAGCCAAGCCAGTGTCGGTACTTTGAGGGAGGTTCCCCATGCTTTCGCACGGACCTAATTAAAATAAACCCCGTTTTCCCAGAGGAGTAACCCCGTTAACACCTTTCTAGACACCTACTTGATCGGCTAATTGTAATGTGCAAAACTCTCCCAGGAGTAACTCTTACTCGCAGTGGGTATCGGGATCCAACTATCTCATAGAAGGTATGCAATCTCATTGTAAATTTCAACACTTGAAATTCCCGATAGTATTTTACCCCTAGCAGCTTATGACCTTAACATAGTCAACAAATCATAAGTGCTAGTCAAGTTCAACCCGTCATTTCGTGATTGAATTAAACCCACCCGTACGACCCTTAACATAGTCAACAAAGTCGTACGACTACCCTAATCCAACCGCATCACATGCTTTAATAGATAAGCACTAATCAGCTACCATACACTACGCCTTAAGATAGTCAACAAATGTAGCACGAATACTAAATAGTACTTATTTGAAATGACAGAGGGCTACGACAGGTTTTTAAGAAAACCTTTTGCGTAATGAACTTGATATCGTTGTAGAATCGAGTGACTTTGAAAAGGAGTGTTTTTTTGGCTTTTGCTAGTTTTGCTAAAGAGGTCACTCCCGGTGAAGGGATCTCGGCTCTTTCCTCATCGAATGAGGTGCTGGATATTCATCAAGGAATACCACTATGCAAAGCAAGAACTAGAGAAGCAATCAAAAGACAAGACGAATGCGTTGTATCATCTGCTAGCTTTTTGCTAAAGAGGCCACTCCCGGTGAAGGGATCTCAGCTCTTTCCTCATCGAATGAGGTGCTGGATATTCTACAAGGAATACCGCTATGCAAAGCAAAAATTAGAGCTACTCTTTTTTGAAAATTTGATTCTACAACATTATTAGGTTTCTTTCTTTTCATTAATCTCATTAACGAAGTCCCATCAATTATGCTTCCTAAGCATCACAGAAGAAACGAAAATAGAACGTACGCTTCTGCCATCCGCATTCGCCACAGTGTCCCGTTATGCACCGTTAGATTACATAACTAACGGCATAGCGGGACGGGACTAGCACGGGTGCAAAATATAAGCAACGTTTATTATATATCATATATATAATAACAACATTCATCTCATCATATAAAGTGATCACATCACAGAATATCAGCAGCAGAAGTCCACATATGAAATATTGGATATTCTAGGTGTTGATGTGTAGTAGCGCCTCTAGTTGGGTTACAACAACTTTAGGTAGTGAACTTTCAAATTCTAGAGAGATATTACAAACGAACTAAGAATCGTAACTAGAGATTATGGTAATATCAACATAAAAAGAAGTCTAAGCTAAAGGAAAAGGAAATACAAACTTTGTAGCCAACTCCTTCGGTCTTTAGGACTCCTACGGCTTTGCTCGAAGCTTGGATCAACTCCGCTCAAGGTCTTTCGTCGTCTACGATGATCCATCCGGAGATTCCTAGGTCAAGCTCTTTGCCTCACTAAATCAAGATGAGGTGGAGCAAACACTTTACACTAAAGGGCTAGGGTGGTGTAGAATGGTTATGTGGTTTGTAAACTCACTTAAAAAACCCTTTCATTTTAAGTTCCTCACTCAAAACAAAACTCTAGAGAGCTTGAAGAAGGAGGAAGGTGAAAATGGCAAAAGTTTTTTGTGAATATATTGAATAATCTTTTTCAAAAAGAAAAAGTAAAAAATATATATGAGACACTCTCAAATATAACCATAGTTGACTAAATATCTAGATATTTTGTAGATGGGTTAAAGAACAAAGGAAATCTAACCATGGTTAAAGTCAAAGGTCAAATAAGAAGAATGTAGAAACAATGAGTCATTTAGCAAATTTCCTTTTTCCTTAATTCATTACAAAAATCTAGATATTTATCAACCATGTGAGTCTTGCATTGCCATCTTCTATGTATCATCAACCATGACACTTATGTATGTATGTATGTATGTGTGCATGCACATCATCATGTGTATGTATAAACATATATGCATACATCCAAAAGAAAAGGTTTAATTAAAAGTGAGCCAAAAGTCAATATTAAATCAACACTTGATTTAATAAATCAGTCACATCAAATGCGACCCGACCAATAGTAAACGCCCGATTAAAATACGGTAACACATACTCGCATTTAGTCGAGCTTCCACACATATCTCATATGCACTCCACATCATTTCGCCTGAGCTAGAAAAATCCTGTATGGGACTCTAAGACTCGTTAATACGCCGGCAGTAGGTGATGATCATATCAAAACACCTACAAGCCGCAAGCGGTCAGCTAAACGTAATGGTCACCCGGGTATTGAGCGATCAGAAGAAAAACAAGCGAACCCGTCAAAACTCCCGTCGAGCCATTGGCAACACTTACCGTACAGTCCGGTCTCTTCTTCTGATATGCTGCATATCAAGTTTAGGGATGGAATCATCGAGCCCTAATAACTCAATAAGTCATGTCGATATGGACTATGACCGGTCGAGAAACTACTGATAACACTTATCAGTAAATCTCATCAGCCCTGGCCAGGGACTTCAAGTCAGAGCCAATCGCACATTGCACAGCATCAACTCCCAAAACCGGGAGAGACGAAACCCCTCCTATCGCTCACTATCTCCATGTGTCTCGGGACTATACCCGAAGGCCACCTGTTTGCATGATAAAGTAGAGCCGTGGTAGGGTGGAAATCAAAGTACAGTGGGAGAACACATATGACTCTATGACGATCTCGGGTCTACAGACTAACCTGTACCAGTGTCACCAGAGAACTGCTATCCGACGATAGATATAATACCATATAGGAATTCTCGGTGAGTCCGTTCAGTGTACCCAGTCTCCACTGAGCACCCGTTTACAATCTTCAATGTCACAACACTAATGGATATGGGATCATCCATCGCCCATTATATGGGTCAAGAAACGTATACGCTAGTCTACCCTAGAATATCGATGCCCTGTCTCGATATACCTACGACTAGGATCATTTAAGGATATGCTTATAGACCACACATGCCCCACTAGTATGATCTCCATCATAGCCATGGAAGTTAAGCAAATATCCTCAGGGCTTTATCAACATGTATCAAATGAACAGTATCAAGTAAACATGTCAGATAAAGTAAAACCAGATAGCATACTATCATGTCGAGCAAGAAAGTCATATATATAAATATACATATATACATGTGTAAGTCCACGTTGCGACCCCCGGTGCTTACGGGGAGGCGGAAACGGTATAAAATCAAATTTTTATCGCAAGAGGCAACATGGACTAAACTAGGTCGGGATCTTTACCTAAACTAAAACTAGCATACTAAGCTAAAGATATTTAGCTACTCGGATTAAGATGGTTATACCTAACTTGTCTTGAACTCCTTCTCTTCAAGCTCCGGTGGTGGTCCGATGGCTCCTTCTCGTCGTCTCCGTACGCCGAAGATAGATCCACTTGAAAGCTCCAACCTTTAGCTCCTTCTTCGTTCTTTGAAGAAACTAGTTCACTTGGTTTGCTAAACCTAGTGAACTAGAATGAGTAGAGAAGAAATAGAATGGGATTTTATCTATGGTTCTTGATTCTCAACTCATGAGACAAGAGAACCATAGATCAAAGAGAGGGAGCAAGAGGATGAGGGTGAGAGCTCAAGAACAAGAGAGAGAATGAGCAAGAAAGAATGAGCAACTCTTTTTGTCTCTCACCCTCTCATAATCCAAAGTAATCATAACTCATCATATTAACAAAAGTCTTATGTGATGGTAGAAGCAACCATAAGCTTATCATGTCATGCACTCATTTTACTTAAATGAACAAGCAAGTAAAAGTCTTTGGCATGAAATGATAGCCATGGTTATCATGATGGTCAACTAGTCAAGCCTAGTCAACCGGTCAACAAAGTCAACAAGTCAACAAAAGTCAACAAGTCAACAAAGTCAACAACCAAGTCACCATAATACTTAATTAATATAATAGTTAATCACAAATCAAATTCTCATTAGGGTTGAGCAAAAAGTCAAAAAGTCAACGGTCAACTGTCAACAACCCTAATGAGAATCCGCTGTCTGTGCCTCCCTGTCAACTGTGCATACACACCCGCATCCGCGTTCCGAGGAACACGAATGCAAACTGGATAAATCCAATCCCATAAGGTACACTAGGATCTGGCTTAAACCAAAGCCCGCTAGTGTAAACTGTCCGGACACTGTACGTGCACAAGTGCACGGATGTGACCGAACCCTGTCGCAAAACCATGCGACCTGTCGCAATACCATGCGACCTCTACTCTTTTGCCTAAAGGCGAAAAGCTTTCTGTGTGGGACTCTAAAGACTCGACACTACGCTGGCAGTGGGTTTAACCACAGACCGCAAGCGGCACTAGCTGTGCGTAACGGTCCCCAGGTAATGCCGACAAGAAGACCGACGAGGCGAAACCCATCTGAACTCCTACTGAGCCTGAGTGTGACATTCTCCGTACAGTCCGGTCTGTTCGTCTGATACATCGCATGGCGGGCCTAGGGGGCGGTAAACGTCAGTCCCCCAATAGCGGTACAAGTCGTGCCGGAGCGAAGCCCAAAACACCCTGAGATAACACTGGAAACCTACCAGTATATCTCGTTTGCCCTGGCCAGGGACTACTCGTGTAATGGCTCTCCTAGACACAGCGCGATGTCAACCCCCAATACCGGGAGAGACGAATCCTGTCTAACCGTCACTGCCTCCAAGTGCTTCGGGACTGCACCCAACCACCACCTGTTTGCACGACTCCTTTGAGCCGTGGTAGGGTAGTGATCAAAGTACAGTGGGAACACACCCGAGGCGAAGTGACAGTGTCAAGTCAGCAGACTAAGCTGTACTCATGTCACCTGGGAACTGATAACTGACGATAGGTATAATACCAACTGGTCAGTTCCCGACGAGTCCTGTCCAGTGTACCCGTAACCTAACGGGCACCCGCATACTATCTCAAGTACGACGTACTGACGGCTGTGGGACAGACCGTCTCCCACACTGGGATGAGAAGCGCATGCGCTGGTCTACTCCGGAGTATCGATGCCCTGTCTCGATAGTCCTGCGACCAGGGACCTGCATAAGGATGTGCTTCTAGATTACCCAGCCCCACTAGTGTGACGGCCATCACATCGCTGGTAATCAAGCAAAGATCCTAAGGGCTCCACTAATGTGTATAAGCAATATACAAAGATAAACACATGTACACATTGAAGTAGAAATAAACCAAGTAGCATACTACTATTTTGAGCAAGATTGTATATACAAGGTGAATATCCCAAGCTTCCATTAAGTAATATACATACTAGTATGATACAGTAATGGCCTCTAGGGCATATACACTAACAATCTCCCACTTGCACTAAGGCCATGTACTGGCGTATCGAAGACCTATCATCTCGATCAGCCGCTCGAACTGAGTCTGGGGTAGGGCCTTGGTGAATGGATCTGCAGTGTTGTCTTCCGAAGCGACTCTCCGAACCTCGATCTCCTGGCGATCCACGATCTCCCTGATCAGGTGATACCGCCTCAAGATGTGCCTGGATCTCTGATGGGACCTGGGTTCCTTCGCTAAAGCTATAGCCCCGTTGTTGTCGCAATACAGAGGTATTGGATCAACAATGGACGGAACCACCTGAAGTTCTTTCAAGAACTTCCTCATCCAGACAGCTTCTTTTGCGGCATCTGATGCAGCGATGTATTCCGCTTCCATCGTCGAGTCTGCAACGGTTTCCTGTTTGGAACTCTTCCAACACACCGCCCCTCCATTGAGGGTAAAGACAAAACCCGACATGGACTTGGAATCATCCTTGTCACTCTGGAAGCTGGAGTCAGCAAAGGCCTCGATCTGGAGGTCTTTTCCGCCATACACCAAGAACATCTCCTTAGTCCTTCTCAGGTACTTGAGAATGTTCTTTACCGCTATCCAATGTTTCTCCCCAGGGTTTGACTGATACCGGCTTACCACACTCAGTGCATAAGCTACATCCGGTCTGGTACACAACATCGCATACATTATAGAGCCTACCGCAGAAGCGTAGGGTATAATAGACATGCGATCCCTCTCTAAATCAGTCTTGGGAGACATCTCTTTAGAGAGGGTGATCCCGTGACAAGCCGGTAGGTTACCGCGCTTGGAATCTTCCATACTGAATCTCTTCAGTATGGTGTCGATGTACCCGGACTGTGAAAGTCCTAATATCCTCTTGGATCTGTCACGGTAGATTCGGATACCCAGAATGTATGAGGCATCACCCAGGTCTTTCATGGAGAACCTGTGTGACAAGAACCCCTTGACAGATTGTAGCATAGGAATGTCATTTCCTATTAAGAGAATGTCATCCACGTATAAAACGAGGAATACTGCAGTTCTCGCTACAAATCTACTATAGATGCATGGTTCATCTGGATTTTTGATAAAGCCAAATTCTTTGACCGTCTCATCAAAGCAGATGTTCCAACTCCGCGATGCCTGCTTTAGTCCATAGATGGACTTAAGCAACTTGCACACCTTTCCGCTGCTCCCACTCTGAATGAAACCCTCTGGCTGGTCCATATAGACACACTCCTCTAAATTTCCATTTAGAAAAGCTGTCTTTACGTCCATTTGCCAAATCTCATAATCGTGGAAGGCAGCAATGGCAAGAAGGATCCGAATGGATTTCAGCATGGCTACTGGAGAGAAGGTTTCGTCATAGTCCAAGCCAGGTCTTTGACGAAAACCCTTTGCTACCAGCCTAGCTTTATAGGTCTCAACCTGTCCATCTACACCAATCTTCCTTTTGAAGATCCACTTGCATCCTACGGGTTTTACCCCGTCTGGAGCAATGTCCAACGTCCATACCTTGTTGGTGTACATGGACTCCATTTCGGTCCGCATTGCATCCAGCCATTTCACTGAGTCAACGCTCTGAACGGCCTGCTGGAAGCTAGTAGGCTCATCATAATCTATGATGCAATCCTCTCTATCCCCGTCTACGAGAAAACCGCAGTATCTCTCGGGCGGATGAGTCTGCCTACTACTCCTGCGGAGCGGCGTAGGAATGTCCTGTCCTGTTGAACCCTCTGGTTCCACTAAGCTTTCAGTAACAGTCTGTGGTTCTGGAACTTCTTCCAGTTCTATTATGTTCCCACTTATCTGGGTTTCCAAAAACTCAGTTTCCAAGAAGCGGGCATGCTGAGAAACAAAAACCTTTTGTTCCTCAGCGGAATAGAAAAGATACCCCCTGGAGTTCCTTGGGTATCCCACAAACTTACACTGTACTGAACGTGCCTCAAGCTTGTCCGCATGCTGCTTTTTTACAAAAGCTGGACATCCCCATACCTTAAGATACTTAAGACAGGGTTTCTTCCCAGTCCACATCTCATATGGTGGGAGCCTTGTTCAAGAGATACGCAGCTGCTTCTATTTCATATCCCCAGAATGATCGCGGTAACTCAGCGTTACTCATCATGGACCGAACCATATCCAATAGGGTTCGGTTCCGTCTCTCCGATACACCATTATGTTGCGGAGTGTATGGAGGAGTAAGCTGAGAGAGAATACCATTCTCTTTTAAGTAATTCAGGAATTCGGCACTTAAGTATTCTCCACCTCGATCCGATCTTAGAATCTTAATACTTTTGCCGGTCTGTTTCTCTACTTCATTCTTATACTCCTGGAATTTTCCAAAGGCCTCGGACTTATGTTTCATTAAGAAGACATAACCGTACCTTGAGAAGTCATCCGTAAAAGTAATGAAGTAAGAATGTCCGCTTCGGGCATGTGTAGACATTGGACCGCACACGTCACTGTGTACGAGTCCCAAGAGCTCGCTCGCTCTTACTCCATGTCCAGTAAACGGAGTCTTTGTCATCTTTCCTTTGAGACAGGATTGACAAGTGGCATACGACTGATATTCGAACGCATTCAAATACCCTTCTGTATGTAACTTAGTCAATCTTCTCTCATTGATGTGACCCAGTCTACAATGCCACAAGAAAGTCTGATTTATTTCTGGAGACTTTCTTTTGTGTGTATTCTGGACATTAAAAATCTGTGGTTGGTTTAACACGTATATACCATTACTCAAAGTACCTGACCCAATCAAAGCTTGATTAAGGTGAATGTTCACAACATTACTTACAAACGCAAATTCATAACCTTCTTTAGAAACTAAAGATACAGAAATGATATTACAAGTTGCGTTGGGTACAAAAAAGCAATTACGCAAAACCAAAACATGTCCATCTGACATTCCCAGGTGATAGTCCCCCACGGCTTTAGCATCCATGCTAGCTCCGTTCGCAACTCTGAGGGTCATGTCACCTGCCTTCAAAACCCTACGGTTTCTCAATGCCTGCAAAGAATTACAGATATGAGATCCTGATCCGGTATCCAATACCCAGGAAGTAGAGTTTATTGAAAGACAGTTTTCAATAACATACACACCTGAAGCTGAAGCTGCAACCTGCTTCAATTCCTGTGTTCTGGCCTTCCAGGCCCTGCAATCATTCTTCCAGTGTCCTTTCTTATGACAATAGAAGCATTCTTCCTTATCCACAAGCTTCCCCGCTATTTTCGTTGCTTTACCTTTTCCCTTCGTATCCATCTTACTAACACCGCCCCTTGGTTTGGCGGGGGCCTTCTTCTTCTTTCCCTTGGCTTTCGCCTTGGACCTAAAAGAATATGATCCTCCTACAAACAAAGTGGATGTATCCCTACCTTTCTGTAGGGTGCCCTCTGCGCTCCTCAGCATGTTGAGGAGCTCTGATAGTTCAACCTCTTTTTCTTGTAGGTTGAAGTTCAGTATAAACTGGGCGTAAGTGGAAGGAAGGGACTGGAGAACTATATCCGTATATAGCTCACTCTCCAATGTGATCCCTAGGTCAGCGAGCTCCTCAATGTAGCCGATCATCTTTAGCACGTGCTCGGCTACTGATGATCCGACGGCCATTCTTGTCGAGAATAACTTTTTCGACGCTTCGTATCTTGCGATACGTGATTGCTCTCCATACAGTTCTTTTGTATGGAGCAATATGGATTCCATGTCCATATTCTCATGCCTCCTCTGATGTTCGTTGTCCATCGAGGCAAGCAAGAGGCACTTGGCCTTCGCGCTATCAATCTCCCAAGTCTTGCGGATTTCCTTATCCGCGACACTGGAAGTTGGACCAGGGACAGGGGGAGCTTTGGTGGTAAGAAGATACCCCAGCTTGTCATAAGTGATTGCTATCTTGACATTCCTGAGCCAATCTTTGTAGTTTGGCCCTGTCAGTTTGTTTTTATCTAGGAGTAACTTAAGTCCAGTCATGTTGATTGGTCGCTGCAATTTGGAGAGAAGAGGAAAACACTCAGCATGATGCTCTTGCAAGTTTAGAGTGGTTTTTAGTTTGTCTAAACAGGATGGCTCCCACTGTTTCTCGAATCCCTCCTCAAACCATAAAGGAAGAATTAGTCAGGATCAATCCCACCGTACAATACTTGCTTAACCGTTCGGCCAGGCTGGTGTTGGTACTTCGAGGGAGGTTTTCCAACGCTTTCGCGAAGTTCCTTAATTAGAGAACCTCTTTTCCCTGGGGGCATAGCCCCGCTAACACCTTTCTAGGCACCTACTAGGTTTATAGCATTGATCGTTAAGTGAGAAATTTCCCGAGGAGTAGCATATACTCACAGTAGGATCGGGATCCAAATATCATTGCGTGACGAAACTGAAGGAATCCTACCAGAATCATCACACTCCAAATGGTATGCAAATCTAGCAAGTTTCAGTACTTATGAAACTCCCGATGTGGATTTTTGCCCCATGTTCTTATGACCTTGACGAAGGTCAACAAATCATAAGTCACATGTCAAGTTCTGCCCGTCATTATCCAGGTCAATTTGAATCCACCCGTATATACCCTTGACGAAGGTCAACAAGGTAATGCGAATGTCCCAAACCAACGCATCTATCTATGCTACATATGAATACCCAACAGCTACCAATCACTATGCCTTGACGAAGGTCAACAAACACAGCTTGAATACTATTGAATATTCATACGAAACAACGGAGGGCTACGAATGGTTTTGGCAAAACCGTGAACGCAGTGAACTTGATTTAGTCGATGGAACGAGATAGCTTTTAAATGGAGTGGCTCAAACTCCGTATTTTAAAAGTTTGTTTTGAAAAGAACCGAGTGGTTTTTGAAAGTGTTCCAACGACTTTAACTTGGTTTATTATCTTGCATTAGTTCTTTTAATGCGTGATATTCTTGCATTAGTTCTTTTAATGCGTCCCATCATTTAATCCTACCATTGCAGAAAACAACCAAAATATGACGTACGCTTATGCCATTCGCATTCGCCACTGGGCCCCGTCATTACCCGTTAGGTTACTTAACTAACGACAGAGCGGGGGCTGGGCTAGCGCGTCTGTAAAACATAAGCAACGCCTAAATAGAAAGCAATGATAGACATTTCAGATCACAGATAAATACATTGGATATACTAGGAATCTGTAATTTGTACGAGCCTGTAACAAAAACAGATTACACGGTCACGGTGAATAGCCAATACCCCACCCAAGACCCCTACGGGTGCGGCAAACTACCCGCCAAGTACCCGAAGCGTAGCAACCTCCCTCATCACCATGAGTAGGCCACTCGACACTTCGGCATACCCGGTAGTTTGTGCACCCCTCCATGGGTCTATCCTAGGAGCAAAAACAGTAAAAAGAAATTATACAATGACGGCTACAACCCCGACCCGGTTGTGCGGCCATACAAATAATTATTACATCAATTTACAAATTTACATGAATTGCAAGAAAAGAAAACTCTCGTCTCACAACCCCCGGCTATTCACCCGCGACAATCCAACATATTTATATACACATTCCAGCTCATTACAGATCATGTATAACCCCGACTAATCGACTTATAGCGATTAGCCGACGTTCAATACATGCAAACAACACAGATATAACCATCATAGTCAAAGTGCAGTGAAGTTCGGAAAAATACGGAATTATAGGACCCCAAAAGGAAATTTCTTTTCTGGAAAATCTGGGCACATATAATATATCTCAAAAATCCCAAAACCAACACAGACACACACTGCACGAAAAATGACGCACAGAAGACGACAAACCGCGGCGCTTCCGCGGCACATGCCTACCTCGTGCGGCGGAAGCGCGGCGGTTTGAACGAATTAGTGGGCCGTTTTTCATGGGTGTTCTAACAAAACCCTGAGCCAAATTTAGGAGTATAAAGTTTTTCATTTTGACCAGAAAAAATTTCAACAGAAACTCAGTTTTTGTAAAAGTTTGGTTTTTGGATTTTTCCGGTTCCGAACTTCGTTACACTTCACTACCAAACTAGTTTAAGTTTAGTTAGGCTCTGATACCACTGTAAGTCCACGTTGCGACCCCCGGTGCTTACGGGGAGGCGGAAACGGTATAAAATCAAATTTTTATCGCAAGAGGCAACATGGACTAAACTAGGTCGGGATCTTTACCTAAACTAAAACTAGCATACTAAGCTAAAGATATTTAGCTACTCGGATTAAGATGGTTATACCTAGCTTGTCTTGAACTCCTTCTCTTCAAGCTCCGGTGGTGGTCCGATGGCTCCTTCTCGTCGTCTCCGTACGCCGAAGATAGATCCACTTGAAAGCTCCAACCTTTAGCTCCTTCTTCGTTCTTTGAAGAAACTAGTTCACTTGGTTTGCTAAACCTAGTGAACTAGAATGAGTAGAGAAGAAATAGAATGTGATTTTATCTATGGTTCTTGATTCTCAACTCATGAGACAAGAGAACCATAGATCAAAGAGAGGGAGCAAGAGGATGAGGGTGAGAGCTCAAGAACAAGAGAGAGAATGAGCAAGAAAGAATGAGCAACTCTTTTTGTCTCTCACCCTCTCATAATCCAAAGTAATCATAACTCATCATATTAACAAAAGTCTTATGTGATGGTAGAAGCAACCATAAGCTTATCATGTCATGCACTCATTTTACTTAAATGAACAAGCAAGTAAAAGTCTTTGGCATGAAATGATAGCCATGGTTATCATGATGGTCAACTAGTCAAGCCTAGTCAACCGGTCAACAAAGTCAACAAGTCAACAAAAGTCAACAAGTCAACAAAGTCAACAACCAAGTCACCATAATACTTAATTAATATAATAGTTAATCACAAATCAAATTCTCATTAGGGTTGAGCAAAAAGTCAAAAAGTCAACGGTCAACTGTCAACAACCCTAATGAGAATCCGCTGTCTGTGCCTCCCTGTCAACTGTGCATACACACCCGCATCCGCGTTCCGAGGAACACGAATGCAAACTGGATAAATCCAATCCCATAAGGTACACTAGGATCTGGCTTAAACCAAAGCCCGCTAGTGTAAACTGTCCGGACACTGTACGTGCACAAGTGCACGGATGTGACCGAACCCTGTCGCAAAACCATGCGACCTGTCGCAATACCATGCGACCTCTACTCTTTTGCCTAAAGGCGAAAAGCTTTCTGTGTGGGACTCTAAAGACTCGACACTACGCTGGCAGTGGGTTTAACCACAGACCGCAAGCGGCACTAGCTGTGCGTAACGGTCCCCAGGTAATGCCGACAAGAAGACCGACGAGGCGAAACCCATCTGAACTCCTACTGAGCCTGAGTGTGACATTCTCCGTACAGTCCGGTCTGTTCGTCTGATACATCGCATGGCGGGCCTAGGGGGCGGTAAACGTCAGTCCCCCAATAGCGGTACAAGTCGTGCCGGGGCGAAGCCCAAAACACCCTGAGATAACACTGGAAACCTACCAGTATATCTCGTTTGCCCTGGCCAGGGACTACTCGTGTAATGGCTCTCCTAGACACAGCGCGATGTCAACCCCCAATACCGGGAGAGACGAATCCTGTCTAACCGTCACTGCCTCCAAGTGCTTCGGGACTGCACCCAACCACCACCTGTTTGCACGACTCCTTTGAGCCGTGGTAGGGTAGTGATCAAAGTACAGTGGGAACACACCCGAGGCGAAGTGACAGTGTCAAGTCAGCGGACTAAGCTGTACTCATGTCACCTGGGAACTGATAACTGACGATAGGTATAATACCAACTGGTCAGTTCTCGACGAGTCCTGTCCAGTGTACCCGTAACCTAACGGGCACCCGCATACTATCTCAAGTACGACGTACTGACGGCTGTGGGACAGACCGTCTCCCACACTGGGATGAGAAGCGCATGCGCTGGTCTACTCCGGAGTATCGATGCCCTGTCTCGATAGTCCTGCGACCAGGGACCTGCATAAGGATGTGCTTCTAGATTACCCAGCCCCACTAGTGTGACGGCCATCACATCGCTGGTAATCAAGCAAAGATCCTAAGGGCTCCACTAATGTGTATAAGCAATATACAAAGATAAACACATGTACACATTGAAGTAGAAATAAACCAAGTAGCATACTACTATTTTGAGCAAGATTGTATATACAAGGTGAATATCCCAAGCTTCCATTAAGTAATATACATACTAGTATGATACAGTAATGGCCTCTAGGGCATATACACTAACAACATGTCCACGCATCCACTATACATATAATGGCCTCTAGGGCATACATATATCCAACAATCTCCCACTTGCACTAAGGCCAATTGTTGGCGTATCTCATACCCAACATCTCAAAAAGTCGCTCATGTTGCGGCTGTGGAAGGGCCTTGGTGAGTGGATCCGCGGTGTTATCCTTTGTATCTACTCTCCGAATCTCGATCTCTTGGCGATCAACTATCTCCCGGATCAAATGATATCGCCTGAGGATGTGTCTGGACTTTTGATGGGATCTGGGTTCTTTGGCCAACGCCATAGCTCCATTATTACCAAAATACAATGGTATCGGATTAATAATGGTAGAAGTACTCCTAGCTCCGCGACGAACTTCCTCATCTAGACGGCTTCCTTGGCGGCATCATTTGCAGCAATATACTCAGCTTCCATCGTGGAGTCTGCAACGGTATCCTGTTTGGAACTCTTCCAATATACCGCCCCTCCATTGAGGGTAAATACAAACCCTGAGATAGATTTACTGTCATCCTTATCACTTTGGAAGATGGAATCGGTAAAGGCCTCCATTTGGAGATCCCCATTACCATACACCAAGAACAATTCTTTAGTCCTTCGTAACTACTTAAGAATGTTCTTCTGTCACGACCCGAAAGAGCACGTGACTGGCCCTTGAACCATATGAAGTCTATAGGACTCCATCTGATGCAAGTAAGCCAAAAGCCCAGAAATCTAAAACCATTTTTAAGAATAAGTAAAGAAACTGGTTTAAAGAAGTGAAGAAAAACATGTTTGAAATCAAGGTTTTTAAATAACTAAGCCGAAGGTGCGTTTTGAAAACAGTAAAGTCTTTTCTAAAAATTTCGGCAGAGTTTCTTTTGTAAAACTGGCCCCGAATGGGGTACAACAAGGATAACAATATATGCAATGATAAAGGCATCCCCAAGCGGGAGCTAGCTCTTCGTCAATCGACGGTCACAACCACACAACGATATAATATACAACGCCAAGTGGCGAGGATCAAATCCAAAGAAAGCTCAAAAGCAACAAGAAAACCGCAATACTACTAAGCGCGACTCTAAGGTCGAATAATACATCACTAAAGTCTAGGTCTGAAACAATATACAAGTTTTGGTTGATGGAAATTCTAGATACAATGAATAAAATAAATACAATGGTGGTTCTTGATGCGAAAGAATCCACCTACCAAAAGCAAATCACCCGCAAGAAAGTAGTGTGCCAGAAATGCCGCAATGAAACCTGTACGGCAGAACCTGCAAGAACTGTGGCACAACGGGGGTGAGTTGCCAACTTGTGAATAGAAACATCTACAAGGAGAAACCGAATGCAAGACATAAACCTAAGTCAACGATCAGTAATATAACCACAAGAGTACATCTGAAGTATGATAAGGTGGCAAGGTAACATCTAAATATGTATGTAGTGCCAGGTACTCAGGTAAATACATGTCATCAGTATAAGGTATGTCTGCATGAAGTAAATATGATGAAGTAACAATGATATCAATACACATATATTAGCGTCCCATACCACTAATATTGGTGTAAGGGTATATATAACAGCGCCCTCATACCCTGTTATATATACAAAAGAAGTATGATAAGTGTAAACCCAGTCTGTATATGAACCATGTCTGTATATATGTGGAACCCGTCCACCTGTCACCCACTGACAATAAGCATCATGTATGCAATGTGAGGATATAAACAAAATCATGGAAAAACATCATGAAACCCGTGCCTAGCATCGACACGTAAATCCTCATCCATCGGGCTCCGTCAGTCCGGATCGGCCCGCGGGCTATGTCTGCGGAATCGGCCCTCGGCCCCGGCAGTACGCCCATCTCTCGACTCCGGTCGGTATCCTCCAGATATCCGCCGAGCTCAAATACAATCACCGGTAGGTACTCGCCCGCCTCCAGGCTCAATCGGCAAAACCCATCGATCATCTTGCCGAGGGGAACCATACCGGGCCCACCACGAACCCGCAAACGGATCATCCACTCCTCGAATCAGGTTTCAAGCACACGTCTCAGCACCGAGAAAACGCGTGGTGGACGCACCAAAATATCATATCACGAGGTACCAGGTTTTTCAAAATAGAGCATCCTTTCTTAAATAATCCCACGGTCCTCAAAATCAGAAATCACATGAAAATCCAACATCAAGAAGTAAATCCAATGCGATGTGCTATGCAATCAATCCATGATATATGCGACATGTAAAGAAGGGTAATCATGTCAGAAGTCATGCAACAGTACTACAGTGTAGTGGCATGGCAATTATCGATGATGAAGTGTGTGAGCCGGCAAATAGTGTACGTGGAACATACACATCATCGATAATGGTGCTGGTGTCCTAACAGCATGATAATAATATAGCAATAAACATATACCAGCAATGCGAATAGTATGAAAATGCAGAAATCAAGTAGTCAACACCACAGTGAAGTATCTACTATGCAAACTACATCTAAGTATCAGGTCAATCAGGAGGGGTAGGTGTGGAAACCACCTAAATCTGAGTCGATAAATATAGATATATAGTCGGTGATCCCGCCTCAACAACATATCGTAGGACATCCTCGAGTTATGAGTGCGGATCTATCATCAGTATCGGCTCGTACGGTAAATCATCGTACGGCATCCCCAAAAGCTGGGTACAGGTCAACAACTCACTATCTCGTCACATAACCGGTATCACTATCATCAGATCATATAGCCTGGGGGTACTACTCTGTGTCTAGTACAAATCGATACCATCAATAAAGTATGCATGCGGGGGTAAACACATATCCCAAGCCCGCAAGAATCACAAGTCATATCCCAAATATGAATCATATCAAATCACCGATCTAGCGGCACCAAGCCCACATCATCGACTCATCTCCAAAGTCATCCCATATCATCAAACACAGTGCAAGTATAAGTAATATGCAAGGGTGTGCGTGTAGGTGTAATTCTATTCTAGGGTTCGCGACTATGAACTACACTAGTCACTTCTAACCCTACACTATCCATAATACACCTAACTATCACAATAAACTACACAGTAATCTATCTACGGACTGCGGGGGTGCTATACGCCATCCACCCGACTTCCCCCTGTAGATATAATCTACTCACCTTGCATCATCATTTGCGGACGTCACCACGTATTTGCTTGTCGTCCCGAAGTCTTCATGGGTACCTACATATCAAAGTATCGTATATACGCATTAAAACCAAATCCAAGCTAAAACGGCACATGAAATCCAAAACGATACGATAAGGGGCCTATAGGTGAGAACCTATGGCACGCCTTCAAAACCATCAATAAATCCTCTATATCGTCGTATAAACGCCAAATAGTCAAGGCAAAACACAATCCATAATTTCAGAATCAAAAATACGGAAATACGGAAACACGAAACCCAAATAGCAACTTAGGATATATGTCCCAGATTTCACCCTAGATAGAATCTGTAAAAACTAGAAGTACCCAGGGCCAAGAATTGAGGAAATAGGGCCAGGCACGCAAAACGAGGAAATTCCTCTCTGGTCTGGCCGCAAATTGCGGCCAGAATGGGAATTCCGGCGGCCGTACGGATGAGTTGGGGGATAGGGTTTGGGGTGCTGGTTCAATGGTGCCTGCACATCTCACTGTCCACTCAATATTATTTTCAGGTGCCTCGTATGACAGCAGATTCAAATTAACCCTCACAGATTTCACAATTTCCCCGATATCGGTTTCTAAAATCCGTATTCTGGTTTTAGCTTCAGGTTTTGGGTTCCAATTCATACACTAGGGTGTTGGTAAGACCTCTACTGAGCTCAATTTCATAATACAACACCAATTTCCCTCAAACCCTAACTAGGTTTTCACCAAGTCCATAATATCACACAATATCGATTAAATCTTAACATGGGGTTATAGGAAAGGCTATAATTAAGCTAATGGTTCAGTAATTACCTCCATTAGCAACTCAAGAAAATTCTTGAGTTGCCCCTAGTGGCCAAAATCCTTGCTTCTTTAGCTCCATGTGTAGATCTAGAGATTTTGCACAATTTTAATGAAAGGAGATTGGGGTTTTGGAGTGATTTTTGAGATGAAGTGAGGAGTTGAAGAGGGGAGGAAGATGAGGAAGAGGCAGCAGCAGCAAGAGCCAAAGGAGAGGGAGAGAAAATGAGGAGGGGAAAATGGCTAAGTCTCAAGGTCAATGGTCTACCTCTCTCTCACCTACCCTCTTTCTTTATTCCTTTTCTCTTTTCTTTTCCTTTTTCCTTTTTCTTTAATTCCAAAACCTTCTCACCCCAATAGTAAACCCAAAGTAACATGGTAGAAAATGCACAAGTGTAGGAAAAGATGATATGTGCAAGTTTTGCACAAAAAGCCA
This sequence comes from Agapanthus africanus, assembly GCA_030015575.1. Classification (NCBI taxonomy): domain Eukaryota; kingdom Viridiplantae; phylum Streptophyta; class Magnoliopsida; order Asparagales; family Amaryllidaceae; genus Agapanthus; species Agapanthus africanus. The sequence goes on along the minus strand of JASDDO010000031.1, from coordinate 304,051,390 downwards.
AAAAATCCGATTAGCGATTTTTAATCGCGATTAGCACTAAATTAGTGTTAAACTAATCACAAAAACTTTAAAATGTCATAATTCTCTAATTTACCCTATTTTAGAATTTTCCATAATTTTTCTAACATTTTTTCTATTTGTTTGCATTTAATTATAAATTTAATATTAAAATAATCAATAAAATAATATTAAATTATAAAAATTCCCAAAATTAATAATTTACCTTTTTGAAAATGTTACAATCTACCCCCCTTAAAGAAATTCGGTCCCCGAATTTAAATTTAACCCCCAATACTTAAAACAATTTCAGTAATAATCCATTTTGTCGGGGCTCCGAAAACATCAATACATAGAGAATATCATAAAATGTACTGCACTACTAGAAATCAATCCCCAAAATGCATATATAAGAATATCCTATGCGTCTGGTGCGCAAGGAATCAAAATCCATATATGTGTCAAACAAATGTACAAAACAAAATCTAGGTGCAACTGGTGTGCACGAAACATCTGTCGTAGGCAACGTGTGTGCCTGACAGAAAAAAATCAGGTGCATGTGACATGCACGAAGAATCCCGATTTAGTGCATCTGGCGTGCACCAAAATCGTATATCAAAACACTAAAGGTGCATGAAAACTACGCTGGAAGTGCAAATCAAATCACTGCATACGGTAGGCATGAAATCTCAATCAATATCTCAAATGTAATAACTCTGCGCAAAATATATAAATATCCAGTGGGTGCATGAAACCAATATCATGAAACTCAGTCATCAAAACTAAATCATGCAAACAGAACGCCCAAAATACCGAAATCCAAAATGACGGATACGTGATAATCGAATCACAAAATCACAAATCATAAATACCGTCGTCGGTAGTTCCTCCTTCGAGGTCGAGAAGGAGTCGGTGCATCCACTGCTAGCAGCGCAGGATATCTACTTGCCTCTTGCCCACGGTCTAGCGTCCTCTGACTCTGGGTCCTTATTTTCCTTGCGGATTTCCTATCTCGCGGTCAATCGGCTCATCAGCCCTGTCAGGTGTGCTAACGGGGACGATTCCGTTCTGGCACTTCTCTGGTCATCTCTTGGTCAATCCTCACGACCACTCGTAAGGCAGCATATCACTGGCGTCTGCCTCTGGCTCTCTGAAAGCACGTCACACATCTGATCCTGAGTGCAAACATCATTGCAGCAATGTCCTGGAAGGAATCTTGCTCAAGGTCTCTTCCGATCATGCCTATGCCGATCGGTACAGAGGCTGGCTCTCCTGCATAACCTCTTCTCGCTCAAAAGACATCCGTGTCCTCAGCACAATATTTTCTCGGAAATTGGTCGCATCCCAACGCCTTTGTAAGCATATCAGGTCTCTCGTCTCGATGGGAAATAATGACAGCTCGTCAGCGTCTCGCTCGAACCTCTGGTTTCACCTGTCTCTATCATCGTCCACTATGACGTCACGCCAAGCTACTATGCACTGCACTGTTCTCGGCCACGGTCAATCTGAAGTCTCTCGCATGGACTCGAAATCGCGTACTCTGTAGCTTCATCCTTCAATAGAAGATGTCAGGCCGAACAGGTCCTCGGGAACACGTCCCAACCATCGGAGGAATACTCATCACTCGTCCGTCCTTGATCAATTCGCAACGCATCTGGGTAAGTTCCTTTATCCGAACTTGGTCAACTACCTCGTCGACAATGCCGAACTCTGTCCTGCTGGGTGTGCGCAATATGACCACTCCTGGTCTAGGTCTTCTCATATCGTCTTCCAGAAAGGTCCTGTCAGGTTCCTTTCTCAAATCTCAATCCTGCCGAATTGCCCGGAAGTCATCATCCAATGCTGAAGCTAAAGCTTATTCCAGAACGGCTGCATACTTATCGCGCTTCTTTCTGGAAGATATATCCATATACAACGCCTCTGGGTGCGTATCACATCTCTGATGTCGGCGGAGTGGGACGTCATCTCGTCGAAATATCTTGCGAACTCTTTACTCCACCTTGCTCAAATGTCGACTGATTCGGACTTAACTCATCGTGGCTACACGAACTGCGCTCCGACGGCTATGCTCACATCTGGAGTCTCCCAAGCAGTGTCCCATCACGATATCCGAAAGATGTCGAACCATCCGATCGACTCGTCAGATCCTCATAATCCCCCAAGAGCTCACATCTCGGGTACAGTTTAATAGTATCGAGTACATGCCACAGCGTCGGTGGTCCAGCCGTAGAAGGGCAAACCCAAGCCTCACTAATGGCTCCGAGGAACCGCCGCAAACCCGAAGGTTCAAAGGCTTTCACACGGTCATTAAGTCGAGTTAGGGTTTCATTCTTCTAGAGGGTCCATAGAATCACCTGCATGTCTTTCCGTATACTTTAAACTTGGAAAATGGGCTCCTGACATTCGATCGTCTCTATCGACTCTCAACGAACCTGCGTGAAGTCGTCTCTAGATGGAAACAATCTATCTGATGACCTCGCATCGGTAAACGAACGAACCAAATGTCCTAGTCATTCATCCTCAGGTGACTAGCGACTCGCTATCATCTCTCTAAGTATATGCTCACGCTGCAGTAGCTCCAAACATCTGGGCGATATTTCGTCATTTGCAGCAGCAACTGGCTCATTCGCCTGTACGCCGAACAACGCCTCAATCCTCCAGGAAAGGCAACGCATTGGCGGTCATCTCTGAGTCGGTCTGCTCTAGATCCGAGTAAGACTCTCCACGCTGGAAATCTTCAACTCAACTGGGCCCGCTCCGGCGCATAAATCGGACGAATCACCTTCGTCTCTCAAATCGGGTAGACTAGCTATCATCTGTCTCATACCTGCCTGAAAGCCCCGGCAATCTCAGCTCGTAAGCTTCGGAAGCGACATCCTGTCAATCTCAGCAACAGCTGGTCCATCTGTCTGCACGGTAGGCGATATCACAATCTCTGAGGTATGCTGTACATCAACAGTCCTCTCTCAACTGGCAGCTCTAACAATGGCCCGATCATCCGGTGCAGAACCAAGCACTCGCCTCCACTAGAGGTCACAATCACCAATACTAACTCGAGACGTTCCCATGTTACCAGAAAACACAATGGTCGGCCCTCGTACCAGACGAGCTCACACCGGCCGTAACCCTAGCAGCAGCCCAAACTGCGCTCAAACACGGTGACAGGAACCTCAATCGAGTATCAAAGAGAGCACAACAATGGTAAGGAAGAGAACAACAGATCCAAAGTGGATACATGATCATAGGAAGGAACAGCAACAATGAAGGTATGATCATGAAACCAATAGAATCGGGGATCTCAAATGGATGCATAATCCTGGATATAAAGAGAATCACTGATCTCGAAAATATGTACATCCTAAGGTTCCTTAAGCGGAGTGGCGTGTCGTAAGTATGCCGCGGAACATACCAACGGTACGTCACTCTACTTTAGTCACCTATTCCATCAACCAAGGGTCATCCTACGCGAAGAAAGTTCGGGTCTAATACCCCCTCGACCAAGTCTAAGTTCCGTAAGGTCAAGCCTAAGTTCCGTATATATATAAATGCCCTAGGCTCCACATAGTCAAACTTAGACTCGAACCAAGGTCAACCTAGCGCTCTGATACCAACTTTGTCACGACCCGAAAGAGCACGTGACTGGCCCTTGAACCATATGAAGTCTATAGGACTCCATCTGATCCAAGTAAGCCAAAAGCCCAGAAATCTAAAACCATTTTTAAGAATAAGTAAAGAAACTGGTTTAAAGAAGTGAAGAAAAACATGTTCGAAATCAAGGTTTTTAAATAACTAAGCCGAAGGTGCGTTTTGAAAACAGTAAGTCTTTTCTAAAAATTTCGGCAGAGTTTCTTTTGTAAAACTGGCCCCGAATGGGGTACAACAAGGATAACAATATATGCAATGATAAAGGCATCCCCAAGCGGGAGCTAGCTCTTCGTCAATCGACGGTCACAACCACACAACGATATAATATACAACGCCAAGTGGCGAGGATCAAATCCAAAGAAAGCTCAAAAGCAACAAGAAAACCGCAATACTACTAAGCGCGACTCTAAGGTCGAATAATACATCACTAAAGTCTAGGTCTGAAACAATATACAAGTTTTGGTTGATGGAAATTCTAGATACAATGAATAAAATAAATACAATGGTGGTTCTTGATGCGAAAGAATCCACCTACCAAAAGCAAATCACCCGCAAGAAAGTAGTGTGCCAGAAATGCCGCAATGAAACCTGTACGGCAGAACCTACAAGAACTGTGGCACAACGGGGGTGAGTTGCCAACTCGTGAATAGAAACATCTACAAGCAGAAACCGAATGCAAGACATAAACCTAAGTCAACGATCAGTAATATAACCACAAGAGTACATCTGAAGTATGATAAGGTGGCAAGGTAACATCTAAATATGTATGTAGTGCCAGGTACTCAGGTAAATACATGTCATCAGTATAAGGTATGTCTGCATGAAGTAAATATGATGAAGTAACAATGATATCAATACACATATATTAGCGTCCCATACCACTAATATTGGTGTAAGGGTATATATAACAGCGCCCTCATACCCTGTTATATATACAAAAGAAGTATGATAAGTGTAAACCCAGTCTGTATATGAACCATGTCTGTATATATGTGGAACCCGTCCACCTGTCACCCACTGACAATAAGCATCATGTATGCAATGTGAGGATATAAACAAAATCATGGAAAAACATCATGAAACCCGTGCCTAGCATCGACACGTAAATCCTCATCCATCGGGTTCCGTCAGTCCGGATCGGCCCGCGGGCTATGTCTGCGGAATCGGCCCTCGGCCCCGGCAGTACGCCCATCTCTCGACTCCGGTCGGTATCCTCCAGATATCCGCCGAGCTCAAATACAATCACCGGTAGGTACTCGCCCGCCTCCAGGCTCAATCGGCAAAACCCATCGATCATCTTGCCGAGGGGAACCATACCGGGCCCACCACGAACCCGCAAACGGATCATCCACTCCTCGAATCAGGTTTCAAGCACACGTCTCAGCACCGAGAAAACGCGTGGTGGACGCACCAAAATATCATATCACGAGGTACCAGGTTTTTCAAAATAGAGCATCCTTACTTAAATAATCCCACGGTCCTCAAAATCAGAAATCACATGAAAATCCAACATCAAGAAGTAAATCCAATGCGATGTGCTATGCAATCAATCCATGATATATGCGACATGTAAAGAAGGGTAATCATGTCAGAAGTCATGCAACAGTACTACAGTGTAGTGGCATGGCAATTATCGATGATGAAATGTGTGAGCCGGCAACTAGTGTACGTGAAACATACACATCATCGATAATGGTGCTGGTGTCCTAACAGCATGATAATAATATAGCAATAAACATATACCAGCAATGCGAATAGTATGAAAATGCAGAAATCAAGTAGTCAACACCACAGTGAAGTATCTACTATGCAAACTACATCTAAGTATCAGGTCAATCAGGAGGGGTAGGTGTGGAAACCACCTAAATCTGAGTCGATAAATATAGATATATAGTCGGTGATCCCGCCTCAACAACATATCGTAGGACATCCTCGAGTTATGAGTGCGGATCTATCATCAATATCGGCTCGTACGGTAAATCATCGTACGGCATCCCCAAAAGCTGGGTACAGGTCAACAACTCACTATCTCGTCACATAACCGGTATCACTATCATCAGATCATATAGTCTGGGGGTACTACTCTATGTCTAGTACAAATTGATACCATCAATAAAGTATGCATGCGGGGTAAACACATATCCCAAGCCCGCAAGAATCACAAGTCATATCCCAAATATGAATCATATCAAATCACCGATCTCGCGGCACCAAGCCCACATCATCGACTCATCTCCAAAGTCATCCCATATCATCAAACACAGTGCAAGTATAAGTAATATGCAAGGGTGTGCGTGTAGGTGTAATTCTATTCTAGGGTTCGCGACTATGAACTACACTAGTCACTTCTAACCCTACACTATCCATAATACACCTAACTATCACAATAAACTACACAGTAATCTATCTACGGACTGCGGGGGTGCTATACGCCATCCACCCGACTTCCCCCTGTAGATATAATCTACTCACCTTGCATCATCATTTGCGGACGTCACCACGTATTTGCTTGTCGTCCCGAAGTCTTCATGGGTACCTACATATCAAAGTATCGTATATACGCATTAAAACCAAATCCAAGCTAAAACGGCACAAGAAATCCAAAACGATACGATAAGGGGCCTATAGGTGAGAACCTATGGCACGCCTTCAAAACCATCAATAAATCCTCTATATCGTCGTATAAACTCCAAATAGTCGAGGCAAAACACAATCCATAATTTCAGAATCAAAAATATGGAAATACGGAAACACGAAACCCAAATAGCAACTTAGGATATATGTCCCAGATTTCACCCTAGATAGAATCTGTCAAAACTAGAAGTACCCAGGGCCAAGAATTGAGGAAATAGGGCCAGGCACGCAAAACGAGGAAATTCCTCTCTGGTCTGGCCGCAAATTACGGCCAGAATGGGAATTCCGGCGGCCGTACGGATGAGTTGGGGGATAGGGTTTGGGGTGCTGGTTCAATGGTGCCTGCACATCTCACTGTCCACTCAATATTATTTTCAGGTGCCTCGTATGACAGCATATTCAAATTAACCCTCACAGATTTCACAATTTCCCCGATATCGGTTTCTAAAATCCGTATTCTGGTTTTAGCTTCAGGTTTTGGGTTCCAATTCATACACTAGGGTGTTGGTAAGACCTCTACTGAGCTCAATTTCATAATACAACACCAATTTCCCTCAAACCCTAACTAGGTTTTCACCAAGTCCATAATATCACACAATATCGATTAAATCTTAACATGGGGTTATAGGAAAGGCTATAATTAAGCTAATGGTTCAGTAATTACCTCCATTAGCAACTCAAGAAAATTCTTGAGTTGCCCCTAGTGGCCAAAATCCTTGCTTCTTTAGCTCCATGTGTAGATCTAGGGATTTTGCACAATTTTAATGAAAGGAGATTGGGGTTTTGGAGTGATTTTTGAGATGAAGTGAGGAGTTGAAGAGGGGAGGAAGATGAGGAAGAGGCAGCAGCAGCAAGAGCCAAAGGAGAGGGAGAGAAAATGAGGAGGGGAAAATGGCTAAGTCTCAAGGTCAATGGTCCACCTCTCTCTCTCACCTACCCTCTTTCTTTATTCCTTTTCTCTTTTCTTTTCCTTTTTCCTTTTTCTTTAATTCCAAAACCTTCTCACCCCAATAGTAAACCCAAAGTAACATGGTAGAAAATGCACAAGTGTAGGAAAAGATGATATGTGCAAGTTTTGCACAAAAAGCCAAAAAATCCGATTAGCGATTTTTAATCGCGATTAGCACTAAATTAGTGTTAAACTAATCACAAAAACTTTAAAATATCATAATTCTCTAATTTACCCTATTTTAGAATTTTCCATAATTTTTCTAACATTTTTCCTATTTGTTTGCATTTAATTATAAATTTAATATTAAAATAATCAATAAAATAATATTAAATTATAAAAATTCCCAAAATTAATAATTTACCTTTTTGAAAATGTTACATCTTCACAGCTATCTAGTATTTCTCCCCTGGGTTGGATTGATACCTACTCACTATAGCTAGTGTATAAGCTACATCAGGGCGAGTACATATCATCGCATACATTATAGATCCTACGGCTGAAGCGTAGGGTATAATGTTCATGCGAGCTCTCTCTTCGTCAGTCTTCGGACAAAAGTCCTTAGAGAGAGTGATTCCATGGTAAGCGGGCAAGGTACTACACTTGGAATCTTCCATACTAAACCTTTTTAGGATGGCATCAATGTACTTTGATTGGGACAATCCCAATAATCTCTTGGATCTATCTCTATAGATCCTTATGCCCAAAATGCACGAGGCATCACCAAGGTCCTTCATGGAAAACCTTTGTGATAAGAATAATTTGACCGATTGTTGCATAGGAATATCATTTCCTATCAAGAGAATGTCATCTACGTACAATACAAGGGAAGTGACAGTACTCCCTACAATCTTCTTATAAATGCACGGTTCATCTATATTTTTGATAAAATCAAACGCTTTGATTGTATCATCAAAACAGATGTTCCAGCTCCGAGATGCCTGCTTTAACCCATAAATGGATTTAAGCAACCTACATGCTTTTTCGCTGCTCCCACTGTCTGTGAAGCCCTCTGGCTGATCCATAAAAACGCAATCTTCTAAATCACCATTTAGAAATGCAGTTTTAACGTCCATCTGCCAGATTTCATAGTCGTAGTGAGCAGAAATAGCAAGTAGGATCCGAATGGATTTAAGCATTGCTACTGGATAGAAAGTTTCATCATAGTCTAATCCTGGTCTTTGACGAAAACCTTTCGCTACAAGCCTTGCTTTATAGGTCTCTACCTGTCCATCTACACCAATCTTTTTCTTAAAGATCCATTTTCACCCTACGTGTTTTATAACAGGAGGTGCAACGTCCAAAGTCCATACTTTGTTGGTGTACATGGACTCTATTTCAGATCTCATGGCATCCAGCCACTTCACTGAGTCTCCACTCGTGATAGTCTGTTGAAAACTAGTAGGGTCATCATCATCCATGATGCAATCTTCTCTATCACCATCAATGAGAAAACCATAGTATCTCTCCGGTGGGCGAGAAGTTCTACTAGATCTCCGGAGCGGCTGAGTTCTTGTTGTTCTACTGCAACATCAGGTTCAACCAATTCTTCATGAGTAATTTGTGTCTCTAGAACCTCTTCTAGTTCTACCTCATTGCCATCAGTACTATTTGTAAAAATTTCATTTTCCAACAATGATATGGATATTATATTACATAGCATACCAGGTACAAAATAATAAGGGCTCAAAACCAAAATATATCCTGAAAGCAACCCCAGATGATACTCTCCTACGGATACAAAATGTACATTGGAACCATTTCCAACCCGTAGAGTGTGGTCCCCAGTCTTCAAATCACTACTATTTCTCAATCCCTGCATACAATTACAGATGTGAGAACCAGAACCGGTATCTAATACCCAAGATGCAGAGTTTAATGAAAAACAGTTTTCAGTTACAAACACACCTGAAGCGGAAGCATCAGTATGCTTCTTCTTCTTGAGATCAGCAAGGTACAAAGCACAATTGAGTTTCCAGTGTCCCGACTTGTGGCAGAAAAAACATTCTCCTTTTCCACTTCCCGCGGCCTCAGACTTGTCTTTCCCCTTCGCCTTTTCAACTCCACCTCTCGGCTTGGTGGGATTCTTCTTCTTCTTTCCCTTGGCTTTGGCTTTCGGGACTGAAGAGGAAGATGGCCCATAAAGCAGAGCGGGAGTTTTCGCTATCTTAAGCGTGCTCTCTGCACTTCTTAACATATTGAGAAGTTCAGGCAACGATTTCTCCCAATCGTTTATATTGAAATTCACTATGAACGGAGAAAAGGCGGGGGAGAGAGACTGCAGAACAATATCTGTATATTGCTCATTATCCATAGTCCATCTCAGTTCCTCTAGTTCTTCTATAAGACCAATCATCTTCAGAACATGGTCTCCTACTGATGCGCCCGGGGCCATCCGCATCTGAAACAGCTTTCGAGATGCCTCGTATCGTAAAGTACGAGATTGCTCTTCATACAACTCCTTTGTATGAAGAAAGATGGATTGTACATCCATCTTCTCGTGCTGTTTCTGATGGATACTGTCCATAGAAGCAAGCGCGAGGCATGTGTCCGTGTTGCAATCAATATCCTATGTTTTTCGGATCTCCTTATCCGAAACAGATGATTCAGGTCCTGGGACGGGTGAGGCTTTGGTTGTGAGGACATATGATACTTTATCATATGTGAGTGCAATGTTCAAGTTCCTCAACCATTCTTTATAATTCGGTCCAGTCAGTTTGTTTTTCTCTAAAAGAAGCTTAAGTACCGTCATCGGTATCTGCCATTAGGAGAGAGAAAAGAATACACTCAGCGAAATGCTCTTGCAAAGATCAGATTGGTTAATCTTATCTAATCGTTGTCTCCCACTTCTTTTATCAAATTTTCTTTCAAACCTGAAAAGAAAACTAGCCAGGATTAATTACATTCTACAGTTTCGCTAACCGGTCATCCAGGCCGGTGTCAGTACTTTGAGGGAGGTTCCCCGTGCTTGCCCACGGACCTAATTAAAATAAACCTCGTTTTTCCCAGAGGTCAAACCTCGTTAACACCTTTCTAGACACTTACTAGATTAGCTAATTGTAAAGTGTAAAACTCTCCTGGGAGTAACTCTTACTCATAGTGGGATCGGGATCCAAATATCATATAGATGGTATGCACTCTCATTGCAAATTTCAACTCTTGAAACTCCCGATATGGTTTTTACCCCTAGATGCTTATGACCTTGGCTATGGTCAACATATCATAAGCAGTAGTCAAGTTTTACCCATCATTTCGTGATTAACTAGACCCACCCATATGACCCTTGACTATGATCAATATAATCACATGAATGTCCTAACTTATCGCATCATATGCTTTATAGGAAGACATCACTTAGCTACCGTACAGTACGCCTTGACTATAATCAACATAAGTAGCACGAATACTAAGTACTCTGCTTCCTAAAATGACGGAGGGTTGCGGATGGTTTTTACGAAAACTTTTAACGCTTTGAATTTGATTTCGTTGTAGAATCTAAATTGTTTTTAGAAAAAGGAGTGGCTTTAGCTCCGCATCTTTTGAAACTTGCTTTTTCATAAAAGAGTCGAGTGGGTTTCAAATCCGATTCTACAACATCTTTAGGTTTGTTTTTTCTTTACATTAATCTCATTAATGTATTCCCATCATTTACGTTCCTAAGCCATTACAAAAAGAAACGAAAAACAATATTACATATCATATATATAACAATATTACATTCGTCTCAGATATTAAGCAATCACATCACATAATAATTAGCAGCAGAAACACATATATGAAAATATAGGATATACTAGGAACTCCGTATTTTATACTTAGCCTAAGATAGAAAATACGGATTCCACGGTCATGATGAATAGCCAATCCCACACCCTTAGACCCCTATGAGAGTGGCAAGTGACCCTTCCAATTCTGGAGTTTAGGAGACCCGGTCTCGACTCCTCGAGATGGCCTCCCACTGAAATCCAGAATCCGGTCACTCATGCTCCCCTCCTTGGGTCTATCCTAATGCGGAAAAGTAAAATATACATCAATGGAGACATCATCCTCAACCCGGATGTGCCCCAATAAAAGAATAATATATACAATGAATTTTACATGAATGAAAAGATAAACTCTCGTCTCACATAAAACCCCGGCCATTCGATCACGACGATCCTATATATCATATCACATCAACAACTGAAAAGCATAGACGGCGTTAAAATATATCAATCAACACATCAACATACCCACTGTTGTAATAGATCTCAACACTTGAACCTGCATAAAAATTCCCAGAAAGCATATATGGTACCTATGGATCAACGCAAGAGCGCACGGTCCAAGCCTCACCAACGACGTCGCGGAACCGCCGCAAATAAACCTATTTGGCCGCGGTTCCGCGGTCGTTGTGTCGAGTTAGGCGCTCGTTTTTCTTGGGGATCCACAGAAAACCCTGCTCTATTTTCTTAATATTTTTAATTACAAAAATTCCAACTTTTGAAAAAATTTCCATCGAGCATGTAAAAATATCATTTTTCATGTTAGATTAAGTTTTTAAACATCGTCTGGTTTACCCTAAAGCTCTAGCTAGGCTCTGATACCATGTTGGTGTGTAGTAGCGCCTCTAGTTGGGTTACAACAACTTTAGGTAGTGAACTTTCAAATTCTAGAGGGCTATTACAAATGAACTACGAATCGTAACAAGAGATTAGGGTAATATCAACATAAAAAGAAGTCTAAGCTAAAGGAAAAGGAAATATAACCTTTGTAGCCAACTCCTTCGGTCTTTAGGACTCCTACGGCTTTGCTCGAAGCTTGGATCAACTCCGCTCAAGGTCCTTCGTCGTCTACGATGATCCACCCGGAGATTCCTAGGTCAAGCTCTTTGCCTCACTAAATCAAGATAAAGTGGAGCAAACACTCTACACTAAAGGGCTAGGGTGGTGTAGAATGGTTATGTGATTTGTAAACTCACTAAAAAACCCTTTCTTTTTAAGTTCCTCACTCAAAACAAAACTCTAGAGAGCTTGAAGAAGGAGGAAGGTGAAGATGGCAAAAGTTTTTTGTGAATATAATGAATAATCTTTTTCAAAAAGAAAAAGAAAAGAATATATATGAGACACTCTCAAATATAACCATAGTTAACTAAATATCTAGATATTTTATAGATGGGTTAAAGAACAAAGGAAATCTAACCATGGTTAAAGTCAAAGGTCAAATAAGAAGAATATAGAAACAATGAGTCATTTATCAAATTTCCTTTTTCTTTAATTCATTAACAAAAATCTAGATATTTATCAACCATGTGAGTCTTGCATTGCCATCTTCTATGTATCATCAACTATGACACATATGTATGTGTGTATGTGTGCATGCACATCATCATGTGTATGTATAAACATATATGCATACATCCAAAAGAAAATGTTTAATTAAAAGTGAGCTAAAAGTCAATATTAAATCAACACTTGATTTAATAAATCGGTCATATCAAATGCGACCCGACCAATAGTAAACGCCCGATTAAAATATGGTATCACATACTCGCATTTAGTTGAGCTCCCGCATATATCTCATATGCACTCCACATCATTTCGCCTGAGCTACAAAAATCCTGTGTGGGACTCTAAGACTCGTCAATACACCGGCAGTAGGTGATGATCATATCAAAACACCTACAAGCCGCAAGCGGTCAGCTAAACGTAACGGCCACCCGGGTATTGAGCGATCAGAAGAAAAACAAGCGAACCCGTCAAAACTCCCGTCAAGCCATTGGCAACACTTACCGTACAGTCCGGTCTCTTCGTATGATATGCTGCATATCAAGTCTAGGGATGGAATCGTCGAGCCCTAATAACTCAATAAGTCATGTCGATATGGACTATGACCGGTCGAGAAACTACTGATAACACTTATCAGTAAATCTCACCAGCCCTGGCCAGGGACTTCAAGTCAGAGCCAATCGCACATTGCAAAACATCAACTCCCAATAACGGGAGAGACGAAACCCCTCCTATCGCTCACTGTCTCCATGTGTCTCGGGACTATACCCAAAAGCCACATGTTTGCACGACTCAGTAGAGCCTTGGTAGGGTGGAAATCAAAGTACAGTGGGAGAACATACAAGACTCTATGACGATCTCGGGTCTACAGACTAACCTGTACCAGTGTCACCAGAGAACTGCTATCCGACGATAGATATAATACCATATAGGAATTCTCGGTGAGTCCGTTCAGTGTACCCAGTCTCCACTGAGCACCCGTTTACAATCTTCAATGTCACAACACTAATGGATATGGGATCATCCATCGCCCATTATATGGGTCAAGAAACGTATACGCTAGTCTACCCTAGAATATCGATGCCCTGTCTCGATATACCTACGACTAGGATCATTTAAGGATATGCTTATAGACCACACATGCCCCACTAGTATGATCTCCATCATAGCCATGGAAGTTAAGCAAATATCCTCAGGGCTTTATCAACATGTATCAAATGAACAGTATCAAGTAAACATGTCAGATAAAGTAAAACCAGATAGCATACTATCATGTCGAGCAAGAAAGTCATATATATAAATATACATATATACATGTCCACGCATCCACTATACATATAATGGCCTCTAGGGCATACATATATCCAACACTAGGAATTCCGTGTTTTAAATTAAGCCAGTAAACACGGATTCCGCGGTCATGATGAATAGCCAATCCTATATCCCTAGACCCCTACGAGAGCGGCAAGCAACCCTACCAATTCTAGAGTTAGGAGACCCGGACTCGACTCCTCGAGATGGTCTCCCACTGGACTCTAGAACCCGGTTACTTGTGCTCTCCACCTTGGGTCTATCCTAAGGCAGAAAAGTAAATAATATACATCAATGGTGATATCATCCTCAACCCAGAAGTCCCCCAATAAAAGAATATTACATACAAGTTTTTACATGAATGAAAATGGAAAACTCTCATCTCACGCAAAAACCCCCGGCTATTCAAACACGACGATCCAATATAACATATCACAGCAATACATAACATCTCATGTCATCAACGTAAGTAAATATGCGTATCCCAATTGTCGTTGACATATAGCAATGAAACCGGCGATACACCACGTATTACACTTACGGCCATAGAAAAGAAAATGAAAATTACAACAATTGGAATCCGCAACCATCTTAGACATCATAAACCCGAAATATCACATACTTCTGATTTCATGCCTAACCACATGAATTCCTTAGAAATCATAAACCCGGAATATCTTATATTCCGAATTTCATGCCTAACATTATAAACCCCGTATTTTAGTCTCGATATTGAAAACACTTTTCAATAACAAGTCGGGAAATTCAACAAGATTCCTGACAAATTGATCGAATGCTCGTCGGAAACTTTAGTAGACGGCCGCACCCCCGATGCCGTCGACGAAGTGCACTTAGGCGGAACACTGCGGCCGCGAGCACCCGGACGGATGCTTTAGGCAACAGGGTTCTCCTGCAGTCACTTGGTCGGGGTTATGGGGCGTGGCTATCTAGTAATGTTACCCGGCAAACATTCGTGCACAATACGAGATTGCGACAGAGTTTTGATCCGAATCAAAACTTCGTGGCAACCAATCAAATGAGACTAAATTGCTAGGTTTACAAAATTCAACTAGTTTTCACAAAACTAATTATTGTGGACTCAAAATATTGTATCACAATTCACAGATAGCTAGACGATGTTAAACATTTCGATCGAATTAACAAACACCCAAAATTTCCCAGAGAGCTCAACACTTGAGCACAGTTTAAAAAATACCCAGAACATGCCACAACACCTATGGACCAACCGTAGAAGGGCCGACCCATGCCTCACTCATAACACCGCGGAACTGCCGCAAACTCTAAGGTTTGGCCTCGGTTCCGCGGTTAAAGAGTCGAGTTTGGATATCGTTCTTCTAGAGGGTCCATAGAATTACCTGCTTGATATTTGAATAATTTTTTAACTTGGAAAAATCCAACAATTTTCGGTCAGAATTTTCAAGTGTTGTTGTGTCGGGGTTTCGGAGTTGTTTCGGTTTCGTAATTCATCTAACATCGTCAAAACAACTCCTAATGCTCTAGCTCGGCTCTGATACCACTGCTGGTTCCATAGCACCCTAACCACGATTTTATAGGGCATCAAGTATGCATTTTAAAAATACCTAGAGAGCTATGCAACCCATGCCAAGGATCTAACTAGAAAATTAGGAGTAAGCTAGAATGTAATCAAATATTACACCGAGTGAATTAGGAATACAACCTTTGTAGACCGGTCCTTCACTTCTAAAGCTCCATGTAGTTGTCCCTTCGCTCCAAGTAGTGATCTCCCAGACTCTAGTAAGGGTTCACAAGGCGAAAGGAACAAGCTTGCTTGAAGTCTTCGAGGTCGAAGATGATTTACGTCGAGGAATCTCCAACTCAAGCTACCTCTTCACTGATTGAGAATTAGTGAAGCAAACAACCTAAACTAAATGGCTAATCTAGTGTAGGTTGATGAAGTAGGATTTTTGCTCACTTTAGAATAATTTTTCTCACTATATTTCTTCAATTTCCAAAAAGCTAGAGAGCAAAATTGGAATGAAGAAGAAGATGAAAATGAGAATGGAATAAGAGTGAGAATAGCAACCATGAGTGAGATAATATCTCATATTAACTCACGTAGAGACTTAACCATGGCTTAAGATGATGGTTGGGTTAATAAATATCTAGGGTAAGACAAAATTAGTGAACTAAGTCAATGATTCTACAAGCTTCCACTAAGCATCCAACCATGACTAATTTCCACCTAATTTTGTATTTACCTTAAATAATAAAAACCCTCATTATCTTAATTATGGTATGAGTCTCATACACCCATGTAGCAAGTAGCAACCAGCATGACACAATAATATATATCACATATATATTATAAAGAAATTCTTAAGTGAGCTAATATTAGTTAATGTATATTAATATATCAAATATATATAATTATATATTAAATTATTAAATCAACACTTGATTTAACAATCCGGCTATATCATATATAACCAACTAATATTATTTGTATTAACTTATCGAATCAACACTTGATTTGATAACCTGGCTATATCACATATAACCGACCGATATCACATATTGCGAGATTAGAATACGGTATCACATACTCGTATTAATCTCGGTCCCACACATATCACATATGTGCTCCTACTTCGTTTCGCCTGAGCCAGAAAATCTCTGTGTAGGACTCTAAAGACTCGTCTGTTAGTGTAATATGCCCTAGAGGCCCTTATTGTATAGTACTAGTTTGTATATTACATTTTGGAAGCTTGGGATATATACACGGATTTATGACAGTCTTGCTCGATATAGTAGTATGCTACTTGGTTTGTATCTATCTTAATACGTGTATATGTTTCTTTTAACGTATCACTAATACATATTGATAGAGCCCTTAGGATCTTCTCTTGACTACCAGCGTTGTGATGGCAGTCACACTAGTGGGGGCTGGGTAGTCTACAAGCACATCCTTACACAGGTCCCTAGTCGCAGGATTATCGAGACAGGGCATCGATACTCCAGAGTAGACTAGTGTATATGCTCCTCATCCCAGGAGGGGAGATGGTCTGTCCCACAGCCATCAGTACGTCGTATTGGAGATAGTATGTAAGTGTTCATTGGGTTATGAGTTACACTGGATGGATTCGTGGGGAACTGCTGGTTGGTAATATACCTATCGTCAGGTAGCAGTTCCCAGGTGACATGAGTACAGCTTAGTCCGTCGACTTGATACTGCTACTTCGCCTCAAGTGTGTTCCCACTGTTCTTAGATTACTACCCTACCACGGCTCTGTTGAGTCATGCAAACATGTAGTAGTTGGGTGTAGTCCCAAAGCACTTGGAGGCAATGGCGGTTAGATATGATTCGTCTCTCCCGATATTCGGGGTTGATGTCGCGCTGTGTTCGGAAAGCCATTACAAAAAGTCCTGGCCAGGGCAAGCGAGATTTGCTGGTAAGGATTCCAGTAGTTTCTCAGGGTGTTTTTGGCCGCACTCCGACACGACTTATTGCACTATTAGGGGTCTGACGCTTGTCGCCCCCTAGGACCGATATGCGACACTCTTAGACGAACAGACCGGACTGTACGGGGATTGCCACAGACAGGCTCAGTAGGGGTACAGATGAGTTTGCTCATTGACCTTCTTATCGACAGATACCTAGGTAGCCGTTACGTACAGCTAGTACCGCTGACGAGCTTATGGTTAAACCCACTGCCAGTGTACTGTCGAGTCTTTAGAGTCCCACACAGAGGGTTTCCCAGCTTCGGGCGAAACGTGTAGAGGTCGTATGGTTTTACGACAGGGTTCGATCGCATACGTGTACTTGTGCGCATATGATGTTCGGGCGGACAATACTAGTGGGCTTTGGTTTAAGCCGGATCCTAGAATACGATTATTGGATTAGTTTTGTCTCATTGTATTCGTGTTTCTCGGAATACGGATGCGGGTATGTATATACGGATGAGAGGGGCATTCTTGTAATTTGATCAAGATTGTTTCTTGGAGTTTGACACCTCAATTAGGGTTTTTCTTTTTGATTAATTCTTTTGTGAGGTGGAGGAAATGAGAGAGGAAACTTTGTGGTATTTTTGTCAAATGGATTAGGGTTTCATATCGACTTTCTTGGCTTCATATGTTTTTTTTGTTGACTTAGATATTTTGAGATATTTGTGTGAGATATTTTCTTATGGTTTAAAGACAAAACTCTAGCCATTTTCACTTAATCTTTTTTCACTTGAGAAAAACTACAGATACTTTTTCCTCTCTCTTTTCCTCAAGCTTTCTCCATCTCTTTTCAAACCCTAACCATCTCATGAGTTGAGAATCCTAGGGTTTGTGAGACTACTAGATTCCTAATCACTCTCTACACATCCTAGGCTATTTAGTTTTCACACCAAGTGACCTAGTTACCTCAAGTTAGAGGTTAAGCCCAAAGTCGGAACTCTCGGGTGGATCTTCTACGATTTAGAGAAGCCGATGAGGAAGCACGATCTGTTCTCACATCGAGGAGATCACGAGGTGGAGAAGGACAATGAGGAGGTGAAGGACAGCAAGAACTTGAGGTATAACTTTCTCAGATAGTAGTTAAACCTCTAAGCTAGACGGTTAGTTAGGGTTTAATATCGATCCTGGATTTTGTCGATGTTACGAAGCTTATAAAATTGTTTTTTGCAAACTCCGCCTCCCCGCGAACATGTGGGGTGCGTGGCATCGACTTACAGTGGTATCAGAGCTGACTAAACCATAACTAACAGATTAAACGACAACTAAAACTACGAAACCGAAATAACCCAAAAACATCGAAACGTAGTTCCTAGTTTCTGTTGATTTTTTACGAGGCTCTAAAAATTATTTTAGCAACTTCAGAGTACTCCTTCAGCTGTAAAATGAACACTCACCAAAACAAGACAATTCCCTCGGATAATGGCCGACCACATTTGCCAAAATTCCGGCCTCACCGGTTTTAGTGTAGGGAAATGCTTCGTGTTTTGGTCTATGGTTTTGTTACTTAGATCTAGTGTTTCAGGAGTTGATTAATTTTGCCAATTTTGAATATGCTGTCAATTCTTCACTGTAGCAACACGGGGTGTTTCGAAGTTGCAGTTTAACGTCGTTTAATGTTTCAAGTTTTGATATATGTGTTCGTAAACTTCTGCTAATTTCTATATGTCGATTAGTTGGGGGTTGCACATTTCTGTGGTGTTTGGTTTGTGTATATGGACTTATTGGATCGTCGTGGATGAATAGCCGGGGATGTGAGACGAGAGTTTATTTTATTCAAATGTAAATTGTAATTTGTTGTAATATTTTTTCACGGGGCACATCCGGGTTGAGATTGTAGCCACCGTTGTATTATTTCATTTACTGTTTATTGCTCCTAGGATAGACCCAAGTTGGAGTGCACAAACTACCGGGTACTTTGAAGTGCCGAGTGACCTACTTACGTTGATGAGGGAGGTTGCTTCACTTCTGGTATTTGGCGGGTAGTTTGCCGCACCCGTAGGGGTCTGGGGTGGGGTTTGGCTATTCATCACGACCGTGGAATCCGTCTTTCGTTACAGGCTTAAACGAAACGCGGAATTCCTAGTATATTCAATGTGTTCATATGTGATCTGGAATGCCTATTATTGCATCTGACGAATGGATATTATATATATATATTATATAATAGACGTTGCTTATGTTTTGCATCCGCGCTAGTCCGGCCTCCAGCTCTGGCGTTAGTTATCTAACCTAACGGTGTAAGACGGGCCCCGTGGCGAACGCGGATGACATAAGCGTACGTTGTATTTTCGTCTTTTTCTGCAATGGTAGGTTAATTGATGGGACTGCATTACATTAATGCAAAGCAAACAAATCAAAGCTGAATCGTTGGAACAATTTTAAAACCACTCGGTTTTTTCAAAACAGTAAAACTTTTAAAATGCGGAGCTTAAACCACTCCTTTTAAAAGCTATCGGGTTCCTTCAATTATATCAAGTTTACTACGTTCACGGTTTCGCTAAAACCATTTGTAGCCCTCCGTAATTTCAGTTGGACATTCAGTAGTATTCAAGCTATGTATTTTGACCTTCGCCAAGGCATAATGATTGGTAGCTGCTGAATATTCATCTGTAGCATAGATAGATGCGTTGGTTTGGGACAGTCGTACTGCCATTTTAGCCTTCGTCAAGGATATGTACGGGAGGGTTCAAATTAACTTGGACAATGATAGGTAGAACTTGACATGTGACTTATGATATGTTGGCCTTCGTCAAGGTCATAAGAGCATGGGGAAAAAATCCAAATCGGGAGTTTCTAAAGAAACTAAAACTTGCTAGTGTTGCATACCATTTGGAGTGTGATAATTTTGGTAGGATTCCTTCGACTTTATCACACGATGATATTTGGATCCCGATCCTACTGTGAGTATATGCTACTCCTCAGGAGATTTTTTCACTTAACGATCAATGCTATAAACCAAGTATGTGTATAGAAAGGTGTTAGCGGGGCTACGCCTCTAGGGAAAAGAGGTTTTTAATTAAGGAACTTCGCGAAAGCGTCGTAAAACCTCCCACGAAGTACTAACACTGGCCTGGCTGAAAAGTTAAGCAAGTATTGTACGGTGAGATTAATCCTGACTATTTCTTCTTTTATGGTTTGAGGAAGGATTCGAGAAACAGTGGGAGCCATCCTATTTAGATAAACTAAAAACCAATCTAAACTTGTAAGAGCATCATGTTAAAGTGTTTCTTCTCTCTCTCCTAATTGTAGCAACCAAGATGACGGGCCTTAAGTTACAATTAGATAAATATATATTGACAGGGCCAAACTACTAAGATTGGTTCAGGAATGTCAAAATAGCAATCACATATGACAAATTGGGGTATATCCTCACTAGTAAAGCCCCCGCCGTCCCAGGTCCAGACTCCAGTGTCGCGGATATTGAGATCCGTAAGACCTGAGAGATTGACTGCGTGAAGACCAAGTGCCTCGTGCTGGCCTCTATGGACAATGAACATCAGAGACGGCACGAGAATATGGATCTTGAATCCATATTCCTCCATACCAAGGAATTATATGGAGAGCAATCTCGTATCGCAAGATACGAGACCTCGAAGAAGCTATTTCAGGCAAGGTTGGCCGTCGGATCATCTATAGGGGAACACGTCCTTAAGATGATTGGCTACATTGTGGAGCTCGCGGACCTCAGGACCACGTTAGAGAATGAGCTGTATACAGACTTAATTCTGCAGTCCCTCCCTCCCACCTACGCCCAGTTTATCTTGAATTTTAATATTCAAGGTAAAGAAGTTGAACTTCCGGAACTCCTCAATATGTTGAGGAGTGCTGAGGGCACCCTGCAGAAAGCCAGGGAAACACCCGCTCTACTTGTTGGTGGAGCTTCCTCTTCTAGATCCAAGGCGAAAGCCAAAGGAAAGAAGAAGAAGGCCTCCACCAAGCCGAGAGGCGGTGTTAGTAAGGTGGAAGCAAAGGGCAAGGCAAGGGTAGAGGGGCCAACGGTAGGAAAGGAAGAATGCTTCTACTGTCATAAGAAAGGCCATTGGAAGAAAGATTGCAGGGCTTGGAAGGCCAAGAACCAGGACCCGAAGCAAGTTGTGGTTTCAGCTTCAGATGTGTTTGTAATTGAAAATTGTCTGTCAGTCAACTCTACTTCCTGGGTATTAGATACCGGGTCAGGATCTCATATCTGTAATTCTTTGCAGGCATTGAGAAGCCGTAGGGTTCTGAAGACCGGTGATATGACCCTCAGGGTTGCTAATGGAGCGCATGGATGCTATGTTCGTAGGGAATATCACCTCGGATTGACGAGTGGACATATTTTGGTTTTGCGCAACTGTTTTTGTGTACCTAGTTTGACTCGTAATATCATTTCTGTATCTTTGTTATCTAAAGAAGGTTATGATTTTACATTTGTAAGCGATGTCGTAAACATCCACTTTAATCATGGTCTGATTAGGTCAGGTACTCTAAAACAACGGTATACGTATTAAACCAGCTACAAATTTTCAATGTCCAGAACACACATAAAAGAAAGACTCCAGAAATAAATCATGCTTTCTTATGGCATTGTAGACTAGGTCACATCAACAAAACAAGGTTGACCAAGTTACATAAAGAAGGATATTTGGATCCGTTCGAATATCAATATTATCCAACTTGTCAATCATGTCTCAAAGGAAAGATGACAAAGACTCCGTTCACTGGACACGGAGTAAGAGCGAGCGAGCTCTTGGGACTAATACACAGCGACGTGTGTGGTCCAATGTCTACACATGCAAGAAGTGGTTATTCCTATTTCATTACTTTTACGGATGATTTCTCTAGGTATGGACATGTCTTCTTGATGAAACACAAATCCGAGGCCTTTGAGAAATTCCAAGAATATAAGAATGAAGTGGAAAAACAAACCGGCAAAAGTATCAAGACACTGAGATCTGATCGAGGTGGTGAATACATAAGTGCCGAGTTCCTGGATTACCTAAAAGAGAATAGAATTCTTTCTCAGCTTACTCCTCCATACACACCACAACACAACGGTGTATCGGAGAGACGGAACTGAACTCTATTGGATATGGTACGTTCCATGATGAGTAACGCTGAGTTACCGCGATCATTCTGGGGCTATGCACTAGAATCAGCTGCATATCTTTTGAACAAGGTTCCTACCAAGACTGTGCCTACCACATCATATCAGATATGGAGTGGGAAGAAACCCTATCTTCAGTATCTGAAGATATGGGATCCAACTTTTGTTAAAAAGCAGCATGCAGACAAACTCGAGGCACGCTCAGTACTGTGTAAGTTTGTGGGATACCCAAAGAACTCCAGGGGGTATCTTTTCTATTACACAGAGGAACAAAAGGTTTTTGTTTCTCGTCATGCCCACTTTTAGAACATCAATTTTTAGAAAAAGAAACCAGTGGGAGCACAATAGAACTGGAAGAAATTCCAGAACCACAAGATATTACTGAAAGCTTAGTGGACCCAGAAGTTTTAAAAGAACATGACATTCCCGCGCTACTCCGTAGGAGTAGTAGGCTGTCTCATCCGCCAAAGAGATACTATGGTTTTCTCGTAGACGGGGATAGAGAGGATTGCATCATTGATAATGATGAGCCAACTAACTTCCAGCAAGCCATTCAGAGCACAGACTCGGTAAAATGGCTCGATGCAATGCGGACCGAGATGGAGTCCATGTACACCAACAAAGTATGGACTTTGGACATTGCTCCAGAAGGGGTAAAACCTATAGGCTGCAAATGGATCTTTAGAAAGAAGATTGGTGTAGATGGAGAGGTTGAAACCTATAAGGCTAGACTTGTTGCAAAAGGATTTCGTCAAAGACCTGGTTTGGACTATGATGAAACCTTTTCTCCAGTGGCTATGCTCAAATCCATTCGGATCCTTCTTGCCATTGCTGCCTTCCACGATTATGAGATTTGGCAGATGGACGTAAAGACCGCTTTTCTAAATGAAAATTTGGATGAGTGCGTCTATATGGACTATCCAGAGGGTTTCATTCAGTGTGGGAGCAGCGGGAAAGTGTGCAAGTTGCTTAAGTCCATCTATGGACTAAAGCAGGCATCACGGAGTTGGAACATCTGTTTTGATGGAACAGTCAAAGAATTTGACTTTATCAAAAATCCAGATGAGCCATGCATTTATAGTAAGATTGTAGCATGAACTGTTGTATTCCTTGTCTTGTTGTCTTGTACGTGGATGACATTCTCTTGATAAGAAATGACATTCCTATGCTACAATTTGTCAATGGGTTCTTGTCACAAAGGTTCTCCATGAAAGACCTGGGTGATGTCTCTTACATTTTGGGGATCCAGATCTATCGTGATAGATCTAAGAGGATGTTGGGACTTTCACAGTCCAGGTACATCGACACCATCCGGATCTATCGTGATAGTTTTGAGAAAATTAATTGGTTATTTGTAAATCTAACATTTCGGCCTCGTTGGATATCGGGAATCTTGTTGAATTACCCGATCCTTTTTTTGAAAAGGTGTTTTCATTATTAAGACCTAAATGTAATATCTACAATGTTAGCATGAAATTAAGGGTACGTGATATTCCAAGTTTGCGATGTTTAAGGAAAAGTGCGGATTCCAAATGTTGTAGTATTACATTTCTTTTTATGCGACCGTAAGTGTAATATGTGGTGTATTGCCGGTTTCGTTGCTATACGTCAACGAAAATTGGGATACGCATATTTACTTACGTTGATGACATGTGATGTTATGTGTTGCTGTGATATGATGTATAGGATCGTCGTGATTGAATAGTTGGGTTTTTTTATATGAGACGAGAGTTTTTCTTTTCATTCATGTAAAATTCTTTGTATGTAATATTATTTTATTGGGGCACTTCCGGGTTGAGGATGATGTCATCATTAATGTATATTATTTACTTTTCCGCATTAGGATAGACCCAAGGAGGGGAGCACAAGTGATCGGCTTCTGGAGTTCAGTGGGAGGCCATCTCGAGGAGTCGAGACCGGGTCTTCTAACTCCAGAATTGGTAGGGTCACATGCCGCTCTCGTAGGGGTCTAGGGGTGTGGGCTTAGCTATTCATCATGACCGTAGAATCCGTATTTTCTATTGTAGGCTAAATATAAAATACAGACTTCCTAGTATATCCTATATTTTCATATATGTGTTTCTACTGCTGATTATTCTATGATGAGATTACTTATTATCTGAGACGAATGGAATATTATTATATATATATGATATATAATAAACGTTGCTTATGTTTTACATCCGTGCTAGTCCCGCCCCGCTGTGCCGTTAGTTAAGTAACCTAACGGTGCATATCAGGACACAGTGGCGAATGCGGATGGCATAAGCGTACGTTCTATTTTTCGTTTCTTTTCTGTGATGGCTTAGAAACTTAAATGATGGGACTACATTAATAAGATTAATGTAAAGAAAAAGAAACCTAAAGATATTGTAGAATCGGATTTGAAACCCACTCGGCCTTTTTATGAAAAAGCAAGTTTCAAAATATGCGGAGCTTAAGCCACTCCTTTTCTAAACTATTGAGATTCTACAACGAGATCAAGTTCAAAGCGTTAAAGGTTTTCATAAAAACCATCTGCAACCCTCCGTCATTTTAGGAAGCAAAGTACTTAGTATTCGTGCTACGTATGTTGATCATAGTCAAGGCATAGTGTACGGTAGCCACGTGATGTCTTTCTACAAACCATATGATGCGATTAGTTAGGACATTCATGTGATTATATTGATCATAGTCAAGGGTCATATGGGTGGGTCTAGTTAATCACGAAATGACGGGTAGAACTTGACTAGTGCTTATGATATGTTGACCATAGCCAAGGTCATAAGCAGTTAGGGGTAAAAACCACATCGGGAGTTTCTAGAGTTGAAATTTGCAATGAGATTGCATACCTTCTATATGATAGTTGGATCCCGATCCCACTATGAGTAAGAGTTACTCCCAGGAGAGTCTTACACTTTACAATTAGCTAATCCAGTAGGTGTCTAGAAAGGTGTCAACGGGGTTACACCTCTGGGAAAATGAGGGTTTTTTTTAATTAGGTCCATGCGAAAGCACGGGGAACCTCCCTCAAAGTACCGACATTGGCCTGGCTGACCGGTTAGCGAAACTGTAGAATGTAATTAATCCTGGATAGTTTTCTTTTTTGAGGTTTTGAAAGAAAATTTAATAAAAGCAGTGGGAGACATCAATTAGATAAGATAATAACCAATCTAAATCTTTCCAAGAGCATTTCGCTGAGTGTTTTCTTTTCTCTCTCCTAATGGCATATACCAATGACGGGACTTAAACTTCTGTTAGAGAAAAACAAACTGACATGACCGAATTATAAAGAATGGCCGAGGAACCTGAACATTTCACTCACATATGATAAAGTATCATATGTCCTCACTGCCAAAGCCCCACCCGTTCCAGGTCCTGAATCATGTGTTTCGGATAAGGAGATCAGAAAAACATGGGATATTGATTGTGACACGGCCAAATGCCTCGCGCTTACTTTTATGGACAATATACATCAGAAGCAGCATGAGAAGATGGATGTTCAATCCATCTTTATTCATACAAGGGGTTGTATGGAGAGCAATCTCGGACTTTACGATACGAGGCATACTGTTTCAGATGCGGATGGCTACTGGCACATCAGTGGGTGAACATGTCTTGAAGATGATTGGTCTTATAGAAGAACTTGAGGACCTAGGATAGACCATGGAGAACGAGCAATATACTGATATTGTTCTACAGTCTCTCCCCCCTGCCTTTGCTCCATTCATAGTGAACTACAATATGAATGATTTAGAGAAATCACTGCCTGAACTTCTCAATATGTTGAGAAGTGCAGAGAGCACTCTTAAGACAGCGAAAACTCCTACTCTGCTTGCTGGGCCATTTTCCTCTTCCGTCCCAAAAGCCAAAGCCAAGGGAAAGAAGAAGAAGAAACCCACCAAACCGAGAGGTGGAGTTGAAAAGGAGAAGGGGAAAGACAAATCCGGGGCCGCAGGAAGTGGAAAAGGAGAATATTTTTTCTGCCACAAGTCGGGACACTGGAAACGCAATTTTGCTTTGTATCTTGCCGATCTCAAGAGGAAGAAGCATACTGATGCTTCCGCTTCAGGTGTGTTTGTAACTGAAAACTGTTTTTCATTAAACTCTGCATCTTGGGTATTAGATACCGGTTCTGGTTCTCACATCTGCAATTGTATACATGGATTGAGAAACAGTAGAGTTTTGAAGACTGGTGACCATACTCTTCGGGTTGGAAATGGTTCCAATGTACATGCTGTATCAGTAGGAGTGTATCATCTGGGGTTGCCTTCGGGATGTATTTTGGTTTTGAGCCCTTGTTATTATGTACCTAGTATGCTATGTAATATAATATCCGTTTCTTTGTTAGACAATGAAGGATATCATTTTTTGTTGGAAAATAATGTTATGAACATTAACTTGAATCAACGGTTGATTGGGTATGGTACACTAAATAACGGTATTTACATCCTAAACCAACACATAGTTTTCAACATACAACATACAAATAAAAGAAAAATTTCAGATATAAATGAAGCTTTTCTTTGGCAATGTAGACTTGGTCATATTAATGAAACAAGACTAAACAAGCTACATAAATATGGATATTTAAATCCTTTTGAATATAAATCTTATGTGACTTGTCAGTCCTATATCAAAGGTAAAATGACCAAAACTCCGTTTACTAGATACGGAGAAAGAGCTAAAGAACTCTTAGGCTTCACACATAGTGATGTATGCGGACCAATGTCTACACATGCTAGAGGCGGTTTTTCATACTTCATCACTTTTACTGATGATTTCTCAAGTTTCGGACACGTGTTTTTATTGAAGCATAAATCCGAAGCTTTCGAGAAATTCAAGGAGTACAAACTTGAAGTAGAAAAACAAACAGGCTTGAGCATCAAGAAACTTCGATCGGATCGAGGTGGAGAGTATTTGAGCACAAAGTTTTCAGACTTCTTAAAAGAGAATGGGATTCTCTCAGCTCACTCCTCCTTACACACCACAGCACAACGGTGTATCAGAACAGAGGAATTGAACACTATTGGATATGGTACAGTCCATGATGAGTGATGCTGAGTTACCGCTTTCCTTTTAGGGACATGCATTGAAGACAACCATGTATATGTTAAACAGGGTTCCAACCAAGACCGTGTCTACCACTCCATATAAGATATGGTGTAGAAAGAGACCATCTCTTAAAAGAGTTAGGATATGGGGTTGTCCGGCTTTTATCAAAAAGCAGAATCCGGATAAACTCGAGACATGATCGGTCATGTGTAAATTTGTGGGATATCCAAAACATTCATATGGATATCTATTCTACCACAAGGAGGAACAAAGAGTGTTTGTTTCTCAACATGGCACATTTTTAGAAAATGAAATTTTTACAAGTAGTACTGATGGCAATGTGGTAGAACTAGAAGAGGTTTTAGAGACACAAATTACTCATGACGAACTGGTTGAAACTGATGTTGCAGTAGAACTTCAAGAACCTCAGCCGCTCCAGAGATCTAGTAAAACTTCTCGTCCACCGGAGAGATACTATGGGATTCTCAATGATGGTGATAGAGAAGATTGCATCATGGATGATGACGACCCTACTAGTTTTCAGCAAGTTATCACGAGTGGTGACTCAGTGAAGTGGCTGGATGCCATGAGATCCAAAATTGAGTCCATGTACACCAACAAAATATAGACTTTGGATGTTGCACCTCCTAGGATAAAACCCGTAGGTTGCAAATGGATCTTTAATTGAAAGATTGGTGTAGATGGACATGTGGAGACCTATAAAGCAAGGCTTTTAGAGAAAGGTTTTCGTCAAAGACCAGGATTGGACTATGATGAAACTTTCTCTCCAGTAGCAATGATTAAATCCATTCGGATCCTACTTGCTATTCTGCTCACTACGATTATGAAATCTGCCAGAGGGCATTAAAACTGCATTTCTAAATTGTGATTTAAAAGAATGCGTTTTTATGGATCAGCCAGAGGGCTTCATTGACAATGGGAGAAGCGAAAAGGCATGTAGGTTGCTTAAATCCATTTATGGATTCAAGTAGGCATCATGGAGCTGAAACATCTGCTTTGATGATACAATCAAAGAGTTTGATTTTGTCAAAAATATAGATGAACCATGCATTTATAAGAAGATTGTAGGGAGTACTGTCATATTCCTCATATTGTATGTGGATGACATTCTTTTGATAGGAAATGATATTCCTATGCTACAATTGGTCAAACTATTGTTATCACAAAGGTTCTCCATGAAGGACCTGGGTGATGCCTCGTGCATTTTGGGCATAAGGATCTATAGAGATAGATCCAAGAGGTTATTGGGATTGTCCCAATCAAAGTACATTGACACCAACCTAAAAAGGTTTAGTATGGAAGATTCCAAGCATGTTGCCTTGCCCGCTTGCTATGGAATCACTCTCTCCAAGGACTTCTGTCTGAAGACTGATGAAGAGAGAGCTCACATGAGCATTATACCCTACGCTTCAGCCGTGGGATCTATAATGCATGCGATGTTATGTACTCTCCCTGATGTAGCTTATGCACTAGATGTAGTAAGCAGGTATTAATCCAACCCAGGGGAGAAACATTGGATAGCAGTGAAGAACATTCTTAAGTACTTGCGAAGGACTACAGAATTATTCTTGGTGTATGGTAATGGGGATCTCCAAATGGAGGCCTTTACTGATTCCAGCTTCCAAAGTGATAAGGATGACAACAAATCTATCTTGGGGTTTGTATTTACCCTCAATGGAGGGGCGGTTAGTTGGAAATGTTCCAAACAGGATACCGTTGCAGACTCCACGATGGAAGCTGAGTATATTGCTGCAAATGATGCTGCCAAGGAAGCCGTCTGGATGAAGAAGTTCATCGCGGAACTAGGAGTAGTTCCAACCATTATCTATCCAATACCATTGTATTGTGATAATAATGGAGCTATGGCGTTGGCCAAACAACCCAGGTCCCATTAGAAGTTCAGACACATCCTGAGGCGATATCATTTGATTCGGGAGATAGTAGATCGCCACGAGATCGAGATTCGGAGAGTAGATACAAAGAATAACACGGCAGATCCACTCACCAAGGCCCTTCCATAGCCGCAACATGAGCGACTTTTTGAGATGTTGGGTATGATACGCCAATAATTGGCCTTAGTGCAAGTGGGAGATTGTTGGATATATGTATGCCCTAGAGGCCATTATATGTATAGTGGATGCTTGGACATGTATATATACAGATGACTTTCTTGCTCGACATGATAGTATGCTATCTGGTTGTACTTTATCTTAACATGTTTACTTGATTGTATTATACTGTTCATTTCATACATGTTGATAAAGCCCTCAGGATATTTGCTTGACTTCCATGACTATGATGGAGATCATACTAGTGGAGCATGTGTAGTTTATAAGCATATCCTTGAATGTTCCTAGTCGAGGGTATATCGAGACAGGGCATCGATATTCCAGAGTAGACTAGCGTATATGTTTCTTGACCCATATGATGGGCAATAGATGGTCCCATATCCATTGGTGTTGTGACATCAATGATTGTATACGGGTGCTCAGTGGAGACTGGGTACACTGAACGGACTCGCCGAAAACTCCTATATGGTATTATATCTATCGTCAGATAGCAGTTCTTAGGTAACACTGGTATAGGATAGTCTGTAGACCCAAGATCGTCATAGAGTCTTGTGTGTTCTCCCACCGTGCTTTGATTTCCACCCTACCACGGCTCTACTGAGTCGTACAAATAGGTTGCTTTTGGGTACAGTCCCAAGACACATGGAGGCAATGAGCGATAGGAGGGGTTTCGTCTCTCCTGGTATTGGGGGTTGATGTTGTGCTGTGCGCGATTGGCTTTGACTCGAAGTCTTTGGTCAGGGCTGATGAGATTTACTGATAAGTGTTATCAGTAGTTTCTCGACCGGTCATAGTCCATATCGGAATGACTTATTAAGTTATTAGGGCTCGACGAATCCATCCCTACACTTGATATGCAACATATCTGACGAAGAGACCGGACTGTACGGTAAGTGTTGCCAGTTTGCTCGACGGGAGTTTTGACAGGTTCACTTGTTTTTCTTCTGATCGCTCAATATCCGGATGGCCGTTACGTTTAGCTGACCACTTGCGGCTTGTAGGTGTTTGATATGATCATCACCTACTGCCGGCGTATTGACGAGCCTTAGAGTCCCACACAGGAGTTTTCCTAGCTCAGGCGAAATGATGTGGAGTGCATATGAGATATGTGCGGGAGCTCGATTAAATGCGTGTATATGATACCGTATTTTAATCGGGTGTTTACTTTTGGTCGGGTCGTATGTGATATGATTGGTTTATTAAATCAAGTATTGATTTAATAATTGACTTTTAACCCACTTTTCTTAAACCCTTTTTCTATTGGTTGTATGCATGCATGTATGCATATATATATATATTTATACATGCACATGATGATGTGAATGCACACATACATGCATACAAATGTGTCATGGTTGTTGATACATTGGAGATGGCAGTGCAAGACTCACATGGAATATATATATATGTATATGTGTATATGTATATATATATATATATATATATATATATATATATATATATATATTTGTAAATGAGAAAAAGAAAAAGAAAAGTAAATCATGGTTCATTTTCCACTCTTCCTTCACTTAACCATGAATTAAACCATGATTTAATTTCCTTAGTTGCTTTAACTCATTTGCAAAAATATCTTGATATTTATTTACCATGGTTTTTTGAGAGTGTGACTCTCATATATATTATTTTCTCTTCTCTTTTTAATTAAGACATTATCATTTTTGAGCTCAAACTTATCCATCTCCTTCTTCCTCCTCCTTCATGCTCTCTTGAGTTTTATATAGAGTGAGGAATTTAAAAAGAAAGGGTTTTTAAGTGAGAAAACAAACCACTTCACCAATCTATACTACTCTAGCCTATTAGTGTAGGTTGTTATGCTTCATTCATACTAGTTTTGTGAATCAAAGAGTTTGAGCAAAGAAACTCCGGGTGGATCATCGTAGACGACGAAGGACCTTGAGCGGAGTCGATTCAAGCTTCGAGTGGAGCCATTAGAGTCCAAGAGAGTGAAGGAGTTGACTACAAAGGTTGTAGTTTCTTTTCACTAAGGTTTAGACTTCTTTTATTATGCTTTACCCTAATCTCTAGTTCAATTCGAAGTTTGTTTGTATTAGCCCTCTATAATTTTGAAAAGTTCATCACTATATCTTGTTGTAACCTAACTAGAGGAGCTACTACAAACCAACAGTGAGAAGGGTCATAAAGGTATTTGCGAAGTGTCGATACATGGAATACGGGGTGAACATCCGGAAAACCGGGTGGAAATGCCAAACGATAGGCAACGGTACCAACTCACTCAATGATCTCGAAAGGACCTACAAATCTGGGACTAAGCTTACCTTTCTTCCCAAATTTCATCACGCCCTTCATCGGAGAAATCCGTAGGAATACATGATCCCCCACTGCGAACTCGAGCCTGCGACGACGACGGTCGGCATAAGACTTCTGTCTGCACTGGGCTACTATCATCCTATCCTGAATCAACTGAATTTTCTCCATAGTCACTTGTACTAGCTGGGGTCCCAAAATCCTGCTCTCACTGAGTTCGGTCCAACAGACTGGCGATCGACACTCTCTACCATACAAAGCCTCAAAAGGTGCTATCTGAATCGTCTCCTGATAACTGTTATTGTAGGAGAACTCTATCAATGGCAACTGACGATCCCAACCGCCACCAAAATCAAGCACGCACGCACGAAGCATATCCTCCAGAGTCTGTATAGTTCGCTCTGACTGACCATTGGTCTGCGGAGGGAAAGCGGTGCTAAAGCTCAAACGGGTACCCAAATCTTCATGTAGCTTCTGCCAAAGATAGCTAGTGAACTGGGTGCCTCTATCGGGTACAATGCATGTGGGAACTCCGTGCAAATGCACAATCTCATCAATGTACAACTGAGCGTACTGAGCATAACTGAAAGTGGTATTCACTGGAAGGAAGTGAGCCGCTTTCTTCAACCGGTTAACTATCACCCAAATGGAGTCATACCCTCGACTAGACCTGGGTAGACCTACAATGAAGTCCATGGAAATCTGCTCCCATTTCCACTCCGGAACCGGTAAAGGCTGCAACTCTCCTGCCGGTCTCTGATGCTCAGCCTTGACTTGCTGACAAGTCAGGAACCTCGAAACGAAATCCGAAACATCACTCTTCATCCCTGCCCACCAGTAGATATCTCTCAAGTCACGATACATCTTGGTGGAACCTGGGTGAACACTAAAAGCTGAATGATGTGCCTGCTCTAGGATCTTGCGTCTCAACCCATCGGTATCAGGTACACACAAACGAGTCCCAAAACGTAGCACACCCTGGTCATCAATCAAGAACTCCGAATCTTTACCCTGCCGAACATGCTCAAGAATCTCAGACAAACGGGAATCGGCGGGCTGTGCTTCACAGATACGATCAAGTAGAAGTGGACGGGCGCGGACATGAGCAAGTTGTCCCCCAGTGGAAGTGAACTCAAACTGTACTCTATTGTCACACAAGATCTGCCAATCTACAGAAGACTGTCTCTGAACTGCGCTCAACTGGGACAAGCTACCCCGGGCCTATGACTCAAAGCATCGGCTACCACATCCGCCTTACCCGGATGATAAAGGATCTCACAATCATATCCTTCACAAGCTCCATCCAACGGCGTTGTCTCAAATTCAAATCCCGCTGCTGGAAGATATACTTTAAACTCTGGTGGTCCGTGAAAATCTGACACGATTCCCCGTACAAGTAGTGTCTCCAAATCTTAAGCGCAAAGACCACCGCGGCCATCTCAAGATCATGAGTAGGATAATTCTGCTCGTGCATCTTCAACTGCCGGGAAGCATAAGCAATAACTGAAAGGTTCCTAGGCACACTAGTGAGGTCTCACAAGGCATCAACCATGCCAATTTCAAAAATTACGGTGCCGAGAAACCCTAATGCGGATCGTTGGCTAGAATTATTAGGCGATACAAGAAACTAGTTAACATCTTAACAAAAAGTAAATGAACATACAATCTTTGTAGATCCGTTTCTCCACCTCCATGGCTCCGCGATGAAGTCTCCTCGCCGTACAAATCGGATCTTGGGCTCTAGCGTCGGCTTCATCGGAGAAAAAGCGGGCTAGGTCATTGACGACGATGCCGAAGATGATCTACGTCAAGGCATCGCTAGATCAAGCTCCACCTTCACCAAGCCATGAAAAATTGTGAAGGAAACACCCTATACTACTTGGCAAGAGGTAGAGGATGAATAAATAGGAGGTGGGTTCACTTTAGATTTGGATTTCTCACTCTTTTTCATCAATCACCATTGATGGAAACTTGGTTTTCTTCTTGAAGGAGAAGAAGAAGAAGATGAATATTATGATGAGTATTCTTTCAAAAAGGAAATAAAAAGAATACTTATCATAATGCAACCATGGTCAAGTGTAGAGAATAGACTAGGGTTAAAAGGAGTGGTTAGGGTTAAGCATGAGACAAAATGGTCACTTTGGTCAAAGCTTCATGAAGCTTTAACTAGAAAACAAATTAAGCCACCATTTTCTCTTAATGCTTAACATTTTCCAAAAAGAATAAATAAATGAATAAGAAAATGAAAACCCTAACCATTACACAACCATGGTTTAATCTTTACACAAACCAAAGTTAGCATGCATCATCAAACATGATACAAACTTGTGCACAAAAAATATATCACATATACAATGTGCACAAACAAGTGAGAAAATCCATTTAAAGTGAACCAATACTAGTTAATGCAAAGTAATATATCAAATATATAATTATGCATTAAATCATTAAATCAACACTTGATTTAACGATCCGGTCATATCGCATATAACCGACTAGTATCCAATGTATCGGCTTATCGAATCAACCCTCGATTCGATAACTAGGTTATATCGCATATAACCATTCGATGCATTCATCGCGAGAATGGAATACGGTCTCACATACACGCATTATTCTTGGTCCCGCACATATCTCATATGTGCTCCTATTTCGTTTTGCTTGAGCCAGGAAACCTCTGTGTATGACTCTAAAGACTCGTCAATACGCCGGCAGCAGGTGATGATCATATCAAACACCCACAAGCCGCAAGCGGTCTGCTAAACGTAACGGCCACCCGGGTATTGAGCGATCAGAAGATCAACGAGCAAGCCTGCTCACACCCCTGTGAATCCAACCAGTAACACTACCGTACAGTCCGGTCTCGTCGTCTGATATGTCGCATATCTTGCCTAGGGGTGGTAAACGTCAGACCCCAATAGCTCGATAAGTCGTGTCGATATGAGGTCTATAACAATTCGAGAAACTACTGGTAACACTTACCAGTAAATCTCAGCAACCCTGGCCAAGGATTTCCTGTTATAGCCAATCGAACACAGCGCAACATCAACCCCCTATACCGGGAGAGACGAATCCCCCCCTATCGCTCATTGCCTCCATGTGACTCGGGACTGTACCTAAAAACCACCATTTTGCACGCCCTCTTGGACGTGGTAAGATGGAAATCAAAGCACAGTGGGAACCACACAAGACTCTATGACGATCTCGGGTCAACAGACTACTCTGTACCAGTGTCACCAGAGAACTGCCATCTGACGTAAGGTATAATACCATCTGGGAGTTCTCGGCGAGTCCGTCCAGTGTACCCAGTCTTTACTGAGCACCCGTATATCATCTCTGATGTCAAACACCAATGGATATGGGATCATCCATCGCCCATCTTATGGGTCGAGAAGGTATACGCTAGTCTACTCTGGTATATCGATGCCCCGTCTCGATATACCCACGACTAGGGACTTTGAAGGATGTACTTATGGACTACCATGTCCCCACTAGTATGATCCGCATCATAGTCCAGGTAGTCAAGTACACATCCTAAGGGCTTTACCAACATGTAACAGAGAGACAATCAGTGTACACGTTAAGGTAAAGAGCAACCAGATAGCATACTATCATGTCGAGCAAGAAAGTCCTCCCTATATATGTCCCAGCATCCACTACAATATACATCCAATGTACAGTAACGGCCTCTAGGGCATACATTTAACTAACAATCTCCCACTTGCACTAGGGCCATCTGTAGCAGTGGTTGTAGTATCTCATACTCAACCATCCCATAAAAGTCTCTCTCTAGGAATAGGCCTTCGTGAGTGGATCCGCCGTGTTATCTTCTGTGTCTGCTCTCCTAACCCCGATCACCCTGAAGATCAACCATCTCGATGATCAGGTGATACTGCCATAGATCATGTCTGGATCACTGATGGGACGGACGTTCCTTGGCATAAGCCACAACTCCATTGTCACACAATGGGAGGAACATAGTTCATCTCATGAACCAATATACACCCAAACAGCCTCTTTGGTAGCATCTTAAGTAGTGATGTATCCTGCCTTTATCGTCTAGTATGTCACGGTATCTAGCTTGGAACTTTTCCAACATACCATCCCTCTACTGAGGGTAAAGACAATGCCTGTGACTGACATTCAGTCGTTCTTATCACTCTGGAACACTTCCAGTGATTCTCCTCAGGATCAATTGATATCATCTCACTACAACTAGTGAGAATCCTAACATCCAATTAGATCTATCTCATAGATCCAAAATTCAGGATTTAGTAGGTATCACTTTGATCCTATATGGAGAATCTTTGTGATAATCGGAGATTGATCGAGCGTAGCATAGGAAAATCTTTCCCTATCAAGAGTATGTCATCCACGTACTCTACGAGGATCACCACCATACTCCCTACTACCTTTTTGTATATACAAGGTTCATCTACCATTTTGATGATGTCAAACTCTTTGACTACTTCATCAAAACAGATGTTCCAACTCCGCGATGCCTGCTTTATCCTATAAAGCATCTTGCATACGTTTCCGCTGCTCCCACTGTCTACGAGGCCCTCTGGCTGTGTACTTATAGACGCTCTCTTCTAAAACATCATTTAGAAAAGCTGTCATGACACCCAACCACCAGATATCGTAGTCATGGTATGTAGCCGTGGCAAGTAGGATCTGGATGGACTTAAGCATAGGTACTGGAAAAGGTTTCATCATTATCCACGCCTGGTCAATGACGAAAACCTTTAACAAGTCTAGCTTTGAAAGTCTCAACTTTTCCATTTACACCAAGTAATCTTCTCAAGATATACTTGCTCCTGATGGGGATTTAACCCTTCAGATATAGCAACAAAAGTCCATACTTTGTTGGTGTATAAGGATTCTATCTCAGATCGATAAACATCCAGCCATTCTTACAGAGTCTCACTCCTGATGGCCAGCTCGAAACTAGTTGGGTCATCATCTCATGATGTAATCCTCGCTCCCACTGTCATAGAGAAACCAAAGTAACTCTCAGGTGGGTGAGGAACCCTACTAGATCGGCGGAGAGGCTGAGGTTCGTTGGAAACTATTGAATCCTTTGGTCCTGTCAAATCATCAGCTGCAGTTTGTATAGCTGGAACATTTCCAGTTCTACATAACAGTATTTGCCTCGAGCTTGTCCGGATTATGCTTTTAGACATAGCCCGGACAACCCCAAATCTTAACCAACTTAAGATATGGGCTCTTCCCTTTCCATATCACATATGAAGCGGTAGGCAACTGATTTGATTGGAACTCTTATTCAATAGGTATGCAACTTCTCAAGTGCATAACTCCCAAAAAGGAAATAGGTAACTCAGTAATACTCATCATAGAGCACACCATATCATATAGGGTGTGATTGCTCCGCCCCGATATACCATCGTGCTATGGTGTATTCGGAGGAGTAATGCCGAGAGAGAATCTCATTCTCCTTTAGAATAGTCCAGGAATTACGTGCTCAAGTATTCTCCTCCTTGATCTCATCATAGGACATAATACTTATACCCGTATTTTGGTTCTCTACTTCTAACTTATATTCTGTGAATATCTCAAAAGGTTAGGACTTGTGATTCAACAGGAACATATGTCTGAATCTTGAGAGATTATCAGAGAATATAATGAAGTATAAAGAACCAGTCCTGGTATGCGTAGACAGGGGACCTACATACATCAACATGTATCATCCCAAGAGTTCACTAACTCTTTCTCTGTTTCCTGTAAACGGAGCTATGGTCATCTTATCTCTGTGACATGACTGGCAAGTTTCACAAGATGTAAATTCAAACTGATTTAAATATGCATCTAAATGTAACTTTGCTAGTCGGGTCGCATTGATATGACCTAGTCTACAATACCTCAAGAAGGATCCGTTCATTTCTGAACTCTTCCTCTTGCGTGTGTTCTATATACTAAGAACCGTAGTTTGATTTAGAACATTAATGTTTTTAGATAACGTGCCTGAACCGATCAACTTTTGATATAGGAAATGTTCAAAACATTATCCAACAATACAAAATTTTATCATTTCTTTACTAATAAAGAGACTGATATGATTTTGTATATGAGGTTCGGTATCTAATAACATTCGTTCAGAATCAATGTATTGGTAATACAAGGTGACAGTGACCAACAGACTTGGCTGCAACTCTTGCCCCATTTTCTGCCTCATGAAACTTATCACCCGTTCTCAGTTTTTCTACCCTTTTGTAGCCCTATGTAACAGATTACATATCTGGGATCCTGATCCGGTATCAAATACCCAGGATGCAGAGGATACTGAGAAACAGTTCTTTATAATGAACACACCCGAAGATGATGCATCAACATGCACTCTCTTCGTTTGGGCGGCACGGGAAATCTGGTATTCCCCAATTTCCTGCTCTGTCTTATAACATTTATAAGTTGGAGCGGGACCAACGTTCCCCAGCTCAGTATAACAAGCGGGTTCGGTCAATAATCCGTATTATTATCTTGATTAAGGCGTGATATGGTCGCTACCTGGAGAGAGAGAGAAGAAAACACTCAGCGTATGCTCTTGCAAGATCAGATTGGTTATTATTTTATCTAATCAGGATGGCTCCCACTGTTTTTATCAAATCTTCCTTCAAACCCTAAAAGGAAAGACTAGCCGGGATTAATTACACACTACAAGTTCGCCAATCTTTCAGCCAGGCCAGTGTCGGTACTTTGAGGGAGGTCCCCCGTGCTTTCGCACGAACCTAATTAATGTAAACCTCATTTTCCCAGAGGCGTAACCCCGTTGACACCTTTCTAGACACTTACTTGATCGGCTAATTGTAATGTGTAAAATTCTCCCAGGAGTAACAATTACTCGCAGTGGGTATCGGGATCCAACTATCTCATAGAAGGTATGCAATCTCATTGCAAATTTCAACGCTTGAAATTCCCGATAATATTTTGCCCCCAGCACCCTATGACCTTGACGGAGGTCAACAAACCATAGGCTACTAGTCAAGTTCAACCCGTCATTTCTTGATCGAGTTAAACCCACCCGCACGACCCTTGACGGAGGTCAACAAGGCCGCACGACTACCCTAATCCAATCTGCATCATATGCATAAGCAGATAAATACTAGTTAGCTACCGCACACTACGCTTTGACGGAGGTCAACAAACGTAGCACGAATACTAAGTAGGACTTGTCTGAAATGACGGAGGGCTACGACAGGTGTTTCTGAAAACCTATTGCGTAAAGAACTTGATATCGTTGTAGGATCGAATGAATTTTGAAATGGAGTGTCTTTGAGGTTTTTCTAGTTTTGCTAAAGGAGTCACTCCCGGTGAAGGGATCGTCGGTCCTTTCTGTTAGGTCCACGTTACCTCTCCCGGTGCTTTCGGGGTTGCGGAAACGGTAAAACAAAATTTTTTCTAAACTTTGTAACATGGACCGTAAAAGCCGGATCTTTGCTAAACAATACACTAGCATCCTAACATGAGATGTGTCTACTCGGTTAGGGGTTATACCTCAACTTGAACTCCTTCTCTTCTTGTTGTCCTTCTTCTTGTTGTTCTTCTCTTCTTGTTGTTCTTCTCTTTGCTTGTTGTTCTTCTCTTCTTGTTGTTCTTCTCTTTGCTTGCTCAATGGTTGATCCGGGCTTCGGTCACCTCCGCGGCCTCCTTGAGTCGAAGACGATCCACCCGAGAGATGTACACCGAGCTCCACCTCAAGCCGAGGTAACTAGGGCAAGGAGATTGCTAATCTAGAAGCCTTAGGATGTGTAGAGGAGATGTATGGATGTGTTTGTCAAGTGGAATCCTTTTTCTCTCAACACATGAGATCAAAGGAGAAATCAAGAGGAGGAATAAGAGGGAGTTTTCTTGCAACCATGGAGCTTCTCATTTCAAGAGAGAGAATGAGAATAATATTATGATACAAAAGAAAAACAACCATGGTTGCAAATAATGCAAAACAACATCATTACTAATCCCATCAAGATAAAGTTGATGGCTACTTTGAAATGACCATTATCATAATCCAAAAGAAAAAGGAAAAGAAAAGAAGAGTGTGGAACCCTCTTGAAAGTCAATGGTCAACCCGGTCAACCGGTCAACAAAGTCAAGAGAGGTCAACGGGGTCAAATGGTCAATGCAATTAGCCATCATAAGATTATCACTAATAGGATTAGTAAATGATGTTCGCGGCTCATAATGGTTTTGACCAAACGAACTGTCAAAACCCTAATGAGTCCGCCTCAAAATGGTTTTGACCGAATCAACTGTCAAAACCCTAATGAGCCTGCCACATAACGGTTTTGGTCGAAACAACTGCCAAAACCCTAATGAGGCACCTCCTCCTTCATCACTCCGAAAAACTGTGCATACACACCTGCATCCGTATTCCGTAGAATGCGGATGCACAGAAGACAAAACAAATCCATCCGTGCAATACTAGGATCCGGCTTAAACCAAAGCCTACTAGTACTGCCTGCCCGAACACCATACACACACAAGTGTACGTAAGTGATCGCAGCCCTGCCGTAAAACCATACGGCCTCTACACGTTTCGCTCAGTGCAGGGAAACTCTCTGTGTGGGACTCTAAAGACTCGACACTACGCTGGCAGTGGGTTTAACCACAGACCGCAAGCGGCACTAGCTGTACGTAACGGTCCCCAGGTAGATGTCGATAAGAAGGCCGATGAGGTAAACTCATCCGAACTCCTACTGAGTCTGTATGTGACAATCTCCATACAGTCCGGTCTGTTCGTCTGATACATCGCATGTCGGGCCTAGGGGGGCGGCAAGCGTCAGACCCCTAATAGCGGTACAAGTCGTGTCGGAGTGAAGCCCAGAACACCCTGAGATAACACTGGAACCTACCAGTACATCTCGCTTGCCCTGGCCAGGGACTACTTGTGTAATGGCTCTCCTAGACACAACGCGATGTCAACCCCCAATACCGGGAGAGACGAATCATGTCTAACCGTCACTGCCTCCAAGTGCTTCGGGACTGCTCCCAACTACTACCTGTTTGCACGACTCAGTAGAGCCGTGGTAGGGTAGCAATCAAAGAACAGTGGGAACACACTCGAGGCGAAGTGACAGTGTCAAGTCAGCGGACTAAGCTGTACTCATGTCACCTGGGAACTGATAACTGACGATAGGTATAATACCAACCATCAGTTCCCGACGAGTCCTGTCCAGTGTACTCGTAACCCAACGAGCACCCGCATACTATCTCAAGTACGATGTACCGACGGCTGTGGGACAGACCGTCTCCCGTGCTGGGATGAGAAGCGCATACGCTAGTCTACTCCGGAGTATCGATGCCCTATCTTGATACTCCTACGTCTAGGGACGTGTATAAGGATGTGCTTGTAGATTACCCAGCCCCCACGAGTGTGATCGCCATCACAACGCCGGTAATCAAGCAAAGATCCTAAGGGCTCTACTAATGCGTATAGGTGATATAATAAATAAACACACATCTACACATTAAAGCAGAGACAACCAAGTAGCATACTACTATATTGAGCAAGATTGTCTGTACAACTGTGAATATCCCAAGCTTCCATCAAGTAATATACATACTAGTATGATACAGTAATGGCCTCTAGGGCATATACACTAACACTTTCCTCGTCGAATGAGGTGCGGGATATATCATATATATTGCTGTGCAAAGCAAAAAAACTTAAAAGAAATCAAAAGACAAACCGAGTGTGTAGCATCTGCCAGTTATTTCTAAAGGAGTCACTCCCGGTGAAGGGATTTCGGTCCTTTCCTTATCGAATAAGCTGCAGGATATATCACATATACCGCTGTGCAAAGCAAGAACTGTAGCTACCTGTTTTAATTTTGAAATTCGATTCTACAACATATTAGGTTTCTTTTATTTCATTAATCTCATTAATGAAGTCCCATCATTTAAGTACCTAAACATCACAGATAAATACGACGTACACTTATGCCATCCGCATTCGCCTCGATGTCCCCTCGTGCACCGTTAGGTTAGGTAACTAACGGCAGAGCGGGGCAGGGCTAGCGCGGGTGTAAAACATAAGTAACGTCTATATAATATATCATATATACTATATACTGTATCTATCACAGAACATCACATGATCACATCACAGATATCGCAGCAGAAGAAACATATGAAATATTGGATATACTAGGACGTCCGTGTTTTCAATACGAGCCAGTATAAAACACGGATTCCACGGTCGCGATGAATAGCCAAACCCACACCCCTAGACCCCTACGAGAGCGGAAAGCAACCCTACCAATTCTGGAGTTAGGAGACCCGGACTCGACTCCTCGAGTTGGTCTCCCACTGGACTCTAGAACCCGGTTACTTGTGCTCCCCTCCTTGGGTCTATCCTAGTGCAGAAATGTAAATAATATACAAACGGTGACATCTTCCGCAACCTGGAAGTGCCCCAATAAAAGAATATTACATACAAGTTTTTACATGAATGAAAATGAAAAACACTCATCTCACATAAAACCCCCCGGCTATTCAAACACGACGATCCAATATAACATATCCAGCAACACATAACATCACATGTCATCAACGTAAGTAAGTATGCATACCCCAATTGTCGTTGGCGTATAGCAACGAAACCGGCGATATCGACATACTACACTTACGGTCACAGAAAAGAAAGTGTAAAACTACAACAGTTGGAATCCGCAACCACCTCAGACATCGCATGCCTGACCAAATGAATTACTTAGACATCACATGCCTAATAATTATAAACCCCGCATTTTAGTGTCTATATCGAAAACTCTTTTCAATATCAAGTCGGGCAATTCAACAAGATTCCCGAAATACTGATCGAATGCTCGTCGCAAACTTTAGTAGACGGCCGCACCCCCGACGCCGTCAACGAAGTGCACCAAGGCGGAACACCGCGACCGGGAGCACCCGAACAGATGCTTTCAGCGACGGGGTTCTCCTACAGTCACTTGGTCGGGGCTATGGAGTGAGGCTGTCTATTAAGTTTACCCGGCGAGTATCCGCGTACGCTACGTGATT
Organism: Agapanthus africanus; assembly: GCA_030015575.1. NCBI lineage: Eukaryota > Viridiplantae > Streptophyta > Magnoliopsida > Asparagales > Amaryllidaceae > Agapanthus > Agapanthus africanus. Next base: position 304,008,577 of record JASDDO010000031.1, on the reverse strand, counting down.
GCGACGGACTTTTGATCACATCAAAATTCCGTGGCAACCGATCAAGTGAGACTAAACTGCTATGTTTATAATATTCATTCAGTTATCTCATAACTATTTGTGAATTCCAAGTATTGTATCACATTCCGGATAAATAGAAAATGTCAAACTTTTCGATCAAACATTCAAACACCCAAGTTTTCCCGTAACAGATCAACACATGAAATAAGTCTAAAAACATTCTGCTCATGCCTCAGTACCAACGGTCCAGCCAAAGAAGGGTCAAGCCAACGCCTCACATGTGGCACGCCGTACTGCCCCAAACCCGAAGGTTCAAAGGGCAGTTCAAGACGGTCACATAATCGAGTTAAGGTTTGTTGTCTTCTAGTGGGACCATCGCGTTACTTGCACTACTTAGAACGTCTTTAAACCACGGAAAAATCCAACACTTGGAAATTTCCCGACAGGGGAAAATTTGGGTATTTATATCCGGTTGAACTTTTTAACAAATTCAAAAATTATCCGGAATCCACATAGACAAAATCTGATAATCCGATCGAATCATCGAATCCCCAAAACAACCTAGAATATTCAACTCTTGAATAAATATTAAAAATTCCCAGAAAACTCAGCATTAAAATCAAGAAGTTACTGTGCCAAAATCGTTGACTGATGAGACTTGTTGACCGCGGAACCGCCGCATAAGCCATGCTTATGCCGCGGTTCCGCCGCGCTTTGGAGGAATCATGAGTCCCGTTTTGTACAGTAATTCTTAGAATCTCCTTAGTTTTCTTCATATTTTTAATACTCAAAAATCCACAAATTCAGAAAAAGTCCAGAGAGCCGTTTTGAGTTGGGGTTTCGGGTCGATCGGACTTCAAACTCCGTCTAGACTTCGCCTAAGGCTCTAGCTAGGCTCTGATACCAATGTAGGTTCCTAGGCACACTAGTGAGGTCTCACAAGGCATCAACCATGCCAATTTCAAAAATTACGGTGCCGAGAAACCCTAATACGGATCGTTGGCTAGAATTATTAGGCGATACAAGAAACTAGTTAACATCTTAACAAAAAGTAAACGAACATACAACCTTTGTAGATCCGTTTCTCCACCTCCATGGCTCCGCGATGAAGTCTCCTCGCTGTACAAATCGGATCTTGGGCTCTAGCGTCGGCTTCATCGGAGAAAAATCGGGCTAGGTCATTGACGACTATGCCGAAGATGATCTACGTCAAGGCATCGCTAGATCAAGCTCCACCTTCACCAAGCCATGAAAACTTGTGAAGGAAACACCCTATACTACTTGGCAAGAGGTAGAGGATGAATAAATAGGAGGTGGGTTCACTTTAGATTTGGATTTCTCACTCTTTTTCATCAATCACCATTGATGGAAACTTGGTTTTCTTCTTGAAGGAGAAGGAGAAGAAGATGAATATTATGATGAGTATTCTTTCAAAAAGGAAATAAAAAGAATACTTATCATAATGCAACCTTGGTCAAGTGTAGAGAATAGACTAGGGTTAAAAGGAGTGGTTAGGGTTAAGCATGAGACAAAATGGTCATTTTGGTCAAAGCTTCATGAAGCTTTAACTAGAAAAAAAATTAAGCCACCATTTTCTCTTAATGCTTAACATTTTCCAAAAAGAATAAATAAATGAATAAGAAAATGAAAACCCTAACCATTACACAACCATGGTTTAATCTTTACACAAACCAAAGTTAGCATGCATCATCAAACATGATACAAACTTGTGCACAAAAAATATATCACATATACAATGTGCACAAACAAGTGAGAAAATCCATTTAAAGTGAACCAATACTAGTTAATGCAAAGTAATATATCAAATATATAATTATGCATTAAATCATTAAATCAACACTTGATTTAACGATCCGGTCATATCGCATATAACCGACTAGTATCCAATGTATCGGCTTATCGAATCAACCCTCGATTCGATAACTAGGTTATATCGCATATAACCATTCGATACATTCATCATACGGTATCACATACACGCATTATTCTCGGTCCCGCACATATCTCATATGCGCTCCTATTTCGTTTTGCTTGAGCCAGGAAACCTCTGTGTAGGACTCTAAAGACTCGTCAATACGCCGGCAGCAGGTGATGATCATATCAAACACCCACAAGCCGCAAGCGGTCTGCTAAACGTAACGGCCACCCGGGTATTGAGCGATCAGAAGATCAACGAGCAAGCCCGCTCACACCCCTGTGAATCCAACCAGTAACACTACCGTACAGTCCGGTCTCGTCGTCTGATATGTCGCATATCTTGCCTAGGGGTGGTAAACGTCAGACCCCAATAGCTCGATAAGTCGTGTCGATATGAGGTCTATAACAATTCGAGAAACTACTGGTAACACTTACCAGTAAATCTCAGCAACCCTGGCCAGGGATTTCCTGTTATAGCCAATCGAACACAGCGCAACATCAACCCCCTATACCGGGAGAGACGAATCCCCTCCTATCGATCATTGCCTCCATATGACTCGGGGCTGTACCCAAAAACCACCGTTTTGCACGCCCTCTTGGACGTGGTAAGATGGAAATCAAAGCACAGTGGGAACCACACAAGACTCTATGACGATCTCGGGTCAACAGACTACTCTGTACCAGTGTCACCAGAGAACTGCCATCTGACGTAAGGTATAATACCATCTGGGAGTTCTCGGCGAGTCCATCCAGTGTACCTAGTATTTACTGAGCACCCATATATCATCTCTGATGTCAAACACCAATGGATATGGGATCATCCATCGCCCATCTTATGGGTCGAGAAGGTATACGCTAGTCTACTCTGGTATATCGATGCCCCGCCTCGATATACCCACGACTAGGGACTTTGAAGGATGTACTTATGGACTACCATGTCCCCACTAGTATGATCCGCATCATAGTCCAGGTAGTCAAGTACACATCCTAAGGGCTTTACCAACATGTAACAGAGAGACAATCAGTGTACACGTTAAGGTAAAGAGCAACCAGATAGCATACTATCATGTCGAGCAAGAAAGTCCTCCCTATATATGTCCCAGCATCCACTACAATATACATCCAATGTACAGTAATGGCCTCTAGGGCATACATATAACTAACAATAACTCTGTCATGCTGCATCAATACACAACCGAGCCCCCACTCGAGAAGCATCACAGTAAACGACAAAGCCGCCCGATCCACAAGGCAAAGATAAAACTGGTGCAGTCGTCAACCGAGTCGTCAACTGCTGAAAACTCTGCTGGCATGCCTCAGTCTAAAGAAAAAGAACTCCCTTCTTGGTCAGTCCGGTCAGCGGTGCAGCGATACTCGAGAAGTCCTGCACGAAACGGCGGTGATAACCCGCTAAGCCCAAAAAGCTGCGGACCTCTGTCACTGATACAGGTCTGGGCCAAAGGTGTACGGCCTCGTTCTTCCGCAGGTCCACACGAATACCGTCTCCCATAACCACATGACCTAGGAATCAACACTATCAAGACAGAAGGCACACTTCGAGAATTTTGCAAACAGCTGGTGCTCTTTCAATGTCTGCAAAGCAATCCTCAAGTGCTGTTCATGCTCCACTCGACTCTTGGAATAAACCGGAATGTCATCAATAAACATAATAATAAACTGGTCAAGGAACGACCTGAAAATCCGGTTCATCAAATCCATGAATGCTGCTGGGGCATTGGTGAGTCCGAACGACATCACCAAAAACTCATAATGCCCGTAGCGTGTACGAAAAGCAGTCTTCGAAACGTCATCATTCCGAACCCGCAACTGATGATAACCTGATCTCAAGTCAATCTTAGAAAAATTTTCGGCACCCAGGAGCTGATCAAACAAATCGTCAATGCGAGATAAATATACCTATTCCACACCGTAACTCGATTCAATTGACGATAATCAATGCACAACCTCTAACTCCCGTCCTTCTTCTTGACGAACATAACAAGAGCTCCCCAAGGCGAAACACTCGGACGTACAAGTCCCCTATCAAGCAACTCTTGCAGCTGATCCTTAAGCTCTGCCGGGGCCATCCGGTAAGGCGGTATAGAAATAGGCCCTGTGCCGGGGATTAGATCGATGCAAAACTCAATCTCATGTTCTGGCGGCAATCCAGGTAACTCATCGGGAAAAACGTCGGGAAACTCTCACACGATAGGAACCCAGTCCAACGAATCTTCTGTGGCTCCGGTATCATGAATGAAAGCCAAGAATCCCCGACATCCTTTCCTAAAAAGCCGACTAGTGCAAGGGGCTGAAATCAAACTGTGAAAGGCGGCACCACGGTCCCCCCGCACAAAAAGAACTGACTCGCCGGGAAAACAAAACCTGACTGTCTTCTCGCGGCAGTCCACGGACGAGTAGCAAGTAGCTAACCAGTCCATGGCCAGGAGAACGTAGAAGTCCAACATCTCAAGAAGGATCAAGTCGACGGACGACTCTCTATCTCCTATCCGAATGGCACACGACCGAAACACGTGTCGCGCAATAAACGACTCGCTAACAGGAGTAGTCACAACAAGCGACTGATCTAGCAAACATGACTCTCGGCCCAACCTTGGCACGAAGTGTGTAGAAACATATGAGTGCGTAGATCCTGGATCAAACAACACGTGTGCATCAAAAGAACATACTGAAAGAGTACCTGAAACCACTGCATTGGATGCCTGCGCGTCCTGACGAGTCAAAGAAAATACTCGTGCCTGCCCTCTTTCTGCAACTGGTTGTCCTCCGCCTCTGCCACCCCGTCCTCTCTAAACAAACCCTCCGTGACCATGACCTCTCTGAGCATAAGTCTGACGCGGAGCAACAACAAGCGCAAGAGGTAACGCTCTCTGAGGTGGAGAAGGTGGTAAGGTAACATGCGATACGGCTGTCTCGTCCTCACATGGCTCTGTACAATCTCGAACACGATGATAGAAACTCCCGCACCGAAAAAATCCAGACGATGACTGCTGTCACGACCCGAATGTACGGAACGTGACCGACACTTAAATTACGAAACTTTTAGAGGCGTAACGTAATCTAAGTAAGCCGAAGCCCAGAAATCTAAACCGTTTAAAAGAAGTGTAGGAAAACAAGTTTTAAAAACAACATCAAATTTCTCAAAAATTCGGCAGAGTCTCCTTTGTAAAAACTGGCCCCAAACGGGTATAAATAAGAATATATACATATGCAATAATAAAAAGGTATCCCCAAGCGGGAGCTATCTCTACGCCAAATGGCGGAAACAACCACACAATGCACTAAAATATACAATGCCGAAGGGCGAGGCTCAAAACTCAAAAGAAAACCAAATCCACCAAAACCATAATAGTACAAGCGCGACTCTAAGGTCGAAATAAAAACAACTGGTCATCTAAATCTATCAGTAATACAAGTCTGGTTGATGGAGCTTACTAGATACAAATGAAATAATAAAAGTACAACGGTGGTCCTGATACAAGTGAACCAACCTACCAAGCAAATCACCCTGAATGAAATGTTGTGCCAGCAAGCTGCCAAGGAAACCTGTACATCTGAACCTGTAAGAAAATTTGGCACAACGGGGGTGAGTTGCCAACTCATGAGTAGAAGACATCTGCAAGTGGAAATCGCATGCACGAAGATCTCCTAGGTCATAATAATATACCTAATATAACACTAGTCATCTAGTAGTGGCAGGGTAATAATCTATGCGTAAGTGCAATGCTCAGTGCTTGTGTTAGTGCCTCAAGTAGTAACATGTCATGTGTATGAGTATGCATGCACCATGAATGTAAAACAATCAACCATGAAATCTGGATATATCTGTTTAAGAAATCTTTAACTTATATCATAGTAAAATTTGTACGGTAATCTGAAACATCATCAATGAAATCCATGGAAATTCGTGTCAAGCATCGACACAAAACATGTAAATCTCAAAGTCTCAATACCTCATAGTCTCAATATCTCATAGTCTCAATATCTCGGGCTCCGTCAGTCCGGATCGGCCCATATCATCAAATCTCACGACAACGGTCGGTATCCTATAGATATCTGCCGCGCCAGACATCACCGGTAGGTAGTCTTCCCCTACCAGGCTCATCGTCTACAACTCGATCTTCTTGCCCCGGGGTACCATACCGGGCCCACCATGTACCCGAGACGGTTCATCCACTCCTCGAATCGGGTCTCGAAATCCAACAGAAAACATGAAATCTCATGGTGGACGACACATACATCACGAGAAAACCGCAACTTGTATTTTAAAATGAGAGGGGGGGGAGAGAGAGAAGTTTATATGTAATCTTGCGGTTTTCCCCAAAATCCAGAAATCTCATAGAAATCCAAAATCCCAAAATCATGAGTAAGTAAATAATGAGTATCGGCATATGCCCCACAATACTGCATGATAACATGAAAATGTGAATGCATGAAGTGTCTAAGTAAGAAATGCAATGTCTAAACTAGCACATGAGAGTAATCACACAATATTATATTGGTCTAGCATTTAGCTGATTATATCAATAAAAGATAATTTGTTCTAAAGTGTACGTAACATGGCAATTACCGATGATGATGTGTGTGAGCCGGAAAATAAGTGTACGTGGAACATGCACATCATCGGTAATGGTGTTGGTGTCCTAACAGGCAGGGTTTCATATTAGCTAAAGAAACATATGTGTGAACATGCAATGCGATGAATACACCATGAATATAACAGTGAATGTGTAGTAAACACATAACTAGAAAATACCTACTAATTACGAGTCATACAGTTTGTTGCTATAAAAAAAAAGTATGATTCGAGCCTAAACTAATATCTACCTAACCAGCTAAGGGACTAACTAAAGAAACTAGTCGAAAGGTAAGAAGAATCCTCCTAAAATCTGAGTCGATATCTCTAGTAGTCGGCGATCCAGCCTCAATAGCGTCACGTACATAGTACGACTTCCTCGAGTCAAGAGTGCGGATAAATCATCACATCTATTCCTCGTACGGTAAAATCCATCGTACGTCATCCCAAAATCGGGGTACGGGTCAACTATCACATATATACATCATAGTTCGTATAGTATCATCATCAAACAATATCATGATCAAGGGTACTGTACTATAATCACATACATCCCAATATCATCAAACATATACCATCGTCTGTGTAAATATACATCGTCAAATGATCCACTAAAATATCATGTCATATATCATATCGTGATTAAGTCACATATTACAATCCGGGTGCTATTCTAGAGTCTCGTACATTTCAATGTCGTCATCACCTATTATCGTTTATATAAGTATATTTTATATAATCTCATTGCCCAACGATCCGCTACTATCATAACACATCTCATATCATAACTCGATCGTATCAACAATAGATCACGACATCAAGCCCAGTCATATCGACTCATCCCCATGTATCATATAGCCTCCTCATATCACATGTATATGTTGTATATATATATACCTACACACATTCCTATATGTGTATATATATATATATACACACACACACATATACACCAAGTCAAGTTTATGTGTGTGCGCGTGTGTGTGTCTACATGAAACCTACGAATTCCCTCCAAGGCAGTCATCCTCATGGTTAAGTCTTTCTAAATCAGTCTAGTCTAACCTAAAGTCTTTAATAGGACCCTACTCGCCAAGAATCTAAGGTCACGTCCGAATTCCTAATAACAGTAAGTAATATCCCTATTCTACGTTTGCGGGGGTGCTATATGCCATCCACCCGACTTCCCCCGTAGATATACATCTACTCACCTGGTCCTTGTCTGCCGAAGTCGATACCGTCATCCTCTTCTTCATCGTCCGAAGTCCACGTGAGAGGTACCTATATGCAAACATATATGTATATCGTAAACCGAATCACGGATAAAACCAAAACGGCGTATGAAACACGCATAGGTTAAAACCTATGACCCGCTCATGCAAAAGAACCGAAAAACCCTCAATATCGGCGTACAAACGCCGATTGATCGAGATAAAACATGAACGTACAAGTCGTAGTTCCAAAACTCACTAATTATAATATAAAATAGATTGCAACTCATCAAAAACTCAAAATAAATCAAATCGATTTATTTCCGAAAACCTAGAAAGCGTCAATTAACCGTTTCACTTCAAAACTTGATGTTTAAATGAAACTAATGGCCATAATATTCACTAAATATCATAACTAGGTTATATAAACCATTCCTATAATTTATTCTCATCAATTTGTATTGAATTGAAAATTCTAGTTTGCAAAAATATCAAATTTTAATACTTTTTAAAGCAAAATTCACAATTCAACAACTAAGCTAGATTTTACATATTTTAAATTGTTAAACCACTCATGGAAACCTTAATGATGTACTAAAAACCCTAACTAGATTTTAATCTTACCATTAAATTAATTTCTAAAAACCTAGTTAGCAAATTAGCATAATTATCACAATTTTTAAACTAACCATTAACAACTAGTAACCAAATTAAGTTTTGCATTCAATTAACATGTTAATCTACCCATTAAAACCATAACCTAATGATAAAAACCCTAATTAGAATTTTATCTCACCAATATATATATATATATATATATATATATATATATATATATATATATATATATATATATATATATATTATAAAAACCTAGTTTACAAATAGCTTAATTTACACAATTAAAATGTAACAATTTGTAATTTGACAACTAAATTTCATTTTGCATACCCTAAGATGTCACACTACACTTTCAAACCATGATTACATGATAAGAACCCTAATTGCATTCAAAAACCCTTTCTTGAATTTTTCAAGTTAGAAATTTAAACCATAATTAAACACAATTTCATTAAGTTGAAGTAATTAACCTAAAATTAAGCACTAGGGTTAGGATTTTACCTTAACAAATAAGATCCAAACATGAAAACTTACTTCCAAAAGAATGGTTTCATGCTCCAAGATCCATGCTAGATGAACAAAGAATAGTGGGTAGAGATTGGATATTGATTTTGAGGTTTTATTTTGGATTTTGTTGAATTTTTTTGAACATTTTTGCAATGGAAATGAGATGGGAAAATTTTGGAGCTGCCACCATGAGGTTTCGGCCAAAGCTAGGGAGTGAGGGGAGAGAGAGTGAGGTTGTGTAGAAAGATGTAGAAACATCTCCAATTATTTACATCATTTAAGTCATTTCTTAATTACTTCATTTTATTTATTTTCTAATTTGTTTCAACCTAGAATCTACTAGAATGATGAAGACATATTAGGAAAAGAGTGAGCATACTACAAACTTGTTTTAATTGGTCATGGTTCACATTTTTCAAATTAACTCATTGCAATTTGAAATTTGCACCAATTTAATGTATAATTAAAAGCTTATGTTAATATTAAAAATAATTACTTAAGGAAAAATATTTAGGTAAACTAATAATTTATAAGTCACTAAATAATATTAATTACTAGCAATTACATAGTTAAAATAGGCATATTTAATTCTATATTGAAAAATAATTATAGTTGAGTTTTATGGAAAATACGATTTGTTTTACCGATTATCAGAAAATTCACCTAAAGGATTTTATTTATTTATTTTTAAAACGTTACTGCTGACCCTCCTGGGGATAAGATCTAAACAACTGGCCTCGTCCCAAGCTTCTGCTACCTGAACGAAATCTGTCGCGGCGCCTAAACATCTGTCTCTGTGCTGATATACCAGTACGAACCCTCTTCAGTTCCGAAACTACCGAAGTCTCGGAAAGACGCTCCTCAACCAATAGGGCTGCGTCCACTGCTGCTGCATATGTATCACAATGCTGTGCACTGATAGCGAGGAACAACTAGGTAAGCAGGCCTCGAACAAATCTCTTGATCCGCATCTCCTCAGTGTCCACCAAATACGGAGCATACACCGATAGCCGGGTAAACTGAACATCATACTCTGCCACCGTCATACCCGGAGTCTGGCGTAACGACTCGAAACTGCGAGCTCGAGCATCATTGACGCTCTGCGGAAGAAAATGAGCAAGAAAAATCGTCACGAATTCAGCCCAGGTCATAGGAGAAAGACCTGCGGCTCTGCCCCTCTCTAAAGACTCGCACCACTTCTGGGCAAGACCTTCTAGACGAAAACTCGCGAACTCTACCCATCTCGCGTCGGAACATCTTAACGAACGACATATCCTGTCCATTCGATCGATAAATGACTGCGGATCCTCAGCTGTGTCAGTGTCGGTGAAAACCGAAGGCTTCAGCCTCATGAACTCAGATAATGATACGGTGATCACCTCCGTAGCCGCAGGTACGACTGCCTAAACAGTAGGCACCATCGCGGTGTAGGGTTGTATAGCACAGAAGCAAGGTTTCGGGAGGCATCGTCCATGCCAATTTCAAATTTTTGCCGTTCTATCTAACCCTAACCCTAGGTTCTTAACTATAAAATCATGCGGAATCGATAAAGCAAATAACTTTACTTCTAAGTGATAGGGATTACAACCTTTGTAGTCCGTTCCTTCGCTTCATAAGCCCCGAGTAATGGTCCCTTCGTTGCGATCCATGAACTCCCGGACTCTTGAGAGGCTCCATAAGTCATATGATGCATCCTTGCTTGTAGTCTTCGAAATCCGAGATGATCTACTTCGAGGAAACACAGACTCAAGTTATCTCTTCACTAAGTAGGAACTAGTGAAGCTAACACACTAATCTATATGGCTATTATAGAAGAGGATGATGAAGTATGAATTTTGCTCTCTTTAGTTTTCTTTTTCTCACAATCTTTTATCACAAATGAAAAAGCTAGAAAAGCTTTTGAGGAAGAAGAAGAAGATGAAGTGATAAAATGAGATAATGAATTATTTGTGTAAGAATAGCAATCATGGTGAGATAATATCTCATCCTAAACTCTTGTAGAGAATAAACCATGGTCAAGGATAAATGGTAAGGTTAACAAATATCTTAAGTAATCCAAATCAAGTGGACTAAGTCAATGGCAAACTCTAGCTTCTACAAGATTCTTTGCCATGACAAAATCCATTTGATTTTGAATTACTTTAAATGATTCAAAACCCTAATTTTTCCAAGACATGGTGTAACTCTCATACACCCATGTTGCATGTATCAACAACCATGACACAATCACATATATTGTTAGGTTTCCTATGCACCTACTAAGGAGCATGGAAGCATCACACATGCCACTTTAAAATTTCAAGAGGTGCTAAACAAACTAGGCATGGATCTTTAACTAGAATACTAGGGTAACATCACATGTATCACATACAAAAACTATTGTATCACTAAGTGAAAGGAATACAGCCTTTGTAGTCCTCTTTGTAGTGACTCCTAAGATCGTCGAGATTTGGAAAAGCTTGCAAGTTAGCTCCTTTGTCCACGATGATCCACCCAAAGTCCACTTAGTCCAAGCTCCTAGCTTCAAATGATCAAACAAGATGATGAAGCTAAACACTCTAAACTAATTGGCTAGATTAGAGTAGAATGATAAGGTGGTTTGTTTTCTTTTATCAATATCCTTTCCTTTTATCTCTCTCTCTCTCTCTCTCTCTCTTTGGAAAAATCAAGAGAGCAAGGATGAAGAAGAAGATGAAGGCAAAAGCTTTTTGTGAAAATGATAAAGCTTGTGATGAAAAATAGAAAATATAGTATATATATTTTCTTTCTCTCATCCAACCATGGTTGCTATAATATCTAGATATTTAGTGAGTGAGTTAAAACCCAAAAGAAATAGTTAATCCAAGGTTAAAGGTTAGGTGAAGTGAGGTTAACTCAAAGAAGAGTGTCGAATTTTACAACCATGGATTAATCATTTCTTTTCTTTTGTTTTAAAACAAATCCAAATAAATATCCATATATTATAGTTCCATGTAAGTCTTATATTGCCTTCAAGTATGTATCATCAACCATGATACTTTTGTATGCATGTATTCATGCACATCAACATGTGCATGCTTGCACATCATCATATGCATACATGCATGCATTCTTCCTCTTTAATAAAAAGAGTTTTGAATAAAGAATAAAATAAAACTAAAAGTCAAAATATTAAATCAACAATTGATTTAACAATCCGGTCATATCACATACGACCCGACCAATAGTAAAACGCCCGATTAACATACGACATCACATAATCGTATTCAATCGGGTCCCCGCGCATATCCCATATGCTCACTACATCTTTTCGCCTGGGCTAGGGACTTCTGTGTGGGACTCTAAGACTCGTCAATACGCCGGTAGTGGGTGATGATCATATCAAACACCCACAAGCCGCAAGCGGTCAGCTAAACGTAACGGCCACTCGGGTATTGAACGATCAGAAGAAAACCAGCAAAGCTGTCAAAACTCCCGTCGAGCCATCTGGCAACACTTACCGTACAGTCCTGTCTCCTCATCAAATATGTTGCATATCAAGTCTGGGGATAGTGTCATCGACCCCAATAACTCAATAAGTCATGCCAGTATATAGCTGCTTGTAAGTCCATGCTACCCTTCCCCGGTACTTACGGGGTTGCGGAAGTGGTGAAAAACGTTTTTCAAGAGGGTGGTAACATGGACTCATAATACGGATCTTTGTTAAACAAATAACTAACAACCTAACTAGAGTTTTGCCTACTCGGTTAGGGGACTATACCTTTCTTGAACTCCTTCGTCTTCGACTCTTTCCGGTGTACGGATCGGCCTCACCTCGTCGTCTCCTTGCGCCGAAGATGGATCCACCTGAAAGCTTCTACCTTTGGCTTCTTCTTCGAACTTGAAGAAACTAGAACACTTGGTTTGCTAAACCTTGTGAACTAGGATGAGTAGAGAAGAGATTTGGGTTTTCTTTTTATCTCAAAGGCAATGTTTCTCAACTCATGAGAGGGTGTTGCCTTGAACTAGAGAGAGAGCAAGAGGAAGAGCAAGAGGGAGAGCTCAAGCAAGAGAGAGAAATGAAATGAGAGAATGAGTAACTCTTTTGCCAACCTCTCTCCCATAATCCAAAAAGAATAATAATAATAATTATAGTAATAATAATTGAGTATTATGTGATGGTTCATATCATATCAAGTGGCATTATCATTTCATGCACTCATATTGCAAACCATAGCAAGCAAGCAAAAGTCTTTGCCATGAAATGATAGCCATTGCAATGATGATGGTCAACTAGTCCAACCTAGTCAACCAGTCAACAAAGTCAACAAGTCAACAAAGTCAACCCCTCATCTCAACCATGACACAATAATACTTAATTAATATTATCATTAATCATATTTCTTATTCTCATTAGGGTTTAGCCAAAAGTCAACAGTCAACAGTCAACAACCCCAATAAGAATCCTCTGCCTCTGTCTCTCTGTCAACTGTGCATACACACCCGCATCCGCGTTCCGAGGAATACGAATACAAACGAGATAAAACCAATCCCAAAATGTACACTAGGATCTGGCTTAAACCAAAGCCTGCTAGTGTTAACTGTCCGGACACCAAACGTGCACAAGTGCACGGATGTGACCGAACCCTGTCGCAAAACCATGCGACCTGTCGCAAAACCATGCGACCTCTACTCTTTTGCCTAAAGGAGAATAGCTTTCTGTGTGGGACTCTAAAGACTCGACACTAAGCTGGCAGTGGGTTTAACCACAGATCGCAAGCGGCACTAGCTGTGCGTAATGGTCCCCAGGTAGATGCCGACAAGAAGACTGACGAGGTGAAACCCATCTGAACTCCTACTGAGCCTGAATGTGACAATCTCTGCACAGTCCGGTCTGTTCGTCTGATACATCGCATGGCGAGCCTAGGGGGCGGTAAACGTCAGTCCCCTAATAGCGGTACAAGTCGTGTCAGAGTGAAGCCCAGAACACCCTGAGATAACACTAGAAACCTACCAGTATATCTCGCTTGCCCTGGCCAGGGACTACTCGTGTAATGGCTCTCCTAGACACAACGTGATGTCAACCCCCAATACCGGGAGAGACGAATCCTGTCTAACCGTCACTGCCTCCAAGTGCTTCGGGACTGCACCCAACTACTACCTGTTTGCACGACTCCTTTGAGCCGTGGTAGGGTAGTAATCTAAGTACAGTGGGAACACACTCGAGGCGAAGTGACAGTGTCAAGTCAGCGGACTAAGCTGTACTCATGTCACCTGGGAACTGATAACCGACGATAGGTATAATACCAACCAGCAGTTCCCGACGAGTCCTGTCCAGTGTACTCGTAACCCAACGAGCACCCGCATACTATCTCAAGTACGACGTACTGACGGCTGTGAGATAGACCGTCTCCCATACTGGGATGAGAAGCGCATACGCTAGTCTACTCCGGAGTATCGATGCCCTGTCTCGATAGTCCTGCGACTAGGGACCTGCATAAGGATGTGCTTATAGATTACCCAACCCTCACTAGTGTGACTGCCATCACAACGCTGGTAATCAAGCAAAGATCCTAAGGGATCCACTAATGTGTATAGGTGATATACTAAAATAAACACATGTACACATTGAAGTAGAAACAAACCAAGTAGCATACTACTATATTGAGCAAGATTTTCTATACAAGGTGAATATCCCAAGCTTCCATTAAGTAATATACAAACTAGTATGATACAGTAATGGCCTCTAGGGCATATACACTAACAATCTCCCACTTGCACTAAGGCCATGTACTAGCGTATCGAAGACCTATCATCTCGATCAGCCGCTCGAACTGAGTCTGGGGTAAGGCCTTTGTGAGTGGATCAACAGTGTTATCTTCCATAGAAACTCTCCGAACCTCGATCTCCTGGCGACCCACGATCTCCCTGATCAGGTGATACTGCCTCAAGATGTGTCTGGACTTCTGATGGGACCTGGGTTCCTTTGCTAAAGCTATAGCCCCGTTGTTGTCGCAATACAGAGGTATTGGATCAACAATGGACGGAACCACCTGAAGTTCAGTTAAGAACTTCCTTATCCAGACAGCTTCTTTTGCGGCATCAGCAGCAGCGATATATTCCGCTTCCATCGTCGAGTCAGCAACGGTTTCCTGTTTGGAACTCTTCCAACACACCGCCCCTCCATTGAGGGTAAAGACATAACCCGACGTGGACTTGGAATCATCCTTGTCACTCTGGAAGCTGTAGTCAGCAAAGGCCTCGATCTGGAGGTCTTTTCCGCCATACACCAAGAACACCTCCTTAGTCCTTCTCAGGTACTTGAGAATGTTCTTTACTACTATCCAGTGTTTCTCCCCAGGGTTTGATTGATACCGGCTTACCACACTCAGTGCATAAGCTACATCTGGTATGGTACACGACATCGCATACATTATAGAGCCTACCGCAGAAGCGTAGGGTATAATAGACATGCGATCCCTTTCCAAATCAGTCTTGGGAGACATCTGTTTGGAGAGGGTGATCCTATGACAAGCCGGTAGATTACCGCGCTTGGAATCTTTCATACTGAATCTTTTCAGTATGGTGTCGATGTACCTGGACTGTGAGAGTCCGAGTATCCTCTTGGATCTGTCACGATAGATCCGGATCCCCAGAATGTATGAGGCACACCCAGGTCTTTCATAGAGAACCTGTGTGACAAGAACCCTTTGACAGATTGTAGCATAGGAATGTCATTTCCTATTAAGAGAATGTCATCCACGTATAAAACGAGGAATACTACAGTTCTCGCTACAAATCTACTATAGATGCATGGTTCATCTGGATTTTTGATAAAGCCAAATTCTTTGACCGTCTCATCAAAATAGATGTTCCAACTCCGCGATGCCTGCTTTAGTCCATAGATGGACTTAAGCAACTTGCACACCTTTCTGCTGCTCCCACTCTGAATGAAACCCTCTGGCTGGTCCATATAAACACACTCCTCTAAATTTCCATTTAGAAAAGCGGTCTTTACGTCCATCTGCCAAATCTCATAATCGTGGAAGGTAGCAATGGCAAGAAGGATCCGAATGGATTTCAGCATAGCTACTGGAGAAAAGGTCTCGTCATAGTTCAAACCAGGTCTTTGACGAAAACCCTTTGCAACCAGTCTATCTTTATAGGTCTCAATCTGTCCATTTACACCAATCTTCCTTTTGAAGATCCACTTGCATCCTACGGGTTTTACCCCATCTGGAGCAACGTCCAACGTCCATAATTTGTTAGTGTACATGGACTCCATTTCGGTCCGCATTGCATCCAGCCATTTTACCGAGTCAACGCTCTGAATGGCCTGCTGGAAGCTAGTCGGCTCATCAAAATCAATGATGCAATCCTCTCTATCCCCGTCTATGAGAAAACCGTAGTATCTCTCGGGCGGATGAGACTGCCTTCTACTCCTGCGCAGCGGCGTAGGAATGTCATGATCTTTCGAACCCTCTGGTTCTACTAAGCTTTCAGTAATAGCTCGTGGTTCTGGAATTTCTTCCAGTTCTATTGCTCTCCCACTTATCTGATTTTCCAAAAACTCAGTTTCCAAGAAGTGGGCATGACAAGAAACATTAATCTTTTGTTCCTCTTCGCAATAGAAGAAATATCCCTTGGAGTTCTTTGGATATCCTACAAACTTGCACTGTACTGAGCATGCCTCGAGTTTGTCCGCATGCTGCTTTTTGACAAAAGCTGGACATCCCCATGTCTTAATGTGATTAAGATAGGGTCTCTTCCTACACCACATATGATATGGTGTGGTAGGCACAGTCTTAGTTGGAACTCGGTTCAAAAGGTATGCAGCTGATTCTAGTGCATATCCCCAGAATGATCGCGGTAACTCAGCGTTACTCATCATGGACCGTACCATATCCAATAGGGTTCGGTTCCGTCTCTCCGATACACCGTTATGTTGCGGAGTGTATGGAGGAATAAGCTGAGAGAGAATTCCATTCTCATTTAAATAGTCCAGGAACTCGGCACTCAAGTATTCACCACCTCGATCCGATCTTAGTGTCTTGATACTTTTGCCGGTTTGTTTTTCTACTTCATTCTTATATTCCTGGAATTTTCCAAAGGCTTCGGACTTATGTTTCATTAAGAAGACATAACCGTACCTTGAAAAGTCATCCGTAAAAGTAATGAAGTAAGAATAACCGCTTCGCGCATGTGTAGACATTGGACCGCACACGTCGCTGTGTACGAGTCTCAAGAGCTCGCTCGCTCTTACTCCGTGTCCAGTGAACGGAGTGTTTGTCATCTTTCCTTTGAGACAGGATTGACAAGTGGCATACGATTGATATTCGAACGGATTCAAATATCCTTCTGTATGTAGCTTCGTCAACCTTATCTCATTGATGTGACCCAGTCTACAATGCCATAAGAAAGTCTGATTTATTTCCGGAGACTTTCTTTTGTGTGTATTCTGGACATTGAAAATCCGTGGTTGGTTTAATACGTATATACCATTGCTTAATGTACCTGACCCAATCAGAACTTGATTAAGGTGAATGTTTACAACATTACTTACAAATGCAAATTCATAACCTTCTTTAGATAATAAAGATACAGAAATGATATTACAAGTTGCATTGGGTACAAAATAGCAATTACGCAAAACCAAAACGTGTCCATCTGACAACCCCAGGTGATAGTCCCCCACGGCCTTAGCATCCATGCTAGCTCCGTTTGCAACTTTGAGGGTCATGTCACCTGCCTTCAAAACCCTACGGTTTCTCAACGCCTGCAAAGAATTACAGATATGAGATCCTGATCCAGTATCCAATACCCAGGAAGTAGAGTTTATTGATAGACAGTTTTCAATAACATACACACCTGAAGCTGAAGCCGCAACATGCTTCAGATCCTGTGTTCTGGCTTTCCAAGCCCTGCAATCTTTCTTCCAGTGTCCACTCTTGTGATAGTAAAAGCATTCTTCCTTATCCACAAGCTTTCCTGCTACCTTTATTGCTTTTGTCTTTCCTTTCATATCCACTTTACTAACACCGCCCCTTGGTTTGGCGGGGGCTTTCTTTTTCTTTCCCTTGGCTTTCGCCTTGGATCTAGAAGAGGAAGATCCTCCTACAAACAAAGTGGATGTTTCGCTACCTTTCTGTAGGGTGCCCTCTGCATTCCTCAGCATGTTGAGGAGTTCTGAAAGTTCAACTTCTTTTTCTTGTAAGTTGAAGTTCAGGATAAACTGGGCGTAAGTGGAAGGAAGGGACTGGAGAATCAAGTCCGTATAGAGCTCGTTCTCTAACGTGGTCCCAAGGTCCGCGAGCTCCTCATTGAAGCCAATCATCTTAAGCACGTGTTCCGCTACTGATGATCCGATGGCCAACCTTGCCGAAAATAACTTCTTCGACACTTCGTATCTTGCGATACGAGATTGCTCTCCATACAGTTCTTTTGTATGGAGAAATATGGATTCAAGGTCCATATTCTCGTGCCTCCTCTGATGTTTGTTGTCCATAGAGGCAAGCACGAGGCACCTGGCCTTCGCGCAATCGATCTCCCAAGTCTTACGGATTTCCTTATCCGCGACGCTGGAGGTGGGACCTGGGACATGGGGAGCTTTGGTGGTAAGGAGATACCCAAACTTGTCATAAGTGATTGCCATTTTGACATTCCTGAGCCAATCTTTGTAGTTTGGCTCTGTCAGTATGTTTTTATCTAGTAATAACTTAAGTCCGGTCATGATGTTTGGTCGCTGCAATTAGGAGAGAGAGAAGAAACACTTTAGCATGATGCTCTTGCAAGTTTAGAGTGGTTAATAATTTGTCTAAACAGGATGGCTCCCACTGTCTCTCGAATCCCTCCTCAAACCAAAAAGGAAGAATTAGTCAGGATCAATCTTACCGTACAATACTTGCTTAACCGTTCGGCCAGGCTGGTGTCGGTACTTCGAGGGAGGTTTTCCAGCGCTTTCGCGAAGTTCCTTAATTAAATAAGCTCTTTTCCCTGGGGGCGTAGCCCCGCTAACACCTTTCTAGACACCTACTTGGTTTATAGCATTGATCGTTAAGTAAGAAATTTCCCGAGGAGTAGCATATACTCACAGTAGGATCGGGATCCAAATATCATTGCGTGACAAAACTGAAGGAATCCTACCAGAATCATCACACTCCAAATGGTATGCAGCGCTAGCAAGTTTCAGTTCTTTTGAAACTCCTGATGTGGATTTTTGCCCCATGCTCTTATGACCTTGACTTTGGCCAACAAATCATAAGTCACATGTCAAGTTCTACCCGTCATTCTCCAGGTTAATTTGAGCCCACCCGCACATACCCTTGACTTTGGCCAACAAGGTAGAACGACTGCCCCAAACCAACACATCTATCTATGCTGCACATGAATACCCAATAGCTACCAATCACTATGCCTTGACTTTGGCCAACAAACATAGCCTGAATACTATTGACCATCCATGTGAAACGACGGAGGGCTACGAATGGTTTTGGCGAAACCGTGAACGTAGTGAACTTGATATAATCGATGGAACGAGATAGCTTTTAAAAGGAGTGGCTTAAGCTCCGCGTTTAAAAGTTATTTTAAAAAGAAACCGAGTGGTTTTGAAAGTGTTCCAACGACTTTTACTTGGTTTATTTTTCTTGCATTAATTCCAATGCGTCCCATCATTTAATCCTACCATTGCAGAAAACAACCAAAATATGACGTACACTTATGCCATCCGCATTCGCCACGGGGCCCCATCATTACCCGTTAGGTTACTTAACTAACGACAGAGCGGGGGTTGGACTAGCGCGGATGCAAAACATAAGCAACGCCTAAATAATATCATACATAGATATATTGCAGTGATAGCCATTTCAGATCACAGATGAATACATTGGATATACTAGGAATCCGCAATTTGTACGAGCCTGTAACGAAAAGCGGATTACACGGTCGCGATGAATAGCCAATACCCCACCCTAGACCCCTACGGGTGCGGCAAACTACCCGCCAAATATCCGAAGCGGAGCAACCTCCCTCAACGACGTGAGTAGGCTACTCGGCACTTCGAGATACCCGGTAGTTTGTGCACCCCACCTTGGGTCTATCCTAGGAGCAAAAACAGTAAAAAGAAATTATACAATGACGGCTACAACCCCGACCCGGTTGTGCGGCCAAAAATAATATTACATCAATTTACATATTACATGAATTGGAAAGATAAAAGAAAACTCTCATCTCACAACCCCCCGTCTATTCATCCGCGACAATCCAATGAATTCATATACACATACCATCAACATTACAGATCACAGATATGTATAACCCCCACTAATCGACGTATAGCGATTAGCGGACGTTCAATACATATAACACATCACAGATATAATCCCGTCAGCTTAAGTCTTTAGAAGTTCGATCAAAATACGGATTTTCAAGCCCCAAAAACTAATTTTTCTTTCTGGAAAATCTGGGCAGAAAAAACATATTTTAAAAATCCCAAAACAACCCCAGAAACACTTTGCAGGAAATTTGCCCCACGGCCGAGTCAACTCGGCCGCGGATCCGCGGCGCTTTGACCGAGTCTATGGACCAAATTTCTTGGGTGTTTCATAAAAAGCCCGAGTTGATTTTTGGTGCATGATTTATCATTTTTTGAACAGAATACAGAATCGACAGAAACTTGATTTTTCGGGTTCGTTTCGCGACTTTTTCTCCGATCGAATTTCTAGTAACTTTGCTAACATGTTTGATAGTGTTTAACTAGGCTCTGATACCACTGTAAGTTCATGCTACCCTTCCCCGTTACTTAAGGGGTTGCGGAAGTGGTGAAAAACGTTTTTCAAGAGGGTGGTAACATGGACTCATAATACGGATATTTGTTAAACAACTAACTAACAACCTAACTAGAGTTTTGCCTACTCGGTTAGGGGGCTATACCTTTCTTGAACTCCTTCGTCTTCGACTCTTTCTGGTGTACGGATCGGCCTCACCTCGTCGTCTCCTTGCGCCAAAGATGGATCCACCTGAAAGCTTCTACCTTTGGCTTCTTCTTCGAACTTGAAGAAACTAGAACACTTGGTTTGCTAAACCTTGTGAACTAGGATGAGTAGAGAAGTGATTTGGGTTTTCTTTTTATCTCAAAGGCAATGTTTCTCAACTCATGAGAGGGTGTTGCCTTGAACTAGAGAGAGAGCAAGAGGAAGAGCAAGAGGGAGAGCTCAAGCAAGAGAGAGAAATGAAATGAGAGAATGAGTAACTCTTTTGCCAACCTCTCTCCCATAATCCAAAAAGAATAATACTAATACTAATAATAATAATTGAGTATTATGTGATGGTTCATATCATATCAAATGGCATTATCATTTCATGCACTCATATTGCAAAGCATAACAAGCAAGCAAAAGTCTTTGCCATGAAATGATAGCCATTGCAATGATGATGGTCAACTAGTCCAACCTAGTCAACCGGTCAACAAAGTCAACAAGTCAACAAAGTCAACCCCTCATCTCAACCATGACACAATAATACTTAATTAATATTATCATTAATCATATTTCTTATTCTCATTAGGGTTTAGCCAAAAGTCAACAGTCTACAGTCAACAACCCCAATAAGAATCCTCTGCCTCTGTCTCTCTGTCAACTGTGCATACACACCCGCATCCGCGTTCCGAGGAACACGAATACAAACGAGATAAAACCAATCCCAAAAAGTATACTAGGATCTGGCTTAAAACAAAGCCTGCTAGTGTTAACTATCTGGACACCAAACGTGCACAAGTGCACGGATGTGACCGAACCTTGTCGCAAAACCGTGCGACCTGTCGCAAAACTATGCGACCTCTACTCTTTTGCCTAAAGGCGAATAGCTTTCTGTGTGGGGCTCTAAAGACTCGACACTACGCTGGCAGTGGGTTTAACCACAGATCACAAGCGGCACTAGCTGTGCGTAACGGTCCCCAGGTAGATGCCGACAAGAAGACTGACGAGGTGAAACCCATCTGAACTCCTACTGAGCCTGAATGTGACAATCTCTGCACAGTCCGGTCTGTTCGTCTGATACATCGCATGGCGGTCCTAGGGGGCGGTAAACGTCAGTCCCCTAATAGCGGTACAAGTCGTGTCGGAGTGAAGCCCAGAACACCCTGAGATAACACTGGAAACCTACCAGTATATCTCGCTTGCCCTGGCCAGGGACTACTCGCGTAATGGCTCTCCTAGACACAGCGCGATGTCAACCCCCAATACCGGGAGAGACGAATCCTATCTAACCGTCACTGCCTCCAAGTGCTTCGGGACTGCACCCAACTACTACCTGTTTGCACGACTCCTTTGAGCCGTGGTAGGGTAGTAATCTAAGTACAGTGGGAACACACTCGAGGCGAAGTGACAGTGTCAAGTCAGCGGACTAAGCTGTACTCATGTCACCTGGGAACTGATAACTGACGATAGGTATAGTACCAACCAGCAGTTCCCGACGAGTCCTGTCCAGTGTACTCGTAACCCAACGAGCACCCGCATACTATCTCAAGTACGATGTACTGACGGCTGTGGGATAGACCGTCTCCCACACTGGGATGAGAAGCGCATACGCTAGTCTACTCCAGAGTATCGATGCCCTGTCTTGATAGTCCTGCGACTAGGGACCTGCATAAGGATGTGCTTATAGATTACCCAGCCCCCACTAGTGTGACTGCCATCACAACGCTGGTAATCAATCAAAGATCCTAAGGGCTCCACTAATGTGTATAGGTGATTTACTAAAATAAACACATGTACACATTGAAGTAGAAACAAACCAAGTAGCATACTACTATATTGAGCAAGATTGTCTATACAAGGTGAATATCCCAAGATTCCATTAAGTAATATACAAACTAGTATGATACAGTAATGGCCTCTAGGGCATATACACTAACACTGCTAACAGATCGAGAAACTACTGATAACGCTTATCAGTAAATCTCAGTAGCCCTGGCCAGGGACTTCCTGTTATAGCCAATCATGCATAGCACAACATCAAACCCTAATACCGGGAGATACGAAACCCCTCCTATCGCTCATTGCCTTCATGTGCCTCAGGACTGTACCCAAGGACTACATGTTTGCACGACTCAGTAGAGTCATGGTAGGGTGGAGATCAAAGTACAGTGGGAGGACATACAATACTCTATGACGATCTTAGGTCTACAGACTAACTTGTACCAGTGTCTCCTGAGAACTGCTATCCAACGATAGATATAATACCACATAGGAGTTCTCTGTGAGTCCGTTCAGTGTACCTAGTCTCCACTGAGCACCCGCATACAATCTTTGGTGTCAGCACACCAGTTGGATATGGGATCATCCATCGCCCATCACATGGGATAAGAATGGTATACGCTAGTCTACTCTGGAATATCGATACACCTACGACTAGGAACAGTTCAAAGACATCCTTATAAACTACACGTGCCCCACTAGTATGATCCGCATCATAGTCACAGTAGTCAAGCAAATATCCTCAGGTCTTTATCAACATGTGCAAATGAATAAAAGCATGATCAAGTCAACATGTCAGATAAAGTAAACCAGATAGCATACTATCATGTCGAGCAAGAAAGTAATCTTTATATATATATATCCAAGCATCCACTATACATATAATGGCCTCTAGGGCATACATATATCCAACAATCTCCCACTTTCAGTAAGGCCAGTTATTGGCATATCTCATACCCAACATCTCAAAAAGTCGATCATGCTGCGGCTGTGGAAGGGCCTTGTTGATTGGATCCGCGGTGTTATTCTTTGTAACTACTCTCCGAATCTCGATCTCGTAGCGATCTACAATCTCCTGGATCAAATGATATCGCCTGAGGATGTGTATGGATTTATGATGGGACATTGGTTCTTTGGCTAACGCCATAGCCCCATTATTATCACAACACAATGGTATTGGATCAATAATGGTTGGAACTACTCCTCGTTCTGCGATGAACTTCCTCATCCAGACGGCTTCCTTGGCAGCATCATTTGCAGCAATATACTCAGCTTCCATCGTGGAGTCTGCAACGGTATCCTGTTTGGAACTCTTCCAACTAACCGCCCCTCTATTGAGGGTAAACACAAACCCTGAGATAGATTTGCTGTCATCCTTATCACTTTGGAAGTTGAAATCGGTAAAGGCCTCCATTTGGAGATCCCCATTACCATACACCAAGAACAATTCTTTAGTCCTTCGCAAGTACTTAAGAATGTTCTTCACTGCTATCCAATGTTTCTCCCCTGGGTTAGATTGATACCTGCTTACTACAGCTAGTGCAAATCAGGGCGAGTACATAACATCGCATACATTATAGATCCTACAGCTGAAGCGTATGGTATAATGCTCATGTGAGCTCTCTCTTCATCAGTCTTCGGACAGAAGTCTTTGGAGAGAGTGATTCCATGGCAAGCGGGTAAGGCACCACGCTTGGAATCTTCTATACTAAACCTTTTTAGGATGGTGTCAATGTACTTTGATTGGGACAATCCCAATAACCTCTTGGATCTATCTCTATAGATCCTTATGCCCAAAATGCACGAGGCATCACCCAGGTCCTTCATGGAGAACCTTTGTGATAAGAATAGTTTGACCGATTGTAGCATAGGAATATCATTTCCTATTAAGAGAATGTCATCCACATACAATACGAGGAATGTGACAGTACTCCCTACAATCTTCTTATAAATGCATGGCTCATCTATATTTTTGATAAAATCAAACTCTTTGATTGTATCATCAAAGCAGATGTTCCAGCTCCGTGAGGCCTGCTTTAATCCATAAATGTATTTAAGCAATCTATATGCTTTCCCGCTGCTCCCACTGTCAGTGAAGCCCTCTGGCTGATCCATATAAACACATTCTTCTAAATCACCATTCAGAAATGCAGTTTTAACGTCCATCTGCCAGATTTCATAATCGTAGTGAGCAGCAATAGCATGTAGGATCCTAATGGATTTAAGCATTGCTACCGGAGAGAAAGTTTCATCATAGTCCAATCCTGGTCTTTGACGAAAACATTTCGCTACAAGCTTCGCTTTAAAGGTCTCTAATTGTCTATTTATACCAATCTTTCTCTTAAAGATCCATTTGCACCCAACGGGTTTTATCCCAGGAGGCGCAACGTCCAAAGTCCATACTTTGTTGGTGTACATGGACTCCATTTCAGATCTCATGGCTTCCAGCCATTTCACTGAGTCACCACTCGTGATAGCTTGCTGAAAACTAGTAGGGTCATCGTCATCCATGATGCAATCTTCTCTATCACCATCAATGAGAAACCCATAGTATCTCTCCGGTGGGCGAGAAGTTCTACTAGATCTCCGGAGCGGCTGAGGTTCTTGAAGTTCTATTGCAACATCAGTTTCAACCAATTCGTCCTGAGTAATTTGTGTCTTTAGAACCTCTTCTAGTTCTACCGCATTGCCATCAGTACTGTATGTAAGATTTCATTTTCCAAAAATGTGGCATGCTGAGCAACAAACACCTTTTGTTCCTCCTTGTGGTAGAATAGATATCCATACGAATTTTTGGATACCCCACAAATTTACACATGACCGATCGTGTCTCGAGTTTATCCAGATTCTGCTTTTTGAGAAAAGCCGGACAACCCCATATCCTAACTCTTTTTAAGAGATGGTCTCTTTCCACACCATATCTCATATGGAGTGGTAGACACGGTCTTGGTTGGAACCCTGTTTAACATATACATGGTTGTCTTCAATGCATGTCCCTAAAAGGAAAGCGGTAACTCGGCATCACTCATCATGGACTGTACCATATCTAATAGGGTACGATTCCTCCATTCTGACATACCTTTGTGCTGTGGTGTGTAAGGAGGAGTGAGCTGAGAAAATCCCATTCTCTTTTAAGAAGTCTGAAAACTTTGTACTCAAATACTCTCCACCTCGATCCGATTGAAGTTTCTTGATGCTCAAGCCTGTTTGTTTTTCTACTTAAAGTTTGTAATCCTTGAATTTCTCGAAAGCTTCGGATTTATGCTTCAATAAAAACACGTGTCCGAATCTTGAGAAATCATCAATAAAAGTGATGAAGTATGAAAAACCGCCTCTAGCATGTGTAGACATTGGTCCGCATACATCACTATGTGTGAAGCCTAAGAGTTCTATACCTCTTTCTCCGTATCCAGTAAACGGAGTTTTGGTCATTTTACCTTTGATACAGGACTGACAAGTCGCATAAGATTTATATTCAAAAGGATTTAAATATCTATCATTATGTAGCTTGTTTAGTCTTGTTTCATTAATATGACCAAGTCTACAATGCCAAAGAAAAGCTTCATTTATATTTGAAAATTTTCTTTTATTTGTATATTGTATGTTGAAAACCGTGTGTTGGTTTAGGACGTAAATACCGTTATTTAATGTACCTTACCCAATCAACTGTTGATTCAAGTTAATGTTCATAACATTATTTTGCAACACAAAATGATATCCTTCATTGTCTAATAAAGAAACGGATATTATATTACATAGCATACTAGGTACATAATAACAAGGGTTCAAAACCAAAATACATCCCGAAGGCAACCCCAGATGATACTCTCCTACTGATACAACATGTACATTGGAACCATTTCCAACCCGAAGAGTATGGTCACCAGTCTTCAAAACTCTACTGTTTCTCAATCCATGTATACAATTGCAGATGTGAGAACCAGAACCGGTATCTAATACCCAAGATGCAGAGTTTATGGAAAAACAGTTTTCAGTTACAAACGCACCTGAAGTGGAAGCATCAGTATGCTTCTTCCTCTTGAGATCGGCAAGATACAGAGCAAAATTGCGTTTCCAGTGTCCCGACTTGTGGCAGATAAAACATTCCCCTTTTCCACTTCCTGCGGCCCCGGATCTGTCTTTTCCCTTCGCCTTTTCAACTCCACCTCTCGGTTTGGTGGGTTTCTTCTTCTTCATTCCCATGGCCTTGGATTTTGGGACGGAAGAGGAAGATGGCCCAGCAAGCAGAGCGAGAGTTTTCGCTGTCTTAAGCTTGCTCTCTGCACTTCTCAACATATTGAGAAGTTCAGGCAGTGATTTCTCCAAATCGTTCATATTGTAGTTCACTATGAATAGAGCAAAGGCAGGGGGGAGAGACTATAGAACAATATCAGTATATTGCTCATTCTCCATGGTCCATCCTAGTTCCTCAAGTTCTTCTATAAGACCAATCATCTTCAAGACATGTTCACCCACTGATGTGCCAGAAGCCATCCGCATCTGAAACAGCTTTCGAGATGCCTCGTATCGTAAAGTTCGAGACTGCTCTCCATACAACCCCTTTGTATGAATAAAGATGGATTGAACATCCATCTTCTCATGCTGCTTCTGATGTATATTTTCCATAGAAGCAAGCGCGAGGCATTTGGCCGTGTCACAATCAATATCCCATGTTTTTCTGATCTTCTTATCCGAAACAGATGATTCAGGACCTGGGACGGGTAGGGCTTTGGCAGTGAGGACATATGATACTTTATCATATGTGAGTGCAATTTTCAGGTTCCTCAGCCATTCTTTATAATTCGGTCATGTCAGTTTTTTTTCTCTAACAGAAGCTTAAGTCCCTTCATTGGTATCTGCCATTAGGAGAGAGAAAAGAAAACACTCAGCGAAATGCTCTTGCAAAGATTTAGATTGGTTATTATCTTATCTAATCGATGTCTCCCACTGCTTTTTTCAAATTTTCTTTCAAAACCTCAAAAAAGAAAACTAGCCAGGATTAATTACATTCTACAGTTTCGCTAACCGGTCAGCTAGGCCAGTGTCGGTACTTTGAGGGAGGTTCCCCATGCTTTCGCATGGACCTAATTAAAATAAACCTCATTTTCCCAGAGGTGTAACCCTATTGACACCTTTCTAGACACCTAATGGATTAGCTAATTGTAAAGTGTAAGACTCTCCTGGGAGTAACTCTTACTCACAGTGGGATCGGGATCCAACTATCATATATAAGGTATGCAATCTCATTGCAAATTTCAACTCTAGAAACTCCCGATGTGGTTTTTACCCCTAACTGCTTATGACCTTGGCTATAGTCAACATATCATAAGCACTAGTCAAGTTCTACCCGTCATTTCGTGATTAACTAGACCCACCCATATGACCCTTGACTATGATCAATATAATCACATGAATGTCCTAACTAATCACATCATATGGTTTGTAGGAAGACATCACCTAGCTACCGTACACTACGCCTTGACTTTGATCAACATACGTAGCACAAATACTAAGTACTCTGCTTCCTAAAATGACGGAGGGTTGCAGATGGTTTTTATGAAAACCTTTAACGCTTTGAACTTGATCTCGTTGTAGAATCTCAATAGTTTAGAAAAGGAGTGGCTTAAACTCCGCATATTTTGAAACTTGCTTTTTCATAAAAAGGCCGAGTGGGTTTCAATTCCGATTCTACAATATCTTTAGGTTTTTTTTTCTTTACATTAATCTTATTAATGTATTCCCATCATTTAAGTTCCTAAGCCATCACAGAAAAGAAACGAAAAATAGAATGTATGCTTATGCCATCCACATTTGCCACAGTGTCCTGATATGCACCGTTAGGTTACTTAACTAACGGCATAGCGGAGCGAGACTAGCGCGGATGTAAAACATAAGCAACGTTTATTATATATCATATATATATATAATAATATTCCATTCGTCTCAGATATTAAGTAATATCATCAAAGAATAATCAGCAGTTGAAACACATATATGAAAATATAGGATATACTAAGAAGACTGTATTTTATATTTAGCCTACAATAGAAAATACGGATTCCACGGTCGTGATGAATAGCCAAGCCCACACCCCTAGACCCCTACGAGAGCGGCAAGTGACCCTACCAATTCTGGAGTTAGGAGACCCGGTCTCGACTCCTCGAGATGGCCTCCCACTGAACTCCAGAACCCTGTCACTTATGCTCCCCTCCTTGGGTCTATCCTAATGCGGAAAAATAAATAATATACATCAATGGTGACATCATCCTTAACCCGGAAGTGCCCCAATAAAATAATATTAGATACAAAGAATTTTATACGAATGAAAAGAAAAACTCTCGTCTCACATAAAACCCCCAGCCATTCAATCACGACGATCCTATACATCATATCACAGCAATGTTGGAGATAGTGCCCTCATAGTCAATTATTGGATCGCAGGTACGTGATTGCAATGATTGCGGAGGACCTATCCCGGTAGGACAGTCTTACTCGAGATGATAGTATGCTATCTGGTTTGCCTTTATCAGTCGTGTACATGCTCAGGTGACTGATTACATGTTACACTTTGATAGAGCCCTTAGGATCTTGCTTTACTACCAACAGTATGATGGCGATCATATACGTGAGAGTTGGGTAGTTTATATGCATATCCTTAATTGTGGTCCCTAGTCGTGGGAGTTTCGAGACAGGGCATCGATACTCCGGAGTAGACTAGTGTGTACAGTCGAGACCCCGACGAGGGGCGGTGGCCGGTCTCACAAGCCACTGGTGTCAGTTGGATCACCTAAGATGTATACAGGTGCTCATTGGGTTATGAGTACACCGGACAGGACTCGCCGGGAATCTGCTAGTTAGTATTATATCTACCGTCAGATAGCAGTTCCCTGGTGACATGTGTACAGGTTAGTTCATCGACCTGAGGTCGTCATTTGTCTCGTGTGAGTTCCCACTGTGCTTTGATTTCTACCCTACCACGGCTCAAAGGAGTCGTGCAAACAGGTAGCTTTTGGGTACAGTCCCGAGCCATATGGAGGCACGTGAGCGGATCGGCAGGGGATTCGTCTCTCCCGGTATTGGGGGCGAGATCGTGCTGTGTCTAGGAGAGCCATTGCACAAAGCCCACGGCCGTGGCAGGAGATTTACTAGTAGGTACTCCAGTAGTATCTCAGGGTGTTATTGGGCTTCACTCCGACACGACTTATAATGCTATTGGGGGTCTGACGTTACTAGCCCCCTAGGCGGATATGCGATACTCATTGACGAACGGACCGGACTGTATATACATTGTCACTGTTAGGCTCAGTAGGGTTTTCCGGATGAGTGCGCTCATCGGCATCCCTTGAGGTCAGTCCATGGGCAGCCGTTACGCATTGCTAGTGCCGCTGACGGTTTGTGGTTAAACCCACTGCCAGGGTGCTGACGAGTCATTAGAGTCCCCCACAGACAGTTTCCCAAGTTCGGGCGAAACGTTGTAGAGGCCGTATGGTTTTATGGCAGGGTTCGGAAAATGCACGTGCGTTTACGCACGTGTTATTTTTCGGGCAGATAATACTGGTCGGCTTTGGTTTAAGCCAGATCCGAGTATTATATTGAGTAGGTATAATATCTTTGTCTCAGTTGCATTTGTATTCGGTCGTAATACAAATGCGGGTATATTTATACAGTTTCGGGGTTATCCTGAAAGTCGTTTCAGGATCACTTTTGGAAGTTGCCAGTTTCCAGTTTTCTATCAGCCGTCTTTTAACATTCGGTTAAAAACGGATTTATCTTTTCTTCAGATATGGTGAGTCAGTGCTTCTAGAAGTTTCTAGAAGGTTCTAGATGATGACTAGGCTTCATGACTCATCAGTGCATTAATAGTTTTTTGATGACTAGCCTAATGACTCATGCTTTGTGATTAATTCCTTTTGGATTGCTTAAGATATTTTGAAGTGAGAAGCTTTTAGCTTATGGTCACCACTTGCTCCTACGGTCACCTCCCTCCATCATATAAAAGTGGCCGGCCTCCTCTCTCTCCTCACTCTCACTTGATGTTTCATTTCGATTAGAAAAGATTATGATAGTATTCAGGGTGTATGGAATTTTACAGTTCATTTCATTCCATCACCCGATTTCCACGGCAACTTCATTAACCGATCGTCCACGGACTTGGACGAAGTGAGACAAATTCATCTACTCATTCTCTACATCAATCTTGATCGTCTCTTTTAGCAAACTTGACGATCGAGTTGCCTCGAGTCAGAGGCGGGAGCCCGTTTAAAGAACCGATCTTGTGGTGCCACCTCGACGAGGAGATCGGAGATCGAAGAGATCGGAGCAGCCGCAACGGAGCGTGGGATGATGGTTGAAGAACGAAGGACTCGGATCGTTCGGTATAACCATTCTACACTCTTTACAGTTTGTTAGTTTAGCTATAATGGCAGATCCGGGTTAAAGTATACGATAGCGCCAGTTAAAAGTTTTTGTTCCGCATTTTGGCGTCTGTAGACTGCCGGGCCGCTAACGTAGACTTACAAGCAATACATAACATCACATGTCATCAACGTAAGTAAATATGCGTATCCCAATTGTCGTTGACGTATAGCAATGAAACCGGCAATACACCACATATTACACTTACGGTCGCATAAAAAGAAATGTAAAAGTACAACATTTAGAATCCGCACTTTTCCTTAGACATCGCAAACTTGGAATATCACATACCCCTAATTTCATGCTAACATTGTAGATCTTACATTTAGGTCTTAATAATGAAAACACTTTTTCAAAAAAAGGATCGGGTAATTCAACAAGATTCTCGATATCCAACGAGGCCGAAATGTTAGATTTACAAATAACCAATTAATTTTCTCAAAACTATCACGATAGATCTGGATGGTGTCGATATACCTGGACTGTGAAACATTGCTTTCTTGCCCCGGGGTACGCTACCGGGTCTACCATGAACCCGCAAACGGATCATCCAGCTCCTCGAATCGGGTTTCTAATACAAGTCTCAGCACCGAGAAAACTCATGGTGGACGCACTGAAATATCATATCAAGAGAAACCGGGTTTTCAAAACAATGAATACTTTCTTGAAATAATATCACGGTTCTCAAATCCATAAATCACATGAAATCCGTATCTCAATGCGTAAATCCATGAAATGTGATATATGCAACATAAAACCGCAATATGAGCATATCAAGGGAAAACCACTCTTTTAAATGAATCACTTTTTTAAATATGTCATGCGGTTCCCAATTTCTCCAAAATCAAATCCAACATCATATAATGGAATACATGTAGCTATAGCAAGTATGGGTGTATACTTGTAAGTATGCATGCACGATGTATTTCATATGCGCAATAGAACAAGAATCAATGTGTCAATATCAGTAACAATACAATACTCCATAAATGTATAGGTTGTGCGTGTCATGGCAATTACCGACGGTGTGGGTGTAACATATAATTTAGTGCTCGTTCAACATGAACCGTCAGTAATGGTGCAGTGTCCACTAGGTACTAAGTCAAGGCACAACAAGTAATGGTATGCAATGATGCTCATGCATAATCAACATATATGAATATAAACATGCGGCTATACTATCATATCAAGCCCTAAAGCATAACGCCATACGGGCGATTTCCCCGTAGATGTCAAATCTACTCACCGGTGATTTCGAGCTAAGTAAATCCGACCACCTGCTTTCCTTTCTTCGCAGCGTCCGAAGTCCCCGCCTGCGATCCTACTAATACAAAACACAATAACACATGGATTTAGAAAACTACGCAATAATAACGAACACCACGCCAATTTAACGAATCGGTTCCCTTAAGCTACAAAAGGGTTCGCTTAGCGGCTAACGTGTGTGGCGACATCACTAAAACAAACCCACGACAACAAGCTACCCTAAACACTAAAACGGTGATATTTGGCTCGGCAAGGGAGCACTACTGACCGGTGATATTTGGCGCGGCAGATATCCGGCAGAAAAGAGAGATGTTGAGCCCGGCAGGGGAGCACTACCGACCGGTGATATTTGGCGCGGTGGATATCTGGAGGATACCGACCGTAGTAGTGAGATCTAATGATATGGGCTGATCCGGACCGACGGAGCCCGAGATTTGAGGATTTTGTGTCGCTGATGGACACGATTTTCATGATATTTTCGAGTGTCGATGCTTGGCACTCAGGTTTATCCTGATTTTTCTGTGTCATTGCTTGACACACCCTTCTAGTGATGCATTCATACATAATCCATATGACTTGTAGTTACTTTATGACACGGACACGAGTACTTGACTTTACACGTATGTCTATATTATTACCTCTACTGTTACTCGATGTTATCGTGCTACTATTATTATTGTATTGTACTGTATGACCTAGGAGATAGTCATACATTCGATTTCTACTCGGTGATGTCATCTACTCATGAGTTGGCAACTCACCCCCGTTGTGCCATAGTTTCTACAGGTTTAGCCGTACAGGTTCCGTAGTGGCTTCGCTGGCACACTGCTTCCTTCCGGGTGATTGCTTTGGTAGGTGGGTTCACTTGCATCATGACCACCATTGTATTTTTTATTGTATTTCAGTTATGTCTAGTTAAAAGCTCCATCAACCAGACTATGTATATTTAGTAGACTTAGAAACCACAATTTGTTTATTCTTTCGGCTTTAGAGTCGCGCTTGTGTGTTTATTATTGTTTCTGGTTTTCCTGATGATACTTAGTTTTCTTTACTTTATTTCTGGGTTTTGATCCTCGCCTTTCGGTGTTGTATATTTATATCATTGCATGGTTGTTTTCGCCATTTGGCGAAGAGCTAGCTCCCGCTTGGGGATGCCATTTATTATTACTTGTATTTGTTTTCGGGTTAAAATATACAAAGGAGGTGCTGCCGAAATTTTCAATGACGAAACATGTTTTCATGATAGCTACAAAACATTTTGTTTTCGTATACTATTACTTACCTTTTAAATAAAGAAGTTGTTTTCATTGTACCGTTATTTCAAAACTTTACCTCCAATATTTTTCCTAAAATGTTTAGATTTCTGGGCTTTTGGCTTACTTAAATTAGGTAGGGTTTTATAGACTTTACATGATTCAAGTGCCAGTCATGTGCCTTTACGGGTCGTGACAAGGGGGCACATCCAGAAAATTCCTAGATGATCCAAAATGCTCAAAGCTCCAACTTGATCCCACCATGATGCTTATAGTGAGCTTATGAATAAATTTTGTGAAGGCTTTGTGAGGTTTAGATGAAGTTTTGGGGGTGATTCAAGGTGGTAGTGGAGATGGAGATGAAGGAAGAAGGAGATGAAGAATGAGATGAAGAATAATGAATAAGGGGAAAAAAGATGGTTGTAGAACCATACACACACCCTCTCTTTCTCTTTTTCACTCTCTCTCCTCATTAAACCTATCTCATATTTTCCATTTTCCATTTTTCTTTTCTTTTTTCCTTTCCTTTTAAAAACAAAAGAAACACAAAACCATGCATGAAATATAATACAATGTGTCATGGCACATTAAACATGGTTAACAAAAATGGATTTGGCTTAATGCATAATTAGTAATATTCTAATCAAGTTTAATATAAACTTGTATGTAAATAATTGTATAATAAATTTATAAAAGCCCAAATCCAATAAATGCTTCCATAATTAATAATTCATTTTAAATTTCCAAATATTTTCCAAAACATAGATATATAGTTATACCATTTTACTAAAATTTATTTCCATACCTGCATAATATTCATAAAATTTATTATTTTATTATTTAAATTCCAAAAATAATATTTTATATTTTCTAAAATGTTACAGCTAGGTGGTTCCATAAGCACATCCTTAATTGTCCCAAGTCGCAGGAGTATCGAGACCGGGCATCGATATTCCATAGTAGACTTGTGTATACATTTTAAGACCCCGGCAAGGGGCGGTGGTTGGTCCTACAGCCATTGGTGTGATCATCTAAGATTGTATACAGGTGCTTACTGGGGTTGAGTACACTGGACGGACTCATAGAGAATCTCTAAATGGTATCATACCTATCTTCAGATAGCGGTTTTCAGATGATATGAGTACATGTTAGTCTTTAGACCTGAGATCATCATTTGTCTCGTGTGAGTTCCCTCTGTGCTTTGATCACTACCCTACCACAGCTTTACTGAGTCGTGCAAACAGGTTTTGGTTGGGTACAGTCCCGAGCCACATGGAGGCAGCGAGTGATTGTCAGGGATTCATCTCTCCGGGTATTGGGAGTCGATATCACACTGTGTCCGGTTGGCCAGAGCCATAAGACCTTGGCCAAGACAGTTGAGATTTACTGATGGTTAGATCAGTAGTTTCTTGGATCGGTCTTGAGCCAAATCGACACAACTTATCAGATTATTAGGGGTATGACGTTTACCGCCCCTAGATGTCACGACCCAATTAGGACGCGACCCATGCAACGTCTAAAGGCATAACGTGATTCAAGTAAGCCGACTAACCCAGAAATCTAAACCATAAAAGATAGAATGGTAAAACATTTAAAACATTTGTTAAAACTTTTAAAAATGTAAAGTTATAAAATCTCAATTTAATTTATTTTCTTAAAAATTTCGGCAGCATCTCCTTTGTAAAAACTAGCCCCAAACGGGTACAAGCATAGAATAAATGTAAAACATTCCCAAATGGGGGAAACTCACGCCAAAAGGCGGAACAAAACCACAACAAATATATATACGACGCCGTAGCAAAGGAATAAGCGATAAGAAGTGAAAACAACATAGTAAAAGGTAAAACAACATAAATAAAAGCCGGCTCACACGAGCTCGACACCCAGAGTCACCAATAGTACAATATTGATCCTCACAAATCTCGTCTCTAAGTCGAATACATGAAAGTGGTAGATGGAGAGTATTAGATACAATAATATATACAATGAGATCATATGGATACTCGCAAAACCACCCACCTATCCAAAACACGACCAACAGCAGCGATATCCGCAGAAGTAGATGCAATGAGAAGCCCTGCCGCGACTACACTGAGGGTCAAGCCTGCAAAATACTGTGGCACAACGGGAGTGAGTTGCCAACTCGTGAATAGGAAATAACATCATACAGATAATCGCAAGTATGCACGAAAGCGATAGTCTGAAATATGTAATCTGATGACATAAATATAACAGTACGGATATGCAGTAAAATCATGATCAAGGTACACCACTAGGGTACAACAACTACATGAAACAGTGCATGTCTAATAAATCCTGAGTATGGGATAACACATAAAACCTCATGTATGAATCATCATCATGGAAAATCGGTGTCCATCAACGACACCCCAAATCCCAATATCTCAGGCGCCGTCACTCTGATCGGCCCTCATATCCGTCACATCATGAAACCTAAGTTTCCAACATCGACACTCGAAATATCATGAAACCCCGTATCCAGCATCGACACGTAAATACTCATCTCTCCGGCGCCGCATACTCAGATCGGCCCTCAAATATATCTTATCCCAGCCGCCGCATACTCAGATCGGCCCTCATATCCATCTCATATCATAACTCCAAAACGGTATCCTCTAGATATCCGTCGAGTTCTATACAATCACCGGTAGGTAATATATCCCCTGCCAGGCTCATCGTCATCCCCACAAAATCTCTCTCTTGCCCCAGGGTACCGTACCGGGCCCACCATGTACCCGCAGATGGTTCCTCCACTGCTCGAATCGGGTCTCGAAAACCAAACTCAGAACCGAGAAAACTCACAGTGGACGCCTCGAAATATCATATGAAGAGAAACCATGTTTTTAAAGCAATATATATTTTTCCCTTTAAAAATATAGCCACGGTTCTCAAATCAGGAAATCGCATGAAATCGGTACATCAATGCTTATGTCCATGAAATACAATGTATGCAACATGGAACGTAATGTGAGCATATCAAGAGAAAACCGCTCTTTTAAATATATCAAGTTCAAAGGTATCTTGCGGTTTCCCAATTTTCACGAAATCGAAGTGCAACATCTTGTGAAAGTAACGGGTGACTATAGCAATGTATGTATGCATGCATGTATATATGAGCAGTTCACATGCCCAATAGAACAAGAATTAATATCTAACTATTAATGATAAAGAAAGCGGTGCAATATATTATCCATGGTAATTCTATAGTGTGAGTGTCATGGCAATTACTAACAGTGTGTGTGTGGCATATAGTTTGGTGCTCGTGCAACATGAACCGTTAGTAATAGTGTCGTGTCTCATTGTACTATGTTCATATACAACAGGAAATGGGATATATAACAATGGTACTCATGCACAATCGATGTATATATATATATATATATATATATATATATATATATATACTTATAAACAATAGTCATATCACCGAATCTAACCCTCGACGCATAACGCCATACAGGCGATTCCCCCGTAGATGTTAAATCTACTCACCGATGATCTCAAACTAGGTAAATCCAACCACCCGCTTTCCTTTCCTTGTAGCGTCTGAGGTCCCCGCAATCGATCCTAATATCACACAACAACATAACAAGGGCAAATTAGAAACCTTCCGATAACACACGCAAACAATAGCAACAAACAAACCGACTCCCACGATCTTCCAAGTGTTCGCTTAGCGGGCTAAACGCGTGCAGCGACATCCTAAACCAACCCTACGGCTACTAAACGTACGAACCAATTAAATGAATATCGGATAAATCCACATCGCACGTTGCCGAAACGCTTGAATTCTAGCTAAACGGTCCTAAATTTTGCTACACAAAGAATTAGTGAAAGTTGCAAGTTCCACGAGCCTACAAATAACCCCAGAGACTCTACGACCCAGAAACAACACCCGGTTCACTGATCTGGCCGCAAATTGCGGCCAGAAGGAAATAAATTGCGGCCAAAATCTGAGGGGGGAGTCTCAGGCTTTTAGGGTAGCTTCTAGGTCTCCAAACTAGGTCTCTGTGATGGTAACATTCAAAACAATAACCTGGTTCGATAGCAGATTCAATAGAGACTCAAAACTTAACCAAAATATGATATAAACACTAATTTTAAAACATTATGGTATTAAAATGAAACTATTTAGAAAAACAACTTCTCTATAGCCTATCAAAGAGTTAAAGATCACTACCTCACCAAAACTTGGGAAAACCCCTAGCTTTCCAAGCTCCAAGTCATCATAAAAGGCTTTTAAGAAAGTTTAATGAAGGGTTTAGTGAGATTGATGAAGGTTTAGGCTTAGGGTTGTGATGAAAATAAATCAAGTAAGGAACTTGTGAAGGAGAAGAAGAACAAGAGAACGGGAGTAAGAATTGAGAGAGTGAGGTGAGAATGGGAGGGTAAGTGTGAGGAAATGAGATTGTATGAGTGTGGGGTGAGTGTAAGCCTTACACTCACTCACTCACTCTCTCTCTCTCTCTTTCTCTCTCTCTTCATTAATTAGCAACCATGCCTCCCCAAAGGTATCCTCCAATAATTCACTCTTCTCCTCTCTTCCAAAAACAAATAAAACCCTTTTTATAAATAATTATAATAGATATACATGTTTAAATGTAACATGACATGTTTTCTAGTTATATGTATGCCCTACAGGTCATTACTGTACATGCGATGTATATTGTAGTGGATGCTTGGACATATATAGAGAGGACTTTCTTGCTTGATATTATAGTATGCTATCTGATTGCACTTTATCTTAACATGTACACTTATTGTCTCTCTTTATTACATGTTGATAAAGCCCTTAGGATGAGTACTTGACTATCAGGATTATGATGCAGATCATACTAGTGGGGACAGGGTAGTCGATAAGTACATCCTTCAAATGTTCCTATTCATCGGAGTATCGAGACAGGGCATCGATACTCCATAGTAGACTAGCGTATACGCTTCTCGACCCATATGATGGGCGATGGATGATCCCATATCCATTGGTGTTTGACATTAGAGAAGGTATACGGGTGCTTAGTGGAGACTGGGTACACTGAACGGACCCACCGAGAACTCCTAGATGGTATTATACCTATCGTCGGATAGCAGTTCTCTGATGACACTGGTACAGGTTAGTCTGTAGACCCGAGATCGTCATAGAGTATTGTGTGATTCTCACTTTGCTTTGATTTCCACTGTACCACGTCAAGAGATCATGCAAAAAGGTGGTTTTTGGGTACAGTCCCGAGTCACATGGAGGCAATGAGCGATAGGAGGGGTTTCGTCTCTCCCGGTATAGGGAGTTGATGTTGCGCTATGCTCGATTGTCCATAACAGGAAATCCCTGGCCAGGGTTGCTGAGATTTACTGGTAAGTGTTACCAGTAGTTTCTCGAACCGTTATGGACCTTGTATCGGCATGACTTATCAGGCAATTGGGGTCTGACGTTATACCGCCCCCAGGCTGTGATATGCGACATATCTGACGAAGTGACCGGACTGTACGGTGGTGTTACTGATTGGATTCGCAGGAGTATGAGCAGGCTTGCTTGTTGATCTTCTGATCGCTCAATACCCGGGTGGCCGTTACGTTTAGCAGATCGCTTGCGGCTTGTACGTGTTTGATATGATCATCACCTACTGCCGGCGTATTGACGAGTTTTTAGAGTCCTACACAGAGGTTTCCTGGTTCATGCGAAATGGAGTAGGAGCACATATGTGATATATGCAGGACCGAGATTAATGCAAGTATGTGATACCGCATTCTATTCTCGCGACTTGTGACATTGGTCTGTTATATGTGATATAGCCGGGTTATCGAATCAAGTGTTGATTCGATAAGTTGTTGCATTTGATATTAGTCGGTTATACAGCCTATAGCCGGATTATTAAATCAAGTGTTAATTTAATAAATTAATGTATAATTATATATTTGATATATTACATTACATTAACTAATATTAGCTCACTTAAGTATTCATTTTTCTCACTTATGATACACTTTACATATATGTGATATATGTATTGTTTTCTTTGCACACATAAATATATATGTGATATATATTGTTGTGTCATGCTAGGTTACAAATGCAACATGTATGTATGAGACTTATACCATGCTAGGGTTTGTGTTATGGTTTATATTTATTTCAAGAAAATTCAAAATTGTGGAAATATTGTCATGGTTCAAAGCTTGTAGTAGCTTGTAGGTTTCATTGACTTAGTCCACTCTTTTGTCTAGCTTAAGATATTTGGTTTAGTATCTACAATGGTTAGTGCATGACATACACACCATGGTTGCATTTCTAACCTCACTTGATTATTCTTTCATCACTTGCTTCATCTTCTTCTTCTAAATGAAAAGAGTTTTCTAGGGTTTGAAAAGGTGATGAAACGTTGTGAGGAAATTAAAACTAAAGTGAGCCCACTTCCTACTTCATTATCCTCTATTATTTGCCATTTAGTTTAGGGTGTTTGCTTTACTAATTTCACCATTAGTGAAGAGGTAGCATGAGCCCGAGTCTCCTCGACGTAGATTATCTTCGGCCTCGAAGTCAATGAGCAAGCTTGTTCGTTTCTTTATGTGAACCCTTACTAGAGTCCGGGTCTTCACAACATACAGCGAAGGGACTACGATATGGAGCTTTAAAAGTTAAGGACCAGTCTACAAAAGTTGTATTCCCTCATTCACTTAGATGTAAAGTGTTTACATTTTGTATCGTCGGATTTTCTAGTTGCGATTCTAGGGTTAGGGTTAGCTATTACAGAAATTTTTTGAAATTGGCATGGACGATGCCTCCCGAAACCTTGCTGCTGTGCTAGACAACCCTGCAGTGGTATTAGAGATATGCTAGAAAATTAGACGAGTTTGCTAGGATTACGAAACCGAAACTAATCCGAAACACCCGATACGAAAACTTGATTTCTGTCAATTTTAAAAAGTCTTCAAATTTTTGTAAACAACTGCAGAATGTTGTATGTGATATGACATGAACACATAAGAAATTCGCGGCAATTTGGAAAAGTTTTGGCCGGCCACATTGGGCATTTTTCCGGCCTGCTCGATTTTTCAGTGCAGGACTGGCTTGAAATTTTTACTGTGTTCCAGAGTCTGGGTTTTAGAGTTTCAGGTGTTGTTTGTTTTCTCAGAAAATGCATGTGATGTTAACTTTCTGCAAAAGCAATTCTGAGTGTTTCATAATCGTAATTTTAACATGTATTCGGGTTATTTAGACGATGTTAAAATGTTTGAACGGATATGAATAACCCAATTTTTCCCCGCTGGAAATTTTCCAAGAGTTGGATTTTTCCGAGTTTGAAATTTTCAGAAAAACTTGCAAGCGATTATGTGGACCCTTTAGAAGAACGAAACCCTAACTCGATTATGTGACCGTCAGAACCTCCATCAAACCCTAGGGTTTGTGGTAGTTCAGCGGCGCCAC
Organism: Agapanthus africanus; assembly: GCA_030015575.1. Taxonomy (NCBI): domain Eukaryota; kingdom Viridiplantae; phylum Streptophyta; class Magnoliopsida; order Asparagales; family Amaryllidaceae; genus Agapanthus; species Agapanthus africanus. The sequence continues at coordinate 303,967,625 of JASDDO010000031.1, read as the reverse complement.
ATGTGAGGCATTGGTTGACCCTTCTACGGCTGGTTCATAGGAGCTGTGGCAGTTTCTGGGTACTTTTTGAACTCCGCTTAAGTGTTGAGCTTCACATGAAATTTTAGATGTTTGTTTATTCGATCGAAAAGTTTAACTTCGTCTAGCTATCTGTGATTGTGATACAATATTTGGAATCCACAATTAGTTATGAATAACTAGTTTGAATTTTATAAATCTAGCAGTTTAGTCTCATTTGATCGGTTGCCATGGGATTTTGATGTTGATCAAAAGTCCGTCGCAATTACGTAGTATACGCGCATACTCGCCGGGTAACCTTAATAGATAGCCACGCCTCATAGCCCCGACCAAGTGACTATAGGAGAACCCCGTCGCCAAAAGCATTCGTTCAGGTGCTCGCGGCTGAGGTGTTCCTCCTTAGTGCACTTCGTCGACGACGTCGGAGGGGTGCGGCCGTCTGCTAAAAGTTTCCGACAAGCATTTGATCAGGTTATCGGGAATCTTGTTGAATTACCCGACAGGTTATTGGAATGTGTTTTCAATATCGAGACAAAAATGCGGGGTTTATAATTGTTAGGCATGTGATGTCTAAGGAATTCATTTTGTTGGGCATGAAATCCAAAGTATGTGATACATAGGGTTTAGGATGTCTATGGTGGTTGCGGATTCCAATTGTTGTAGTTTTTCACTTTCTTTTCTGCGACCGTAAGTGTAATATATGGTGTATCGCCGTTTTCGTTGCTATATGTCAACGACAATTGGGATACGCATATTTACTTACGTTGATGACATGTGATGTTATGTGTTGTTGTGATATGTTATATTGGATCGTCGTGTTTTGAATAGCCGGTTTTTTTTATATGAGATGAGAGTTTTTCATTTTCATTCATATAAAAGCTTGTATGTAATATTCTTTTATTGGGGCACTTCCGGGTTGAGGATGATGTCACCATTGTATATTATTTACTTTTCCGCATTAGGATAGACCCAAGGCGGGGAGCATAAGTGACTGGGTTCCAGGGTCCAGTAGGAGACCATCTCGAGGAGTCGAGACCGGGTCTCCTAACTCTAGAATTGGTAGGGTTGCTTGCCGCTCTCGTAGGGGTCTATGGATGTGGGTTTGGCTATTCATCACGACTGTGGAATCCACGTTTTTTTGGCTTAAATAAAACACGGAATTCCTAGTATATCCAATATTTCATATGTGATTCTTCTGCCGTTGATATTCTGTGATGTGATCACTTGATATGTTCTGAGACGAATGCCTATATTATATATATGAGATATACTAAATATTGCTGCTTTCATTTCTTATGTGATGCCTGGGAAGCATAATTGATGGGACTTCATTAATGAGATTAATGAAACTAAAAGAAACCTAAAGATGTTGTAGAAACTTATTTTAAAAAGAATGGTAGCTCTAGTTCTTGCTTTGCATAGCGGTATTCCTTGTAGAATATCCATCACCTTATTCGATAAGGAAAGAGCCGAGATCCCTTCACCGGGAGTGACCTCTTTAGCGAAACTGGCAGATGCTACGACCCACTCGGTTTGTCTTTTGATTGCTTCTATAGTTTTTGCTTTGCATAGCGGTATTTTTGAAATATCCTGCACCTTATTCGATAAGGAAAGAGCCGAGATCCCTTTACCCGGGAGTGACCTCTTTAGCAAAACTAGTAAAAGCCTCAAAACACTCCTTTTTCAAAATCACTCGATTCTACGACGTTATCAAGTTCATTACGCAAAAGATTTTCTTAAAAACCTGTCGTAGCCCTCCGTCATTTCAGATAAGTACTGCTTAGTATTCGTGCTACGTTTGTTGATAATGTTAGGGCGTAGTGTGCGGTAGCTGATTAGTGCTTATCTGCATAAGCATATGATGCGATTAGATTAGGGTAGTCGCACGACTTTGTTGAACTTGTTAAGGGTCATGCGGGTGGGTTTAATTCAATCAGGAAATGACGGGTTGAACTTGTCTAGCGCTTATGATTTGTTGACCTTGTTAAGGTCATAAGTTGCCAGGGGCAGAATATTATCGGGAATTTCAAGTGTTGAAATTTGTAATGAGATTCATACCTTCTATGAGATAGTTGGATCCGGATACCCACTGCGAGTAAGAGTTACTCCTGGGAGAGTTTTACACATTACAATTAGCCGATCAAGTAGGTGTCTAGAAAGGTGTTAACGGGGTTACGACTCAGGGAAAACAAGATTTATTTTAATTAGGTCCGTGAGAAAGCATGGGGAACCTCCCTCAAAGTACCGACACTGGCCTGGCCGAAAGATTGGCGAACTTGTAGGGTGTAATTAATCCCGGCTAGACTTACCTTTTAGTGTTTGAAGGTATATTTGACTAAAACAGTAGGAGCCATCCTGATTAGATAAAATAATAACCAATCTAATCTTGCAAGTGCGCACGCAGAGTGTTTTCTTCTCTCTCTCTTCTGGTAGCAACCATGTCACGCCTTAATCAAGATAATAATATGGATGTATTGACCGAACCTGCTTATTATACTGAGCTAGGGAACGTTGGTTCCGCTCTATCTTAATTGTTATAAGTCCGAGAAGGAAATAGGGGAATATCCAGATTCCCATGCCACCCAATCGAGGATTAAGTATGTTGATGCATATTCTTCGGGTGTGTTCGTTACCGAGAACCGTTTCTCAGTATCCTCTGCGTCCTAGGTATGTGATACCGGATCAGGATCCCGTATATGTAATATGTTACATGGGCTACAGAAAGGTAGAGAACTGAGAATGGGTGATATGTCTCTAAGAGTTAGAGAATGGTGCAATTGTTGCTGCCAAGTCAGTTGGCAGATATCACTTTGTATTAGATACATTGATTCTGAACAAATGTTATTAGATACCGAACCTGATATACAACATTACATCATATTTTTTATTGAGTTAAAGAAGGATATAATTCTGTATAGGAGGATAATGTTGTGAACATTTTCCTGAATCAAGAGTTGATTCGATCAGGCACGTTAGATAATAGCATATACGTTCTAAATCAAACCACAGTTCAAAGTATGTAGAACACACACAAGAGGAGTAATTCATAAATGAACGAATCCTTCTTGTGGCATTGTAGACTAGGTCATATCAATGAGACAAGACCAACTAAGTTACATAAGAATGAATATGAGAATCTGTTCGAATTTTCATCTTATGATACTTTCCCGTCTTGTCTCAAAGGTAAAATGACCGATACTCCGTTTACTGGAAACAGAGAAAGAGTTACTGAACTCTTGGGACGCATACATGATGATGTATACGGTCCCATGTCTACAAATGCCAAGGTTGGTTCTTGGTACTTCATTACATTCATCGACTATCTCTCAAGATTCGGACATGTGATCCTGTTGAAACATGAGTTTGAAACTTTTGAGAAATTCAAAGAATATAAGCTTGAAGTTAAAGAACCAGACGGGTAGAAGTATTAAGTCCTTCGATGTGATCGAGGAGGAGAATACTTGCGCATGGAGTTCCTGGAGTTTGTAAAAGAAGAATGTGATTCTCTCTCAGCTTACTTCTTCATATACACCACAACACAAACGGTGTATCGGGACGGAGGTATCGCACCCTATGAGATATGGCGCGCTCTATAATGAGTACTGCTGAGTTACCTGTTTCCTTTTGGTGTTATGCACTTGAGAAGTTGCATACCTGTTGAATGGGGTTCCGTCCAAATCAGGGCCTACCACTACATATGAGATATGGTGTGGGAAGAGACCATGTCTTAAACTAGTTAAGATATGGGGTTGTCCGGCCTATATTGAAAGGCGGAATCCGGACAAGCTCGAGGCAAGGTCAGTACTATAAGTTTGTTAGGATATCCCAAACATTTGCGAGGGTATATCTTCTACCTAACTGAGGAGCAAAAGATGTTTTGTTTCTCAGCATGCCACCTTTTTAGAAAAGGAATTTCTTGTGAAGAAATTTGTGTTCATGAGGTAGAACTGGAAGTAGTTCCAGCTAGACAAACTAACAGCTGATGATTTGGTAGAACCAAAGGATTCAATAGTCTCCAACGAACCTCAGCCTCTCCGTGAATCTGGTAGGGTTCCTCATCCACTTGAGAGATACTACGTTATTCTTGGTGACAGTGGGAGCGAGGATTGCATCATGGTAGATGATGGCCTAACTAGGTTCAGGCAGGCCATCACAAGTGCAGACTTTGTGAAATGGCTGGATGCTATGCGATCAAAGATGGAATCCATGTACACCAACAAAGTATGACTTTGAATGTTGCACCTGAAGGGGTAAAACCCATTAGGAACAAATGGATCTTGAGAAGATTCTTGGTGTAAATGGAAAAGTTGAGACTTTCAAAGCTATGCTTAAGTCCATCAGGATCAATGCGCGCATCGCGGAATTGGAACATCTATTTTGATGTGGCAGTCAAAGAGTTTGACTTCATCAAAAAGGTAGATGAACCTTGTATAAGAAGGTAGTAGAGAGTAAGGTTGTCTTCCACGTAATGTACGTAGATGACATACCCTTGATAGGAAATGGTTTCCTATGCTACACTCGGTCCAGCTCCTCTTATCACGGGGATTCTCAATAGAAGATTTGGATAATACCTACTACATCTTATGAATTATGATCTATGATGATAGATATAAGTGGATATTGGGAGTGTCCCAAATCCAGGTACATTAACACCATACTAAAGAGGTTTAGTATGGAAGATTCTAAGCGTGGTAGTTCGCCCACTTACTAAGAAATCACCCTCTCCAAAAAGAAGTCTTCCGGGACTGATTTGGAGAGAGCTCGCATATAAGGGATATCCTATGCTTCGGCAGTAGGCTCTATCATGTGTGCGATGTTATGTACAAGACCAGATGTAGATGATTCACTAGGTGTAGTGATCAGGAATCAATCGGATCTTTGGAGAATCACTGGACAGCTGTGGAGGACATTCTTAAGTTCTTGAGAATCACTAAAAGAAAGTTCTTGGTTCGAGCTTCCAGAGTGATAAGGTAGACTGAGAGTCAGTAACAGGCGTTGTTTTTTCCCTCAGTGGAGGGACGGTATATTGGAAGAGTTCCAAGCTAGATACCATGACATACTAGATGATAAAGGCTGAATACATTGCTACCAATGATGCTGCCAAAGTGGCTGTCTGGGCATTTCTTGTTCATGAGATGAACAAGGTTCCTGCCGTTGAGCGTCCAATAACTGTTATTGTGACAACAATGGAGTTGTGGCTTTGGCCTAGGAACGAAGTTCCCATCAGCATTCCAGACATATTCTAAGGCAAGTATCACCTGATCAGGGAGATGGATGATCTCTAAGGGATCGAGGATAGGAGAGTAGACACGAAGGATAACACAGCGGATCCACTCACAAAGGCCTTACCCCAAGAGAGACTTCTATGGAATGGTTGAGTATGGGATACTACAACCACTGCTGGATTGTTGGGTATTGGATACTACAACAGATAGCCTTAGTGCAAGTGGGAGATTGTTAGTTATATGTATGCCCTAGAGGCCATTGCTGTGTAGGGTTCCTAGGCACACTAACGAGGTATCACAAGGCATCAACCATGCCAATTTCAAATTTTACGGGTGCAGAGAAACCCTAATACGAATCGTTAACTAGAATTTAGGCGAGACAAATGCGAATAGTTAACAACTTAACTAAAAGAACGGAAATACAACCTTTGTAGATCCGGTTCTCCACCTCCATAGCTCCATGATGAAGTCCCCTTGCGGTCCAAATCGGATCCCGGGCTCTAGCGTCGGCTTCATCGGAGAAATGGGCGGGCTAGGTCATCGACAACGATGCCGAAGATGATCTACGTCGAGGCATCACTAGATCAAGCTCCCACTTCACCAAGTCATGAAACTTGTGAAGAAAACACCCTATACTACTTGGCAAGAGGTAGAGGATGAAGAAATAGGAAGTGGGTTCACTTTAGAATTGGATTTCTCACTTGATTTCATCAAATCACCATTGATGAAGCAAGCTTTTCTTCTTGTGTAGAAGAAGAAGAAGAAGACGATAATATTATGATAAGAATAAAAATAGAAAAGAAAATCAATTCTTATCATAAGCAAACCATGGTCAAGTGTAGAGAATTGACTAAGATTAGATGAATGGTTAGGGTTAAACATGAAGACAAAATGGTCACTTGGTCAAAGCTTCATGAAGCTTCAACAAGCTTCATGAAAGAAAGAAAGAAAGAAACCATTTTGTTTTCTTTTGCCATTTCTTTTTAATCTAAATTAAAAAGATAAATGAATGATAAAATAAAAACCCTAACCATTTACTTAACCAAGGTTTAATTCTTTACACAAAAACCCTAGCAATCATGTATCATCAAACATGATACAATCAAGTGCACAAAAGTATATCACATATACAAGTTGTGAACTTCAAGTGAGAAAATCCATTTAAAACGAACCAATACTAGTTAATGTAAATTAATATATCATATATATAATTATACATTAAATCATTAAATCAACACTTGATTTAACGATCCGGTCATATCGCATATAACCGACTAATATCCAATGTATCGATCTATCGAATCAATCCTCGATTCGATAACTAGGTTATATCGCATACAACCATTCGATACATTCATCGCGAGAATAGAATATGGTATCACATACACACGCATTATTCTCGGTCCCGAACATATCTCATATGCGCTCCTATTTCGTTTCGCTTGTGCCAGGAAACCTCTGTGTAGGACTCTAAAGACTCGTCAATACGCCGGCAGCAGGTGATGATCATATCAAACACCCACAAGCCGCAAGCGGTCTGCTAAACGTAACGGCCATCCGGGTATTGAGCGATCAGAAGATCGACGAGCAAGCCCGCTCATAATCCTGTGAATCCAACCAGCAACACTTACCGTCACAGTCCGGTCTGATCGTCTGATATGTCGCATATCTCGCCTAGGGGTAGTAAACGTCTGACCCCTATAGCTCGATAAGTCATGTCGATATGAGGTCTATAACAGTTCGAGAAACTACTGGTAACACTTATCAGTAAATCTCAGCAACCCTGGCCAGGGATTTCCGGTTATAGCCAATCGAACATAGCGCAACATCAACTCCCTATACCGGGAGAGACGAATCCCCTCCTATCGCTCATTGCCTCCATGTGATTCGGGACTGTACCCAAAAACCACCGTTTTGCACACCCTCTTGGACGTGGTAAGGTGGAAATCAAAGCACAGTGGGAACCACACAAGACTCTATGACGATCTCGGGTCAACAGACTACTCTGTACCAGTGTCACCAGAGAACTGCCATCTGACGTGAGGTATAATACCATCTGGGAGTTCTCGGCGAGTCCGTCCAGTGTACCCAGTCTCTACTAAGCACCCGTATATCATCTCCGATGTCAAACACCAATGGATATGGGATCATCCATCGCCCATCTGTACGGGTCGAGAAGGTATACGCTAGTCTACTCTGGTATATCGATGCTCCGTCTCGATACACCTACGACTAGGGACCTTGAATGATGTACTTATAGACTACCATGTCCCCTCTAGTATGATCCGCATCATAGCTCAGGTAGTCAAGTACACATCCTAAGGGCTTTACCAACATGTAACAGAGAGACAAACAGTATACACGTTAAGGTAAAGAGTAACCAGATAGCATACTATCATGTCGAGCAAGAAAGTCCTCCCTATATATGTCCCAGCATCTACTACAATATACATCCTATGTACAGTAATGGCCTCTAGGGCATACATATAACTAACAATCTCCCACTTGCACTGTCACGACCCGAAAAAGCACGTGACTGGCCCTTGAACCATATGAAGCCTATAGGACTCCATCTGATCCAAGTAAGCCAAAAGCCCAGAAATCTAAAACCATTTTTAAGAATAAGTAAAGAAACTGGTTTAAGGAAGTGAAGAAAACATGTTTGAAATCTAGGTCTTTAAATAACTAAGCCGAACGTGCATTTTAAAAACAGTACAATCTTTTCTAGAAATTTCGGCAGAGTTTCTTTTGTAAAAATGGCCCCGAATGGGGTACAACAAGAATAACAATATATGCAATGATAAGGCATCCCCAAGCGGGAGCTAGCTCTTCGTCAATCGACGGTCACAACCACACATGCAATAATAATATACAACGCCAAGTGGCGAGGATCAAATCCAAAAGAAAGCTCAAAAGCAATAAGAAAAAAACCGCAATACAACTAAGCGCGACTCTAAGGTCGAATAGTACAACACTGTCTCTAAGTCTGAAAGAATATACAAGTTTTGGTTGATGGACAAATCTAGATACAATGAGTAATATAAATACAACAGTGGTTCTGATACAAAAGAACCCACCTAACCAAGCAAATCACCCAAAAGGAAGCAGAGTGCCCGAAATGCCGCATATGGAACCTGTACGGCAAGACCTGCAAGAACTGGGGCACAACGGGGGTGAGTTGCCAACTCGTGAATAGAAAGATATCTACAAGCAAGAATCGAATGCATGACCCATCCTAGGTCAATACGATCAGATATACATAAACCTCAATATGAATGAAGCTGAAGCATGCTAAACTGGCAATGTAATCTCTATACATGCGTGTAGTGCCAAGTGCTCGTGCTAGTGCCTCAGGTAATAGCATGTCATGACTATGAGGTATAAACAATGTCATCAAATCTGCACACACGTGGATCCCGTCCACTCGTCACCCACTGACAACAACCATCATGCAAGTATATATCATAAAACCTGTGCATGGAAAAATGAGGATATAATCCACCCGTGTCCCTCGCGACACATCAATATCATGGAGCCGGAGTGCCCAGCATCGGCACTCGAAAACATCATGAAAACTGTGCCCAGCATCGGCACAAAACATAAGTCTCAGTATCTCGATACCTCTGTATCTCGAAATCTCAATGTCTCAATCACAAAATCTAGGGCGCCGTCAGTCCAGATCGGCCCCTACCATCCATCTCATGACTACGACGGTATCCTCCGGATATCCGACGTGTCGGGTAATATCACCGGTAGGTAGTCTCCCCCTGCCAGGCTCATCGTCATCACCACGAGCTTCTTGCCCCGGGGTACCTTACCGGGTCCACCATGTACCCGCAATCGGTCTCATCCGCCTCCTCGATTCGGGTTTCACATGTCGCTCTCAGCACCGAGAAAACACATGGTGGACGCACTGAAATATCATATCAAGGGTAACCGGGTTTTAAGGTAATGATATATTCTCTTTTTAAAACATCCTCGGTTCCCAAATCCAGAAATATCATAGAAACCACATATCTCAATGCGTATAATCAAGCATGAAGTATGCTACATGTAAAGGAAGGTATATACATCATCATGTCATGCAAGGATCATATACTGAATGCAATAGTACTACAGTGTAGTGACATGGCAATTATCGATGATGAGTGTGTGGGCCGGCAACAAGTGTACGTGGAACATATGCATCATCGATAATGGTGCTGGTGTCCTAGCAGCATGACTGAAATATCACACAGTGCAAGCGATGCAATGCAAATAGCAGGAATATGCGGAAATGAATAATCAACGCAAACACAGAACCTGCCCCAATAGATATATTATGCAACCATGCCTTTTTAAATAAGACAAATCAGGGCTTTTGGTAAAGTAAGGGCTACGGTGTTTTACGAAAAGATGCATCATTTGAAAATATCCGTATAACCCTTCTGCTTATCTTTAAAATATTCCCGATTCGTTAGTTTTGAAATAGGTATGACTCGGTCTAGTCCAATGTCTACTAAGAAAAGCTAGACAGGAGGGGTATGAAACCACCTAATCTGAGTCAATATATATAAGTATAGATATAATAGTCGGTGATCACGCCTCAATACCGTATCGTAAGATATCCTCAAGTCATGAGTGCGGATCTATCATCAATATCGGCTCGTACGGTAAATCGTCGTACGGCATCCCAATAGCTGGGTAGGGGTCAATATCACACCATTTCATCACATATCAGTATCACTAATATCAGATCACACAATCTGGGGTACTACTATAAGTCTAGTACAAGTCGATACCATCAATAAGAATATGAATGCGGGCAAAGCACATGTCCCAAGGCCCGCTAAAACTATCATATCGCACCTCAAAAGCGATTGTGTCACACCGCCGATCTCATGGCCTCACATCAAGTGTCACCTCAAACCCACGTATCATCCTCAAATCCCGTATATAAACACATGGTCCCATACCCACGTGTAGATATACACACCATCATATGAAGAATGAGTGCAAATATGTGTGTAGGTATATGTGTAAGTGTAGGTATAAGTGCAATCGCTACCCTAGGGTTCGCACTATACTACACCAATATAATTTGAGCATCAAAGCTACCAATATCAATATCAATGATCCTAACAACACATAATAAATATACGTGTGTATACGTATTCGTATACAACACCGCGGACTGCGGGGGTGCTATACGCCATCCACCCGACTTCTCCCCGTAGATATAAATCTACTCACCTGCATCCTGCGTGTCGGTATCGATATCACCGTCATCTTCCGCATCGCCTCGGATCGTCGCGGTGTACCTACACATATCACACGTATCGCATCGCATCAAAACCAAATCAACACTTGAAACGATACGCTAAAACCAATACGATACGCGAAAAGGCCTATAGGTTAGAACCTACGGCTAGCCTTCGCAAAACAACCCGGAATCACTCGATATAGACGTACAAACGTCACACGATCGAGATAACACACAAATAACAAAATCACCAAATCAAAATACGCAAAACCAATTCACATCTCAAAGCTGCAACATGAGAAAATGCTCCCAGATTTCTTCTCAGGCCAAAACAGGTCAAATCAACAACTCTAGGGTGCTATGCAGGGTACATATAAGATACTGGACCAACCCCGAGCCAAACCACCACAACTTGGCCGGCCACATTCACTGTTTGGCCGGCCTGGCCGGCCCAGGTAAGGAATTGGGGGCTCGTCTGATCAGGGTAGCCTCCTATTGTCTCAATTAGGTCTCTGGTGTTGCTACTTTTTCCTGAAAAAGTCTCAGTGTATTATAGATTTCCCTGCACATACTAACACTCACAAACCGACATGAAAGTCCCGTAATTCCGTATTCTTGGGTTTCAGGTTGTTTCAGGTCAGGGGCTTGGTCAAAATAGGGTCTAAGGTCACCAATTGAGTCCAATTGCAAAGCCATAACTCAAGTTTACCCTAATCCTCTCTAGTTTGGTCCAAAGTGCACAAAATCACACGATATCGATATGAAACTTTAAAAGAGGCTAAAACACTTGAAATACTACAATGTTAGTGAAGGAATTACCTCAATAAAGATTCAAGAATCTTCCCACAGCACCAAAACAGCAACCTCCTTGGTCCATTCTATAGATCTTGGGCTTGTGTGCAATTTTAGTGAAATGAGTGTGAGGTTTTGAGATGGTTTTAATGGTGTTTCTTGGCTTGAAGATGGAGGAGGAAGTGAGGGAAGGGGCAGCAGCAGGAGGAGAGTGAAGAGGGAGGGAAATTGAGGAAATAGCTAAGTGTTTGGTCAATGGTTCAACCCATACCTCTTTCTCACCAACCCCATTCTCATTTTCTTTTCTTTTTCTTTTCTTTTCCTTTTCTTTTCTTAAAACCAACCTTCTCACATCAATAGTGATCCCAAAACAAAACCATGACAAGAAAATGTAACACAAGTTCAAAAATGATATGTGCACATTTTGCACAAAAAGCCAAAAAATCCGATTAGCGACTTTTAATCGCGATTAGCGCTAAATTAGCATATAAATGATCACAACACTTAAAAATGGCATAATTCCAATAGATAACCCATTTTAGAATTTTCCATAATTTTCCATAATTTTTCTCCATTTGTTTGCATTTAAATATTAATTTAATATTAAAATAATCAATAAAATAATATTAAATCATAAAAATTCCTAAAAATAATATTTTATTATTTTGGAAATGTTACAATCTACCCCCCTTAAAGAAATTCGGTCCCCGAATTTAAATTTAAAACCCCCAGGTACTAAAACATTTCAATACAAATCCCAAGTCGTCGGGGCTCCGAAATCATCAATACACAAAATGTCACAGCGCAATGCATGCGCATGGGTACTGAGCAGATAACTCAAAAACAACGCTCCATCAAGCATCCCGCAATCATCGGAGTCAAGGTAAAAACACAATGTCAAATCCAATACAAAACCGATATGATATGGACCAAAACTACACATGTAGACATCCAATCTATACATGTAAATAGCTGATGCAAAAGCATGCCAAATCTTTTTAAGTCGCTGTGCGATGCACCTAACACTGCACAGTGGCGGACGTTTTTTATAAGGAAATAACTATATATGTATATATATCTTTTGTTTACCAAGCACGTCCCGCCGTTTTGAAAACAATCAGAAGGGTTTCCTTGTTTTTAAAACGTCTCGTGTCATATCAGACACGTAGGTATATATATATCGAGACTATAGCTCGCTCCTTGGAAATCCCTTCAACTATCAATGTATGCAAAATATATCCAGGTACTGTCCTCTGACTAGTCCTGCTCAGTATGAAAACAAATATCCGAAATCATAAAAGTGTACTGCTCCAAAAGGAATAAATCCCAAAAATGCACATAACACAATCCTGTGTGTCTGGTGCGCACGGAAATCAAAAATCCAAATATGTGCTAAACAGGTGCACAAATCAACATCTAGGTGCAACGGGTGTGCACGAAGCATCTGTCATAGGCAACGTGTATGCCTGACAGCCACAAATCCGGTGCATCTGACATGCACGAAGAAATCTCGATTTAGTGCATCGGGTGTGCACCAAAATCGTATCTAAAAACATGCGCCCAACATGCGCGAAAATCCAAATCGGTGCATCCATCGTGCACGAATGAAAATCTAAACCCTGCGCACTCCACATGTACGGAAACACGAATCCAATAGCAAACGCCGAACATGCGTAAGTCACATCACAAGCACGGAGTGCAAAAAAATCAACCATCAAAATCCGGGTCAAAATCAACAATATAATGCGGCTCAAACCAAAATCAAGTGTACCGCAAAGGAAAATCTCACAACCGTGTGCATCAGCGTGCACAAATCAAATCATAACACCAAAATGCATTAAAACTATGCTGGAAGCATAAATCAAATCACCGGCATATAATAGGCACGAAATCACAATCAATACCTCCAGAATAATAGTGATGCGCCAGGTATAAATGCCCAATAAGTGCAATCATGGTGCACGAAAACAGAAATCATAGAACTCAGTCATCGAAACCAAATCATGAAAACGGATCGCCAAAATACCGAAATCCCAAACTGACAGATACGTGATAGTCGAATCACAAAATCACAAATCATAAATACTGTCGTCGGTATATCCTCCCTCGAAGTCGAGAAGGTGCCGGTACATTCAATTCTAGCAGCAGAAGATCTCTACTTGCCTCATGCTCGCGGCTGGCGTCCTCTGCCTCTGGTTCCTGATCTTTCCTGTAGATTGCCAATCTCACAATCCATCGGCTCACCGACCCGGTCAGGAGTGCTGACAGGAACGATTCCGTTCTGGCACTTCTTGTCACCTCTCGGTCAATCCTCACGACCGCTCGTAAAGCCATATGTCACTGGCATCGGCCTCCGGCTCTCAGAATGCACATCACATATCTGATCCTGGGTGCAAACGTCATTGCGGCAATGTTCTGGAAGGAATCCTGCTCAAGTCTCTGCCGATCTTGCCTATGCCGATCTGTACGGAGGCTGGTACTCTCGCATAGTCTCTTCTCGTCCAATGGGCATCTGTGTCCTTAGCACCGCATTTCCTCGGAAATCGGTCGCATCCCAGCGCCTCTGTAAGCATACCAGGCCTCTGGTCTCGACGGAAGGTAATGACAGCTCATCAGTGTCTCACACGAACCTCTGGTTCCGCTCGTCTGCATCATCGTCCATTTCAACATCGCGTCTCTATCTGCGCACCGCAATGCCTTCGGCTATGGTCCATCCGAAGTCTCCAACACGGACTCGAAATCACGAACTCGGTATCTTCCTCACTCGGTAGAAGATATCTAGCCGAGCACGTCCTCAGCGTGCGTGTCACATCTCTAATGTCGGCGGAGTGGGACGTCATCTCGTCGAAGTCTCATATGAACTCTTTACCCCACCTTGCTCAAATGTCGACTGATCCGGACTCGTCTCATCGTGGCTACACGAACTGCGCTCCGACGGCTATGCTCGCACCTGGAGTCTCCCAAGCAGTGTCCCATCACGATATCCGAAAGATGTCGAATCATCCGATCGACTCGTCAGAACCTCATAATCCCCCAAGAGCTCACATCTCGGGTACAGTTCAATAGTATCGAGTACATGCCACAGCGTCGGTGGTCCAGCCGTAGAAGGGCAAACCCAAGCCTCACTAATGGCGCCGCGGAACCGCCGTAAACCCTAAGGTTCAAAGGCTGTCACACGGTCATTAAGTCGAGTTAGGGTTTCATTCTTCTAGAGGGTCCATAGAATCACCTGCATGTCTTTCCGTATACTTTAAACTTGGAAAATAGGCTCCTGACATTCGATCGTCTCTATCGACTCTCAACGAACCTGCGTGAAGTCGCCTCTAGCTGGAAACAATCCACCTGATGACCTCGCATCGGGGTAAGCGAATTCACCACACGTCCTAGTCATTCATCCTCGGTGACTAGCAACTCGCTATCATCTCTCTAAGGACATGCTCATGCTGCAGTAGCTCCAATCATCTGGGCGATATCTCATCTTTTGCAGCAACAACTGGCTCATATGCCTGTACGCCGAACAACGCCTCAATCCTCCAGGAAAGGCAATACATAAGAGGTCATCTCTGAATCAGCCTGCTCTAGATCTGAGTAAGACTCCCCACCCTGGAAATCTTCAACTCAACTGGGCCCGCTCTGGCGCAAAATCGGACGAATCACCTTCGTCTCTCAAATCGGGTAGACTAGCTATCATCTGTCGCATATCTGCCTGAAAGCTCCGGCAATCTCAGCTCGTAATCTCCGAAAGCAACATCCTGTCAATCTCAGCAACAGCTGGTCCATCTGTCTGCACGGTAGGCGACATCACAATCTCTGAGGTATGCTGTACATCAACAGTCCTCTCTCAGCTGGCAGCTCTAACAAAGGCCCGATCATCCGGTGCAAGACCAAGCACTCGCCTCCACTAGAGGTCACAATCACTAACACTAACTCGAGACGTTCCCATGTCACCAGAAAACACAATGGTCGGCCCTCGTACCAAACGAGCTCACACCGGCCGTAACCCTAGCAGCAGCCCAAACTGCGCTCAAACACGGTGACAGGAATCTCAAGCGAGTATCAAAAGAGAGCACATCAGTGGCAAGAAGGGAACAACAGATCCAAAGTGGATACATGATCATAGGAAGGAACAGCATCAATGAAGGTATGATCATGAAACTAATAGAATCGGGGATCTCAAATGGATGAATAATCCTGGATATGAAGAGAATCACTGATCTCGAAAGTATGTACATCCTAAGGTTCCTTAAGCGGAGTGGCGTGTCGTAAGTATGTCGCGGAACATACCAACGGTACGTCACTCTACATTAGTCACCTAATCCATCAACCAAGGGTCATCCTAAAACGACGAAAGTTCGGGTTTACACCCCCTCGACCAAGGTCAAGCCTAAGTTCCGTAAGGTCAAGCCTAAGTTCCGTAAGGTCAAGCCTAAGTTCCGTATATAAACAACTCCCTAGGCTCCACATAGTCAAACTTAAACTCGAACCAAGGTCAACCTAGCGCTCTGATACCAACTTTGTCACGACCCGAAAAAGCACGTGACTGGCCCTTGAACCATATGAAGCCTATAGGACTCCATCTGATCCAAGTAAGCCAAAAGCCCAGAAATCTAAAACCATTTTTAAGAATAAGTAAAGAAACTGGTTTAAGGAAGTGAAGAAAACATGTTTGAAATCTAGGTCTTTAAATAACTAAGCCGAACGTGCATTTTAAAAACAGTACAATCTTTTCTAGAAATTTCGGCAGAGTTTCTTTTGTAAAAATGGCCCCGAATGGGGTACAACAAGAATAACAATATATGCAATGATAAGGCATCCCCAAGCGGGAGCTAGCTCTTCGTCAATCGACGGTCACAACCACACATGCAATAATAATATACAACGCCAAGTGGCGAGGATCAAATCCAAAAGAAAGCTCAAAAGCAATAAGAAAAAAACCGCAATACAACTAAGCGCGACTCTAAGGTCGAATAGTACAACACTGTCTCTAAGTCTGAAAGAATATACAAGTTTTGGTTGATGGACAAATCTAGATACAATGAGTAATATAAATACAACAGTGGTTCTGATACAAAAGAACCCACCTAACCAAGCAAATCACCCAAAAGGAAGCAGAGTGCCCGAAATGCCGCATATGGAACCTGTACGGCAAGACCTGCAAGAACTGGGGCACAACGGGGGTAAGTTGCCAACTCGTGAATAGAAAGATATCTACAAGCAAGAATCGAATGCATGACCCATCCTAGGTCAATACGATCAGATATACATAAACCTCAATATGAATGAAGCTGAAGCATGCTAAACTGGCAATGTAATCTCTATACATGCGTGTAGTGCCAAGTGCTCGTGCTAGTGCCTCAGGTAATAGCATGTCATGACTATGAGGTATAAACAATGTCATCAAATCTGCACACACGTGGATCCCGTCCACTCGTCACCCACTGACAACAACCATCATGCAAGTATATATCATAAAACCTGTGCATGGAAAAATGAGGATATAATCCACCCGTGTCCCTCGCGACACATCAATATCATGGAGCCGGAGTGCCCAGCATCGGCACTCGAAAACATCATGAAAACTGTGCCCAGCATCGGCACAAAACATAAGTCTCAGTATCTCGATACCTCTGTATCTCGAAATCTCAATGTCTCAATCACAAAATCCTAGGGCGCCGTCAGTCCAGATCGGCCCCTACCATCCATCTCATGACTACGACGGTATCCTCCGGATATCCGACGTGTCGGGTAATATCACCGGTAGGTAGTCTCCCCCTGCCAGGCTCATCGTCATCACCACGAGCTTCTTGCCCCGAGGTACCTTACCGGGTCCACCATGTACCCGCAATCGGTCTCATCCGCCTCCTCGATTCGGGTTTCACATGTCGCTCTCAGCACCGAGAAAACACATGGTGGACGCACTGAAATATCATATCAAGGGTAACCAGGTTTTAAGGTAATGATATATTCTCTTTTTAAAACATCCTCGGTTCCCAAATCCAGAAATATCATAGAAACCACATATCTCAATGCGTATAATCAAGCATGAAGTATGCTACATGTAAAGGAAGGTATATACATCATCATGTCATGCAAGGATCATATACTGAATGCAATAGTACTACAGTGTAGTGACATGGCAATTATCGATGATGAGTGTGTGGGCCGGCAACAAGTGTACGTGGAACATATGCATCATCGATAATGGTGCTGGTGTCCTAGCAGCATGACTGAAATATCACACAGTGCAAGCGATGCAATGCAAATAGCAGGAATATGCGGAAATGAATAATCAACGCAAACACAGAACCTGCCCCAATAGATATATTATGCAACCATGCCTTTTTAAATAAGACAAATCAGGGCTTTTGGTAAAGTAAGGGCTACGGTGTTTTACGAAAAGACGCATCATTTGAAAATATCCGTATAACCCTTCTGCTTATCTTTAAAATATTCCCGATTCGTTAGTTTTGAAATAGGTATGACTCGGTCTAGTCCAATGTCTACTAAGAAAAGCTAGACAGGAGGGGTATGAAACCACCTAATCTGAGTCAATATATATAAGTATAGATATAATAGTCGGTGATCACGCCTCAATACTGTATCGTAAGATATCCTCAAGTCATGAGTGCGGATCTATCATCAATATCGGCTCGTACGGTAAATCGTCGTACGGCATCCCAATAGCTGGGTAGGGGTCAATATCACACCATTTCATCACATATCAGTATCACTAATATCAGATCACACAATCTGGGGTACTACTATAAGTCTAGTACAAGTCGATACCATCAATAAGAATATGAATGCGGGCAAAGCACATGTCCCAAGGCCCGCTAAAACTATCATATCGCACCTCAAAAGCGATTGTGTCACACCGCCGATCTCACGGCCTCACATCAAGTGTCACCTCAAACCCACGTATCATCCTCAAATCCCGTATATAAACACATGGTCCCATACCCACGTGTAGATATACACACCATCATATGAAGAATGAGTGCAAATATGTGTGTAAGTATATGTGTAAGTGTAGGTATAAGTGCAATCGCTACCCTAGGGTTCGCACTATACTACACCAATATAATCTGAGCATCAAAGCTACCAATATCAATATCAATGATCCTAACAACACATAATAAATATACGTGTGTATACGTATTCGTATACAACACCGCGGACTGCGGGGGTGCTATACGCCATCCACCCGACTTCTCCCCGTAGATATAAATCTACTCACCTGCATCCTGCGTGTCGGTATCGATATCACCGTCATCTTCCGCATCGCCTCGGATCGTCGCGGTGTACCTACACATATCACACGTATCGCATCGCATCAAAACCAAATCAACACTTGAAACGATACGCTAAAACCAATACGATACGCGAAAAGGCCTATAGGTTAGAACCTACGGCTAGCCTTCGCAAAACAACCCGGAATCACTCGATATAGACGTACAAACGTCACACGATCGAGATAACACACAAATAACAAAATCACCAAATCAAAATACGCAAAACCAATTCACATCTCAAAGCTGCAACATGAGAAAATGCTCCCAGATTTCTTCTCAGGCCAAAACAGGTCAAATCAACAACTCTAGGGTGCTATGCAGGGTACATATAAGATACTGGACCAACCCCGAGCCAAACCACCACAACTTGGCCGGCCACATTCACTGTTTGGCCGGCCTGGCCGGCCCAGGTAAGGAATTGGGGGCTCGTCTGATCAGGGTAGCCTCCTATTGTCTCAATTAGGTCTCTGGTGTTGCTACTTTTTCCTGAAAAAGTCTCAGTGTATTCCAGATTTCCCTGCACATACTAACACTCACAAACCTACATGAAAGTCCCGTAATTCCGTATTCTTGGGTTTCAGGTTGTTTCAGGTCAGGGGCTTGGTCAAAATAGGGTCTAAGGTCACCAATTGAGTCCAATTGCAAAGCCATAACTCAAGTTTACCCTAATCCTCTCTAGTTTGGTCCAAAGTGCACAAAATCACACGATATCGATATGAAACTTTAAAAGAGGCTAAAACACTTGAAATACTACAATGTTAGTGAAGGAATTACCTCAATAAAGATTCAAGAATCTTCCCACAGCACCAAAACAGCAACCTCCTTGGTCCATTCTATAGATCTTGGGCTTGTGTGCAATTTTAGTGAAATGAGTGTGAGGTTTTGAGATGGTTTTAATGGTGTTTCTTGGCTTGAAGATGGAGGAGGAAGTGAGGGAAGGGGCAGCAGCAGGAGGAGAGTGAAGAGGGAGGGAAATTGAGGAAATAGCTAAGTGTTTGGTCAATGGTTCAACCCATACCTCTTTCTCACCAACCCCATTCTCATTTTCTTTTCTTTTTCTTTTCTTTTCCTTTTCTTTTCTTAAAACCAACCTTCTCACATCAATAGTGATCCCAAAACAAAACCATGAAAAGAAAATGTAACACAAGTTCAAAAATGATATGTGCACATTTTGCACAAAAAGCCAAAAAATCCGATTAGCGACTTTTAATCGCGATTAGCGCTAAATTAGCATATAAATGATCACAACACTTAAAAATGACATAATTCCAATAGATAACCCATTTTAGAATTTTCCATAATTTTTCTCCATTTGTTTGCATTTAAATATTAATTTAATATTAAAATAATCAATAAAATAATATTAAATCATAAAAATTCCTAAAAATAATATTTTATTATTTTGGAAATGTTACATGCACTAGGGCCATCTGTAGCAGTGGTTGAAGTATCTCATACTCAACCATCCCATAAAAGTCTCTCTCTGGGAAAATGCCTTTGTGAGTGGATCCGCTGTGTTGTCTTCTGTGTCTACTCTCCTAACCTCGATCACCTTGGAGATCAACCATCTCTATGATCAGGTGATACTGCCTTAGAATATGTCTGGATCACTGATGGGACGGACGTTCCTTGGCATAAGCTACAACTCCATTGTCACACAATGGGAGGAACTAAGTTCATCTCATGAACAAATATACATCCAGACTGCCTCTTTGGTAGCATTTTAAGTAGCGATGTATCCATCCTTTATCGTCTAGTATGCCACGGTATCTAGCTTGGAACTCTTCCAACATACCGTCCCTTTACTGAGGGTAAAGACAATGCCCGCGACTGACATTCAGTCGTCCTTATCAGCCTGGAACCTTTCCAGTGATTCTCCCCAGGATCGATTGATACCATCTCACTACAACTAGTGAGTATCCTAACACCCAAATAACATCTATCTCATAGATGAAGACTCAGGATTTAGAAGGTATTACTTTGATCCTATTTGGAGAATCCATGTGATAAGCGGAGATTGACCGAGCGTAGCATAGGAAACTCCTTTCTTATCAAGAGTATGTCATCCACGTACTCTACGAGGATCACCACCATACTCTCTACTACCTTTTTATTTATACAAGGTTCATCTACCATTTTGATGATGTCAAACTCTTTGACTACTTCATCAAAACAGACGTTCCAACTCCGCGATGTCTGCTTTATCCTATAAAGCATCTTGTACACGTTTCCGCTGCTCCCACTGTCTACGAAGCCCTCTGGCTGTGTACTTATAGACGTACTCTTCTAAAACATCATTTAGAAAAGCAGTCATGGCACCCAACCGCCAGATATCGTAGTCATGGTATGTAGCCGTGGCAAGTAGGATCTGGATGGACTTAAGCATAGACACTGGAAAAAGGTTTCATCATTATCCACGCCTGGTCGATGACGAAAACCTTTAACAAGTCTAGCTTTGAAAGTCTCAACTTTTCCATCTACACCAAGTAATCTTCTCAAGATATACTTGCTCCTGATGGGGATTTAACCCTTCAGATATAGCAACCAAAGTCCATACTTTGTTGGTGTATAAGGATTCCATCTCAGATCGCTAAGCATCCAGCCATTCTTACAGAGTCCCACTCTTGATGGCCAGTTCGAAACTAGTTGGGTCATCATCTCATGATGCATTCCTCGCTCCCACTGTCATAGAGAAATCGAAGTATCTCTCACGTGGGTGAGGAAACCTACTTGATCGGCGGAGAGGCTGAGGTTCGTTGGAATCTACTGAATCCTTTGGTTCTATCAAATCATCTGCAGTAGTTTGTATAGATGGAACGTTTCCAGTTCTACAGAACTGACCTTGCCTCGATCTTGTCCGGATTTTGCTTTTAGACATAGGCCGGACAACCCCAAATCTTAACTATCTTAAGATATGGGCTCTTCCATTTCCATATCATATATGAAGCGGTAGGCAGCTGATTTGATTGGAACCCTAATTCAATAGGTATGCAACTTCTCAAGTGCATAACTCCCAAAAGGAAATGGGTAACACAGTAGTACTCATCATAGAGCACACCTTATCATATAGGGTGTGATTGCTCCGCCCCGATATACCATCGTGCTATGGTGTATACGGAGGAGTAATGCTGAGAGAGAATCTCATTCTCCATTAGAATAGTCCAGGAATTCCATGCACAAGTATTCTCCTCCTCGGTCACATCAAAGGACATAATACTTATACTCGTATTTTGGTTCTCTACTTCTAACTTATATTCTGTGAATATCTCAAAAGGTTCGGACTTGTGTTTCAACAGGAACATAGGTCTGAATCTCGAAAGATCATCAGAGAATGTAATGAAGTATAAAGAACCAGTCTTGGCATGTGTAGATAGGGGAGCTAACATACATCAACATGTATCATCCCAAGAGTTCACTAACTCTTTCTCTGTTTCCAATAAACAGAGCTATGGTCATTTTATCTTTGTGACATGACTGGCGAGTTTCATAAGATGTAAATTCAAACTAATTTAAATATGCATCTTTATGTAACTCAAGCTAGTCGGGTCGCATTGATATGACCTAGTCTACAATACCTCAAGAAGGATCCGTTCATTTCTGAACTCTTCCTCTTGTGTGTGTTCTATATACTAAGAACTGTAGTTTGATTTAGAACATCAATGCTTTTAGATAACGTGCCTGAACCGATCAACTTTTGATATAGGAAATGTTCAAAACATTATCCAACAATACAAAATTTTATCATTTCTTTACTAATAAAGAGACTGATATGATTTTGTATATCAGGTTCGGTATCTAATAACATTCATTCAGAATCAATGTATTGGTAATACAGGGTGACAGTGACCGACAGACTTGGCTGCAACTCTTGCCCCGTTTTCTGCCTCATGAAACTTATCACCCGTTCTCAGTTCTTTACCTATCTGTAGCCCATGTAACATATTACATATGCAGGATCCTGATCCGGTATCATATACCCGGACGTAAAGGATACAGAGAAACAATTCTTTGTAATGAACACACCCGAAGATGATGCATCATATGCACTTTCTTCGTTTGGGCGGCACGGGAATTCTGGTAATCCCCAATTTCCTGCTCTGTCTTATAACAATTATAAGTTGGTGCGGGACCAACGTTCCCCAGCTCAGTATAACAAGCGGGTATGGTCAATTTTCCGTTTTATTATCTTGATTAAGGCGTGATATGGTCGCTACCTGGAGAGAGAGAGAAGAAAACACTCAGCGTGCGCTCTTGCAAGAATAGATTGGTTATTAATTTTATCTAATCAGGATGGCTCCCACTGTTTTTATCAAATCTTCCTTCAAACCCTAAAAGGAAAGACTAGCCGGGATTAATTACACACTACAAGTTCGCCAATCTTTCAGCCAGGCCAGTGTCGGTATTTTGAGGGAGGCGCCCCGTGCTTTCGCACGGACCTAATTAATGTAAACCTCGTTTTTCCAGAGGCGTAACCTCGTTAACACCTTTCTAGACACCTACTTGATCGACTAATTGTAATGTGTAAAACTCTCCCAGGAGTAACAATTACTCGCAGCGGGTATCGGGATCCAACTATCTCATAGAAGGTATGCAATCTCATTGCAAATTTCAACACTTGAAATTCCCGATAATTTTGCCCCTAGCGTCCTATGACCTTGACGCAGGCCAACAAACCATAGTCCGCTAGTCAAGTTCAACCCGTCATTTCCTGATTGAATTAAACCCACCCGCACGACCCTTGACGTAGGCCAACAAAGTCGCACGGCTACCCTAATCCAATCTGCATCATATGCATAAGCAGATAAATACTAGTTAGCTACCGCACACTACGCCTTGACACAGGCCAACAAACGTAGCACGAATACTAACTACCACTTATCTGAAATGACGGAGGGCTACGACAGGTTTTTCTGAAAACCTATTGCGTAATGAACTTGATATCGTTGTAGAATCAAATGATTTTAAAATGGAGTGTTTTTTAGGCTTTTCTAGTTTTGCTAAAGGAGTCACTCCCAGTGAAGGGATCGTCAGTCCTTTCCTCGTCGAATGAGGTGCGGGATATATCATATATATCACTGTGCAAAGTAAAAACTCTTAAAAGCAATCAAAAGACAAACCGAGGGTTGTAGCATCTGCCAGTTATTGCTAAAGGAGTCACTCCCGGTGAAGGGATCTCGGTCCTTTCCTCATCGAATAAGGTGCAGGATATATCGTATATACCGCTGTGCAAAGCAAGAACTGTAGCTACCTGTTTTATTTTTGAAATTCGATTCTACAACATCTTAGGTTTCTTTTATTTCATTAATCATATTAATGAAGTCCCATCATTTAAGTACCTAAACATCACAGATAAATACGACGTACACTTATGCCATCCGCATTCGCCTCGATGTCCCCTCGTGCACCGTTAGGTTAGGTAACTAACGACAGAGCGGGGCAGGGCTAGCGCGGATGTAAAACATAAGTAACGTCTATATAATATATCATATATACTATATACAGTATCTATCACAGAACATCACATGATCACATCACAGATATCGCAGCAGAAGAATCATATGAAATATTGGATATACTAGGACGTCCGTGTTTTCAATACGAGCCAGTATAAAACATGGATTCCACGGTCGCGATGAATAGCAAAAACCCACACCCCTAGACCCCTACGAGAGCGGCAAGAAACCCTACCAATTCTAGAGTTAGGAGACCCGGACTCGACTCCTCGAGTTGGTCTCCCACTGGACTCCAGAACCCGGTTACTTGTGCCCTCCTCCTTGGGTCTATCCTAGTGCGGAAAAGTAAATAATATACATCAACGGTGACAACTTCCGCAACCTGGAAGTGCCCCAATAAAAGAATATTACATACAAGTTTTTACATGAATGAAAATGAAAAACACTCATCTCACATAAAAAACCCCCCGGCTATTAAAACACGACGATCCAATATAACATATCCAACAACACATAACATCACATGTCATCAACGTAAGTAAACATGCGTATCCCAATTGTCGTTGACATATAGCAACGAAACCGGCGATATCACATATTACACTTACGGTCACAGAAAAGAAAGTGTAAAACTACAACAGTTGGAATCCGCAAACTCTTTAGACATCGCATGCCTAATTCAATGAATTCCTTAGACATCACATGCCTACCAATTATAAACCCCGCATTTTAGTCTCATTATCGAAAACACTTTTTCAATATCAAGTCGGGCAATTCAACAAGAAACCCGAAAATCTGATCGAATGCTCATCGAAAACTTTAGTAGGCAGCCGCACCCCCGATACCGTCGACGAAGTGCACCAAGGCGGAACACCGCTGCCGCGAGCACCCGAACGGATGCTTTCGGTGACGGGGTTCTCCTACAGTCACTTGGTCGGGGCTATGGGGTGTAGCTGTCTATTAAGTTTATCCGGCGAGTATCCGCGTACGCTACGTGATTGCGACGGACTTTCGATCGCATTAAAATTCCGTGGCAACCGATCAAGTGAGACTAAAGTGCTGTGTTTATAACATTCATTCAGTTATCTCATAACTAATTGTGAATTCCAATTATTGTATCACATTCCGGATAAATAGAAAATGTTAAACTTTTCGATCGAACAATCGAACACCCAAGTTTTCCCGAAACAGTTCAACACATGAAATAAGTTTAAAAAACATTCACTTCGTGCCTCAGTACCAACGGTCCAGCCGTAGAAGGGTCAAGCCAACGCCTCACATGTGGCACGCCGTACTGCCCCAAACCCGAAGGTTCAAAGGGCAGTTCAAGACGGTCACATAATCGAGTTAAGGTTTGTTGTCTTCTAGAGGGTCCATTGCGTTACTTGCACTACTTAGAACGTTGTTAAACCACGGAAAGATCCAACACTTGGAAATTTCCCAACAAGGGAAAAATTGGGTATTTATATCCCGTCGATATTTTTAACATATTCAACAAATTATCCGGAAAAGCACACAGACAAAATTAGACAATCCGATCGAAACACCGAGTCCCTAATACAACCCAGAAAATTCAACTCTTGAATAAATATTAAAAATTCCCTGAAACACCAACAATAAAATACAAGAATTACTGTGCAGAAAAAAGTGTCTGAAGAGACCAACTTGTCGCGGAACCGCCGCATTAGGCATGCATATGCCGCGGTTCCGCCGCACAATTATCGATTCAGAGGTCTCGTTTTATACAGTAATTCTTAGAATATTATACAGAGTTTTCTGCATATTTTTAATTCTAAAAAAACCACGATTTTCAAAAAAGTACAGAGAGCATTTTTGGGTTTGGGTTTTGGTTCGATCAGACTTCTAATTCCGTTTACGCTTCGCCTAAAGCTCTAGCTAGGCTCTGATACCACTGTAGGGTTCCTAAGCACACTAACAAGGTATCACAAGGCATCAACCATACCAATTTCAAATTTTACGGGTGCCGAGAAACCCTAATACGGATCGTTAACTAGAATTTAGGCGAGACAAATGCGAATAGTTAACAACTTAACTAAAAGAACGGAAATACAACCTTTGTAGATCCGGTTCTCCACCTCCATAGCTCTATGATGAAGTCCCCTTGCTGTCCAAATCGGATCCCGGGCTCTAGCGTCGGCTTCATCGGAGAAATGGGCGGGCTAGGTCATCGACTACGATGCCGAAGATGATCTACGTCGAGGCATCACTAGATCAAGTTCCCACTTCACCAAGTCATGAAACTTGTGAAAAAAACACCCTATACTACTTGGCAAGAGGTAGAGGATGAAGAAATAGGAAGTGGGTTCACTTTAGAATTGGATTTCTCACTTGATTTCATCAAATCACCATTGATGAAGCAAGCATTTCTTCTTGTGTAGAAGAAGAAGAAGAAGAAGATGATAATATTATGATAAGAATAAAAATAGAAAAGAAAATCAATTCTTATCATAAGCAAACCATGGTCAAGTGTAGAGAATTGACTAAGGTTAGATGAATGGTTAGGGTTAAACATGAAGACAAAATGGTCACTTGGTCAAAGCTTCATGAAGCTTCAACAAGCTTCATGAAAGAAAGAAAGAAAGAAACCATTTTGTTTTCTTTTGCCATTTCTTTTTAATCTAAATTAAAAAGATAAATGAATGATAAAATAAAAACCCTAACCATTTACTTAACCAAGGTTTAATTCTTTACACAAAAACCCTAGCAATCATGTATCATCAAACATGATACAATCAAGTGCACAAAAGTATATCACATATACAAGTTGTGAACTTCAAGTGAGAAAATCCATTTAAAATGAACCAATACTAGTTAATGTAAATTAATATATCATATATATAATTTTACATTAAATCATTAAATCAACACTTGATTTAACGATCCGGTCATATCGCATATAACCGACTAATATCCAATGTATCGATCTATCGAATCAATCCTCGATTCGATAACTAGGTTATATCGCATACAACCATTCGATACATTCATCGCGAGAATAGAATACGGTATCACATACACACGCATTATTCTCGGTCCCGAACATATCTCATATGCGCTCCTATTTCGTTTCGCTTGAGCCAGGAAATCTCTGTGTAGGACTCTAAAGACTCGTCAATACGCCGGCAGTAGGTGATGATCATATCAAACACCCACAAGCCGCAAGCGGTCTGCTAAACGTAACGGCCACCCGGGTATTGAGTAATCAGAAGATCGACGAGCAAGCCCGCTCATAATCCTGTGAATCCAACCAGCAACACTTACCGTCACAGTCCGGTCTGATCGTCTGATATGTCCCATATCTCGCCTAGGGGTGGTAAATGTCAGACCCCAATTGCTCGATAAGTCGTGTCGATATGAGGTCTATAAAATTTCAAGAAACTACTGGTAACACTTACCAGTAAATCTCAGCAACCCTGGCCAGGGATTTCCGGTTATAGCCAATCGAACACAGCGCAACATCAACTCCCTATACCGGGAGAGACGAATCCCCTCCTATCGCTCATTGCCTCCATGTGATTCGGGACTGTACCAAAAAACCACCGTTTTGCACACCCTCTTGGACGTGGTAAGGTGTAAATCAAAGCATAGTGGGAACCACACAAGACTCTATGACGATCTCGGGTCAACAGACTACTCTGTACCAGTGTCACCAGAGAACTGCCATCTGACGTGAGGTATAATACCATCTGGGAGTTCTCGGCGAGTCCGTCCAGTGTACCCAGTCTCTACTGAGCACCCGTATATCATCTCCGATGTCAAACACCAATGGATACGGGATCATCCATCGCCCATCTGTATGGGTCGAGAAGGTATACGCTAGTCTACTCTGGTATATCGATGCCCCGTCTCGATACACCCACGACTAGGGACCTTGAAGGATGTACTTATAGACTAGCATGTCCCCACTAGTATGATCCGCATCATAGTTCAGGTAGTCAAGTAAACATCCTAAAGGCTTTACCAACATGTAACAGAGAGACAAACAGTATACACGTTAAGGTAAAGAGTAACCAGATAGCATACTATCATGTCGAGCAAGAAAGTCCTCCCTATATATGTCCCAGCATCCACTACAATATACATCATGTACAGTAATGGCCTCTAGGGCATACATATAACTAACATACTGTACATGCGATGTATATTGTAGTGGATGCTTGGACATATATAGAGATGACTTTCTTGCTTGATATGATAGTATGCTATCTGGTTGCATTTTATCTTAACATGTACACTTATTGTCTCTCTCTATTACATGTTGATAAAGCCCTTAGGATGAGTACTTGACTACCGGGATTATGATGCAGATCATACTAGTGGGGACAGGGTAGTCTATAAGTACATCCTTCAAATGTTCCTAGTCATGGGAGTATCGAGACATGGCATCGATACTCCAGAGTAGACTAGCTTATACGCTTCTCGGCCCATATGATGGGCGATGGATGATCCCATATCCATTGGTGTTTGACATCAGAGAAGGTATACGGGTGCTCAATGGAGACTGGGTACACTGAATGGACTCGCCGAGAACTCCTAGATGGTATTATACCTATCGTCGGATAGCAGTTCTCTGGTGACACGGGTACAGGTTAGTCTGTAGACCCAAGATCGTCATAGAGTGTAACGCCTTAGATTTCGGTTAGTGTTAGTTTAGACGTTAATGCCGTTTTACTGTAAAAAGTTTACCAATTCGGGTTTCTCATATTTTATAACATTTAATTAATAGTTTATTATTATTTGTTATGGCTTCCATTAATGTGAGGGTTTGTTTGTGCTAATCTAGATTAGTGACTATGACAACTTAACCTAATCTAATCTTTGCTTTAATCCAATCCTTTGCTTTAATCTTATCCTTAACCCTAATCCTAGATATTTTGTGTGAGAAGAGATATATTTCTTTTGGATGTGAGAGGAGGTGGCATGGTGGTAGTGTGGATGCATGCATTAATGGTGAATTAATGTAAGGGTGCACTCACCTCTTACACTCACATCTCTCTCTCTCTTTATCTTTTCCTTCTCTCTTTCTCTCACACTCTTTCCCTTCTCATTTTCTTCATCTCTCTCTTATCTAAACTGAACACTTGCGTTTCCTACACAAAACTTCATCAAATCTTCACAAAATCTCACAAAAATCATATCTTTTGCCTTGATTTGCCTCTTGGATGCCTTGGAGCTTGGAAAGCTAGGATCTTGAGTTCTTTTGGTTAGGTAATGATCTCTTTTTGTTAGTTAAGTGTTTATTGTGTAACGTAGCTTGTTAGTTTCAGTTTAGATAGCGTTAGGTATCGTTTCGGGTAAATATCGTTTTTAGTGTAGTTTTGGGTCTCGGGTGATCTGCTATCAAACCAGGTATTTTTTGCAAAAGTTCCCATCACGGTGATGTAGTGTAGTGACCTAGAACCTACCCTCAAAATACGAACCCATTTCCTCTTGAACAGGCCGCAAATATATTGCTTCTGGCCGCAATCTTGAACAGGCCGCAGATATATTGCTTCTGGCCACAAATTGCGGCCAGACTGGTGAGTTATGGGTTTAGTTTTGGTGTAGGGGTCTCTGGGGTTGTATGTGGTCTCATGGTACTTGCAACTTTTACAGATTGTTGGTATAGCAAAA
Organism: Agapanthus africanus; assembly: GCA_030015575.1. NCBI lineage: Eukaryota > Viridiplantae > Streptophyta > Magnoliopsida > Asparagales > Amaryllidaceae > Agapanthus > Agapanthus africanus. Next base: position 303,937,969 of record JASDDO010000031.1, on the reverse strand, counting down.
TCTGGGATCACTTGCTTATTTTCTTATATTTCGTTTCACGCGTTACGTTATCCGATACGGTTCGTGTTCTGTGTTGCTGTTGCTCCGAGTTGGTTTCGTTGTATCGCTGTGCACGTTAGTCACAATACGAACACTTGAGAGTATGTTTTGTGTTGTCGCGTCGGTCAAACATAGTTTGTACGTGTTTTGGGTCTATTGCTAATATATAACTGTTATATTGTTTTATGTTTTAGGTTCGCAGGCGTGGACTTCGGGCGCTGCGAAGAAGGGGAAACATATGGTAGGCTTTACTTAGCCAGGAGCGTTGGTGAGTAGATTTAACATCTACAGGGGAATCGTCCGAATGGCGTTATGCGTCTGGGCTAGAGATGACATGATTTTTTCGCATATTCTATTGCATATTTAGGGTTGCACATACACCTTATTGCTTAATTACTTGTTGTGCTTGGACTTATACCCTTAGGACACTGCACTATTATTGACGGCTCATGTTGCACGAGCACTGATTGTATGCCACACACACCGTCAATAATTGCCATGACACGCACAACACACATACATATATGATATTGTTTGGTTGGGGACATTGAGGCATTGATTCATATTCCTTGTTGCTTATGACATATAGCATACCTGTATACCTACTAGCTTACACATATTCCTTGACATGCGTACATGCTAGTTACCCATATACCTATATGGTATTGTACCATTAGTGATAGGTATATACTCACATGAGACATAGCTACTTGTACATCTTGCATACATACTTATGTATATACCTGGAGGGTATTACATCATTACTGATAGGTAGATACATATACTTTGCTATACCTACATGTTTACACATATATCTGGCTATAGCTACATGTTCATCTTTATTTGATGTTATTTTAGACTTGGAGAAATTAGGAACCGCATGATATATATATATATATATATATATATATTAACTTGTTGCAGTTAATTAGCGGCTTTTCCTTTATATGCTCACAATACAGTTTTATATTGCATATATTATATTCATGGATTTTCGCATTGAGATATCGATTTTTCATGATGTTTTCTGGATTTGAGGACCGTGGTAGTTTCATGAAATTATGCATTATTTGAAAAACCCGGTTTCTCTTGATATGATATTTCAGCAGCCACCATGAGTTTTATCGGTTCTGATATATATACCCCATGCGAGGAGCGTCGTGGGCCGTATGAGGGTACATGGTGGGGACCGGTACGGTTCCTCTCGGGAAGATGATCGACGGTCCATGCCGATTGAGCCTGGAAGGTGGGCAAGTACCTACCGGTGACAGTACCTATGACTCGGCGGTTATCGTGGGGATACCGACGGGAGTCATGTACGTATGGATACGTCGAAAGATGAGGGTCGAAGCCGGGCACTCGGTTTTTCGGAATAGCGTATGATACGTACCTATCAGGGGGCCAGTCGTGGTGACAACACCTGATAGATCAGTATTTATGTGTCGATGCTTGACACAGGTTTTCACGATATTTTTACTCCTAAGTATATATAACAGTGGAATGGGATGTTGTTATATATATATATATATATATATATATATATATATATATATATATATATAGTAGTGGAATGGGACGCTAATATATATGTATACATATCAATTCATATATATCATCATAATTATTCATGCAAATATACTTAGGATATTTGAGATTCTCTTGATATTAGATTCAGGATATTTGAGATTCACTTGATATTGGATACATGATATATGAGATTTACTTGATATTGTACATTCAGGATTTGAGAGACTTACATGATATGAGAGCAAATTTGGGGGCTGATTTGAGGAATATAGGATTTTGGATTGCTTGATGGATTTTGGTCCTACCATGAGGTCAGGATTCCGTGGGAATGACATATTTTATCCCATACTCCGCATTTATTGTTTATGCAATGTTTCATGTATTAGTAGTACCTGATAGAGTACCTTCCATGACTGTTGCATTTACATACTTTTATTTTATATGCATTGCTTCATATATTAGTTGTACCTGCTAGAGTACCTTTCATGGCTGTTGCATATATACAGATTGTCATATTATTGCTTCATGTATTAGATGTACCTGCTAGCGTACCTTTCATGACTATTGTACACATAGGACTTTTATTGCTATTAGCTTGCCTATGTTAGATTCGCGTTGTACGTGCATACTTGCGATTACCTGCATATGTTATTTACTATTCATGTGTTGGCAACTCACCTCCGTTGTGCCACGGTGTTTTGCAGGTTGTTCCTCAGAGTAGTCAGAGGCAGGGCTATTCTCATCTATCGTATCATCTTTTGCTGCGGATACCGCTTCGGCTCATAGTATGCAGTTTTGCTTTAGGTGGGTTTTGTGGTTATCCGTTTATGTCAATTTTATATTCGTTGTATCATGTACTCTCCATCTACTATTATCATGTATGACTTAGAGACTTGATATGAGGACGATATTGTATATTATTTTGTGACATGGAGGTCTTTTATGCAGTTTAATTTATATCTCTTTTATTCCTTCGCTACGGCGTCGTATATCTGTTGTGGTGGTTGTTTTCCGCCTTTGGGCATGTATTTGCTCCCATTTGGGGATGCTTTACTTATATTTTTGTTGTACCCATTTTTGGGGCTGGTTTTTACAAAGGAGGTGCTGCCAAAATTTTAAAGGAAATAAAGTTGGACTTTTAAAGAATTTGGGTTGAGATTTCAAAGGTTTTAAAAATTGTTCTTATTTCTTACTACTTTTGATGGTTTAGATTGCTGGGTTTTCGGCTTACTTAAATTGCGTTACGCTTGTAGACGTTACGTAGTTTAAGGGCCGTCACGTGCCAATTTCGGGTCGTGACAAAGTTGGTATCAGAGCGCTAGGTTTTACCTTTCGGAGTGTAGGATGACCTTGGTATGATGGAGTAGGTAGCTTAATCAGAGTAACGTATTGTGTGTATGTCCGCGGCATACTCATGACGCGGTACTCCGCCTAAAGTGACCTAAGTACAAATTGCTTGAAATTCCTTCCTTGATGATACATATCCTTGTGATTCGATTTCCGTGTTCTTATCGAACCTTATTTCCATTTATAGCCTTTGCCGCTGATGACTTTGGAGACTCAGAGTGATGCAGCGAGGGCCGAGGTCAGAATTGACTCATTTGGGACGAGGTTTGACCAGGATGGTACGCTCGCTGTACTGGAGCAGATGGATCCGCCTTCGACAGATCGTATCGCTAGACTTGAGGCAGAGATGCAGGACTTGCACCAGACGATGAGTTCTTTGGTTAAGGCCAGTAGAGCGCGGCGACAGGAGGTTGCCACCCCTATTACCCAGTTGTTCCTTGAGGTCAGTACACGGCATTTCGTCACTTACACAGCACCAGTGGATGCAGCCTTAGTTGACGAGGCACGTATTCCAGAGACTTTGGGACTTCGAGGACCGAGGAGGGCTAGTACAGGTTTGTCAGCCCCGAGATAGAGGTTCAGTCGCCGAGACAGATTTCGTGACCGTCGCGGGAGTAGCAGAGGCTTAGGACGACGACAGTCGTTCAGCTCTCATCCCCAGGAGGGTCAGCAGTCATTGCGTGGATGTTTCTGGTGCGGGAGCCTTCATCATCTCATTAGGAATTGTTCCTTAGCACCGCGTCAGACTCATGTTCGGTGAGGTCGTGGTCGCGGAGGATTCGCTCAGAGGGGACAGTTTGGCAGAGGAGGAGTTCATCCAGTTGCGGGTAGGAGGCAGACACGAGAGTTTGCTTCTACTCATCGGGACGCGCGGGCGTCCAATGCAGAGTTTTCAGGTATTCTTAATTCGTATGTTCTTTTGATGCACTTGTATGTTTTACACACTTTGTGCCGTGGTTGGGCCGAGAGTCGTGTTAGCTAGATCAGCCGTTTGTTGTGTTAAATTCTGTCAGCGATTCTTTTGTTGCGCAACACGTGTTTCGGTCGTGTGCCAATCGGATAAGAGATAGAGATTCGTCCGTCGTTGTGATCCTTCTAGAGATATTGGATTTGACGTTCTCCTGGGCACGGACTGGTTAGCTATGTGCTAGGCGTCTGTGGACCGCCGCGAGAAAACAGTCAGGTTTTGTTTTCCCGGCGAGTCAGTTCTTGTTGTGCAGGGGGACAGTGGTGCCGCCTATCACAGCTTGAATTCAGCCTTTTTCGCTAGTCGGCTTTTTAGGAGAGGATGTCGAGGATTCTTGGCTTTCATTCATGATACCGGAGCCACAGTGGGTTGTTGGACCGGGTTCCTTTCGTTTGAGAGTTTTCCGACGTTGTTCCAGATGAGCCGGCAGAGCTTAGGGAGCTTAAGGATCTGCTGCAGAGTTGCTAGATAGGGAGGCTTCTGCGTCTAAGTGTTTCGCTTTGGGGAGCTCCTATTCTGTTCGTCAAGAGAAGGACGACAGTTTGAAGTTGTGTATTGATGGATTGTCAATTGAACCGGCTTACGGTGCAGATAGGTATCCTTTACCTCGCATTGACAATTTCTTCGATCAGCTCCAGAGCGCAAGACTTTTTCTAAGTTTGTTTGGGATCAGGTCATCATTGGTTGCGGGTTTGGAGTGATGTCATTCCGAAGACTACTTTTGTGCGCGCTATGGGCAGTATGTGTTTTTGTGGTGTCGTTGGACTCACCAATGCCCTAGCAGCATTCGTGGATGTGATGAACCAGATTTCTTCAGGCCGTTCCTTGACCAGTTTTTTGTTGTGTCATTGATGACATCCTGGTCTTTTCCAAGAGTCGTGAGGAACGTGGGCGGAACTTGAGGATTTGCTTTGCAGACATTGGGAGAGCACCAGCTGTTTGCTAAATTCTCGGAGTGTTCCTTCAGGCTTGATTGTGTTGACTCCTAGGTCTTGTAGTTACGGGAGACGGTTTTCGTATGGTCCCGAGGAAGATCGAAGCCGTACAGCTTTGGCCCAGACTTGTGTACGGGAAGGAGGTCCGCAGATCTTTGGGCTCAGCAGGTTTTTACTGCCGTTTCGTGCAGGATTGTTTGTGTATCGCTGCAGCGTTGGCTGGACTGACCGGAAAGGAGGTTCCTTTTCTTGGACTGTGGCATGCGTGCGGAGTTTTCAGCAGTTGAAAACTCGGTTGACAACTGCACCAGTTCTTTCTTTGCTTTGTGGTTCGGGCGACTTTGTTGTTTAACTGTGATGTTTCGCGAGTATGGCTCGATTGTGTACTGATGTGACACTATAGAGTTATCGCTTTTGCTTCCCGACAGTTGGAGGAAGTACGAGCAGGATATCCCACTCATGATCTGGAGATGGCCGCGGTGGTCGTGCGTTGGAGATTTGGAGACACTACTTGTATGGAGAGTCGTGTCAGATTTTCACGGACCACCAGAGCTTAATGTACATCTTCCTGCAGTGGGTTTTGATTGTTGAGACAGTGCTGTTGGATGGATCTTGTGAAGGATTGTGTCGGTGAGATCCTCGTTACCCATGGCAAGACGATTGTGGTAGCTGATGCTGGAGTCGTAGGCCCGGGGGTAGCTTGTCCAGGTTGTGCGCAGTTTTGAGACAGTCTTCTGCAGATTTACAGTTCTTGTGCGATCATTGAGTACATCTTAAGTTCTCTTCTACAGAGGGGACAGCTTGCTCATGTTCATGCCCGTCCATTTTTCCTTAATCGTTTTTGCGAGGCACAGCCCGCCGATGCTCGTTTGTCTGAAATTCTAGAGCATGTTCGGTCGGGCAATGATTCGGAGTCCTTGATTTATGACCAGGGTGTGCTACGTTTAGGGACGCGTTTGTGTATACCTGATGCTGATGGGTAGAGACGCGAAATCCTAGAGCAGGCACATCAGTCAACTTTCTGTGTTCATTCAAGTTCCACCAATATGTGACGTGACTTGTGAGATAGTTACGGGTGGGCAGGGATGAAGAGTGAAGTTTTGGATTTCGTTTCAAGGTGTCTGTCTTGTTGTGAGCTATGGTTGAGTATTTGAGACCGGCTGGAGAGTTGCAACCTTTAACCGTTCTGGAGTGGGAATGGGAGCAGATCTCCATGAATTTTCGTTGTGGTGTCTACCCAGGTCTAGACAGGGTGTGACTCCATTAGGGTGTTTGTTGTCCCGTTATGCTCAGTTTGCTCAGTTGTTCTTCGTTAAGTTTGTGCGTTGCACGGAGTTCCTTCATGTGTTGTATCCAATGGAGGCACCCTGTTCGCTTGCCGTCTTTGGCAAAAGCTTCAGGAAGCCTTGGGTACTGGTTGAGCTTTAGCTCCGCTTTTCCATCCGCAGGACGAGGGTTTGTGAGAGCGGGCTATACAGACTCTGGAGGATATGCTTGTGTGTACGTACTAATTGTTGTTGGCAGTTGGGATAGTCACTTGCCATTGTTAGGATTCTCCTTCGATAGCAGTTATCAGGAAGCATTCCAATTGGCAACCTTTAAGCTTGTTGTTAGGCGGTGTCGATAGCCAGTCTATTCTTATGACTCTGCGAGAGTAGGATTTTGGATCCCAGCTAGTCTAGAGACTTCGGAGATGATCCAGTTGGTTCAGGTCAGGATGAGGACAGCCCAGTGCAGACAGAGGTCTTATGCCGACCGTGGTGGTCCCAGACTTGAGTTCGCAGTGGGAGATCATGTATTCCTACGGATTTTCCGATGAATGACGTGTTGAGTTTTGGGAAGCTTATCCCAGGATTGTAGGTCCTTTTTAGATCCTTAAAGCGAGTTAGTTCCGTTGCCTATAATTTGGCACTTCCGCCCAGATTATCGAGTATTCACCCCATATTCCTAGTGTCGATACTTCGCAAATACCTTCATGACCTTTCTCAGATGATTCAGCACCAGACCATTTAGCTTGGATGTGATCTTTTAGTTCACCGGCAGCCAATTGTGTTAGTGGTTCGGCTGGTGGAGAAACATCGGTCAAGGGTCTTGCCATCTGTGGAGGGTTTTCTTGGGCGTAGTCATTTAGTGAGGTGATCACTTGGAAGGCTGCGAGCGAGATTTGGGAGTTGTACTCATCTCCTTGAAGGTACGCTTAGTGAGATTTTTAAATTCGGGGACGAATTTTTATAAGGGGGAGATTGTAACACCTTAGATTTCGGTTAGTGTTAGTTTAGACGTCAATGCGAGTTTACTGTAAAAAGTTTACTAATTCGGGTTCCTCACATTTTATAACATTTAATTAATAATTTATTATTATTTATTATGGCTTGCACGCACGTGTGCATGTTAATGTGAGGGTTTGTTTGTGTTAATCTAGATTAGTGACCATGACAACTTAACCTGATCTAATCTTTGCTTTAATCCAATCATTTGCTTTAATCTTATCCTTAACCCTAATCCTAGATATTTTGTGTGAGAAGGGAGATATTTCTTTTGGATGTGAGAGGAGGTGGCATGGTGGTAGTGTGGATGCATTAATGGTGAATTAATGCAAGGGTGCACTCACTTCTTACACCCACCTCTCTCTTTCTCTTTCTCTTTTCCTTCTCTATTTCTCTGACACACTTTCCATTCTCATTTTCTTCATCTCTCTCTTATCTAAACCGAACGCTTGCATTTCCTACACAAAACTTCTTCAAATCTTCACAAAATCTCACAAAAATCACAACTTTTGCCTTGATTTGCCTCTTGGATGCCTTGGAGCTTGGAAAGCTAGGATCTTGAGTTCTTTTGGTTATGTAATAATATCTTTCTGTTAGTTAAGTGTTTATTGTGTAGCGTAGCTTTTTAGTTTCAGTTTAGATAGCGTTAGGTATCGTTTCGGGTAAATATCGTTTTTAGTGTAGTTTTGGGTCTCGGATGATCTGCTATCAAAACAGGTATTTGTTGCAAAAGTTCCCATCACAGTGACCTAGTGTAGTGAACTAGAACCTATCCACAAAATACGAACCCATATCCTCTTGAACAGGCCGCAAATATATTGCTTCTGACTGGTGAGTTGTGGGTTGAGTTTTGGTGTAGGGGTCTCTGGGGTTGTATGTTGTCTCATGGTACTTGCAAATTTTACAGATTGTTGGTATAGAAAAATCTGGGATCACTTGCTTGTTTTCTTGTGTATCGTTTCACGCGTTACGTTATCCGATACGGTTCGTGTTCTGTGTTGCTCCGAGTTGGTTTCGTTATGTCGCTATGCACGTTAGCCACAATACGAACACTTGAGAGTATGTTTTGTGTTGTCACGTCGGTCAAACGTAGTTTGTACGTGTTTTGGGTCTATTGCTAATATATACCTGTTATATTGTTTTATGTTTTAGGTTCGCAGGAGGGGACTTCGGGCGCTGCGAAGAAGGGGAAACAGGTGGTAGGTTTTACTTAGCAAAGAGCGTTGGTGAGTAGATTTAACATCTACAGGGGAATCGCCCGCATGGCGTTATGCGCCTGGGCTAGAGATGACATGATTTTTTCGCATATTCTATTGCATATTTAGAGTTGCGCATACACCTTATTGCTTAGTTACTTGTTGTGCTTGGACTTGTACCCTTAGGACACTGCACTATTATTGACGGCTCATGTTGCACGAGCACTGATTGTATGCCACACACACCGTCAATAATTGCCATGACACGCACAACACACATACATATATGATATTGTTTGGTTAGGGACATTGAGGCATTGATTCATATTCCTTGTTGCTTATGACATATAGCATACATGTATACCTACATGCTTACACATATGCCTTGACATGCGTACATGCTAGTTACCTATATACCTAAATGGTATTGTACCATTAGTGATATGTATATACTCACATGAGACATAGCTACTTGTACATCTTGCATACATACTTATGTATATACCTGGAGGGTATTACATCATTACTGATAGGTAGATACATATACTTTGCTATACCTACATGTTTACACATATATCTGGCTATAGCTACATGTTCATCTTTATTTGATGTTATTTTAGACTTAGAGAAATTAGGAACCGCATGATATATATATATATATATATATTGATATATATATATATATATTAACTTGTTGCAGTTAATTAGCGGCTTTTCCTTTATATGCTCACATTACAGTTTTATGTTGCATATATTATATTCATGGATTTTCGCATTGAGATATGGATTTTTCATGATATTTTCTGGATTTGAGGACCGTGGTAGTTTCATGAAATTATGCATTATTTGAAAAACCCGGTTTCTCTTGATATGATATTTCAGCAGCCACCATGAGTTTTATCGGTTCTGATATATATACCCCATGCGAGGAGCGTCGTGGGCCGTGTGAGGGTACATGGGGGGACCGGTATGGTTCCCCTCGGCAAGATGATCGACGGTCCATGCCGATTGAGCCTGGAAGGTGGGCAAGTACCTACCGGTGACAGTACCTATGACTCGGTGGTTATCGTGGGGATACCGACGGGAGTCATATATGTATGGATACGTCGAAAGACGAGGGTTGAAGCTGGGCACTCGGGTTTTCGGAATAGTGTATGATACGTATCTATCAGGGGGCCAGTCGTGGTGACAGCACCTGATAGATCAGTATTTATATGTCGATACTTGACACGGGTTTTCATGATATTTTTACTCCTAAGTATATATAACAGTGGAATGGGATGCTGTTATATATATATATATATATATATATATATTAGTGGAATGGGACGCTAATATATATGTATACATATCAATTCATATACATCATCATAATTATTCATGCAAATATACTTAGGATATTTGAGATTCACTTGATATTGGATTCAGGATATTTAAGATTCACTTGATATTGGATACAGGATATATGAGATTTACTTGATATTGTACATTCAGGATTTGTGAGACTTACATAGTATGAGAGCCAATTTGGGGGCTGATTTGAGGAAATTGGGATTTTGGATTGTCTAGATGGACATTGGTCCTACCACGAGGTTAGGATTCCGTGGGAATAACATGTTTTATCCCATACTCCGCATTTATTGTTTATGCACTGCTTCATGTATTAATAGTACCTGATAGAGTACCTTACATGACTGTTGCATTTACATACTTTTATTTTATATGCATTGCTTCATGTATTAGTTGTACCTGCTAGAGTACCTTTCATGGCTGTTGCATATATACAGACTGTCATATTATTGCTTCATGTATTAGATGTACCAGCTAGCGTACCTTCCATGACTATTGCATACATATGACTTTTATTGCTATTAGCTTGCCTATGTTAGATTCGCGGTGTACGTGCATACTTGCGATTACCTGCATATGTTATTTACTATTCACGAGTTGGCAACTCACCCCCGTTGTGCCACAGTGTTTTGCAGGTTGTTCCTCAGAGTAGTCAGAGGCAGGGCTATTCTTATCTATCGTATTATCTTTTGCTGCGGATACTGCTTCGGCTCACAGTGTGCAGTTTTCTTTAGGTGGGTTTTATGGTTATCCGTTTATGTCCATTGTATATTCGTTGTATTATGTACTCTCCATCTACCATTATCATGTATGACTTAGAGACTTGATGTGAGGACGATATTGTATATTATTTTGTGACTTGAAGGTCTTTTATGCAGTTTTATTTTTATCTTCTTTTATTTCTTCGCTACGGCGTCGTATATCTGTTGTGGTGGTTGTTTTCCGCCTTTGGGCATGTATTTGCTCCCGTTTGGGGATGCTTTACTTATATTTTTGTTGTACCCATTTTTGGGGCTGGTATTTACAAAGGAGGTGCTGCCAAAATTTTAAAGGCAATAAAGTTGGACTTTTAAAGAATTTGGGTTGAGATTTCAAAGGTTTTAAAAATTGTTCTTATTTCTTACTACTTTTGATGGTTTAGATTGCTGGGTTTTCGGCTTACTTAAATTGCGTTACGCCTGTAGACGTTGCGTAGTTTAAAGACCGTCACGTGCCAATTTCGGGTCATGACATAGAGTCTTGTGTGATTCCCACTGTGCTTTGATTTCCACCATACCAAGGTCAAGAGATCATGCAAAAAGGTGGTTTTTGGGTACAGTCCCGAATCACATGGAGACAATGAGCGATAGGAGGGGTTTCGTCTCTCCCAGTATAGGGAGTTGATGCTGCGCTATGCTCGATTGACCATAACAGGAAATCCCTGGTCAGGGTTGCTGAGATTTACTGGTAAGTGTTACCAGTAGTTTCTCAAACCGTTATGGACCTTGCATCGACATGACTTATCAAGCTATTGGGGTCTGACGTTATACCATCCACAGGCTGTGATATGCGACATATCTGACGAAGAGACCGGACTGTACGGTAGTGTTACTGATTGGATTCGCAGGAGTATGAGCAGGCTTGCTTGTTGATCTTCTGATCGCTCAATACCCGGGTGGCCGTTACGTTTAGCAGACCGCTTGCGGCTTGTGGTTGTTTGATATGATCATCACCTACTGCCGGCGTATTGACGAATCTTTAGAGTCCTACACATAGGTTTCCTGGTTCATGCGAAACGGAGTAGGAGCACATATGTGTTATGTGCGGGACCGAGATTAATGCGAGCATGTGATACCGCATTCTATTCTCGCGACTTGTGACATTGGTATGTTATATGTGATATAGCCGGGTTATCGGATCAATTGTTGATTCGATAAGTTGTTGCATTTGATATTAGTCGGTTATATAGCATATAGCCAGATTATTAAATCAAGTGTTGATTTAATAATTTAATGTATAATTATATATTTGATATATTACATTACATTAACTAATATTAGCTCACTTAAGTATTCATTTTTCTCAATATGATACACTTTACATATATGTGATATATGTATTGTTTTCTTTGCACACATAAATATATATGTGATATATATTATTATGTCATGCTAGGTTACACATGCAACATGTATGTATGAGACTTATACCATGCTAGGGTTTGTGTTATGGTTTATATTTATTTCAAGAAAATTCAAAATTGTGGAAATATTGTCATGGTTCAAAGCTTGTAGAAGATTGTAGTTTTCATTAACTTAGTCCACTCTTTTATCTAGCTTACGATATTTGTTAACCCAACCTTAACTCATAGCCATGGTTTAGTCTCTACAATGGTTAGTGCATGACATACACTCACCATGGTTGTATTTCTAACCTCACTTGATTATTCTTTCATCACTTGCCTCATCTTCTTCTTCTAAATGAAAAGAGTTTTCTAGGGTTTGAAAAGGTGATGAAAAATTGTGAGAAAATTAAAACTAAAGTGAGCCCACTTCCTAGTTCATCATCCTCTACTATTAGACATTTAGTTTAGGGTGTTTGCTTCACTAATTTCACCATTATTGAAGAGGTAGCATGAGCTCGAGTCTCCTCGACGTTGATCATCTTTGGACTCGAAGTCATTGAGCAAGCTTGTTCATTTCTTCATGTGAACCCTTACTAGAGTTCGGGTCTTCACAACATGTAGTGAAGGGACTACGACATGGAGCTTTAGAAGTGAAGGACCGGTATACAAAGGTTGTATTCCCTCATTCACTTAGATGTAAAGTGTTTACATTTTGTATCGTCGGATTTTCTAGTTGCGATTCTAAGGTTAGGGTTAGCTATTACGGAAAAATTTTGAAATTGGCATGGACGATGCCTCCCGAAACCTTGCTGCCGTGCTAGACAACCCTGCAATGTTAAAAAGAAATGGTTAAGTGTACCATAGCTAGTAAAGCATGGTTAACACCTCCTTAACCCTAATTCAACATGCACATGTGTGTGCAAGTGTAAAAATAATTAAATAAATATTAATTAATTAAATAAAATATGTTTAAAATAATTATTGGTTAAATTTCATTAAAAAACCCATATTATCACTTAATTAACACTAACCGCATTCTAAAGTGTTACAATCTTCTTCCTTAAAGAAATTCGGTCCCCCGATTTAAAAATCTTATTGTGCGTACCTTCGAAGAGATAAGGGAATTTCTTCCGCATCTCGCTCTCGGCTTCCCATGTGACCTCTTCACTGTTTGGGCCATGCCAAAGAACCTTTACTGACGGAAAGACCTTTGACCGATGTTTCTTCACCTGCCGATTAAATATAACTACCAGCTGCTCGGTGAACGAAAGATCGCGCTCCTGCTGGATAGTCTGGTGCTGAATCATGTGGTAAGGGTCATGAAAGTACTTGCGAAGTATCGATACATGAAATATGGGGTGAACATCTGGAAAAGTGGGCGGAAGTGCCAAACGATAGGCAACGGTACCAACTCGCTCAAGGATCTCAAAAGGACCCACAAATCTGGGACTAAGCTTCCTCCTCTTCCCAAATCTCATCACACCCTTCATCGGAGAAATCCGTAGGAATACATGATCTTCCACTGCGAACTCAAGTCTACGATGACGACGGTCAGCATAAGACTTCTGCCTGCACTGGGCTGCTCTCATCCTGTCCTGAATCAACTGGATCTTCTCCGTAGTCTTCTGGACTAGCTGTGGTCCCAAAATCCTGCTCTCGCTGAGTCGGTCCAACAGACTGGCGATCGACACTATCTCCCATACAAAGCCTCAAAAGGTGCTATCTGAATCGTCTCCTGATAACTATTATTATAGGAGATCTCTATCAACGGCAAGTGACGATCCCAACTGCCACCAAAATCAAGCACGCACGCACGAAGCATATCCTCAAGAGTCAGTATAGTCCGCTCTAACTGACCATCGGTTGGCGGATGGAAAGCGGTGCTAAAACTCAACAAGGTACCCAAAGCTTCCTGAAGTTTCTGCCTAAGACGGTTTGTAAACTGGGTGCCCCTGTCGGATACGATGCATATAGGAACGCCGTGCAAACGCACAATCTCATCAATGTATAACTGAGCATACTGAGCATATCCAAAAGAGGTCTTCACTGGAAGGAAGTGAGCCACTTTCGTCAACCGGTCAACAATCACCCAAATGGAGTCATACTCTCGACTGGACCTGGGTAGACCCACAACGAAATCCATGGAGATCTGCTCCCATTTCCACTCCGGAATGGGTAAAGGCTGCAACTCTCCTGCCGGTCTCTGATGCTCAGCCGTGACTTGCTGACAAGTCAGGCACCTCGAAACAAAGTCTGAAACATCGCTCTTCATCCCTTCCCACCAGTAGACATCTCTCAAGTCATGATACATCATGGTGGAACCGGGATGAACACTGTAAGCTGACTGATGTGTCTGCTCTAGGATTTCGCGTCTCATCCCTTCGGTATCTGGTACACACAGACGAGTTCCAAAACGTAGCACACCCCGGTCATCAATCACAAACTCTGAATCTCTACCCTGCCGAACATGCTCAAAAATCTCAGACAAACGGGCATCGTTGGGCTGCGCCTCACGAATACGATCAAGTAGAAGTGGACGGGCGTGGACATGAGCAAGCTGTCCACCAGTAGAAGTGAACTCGAACTGTACTCTACTGTAGCACAAGATCTGCCAATCTGCAGAAGACTGTCTCTAGACTACGCTCAAATAGAACAAGCTACCTCCGGGCCTTCGACTCAAAGCATCAACTACCACATTCGCCTTGCTCGGGTTATAAAGGATCTCACAATCATAATCCTTCACAAGCTCCATCCAACGGCGCTGCCTCAGATTCAGATCCAGCTGCTGGAAGATGTACTTCAAGCTCTTGTGGTCCGTGAAGATCTGACACGACTCTCCATATAAGTAGTATCTACAAATCTTAAGCGCAAAGACCACCACAGCCATCTCAAGATCATGAGTGGGATAGTTCTGCTCGTGCTTCTTCAGCTGCCGAGAAGCATAAGCGATAACTCTGTCATGTTGCATCAACACACAACCGAGTCCCACTCGAGAAGAATCACAATAAACGACAAAGTCGCCCGATCCAGAAGGCAAAGATAAAACTGGTGAAGTCGTCAACCGAGTCTTCAACTGCTGAAAACTCTGCTCGCATGCCTCAGTCCAAAGAAAAGGAACCCCTTTCGGGTCATCCGGTCAGCGGTGCAATGATACTCGAGAAATCCAGCACGAAGCGGCGGTAATAACCGGTTAAGCCCAAAAATCTACGGACCTCAGTCACTGATATAGGTCTGGGACAAATCTGTACGACCACGATCTTCTTCGGGTCCACACTGTTAGTTATATGTATGCCCTAGAGGCCATTACTATACATAGGATGTATATTGTAGTGGATGCTTGGACATATATAGGGATGACTTTCTTGCTCGATATGATAGTATGCTATCTGGTTACTCTTTACCTTAACGTGTACACTGATTGTCTCTCTGTTACATGTTGGTAAAGCCCTTAGGATGTGTACTTGACTACCTGGACTATGATGCGGATCATACTAGTGGGGACGTGGTAGTCCATAAGTACATCCTTCAAAGTCCCTAGTCGTGGGTGTATCGAGACGGGGCATCAATATACCAGAGTAGACTAGCGTGTAGCTTCTCGACCCATATAGATGGGCGATGGATGATCCCATATCCATTGGTGTTTGACATCAGAGATGATATACGGGTGCTCAGTGGAGACTGGGTACACTGGACGGACTCGCCGAGAACTCCCAGATGGTTTTATACCTTAGGTCAAATGACAGTTCTCTGGTGACACTGGTACAGGTTAGTCTGTATACCCGAGATCGTCATAGAGTCTTGTGTGATTCCCACTGTGCTTTGATTTCCACCTTACCACGTCCAAGAGGGCGTGCAAAACGGTGGTTTTTGGGTACAGTCCCGAGTCACATAGAGGCAATGAGCGATAGGAGGGATTTCGTCTCTCCCAGTATAGGGAGTTGATGTTACGCTGTGCTCGATTGGCTATAACAGGAAGTCCTTGGCCAAGGCTGCTTTAGGGATTTACTGGTAAGTGTTACCAGTAGTTTCTCGACCCGTTATGAGCCTCATATCGACACGACTTATCGAGTTATTGGGGTCTGACGTTTACCACCCCTAGACGAGATATGCGACATATCAGACGAACAGACCGGACTGTACGGTAGTGTTACTGGTTGGATTCACAGGAGTGTGAGCGGGCTTGCTCGTTGATCTTCTGATCGCTCAATACCCGGGTGGCCGTTACGTTTAGCAGACCGCTTGCGGCTTGTGGGTGTTTGATATGATCATCACCTACTGCCGGCGTATTGACGAGTCTTTAGAGTCCTACACAGGGGTTTCCTGGCTCAAGCGAAACGAAATAGGAGCGCATATGAGATATGTGCGGGACCGAGAATAATACCAGTATGTGATACTGTATTCTATTCTCGCGATTTGTATCATCGGTCGGTTATATGTGATATAGCCGGGTTACTGAATCAAGTGTTGATTCGATACATTGGTACACTTGATATTAGTCGGTTATATGCAATATGACCGGATCGTTAAATCAAGTGTTGATTTAATGATTTAATTTATAATTATATATTTGATATATTACTTTACATTAACTAGTATTGGTTCACTTAAGATTGATTTTATCACTTGAATGTGCACATTGTTTATATGTGATATATGCAAGTGTACATGTTTGTATCATGCTTGATGATACAAACAAGTTGAGTGTATGAGATTTGAACCAAATCAAGGTTAAATTAGGGTTTACTATTTTCCTAGCATATAACAAAAGAGTGTGACTTTTGTCAAAGTTATCAAGTTTCATGAAGCTTGATAAACATTGACAAAGTCAACTCTTTTGTCATTTGTATAAGATATTAGTTAACCTAACCCTTAACCTAATGCTTTGGTTAATTCTCTACATGAGTTAAGCATGAGGGCTTAACTCAACCATGGTTCCATTATTTATTGGATAAGTTTCATTTGGATAATTATTCTAATGATTCTTTTTCTTCTTCTTCTTCATCAAGCTCACAAAAGCTTGCTAGCTCCAATGGTGCCATGGGAAAAAGAGTGAGAAATCCAATTCTAAGTGAACCCACTTCCTATTTCTTCATCCTCTACTACTTGCCATGTAGTATAGGGTGTTCTCTTAACAAAGTTTTTGACCAAGTGAAGGAATAGCTTGAGTTTGAGTCTCCCCGACGTAGATCCTCTTCGGCATCGAAGTCAACGACCTAGCCCGATCATTTCTCCGACGAAACCATCGCTAGAGTCCGGGATCCGATGATCGAAGCGGAGGGACGTCAACACGGAGCTTTAGAAGTGGAGGACCAGATCTACAAAGGTTGTATTTCCATTCACTTAGTAGCAAAGTAGTTTGCTTGCTTGTTGTTTCGCCTAATCTCTAGTTAATGATCTAGTTTAGGCTTTCTCGGCACCGGAAAATTTGAATTTGGCATGGTTGATGCCTTGTGGAACCTCTTGTGTGTGCCTAGAAACCCTACAGTGGTATCAGAGCCTAGCTAGAGCTTTAGGCGAAGTGTATACGAAGTTAGAAACCCGATCGAACCCCGAAACCCCATACGACACCCCTCTCGGTACAAATTTTAAAACAGTGGATTTTTCCTAATTAAAAATATCCAAAAAATACAGCAGCTAATTATATGAGTTACTGTGGAGCACGTGCTCCTAAGTCGGCTAATGAGCCGCGGAACCGTGGCTCCACCCTGGCTTTCGCGGCGGTTCCGCGGCCATAAATATGACTCTTGTCACGTGCTCTGCACAGTAATGTCCAACTGAATTTCCTGTGTTTTCTGGGAATTTTTAAAATACACTCAAGAGTTGAGTTATCTAGGGTGTATTGGGGACTCGATGATTCGATCGGATTGTTAATTTTGTCTATGTGTTTTTCCGGGTAATTTTAGAATATGTTAAAAAGTTCGACCGGATATAAATACCTACTTTTTCCCCTGCCGGGAAATTTCCAAGTGTTGTATTTTTCCGTCGTTTAAGAACGTTCTAAGTAGTGCAAGTAACGCGATGGACCCTCTAAAAGACAACAAACCTTAACTCGATTATGTGACCGTCTTGAACTGCCATTTGAACCTTAGGGTTTGGGGAAGTACGACGTGCCACATGTGAGGCGTTGGCTTGACCCTTCTACGGCTGGACCGTTAGTACTGTGGAATGAAGTGAATGTTTTTAAACTTATTTCATGTGTTGAGCTGTTTCGGGAAAACTTGGGTGTTTGAATGTTCGATCGGAAAGTTTAACATTTTCTATTTATCTGGAATGTGATACAATATTTGGAATCCACAAGTAGTTATGAGATAACTAATTTGGATGTTATGAACATAGCAGTTTAGTCTCAATTGATCGGTTGCCACGGAATTTTGATGCGATCAAAAGTCCGTCGCAATCACGTAGCGTACGCGGATACTCGCTGGGTAAACTTAATAGACAGCCATGCCCCATAGCCCCGACCAAGTGACTGTAGGAGAACCCCGTCGTCAAAAGCATCCGTTCGGGTGCTCGCGGCAACGGTGTTCCGCCTTAGTGCACTTCGTCGACGGCATCCGGGGGTGCGGCCGTCTACTAAAGTTTGCGACGAGCATTCGATCAGTTTATCGGGAATCTTGTTGAATTGCTCGACTAGATATTGAAAAGTGTTTTCAATATTGAGACTAAAATGCATGGTTTATAATTGTTAGGCATGCGATGTCTAAGGAATTCATTGGTTAGGCATGCGATGTCTAAAGAGTTTGCGGATTCCAACTGTTGTAGTTTTACACTTTCTTTTCTGCGACCGTAAGTGTAATATGTGATATCGCCGTTTTCGTTGCTATATGTCAACAACAATTGGGATACGCACATTTACTTACGTTGATGACATGTGATGTTATGTGTTGCTGGATATGTTATATTGGATCGTCGCGTTTTGAATAGCCGGGGGTTTTATGTGAGATGAGAGTTTTTCATTTTCATTCATGTAAAATTTGTTGTATGTAATATTCTTTTATTGGGGCATTTCCGGGTTGAGGTTGCTGTCACCATTTGTATATTATTTACTTTTCCGCACTAGGATAGACCCAAGGAGGAGAGCACAAGTAACCGGGTTCTAGAGTCCAGTGGGAGACCAACTCGAGGAGTCGAGTCCGGGTCTCCTAACTCTAGAATTGGTAGGGTTGCTTACCACTCTCGTAGGGGTTTAGGGGGTGTGGGTTTGGCTATTCATCGCGACCGTGGAATCCGTGTTTTATACAGGCTCGTATTGAAAACACGGACGTCCTAGTATATCCAATGTTTCATATATTTCTTCTGCTGCGATATCTGTGATGTGATCATTTGATATGTTGTGATAGATACAGTATGTAGTACATACGATATATTATATAGACGTTACTTATGTTTTACACCCACGCTAGCCCTGCCCCACTCTGCCGTTAGTTACCTAACCTAACGGTGCACGAGGGGACATCGAGGCGAATGTGGATGGCATAAGTGTACGTCGTATTTATCTGTGATGTTTAGGTGATTTAAATGATAGGACTTCATTAATGTGATTACTGAAAGAAAAGAAACCTAAAAGATGTTGTGGAATCGAATTTTCAAAAACAGGTAGCTATAGTTCTTGCTTTGCATCGCGGTGTTCCTTGTAGAACATCCTGCACCTTCTTCGATAAGGAAAGGGCCGAGATCCCTTCACCGGGAGTGACCACTTTAGCAATAGCTGGCAGATGCTACAACCCTCGGTTTGTCTTTTGATTGCTTTTAGAGTTTTTGCTTTGCACAGCGGTATATATGATATATCCTGCACCTTATTCAATGAGGAAAGGGCCGACGATCCCTTCACCGGGAGTGACCCCTTTAGCAAAAACTAGAATAGCCTCAAAAGAACTCCATTTTAAAATCATTCGATTCTACAACGATATCAAGTTCATTACGCAAAGGGTTTTCTTGAAAACCTGTCGTAGCCCTCCGTCGTTTCAGATAAGTACTAGTTAGTATTCGTGCTACGTTTGTTGACTATGTTAAGACGTAGTGTGCGGTAGCTAATTAGTGCTTATCTGTATAAGCATATGATGTGATTGGATTAGGGTAGTCGTGCGACTTTGTTGACTATGTTAAGGGTCGTGCGGGTGGGTTTAATTCAATCAGGAAATGACGGGTTTAACTTGACCAGCACTTATGATTTGTTGACTATGTTAAGATCATATAGCTGCCAGGGGCAAAATATTATTGGGAATTTCAAGTGTTGAAATTTGCAATGAGATTGCATACCTTCTATGAGATAGTTGGATCCCGATACCCACTGCGAGTAATTGTTACTCCTGGGAGAGTTTTACACATTACAGTTAGCCGATCAAGTAGGTGTCTAGAAAGGTGTCAACGGGGTTACGCCTCTCAGAAAACGAAGTTTATTGTAATTAGGTCCGTGCGAAAGCACGGGGAACCTCCCTCAAAGTACTGACACTGGCCTGGCTGAAAGATTGGCAAACTTGTAGCGTGTAATTAATCCCGGCTAGTCTTTCCTTTTAGGGTTTGAAGGAAGATTTGATAAAAACAGTGGGAGCCATCCTGATTAGATAAAATAATAACCAATCTGATCTTGCAAGAGCGCACGCAGAGTGTTTTCTTCTCTCTCTCTCCTGGTAGCGACCATGTCACGCCTTAATCAAGATAATAATACGGATGTATTGACCAAACCCGCTTGTTATACTAAGCTGGGGAACGTTGGTCCCGCTGCAACTTATAATTGTTATAAGACAGAGTAGGAAATTGGGGATTACCAGAATTCCCGTGCCGCCCAAACGAAGAAAGTGCATACCGATGCATCATCTTCAGGTGTGTTCATTATAGAGAACTGTTTCTCAATGTCCTTTACGTCCTGGGTATATGATACCGGATCAGGATCCCACATATGTAATATATTACATGGGCTACATAAAGGTAGAGAACTGAGGACGGGTGATAAGTTTCATGAGGCAGAAAACGGTGCAAGTGTTGCAGCCAGGTCTGTTGGTCACTGTCACCCTGTATTACCTGAATACATTGATTCTGAACAAATGTCATTAGATACCGAACCTGATATACAAAATCATATCAGTCTCTTTATTAGTAAAGAAGGATATAATTTTGTATTGATTGGATAATGTTTTGAACATTTCCTATATCAAGAGTTGATCGGTTCAGGCACGTTATCTAAAAGCATTGACGTTCTAAATCAAACTACAGTTCTTAGTATATAGAACACACACAAGAGGAAGAGTTCAGAAATGAACGAATCCTTCTTGAGGCATTGTAGACTAGGTCATATCAATGCGACCCGACTAGCTGAAGTTACATTAAGATGCATATTTAAATTAGTTTGAATTTACATCTTGTGAAACTTGCCAGTCATGTCACAGAGATAAGATGACCATAGCTCTGTTTATTGGAAACAGAGAAAGAGTTAGTGAACTCTTGGGATTGATACATGCTGATGTATGAAGGTTCCCTGTCTACACATGCCAAGACCAGTTCTTTGTACTTCATTACATTCTCTGATGATCTCTCAAGATTCAGACATATGTTCCTGTTGAAACACAAGTCCGAAATTTTTGAGATATTCACAGAATATAAGTTGGAAGTAGAGAACCAAAATACGGGTATAAGTATTATGTCCTTTGATGTGATCAAGGTGGAGAATACTTGAGCACGGAATTCCTGGATTATTCTAAAAGAGAATGAGATTCTCTCTCAGCATTACTCCTCCGTATACACCATAGCACGATGGTATATCGGGGCGGAGCAATAACACCCTATGTGATATGGTGTGCTCTATGATGAGTACTACTGAGTTTCCTATTTCCTTTTAGGGAGTTATGCACTTATGAAGTTGCATACCTATTGAATAGGGTTCCGATCAAATCAGTTGCCTACCACTTCATATGAGATATGGAACGGGAAGAGCCCATCTCTTAAGTCAGTTAAGATTTGGGATTGTCCGGCCTATGTCTAAAGGAAAAATCCGGACAAGCTCGAGGCAAAGTCAGATCTGTGGAAGTTTGTTGGATATCCCAAGCATTCGCAAGGGAATATCTTCTACCTAACCGAGGAACAAAAATGTTTTGTTTCTCAGCATGCCATCTTTGTGAAAGGGAATTTCTTGTGAAGAAATTTTCGGTTATGAGGTAGAACTGGAAACAGTTCCAGCTATACAAACTGCAGCTGATGATTTGGTAGAACCAAAGGATTCAATAGCAACCAACGAACCTCAGCCTCTCCGCCGATCTAGTAGGTTTCCTCACCCACCCGAGAGATACTCCGGTTTCTCTATGATAGTGGGAGCGAGGATTGCATCATGGGATGATGACCTAACTAGTTTCGAGCTGGCCATCAGGAGTGGGACTCTGTAAGAATGGCTGGATGTTTATCGATCTGAGATGGAATCCTTTTACACCAACAAAGTATGGACTTTGGTTGCTTTATCTGAAGGGTTAAATCACCATCAGGAGCAAGTATATCTTGAGAAGATTACTTGGTGTACATGGAAAAGTTGAGACTTTCAAAGCTAGACTTGTTAAAGGTTTGCATCATTGACCAGCTGTGGATTGTAATGAAACTTTTTCTAAGTACCTATGCTTAAGTCCATCCAGATCCTACTTGCCACGGCTACATACCATGACTACGATATCTGGCGGTTGGGTGTCATGACTGCTTTTCTAAATGATGTTTTAGAAGAGAGAGTCTGTAAGTACACAGTCAGAGAGCTTCGTAGACAGTGGGAGCAGTGGAAATGTGTGCAAGATGTTTTATGTGATAAAGCAGGTATCGCGGAGTTGGAACATCTGTTTTGATGTGGTAGTCAAAGAGTTTGACTTCATCAAAATGGTAGATGAACCTTGTATATACAAAAAGGAAGTAGGGAGTATGGTGGTGATCCTCGTAGAGTACGTGGATGACATACTCATGATAGGGAAGAAGTTTCCTATGCTACGCTCGGTCAATCTCCGCTTATCACAAGGATTCTCCATAGAGGATCAAAGTGATACCTACTAAATCCTGGGTTTTGGATCTATGAGATAGATCTAATTGGATGTTAGGATACTCACTGGTTGTAGTGAGATGGTATCAATTGATCCTGGAGAGAATCACTGGAAAGGTTCCAGGGTGATAAGGACGACTGAATGTCAGTCACAGGCATTGTCTTTACCCTCAGTAAAGGGACGGTATATTGGAAGAGTTCCAAGCTAGATACCGTGGCATACTAGACGATAAAGGCTGGATACATCGCTACCAAAGATGCTACCAAAGAGGCAGTCTGGGTGTATATTAGTTCATGAGATGAACTTCGTTCCTCCCATTGTGTGACAATAGAGTTGTGGCTTATGCCAAGGAACGCCCGTCCCATCAGTGATCCAGACATATTCTTAGGCAGTATCACCTGATCGTGGAGATGGTTGATCTCCAGGAGATCGAGGTTAGGAGAGTAGACTCAGAGGACAACACGGCGGATCCACTCACAAAGGCCTTTTCCCAGAGAGAGACTTTTATGGGATGGTTGAGTATGAGATACTACAACCACTGCTATCAGATGGACCTAGTGCAAGTGGGAGATTTTTAGTTATATGTAGGCCCTAGAGGCCATTACTATACATAGGATGTATATTTTAGTGGATGCTTGGACATATATAGGGATGACTTTCTTGCTCGATATGATAGTATTCTATCTGGTTACTCTTTACCTTAACGTGTACACTGATTGTCTCTCTGTTACATGTTGGTAAAGCCCTTAGGATGTGTACTTGACTACCTGGACTATGATGCAGATCATACTAGTGAGGACGTGGTAGTCCATAAGTACATCCTTCAAAGTCCCTAGTCATGGGTGTATCGAGACGGGGCATCGATATACCAGAGTAGAGTAGCGTGTAGCTTCTCGACCCATATAGATGGGCGATGGATGATCCCATATCCATTGGTGTTTGACATCAGAAATGATATACGGGTGCTCAGTGGAGACTGGGTACACTGGACGGACTCGCCGAGAACTCCCAGATGGTATTATACCTTACGTCAGATGGCAGTTCTCTAGTGACACTGGTACAGGTTAGTCTGTATACCCGAGATCGTCATAGAGTCTTGTGTGATTCCCACTGTGCTTTGATTTCCACCTTACCACGTCCAAGAGGGCGTGCAAAACGGTGGTTTTTGGGTACAGTCCCGAGTCACATGGAGGCAATGAGCGATAGGAGGGGTTTCGTCTCTCCCGGTATAGGAAGTTGATGTTGCGCTGTGCTCGATTGGCTATAACAGGAAGTCCTTGGCCAAGGCTGCTTTAGGGATTTACTGGTAAGTGTTACCAGTAGTTTCTCGACCCGTTATGAGCCTCATATCGACACGACTTATCGAGTTATTGGGGTCTGACGTTTACCACCCCTAGACGAGATATGCGACATATTAGACGAACAGACCGGACTGTACGGTGGTGTTACTGGTTGGATTCACAGAAGTGTGAGCGGGCTTGCTCGTTGATCTTCTGATCGCTCAATACCCGGGTGGCCGTTATGTTTAGCAGACCGCTTGCGGCTTGTGGGTGTTTGATATGATCATCACCTACTGCCGGCGTATTGACGAGTCTTTAGAGTCTTACACAGGGGTTTCCTGGCTCAAGCGAAACAAAATAGGAGCGCATATGAGATATGTGCGGGACCGAGAATAATACCAGTATGTGATACAGTATTCTATTCTCGCAATTTGTATCATCGGTCGGTTATATGTGATATAGCCGGGTTACCGAATCAAGTGTTGATTCGATACATTGGTACACTTGATATTAGTCGGTTATATGCAATATGACCGGATCGTTAAATCAAGTGTTGATTTAATGATTTAATTTATAATTATATATTTGATATATTACTTTACATTAACTAGTATTGGTTCACTTAAGATTGATTTTCTCACTTGAATGTGCACATTGTTTATATGTGATATATGCAAGTGTACATGTTTGTATCATGCTTGATGATACAAACAAGTTGAGTGTATGAGACTTGAACTAAATCAAGGTTAAATTAGGGTTTACTATTTTCCTAGCATATAACAAAAGAGTGTGACTTTGGTCAAAGTTATCAAGCTTCATGAAGCTTGATAAACATTGACAAAGTCAACTCTTTTATCATTTGTATAAGATATTAGTTAACCCAACCCTTAACCTAATGCTTTGGTTAATTCTCTACATGAGTTAAGCATGAGGGCTTAACTCAACCATGGTGCCATTATTTATTGGATAAGTTTCATTTGGATAATTATTCTAATTATTCTTTTTCTTCTTCTTCTTCATCAAGCTCACAAAAGCTTGCTAGCTCCAATGGTGCCATGGGAAAAAGAGTGAGAAATCCAATTCTAAAGTGAACCCACTTCCTATTTCTTCATCCTCTACTACTTTCCATGTAGTATAGGGTGTTCTCTTCACAAAGTTTTTGACCAAGTGAAGGAATAGCTTGAGTTTGAGTCTCCCCGACGTAGATCATCTTCGGCATCGAAGTCAACGAACTAGCCCGATCATTTCTCCGACGAAACCATCGCTAGAGTCCGGGATCCGATGATCGCAGTGGAGGGACGTCAACACGGAGCTTTAGAAGTGGAGGACCGGATCTACAAAGGTTGTATTTCCATTCACTTAGTAGCAAAGTAGTTTGCTTGCTTGTTGTTTCGCCTAATCTCTAGTTAACGATCTAGTTTAGAGTTTCTCGGCACCGGAAAATTTGAATTTGGCATGGTTGATGCCTTGTGGAACCTCTTGTGTGTGCCTAGGAACCCTACACACACGAATACCGTCTCCCGTAACTACATGCCCAAGAAGTCAACACTATCAAGCCAGAATGCGCACTTCGAGAATTTAGCAAACAGCTGGTGCTTTCTTAATGTCTGTAAAACAATCCTCAAGTGATGCTCATGCTCCTCTCGACTTCTGGAGTAGACCAGAATGTCGTCAATAAACACAATAATGAACTGGTCGAGGAACGGCCTAAAAATCCGGTTCATCAAATCCATGAACGCTGCTGGGGCATTGGTGAGTCCGAACGACATCACCAAAAACTCATAATGCCCGTAGCGCATACGAAAAGCAGTCTTCGGAATGTCATCATTTCAAACCCGCAACTGATGATAACCCGGCCTCACATAAATCTTGGAAAAATGTCCCGCACCCTGGAGATGATCAAACAAATCGTCAATGCGAGGTAATGGATACCTATTCAGCACCGTAACTCGGTTCAATTGACGATGATCAATACACAACCTCAAACTGCCGTCCTTCTTCTTGACGAATAGAACAGGAGCTCCCTAAGGCGAAACACTCGGACGCACAAGTCCCCTATCAAGCAACTCTTGCAACTGATCCTTAAGCTCCGTCGGGGCCATCCGATAAGGCGGTATAGATATAGGCCCCGTGCCGGGGATCAAATTAATGCAAAACTCAATATCGCGCTCTTGCGGCAACCCAGGTAACTCATCAGGAAATACGTCGGGAAACTCTCTCATAATAGGAACCTGGTCCAACGAATCTACTGTGGCTCCAGTATCATGAATAAAGGCTAAGAATCCCCGACATCCTCTCCTCAAGAGCCGACTAGCGCAAAGGGAAGAAATCAAACTGTGAGGGGCGACACTATGGTCCCCCTGCACAACAAGAACTGACTCGCCTGGAAAACAAAACCTGACTGCCTTCTCACGGCAGTCCACAGACGCATAGCAAGTAGCTAACCAGTCCATACCAAGGAGAACGTCAAAGTCCAATATATCAAGAAGGATTAAGTCGACGGACGAATCTCTATCTCCAATACGAACGACACATGACCGAAACACATGTCGCGCAACAAAAGACTCTCCAACATGAGTAATCACGACAAGCGGCTGATCTAGCAAAGACGACTCTCGGCCCAACCTCGGCACGAAGTGTGTGGAAACATACGAGTGTGTAGATCCCAGATCAAATAAAACGTGCGCATCGAAAGAACATACTTAAAGAGTACCTGTCACGACTGCATTCGACGCCTACGCGTCCTGATGAGTCAAAGAAAATACACGAGCCCGCCCTCTACTGGCAGCTGGCTGTCATCCGCCTCTGACACCCCGTCCTCTTTGAATGTGACCGCCACGACCACAGCCCCTCTGAGCATCCGCCTGGCGTGGAGCAATAACGGGCGTATGAGGCAATGCCCTCTGGGGTGGTGCAGGTAGGAAGGTGACATAAGGAACCTCTGCCCCATCCTGGCATGCCTCAATACAATCTCTGATATAGTGATACAGACTCCCACATCGAAAACATCCCCACGATGGCTGCTGACCCTGTGGGTAGGTGCTTCTGCTATCATTACGACCTGGAGGGGGTCTGCCGCGACGCCTACCCATCTGCCTCTGGGCTGATACATTGGTCCAAATCCTCTTCGATCTCGAAATGACTGAAGTCTCAGAAATACGCTCCTCTACCAGTAGGGCTGCGTCCACCACGGCTTCATATGTATCAAAATACTGGTCTCCAATAGAGAGGAACAACTATGTAACCAGTCCCCGTACAAATCTCTTGACCCGCCTCTCTTCAGTATCCACCAAATATAGAGCATACACGAATAGCTTGGTAAACTGAATGTCATACTTCGCCACTGTCATATCCGGAGTCTGGCGCAACGACTCAAATCTATGAGCTCGAGCATCTCTAATGCTCCGCGGAAGAAAACGAGCAAGAAACACTGTCGTAAACTCAACTCAGGTCATAGGAGGAAGACCTGCGGCTCGGCCTCTCACCAAATACTCGCACCAAGTCTAGGCAAGACCCTCCAGACGAAAACTAGCAAACTCTACCCATCTCGCATCGGAGCATCTCAACGAACGACTGATCCTGGCCATCCGATCAATGAACGACTGCGGATCCTTAGCTGCGTCGGTGCAGGTAAAAACCGGAGGCTTCAGCCTCATGAACTCAGATAATGATAAGGCGATAACCTCTGTAGCTACAAGTATGACTGCCTGAACAGTAGGTACCATCATGGTCCCCGTAACAGGTGGAACAACCTCCGATCTCTGCGCCCGACTGGCCTCAACCAACGATCCCATCATCTGACGCAAATCCTGCATACCGGCCTCCAGCCTAGTAATACGATCTGGCGAAGGTGGATCAATCTTCTCCTATAGAATAGGCGTACCGCCCTGGTCAGTCCTCTTCTCTGACAAGCCTGCCCTGACCTCGGCTCTAGCAGCAGCCCTCTGTGCCGTCATAGTCTTCGGCAGCATAGTGGCTGAAATAGGGAAACATGATTCGATCAGAACAAAGAAATCGAATCATAAGGATACATGGAATCAAGGAAGGAATGACAAGAAATATGTCCTAAGGCCACTTAGGCGGAGTACCGTGTCTTAAGTATGCCGCGGAACAAACACACGCTATGTTGGAAAAGTTCTAAGCTAGATACCGTGGCAGACTCAATGATAAAGGCTGAATACATTGCTACCAACGATGCAACCAAAGAGGCTGTCTGGATGAAGATGTTCATTAGATGAACATGGTGAGGTTCCTACCATTGTGGTGACAATGGAGCTGTGGCTTTGGCCTAGGAACCCCGGCCCCATCAGTGATCCAGACATATTCTTAGGTCTCCGGGAGATCGAGGTCAGGGCGATCGATGTCAGGAAAGTTGAGACGAAGAATAACACAGCGGAACCACTCACGAAAGCCATTCCCTAGAGAGACTTTAAGGGATGTTGGGTATGGGATACTACAACAACTGGCCTTAGTGCAAGTGGGAGATTGTTAGTTGTATGTATGCCGTAGAGGCCATTATTTTACATGATTGTATATTATAGTGGATGCTTGGACATATATAGGGAGGAATTTGTTGCTCGACATGATAGTATGCTATCTGGTTACTCTTTATCTTAACATGTATACTTGTACTATCTCTCTGTTACATATTGATAAAGCCCTTAGAATGTGTACTTGACTACCAGGACTATGATGCAGATCATACTAGTGGGGCCAGGGTAATCCACAAGTACATCCTTTAATTGTTCCTAGTCGAGGGTGTATCGAGATGGGGCATCGATATTCCAGAGTAGACTAGCGTATACGCTTCTTGACCCATTTGATGGGCGATGGATGATCCCATATCCATTGGTGTTTGACATCAAAGATGGTATACGGGTGCTTAGTAGAGACTAGGTACACTGAACAGGACTCACCGAGAACTCCTAGATGGTATTATACCTAACGTCACATAGCAGTTCTCTGGTGACACTGGTACAGGTTAGTCTGTAGACCCGAGATCGTCAAAGAGTCTTGTGTGATTCCCACTGTGCTTTGATTTCCACCTTACCATGTTTAAGAGAGCGTGCAAAACGGTGGTTTTTGGGTACAGTCCCGAGTTACATGGAGGCAATGAGCGATAGGAGGGGTTTCGTCTCTCCCGGTATTGGGGGTTGATGTTGTGTTGTGCTCGATTGGCTATAACAGGAAGTCCCTGGCCAAGGATGATACTGAGATTTACTGGTAAGTGTTATCAGTAGTTTCTAGACCCGTTATGAGCCTTACATCGGCACGACTTATCAAGTTATTGGGGTCTGGCGTTTACCACCCCCAGACTAGATATGCAACATATCAGACGAAAGACCGGACTGTACGGTAGTGTTACTTATTGGATTCACGGGAGTATGAACAAGATTGCTTGTTGATCTTCTGATTGCTTAATACCCGGGTAGCCGTTACGTCCAGCTAGTACCGCTGACGGCTTATGGGTGACTAATATGATCATCACCTCCTGCCGGCGTATTGACGAGTCTTCAGAGTCCTACACAAAGGTTTCCTATCTCATGTGAAACGAAGTAGGGCACATATGTGATATGTGAGGTGTTAGGAATATGTATGCCCTAGAGGCCATTATTGTTGATATAGTGGATGCTTGGACATATATATATAGGACTTTCTTGCTCGACATGATAGTATGCTATCAGGTTACCTTTATCTTAACATGTAGACTGGTATTTATATTGTCTGTCTCTTACATGTTGATAAAGCCCTTAGGATATGTCCTTGACTACCGGGACTATGATGAGATCATACTAGTGGGGCAAGGGTGGTCCAAAAGTACATCCTTTAATAAGTTCCTAGTCGACGGAATATCGAGACTAGGGCATCGATATTCCAGAGTAGACTAGTGCGTAAGTTTCTTGTCCCTTAGAGGGCGATGGTTGATCCCACAACTATTGGTGTGTGACATCAAAGATTGTACATAGGTGCTAATTAGAGAATGGGTACACCGAACAGGACTCGCCGAGGACTCCTATGTGGTAGTATACCTATCGTCAGATAGTTGTCC
Organism: Agapanthus africanus; assembly: GCA_030015575.1. NCBI lineage: Eukaryota > Viridiplantae > Streptophyta > Magnoliopsida > Asparagales > Amaryllidaceae > Agapanthus > Agapanthus africanus. The sequence continues at coordinate 303,907,902 of JASDDO010000031.1, read as the reverse complement.
TCTGGTGACACTGGTACAGGTTAGTCTGTAGACCGGAGATCGTCATAGAATTTTGTGCGGCCCACTGTGCTTTGATTTCCTCCCTACCACGCTCAAAGCAGACGTGTAAACAGGTGGATTTTGGGTACAATCCCGAGTCGCATGGAGGCAATGAGCGATAGGAGGGGTTTCGTCTCTCCTGGTATTGGGGGTTGATGTTGCGCTATGCTCGATTGGCTATAACTGGAAGTCCCTGACCAGGGCTGCTTATGAGATTTACTGATAAGTGTTATCAGTAGTTTCTCAACCTGTTATAGGCCAGACATCGGCATGACTTATCACGTTACTGGGGTCTGTCGTTTACCACCCCTAGACATGATATGCGACATATCAGACGAAGAGACCGGATTGTACGGTAGTGTTACTGATAGGCTTCATGGAGAGTATGGACAAGCTTGCTTGTTGATCTTCATATCGCTCAATACCCGGATAGCCGTTACGTCCAGCTAGTACCGCTGATGGCTTTTAGGTGACTGATGTGATCATCACCTACTGCTGGCGTATTGACGAGTCTTTAGAGTCCCACATAGATGTTTCCTGGTTCAAGAGAAACGAAATAGGACACATATATGATATGTGTGTGGGCCTGATTAAATACGTGTATGTGATGCCGTATTATAATCTGGAAGTTATTTGTTATCGGTTCGGTTATATGTGATATAACCAGATTATCGAATCAAGTGTTGTTTTGATAATATGATACACAGATAAATGATATTAATCGGTCATATGTGATATAACCGGATTATTAAATCAAGTGTTGATTCAATAATGTGATATATATTATATGTTATATAATTATATCTTAACTAATATTATTAGCTCACTAATTATTCTTCATAATATATATATATATATATATATATTAATATATATGATATATATATATATAATGAAGCATGCTTGATTTTCTATTTTTGAGAAAAATAGAAATGAGGTGTAAAATGAGAGCATGGTTGCAAGCATGGGCTTTATTCATAGTTTATTCATCTTGACTCACTATTCAAGCATGGTTGCAATTTTATATTGCAAAATTCCATGCTTGAATGAGTGGGGGTCAAGAGTTGTCATTCATTCTAACTTCATTCTCAACATTTAGCCATTTTCTTGAGTTTCTCCCATGGTTGCTCTCTAGCTTCTTCTTCTTCCTCAATTGCTATAGTTCAAGCTTCAGCCCTCACATGTGATGTGAATCATGAAACTTGAACACAAACTTGTGAGCTTTTAACATCCCCTACTTCACCATCCTACACTTGACTAGCGATCGAGTGTAGCGTGTTTACTACGCTAAAGAGTTTAGTATAGAGGTAGCTTGAGGTGGAGGGACTTCGCATGGATCATCTTCGGCACGAAGGTCATCGGAGGAAGCTCGTCCAAAGCCTCAAGTGGAGCCTAGTGGAGTCACAGGACTACTACACAGAGCATGTGAAGTGAAGGGCTCGATCTATGAGGGTATAGCCATCTTTCATTTCATATAGTTTTCTTTATATCAAACCTTAACCCTAATATTCTAGCAAAGATCTTGGATAGTCTAGCTTAGCACCAATAAAAAATTGAATTTGGCATGCTTGATGCCACTTGGAACCTCAAGGTGGTGCTAGGATCGACTTTCATGGTATCAGAGCCAAGCTAGAACATTAGGGTAGCTTGTAGCGACGTTAGAAATCCATCGTTTTTGTCGTGCAAAAACTGCCGATAAAAACAGTTTCCAAAATGATGTTTTGAGTTGTTTGTACACCCCGCGGGCTCACGGTTTGAACCGAGAATCTGCGAGGTGGAGCGTGCACACCTCGGGGATACCCTGGGGGGACCAGAGGCCAGACCCATGCCCCAAGGCCACCACAAGGTGTTCTTGGGTAGGTGACCCGAGAGCACCCTAACTGGGTGCTCTCGGGTCTGCCTTCACCTAGGGGGCACTTCGAGGTGACCCCTAGGGGTAGGTACCCCCCCTAAGGCCCCCCATTTGATAGTTAATTTTGGGATCTTTGCACCCGCGAAGATTCGGGCGGGTTTCGAGTTCGTTTCAACTCCCAGATTGGCTTAAAACGATCGGTTTTGGAACTTTAGCTCACTGGATTTTTCATGTCTTGGAAAAATTGGTTAAGTTTGCTAATTGCGTGCGGAATTCTAATGTCATGGTTAATTTACAAGCTTTATGATGTGTGATACAATTATTAGAATCCGGATTAATTATTTTTATGCAAACTAGTTAGTATTTGTAAACCTAGCCGTTTAGTCTCAATTGATCGATTGCCACAAAGTTTTGATTCGGATCAAAACTCCGTCGCAATCGCGTATTGTACGCGGTCACTAAGTCGAGAATCTTATTGAATTATCCGAAAACCAATTGAAAAGTTTTTTCAATTTGAGACTAAAATGCAAGTTTTATAAGTTAGACATGAAATCCGGAATATGAGATATTCCGGGTTTATGATGTCTAAGAATATTGCGGATTCTAATTATTGTAGTTTTCTGTTTTCTTTTCTGCGACCGTAAGTGTAATATGTTGGGTATCCCAATCTCGTTGCTATATGTCGACAAGTTTTAGGGATACGCATATTTGCTTACGTTGATGATATGTGATATCATGTGTTGCTGTTGAAATGATTTATTGGATCGTCGTGAAAGAATAACCAGGGGGTTCTATGTGAGATGAGAGTTTTTATTTTCATTCATGTAAAATCTGTATGTAATATTCTTTTATTGGGGAACTTCTGGGTTGAGGATGATGTCACCATTGTTGTATATCATTTACTTTTCCGCATTAGGATAGACCCAAGGCGGGAAGCATAAGTAACCGGGCTCTAGAGTCCAGTGGGAGACCATCTCATGGAGTTGAGGCCCGGTCTCCTAACTCTAGAATTAGCAGGGTTACTTGCCACTCCCGTAAGGGTCTAGGGATGTGGGTTTGGCTATTCATCACGACCGTGGAAGCCGTGTTTTACATTACTGGCTAAATTTAAAACATGGACATCCTAGTATATCCAATATTTCATATATTTCTTGTGCTGCTTGATTCTTTGATGTTGATCATATAACTGCGTGAGACGAATGTACTATTATATATATGATATATAATAAACGTTGCTTATGTTTTGCACCTGCGCTAGTCCAGCCCCCGCTCTGCCGGTAGTTAAGTAACCTAACAGTGCATGACGGGGCCCCATGGCGAATGCGGATGGCATAAACGTACGTTCTATTTTCATTTCATTTTTCTGTAATGTTTAGGAAACATTTATTGATGGGACTTCATTAATGAGATTAATGAAAAGAAAGAAACCAAAATATGTTGTAGAATCAAATTTTCAAAAAGGGTAGCTCTAGTTCTTGCTTTGCATAGTGGTATTCCTTGATGAATATCCAGCACTTCATTCGATGAGGAAAGAGCCGAGATACCCTCACCGGGAGTGACCTCTTTAGCGAAACTAGCAAATGCTACAACTCACTTGGTTTTTTTTTTGATAGAATCTTTAGTTCTTGCTTTACATAGTGGTATTCCTGAATATCCTGCACGTCATTCGATGAGGAAAGAGCCGAGATCCCTTCATCGGGAGTGACCTCTTTAGCGAAACTAGCAAAAGCCTCAAAAAACTCCTTTTCAAAAACATTAGATTCTACAACAATATCAAGTTCATTACGCTCATGGTTTTCTTAAAAACATGCGTAGCCTTCAGTCATTTCAGATAAGTGCTGTTTTAGTATTCGTGCTACGGTTGTTTGGCCTCCGTCAAGGCGTAGTGTGCAGTAGCTGATTAGTACTTATTTGTAGCATGTGATGCGATTGGATTAGGGCAGTCGCACGGCATTGTTTGGCCTCCGTCAAGGTTCGTACGGGTGGGTCTAATTCAATCAAGAAATGAACGGGTTGAACTTGACTAGCGGCCTATAGGTTGTTTGGCCTCCGTCAAGGTCATAGGACGCTAAGGGTAAAAACCATTATCGGGAATTTCAAGTGTTTAAATTTGCAATGAGATTGCATACCTTCTATATGATAGTTGGATCCCGATACCCACTGCGAGTAAGAGTTACTCCTGGGAGAGTTTTGCACTTTACAATTAGCTAATTAAGTAGGTATCTAGAAAAGTGTCAACGGGGTTATGCGTCTAGAGAAACGAGGTTTATTTTAATTAGGTTTGTGCGAAAGCACGGGGAACCTCCTTCGGAGTACCGATACCTGCCTGGCCGAACAATTGGTGAACCTGTAGGGTGTAATTAATCCCGGCTAATTTTACCTTTTAGGGTTTGAAGGAAGATTTGATAAAAACAGTGGGAGCCATCCTAATTAGATAAAATAACCAATCTAATCTTGTAAAGAGCGCATGCAAAGTGATTACCCTTCTTTCTCTCCTAGTAGCGACTAATGAAATGCCTTAATCAAGATAATAATATGGATGTTTTGACCGAACCTACTTATTATACTGGGCTAGGTTCCTCTCTATCTTATGATTGTCATAAGTTTGAGCAAGGAATATGGGAATATTCGGATTTCCACGCCACCCCAAACGAAGAATAAGCATGATGATGTATTGTCTTAGGGTGTGTTCGTAACAAGGACCTGTTTCTCAGTTACCTCTACGTCCTGAGTATTGGATACCGGATCATGATCCCACATATGTAATTTGTTACATGGGCTATAGAAAGGTGGAGAACTGGGAAATGGTGATGTCTCTAGTAGTAGAGATGGTGCAATTGTTGCAGCCAAAACAGTTGGCAGATATCACCTAGTGTTACCAACTGGTAATATAATGATTCTGAGCGACTGTTATATCATATCAATAATATTGTGAATATTTTCCTAAATCAAATATTGATTGGGTAAGGTAAGTTGTATAACAGTGTACACGTTCTGAATCAAACTACAGTTCTAAACGTACAGAATACAAACAAGAGGAACAGTTCAGAAATGAACGAAGTCTTCTTGAGGCATTGTAGACTAGGTCATATCGATGAAACAAGACTAGCTAAAGTTCTATAAGGATGCATATTTGAATCTATTCGAATTTATATCTTATAAAACTTGTCAGTCATGTCTCAAAGACCAAGGTGACCGAATCTCCATTTACTGGAAACAGAGAAAGAGCTACTGAACTTTTGGTGTAACATTTCAAAAAAATTAAATATTATTTTTGGGGAATTTTTGTAATTTAATATTATTTTTAATGAATATTTTAATATTTCGGTATAATTAAATACCGATAAATGGGGAAAATTTTGGAAAAATTATAGAAAATTCTAAAATAGGGTATTTTGTGGAATTATGCCATTTTAAAGTTTTTATGGTTAAGTATATGCTATTTTAGTGCTAATCGCGATTAAAAATCGCTAATTGGATTTTTAGTATTTTTGTGCAAAAATGTGCACATATCATTTTTCCACACTTGTTACATGTTTTGGGGGTATGGTTGCTTAGGGTTTGCCATTTAGTGAGAAGGAAAAGAAAAGAAAAAGAAAAGAAAAGGAAAAAGTGAAGCATGATTATGAGAGAGAGAGGGTTACTTTTCACTTGTTTGACTCATGCTCCCCCATCATTTTCCCCTTCTCATTCTCTCTTTTCTCCTTCCCTTGCTGCTGCAGCCCCTCCCTCTTCCTCCTCCCCCGCTTCAAACCCTAGATCTACCATGAATACAACCCCAAAACCTCATTCCCACTTCACAAAAAATGTTCCCAAGCTCACTAGCTACACATTGGCCTAAAGAAGAGCTGATTTGGAGGACTTTGAGCAACTCAAGAATTTTCTTGAGTTGCCAAAGGAGGTAATTTCTGCACCCTAGAGTAGTATTTCAATTTCCTTGTGCATCCATACTAGTATCATGTCGATATTGTGTCGTCTTGAGGATTTGAGAGATTTCAAGTTAGGAATTAGGGTTTGATCTGAAATCAAAAGTGAAATTGAGGCTTGTAGTGATCTTAGAACCCTGTTAGTGATGTTATTTTGGACCCAAACCTGGAACTAGAACCAGAATACGGATTTATGAGACGATATCGGGGAAAACAGTGAATCTGGGAGTGTATTTGGGAATCTGCTATCACCCCGAGGCCCCTAAAATAAAATTGAGTTGACAGTATGATGTGCAGGCACCCTAGAACCACCACACAAAACCCTAGCCCCCACCTCATTCTTCTGGCCGCAGATTCAATCCCCCTGGCCGCAAATTGCAGCCAGGGCAGGGTTTCTGGTGTTCGTTTTTGTTCTGTAGCCTTATACCCTGTAAACTTGACCCCTGGCATGTGCAATTTTGTCTGATTCCATTTAGGGTAAAATCTGGGCTAGTTTTCTTATGTTGGCGCATGATTTAAGACTTGTTTTCGCATGGATTTTAGTATTTGATGATTCGTTACTGTCGGGTGGCGTTTGAACGTCAACAGCAAAGGGTTATTGGTCGTGTTTGCAAGCGAGGCTATAAGTTTTTACCTATAGGCGTAGCGTGTGCCGTTTTAGTTTACGATGTGATTTTCATGTGCTTTAGAGTTTGTGATATCCTTGTAGGTACCCCACGTGGCGACGAGGCGATGAAGACGAAGATGGCGACATCGGCATGGGCACACGAGAAGCAAGGTGAGTAGATTTATATCTACGGGGAGAAATCGGGTGGATGGTGTATAGCACCCACGCAGTTCGTGGTGATGTATACGAATACGTATACACATATATATATTGATTATATATTGTTGAGTTTATTGATGATAAAGATGGATTCTAGGTGTGATTGGATTGGTTTAGTGTTGCGAAACCCTAGAGTAGTGGTTACACCACACACACACACACCCATACTTGCATATATTCTTCTTCCATATGTGCGTATCAGGGATTATATAGTTATGTGTTCACCTGGATATTTGACTAGGTGTTCACATACAGGATTTGAGGATGATACTTGGGATTGAGATGAGTTGATGAGATTTGAGTTGAGGCCGTGAGATCGGTGATATGGCAGGACTCGTACTTGAGATACGTCCTGATGTTATAGCGGATCATTGGATGACGATGCCATATGAATAGTGATGTATATATAAAAGGTTGACATGTGATTGTGATATGAGATATGATATGATATGATATGATAATTATAATGGGCCGCATTGAGCGATGTATCCTTCTTGCAGATGATATCGGTTTGTACGAGATTGTCGATCAGTAGTCAGATCATGATTATATTGATGATATTAGTATTGTACTAGATGTAGGTCAGTACCCCGGATTATGATCTTTGATAAGAGAATACTAGATGAATAATGTGATGAATGTGATATCGACCCGGATCCAGATTTGGGATGCCGTACGACGGTTTTATGTACGAGCTATATATTGATGTTGTTGGAGATAGTGCCCTCAGAGTCAATTATTGGATCACAAGCACGTGATTGCAATGATTGAGGGAGGACCTATCCCGGTAGGACAGTCTTACTCGAGATGATAGTATGCTATCTGGTTTACCTTTATCATCGTGTACTGCTTTAGGTGACCTTACAGGTCACTATTACACGCTGATAGAGCCCCTAGGATTCTTGCTTGACTGCTGGCAGTATGATGGCGATCATATACGTGAAAGATGGTGGTCTATAAGCACATCCTTAAAAGGTCCCTAGTCGTGGGAGTTTCGAGACAGGGCATCAATTCTCCAGAGTAGACTAGTGTATAAAGGCGGTGGCCGGTCTCACAAGCCACTGGTGTCAGTTGGTTCACCTAAGATGTATACAGGTGCTCATTGGGTTATGAGTACACCGGACAGGACTCGCCGGAACATGCTAGTTGGTCTTATACCTGACGTCAGATAGCAGTTCCCTGGTGACATGTGTACAGGTTAGTTCATCGACCTGGGGATCGTCATTTGTCACGTGTGAGTTTCCACTGTACTTTGATTACTACCCTACCACGGCTCAAAGGAGTCGTGCAAACAGGTTTTAGTTGGGTACAGTCCCGAGCCACATGGAGGCAGTGAGCGGATCTTCAGGGGTTCGTCTCTCCCGGTATTGGGGGTGAGGTTGCGCTGTGTCTAGGAGAGCCATTACGCAAAGACCTCGGCCGAGGCAGGAGATTTACTGGTAGGTATTCCAATAGTATCTCAGGGCGTTCTGGGCTACACTCCGACACGACTTGTACCGCTTTTGGGGGTCTGAATTTTACCAACCCCCTAGGCCCGACATGCGAAGCTCATAGACGAACGGACCGGACTGTACGGATATTGTCACTGACAGGCTCAGTAGGGTGTCAGCATGAGTTCGCTCATCGACGTCCCTTTTGGTCAATAGCTGGTGGCCCGTCACGTATTGGCTAATACCCCTGACGTGCTAGTGGTTAAATCCACAGCCATAGTATTGACGAGTCTTTAGAGTCCACCACACTTACAGTTACTCAAGCTTTCGGACGAAACGCTGTAGAGGCCGTATGGAGATATGGCAGGGTCCGATCAGATACGTGCGGTATTGCACGGATCAGGATCGGACAGTTTTGTACTAGAGGCCGTATGGAGATATGGCAGGGTCCGATCAGATACGTGCGGTATTGCACAGATCAGGGTCGGACGGTTTGTACTAGTAGCCGTATGGATATATGGCAGGGTTCGATCAGACATGTGCGGTATTGCACGGATCAGGATCGGACGGATATTACTAGCCGGCTTTGGCTTAAGCCGGTCCTAGTTTAGTACAGTGTAGATTTTGTCTCATTGCATTTGTATCCGGTCGGAATACAGATGCGGGTGTGTATGCACAGTATCGGGGTTTTTCCTGTAATTTATTACGGGACCAGTTTTCTGGAGTTGCCAGTTTGCATTCCGTTCCGGCCGATTTTCCTTTGTTCTTTCCCGGCCGAACCTTTTGATGGAGGGTGTTATTTGCAAGTTTGCAAATAACACATTGTGGAGGATTTTCTTGAAAATGTATTAATTATGAAAGCATCTTTTGATACCATTCTCATCACTTGCTTTTTGTTGATTAGAAGTGATTTGGAGTTGATGTGAGATTGTTATGATGAGGTTTAGGATATGGTTACCACTTGCTTTTACTACCCTCACCTCCCTCTTGCTTATGTTGGTTTTTCCTCCACCATTTTCTCACTAGATGAAAAGAAGCCACACTTGAGAGAAGAAGAAGAGAGAAGAAGAAGAGAGAGTTTCATTTTAAGCTTGAGGGATTTTTCTTGATCTCATTTCATGCTAGGAAAAATGCAAGCACCATTTTTCCTTATCTAGTTTCCTCCATCATCTTCTACTGGCTACAAAACCCCAAAGAGACAAGCATCATCTACACTATATTCTACAGCACATCTTGGGCACGTCGACTTGCCAGCTTCGTGCCCGAGTTGCCTCGGCATTGAGGTGGGAGCCCGTAAAAGAAGCAGGCGATGTGGTGCCCTTCCGGCGAGGAGGCGACGATGTGGAGACAAGACTTTCCGCGGGAGATCGGGACGATGGCGAGAAGACCGGAGGACTCGGATCACTCGGTATACTTCTCTTCCCATCTCTTGTTAGCTAGCATTAGGTTAATGGTCACGATCCGGGTATATTGTCCGCGGTAGCGCCAGTTTAAAGTTAAAGAAAAATTATGATTCCGCATTTTGGCCTCGGATTGACGGCCGGGGCGCTGCCGGGGCGCAACATGGTATCAGAGCCACGCCATTAACCTTGCCTAGCTTGTTCTAGTGTGTTTTACATTTCCGATCGAACAAAATCCCAAAAACCACATTTCGTGTGCATCAGTTTTCTGTCGATTTTTTCCGAGCTCTAAAAATTTTTCAGGTTGTAAAAAACTAATGTACTGGAAATTCTAAGACATCTGTAAAAATTCGACACATTTAGTCGATCACTGTAGCGCAGAACCGCGGCCAAACCCCCCTTGGGCCGCGGTTCCGCCGCACATTGGTGTCTTCACTGTGTCCAATTTTTCCAGTGGGCTTGTGGGCTAATTTTAGGGGTTTTGGGATATTAAATTTGGGCCCAGATTTTCTGTGACTGCTACAGTATTGCTTGAGGGCCCACTTGTTAATTTTTGATCGATCGGATATTTTAAACACATTATTTCACAGTATTTATATTATATCTGCGACCGTGAATGTCACTTGATCGGTAAATCCCGTCTAACTGCTATAGCCCGGTTAGACGGATTTGCGAACGTGACTTTCACGTTGATGTTCTATGTTTATGCTGTGTTGTTGCGGATCGGTCGTGGGGGATAGCCTGGATGCAATGCTAGTACAGTTTTGTTGTTTTATGTACATTTGATATTGCGGGGCGAGCGTCCGACATGTGGACTGCCGTCACTGCCTGTTTGTATTATTCTTTTGGGGCACGACCTGGTTGCGGTCGATGTACCCGTTGTATGTATATTTTACTTTCTGTACTAGGATTACCCCGCGGAGGGGTGCACGGATAGCCGGGTTCTAGAGGGCAACGGGCCCGCATCTCATGGCATTGAGACGGAGGGGGCTTCACTCTAGGATTGGCGGGCTATTCGCCGCACTCGTAGGGGGTACAGGTTGACCCAGGAGGGGTGCCCAAGTTACCGGATTCCATGAAGTGCTGGGTGGTCCATTCACGGTGCTGAAGGGGGCGGCCTCGCTTCAGGTTTTGGCGGGTGACTTTCCGCGCCCGTAGGGGTCTAGGATTTCCTTGCACAGGCTATCCACACGACCAGGGGAACGTCGGGTTTCAGCAGCGGCTCTGTGAAACCCGGGGATCCCAGATATCTGTATTGTTCTGTGATGCTGTACATTTCTGTGATGTTGCTTTTTATCACGCCTTGAGCGAATATAATATATTGGTATATATATTAGTAGATGTTGTATATGTTTTGCATCCGCGCTAGTCCAGTCCCCGCTCTGTCGTTAGTTAAGTAACCTAACGGGTGATGACGGGACCCAGTGGCGAATGAGGATGGCATATACGTACATCATTATTTTCGTTCTTTATTGGGGTGATTAATTGATGGGACTGCGTTGATTCGGATCAATGCAAGATAAACAAACCTATTCTGATGTTGTTGGAACACTTTTTCAAAAAGCTGTTATTGCAAGGATGTTCTCTTTTGTTTTGCATAGTGGTATTCAGTTAGAATATCCTGCTCCTCAGTCGACGAGGCAAGGGCCAAGATCCCTTCACCGGGAGTGACCACTTGGACAAAAGTTTGCGTCAGGGCAATAACTTCACTATAGCCGATTAATTTTGCTTTGCATCGTGGTATTCAGTTGGAATATCCTGCACCTCATTCTACGGGGAAAGAGCCGAGATCCCTTCACCGGGAGTGACCTCTTTAGCAAAGGGTTTTCGTCACTATATTTTTATAAAAAGATATCCAGTTCCTTCAACGATATCAAGTTCTTTACGGTAAAAGGTTTTTCGCCAAAAACCATCCGTAGCCCTCCGTCATTTCAGATTAGTATTGCTTAGTATTCGTGCTACGTATGTCGTGCATTGCCGAGGTGTAGTGTTCGGTAGCTGTGTAATATTTTTCTGTCGCTTGGATAAGTGGATTGGTTAGGACAGTCGTACGGTTATGTTGGCATTGTCAAGGACTCGTACGGGTGGGTTTAACGCAATCAAGATAATGACGGGTTGAACTTGACTAGGACTCTTTGATATGTTGGCATTGTCAAGGTCACTTGGGTCCTAGGGGTAAAAATCACATCGGGAGTTTCAAAAGAACTGAAACTTGCCAGACATGCGTATACCTTCTGGAGTGTGGTGACGTGAGTGGATTCCGTCACGTTATCATGCGATGATAGTTGGATCCCGATTCCCACTGATGAGTTGGTTTACTCCTCGGGTGATCCCGACTAGTTCTTCTTTCAGGTTTGGAGGAGAATTTGACGGTACAGTGGGAGGTTTCCTGATTAGATAAAGTGATAACCATTCTGATCTAGGTTAGAGTGCACGCTGAGCGTTTCTTTTCTCTCTCTCTTTGGCAGCGACCATTGACCCGACCCTGGACTATGACTCAGTGACCAAGTTAACCGAACTTTCTTAACACTGGCTTTTGGATTGTCAGAGTTGCAAACCTCATTGCCACTCCTACTTTTACCCTTTTCTCCAGGACACCCCGTATTACTACGAACGTCCACTTCCATTGGACAAAACCATCGTATGGTTATATACGAACTCGAAGAACTTCGAGGATGGTTTCTGGTTCTGGAGAAAACGAATAGGATTATTCAGTTTTCTTTTCTTTTCACCTTCTCTCATTGCGAATACTCCTTGGTTTAGGAGATAGTCCACCTATTACGCAAATTGGATAGTCTTCTTCCAAACCTTAGGCTGGTGCCGAACGGTAGGGAATGAAGAAAACCAATTAGCCTAAACGGTGTGCAGAAGGTATTAAGATTAAGACAAAGCAAGGGATTAGTAAGAGGGCAAAGTAAATTGCGACTGCTATTCACGACCAAACCAAGTATTTCTTCGCCAATCCTAAATCACCTTTGTATTTCTCCAGGACACTCCGTATCACTACGAAGATCCACAGTTTATTGGATACTCCATCGTATGGTTATATACGAACTCGAAAGGAACTTGTTCCAGTTCGGGGATGGACTCTGGTCCAGGAGAAATAGGAATAAGGTTTATTCGGTTGTCTTTTATCTTCACCTTCTCTCGCATTGCGAGTGCTTCTAGGACTAGGACAGTACACCCATTATGCTTATTGGATAGTCTTCTTCCAAACCATAGGCTGGTGCCGAACAGTAGGGAAGGAAGAAAATCATTTGGCCTAAGGGGTGTGCAGAAGGTAATGACTAAAAACATATAAAGGGATTTGGAGAGGTGGCAAAGAATTATACGGTTACAGTCGTGAATCTGGATAATGGAAGAGGCATTACTAGGAATACCAGGATACCCCACCGAAACATTTCAATGTTTCAGTTTCACTGTGTAATGTTAAAAGAAAAACTGATTTCCCGATTAGATACTTACTCCAGGGTATGTATTTACCAGGTATGATTCTCACATCTGTTGGTTTTACAGATGATGAGTGGGAGTAAGTCATTGGGAATAGGGTGATCATCCTCATTATATCGGGATTCGTTGTAATCGGTGATATTTGAGGAGATCATCTGGGCTGTTTGCCGGTCGGCAAATATTTGGTTTTGAATATCCGCTGTTGTGCACCAATTTCAAATTGATATATCTGTACGTCTATTTTCATAGAGTGAGATATACCTTTTGATATTATGTCGATGACATTTACCTATATCAGTGGATGGTTAGGTAAGGAGCATCAAACAGCGGTGTAATTCTTCTTAGCCATAAGTACAGTTTTCAACCTACGACGCACAGTGAAAGAGTTGTTAGACTCAGCGGACTTATACAGAGTATTGTATGTTGTCCGGTGTCCATTAGGACAGAGGGGTTGGTCCTCATACTATATTCTGTTTACTTTTAACTTCTCTGGTTCTTAGACATGTATTTCGTAGGAACACAGGGTCTAAGTTTTGAGGAGTTATAGGTATTTGAATAAAGTAGAGAACCAAGTATTGCAAGTATCGGGATTCTTCAAAGTGATCGAAGATGTAGATACTTGTGTATGGTATTCAGTTGATAGTAATGATAAAGAGAAATTGCTTCTCTTTCAGGTTACTCATAATTGGAAGCATTCCTAAGTTGAGTAACGCTGATCGGCGTCCTTCCATTTAGTTGACATGCACTGGAGATAGCTGCATGATTTGAATCTGGTTCAATTAAATCAGTGCCTCTGGTTCTATATTGGATATAGAACAGTTCATATCTTAACGATGTTAAGGTACGGGGAGTTGTCCGGCTTATGATTAAAACCAGACACTGGACAACTCAAGGCACGTTTCTGTAATGGCTGTTTGCGGGTTGACCCAGGCTATGACGAGGGTTGACTTTCTACCATCTGGAAGATCAATAGAGATATTGTTCTTGACTCGCCACATTTTTAAAAGAAATGGATTTTTAGAAAACAGTAGTGGGAGTATGGTAGAACTGGAAGTGATTCCAGAACCGCAAACGATTACTGAAGATTTGATAAGGAACCTAAAGATTCAATCTGGTTTGACATTCCATTGGCCACTCCGCAGATACGGTGGGTAACTTCAGGCACCCGAGAGGTACTCCAGTAGCCTCAAGGACGGTGACAGGGAAGTTCTTGTTTACCCACACTTGCCATTGCTGTTGTTCCAGGTCGCGAGACCCGGCAGGAGGATGAGTATAGCGTCGTTCAGAACTAGCATCAGAAGTGTACGTGTATATGACTCTACCAGAGGGTTGTCGTAGTCAGTGGGAGCAGCGGAAGCATTGGTGGACAGGTGGCTTATGTCTATTTATAGACTAAAGCAGATATAGCGGAGATAGATCATCTATTTCTGACATGACAGTCATAGGTTTGACGTCATCAGAATAGGGGATGGATCTGTTGAGAAGGTAGTAGGGTATGATGTCATGGTATTTGGATGACATACACAGAGTAGGAAGTGATATTCCTATACTACGATCGGTTATACTTTGGTTGTCACACAGTTGTTTCTCCACACAGGACTTGGATATTATATCAGACATTCTGGTTACTAGTCTATGGTTTTAGATCTAGATTTGGGTGGTTTCCCAATCTGGGTACCTTGACAGCATTCTATGAGTATTTAGAATGGACGACTCCTGGCACGGTAGTGCACCTGCAGTTGATGGAGTCACCCTCTCTAAAGGTGTCTTATAGACTAAAGGGGAGAGGGATACTCATGATTGGCAGATCACTTGCTTAGGCAATTGAGTCAATCATGAGATGTCAAGTACCACACCAGATGTTGTTCTTGCACTAGATGCAATAAGTTGACATTGATCCAATCCTGGAGAAACAGTCGGAAGCAGTTTTAGAACATAAGTGGATGTTCTAGGGATATAATAACGACAGCCTCATTTAGGAGACAGTTATCATTCCAGGCTTGCAAGGTGACATGAACGACAAGGAGGTTGTCAGAGTTATAGTTTTCCTTTTGACGAGGGGCAGTATTTTAGACAGGTGGTCCAAGGCAATACTGAGGGTGGCATGGCGCAGGATACTGATTAAGTTCAGTTGACGATACAGTCTAAGAAGTTTGGATTTGGAGTTCATTTATGAGCTAGGTCCCATTAGACATCCAGACATTCTAAGACAGGTATTGCTCATTTTGGGAGATGGCTTTCTCCGCGAACTTGAGATATAGAGAGACATAGAAAGAAACATCACAGCGGATCCACTCACTGAGGCTATTTCTCGAACGCAATAGTTTCGCAAACGAGCTTTGTGAGACTGACTAGTAGAGGAGTTGGGTGTTCGGTATCACACTGGCTGTGAGTATGCGGCATCACAATAATTAGCCTTGAGTGCAAGTGGGAGATTGTTGGAGATAGTGCCCTCAGAGTCAATTATTGGATCGCAGGCACGTGATTGCAATGATTGAGGGAGGACCTATCCCGGTAGGACAGTCTTACTCGAGATGATAGTATGCTATCTGGTTTACCTTTATCATCGTGTACTGCTTCAGGTGACCTTACAGGTCACTATTACACGCTGATAGAGCCCCTAGGATTCTTGCTTGACTGCCGGCAGTATGATGGCGATCATATACGTGAGAGATGGTGGTCTATAAGCACATCCTTAAAAGGTCCCTAGTCGTGGGAGTTTCGAGACAGGGCATCGATTCTCCAGAGTAGACTAGTGTATATAGTCGAGACCCCGACGAGGGGCGGTGGCCGGTCTCACAAGCCACTGGTGTCAGTTGGTTCACCTAAAATGTATACAGGTGCTCATTGGGTTATGAGTACACCGGACAGGACTCGCCGGAACATGCTAGTTGGTCTTATACCTGACGTCAGATAGCAGTTCCCTGGTGACATGTGTACAGGTTAGTTCATCGACCTGGGGATCGTCATTTGTCTCGTGTGAGTTCCCACTGTACTTTGATTACTACCCTACCACGGCTCAAAGGAGTCGTGCAAACAGGTTTTAGTTGGGTACAGTCCCGAGCCACATGGAGGCAGTGAGCGGATCTTCAGGGGTTCGTCTCTCCCGGTATTGGGGGTGAGGTCGCGCTGTGTCTAGAAGAGCCATTACGCAAAGCCCTCGGCCGAGGCAGGAGATTTACTGGTAGGTATTCCAGTAGTATCTCAGGGCGTTCTGGGCTACACTCCGACACGACTTGTACCGCTTTTGGGGGTCTGACTTTTACCAACCCCCTAGGCCCGACATGCGATGCTCATAGACGAACGGACCGGACTGTACGGATATTGTCACTGATAGGCTCAGTAGGGTGTCAGGATGAGTTCGCTCATCGACGTCCCTTTTGGTCAATAGCTGGTGGCCCGTCACGTATTGGCTAATACCTCTGACGTGCTAGTGGTTAAATCCACAACCATAGTATTGACGAGTCTTTAGAGTCCACCACACTTACAGTTACTCAAGCTTTCGGGCGAAACGCTGTAGAGGCCGTATGGAGATATGGCAGTGTCCGATCAGATACGTGCGGTATTGCACGGATCAGGATCGGACAATTTTGTATTAGAGGCCGTATGGAGATATGACAGGGTCCGATCAGATACGTGCGGTATTGCACGGATCAGGGTCGGACGGTTTGTACTAGTAGCCGTATGGATATATGGCAGGGTTCGATCAGACACGTACGGTATTGCACGGATCAGGATCGGACGGATATTACTAGCCGGCTTTGGCTTAAGCCGGTCCTAGTTTAGTACAGTGTAGATTTTGTCTCATTGCATTTGTATCCGGTCGGAATACAGATGCGGGTGTGTATGCACAGTATCGGGGTTTTTCCTGTAATTTATTACGGGACAAGTTTTCTGGAGTTGCCAGTTTGCATTCCGTTCCGGCCGGTTTTCCTTTGTTCTTTCCCGGCCGAACCTTTTGATGGAGGGTGTTATTTGCAAGTTTGCAAATAACACATTGTGGAGGATTTTCTTGAAAATGTATTAATTATGAAAGCATCTTTTGATACCATTCTCATCACTTGCTTTTTGTTGATTAGAAGTGATTTGGAGTTGATGTGAGATTGTTATGATGAGGTTTAGGATATGGTTACCACTTGCTTTTACTACCCTCACCTCCCTCTTGCTTATGTTGGTTTTTCCTCCACCATTTTCTCACTAGATGAAAAGAAGCCACACTTGAGAGAAGAAGAAGAGAGAAGAAGAAGAGAGAGTTTCATTTTGAGATTGAGGGATTTTTCTTGATCTCATTTCATGCTAGGAAAAATGCAAGCACCATTTTTCCTTATCTAGTTTCCTCCATCATCTTCTAATGGCAACAAAACCCCAAAGAGACAAGCATCATCTACACTACATTCTACAGCACATCTTGGGCACGTCGACTTGCAAGCTTCGTGCACGAGTTGCCTCGGCATTGAGGTGGGAGCCCGTAAAAGACGCAGGCGATGTGGTGCCCTTCCGGCGAGGAGGCGACGATGTGGAGACAAGACTTTCTGCGGGAGATCGGGACGATGGCGAGAAGACCGGAGGACTCGGATCACTCGGTATACTTCTCTTCCTATCTCTTGTTAGCTAGCATTAGGTTAATGGTCACGATCCGGGTATATTGTCCGCGGTAGCGCCAGTTTAAAGTTAAAGAAAAATTTTGATTCCGCATTTTGGCCTCGGATTGACGGCCGGGGCGCTGCCGTGGCGCAACAGATGTTTGATCCGCACTCTTAAATTGGGAATGTCTGATTATAGATATGGTATCGGATGTGATATTATTGAGGTGGGATCACCGAATGATATATATATATATATATACATGTATCGACTCAGATGTTAGGCGGTTTCCTTATTTTTAGTTCAGCTTGTTAGTTCAGCCGTATAGTTTAGTGTAGTGATTAGACTAGATTAGACTCCAACCTATTTCAAAACTAACGAATCGCGGGTATTTTAAAAGACAGGTCAAGGTATTCTACGGATATTTCAAAGGACTTATCTTTTCTTAAAAACACCGTAGCCCTTATTTTCAAAACACCGTGATTCGTGTTATTTCAAATGGCACCACTGTAGAACTCATATGATATTAAATGCAGATTAGCTATCATTGTGTCTAGTATTCAGCTCCCGCTCATTATTGTTGTTCGCTCTGCATCGCATACTTATATTGTGATTTCATATTTCTTGTTGATATCATGTTGCTAGGACACCGGCACCATTACCGATGATGCATATGTACCACGTACACTTACTTGCCGGCTCACACACATCTTCATCGGTAATTGCCATGTCACGTACACTTAGAGAATACTCTTGCGTGATTTAGCTTATTAGCTAGTAGTTTTGACATGATATTAGTGTACTTACCTTATATGTCAGTTTAGACATTGTAGTTATTACTTGTCACTTCATGCATACCGTTATTCATTGTTATGCCGCATTCCTAGATTTTCATGCCTATATTCATGGTTTTATGTGTTATTGATGATTTGGATTCGAATTCATGAGATTTCTTGGATTTGGAGGAAAACCGCAAAAAAAAAACATAAATAAACTTCTTCTCTCTCTTTTAAATAAAAAGTGCGGTTTTCCCATGATGTATGAGTCGTTCACCATAAGTTTGCTGATGGATTTCGAGACCCGAGTTCGAGGAGTGGAGGAACCGTTTCGGGTACATGGTGGACCCGGTGCGGTACCCTGGGGCAAGAGGATCGCAGATGATGGCGTTGATCCTGGCAGGGGAGCACTACCGACCGGTGATATTACCCGACACGTCGGATATCCGGAGGATACAGTCGTGGTCTTGAGATGGATGGTAGGGGCCGGTCTGGACTGACGGTGCCCTAGATATTGAGATTGAGACATTGCGATTTCGAGATATTGAGGTACTGAGATTTGATGATACAGGCCAGTCCGGATAGCCGGAGCCTGGGATTTGAGATGTTGAGATTTATGTTTTGTGTCGATGCTAGACACTGTTTATGCTGATTTCACTTATGATACCTCATTTGAAAAATACAAAAGAAATCTCACTAAATTATGAAAGCAGTTTCTTAGTACATGTATTCTGTTTTCATGCATTCATACATCATCCATATGATATATTGCTATCTGAGGCACTGACACGAGCATTGATATTACAGTTGTTAGAGGTATTATCCTAGCCATTGTTATAGGCTGCAGGTTATATATTTGAGGATATATTATGATCGTATGACCTAGGATTGCGTCATACATGCGATTTTATGTTTGTAGATGTATTCTATTCACGAGTTGGCAACTCACCCCCGTGGTGCCACAGTTCTTGCAGGTTTTGCCGTACAGGTTTCATTACGGCTTTGCTGGCACTGCTTCTTTTCGGGTGACTTGCTAGTAGGTGGGTTTATTGTATCGTACCCATCATTATACCTTGTATATTATTATTCGGTTTATCTAGATGTTCCATCAACCAAACATGTATTATTTCAGAGATAGAGACCAGTGTTGTTTATTCTTTCGACCTTAGAGTCGCGCATTGTATTCTATGGATTTCATGCTGTTTTGAGTTTCCTTTTCTTTTGTGATCCTCGCCTTTTGGTGTTGTATATTATTGCTTGCGTGGTTGTGACTGTCGATTGACGAAGAGCTAGCTCCCGCTCGGGGATGCATTTTTCATTATATATGCTTTATCAGGTTTTTACCCGTTTGGGGTCAGTTTTTACAAAGGAAACTCTGCCGAAATTTTTAGAAAGGACTTATGATTTTAAACGGCATATATCGGCGTATGTTGCAAACTATTTGATTTAAAATGGTTTTTCCTTCACTCCACTACTTTTCTTGGTTTGGATTTCTGGGTTTTCGGCTTACTTAGAGTACGTACGCCTCGAGACGTTCGTAGTCTAAGTGCCGGTCATGTTCCGTACTTTTGGGTCGTGAAAAAGTTGGTATCAGAGCGTTAGGTTTTACCTTCGGAGTGTAGGATGACCCTTGGTTGATAGAGTAGGTAGCTTGAGTAGAGTGACGTACTGTACGTATGTTCCGCGGCATATTTACGATACGCTGCTCCACATAAGAAGCCTTAGGATGTACATTTCTTTGTTCAGTATTATATTCATTCATGATCTAGCCTCATCGGTACCAGTTATGGTTTTGCTGCCACCATTACGGGCAGGGAGAGATACGGCTAGAGTTGCGGTCAGCACGAGCTCGTTACGAACGAGAACTGACCAGGGCGTGATTCCGGCGACACACGATTGCAGAGATGTGCCTTTTTATTGTGTTTTCTCACCACGAGCGTTGGGTAGATTGCTGTATGAGATTTCTCAGACGTGCAGATCAGCCCTAGTGGATTGAGCCACTGATAAAGGCCAACCAGATTTTGATGACCATTGATGTATTGCTTATTCATGATGATTGAGGCATTGTTCAGCGTGCAGACGAGTGAGCCAGTTGTTGCTGCGAACGACAAGATATCGCCCCAGATGTTAGAGCTATTGCGGTACGAGTTGTACTAAGAGCTGATAGAAGGTCGCTAGTCACCAAGGATAAATGACTAGGACATGTGGATCGTTCGCTTATCCCGATGCGAGGTCATCACATAGATTGATTCCAACTAGAGACGACTTCACGCGGATACGTTGAGAGTTGGCATAGACGATCGAATGTCAGAAACCTATTATTCCAAGTTTAAAGTATTCGGAAAGACATGCAGGCAATTCTATGGACCCTCTAGAAGAATGAAACCCTAACTCGATATAATGACCGTGTGAAAGCCTTTGAACCTTAGGGTTTGCGGCAGTTCTGCGGCGCCATTAGTGATGCTTGGGTTTGCCTTTCTATGGCTGGACCATCGATGCTGTGGTACGTACTCGATACTATTAAACTGTACCCAAGATGTTGAGCTCTTGGGGGATTATGAGGTCTTGACGAATCGATCAAATGGTTCGACTTCATTCGGATGTTAGGTGGTGAAATGCATTTCTTGGGAGACTCCAGATACGAGGATAGCCGTTGGAGCTCAGTTCATGTAGCCACGACGAGACGAGTCCGAAGCAGTCGACAGTAGAGAAAAGTGGAGTAAGATGTTCGTACGAGATCTTGATGAGACGACGTTCCACTCCGCCGACATCAGAGATGCGATACGCATGCCGAGGCATTGTACTTGGATATACCATCCAGAAGGAGTTGCGATGAGTATGCAGCCGTTCCGGGACAAGAAACAGATATAGTAAAGGACGATGACTTCCGGACAGTTCGGCAGAGACGACATTTGGGAGAGATTTCGACAGGACCTTTATGGAATGAATTACGAGAAGACTTGGACCTAGGAGTGGTTATGTTACGGACACCGGCAGGCCAGAGTTCAGGATCGTCGACGAGACATGCTATGAGTGACCACGACAGTTGGCCAGAGATTCGTAGAGGATGTGCTTGAGCGGGACTATTCCGCCATACTTGATTTCGGTATTTTGGGCGATCTATTCGCAGGATTGATTTTGATGATTGAGTTTCATGATAATTGCTTTCATCCACCATGGTTGCACCTACTGAGCATTTACGATTTTTGCACAGTTGTTGCACTTGATATCGTTTTCGTGCCTTGGTTTCTCATGTTTATGATTTTATGGGTTTCATACAGCTGAGTTGATTTTGTGCATATGTACGCACACGATTTGGTCTTTGCACTCGGTATAGTTCACATATGCTTGCAGTGCAGTGATTTGCATTTTGTGCACTTAGTTGCACTGGACTTCGATTTCGATTGTGATGCTCGATATTTGTTTTGTGCACCTTGTGCACCTGATTGGATTTTGCGCATGTTCGGCGCTTGATATTGGATTTCATGATTTCGTGCATGATGGATGCACCTGATTTGGGTTTTCGCGCATGTTGGGCGCATGTTGTGAGATACGATTTTGGTGCACACCAGATGCACTTAATCGAGATTCTTCGTGCATGTCAGATGCACCTGTTGTTGCTGTCAAGCACACACGTTGCCCATGACAGATGTTTCGTGCACACCCGATGTACTTAGATGTTGTTTCTGTATGCATGTATGGCACATTCAAGGATTTTGATTTCCGTGCGCACCAGACGCGCGTGGTATTTATATGCATATCTTGGGATTGATTTCTTATAGAGCAGTACATTTTTATGATGATTGCTATGAGTTTTTGTACGGAGCAGGACTAGTCAGATGACAGTACTTGAGTGTATTTTGCATGCATAGATAGTTATCGAAGGGATTTACGAAAAGCGAGCTATAGTCTCAGTATTTACCTATGTGTCTGACATGGCACGAAACGTTTAAAACAAGGGAACCCTTCTAAACTGTTTTCTAAACGGCGGGACGCACATATTAAACAAAAGGTATATACGTATAGAGTTATTTTCTTATGATAGACGTCCGCCATTGTGCAGTGTTATGCGCATTGCAAAGCGACTTTAAAAGATTTGGCATGCATTTCCTCCAGATATTTACATGTATAGATTTGGTATTTACATGCATAGTTCTGATTTATAGCATATCGGTTTTGCTTTAGGTTTGGCATTCCTGTCTTCACCTTGACTCCGATGATTGCGGGATGCTTGACGGAGTTTTGATTTCGAGTTATCTGCTCATTACTCATGCGCATGCATTACGCTATGATGCGTTTTATGTATTGATGATTTCGGAGCCCCGACGACTTGGACATTTTATTGAAATGTTTTAGAATTTGGGGGTTTAAATTTAAATTCGGGGACCGAATTTCTTTAAGGGGGGAGATTGTAACATTTCAAAAAAATAAAATATTATTTTTGCGGAATTTTTGTAATTTAATATTATTTTTAATGAATATTTTAATATTTCGGTATAATTAAATACCGATAAATGGGGAAAATTTTGGAAAAATTATAGAAAATTCTAAAATAGGGTATTTTGCGGAATTATGTCATTTTTAATTTTTTATGGTTAAGTATATGCTATTTTAGTGCTAATCGCGATTAAAAATCGCTAATTGGATTTTTAGCATTTTTATGCAAAAATGTGCACATATCATTTTTCCACACTTGTTACACTTGTTACATGTTTTGGGGTATGGTTGCTTAGGGTTTGCCGTTTAGTGAGAAGGAAAAGAAAAGAAAAAGAAAAGAAAAGGAAAAAGTGAAGCATGATTATGAGAGAGAGAGGGGGTTACTTTTGACTTGTTTGACGCATGCTCCGCCATCATTTTCCCCTTCTCATTCTCTCTCCTCTCCTTCCCTTGCTGCTGCAGTCCCTCCCTCTTCCTCCTCCCCCTCTTCAAACCCTAGATCTACCATGAATACTGTAGGGTTACTAGGCACTCTAATAAAACCTCTATGTAGGACTAGATCTACAAGGCATCAACCATACCCGATTAAAATTTTAGCCGTGCCGAATAACTCAAAATAAGATCTTTGCTAGATAATTAGGGTAAGACATGCAAGTTAAACTCTTTAACACTAAGTGAATACGAAATACAACCTTTGTAGATCGGTCCTTCACTTCTAAAGCTCTTTGTTGTAGTCCCTTCGCTGCGATCATCGAACACCCGGAGAATCGGACGGCTCCATGAGAAGAGGCAACGGTATTGCTTGAAGTCTTCGAGGCCGAAGATGATCTACGTCGAGGGAATACGAACTCAAGCTTCTACTTCACTAACCAAAGAATTAGTGAAGCAAACACCCTAAACTAAAGTGCTAGTCTAGTAGAGGATGGTGAAATAGGAAATGGGTACACTTTAGAATTTCTTTTCTCACATTGTTTCTCTCTCTTTTTCAAACCCTAGAAAGAAAATCAAGGAGTAAGAAGATGAGCTCAAAATGAATATGAAAACTAATCAAGAGAGAGGAATAATCTAACCATGGGTGAGTGTGTATCATATACTAACTCGTGTAGAGACATAACCATGGCTAAATATATTGGTTAGGTTAATTAATATCCAAAGCAAAACAAAAAGGGTTGAATTTGTCAAAGCACTCACAAGCTTCTACAAGCTTCATGAATTTAACAAATATCCACTGGTTCTGTATTTACTTTGAATATTAAAAACCATACCAATATATTTATAATGGTGTATGTCTCATACACCCACGATAGTTGTATCAACAACCATGATACAAAAAGAACACAAATAAATATATATCTCATATATATTAAGTTGTGCACAAGTGAGAAAAATAAATGCTTAAGTGAACAAATGTTAGTTAATGTAAAGTAGTATATCACATATACAATTATACACTAAATTATTAAATCAACACTTGACTTAATAATCCGGTTATATCACATATAACCGACTAACATCAAATGTATCGACTTATCGAATCAACCCTTGATTCGATAACCTGGTTATATCGCATATAACCGATCAATACAAACATCGCGAGAATTGAATACAGTATCACATACTCGCATTATTCTCGGTCCCGCACATATCACATATGCGCTCCTATTTCGTTTTGCCTGAGCCAGTAAAACCTCTATGTAGGACTCTAAAGACTCGTCAATACGCCGGCAGTAGGTGATGATCATATCAAGCACCCACAAGCTGTCAGCGGTACTAGCTGGACGTAACGGCTACCCGGGTATTGAGCGATCAGAAGATCAGCAAGCAAGCCTGCTCCAACTCCTGCAAAAAGCCTGACAGTGACACTACCATACAGACCGGTCTCCTCGTCTGATATGTCGCATATCAAGTCTAGGGTTGGTAAAACGTCAGACCCCAATAACCGATAAGTCATGCCGATATGAGGCTCATAACGGGTCGAGAAACTACTGGTAACACTTACCAGTAAATCTCTAAACCAGCCCTGGCCAGGGACTTCCCTGTTATGGCCAATCGAGCATAGCGCAATATCAACTCCCAATACCGGGAGAGACGAAACCCCTCTTATCGCTCATTGCCTCCTTGTGACTCGGGACTGTACCCAAAAACCAGCGTTTTGCACGCCCTCTTGGACGTGGTAAGGTGGAAATCAAAGCACAGTGGGAATCACACAAGGCTCTATGACGATCTTGGGTCTACAGACTAACCTGTACCAGTGTCACCAGAGAACTGCCATCTGACGTAAGGTATAATACCATCTGGGAGTTCTCGGCGAGTCCGTCCAGTGTACCCAGTCTCCACCGAGCACCCGTATATCATCTCTGATGTCAAACACCAATGGATATGGGATCATCCATCGCCCATCTGTATGGGTCGAGAAGGTATACGCTAGTCTACTCTGGTATATCGATGCCCCGTCTCGATACACCCACGACTAGGGACCTTGAAGGATGTACTATGGACTACCATGTCCCCACTAGTATGATCTGCATCATAGTCCAGGTAGTCAAGTACACATCCTAAGGGCTTTACCAACATGTAACAGAGAGACAATCAGTGTACACGTTAAGGTAAAGAGTAACCAGATAGCATACTATCATGTCGAGCAAGAAAGTCCTCCCTATATATGTCCAAGCATCCACTACAATATACATCTCATGTATAGTAATGGCCTCTAGGGCATACATATAACTAACAATCTCCCACTTGCACTAAGGCCATCTGATAACAGTGGTTGTAGTATCTCATACTCAACCATCCCATAATAGTCTCTCTCTGGGAAAAAGCCTTTGTGAGTGGATCCGCCGTGTTGTCCTCTGAGTCTACTCTCCTGATCTTGATCTCCTGTAGATCAACCATCTCTATGATCAGGTGACACTGCCTTAGAATATGTCTGGATCACTGATGGGACGGGCGTTCCTAGGCATAGGCCATAACTCCATTGTCATACAATGGTAGGAACGAAGTTCATCTCATGAACTAATATACACTCAGACTTCCTCTTTGGTAGCATCTTTGGTAGCGATGTATCCAGCCTTTATCGTCTAGTATGCCACGGTATCTAGCTTGGAACTCTTCTAACATACCGTCCCTTTACTAAGGGAAAAGACAATGCCTGTGACTGACATTCAGTCGTCCTTATCACCCTAGAACCCTTCCAGTGATTCTCCCCAGGATCAATTGATACCATCTCACTACAACTAGTGAGTATCCTAACATCCAATTAGATCTATCTCATAGATCCAAAACCCAGGATTTAGTAGGTATCACTTTGATCCTATGTGAATAATCATTGTGATAAGCGGAGATTGACCGAGCGTAGCATAGGAAACTCCTTTCCTATCAAGAGTATGTCATCCATGTACTCTACGAGGATCACCACCATACTCCCTACTACCTTTTTGTCTATACAAGGTTCATCTACCATTTTGATGATGTCAAACTCTTCGACTAACACATCAAAACAGACGTTCCAACTCCGCGATGCCTGCTTTATCACATAAAACATCTTGCACACGTTTCCGCTGCTCCCACTGTCTACGAAGCCCTCTGGCTGTGTACTTATAGACTCTCTCTTCTAAAACATCATTTAGAAAAGCAGTCATGACACCCAACCGCCAGATGTCGTAGTCATGGTATGTAGCCGTGGAAAGTAGGATCTGGATGGACTTAAGCATAGCTTTGAAAGTCTCAACTTTTCCATGTACACCAAGTAATCTTCTCAAGATATACTTGCTCCTGATGGGGATTTAACCCTTCAGATAAGGCAACCAAAGTCCATATTTTGTTGGTGTATAAGGATTCCATCTCAGATCGCTAAGCATCCAGCCATTCTTATAGAGTCCCACTCCTGATGGCCAGCTCGAAACTAGTTGGGTCATCATCTCATGATGCATTCCTCGCTCCCACTGTCATAGAGAAACCAAAGCATCTCTCAGGTGGGTGAGAAACCCTACTAGATCGGCGGAGAGGCTGAGGTTCGTTGGTTGCTATTGAATCCTTTGGTTCTACCAAATCATTAGTCGTAGTTTGTATAGCTGGAACTCCTTCCAGTTCTATCTCATGACCACTAATTTCTTCACAAGAATTTCCCTTTCACAAAGGTGGCATGCTAAGAAACAAAACATCTTTTGTTCTTCGGTTAGGTAGAGGATATTCCCTTGCAAATGCTTGGGATATCCAACAAACTTCTACAGAATTGACTTTGCCTCGAGCTTGTCCGGGTTTCGCTTTTAGACATAGGCCGGACAACCCCAAATCTTAACCGACTTAAGATATGGGCTCTTCCCTTTCCATATCTCATATGAAGTGGTAGGCAACTGATTTGATCGGAACCCTATTCAATAGGTATACAACTTCTCCAGTGCATAACTCCCAAAAGGAAATAGGTAACTAAGTAGTACTCATCATAGAGCACACCTTATCACATAGGGTGTGATTTCTCCGCCCCGATACACCGACGTGTTGTGGTGTATACGGAGGAGTAATGCTGAGAGAGAATCTCATTCTCCTTTAGAATAGTCCAGGAATCCCATGCTCAAGTATTCTCCTCCCTGATCACATCAAAGGACATAATACTTATACTTGTTTTGGTTCTCTACTTCTAACTTATATTCTATGAATATCTCAAATGCTTCGGACTTGTGTTTCAACAGGAACATATGTCTGAATCTTGAGAGATTATCAGAGAATGTAATGAAGTACAAAGAACCGGTCTTGGCATGTGTAGACAGGGGACCTTCATACATCAACATGTATCATCCCAAGAGTTCACTAACTCTTTCTCTGCTTCCAATAAACAGAGCTATGGTCATCTTATCTCTGTGACATGACCGACAAGTTTCACAAGATGTAAATTCAAACTAATTTTAAATATGCATCTATATGTATCTTCAGCTAGTCGGGTCACATTGATATGGCCTAGTCTACAATACCTTAAGAAGGATTCATTCATTTCTGAACTCTTCCTCTTGTGTGTGTTCTGTATACTAAGAACTGTAGTTTGATTTAGAACATCAATGCTTTTAGATAACGTGCCTGAACCGATCAACTCTTGATATAGGAAATGTTCAAAACATTATCCAACAATACAAAATTATATCCTTCTTTACTAATAAAGAGACTGATATGATGTTGTATATCAGGTTCGGTATCTAATGACATTTGTTCAGAATCAATGTATTCTGGTAATACGGGGTGATAGTGACCAACCGACTTGGCTGCAACACTTGCACCGTTTTCTATCTCATGAAACTTATCACCCGTTCTCAGTTCTCTACCTATCAGTAGCCCATGTAACAGATTACATATGCGGGATCCTGATCCGGTATCTCATACCCAGGACGTAAAGGATACTGAGAAACAGTTCTCTGTAATGAACACACCCGAAGAAGATGCATTAGCATGCACTTTCTTCGTTTGGGCGGCACAGGAATTCTGGTAATCCCCAATTTCCTTCTCTGTCTTATAACAAATATAAGATGGAGCGGGACCAACGTTCCCCAGTTCAGTATAACAAGCGGGTTCGGTCAATACATCCGTATTATTATCTTGATTAAGGCGTGATATGGTCGCTACCAGGAGAGAGAGAGAAGAAAACACTCTGCGTGCGCTCTTGCAAGATCAGATTGGTTATTATTTTATCTAATCAGGATGGCTCCCACTGTTTTTATCAAATCTTCCTTCAAACCCTAAAAGGAAAGACTAGCCGGGATTAATTACACCCTACAACTTAGCAAATCTTTCAGCCAGGCCAGTGTCGGTACTTTGAGGGAGGTTCCCCGTGCTTTCGCACGGACCTAATTAAAGTAAACCTCATTTTCCCAGAGGCGTAACCCCGATGACACCTTTCTAGACACCTACTTGATCGGCTAATTGTAATGTGTAAAACTCTCCCAGGAGTAACAATTACTCGCAGTGGGTATCGGGATCCAACTATCTCATAGAAGGTATGCAATCTCATTGCAAATTTCAACACTTGAAATTCCCGATAATATTTTGCCCCTAGCGTCCCATGACCTTGACGCAGGCCAACAAACCATAGTGCGCTAGTCAAGTTCAACCCGTTATTTCTTGATTGAATTAAACCCACCCGCACGACCCTTGACGCAGGCCAATAAAGTCGCACGACTACCCTAATCCAATCTGCATCATATGCATAAGCAGATAAATACTAGTTAGCTACCGCACACTACGCCTTGACGCAGGCCAACAAACGTAGCACGAATACTAAGTAGGACTTATCTGAAATGATGGAGGGCTACGACAGGTTTTTCTGAAAACCAATTGCGTAATGAACTTGATATCGTTGTAGTATCAAATAATTTTTAAAATGGAGTGTTTTTTAGGCTTTTGCTAGTTTCGCTAAAGAGGTCACTCCCGGTGAAGGGATCTCGGCTCTTTCCTCGTCGAATGAGGTGCATGATATATCATATATATCACTGTGCAAAGAAAGAACTAGAAAAGCAATCAAAAGACAAAACCGAGGGGTGTAGCATCTGCCAGTTATTGCTAAAGGGGTCACTCCCGGTGAAGGGATCTCGGCCCTTTCCTTATCGAATAAGGTGCAGGATGTTCTACAAGAAACACCGCGATGCAAAGCAAGAACTGTAGCTACCTGTTTTTGAAAATTCGATTCCACAACATTTTTTAGGTTTCTTTTCTTTCATTAATCATATTAATGAAGTCCCATCATTTAAACACCTAAACATCACAGATAAATACGACGTACACTTATGCCATCCGCATTCGCCTCGATGTCCCCTCTTGCACCATTAGGTTAGGTAACTAACGGCAGAGCAGGGAAGGGCTAGCGCGGGTGTAAAACATAAGTAACGTCTATATAATATATCATATATACTATATACAGTATTTATCACAACATATCAAATGATCACATCACAGATATCGCAGCACAAGAAACATATGAAACATTGGATATACTAGGACGTCCGTGTTTTATTTTGAGCCTCTATAAAACACGGATTCCACGGTCGCGATGAATAGCCAAACCCACACCCCTAGACCCCTACGAGAGCGGCAAGCAACCCTTCCAATTCTAGAGTTAGGAGACCCGGACTCGACTCCTCAAGTTGGTCTCCTACTGGACCCTAGAACCCGGTTACTTGTGCTCTCCTCCTTGGGTCTATCCTAGTGCGGAAAAGTAAATAATATACAAATGGTGACATCAACCTCATCCCGGAAGTGCCCCAATAAAAGAATATTACATACATTTAATTTTACATGAATGAAAATAAAAACCCTCATCTCACATAAAAAAAACCCGGCTATTCAAAACGCGACGATCCAATATAACATATCCAGCAACACATAACATCTCATGTCATCAACGTAAGTAAATATGTGCATCCCAATTGTCGTTGGCATATAGCAACGAAACCGGCGATAACACATATTACACTTACGGTCGCAAAAAAGAAAGTGTAAAACTACAACAGTTGGAATCCACAACCTCCTTAGACATCGGATGCCTAACAATTATAAACCCCACATTTTAGTCTCTATATCAAAAAAACTTTTCAATATCTAGTCAGGCAATTCAACAAGATTCCCGATATGTGATCGAATGCTCGTCGCAAACTTTTAGTAGACGGCCGCACCCCCGATGCCGTCGACGAAGTGCACTAAGGCGGAACACCGCTGCCTCAAGCACCCGAACGGATGCTTTTGGAGACGGGGTTCTCCTACAGTCACTTGGTCGGGGCTATGGGGCATGGCTGTCTATTAAGTTTACCCGGCGAGTATCCGCGTACGCTACGTGATTGCGACGGACTTTTGATCGCATCAAAATTCCGTGGCAACCGATCATTTGAGACTAAACTGCTATGTTTATAACATCCAAATTAGTTATCTCATAACTACTTGTGGATTCCAAATATTGTATCACATTCCAGATAAATAGACAATGTTAAACTTTCCGATCGAATAATCAAACACCAAAGATTTCCCAAAAAGTTCTCAACACTTGAGGGGAGTTTAAAAACATCCATCACATGCCACAGTACCAATGGTCCAGCCGTAGAAGGGTCAAGCCAACGCCTCACATGTGGCAGCGCCGTACTGCCCCAAACCCTAAGGTTCAAAAGGCAGTTCAAGACGGTCACATAATCGAGTTAAGGTTTTTTGTCTTATAGAGGGTCCATCGCGTAACTTGCACGATTTAGACATTCTTAAACAACGGAAAAATCCAACACTTGGAAATTTTCCGGGTCGGGAAAAAATGAGTTATTGATATCCGTTAGAACTTTTTAACGCGTTCTAAATATCCGGAAAATAAAACAAAATTAAATATTCCGATCGAATCAACGATTACAAAATAAACCCCAGAATACTCAACACTTGAGTCAGAATAAAAACTACCCAGAAAGATGCAGGAATAGTAACGGATATTACTGCATAAAGAACCGTCCCCAATACACTTTTCTTGCCGCGGAACCACCGTGACAAGTGGCTTATTACCGCGGTTCCGCGGCCACGTGGAGGATTTGGGGGCTCGTTTTTCATGGTAATTCTTATAATTGCCTGCTGATTTTTTAGGTATTTTTAAATCAGAAAAATCACATTTTAAAATTTTTTTCCAGAGAGGGGTATAATTTGACGTATCGGGGTTCGTTCAGAGTTTTAACTTCGTAAACACATCGCCTAATGCTCTAGGTAGGCTCTGATACCACTGTCGGGTTACTAGGCACTCTAATAAGGTTCTACAAGACATCAACCATGCTCGATTAAAATTTTAGCCATGCCGAATAACTCAAAACAAGATCTTTGCTAGATAATTAGGGTAAGACATGCAAGTTAAACTCTTTAACACTAAGTGAATACGAAATACAACCTTTGTAGATCGGTCCTTCACTTTTAAAGCTCCTTGTTGTAGTCCCTTCGCTGCGATCATCGAACACCCGGAGAATCGGACGGCTCCATGAGAAGAGGCAACGGTATTGCTTGAAGTCTTCGAGGCCGAAGATGATCTACGTCGAGGGAATACGAACTCAAGCTTCTACTTCACTAACCAAAGAATTAGTGAAGCAAACACCCTAAACTAAAGTGCTAGTCTAGTAGAGGATGGTGAAATAGGAAATGGGTACACTTTAGAATTTCTTTTCTCACATTGTTTCTCTCTCTTTTTCAAACCCTAGAAAGAAAATCAAGGAGGAAGAAGATGAGCTCAAAATGAATATGAAAACTAATCAAAAGAGAGGAATAATCTAACTATGGGTGAGTATGTATCATATACTAACTCATGTAGAGACATAACCATGGCTAAATATATTGGTTAGGTTAATTAATATCCAAAGCAAAACAAAAAGGGTTGAATTTGTCAAAGCACTCACAAGCATCTACAAGCTTCATGCATTTAACAAATATCCACTAATTTTGTATTTACTTTGAATATTAAAAACCATACCAATATATTTATAATGGTGTATGTCTCATACACCCATGATAGTTGTATCAACAACCATGATACAAAAAGAACAAAAATAAATATATATCTCATATATATTAAGTTGTGCATAAGTGAGAAAAATAAATGCTTAAGTGAACCAATGTTAATTAATGTAAATTAGTATATCACATATACAATTATACACTAAATTATTAAATCAACACTTGACTTAATAATCCGGTTATATCACATATAACCGACTAACATCCAATGTATCGACTTATCGAATCAACCCTTGATTCGATAACCTGGTTATATCGCATATAACCGATCGATACAAACATCGCGAGAATTGAATACGGTATCATATACTCGCATTATTCTCGGTCCCGCACATATCACATATGCGCTCCTATTTCGTTTTGCTTGAGCCAGTAAAACCACTATGTAGGACTCTAAAGACTCGTCAATACGCCGACAGTAGGTGATGATCATATCAAGCACCCACAAGCCGTCAGCGGAACTAGCTGGACGTAACGGCTACCCGGGTATTGAGCGATCAGAAGATCAGCAAGCAAGCCCGCTCCAACTCCTGCAAAAAGCCTGATAGTGACACTACCGTACAGTCTGGTCTCCTCGTCTGATATGTCGCATATCAAGTCTAGGGTTGGTAAAACGTCAGACCCTAATAACCGATAAGTCATGCCGATATTAGGCTCATAACGGGCCGAGAAACTACTGGTAACACTTACCAGTAAATCTCTAAACCAGCCCTGGCCAGGGACTTCCCTGTTATGGCCAATCGAGCATAGCGCAACATCAACTCCCAATACCGGGAGAGACAAAACCCCTCCTATCGCTCATTGCCTCCATGTGACTCGGGACTGTACCCACCACCGTTTTGCACGCCCTCTTGGACGTGGTAAGGTGGAAATCAAACCACAGTGGGAATCACACAAGACTCTATGACGATCTTGGGTCTACAGACTAACCTGTACCAGTGTCACCAGAGAACTGCCATCTGACGTAAGGTATAATACCATCTGGGAGTTCTCGGCGAGTCCGTCCAGTGTACCCAGTCTCCACTGAGCACCCATATATCATCTCTGATGTCAAACACCAATGGATATGGGATCATCCATCGCCCATCTGTATGGGTCGAGAAAGTATACGCTAGTCTACTCTGGTATATCGATGCCCCGTCTCGATACACCCACGACTAGGGACCTTGAAGGATGTACTTATGGACTACCATGTCCCCACTAGTATGATCCGCATCAGAGTCCATGTAGTCAAGTACACATCCTAAGGGCTTTACCAACATGTAACAGAGAGACAATCAGTGTACACGTTAAGGTAAAGAGTAACCAGATAGCATACTATCATGTCGAGCAACCTTTTTGAAAAATTTGATTCTACAACATCTTTTAGGTTTCTTTTCTTTCATTAATTACATTAATGAAGTCCCATCATTTAAGTCACCTAAATATCACAGATAAATACGACGTACACTTATGCCATCCGCATTCGCCTCGATGTCCCCTCGTGCACTGTTAGGTTAGGTAACTAACGGTAGAGCGGGACAGGGCTAGCGCGGGTGTAAAACATAAGCAACGCCTATATAATATATCACATATACTATATACAGTATTTATCACAACACATCACATGATCACATCACAGATATCGCAGCAGAAGAAACATATGAAATATTGGATATACTAGGACGTCCGTGTTTTATTTTGAGCCTCTATAAAATACGGATTCCACGGTCGCGATGAATAGCCAAACCCACATCCCTAGACCCCTACGAGAGCGGCAAGCAACCCTACCAATTCTAGAGTTAGGAGACCCGGACTCGACTCCTCGAGTTGGTCTCCTACTGGACTCTAGAATCCGGTTACTTGTGCTCTCCTCCTTTGGTCTATCCTAGTGCGGAAAAGTAAATAATATACAAAATGTAACATCAACCTCATGCCGGAAGTGCCCCAATAAAAGAATATTACATACATTTAATTTTAAATGAAAATAAAAACTCTCATCTCACATAAAAAAAAAACCGGCTATTCAAAACGCGACGATCCAATATAACATATCCAGCAACACATAACATCTCATGTCATCAACGTAAGTAAATATGAGCATCCCAATTGTCGTTGACATATAGCAACGAAACCGGCGATATCACATATTACACTTACGGTCACAGAAAAAAAAGTGTAAAACTACAACATTTGGAATCCACAATCTATTTAGACATCGTAAATCCGAAATATCACATACTTCGCATTTCATGCCTAACTGTGTGAATTCCACATATTGTTTCACATTCCAGATAAATAGACAGTATTAAACTTTCCGATCGAATAATCAAATACCCAAGATTTCCTAAATAGCTCAACACTTGAGCGGAGTTCAAAAATTCCAGAATACGTCACAGTAGCAACGGTCCAGCCGTAGAAGGGTCAAGCCAACGCCTCACATGTGGCACGCCGTACTGCCTCAAACTGTAAGGTTCAAAAGGCAGACAAGACGGTCACATAATCGAGTTAAGGTTTGTTGTCTTCTAGAGGGTCCATCGCGTCACATGCACGTTTTTCGAAAGATTTAAACCCGAGAAAATTCAACACTTGAATGTTTTTCGTGCCCGGAAAAATTGAGTTAATGATATCCGTTCGAACATTTTAATACTTTCTAAATTATCCGGAATAATAGAACAAAATTAAATTCTCCGATCGAATCGACGATTACAAAATAAACCCCAGAATACTCAACACTTGAGTTAATTTAAAAATACCCAGAAAATATCAAATACAGAAATAGAAATTACAGTATAAAAATGATGGCATATCTCCTCTGTACGGCCGCGGAACCGCGGTCCAAGTAGGGTACGGCCGCGGTTCCGCGGTGGCTTGTACGGTATATGATGTCGTTTTCACCACAATTCTTAGAAAACCCTGCTGAATTTTTTTGGTATTTTTAATTCTGAAAAAATACAGATTTGAAAAAATGTACAGAGAGGGGGTTAACTTTGACGTATTCGGGTTCGTTCGGAGTTTTAACTTCGTTAACACATCGCCTAATGCTCTAGCTAGGCTCTGATACCACTGTAGGGTTACTAGGCACTCTAACAAGGGTTAAGAAAGCATCAACCATGCCCGTTTAAAATTTAAGCCGTGCCGAATACCCTAAGCAAGATCGTTACTAGAAAATTAGGGTTTCATATGCAAGTAAACTATGTTTACAACTAACTGAATACGATATACAACATTTGTAGATCGGTCCTTCACTTCTTTAGCTCCTTGTTGAAGTCCCTTCGCTGCGATCGTGGTTCTCCCGGACCCTTGCATGGTTTCACGAGGCGAAAGACGCGTCCTTGCTTGAAGTCTTCGAGGCCGAAGATGATCTACGTCGAGGGGATGCCAACTCAAGCTTCTACTTCACTAACTTGAGAATTAGTGAAGCAAACACCCTAAACTAAAGTGCTAGTCTAGTAGAGAATGGAGAAATAAGAAGTGGGTTCTCTTTAGAATTTTATTTCTCACAATCTTTCTCACTTTAGAACAAACCCTAGCAAGCTTTTTCTTTTGCTCAATGAAGAAGAAGAACAAAAGAAAGAGATGAGGATAATAATCAAGTGAGAAAGCTAACCATGGTGAGTGAGTATCTTATACTAACTCTTGTAGAGCCATAACCATAGCTAATTCAAAATGGTTAGGTTAATAAAAATATAAAGTAAAACAAATCTAGTGGACTTTGTCAAAGCATCCACAAGCTTCTACAAGCTTCATGCTTATGACCTAAGCTTCACTAATTTGTAATTACCTTAAATAAATATTAACCACCATCTAAAATAGTATGGTGTATGTCTTGCACACCCATGTATGATGTATCATCAACCATGATACAAAAAAGAAAACACATTTTAATATATATCACATATATATTAAAGTTGTGTACATGTGAGAAAATACCTAAAGTGAACAAGTGTTAGTTAATGTAAACTAGTATATCAAATATACAATTATACAATAAATTATTAAATCAGCACTTGACTTAATAATCCGGTCATATCACATATAACCGAGTAACATCCAATGTATCGACTTATCGAATCAACACTTGATTCGATAACCCGGCTATATCATATATAACCGATCGATACAAAAAGTCACGAGAATAGAATACGGTATCACATACACGCATTATTCTCGGTCCCGCACATATCACATATGCGCTCCTATTTCTTTTTGCCTGAGCCAGTAAAACCTCTATATAGGACTCTAAAGACTCGTCAATACGCCGGCAGTAGGTGATGATCACATCAAGCACCCACAAGCCGTCAGCGGTACTAGCTAGACGTAACGACTACCCGGGTATTGAGCGATCAAAAGATCGGCAAGCAAGCCCGCTCCAACTCCTGTAAAAGCCTGCCGGTAACACTTCCCTTACAGTCCGGTCTCATCGTCTGATATGTCGCATATCAAGTCTAGGGGTGGTAAACGACAGACCCCATGTCACGACCCGAAAGTACGGAACATGACCGGCACTTAGACTACGAACGTCTCAAGGAGTACGTATGCTAAGTAAGCCGAAACCCAGAAATCCAAACCAAGAGAAGTAGTAGAGAATAGGAAGAACCATATCAAATCAACCTGTATGCAACATAATATACAACGCCTAAAGGCGAGGATCACAACAGAAATGGAACTCAACCAGCTAGAAAC
The DNA here is from genome assembly GCA_030015575.1 of Agapanthus africanus. Taxonomy (NCBI): domain Eukaryota; kingdom Viridiplantae; phylum Streptophyta; class Magnoliopsida; order Asparagales; family Amaryllidaceae; genus Agapanthus; species Agapanthus africanus. The sequence goes on along the minus strand of JASDDO010000031.1, from coordinate 303,871,013 downwards.
TCAAGAAATAAAACATGCTACTCTATGGTCGAAAGAATAACATTACTGGTCTCTATCTCAAAAAAATAGAAGTTTGGTTGATGTAACTTCTAGATACAACTGAAATATAATATACAAGGTATAATGATGGGTAAGATACAATAAACCCACCTACTAGCAAGTCACCCGAAAAGAAACCGTGCCCGCAAAGCCGTAATGAAATCCGTACGGCAACACCTGCAAGAAACTGGGGCACAACGGGGGTGAGTTGCCAACTCGTGAGTAGAAAAAGATCTACGAACAGAAAATCGCATGAATAACGCAACCTAGGTCAATGATCATAATATATCCTCAAATATATGAATAACATGCAGCCTATAACAATGGCTAGGGTAATATCTAACCCGAGTGTGATCTCATGTGCCCGTGTCAGTGCCTCGGGTAGCAATATATCATATGAATGAGGTATGAATGTATGAAAACAGAATACATGTAAATGAAGAAACTGTTTTCATAAATTAGTGAGATTTCCTTTGTATTTTTAAAATGAGGTATCATAAATGAAATCAGCATCGACACAAAACATAAATCTCAATGTCTCAAAACCTCAGGCTCCGGCCATCCGGACTGGCCTGTATCATCAAATCTCAGTACCTCAATATCTCGAAATCTCAATGTCTCAATCTCAATATCTAGGGCGCCGTCAGTCCAGACCGGCCCCTACCATCCATCTCAAGACCACGACGGTATCCTCCGGATATCCGACGCGTCGGGTAAAATCACCGGTAGGTAGTCTCCCCCTGCCAGGCTCATCGTCATCACCACGAGCTTCTTGCCCCGGGGTATCTTACCGGGTCCACCATGTACCCGAAACGGTTTATCCAACTCCTCGAATCGGGTCTCCAAATCTATCAACAAACTCATGGTGGGCGACTCATACATCATGGGAAAAACCGCGCTTTTTATTTAAAAAGAGAAAGAAGAAGTTTGTATATGTTTTGCGGTTTTCTCCAAATCCAGAAAATCTCGTGGAAATCCAAATCCAATCACACTCATTTGCACATTTACGAACACTAATTTTAATATAAACTAGGTTAAAACTCACAAAAACCTCAATTTTGCTTAAAAAGTCATTTTTTCCGGAAATCTAGCAAGCACAATTCGCCGTTTTTGTACAAAACAGGATGTTTAAATGAATGTAGCGGCTAATATATTTATTAAATATCTTAAATAAGTCGTATAAACAAATTTCCGGAATTTAATCTCATTAAATTCCAAAAATCCTAATATTCTAGTTTACAAAATACCCTTTTTAACAATTTCATAGCAAAAATGCACAAACTACAATTTAGGTTGGATTTCCATGAACTAAAGTGTTAAACTACACTTAATAAATTTAATAATATGATAAAAACCCTAACCATATTTTTAATCTCATATTTCGAATTAAATCAAAAAAACTAGTTTGCAACAAAAAGCTTAATTTGGACATTTTTCAAGTAACAACTTGTAATTAACAACTAGATTAGTTTTCTACAAAACTAAATATATTAATCCACCTCACTAAACCATACACAATCAAACACAACTCATTTCCACAACAAACCCTAACTTAGTAATCAAAACCCTTTCTTTAAATTTCAAAACTTGAAATTTAAAACCTTAATTTAACACCTAATAGCTAGATTCAAGTAATTTAACAACAAATTAAGCATAAGGTTATGATTATACCTCACAAGCTTGAGATCAAACTTGCAAAAAATCTTAGCCTCCAACAATGATTTCATGCTCCAAGATCCATGCTTGAATAGCTAAAGAATAATGGGTAAAGCTTGGATTTAGAATTAGCTTTGAATTTTTGAGAAAAAGGGTGGATTTTTGATAGAAATTTTGGGGATTTTGATGGAAAAATGAGATGAAGTATTTGGGGCTGTTTTGGTTCAGGTTTTGGCCAGATATCTTGGGGGATTGGGTGAGGGAGGAGAGAGAGTGAGGTGGGGAAAGTTAGTTCAAGTCAAAGTCAACTCAAATTATATCATTTTCTACTCTTTTTTCTTTTCTTTTCTTTCATTTCTTTTCTTTAAAATCCAAGTGGGGACAAAAGAGGGGGCTGCTGAATTCTTCAAGGGGATAAGTGAATGGGGGTGTGTGGGTGTGGGTACGGGTGTGGGGTGATGAAAAATGATAAATACAATACCCCAAACATCCATTTACGCTAAAAAAAAGCCTTTTTTCTTCAATAATTTCTAAACCATTTTGGCAAATGATTTCGTTCCAAAAACCACATGATAAATTTTTATTTAATGTTTTATGATGCACAAAATTTGTTTCAACTCATTCCAATTTGTAATTTTCCCTAATTAAATATATTAGTGACGGCTTAAAATAATAATAAAATAATATTTTTTTCAGAAAATTTGAAATTTCACCAGCGGCTCAATAAACACCAAATAATAGCAATTACATAGCTAGAATATGTATATTTAATTTTTATAATAAGATATTTGTATTTTGACTTTTTACAGAAAACCCCCTCATTTTACCGATTTTCCGAAATTTCACCGAAACGATTTTCAAAACGCTACAATCTTCCTCCCTTAAAGAAATTCGGTCCCCGAATTTAAATTCAAACTCCCCCAATTACTAAAACATCTAAGAAAAACCATCAAGTCGTTGGGGCTCCGAAATTGTAAATACATAAAACAAATCGTAGCGCAGCGCATGCGCTTGAAAAATGAGTATATAACTCAAATCAAAACTCCGTCAAGCATCCCGCGATCATCGGAGTCGTGGAGAAGACATCAATGCCAAATCCAAATCAAAACCAATATGATATAACTCGAAACTATAAATGTAAATATCGAATCTATATCTATAAGTATCTGAAGGAAATGCATGCCAAATCTCTTTAAGTCGCTGTGCAACGCGTATAACACTGCACAGTGGCGGACGTCTACCATAAGAAAATAACTATATACATATATACCTTTGTTTGAAATGTACGTTCCGCCGTTTTGGAAACAATTTAGGAGGGTCTCCTTGTTTTAAACATTTCGTGTCATATCAGACACGTAGGTAAATACTGAGGCTATAGCTCGCTTTTTGGAAATCCCTTCAATAACTATCAATGCATGCAAAATGTATTCAGGTACTGTCCTCTGACTAGTCCTGCTCCGTACGGAAACACATAGCAATATCATAAAAACGTACTGCTCTATAAGAAATCAATCCTAAAATATGCACATGAATACTACGTGCGTCTGGTGCGCACGGAAATCAAAATCCATGAATGTGCCATACATGCGCACAGAAACAACATCTAAGTGCATCAGGTGTGCACGAAACATCTGTCGTAGGCAACATGTGTGCCTGACAGCAAAATCAGGTGCATCTGACATGCACGAAAAATCTCGAATTAGTGCATCTGGTGTGCACCAAATCGCATCTCGTAACAGGCGCCCAACAGGCGCTAAAAATCCAATCCGGTGCATAAAATGCACAAAACAAATGTCGAGCATCACCCTCGAAATCGAAATCCAGTGTATCCAAGTGCACAAAATACATGTCACTGCACTGCCAGCATATATAAACTATACAGAGTGAAGGAACCAAATCGCGTGCGTGCATACGCACAAAATCAACTCAACTGTTTAAAACCGTAAAATCACAAACATGTGAAACTAAAGCACGAAAACGATATCAAGTGCAACACTGTGCAAAGATCGTAAATCCTCAATCATCAAAATCAAATCATACGAATAAATCACCCAAAACATCGAAATCAATAATGGCGGAACAGTACCGCTCATGCATCCTCTAAGAATCTCGGGCCAACTGTCGCGGTCACTAGTGGGACGTCTCGTCGATGATCATGAACTCTGGCCTGCTGGTGTGCGTAACATGACCACTCCTAGGTCCAAGTCTTCTCCGTGGATTACCAATCTCACAATCCATCGGCTCATCGGCCCTGTCAAGGCAGCATATCACTGGTGTCGGCCTCTGGCTCTCTGAATGCACGTGACACATCTGATCCTGGGTGCAAGTATCATCGCAGCAGTATCCTGGAAGGAATCCTGCTCACGGTCTCTTCCATGTCTCGTCTCTGCCAACTGTCCGGAAGTCATTATCCTTTCCTATATCTGCATCTTGCTCTGGAACGACTGCATACTCATCGCGACTCCTTCTGGAAGGTAAGTCCAAGTACCATGCCTCGGCATGCGCATCGCCTCTCTGATGTCGGCGGAGTGGAACGTCATCTCATCTAGATCTGGTGCGAACCTCTTATTCCACTTTTCTCTAATGTCGTCTGCTTTGGACTCGTCTCGTCGCGGCTGCATGGACTGAGCTCCAACGGCTATCCTCGTATCTGGAGTCTCCCAAGAATGCATCTCACCACCTAGCATCCGAATTAAGTCGAGCCATCCAATTGATTCGTCAAAACCTCATAATCTCCCAAGAGCTCAACATCTTGGGTACAGTTTAATAGTATCGAGTACATACCACAACATCGGTGGTCCAGCCGTAGAAGGGCAAACCCAAGCCTCAATAATGGCGCCGCAGAACTGCCGCAAACCCTAAGGTTCAAAGGCTTTCACACGGTCATTAAGTCGAGTTAGGGTTTCATTCTTCTAGAGGGACCATAGAATTGCCTGCATGTCTTTCCGACTATCTTAAACATGGAATAATAGGTTTCTGACATTCGATCGTCTCTGTCGACTCCCAACGTCTCCACGTGAAGTCGTCTCTAGCTGGAATCCATCTATCTGATGACCTCGCATCGGGTTAGGCGAACGATCCACATGTCCTAGTCATTCATCCACGATGACTAGCGACCTTCTATCATCTCTTAGTACAACTCGTTCTGCACTAACTCCAGCATCTGGGGCAATACCTCGTCGTTCGCAGCAATAACTGGCTCGCTCGTCTGCACGCCGAACAGTGCCTCGATCATCATGAATAAGCAACACACCAACGGTCATCAAGATCTGGCTGGCCTCTATCATTAGCTCAATCCTCTAATGTCGATCAACACATCCGAGTAACCTCATAAAGGCGATCCGCCAAACGCTCGTGGCGCGGAAACACAGTCAAAAGACACCTCTCTATAATCGGGTGTCGCCGGAATCATACCCTGGTCAGTCCTCGTTCGTGCCGAGCTCGTGCTGACCGCAACTCTAGCCGTAGCTCTCCTTGCCCGTAATCGTGGCAGCAAAACCAAACTGGTACCGATGAGGCTAGATCAGGAAGGAATATAATACTGAACAAGGAAATGTACATCCTAAGGCTTCTTAAGTAGAGTGGCGTGTCGTAAATATGCCGCGGAACATACTAATGGTACGTCACTCTACTTTAGTCACCTATTCCATCAACCAAGGGTCATCCTACGCTCCGAAGGTAAAACCTAATGCTCTGATACCAACTTTGTCACGACCCGAAAGTACGGAACATGACCGGCACTTAGACTACGAACGTCTCAAGGAGTACGTATGCTAAGTAAGCCGAAACCCAGAAATCCAAACCAAGAGAAGTAGTAGAGAATAGGAAGAACCATATCAAATCAACCTGTATGCAACATAATATACAACGCCTAAAGGCGAGGATCACAACAGAAATGGAACTCAACCAGCAAGAAACTCAAGAAATAAAACATGCTACTCTATGGTCGAAAGAATAACATTACTGGTCTCTATCTCAAAAAAATAGAAGTTTGGTTGATGGAACTTCTAGATACAACTGAAATATAATATACAAGGTATAATGATGGGTAAGATACAATAAACCCACCTACTAGCAAGTCACCCGAAAAGAAACCGTGCCCGCAAAGCCGTAATGAAATCCGTACGGCAACACCTGCAAGAAACTGGGGCACAACGGGGGTGAGTTGCCAACTCGTGAGTAGAAAAAGATCTACGAACAAAAAATCGCATGAATAACGCAACCTAGGTCAATGATCATAATATATCCTCAAATATATGAATAACATGCAGCCTATAACAATGGTTAGGGTAATATCTAACCCGAGTGTGATCTCATGTGCCCGTGTCAGTGCCTCAGGTAGCAATATATCATATGAATGAGGTATGAATGTATGAAAATAGAATACATGTAAATGAAGAAACTGTTTTCATAAATTAGTGAGATTTCCTTTGTATTTTTAAAATGAGGTATCATAAATGAAATCAGCATCAACAGTGTCTAGCATCGACACAAAACATAAATCTCAATGTCTCAAAACCTCAGGCTCCGGCCATCCAGACTGGCCTGTATCATCAAATCTCAGTACCTCAATATCTTGAAATCTCAATGTCTAAATCTCAATATCTAGGGCGCCGTCAGTCCAGACCGGCCCCTACCATCCATCTCAAGACCACGACGGTATCCTCCGGATATCCGACGCGTCGGGTAAAATCACCGGTAGGTAGTCTCCCCCTGCCAGGCTCATCGTCATCACCACGAGCTTCTTGCCCCGGGGTACCTTACCGGGTCCACCATGTACCCGAAACGGTTCATCCAACTCCTCGAATCGGGTCTCCAAATCTATCAGCAAACTCATGGTGGACGACTCATACATCATGGGAAAAACCGCGCTTTTTATTTAAAAAGAGAAAGAAGAAGTTTGTATATGTTTTGCGGTTTTCCCCAAATCCAGAAAATCTCATGGAAATCCAAATCCAAAACCTCAATAGCACGTAAAAAGTGAATATATGCATGAGAATCCATGAATGCGGCATAACAATGAATAACAGTATGCATGAGGTAGCAGGTAATAACTATAATGTCTAAACTAACATATAAGGCAAGTACACTAATATCATGTCTAAACTATTAGCTAACAGGCCATGTCAAGCAATAATATTTTCTAAGGTGTACGTGACATGGCAATTACCGATGAAGATGTGTGTGAGCCGGCAAGTAAGTGTACGTGGTACATACGCATCATCGGTAATGGTGCTGGTGTCCTAAACACAAGATATCAACAGTAGAATATGAAGCATAATATAAGCATGTGATGCGGAGCAAACAACAATAATGAGCGGGAGCTGAATACTAGACGCAACGATAATTAATCTGTTTTAACCTAATATAAGTCCTACAATGGTGCCTTTTGAAATAACACGAATCGTGGGGTTTTGAAAATAGGGGCTACGGTGTTTTTAAGAAAAGATACGTTTTTTGAAATATCCGTAGGATCCCTTAGGCTGTCTTTAAAAATACGCACGATTCGTAAGCTTTGAAATAGGTAGGAACCGAATCTAATCTAACAACTAACTAAACTAAAGGGCTACGCTATAAGCTAGACTACAGGTAAGGAAACCGCCTAACATCTGAGTCGATACATATACATACCTGTATATATATTAGTCGGTGATCCTGCCTCAATAATATCATATCCGATACCATATCTATAATCAGACATCCCAAGTCAAGAGTGCGGATCAATCATCAAGATATAGCTCGTACGTAAATCCGTCGTACGACATCCCCAAATCTGGGTGCGGGTCAATATCATATTCCTCACACTATTCCCCTGGTATCCTCTTTATCCAAGATCATAGTCTAGGGTACTGACCTATGTCTAGTACAATACTAATATCCTCAATATACTCATGATCTGACTACTGATCGACAATCTCGTACAAACCGATATCGTCAGCACATATCATCATCAAGGGGTATACATCGCCCGATACGGCCTAATATCAATATCCTAGCATATTATGCCTCATATCACGATCACATGTCGACCATTTATTTATAACACTATTCACCCGTATCGCCGCCGCGAGATCCACTATAACACCAGGACGTACCTTAAGTACGAATCCTGCCATATCACCGAGATCACAACCACAAACAAATCTCATCGACTCAGCTCAATCCCAAGTATCCTCGTCAAATCCGTATGTGAACACATAGTCCCATACCCATGTGAACATATAAATATATTCCCATACACGCACATATGAAATAAGGAATGCATGCAAGTATGTATATGTGTGTATGTGTAAGTGTAGTGCACCCACTACCTAAGGTTTCGTAACCATGCACCAATCCAACACCAATATCCATCTAAAATCATCAATAATAAATCCTAACAACATATCATAAATTGTTGGTGTGTATACGCATCCGTATACATCACCACGGACTGCGGGGGTGCTATACGCCATCCACCCGACTTCTCCCCGTAGATATAAATCTACTCACCTGGTCCTCGCTAGCCGGTACCGACGTCGCCACGCGCTTGCTTGTCGTCTCGAAGTCCACATGGGGGTACCTACATATCATAACGCACCATATCGCATTAAAACTAAATATATTAATCCACCTCACTAAACCATACACAATCAAACACAACTCATTTCCACAACAAACCCTAACTTAGTAATCAAAACCCTTTCTTTAAATTTCAAAACTTGAAATTTAAAACCTTAATTTAACACCTAATAGCTAGATTCAAGTAATTTAACAACAAATTAAGCATAAGGTTATGATTATACCTCACAAGCTTGAGATCAAACTTGCAAAAAATCTTAGCCTCCAACAATGATTTCATGCTCCAAGATCCATGCTTGAATAGCTAAAGAATAATGGGTAAAGCTTGGATTTAGAATTAGCTTTGAATTTTTGAGAAAAAGGGTGGATTTTTGATAGAAATTTTGGGGATTTTGATGGAAAAATGAGATGTAGTATTTGGGGCTGTTTTGGTTCAGGTTTTGGCCAGAAATCTTGGGGGATTGGGTGAGGGAGGAGAGAGAGTGAGGTAGGGAAAGTTAGTTCAAGTCAAAGTCAACTCAAATTATACCATTTTCTACTCTTTTTTCTTTTCTTTTCTTTAAAATCCAAGTGGGGACAAAAGAGGGGGCTGCTGAATTCTTCAAGAGGATAAGTGAATGGGGGTGTGTGGGTGTGGGTACGGGTGTGGGGTGATGAAAAATGATAAATACAATACCCCAAACATCCATTTACGCTAAAAAAAGCCTTTTTTCTTCAATAATTTCTAAATCATTTTGGCAAATGATTTCGTTCCAAAAACCACATGATAAATTTTTATTTAATGTTTTATGATGCACAAAATTTGTTTCAACTCATTCCAATTTGTAATTTTCCCTAATTAAATGTATTAGTGACGGCTTAAAATAATAATAAAATAATATTTTTTTCAGAAAATTTGAAATTTCACCAGCGGCTCAATAAACACCAAATAATAGCAATTACATAGCTAGAAGATGTATATTTAATTTTTATAATAAGATATTTGTATTTTGACTTTTTACAGAAAACCCCCTCATTTTACCGATTTTCCGAAATTTCACCGAAACGATTTTCAAAACGCTACACCCCAATAACCGATAAGTTGTGCCGATGTGAGGCTCATAACGGGTCGATAAACTACTGGTAACACTTACCAGTAAATCTCTAAATCAGCACTGGCCAGGGACTTCCCTGTTACGGCCAATCGAGCACAGCGCAACATCAACCCCCAATACCGGGAGAGACGAAAACCCTCCTATCGCTCATTGCCTCCATGTGACTCGGGACTGTACCTAAAAATCACCATTTTGCACGCCCTCATGGACGTGGTAAGGTGGAAATCAAAGCACAGTGGGAATCATACAAGACTCTATGACGATCTCGGGTCTACAGACTAACCTGCACAAGTGTCACCAGAGAACTGCCATCTGACGTGAGGTATAATACCATCTGGGAGTTCTCGGCGAGTCCGTCCAGTGTACCCAGTCTCCACTGAGCACCCGTATACCATCTCAGATGTCAAACACCAATGGATATGGGATAATCCATCGCCCATCTCATGGGTCGAGAAGCGTATACGCTAGTCTACTCTGGTATATCGATTCCCCGTCTCGATACACCCACGATTAGGGACCTTGAAGGATGTACTTATGGACTACCATTTCCCCACTAGAATGATCCGCATCATAATCCAGGTAGTCAAGTGTAAGTCCACGTTGCCCACCCCGGTGCTTGCGGGGAGGCGGAAACGTTATGAAAAATCAGATTTTTACAACACTAGGCAACATGGACTAGCTAAAGGAGGGATCTTCGCTAAACAAAAACTAACTACCAAGCTAAAAGAGTTAGCTACTCGGAAAGGGGGTTATACCTAATTCTTGAAGTCCTTCTCTTCTTGCTCCTTGGAGTGAAAGAACGGGTTCTCCTTGTCGCCTTCTCTTGCCGAAGAAAGATCCACCCGAGGGCCTTTACCTTTGGCTCCAACCTCAAACTAGAAGTAACTAAGGTGCTTGGTGTGCTAAACCTAGGACCTCAGAAAGAGTAGAGAGTATTTTTGAAGGTTTTATCTCAAGCTCAAATGGTTCTCAACTCATGAGAGGGGAGAGCTAGAGAGAGAGGAAGAGGATGAGAGAGAATGAAAATGATAAAGTGAGAAGAATAAACCAACCTTCTCACATATATGTGAATTATGATAAATAAATAATTAGCTAAAAATAATTGTGATGGTTAATCATGAAATGACCATTATCATTTCACATTAATTACTTTTGCAAGGATCAAAGAGCATCTTTCATATGAAATGATAATGGTCAACCTAGGTCAACAAGTCAAGAAAAGTCAAATGGTCAACAACCATAACCATAACACAATTATAATTAACTAATATTAATAAATCATATTTCACACATAAACATTAGGGTTAAGAAAAAGACAATAGTCATCAACCCTAATGAAAGTCCTCTGCCTCTGCCTCAGTCAACTGTGCATACACACCCGTATCCGTGTTCCGAGGAAGACTGACGAGGTAAACCCATCTGAACTCCTACTGAGCCTGAATGTGACAGTCTTCGTACAGTCCAGTCTGTTCGTCTAAGAACATCGCATGGCGGGCCCAGGGGGCGGTAAACGTCAGTCCCCTACTAGCGGTACAAGTCATGCCGAAGTGTAGCCCAGACACCCTGAGATAACACTGGAAACCTACCAGTCTATCTCGCTTGCCCTGGCCAGGGACTTTGTGTAATGGCTCTCCTAGACACAGCGCGATATCAACCCCCAATACCGGGAGAGACGAATCCTGTCTAACCGTCACTGCCTCCAAGTGCTTCGGGACTGCATCCAAAAACTACCTGTTTGCACGACTCCTTTGAGCCGTGGTAGGGTAGTAATCAAAGTACAGTGGGAACACACTCGAGGCGAAGTGACAGTGTCAAGTCAACGGACTAAGCTGTACTCATGTCACCTGGGAACTGATAACTGACGATAGGTATAATACCAACCAACAGTTCCCGACGAGTCCTGTCTAGTGTACTAGTAACCTAACGAGCACCCGCATACTATCTCAAGTACGACATACTGACGGCTGTGGGATAGACCGTCACCCAAGCTGGGATAAGAAGCACATACGCTAGTCTACTCCGGAGTATCGATGCCCTGTCTCGATAGTCCTGCGACTAGGGACCTGCATAAGGATGTGCTTATGGATTACCCAGCCCCCACGAGTGTGACTTCCATCACAACGCTGGTAATCAAGCAAAGATCCTAAGGACTCCACTAATGTGTAAAGGCGATATGCTAAAAGAAACACATGCACACATTAAAGCAGAAACAAACCAAGTAGCATACTACTATTTTGAGCAAGATTGTCAATACAAGGTGAATATCCCAAGCTTCCATCAAGTAATATACATACTAGTATGATACTGTAATGGCCTCTAGGGCATATCCACTAACAATCTCCCACTTGCACTAAGGCCATGTACTGGCGTATCGAAGACCTATCATCTCGATCAGCCACTCGAACTGAGTCTGGGATAAGGCCTTCGTGAATGGATCAGCAGTGTTATCTTCCGTAGCAACTCTCCGAACCTCGATCTCCTGGCGACCCACGATCTCCCTGATCAGGTGATACCGCCTCAAGATGTGCCTGGACTTTTGATGGGACCTGGGTTCCTTCGCTAAAGCTATAGCCCCGTTGTTGTCGCAATACAGAGGTATTGGATCAATAATGGACGGAACCACCTGAAGTTTTGTTAGGAACTTCTTTATCCAGACGGCTTCTTTTGCGGCATCATCAGCAACGATATATTCCGCTTCCATCGTCGAGTCAGCAACGGTTTCCTGTTTGGAACTCTTCCAACACACCGCCCCTCCATAGAGGGTAAAGACATAACCCGACATGGACTTGGAATCATCCTTGTCACTCTGGAAGCTGGAGTCAGCAAAGGTCTCGATCTGGTGGTCTTTTCTGCCATACACCAAGAAAATCTCCTTAGTCCTTCTCAGGTACTTGAGAATGTTCTTTACCGCTATCTAGTGTTTCTCCCCAGGGTTTGACTGATACCGGCTTACCACACTCAGTGCATAAGCTATATCTGGTCTGGTGCTCAATATCACATATATTATAGAGCCTACCGCAGAAGCGTAGGGTATAATAGACATGCGATCCCTTTCCAAATCAGTCTTGGGAGACATCTCTTTGGAGAGGGTGATCCCGTGACAAGCCGGTAGATTACCGCGCTTGGAATCTTCCATACTGAATCTTTTCAGTATAGTGTCGATGTACCTAGACTGTGAAAGTCCTAATATCCTCTTGGATCTATCACGATAGATCCGGATCCCCAGAATGTAAGAGGCATCACCCAGGTCTTTCATGGAGAACCTGTGTGACAAGAACCTTTTGACAGATTGTAGCATAGGAATGTCATTTCCTATCAAGAGAATGTCAACCACGTATAAAACGAGGAATACTACAGTTCTTGCTACAAATCTACTATAGATGCATGGTTCATCTGGATTTTTGATAAAGCCAAATTCTTTGACCCTCTCATCAAAACAGATGTTCCAACTCCGCGATGCCTGCTTTAGTCCATAAATGGACTTAAGCAACTTGCACACCTTTCCGCTGCTCCCACTCTGAATGAAACCCTCGGGATGGTCCATATAGACACACTCCTCTAAATTTCCATTTAGAAAAGCGGTCTTTACGTCCATCTGCCAGATCTCATAATCGTGGAAGGTAGCAATGGCAAGAAGGATCCGAATGGATTTCAGCATAGCCACGGGAGAAAAGGTTTCGTCATATTCCAAGCCAGGTCTTTGACTGATACCCTTTGCAACAAGTTTAGCTTTATAGGTCTCAACCTGTCCATCTACACCAATCTTCCTTATGAAGATCCACTTGCATCCTACGGGTTTTACCCCATCTGGAGCAACGTCCAACGTCCATACTTTGTTGGTGTACATGGACTCCATTTCGGTCCGCATTGCATCCAGCCATTTTACCGAGTCAACGCTCTGAATGGCCTGTTGGAAGCTAGTCAGCTCATCACTATCAATGATGCAATCCTCTCTATCCCCGTCTATGAGAAAACCATAGTATCTCTCGGGCGGATGAGACTGCCTACTACTTCTGCGGAGCGGCATAGGAATGTCCTGATCTTTCGAACCCTCTGGTTCTACTAAGCTTTCAGTAATAGCTCATGGTTCTGGAATTTCTTCCAGTTCTACTGCGCTCCCACTTATCTGATTTTTCAAAAACTCAGTTTCCAAGAAGTGGGCATGACGAGAAACAAAAACCTTTTGTTCCTCTTCGCAATAGAAGAAATATCCCTTGGAGTTCTTTGGATATCCCACAAACTTGCACTGTACTGAGCGTGCCTCGAGCTTGTCCGCATGCTGCTTTTTGACAAAAGCTGAACATCCCCATGTCTTAATGTGATTAAGATAGGGTCTCTTCCCACACCACATTTGATATGGTGTAGTAGGCACAGTCTTAGTTGGAACTCGGTTCAAAAGGTATGCAGCTGATTCTAGTGCATATCCCCAGAATGATCGCGGTAACTCAGCGTTACTCATCATGGACCGTACCATATCCAATAGGGTTCGGTTCCGTCTCTCCGATACACCGTTATGTTGCGGAGTGTATGGAGGAGTAAGCTGAGAGAGAATTCCATTCTCTTTTAAGTAATCCAGGAACTCGGCACTCAAGTATTCACCACCTCGATCAGATCTCAGTGTCTTGATACTTTTGCCTGTTTGTTTTTCTACTTCATTCATATATTCTTGGAATTTTCCAAAGGCTTCGGATTTATGTTTCATTAAAAAGACATATCCGTATCTTGAAAAGTCATCCGTAAAAGTAATGAAGTAAGAATAACCGTTTCGTGCATGCGTAGACATTGGACCGCACACGTCGCTGTGTACGAGTCCCAAGAGCTCGCTCGCTCTTACTCCGTGTCCAGTGAACGGAGTCTTTGCCATCTTTCCTTTGAGACAGGATTGACAAGTTGCATATGATTGATATTCGAACGGATCCAAATATCCTTCTGTATGTAACTGCATCAACCTTCTCTCATTGATGTGACCCAGTCTACAATGCCATAAGAAAGTCTGATTTGTTTCCGGAGACTTTCTTGTGTGTATTTTGGACATTGAAAATCTGTGGTTGGTTTAATACGTATATACCATTGCTTAATGTACCTGACCCAATCAGAACTTGATTAAGGTGAATGTTTACAACATTACTTACAAACGCAAATTCATAACCTTCTTTAGAAATTAAAGATACAGAAATGATGTTACAAGTTGCATTGGGTACAAAAAAGCAATTACGTAAAACCAAAACATGTCCATCTGACATTCCTAGGTGATAGTCCCCCACGGCCTCAGCATCCATGCTAGCTCCGTTTGCAACTTTGAGGGTCATGTCATCCGCCTTCAAAAACCTACGCTTTCTCAATGCCTGCAAAGAATTACAGATATGAGATCTTGATCCGATATCCAATACCCAGGACGTAGAGTTTATTGATAGACAGTTTTCAATAACATACACACCTGAAGCTGAAGCCGCAACTTGCTTCAGATCCTGTGTTCTGGCCTTCCAAGCCCTGCAATCTTTCTTCCAATATCCACTCTTGTGACAGTAAAAGCACTCTTCCTTATCCACAAGCTTCCCCGCTACCTTTGTTGCTTTTGCCTTTCCCTTCGTATCCACTTTACTAACACCGCCCCTTGGTTTGGCGGGGTTTTCTTCTTCTTTCCCTTGGCTTTCTCCCTGAACCTAGAAGAGGAAGATCCTCCTACAAATAAAGTGGATGTTTCCCTACCTTTCTGTAGGGTGCCCTCTGCACTCCTCAGCATGTTGAGGAGCTTTGAAAGTTCAACTTCCTTTTCCTGCAAGTTGAAGTTCAGGATGAACTGGGCGTAAATGGAAGGAAGGGACTGGAGAATCAAGTCCGTATAGAGCTCATTCTCCAGCATGGTCCCAAGGTCCGCGAGCTCCTCTATGTAGCCAATCATCTTAAGCACGTGTTCCGCTACCGATGATCCGATGGCCAATCTCGCCGAAAACAGCTTCTTCGACACTTCGTATCTGGCGATACGGGATTGCTCTCCATACAGTTCTTTTGTATGGAGAAATATGGATTCGAGGTCCATATTCTCGTGCCTCCTCTGATGTTCATTGTCCATAGAGGCAAGCACGAGGCACTTGGCCTTCGCGCAGTCGATTTCCCAGGTCTTACGGATTTCCCTATCCACGACGCTGGTTTTGGGACCTGGGACAGGGGAGCTTTGGTGGTAAGAAGATACCCCAACTTATCATAAGTGATTGCCATTTTGACATTCCTGAGCCAATCTTTGTAGTTTGGCCCTGTCAATATGTTTTTATCTAGAAGTAACTTAAGTCCAGTCATGATAATTGGTCGCTGCAATTAGGAGAGAGAGAAGAAACACTTTAGCATGATGCTCTTGCAAGTTTGGAGTGGTTTTTAATTTGTCTAAATAGGATGGCTCCCACTGTCTCTCGAATCCCTCCTCAAACCATAAAGGAAGAATTAGTCGGGATCAATCTCACCGTACAATACTTGCTTAACCGTTTAGCCAGGCCAATGTCGGTACTTCGAGGGAGGTTTTCCAACGCTTTCACGAAGTTCCTTAATTAAGTAACCTCTTTTCCCTGTGGGTGTAGCCCCGCTAACACCTTTCTAGACACCTACTTGGTTTATAGCATTGATCGTTAAGTGAGAAAGTTTCGGAGGAGTAGCATATACTCACAGTAGGATCGAGATCCAAATATCATCGCGTGACAAAACTGAAGGAATCCTACAAGAATCATCACACTCCAAATGGTATGCAGCGCTAGCAAGTTTCAGTTTCTTTTGAAACTCTCGATGTAGATTTTTGCCCCATGCTCTTATGACCTTGACTTTGGCCAACAAATCATAAGTCACATGTCAAGTTCTACCCGTCATTCTCCAGGTTAATTTGAGCCCACCCGCACATACCCTTGACTTTGGCCAACAAGGTAGAACGACTGCCCCAAACCAACACATCTATCTATGCTGCACGTGAATACCCAATCGCTACCAATCACTATGCCTTGACTTTGGCCAACAAACATAGATTGAATACTTATTGACCATTCATGTGAAACGACAGAGGGCTACGAATGGTTTTGGCGAAACCGTGAACGTAGTGAACTTGATATAATCGAAGGAACGAGATAGCTTTCAAAAGGAGTGGTTCAAGCTCCACATTTAAAAGTTGGTTTTGAAAAGAACCGAGTGGTTTTGAAAGTGTTCCAACGACTTTTACTTGGTTTATTTTTTTTTTCTTGCATTAATTCCAATGCGTCCCATCATTTAATCCTACCATTGCAGAAAACAACGAAAATATGACGTACGCTTATGCCATCCGCATTCGCCACGGGGTCCCGTCATCACCCGTTAGGTTACTTAACTAACGACAGAGCGGGGGCTGGACTAGCGCGGATGCAAAACATAAGCAACGCCTAAATAGATATCATATAGATATATATAAACATTCGTCACATGCAATGATAGACATTCCATATCACAGATGAACACATTGGATATACTAGGAATCTGCATTTCGTACGAGCCTGTAACGAAGAGCGAATTACACGGTCGCGATGAATAGCCAAACCCCACCCTAGACCCCTACGGGTGCGGAAAACTACCCGCCAAGTATCCGAAGTGAAGCAGCCTCCCTCAACAACGTGAGTAGGCCACTCGGCACTTCGAGGTACCCGGTAGTTTGTGCACCCCACCTTGGTTCTATCCTAGGAGCAAAAACAGTAAAAAAAATTATACAATGACGGCTACAACCCTGACCCGGTTGTGCGGCCATACAAATAATATTACATCAATTTACATATTACAAGTATTAAAGAATAAGAAAACTCTCATCTCACAACCCCCCGGCTATTCATCCGCGACAATCCAATGAATTCATATACACAAACCATCTACATTACAGATCACAGATATGTATAACCCCCACTAATCGACGTATAGCGATTAGCAGATGTTCAATACATATATCACATTACAGATATAACCCATTAGCCAAAGTGTAAAGAAGTTCGATCAACATACGGATTTGTGACCACCCCAAAAACTAACTTGTTCTCTGGAAAATCTGGGCAGAAACAAACCATCCTAAAAATCCCAAAACAGCAACAGAAGTACACTGCAGGAAAAACGACCCACGGCCGAGTCAACTCGGCCACGGATCCGCGACAAGAGCATGCTCTTGCCGCGGTTCCGCGGTGAGTTGGTCGACTCGCTGGTTCGTTTTTCTGGGGTGTTCTGTAAAAACCCTGAGCCGATTTTTAGTGTATGATTTATTATTTTTAGAGCAGAAATAAAAATCGGCAGAAACTAGGGTTTTAGAAAATGTGTTTTGCGATTTTTTCCGATCGAAGTTCTAGATACTTTGCTAACTAGTTAGTTTGTGTTTAGCTAGGCTCTGATACCACTGTAAGTCCACGTTGCACACCCCGGTGCTTGCGGGGAGGCGGAAACGTTATGAAAAATCGGATTTTTACAACACTATGCAACATGGACTAGCTAAAGGAGGGATCTTTGCTAAACAAAAACTAACTACCAAGCTAAAAGAGTTAGCTACTCGGAAAGGGGGTTATACCTAAGTCTTGAAGTCCTTCTTTTCTTGCTCCTTGGAGTGAAAGAACGGGTTCTCCTTGTCGCCTTCTCTTGCCGAAGAAAGATCCATCCGAGGGCCTCTACTTTTGGCTCAAACCTCAAACTAGAAGTAACTAAGGTGCTTGGTGTGCTAAACCTAGGACCTTAGAAAGAGTAGAGAGTATTTTTGAAGGTTTTATCTCAAGCTCAAATGGTTCTCAACTCATGAGAGGGGAGAGCTAGAGAGAGAGGAAGAGGATGAGAGAGAATGAAAATGATAAAGTGAGAATAATAAACCAACCTTCTCACATATATGTGAATTATGATAAATAAATAATTAGCTAAAAATAATTGTGATGGTTAATCATGAAATGACCATTATCATTTCACATTAATTACTTTTGCAAGGATCAAAGAGTATCTTTCATATGAAATGATAATGGTCAACCTAGGTCAACAAGTCAAGCAAAGTCAAATGGTCAACAACCATAACCATAACACAATTATAATTAACTAATATTAATAAATCATATTTCACACATAAACATTAGGGTTAAGAAAAAGACAATAGTCATCAACTCTAATGAAAGTCCTCTGCCTCTGCCTCAGTCAACTGTGCATACACACCCGTATCCGTGTTCCGAGGAAGACTGACGAGGTAAACCCATCTGAACTCCTACTGAGCCTGAATGTGACAGTCTCCGTACAGTCCGGTCTGTTCGTCTAAGAACGTCGCATGGCGGACCTAGGGGGGTGGTAAACTTCAGTCCCCTACTAGCGGTACAAGTCATGCCCGAGTGTAGCCCAGAACACCCTGAGATAACACTGGAAACCTACCAGTCTATCTCGCTTGCCCTAGCCAGGGACTTTGTGTAGGGATCCTAGGCACACACAAGAGGTTACACAAGGCATCAACCATGCCAAAATCAATTTTTTCTATGTGCCGAGAAACCCTAATAAAGATCGTTAACTAGAGGTAAGGCGAAACTATACAAGTTAACTACTTTAACTACAAGTGAAATGGACTACAACCTTTGTAGATCCGATCCTCCATTTCTTTAGCTCCGTGTTGACGTCCCTCCGCTGCGATCATCGGGATCCCGGACTCTAGCGTTGGTTTCGTCGGAGAAATAGCGGGCTAGGTCGTTGACTTCGATGCCGAAGATGATCTACGTCGAGGCGACTCAAACTCAAGCTCCATCTTCACTAGGTCATGAAACTTGTGAAGATAACACACTCTACTACATGGCAAGTTGTAGAGGATGAAGAAATAGGAAGTGGGTTCACTTTAGAATTGGATTTCTCACTTGATTTCTTCACTTGGAAATTTCAAGTAAGCTTTCTTCTTCATGAAGAAGACGAAGAAGAAGGAAAATGAAAAAGTATTATCAAAAATAATAAATCAAGTGAAGACTTATCATAATGCAACCATGGATGAAGTTAACTCATGTAGAGAGCAAACCATAGTTTAGATAAATGGTTAGGTCAAAGGATAAAAACAAAATGGTTAAGACTTTGTCAAAGTTGCTTGAAGTATCATGAAACTTCTAGCAAAGAAAGAAAAGCCACCATTTAGTTTTTTAACCAAAATAAATAAATAAATAAGTTAAAACCCTAACCATTAACCTAAACATGGTTTAAAGCATACACACACCCAAGTTTGCATGTATCATCAAACATGATACAAACTAGTGCACAAACATATATCATATATACAATGTGCACAATCTAGTGAGAAAAATAATCTTAAGTGAACCAATACTAGTTAATGTAAAGTAATATATCAAATATATAATTATACATTAAATCATTAAATCAACACTTGATTTAATGATCCGGTCATACTGCATATAACCGACTAATATCAAGTGTATCAAAATATCGAATCAACATTTGATTCGGTAACCCGGCTATATCTTATATAACCGTTCGATGATACAAATCACGAGAATAGAATTCAGTATCACATACTGGTATTATTCTCGGTCCCGCACATATCTCATATGCGCTCCTATTTCGTTTCGCTTGAGCCAGGAAACTTCTGTGTAGGACTCTAAAGACTCGTCAATACGCCGGCAGTAGGTGATGATCATATCAAACACCCACAAGCCGCAAGCGGTCTGCTAAACGTAACGGCCACCCGGGTATTGAGCGATCAGAAGATTAACGAGCAAGCCCGATCACACTCCTGTGAATCCAACCAGTAACACTTATCGTACAGTCCGGTCTGTTCGTCTGATATGTCGCATATGTCGCCTAGGTGTGGTGAACGTCATACCCCAGTAGCTCGATAAGTCATGCCGATGTAAGGTCCATAACAAGCATGAAACTACTGATAACACTTACCAGTAAATCAGTGCAACCCTGGCCAGGGATTTCCAGTTATGGCCAGTCGAGCATAGCGCAACATCAACCCCCAATACCGAGAGAGACGAATCCCCTCCTATCGCTCATTGCCTCCATGTGAATCGGGACTGTACCCAAAAACCACCTGTTTGCACGACTCAGTAGAGCCGTGGTAGGGTGGAAATCAAAGCACAGTGGGAGACACACAAGACTCTATGACGATCTCGGGTCAACAGAGTAAGCTGCACCAGTGTCACCGGAGAACTGCCATCTAACGTGAGGTATAATACCATCTGGGAGTTCTCGGCGAGTCCGCTCAGTGTACCCAGTCACCACTGAGCACCCGCATACCATCTCTGATGTCAAACACCAATGGATATGGGATCATCCATCGCCCATCACATGGGTCGAGAAGATATACGCTAGTCTACACTGGAATATCGATTCCCCGTCTCGATATTCCCACGACTAGGAACATTGAAGGATGTACTCATGGACTACCCAGGCCCCACTAGTATGATCTACATCATAGTCCTGGAAGTCGAGCACACACCCTAAGGGCTTTATCAACATGTAATAGAGAGACTGCAAGTATACATGTTAAGATAAAGAGCAACCAGATAGCGTACTATCATGTCGAGCAAGAAAGTCCTACCTATATATGTCCAGCATCCACTACAATATACATCTCATGTACAGTAATGGCCTCTAGGGCATACATATAACTAACAATCTCCCACTTTCACTACAGCCATCTGTAGCAGTGGTTGCAGTATCACATACTCAACCATCCCATATAAGTCTCTCTCTGGGAAAATGCCTTTGTGAGTGGATCCGCCGTGTTGTCCTCTGATTCTACTCTCCTAACCTTGATCTCCCTGGAGATCAACCATCTCCATGATCAGGTGATGCTGCCTCAGAATATGTCTGGGTCACTGATGGGATCGGGGTTCCTTGGCCAAAGACACACTTCCATTGTCACACAATGGTAGGAACCTAGTTCATCTCATGAACTAATATACCCCCAAACTTCCTCTTTGGTAGTATCTTTGATTGCGATGTCACCAGCCTTTGTCGTCTAGTCTGCCACGGTATCTAGCTTGGAACTCTTCCAACATACCGTCCCTCCAATAAGGGTAAAGACAATGCCTGTGACTGACATTCAGTCGACCTTATCACCCTGGAACTTTTCCAGTGATTCTCCCCAGGATCAACTGATACCATCTCACTACACCTAGTGAGAATCCTAATATCTATTTAGATCTATCTCATAGATATAAAATCTAGGATTTAGGAGGTATCACATAGATCCTATATGGAGAATCCTTGTGATAAGAGGAGATTGACCGTGCGTAGCATAGGAAACTCTTTCCCTATCAAGAGTATGTTGTCCACGTACAATACGAGGATGATCACCTTACTCTCTACTACCTTTTTGTATATACAAGGTTCATCTACCATTTTGATGAAGTCAAACTCTTTGACTACCACATCAAAACAGATGTTCCAACTCCGCGATGCCTGCTTTAATTTGTAAAGCAACTTGCACACGTTTCCGCTGCTCCCACTGCTTACGAAGCCCTCTGCTGTGTACTTATAGACGTTTTCTTCTAAATCAGTATTTAGAAAAATAGTCACGACACCCAACTACCAGATATCGTAGTCATGGTATGTAGCAATAGCAAGTAGGATCTGGATGGACTTAAGCATAGCCACCGAAAAGGTTTCATCATTTTCCATGCCTGGTCGATGACGAAAACCTTTAACAAGTCTAGCTTTGAAAGTCTCAACTTTTCCATCTACACCAAGTAATCTTCTCAAGATATACTTGCTCCTGATGGTGATTTAACCCTTCAGATATAGCATCTAAAGTCCATACTTCGTTGGTGTACATGGATTCCATCTCAGATCGCTAAGCATCCAGCCATTCTTACAGAGTCCCTACTCTTGATGGCCTGTTCGAAACTAGTTGGGTCATCATCTCATGATGCAATCCTCGCTCCCACTGTCATCGAGAAACCAAAGTATCTCTCAGGCGGATGAGGAATTCTGCTAGATCGGCGGAGAGGCTGAGGTTCGTCAGAAACTATCGAATCCTGTGGTTCTATCAAATCATCAGCTGTAGTTTGTATAGATGGAACTGCTTCCAGTTCTACAGAAATGACCTTGCCTCGATCTTGTCCGGATTTTTCTTTTGACATAGGCCGGACAATCCCAAATCTTAACTTACTTAAGAGATAGGCTCTTCCCATACCATATCTCATATGGAGTGGTAGGCAGTGATCTGATTCGAACCTAATTCAATAGGTATGCAGCTTCTCAAGTGCACAACCCCCAAAAGGAAATAGGTAACTCAGTAGTACTCATCATAGAGCGCACCATATCATGTAGGGTGTGATTGCTCCGCCCCGATACACGGTTGTACTGTGGTGTATGCAGAGGAGTAACACTGAGGAGAATCTCATTCTCCTTCAGAATAGTCCAGGAATTCCGTGCTCAAGTATTCTCCTCTTTGATCTCATCATAGGACATAATACTTATACCTGTTTTTGGTTCTCTACTTCTAACTTATATTCTTTGAATTTCTCAAAGGCTTCAGACATGTGTTTCAACAAGAACATGTGTCCGAATCTTAAGAGATTATCAGTGAATGTAAGGAAGTACAAAGAACCAGTCTTGGCATATGTAGACTAGGGACCTTCATACATCATTATGTATCAGTCCTAAGAGTTCACTAACTCTTTCTCTGTTTCCAGTAAACGGAGCTATGGTCATCTTATCTTTGTGACATGGCTGGCAAGTTTCATAAGATGTAAATTTAAACTGATTTAAATATGCATCTAATTGTAACTTAGCTAGTCGGGTCGCATTGATATGACCTAGTCTACAATGCCTCAAGAAAAATTCGTTCATTTCTGAACTCTTCCTCTTGTGTGTGTTCTGTATACTAGGAACTGTAGTTTGATTTAGAACGTCAATGCTTTTAGATAACATGCCTGAACCGATCAACTTTTGAAATGTTCAAAACATTATTCAACAATACAAAATTATATCCTTCTTTAATAAATAAAGAGATTGATATGATTTTGTATATCAGGTTCGGTATCTAATAACATTCGTTCAGAATCAATGTATTTGGAATACAGGGTGACAGTGACCAACAGACTTGGCTGCAACACTTGCACCGTTTTCTGTCTCATGAAACTTATCATCCGTTCTCAGTTCTCTACCTTTCTGTAGCCCATATAACAGATTATATATTTGGGATCCTGATTCGGTATCTAATACCCAGGACGTAGAGGATACTGAGAAACAGTTCTTTATAATGAACACACCCGAAGGAGATGCATCTCATGCACTTTCTTCATTTGGGCGGCATAGGAATCCTGGTATTCCCCTATTTCCTGCTCGGTCTTATAACAATTATAAGTTGGAGCGGGACCAACGTTCCCCAGCTCAGTAAAACAAGCGGGTTCGGTCAATTCATCCATATTATTATCTTGATTAAGGCGTGACATGGTCGCTACCTGGAGAGAGAGAGAAGAAAACACTCTGCGTGCGCACTTGCAAGATTAGATTGGTTATTTATTTTATCTAATCAGGATGGCTCCCACTGTTTTTATCAAATCTTCCTTCAAACCTTAAAAGGAAAGACTAGCCGGGATTAATTACACTCTACAAGTTCGCCAATCTTTCAGCCAGGCCAGTGCCGGTACTTTGAGGGAGGTTCCCCGTGCTTTCGCACGGACCTAATTAAAGTAAACCTCATTTTCCCAGGGGCGTAACCCCGTTGACACCTTTCTAGACACCTACTTGATCAGCTAATTGCAAAGTGCAAAACTCTCCCAGGAGTAACAATTACTCGCAGTGGGTATCGGGATCCAACTATCTCATAGAAGGTAAGCAATCTCATTGCAAATTTCAACTCTTGAAACTCCCGATAAAGGTTTTTACCCCTAGCACTTATGACCTTAACTATGGTCAACAAATCATAAGCACTAGTCAAGTTCTACCTGTCATTTCATGATTAATTAGACCCACCCACATGACCCTTAACTAAGGTCAACAAAGTCACACGACTGTCCTAACTAATCGCATCATATGCGGTGTAGGAAGACATCACTTAGCTACCGTACACTGTGCCTTGACTATGGTCAACAAACACAACACGAATACTAAGTACTCTACTTCCTAAAATGACGGAGGGTTACGGATGGTTTTTAATAAAACCTTTAACGCTTTGAACTTGATCTCGTTGCGGAATCAAATGGTTTTTAAATGGAGTGTTTTTGAAGCTTTTCTAGTTTTGCTAAAGGGGTCACTCCCGGTGAAGGGATCGTCGGCCCTTTCCTCACCGAATAAGGTGCATGATATATCATATATACCGCTATGCAAAGAAAAAACTATAGAAGCAATCAAAAGACAAACCGAGGGTTGTAGCATCTGCCAGTTATTGCTAAAGGGGTCACTCCGGTGAAGGGATCTCGGCCCTTTCCTTATCGAATAAGGTGCAGGATGTTCTACAAGAAACACCGCGATGCAAAGCAAGAACTGTAGCTACCTGTTTTATTTTTGAAATTCGATTCCACAAAATCTTTTAGGTTTATTTTCTTTCATTAATCTCATTAATGAATGTCCCATCATTTAAGTCCACCTAAACATCACAGATAAATACAACGTACGCTTATGCCATCCGCATTCGCCTCGATGTCTCGTATGCACCGTTAGGTTAGGTAACTAACGGCAGAGCGGGGCAGGGCTAGCGCGGGTGTAAAACATAAGCAACGTTTATATAATATATCATATATAGTATATACAGTATCCATCTAAACAAATCACATGATCACATTACAATAACGCAGCAGAAAATATCATATGAAATATTGGATATACTAGGACGTCCGTGTTTTATTTTGAGCCTGTATAAAACACGGATTCCACGGTCGTGATGAATAGCCAATCCCACACCCCTAGACCCCTACGAGAGCGGCAAGTAACCCTACCAATTCTAGAGTTAGGAGACCCGGACTCGACTCCTCGAGATGGTCTCCTACTGGACTATAGAACCCGGTTACTTGTGCTCCTCGCCTTGGGTCTATCTTAATGCGGAAAAGTAAATAATATACAATGGTGACATCATCCTCAACCCGGAAGTGCCCCAATAAAAGAATATTACATACAAGTTATTTATATGAATGAAAATGAAAAAACACTCATCTCACATAAAAAAAACCCGGCTATTCAAACACGACGATCTAATACAACATATCCAGCAACACATAACATCACATGTCATCAACGTAAGTAAATATTCACATCCCAATTGTCGTTGACGTATAGCAACGAAACCGGCGATATCATATATTACACTTACGGTCGCAGAAAAGAAAGTGTAAAACTACAACAGTTGGAATCCGCAACCTCTTTAGACATCGCATGCCTAATCAAATGAATTCCTTAGACATCGCATGCCTAACAATTATAAACCCCGCATTTTAGTCTCATTATCGAAAACATTTTTCAATATAAAGTTGGGAAATTCAACAAGATTCCCGACATCCTGAACGAATGCTCGTCGCCAACTTTAGTAGACGGCCGCACCCCCGATACCGTCGACGAAGTGCACTAAGGCGGAACACCGCTGCCACGAGCACCCAAACGGATGCTTTTTAGCGATGAGGTTCTCCTACAGTCACTTGGTCGGGGCTATTGGGTGTAGCTGTCTATTAAGTTTACCCGGCGAGTATCCGCGTACACAACATGATCGCGACGGACTTTTGATCACATCAAAATCCCGTGGCAACCGATCAAGTGAGACTAAACTGCTAGAGTTATAACATTCAAATGTTGTTGATTCCAATTATTGTATCATATTCCAGATAAATAGACAATGTTAAACTTTCCGATCGAACAATCAAACACCCAAGTTTTCCCGAAAAGCTCAACACATGAAATAAGTTTAAAAACATTCACTTCATGCCATAGTACCAACGGTCCAGCCATAGAAGGGTCAAGCCAACGCCTCACATGTGGCACGCCGTACTGCCCCAAACCCTAAGGTTCAAAGGGCAGTTCAAGAAGGTCACATAATCGAGTTAAGGTTTGTTGTCTTCTAGAGGGTCCATCGGTTACTTGCACTACTTAGAACATTCTTAAACTACGGAAAAATCCAACACTTGGAAATTTTCCGGCAGGGGAAAAAGTGGGTTATTTATATCCGGTCGAACATTTTAACATGTTCTAAAATACCCGGAAAAACAAAAACAAAGTTAAACAATCCGATCGAAATATCGAGTCCCTAAAACAACCCAGAAAACTCAACTGTTGAGTATAGATTAAAAATTCCCAGAAAACAGAGGAAACTCTACGGGCATTACTGTAGAAAATGAAGCGCCTAAGCATCACAGACGGCCGTGGAACCGCCGCCAAAAGTAGGGTAAGGCCGCGGTTCCGTGGCGCCACAGTAGCTTTACGTTGTCGTTTTCTCCAGTTTGTCTTAGAATTTCCTGCTCTATTTTCTGAGCATTTTTAATTCACAAAAATACACTGTTTTGAAAAATGTACAGAGAAGGGTTTTGATTGGGGTTTCGGGGTTCGATCGGATCTCTAATATCGTCTACACTTCGCCTAAAGCTCTAGCTAGGCTCTGATACCACTGTAGGGATCCTAGGCACACTCAAGAGGTTACACAAGGCATCAACCATGCCAAAATCAAATTTTTCTATGTGACGAGAAACCCTAATGAAGATCGTTAACTAGAGGTAAGGCGAAACTATGCAAATTAACTACTTTAACTACAAGTGAAATGGACTACAACCTTTGTAGATCCGATCCTCCACTTCTTTAGCTCCGTGTTGACGTCCTTCCGCAGCGATCATCGGGATCCCGGACTCTAGCGTTGATTTCGTCGGAGAAATAAGCGGGCTAGGTCGTTGACTTCGATGCCGAAGATGATCTACGTCGAGGCGACTCAAACTCAAGCTCCATCTTCACTAGGTCATGAAACTTGTGAAGATAACACACTCTACTACATGGCAAGTTGTAGAGGATGAATAAATAAGAAGTGGGTTCACTTTAGAATTGGATTTCTCACTTGATTTCTTCACTTGGAATTTTCAAGTAAGCTTTCTTCTTCATGAAGAAGAAGAAGAAGAAGGAAAATGAAAAAGTATTATCAAAAATAATAAATCAAGTGAAGACTTATCATAATGCAACCATGGGTGAAGTTAACTCATGTAGAGAGCAAACCATAGTTTAGATAAATGGTTAGGTCAAAGGATAAAAACAAAATGGTTAAGACTTTGTCAAAGTTGCTTGAAGTATCATGAAACTTCTAGCAAAGAAAGAAAAGCCACCATTTAGTTTCTTAACCAAAATAAATAAATAAATAAGTTAAAACCCTAAACATTAACCTAAACATGGTTTAAAGCATACACACACCCAAGTTTGCATGTATCATCAAACATGATACAAACTAGTGCACAAACATATATCATATATACAATGTGCACAATCTAGTGAGAAAAATAATCTTAAGTGAACCAATACTAGTTAATGTAAAGTAATATATCAAATATATAATTATACATTAAATCATTAAATCAACACTTGATTTAATGATCCGGTCATACTGCATATAACCGACTAATATCAAGTGTATCAATATATCGAATCAACATTTGATTCGGTAACCCGGCTATATCTTATATAACCGTTCGATGATACAAATCGCGAGAATAGAATTCAGTATCACATACTGGTATTATTCTCGGTCCCGCACATATCTCATATTCGCTCCTATTTCGTTTCGCTTGAGCCAGGAAACCTCTGTGTAGGACTCTAAACACTCGTCAATACGCCGGCAGTAGGTGATGATCATATCAAACACCCACAAGCCGCAAGCGGTCTGCTAAACGTAACGGCCACCCGGGTATTGAGCGATCAGAAGATCAACGAGCAAGCCCGCTCACACTCCTGTGAATCCAACCAGTAACACTTACCGTATAGTCCGGTCTGTTCGTCTGATATGTCGCATATCTCGCCTAGGGGTGGTGAACGTCAGACCCCAGTAGCTCGATAAGTCATGCCGATGTAAGGTCCATAACAAGCATGAAACTACTGATAACACTTACCAGTAAATCAGTACAACCCTGGCCAGGGATTTCCAGTTATGGCCAGTCGAGCATAGCGCAACATCAACCCCCAATACCGAGAGAAACGAATCCCCTCCTATCGCTCATTGCCTCTATGTGAATCGGGACTGTACCCAAAAACCACCTGTTTGCACGACTCGGTAGAGCCGTGGTAGGGTGGAAATCAAAGCACAGTGGGTGACACACAAGACTCTATGACGATCTCGGGTCAACAGACTAAGCTGCACCAGTGTCACCGGAGAACTGCCATCTAACGTGAGGTATAATACCATCTGGGAGTTCTCGGCGAGTCCGTTCAGTGTACCCAGTCACCACTGAGCACCCGCTTACCATCTCTGATGTCAAACACCAATTGATATGGGATCATCCATCGCCCATCACATGGGTCGAGAAGATATACGCTAGTCTACACTGTAATATCGATGCCCCGTCTCGATATTCCCACGACTAGGAACATTGAAGGATGTACTCATGGACTACCCAGGCCCCACTAGTATGATCTACATCATAGTCCTGGAAGTCGAGCACACATCCTAAGGGCTTTATCAACATGTAATAGAGAGACTGCAAGTATACATGTTAAGATAAAGAGCAACCAGATAGCGTACTATCATGTCGAGCAAGATAGTCCTACCTATATATGTCCCAGCATCCACTATAATATACATCTCATGTACAGTAATGGCCTATAGGGCATACATATAACTAACACTTTGTGTAATGGCTCTCCTAGACACAGCGCAATATCAACCCCCAATACCGGGAGAGACGAATCCTGTCTAACCGTCACTGCCTCCAAGTGCTTCGGGACTGCACCCAAAAACTACCTGTTTGCACGACTCCTTTGAGCCGTGGTAGGGTAGTAATCAAAGTACAGTGGGAACACACTCGAGGCGAAGTGACAGTGTCAAGTCAACGGACTAAGCTGTACTCATGTCACCTGGGAACTGATAACTGACGATAGGTATAATACCAACCAACAGTTCCCGACGAGTCCTGTCCAGTGTACTCGTAACCTAACGAGCACCCGCATACTATCTCAAGTACGACGTACTGATGGCTGTGGGACAGACCGTCTCCCAAGCTTGGATAAGAAGCGCATACGCTAGTCTACTCCGGAGTATCGATGCCCTGTCTCGATAGTCCTGCGACTAGGGACCTGCATAAGGATGTGCTTATGGATTACCCAGCCCCCACGAGTGTGACTGCCATCACAACGCTGGTAATCAAGCAAAGATCCTAAGGTCTCCACTAATGTGTAAAGGCGATATGCTAAAAGAAACACATGCACACATTAAAACAGAAACAAACCAAGTAGCATACTACTATTTTGACCAAGATTGTCAATACAAGGTGAATATCCCAAGCTTCCATCAAGTAATATACATACTAGTATGATACAGTAATGGCCTCTAGGGCATATACACTAACATCAAGTACTCATCCTAAGGGCTTTACCAACATGTAACTTTAAGACAGTATAAAGAGACAAGTATACATGTTAAAGTAAAGTGCAACCAGATAGCATACTATCATATCGAGCAAGAAAGTCCTCTCTATATATATCCAAGCATCCAATATAATATACATCATCTGTACAATACTGGCCTCTAGGGCATACATACAACTTACAATAAGTCGCTTATGGTAAAAGCACACATCGGGAGTTTCTAAAGAAACTGAAACTTGCCAGGCATGTGCATACCTTCTGGAGTGTGATAACGTGAGTGGATTCCATCACGTTATCATACGATGATAGTTGGATCCCGATTCTCACTGATGAGTTGGTTTACTCCTCGGGTGATTTTAGATGATCCCGACTAATTCTTCTTTCAGGTTTGGAGGAGAATTTGAGGATACAGTGGGAGACATCCGGATTAGATAAAGTGATTAACCATTCTGATCTAGGTTAGAGTGCACGCAGAGTATTTCCTTTCTCTCTCTCTTTGGCAGCGGCCATGGCCCTACCCTACACTATAACTCAGTAACCAAGTTGACCGAACTTTCTTAAAACACTGGCTTTTGGATTGTCAGAGTTGCATACATCATTGCCACTCTTTCTTTTACCCTTTTCTTTTCTCCGGAGCACCCCGTATCACTACGAAGATCCACATTTTTATGGATATGACCATCGTATGGTTATATACGAACTCGAAGGAACTTGTTCCAGATTTGAGGATGGTTTCCGATTCTGGAGAAATTAAATAGGACTATTCAGTTGTCTTATCCTTATACCTTCTCTTAGGTTGTGAGGGCTCCTAGGATTGGGAGAAGGTACACCTATTACGCTTATTGGACAGTCTTCTTCCAAACTATAGGCAGGTGCCGAAAAGTAGGGAATGAAGAAAACCAATTAGCCTAAGTGCGGTGTACAGAAAGTAATAAGTAAAGACAAATAAAGGGATTAGAAAGAGGGCAAAGTAAATTGTAACTGCTATCATTTCACGACCAAACTGCGTATATCATCGCCACTCCTACTTCACCTTTGTATTTCTATAGAACATCCCGTATCACTACGAAGATCCACAGCTATTGGATACTCCATCGTATGGTTATATACGAACTCGAAGGAACTTGTTCCAGTTCGAGGATGGATTTTGGTTCAGGAGAAATAGAATAAGATTTATTCAGTTGTCTTTTATCTTTACCTTCTCTCAGGTTGCGAGTACTCCTAGTATTAGGAGAGTACATCTATTACGCTTACTGGATAGTCTTCTTCCAAACCATAGGCTGGTTCCGAACGGTAGGGAAGGAAGAAAACCATTTAGCTTAAGGGTGGTGTACAGAAGGTAATGAGTAAAGACAAATAAAGAGATTTCGAGAGATGGCAAAGAAATATACGGTTATAGTCACGAATTTGGATAGTGGAAGAGGCATTACTAGGAATACCCGGATACCCCTTCGAAACATTTTCATGTTTCAGTTTCACTGTGCGTTGTTAATAGAAAACTGATTTCCCAATTAGATCCTTACTCCAGGGTATGTACGTACCAGGTTTAATTCTCACATCTGTATGGTTTTACAAATGATGAGTAGGAGTAAGCTATTGGGAATTAGGTGATCATCCTCATTATATCGGAATTCATTGTAATTGGTGATATTTGAAGAAATTACCTGGGTTTTTGCCGGACGGCAAATATTTGGTTTTGAATATCCGTTGTTATGCACTAATTTCAAACTGATATATCTGTACGTTTATTTTATAAAGTGAGATATAACTTTTTGAAATTATGTCCATGACATTTACCTATATCAGTTGATGGTCAGGTAAGGAGCATTCAACAGCGGTGTAATTCTTCATAACCATAGTACAGTTTTCAACCTACGACGCACAGGGTTTGAGTTATTCAACTCAGGGGACCCATACAAAGTATTGTATGTTGTCCAGTGTCCCCATTAGGACAAAGTGGTTGGTCCTCGTACTATATTCTGTTTACTTGTGATTTCTCAAGTTTTAGACAAGTGTTTCGTAGAAATGCATGGTCCAAATTTGAGAAGTTATAGGTACAAGAATAAAGTAGAGAACCATGTGTTGCAAGTATCAGGATTCTTCAAGGTGATCGAAGAAGTGGATACTTGTGTTTGGTATTCAGTTGATAGTAATGGTTTTGAGAACTTGCTTCTCTTTCAGGTTACTCATATCTGGATGCACTCCTAAGTTGTGTAATGCTGATCGGCCTCCTTCCATTTAGTAGACATGCACTGGAGACAACTGCATGATTTGAATCTGGTTCCAATTAAATCAGTGCCTCTGTTTCTATATTGTATATAGAATGGATCATATCTTAACGATGTTAAGGTATATGGAGTTGTCCGGCTTATGCTTAAAACCAGACTCTGGATAACTCAAGGCACGTTTCTGTAATGGCAGTTTGTGGGTTAACCCGGGCAATGACGATGGTTAATTTTCTACCATCTGAAAGATCAATAGTGATATTGTTCTTGACTCGCCACAGTTTTAGTAAAATGGACTTTTTCATAAAACAGTAGTGGGAGTATGGTAGAACTGGAAGAGATTACAGAACCACAAACGATTATGAAAATTTAATAGAACCTAAAGATTCAATCGGTTTTGACATTCCATTAGCCACTCCGCAGATATGGTGGGTAACCTCAGGCGCCCGAGAGGTACTTCGGTATCCTCAAAGACGGTGGCAGGGAGGTTCTTGTTTACCCAGACTTAACACTACTATTGTTCTAGACTATGAGACCCGGCAGGAGGATGAGTATAGTGTCGTTCTAAACTAGTTTTAGAAGTGCACATGTATATGACTCTGCCAGAGGGTTGCCGTAGTCAGTGGGAGCAGCGAAAGCATAGTGGACAAGTAGCTTATGTCTATTTATAGACTAAAGCGGATATAGCGGAGATAAATCGTCTATTTTTGATGTGAAAGTCATAGGTTTTGACTTCATCAGAATAGGGGATGGATCTGTTAAGAAGGTAGTAGGGAGTGATGTCCTGGTATTTGGATGACATGCACTTTGTAGGAAGTGAAATTCCTACACTACGATCAGTTATACTGTGGTTGTCACGCAGTGGTTTCTCCACATAGGATATGGATATAATATCAGACATTCTGGTTACTAGATCTATGGTTTTAGATCTAGATTTAGGTAGTTTCCCAATTCGGGTGCTTAGACAGTATTCTAAAGGTGTTTTAGAATGGATGACTCCTGGCACGATAGTGTACCTGCAGGTGATGGAGTCACCCTCTCTGAAGGTGTCTTACAAACAGGGGAGAGGGATGTGCATGATTGGCATATCACTTGCTTTGGCAATTGAGTCAATCATGAGATGTCAAGTACCACACCAGATGTTGTTTTTGCACTAGATGCAAAAAGTTGAGATATTATTCCAATCCTGGAGAAACGTTCAGAAGCAGTTTTATGAACATAAGTGGATGTTCTAGGGATTTGATAACGACAGCCTCCTTCGGGAGACGGTTATCATTTCAGGCTTCCAAGGTGACCTGGATGACAGAGTGACTGTCAGAGTTATAGTTTTCCCTCTGACGAGGGGCAGTGGTTTGGACAGGTGGTCCAAGCGGATACTAAGGGAGGCGTGGTGTAGGATACAGATTAAATTCAGGTAACGATACAGTCTAAGAAGTTTCCTGAATTTGGAGTTCATTTGAGAACTGGGTCCCATCAGACATCCAGACATATTCTAAGACAGGTATTGCTCATTTCGGGAGATGGCTTTCTCCGCGAACTTGAGATAAAGAGAGACATAGAAAGAAACATCAGAGCGGGTCCACTCACTGAGGCTATTTCTCGAACGCAATAGTTTCACAAACGAGCTTTGTGAAACTGATTAGTAGAGGAGTTGGGTATTCGGTATCACACGGGCTGTGAGTATGCGACATCGCAATAATTAGCCTTAAGTGCAAGTGGGAGATTGTTGGCTATAGTCCCCTCAAGTCAATTGTTGGATCACAGGCACGTGATTGCAATGATTGAGGGAGGACCTATACCGGTAGAACAGTCTTACTCGAGATGATAGAATGCTATCTAGTTCATCTTTATCATCGTGTACATGCTTCAGGTGACATTACAGATCACTGTTATACGTTAATAGAGCCCATAAGATTCTTTCTTGACTACCAGCAGTATGATGGCGATCATATACGTAAGAGTTGGGTAGTCTATAAGCACATCCTTAAAGTGTCCCTAGTCGTGGGAGTTTCGAGACTGGGCATCGATGCTCAATGAGTAGACTAGTGTATACGAATCAAGACCCCGACGAGGGGCGGTGGCTGGTCTCACAAGCCATTGGTGTCAATTGGTTCATCTAAGATGGTATACAGGTGCTCATTGGGTTATGAGTACACCGGACGGACTCGCAGGGGTACTGCTGGATGGTACTATACCTATCGTCGGGTAACAGTTCCCAGGTGACATGAGTACAGCTTAGTTCGTTGACTTGACACTGCTACTTTGCCTCAAGTGTGTTCCCATTGTTCTTTGATTTCTACCCTACCATGGCTCAAAGGAGTCGTGTAAATATGTAGTAGTTGGGTGCAGTCCCGAAGCACTTGAAGGCAGTGGCAGTTAGATAGGATTCGTCTCTCCCGATATTGGGGGTTGATATCGCGCTGTGTCTGGAGAGCCATTACACAAAGTCCTTGGCCAAGACATGTGAGATTTACTGGTAGGTATTCCAGTAGTTTCTCAAGGTGTTCTGGGCTACACTTCGACACGACTTATACCGCTATTGGGGGTCTGACGTTTACCATCCCTTTAGGCCCGATATGTAATACTCATAGACGAATAGACCGGACTGTACGAAGATTGTCACAGATAGGCTCAGTAGGGTTTCAGGATGAGTTCGCTCGTCGGCCTCCCTTTCGCTCAATACCTGGGTAGCTATTACGAACAGCTAGTGTCACTGACGTGCTTATAGTTAAACCAACTGCCAGCGTATTGACGCGTCTTTAGAGTCCCACACAGAGGGTTTCCCTAGTTTGGGCGAAACGTTGTAGAGGCCGTATGGTTTTATGGCAGGGTTCGATCATATATGTGCACTCATGCACGGATCATGATCGGACGGATTATACTAGTGGGCTTTGGTTTAAGCTGGATCCTAGAATTAGATAGTTGGATTATTTTCGTCTTGTTGTATTCGTATTCAGTCGGAATACGGATGCAGGTATGTATATACAGTTGAGGGGTATTCTTGTAATCCGTTACAAGATTACTTTGGAGATGACATTTCTTTTTATTGTATTAAACATTTAGGGTTTTGATAATATTTAATATTAATTATGTGTAAAGTGTGTGGTTAAGTTTTTTGGCTTGTGGCATTTAATGAAGCATGGACCATGCTTTATTGTTTATTGTATTGTGAGATATTTATGAGGGTTTTGTGGTAGATATTTTGTGATATTATTTCTTTGGTTTTTCAACAAAATACCTCATATATCATCACAACACAATAAGGGGCTGCCACAACATTATTATTGCTTGCACATTGTTTTTCTTTTGCAAGCTAAGTCTTGAGCTCACACCCTTCACCACCAATGGCTTCTTCTTCACCTCCATCCATACCCTCTCATGTGTTGAGAATCCATGGATGTCTTGAGACAAAATGATCACACACTCTCTCTACTTCATCTTGAGCACCTAGGTTAGCAAACTAGTTGTTCGAGTTGCTTCGGTTTGAAGCGGGAGCCCGTATTAGGAATACTCGAGGTGGATCGTCTTCGACTAGGGAGACCGGAGAGCGAGCTTGTTTGGGGGCAGCCGCGAGGAGCTTGGGAAGAGATTGAAGACCGAAGGACACGGATCGATCGGTATAATCTCTGAACTCTCTTTATAGATTGCTAGCAAAAAGTTAATGGTTCGATCCGGGTGATTGGTTGTGGTAGCGCCAAGTTTGAAAAGTTTTTGTTCTGCGTTTGGCCTCGGATTGACGGTTGGGGTGCTGCCGTAACCCAACACCCTACCACGCTCAAAGGAGACATGCAAACAGGTGGATTTTGGGTACAATCCCGAGTCGCGTGGAGGCAATGAGCGATAAGAGGGGTTTCTTCTCTCCCGGTATTGGGGGTTGATGTTGCGCTATGCTCGATTGGCTATAACTGGAAGTCCCAGGCTAGGTCTGCTTATGAGATTTACTGATAAGTGTTATCTGTAGTTTCTCACCCTGTTATAGGCCAGACATCAGCATGACTTATCATGTTACTGGGGTCTGACGTTTACCACCCCTAGACATGATATGCGACATATTATACGAAGAGTCCAGACTGTCCGGTAGTGTTACTAATATGCTTCATGGAGAGTATGGACAAGCTTTCTTATTGATCTTCATATCGCTCAATACCCGGGTAGCCGTTACGTCCAGCTAGTACCGCTGACGGCCTGTAGGTGACAGATGTGATCATCAGCTACTGCTGGTGTATTGACGGGTCTTTAGAGTCCCACACAGAAGTTTCCTGGTTCAAGAGAAACGAAGTAGGACACATATATGATATGTGTGTGGGCCTGATTAAATACGTGTATGTGATACCGTATTGTAATCTGGCAGTTATCTGTTATCGGTTTGGTTATATGTGATATAACCAGATTATCGAATCAAGTGTTGTTTTGATAATATGATACACAGATAAATGATATTAGTCGGTCATATGTGATATAACCGGATTATCAAATCAAGTGTTGATTTAATAATGTGATATATATTATATGTGATATAATTATATCTTAACTAATAACATTAGCTCACTAATTATTCATCATAATATATATATTAATATATATGATATATATATATTAATATATATGATATATATATATTAATATATATGATATATATATATATAATGAAGCATGCTTGATTTTCTATTTTTGAGCAAAATAGAAATGAGATGTAAAATGAGAGCATGGTTGCAAGCATGGGCTTTATTCATAGTTTATTCATCTTGACTCACTATTCAAGCATGGTTGCAATTTTATATCGCAAAATTCCATGCTTGAATGAATGGGGGTCAAGAGTTGTCATTCATTCTAACTTCTTTCTCAACATTTAGCCATTTTCTTGAGTTGCTCCCATGGTTTCTCTCTATCTTCTTCTTCCTCCTCAATTGCTATAGTTCAAGCTTCAATTCTCACATGTGATGTGAACCATGAAGCTTGAACACAAACTTGTGAGCTTTTAACATCCCCTACTTCACCATCCTACACTTGACCAGCGATCGAGTGTAGCGTGTTTACTACGCTAAAGAGTTTAGTGTAGACGTAGCTTGAGGTGGAGGGACTTCGCGTGGAACATCTTCGGCACGAAGGTCATCGGAGGAAGCTCGTCCAAAACCTTAAGTGGAGCCCAGTGGAGTCGCGGGACTACTACACGGAGCATGTGAGTGACTCGATCTACGAGGGTATAGCCATCTTTCATTTCATATAGTTTTCTTTATATCAAACCTTAACCCTAATATTCTAGCAAAGATCTTGGATAGTCTAGCTTAGCACCAATAAAAATTTGAATTTGGCATGCTTGATGCCACTTGGAACCTCATGGTGGTGCTAGGGTCGACTTTCATGCGGGACCGAGATTGATACTTGTATGTGATACAGTATTCAAATCTCGCGATATATGTTATATGTTATATAACCGGATTATTGAATCAAGTGTTGATTCAATAATTTATTAAATGATATTATTCGGTTGTATGTAATACAGCCGGATTATTAAATCAAGTGTTGATTTAATAATTTAATATATAATTATGTATTTGATATATTAATATACATTAACTAATATTAGCTCACTTAAGAATTTCTTTTCTACTAATACATACAAATATATGTGTGATATATATTAATGTATTTTTTTATGTGTTATGCTAGATGATACTGTTGGCTATAGTGCCCTCAAATCAATTATTGGATCGCAGGCACGTGATTGCAATGATTAAGGGAGGACCTATACCAGTAGAACAGTCTTACTCGAGATGATAGTATGCTATCTGGTTTGTCTTTATCATCGTGTACATATTTTAGGTGACATTACATATCACTATTATATGTTGATAGAGCCCATAGGATTCTTGCTTGACTACCAGCAGTATGATGGCGATCATATACGTGAGAGTTGGGTGGTCTATAAGCACATCCTTAAAGTGTCCCTAGTCGTGGGAGTTTTGAGACTGGGCATCGATACTCCGAGAGTAGATTAGTATATACGGATCCAGACCCCGACGAGGGGCGATGGCCGGTCTCACAAGCCATTGGTGTCAGTTGGTTCACCTAAGATGTATACAGGTGCTCATTGGATTATGAGTACACCGGACGGACTCACCGGGAACATGCTAGTTGGTATTATACCTATTGTCAGATAGTAGTTTCCTGGTGACATGTGTACAGGTTAGTCTATCGACCTGAGATCGTCATTTGATTACTACCCTACCACGGCTCAAAGGAGTCATGCAAACAGGTTTTAGTTGGGTACAATCCCTAGCCACATGGAGGCAGTGAGCGGATCGTCGGGGGATTCGTCTCTCCCGGTATTGGGGGTTGATGTCGCGGTGTGCATGGGTGGCCATCACCAGAAATCCTCGGCCGGGGTAGACGAGAATTACCGATCTAGGATCGGCAGTTTCTCAGTTGGTGATGGGTTTCATGTCGACACTAAATGTCAAGTTATTAGGGGTTTGACTTTATCCACCCCCCTAAACTCGATATGCGATACTCATAGACGAACGGACCGGACTGTACGGATATTGTCACTGTCAGGCTCAGTAGGGTTTCAGGACGAGTTTGCTCGTCGGCCTCCCTTTCGCTCAATACCTGGGCAGCCGTTAAGTACAGCTAGTGCCACTGACGTGCTTGTGGTTAAACCCACTGCCAGCGTATTGACGAGTCTTTAGATTCCCACACGGAGGGTTTCCCTGGTTCGGGCGAAACGTTGTAGAGGCCGTATGGTTTTATGGCAGGGTTCGATAATATACGTGCACTTGTGCACGGATCATGATCGGACGGATAATACTGGTGGGCTTTGGTTTAAGCCGGATCATAGTATTATATTGTTGGATTACTTTCGTCTCGTTGTATTCGTATTCAGTCGGAATACGGATGCAGGTATGTATATACGGATGAGGGGTATTCTTGTAATTTGTTACGAGTTTACTTTAGGGTTGCCATTTATTTTTCTTGGATTTAAACATTTAGTTTAATGTTTAATTGTGTGGAAATTGTGAGGTTAAGTTTTGTCTTGAGCATTGATTGTGGCTTGATGGGGTGTTTTGTTTTGGGTGAGATATTTGATTTGAGATGGCAGATCTTTTTGGGTTGCTAGGATATTTCTTGTGTTGGTTTTTAATTTTCTCACAAAATATACTCACTCACAACAACAAGCTACAACAACTCAACTCAAGAAAAGGCAGAACATTTTCTTCACCTCCTTTTTCTTTAGCCAAGTCTTTTGCTCACACTTCTACTTATGGCTTCTTCTTCAACCTCCCCCCATTCCCTCTCATGAGTTAAGAATCCATGGGTGTTTTGAAACAAAGTATTCATACACACTTTCTACTTCATATTGGGTATCTAGGCTAGCAAATAGGATGCCCGAGTTGCTTCGGTTTTAAAGCTGGAGCCCGTATTACTAATTCTCGACGTGGATCGTCTTCGACGAGGGAGACCGGAGACCAAACTTCATCGAGGCAGCCGCGAGGAGCTTGGGGCAGAGGTTGAAGACCGAAGGACACGGATCAATCGGTATAACCTCTCCAAACTCTATTTACAGAACTAGTATAGGGTTAATGGTACGATCCATCGATTAGGGTTCCGTTAGTGCCGGTTTCTAAAAGTTTTTGTTCCGCGTTTGGCCACGGACTGATGGCCGGGGCGCTACCGTTACCTTACATGGTATCAGAGCCAACCTATTAACCGCATACTAGTTATTTAGACGATGTTAAAGTATCGAAAACGAAACAACTCCGAAATAATACCCGTAGTATTCCATTCTCTGTCGAATTTTTCTGAGTCTTCTAAAAATATTTTAGCAACTGCAGAAGACTATCTAGGCGACCACTAGAGCACACACCAAATACGAGCCCCTCATTCAACTATGGACCCGGCCACATTGGCCTAAAATCCGAGCCGGCCGGCCATAGATGGGACTTGGGACTTCATATTTTGTGTGTGGTCTGGTCTCTGGAATATTGGTTCAGTGGTATTACTAGTTTAGCCCAGTTTTGATATGGTTTTATCTAGTTGTTTGGGGCTATTCGATGTTATTTCGAACTCGATATTTATTACATTGTTTAAAGTTTTACAGTACATGCATTACTATCTGCGACCGTGAATGTCATTAGAGCGGTACAACTTGTTTATTTGCTATAGTTCTTTTAGACGGGTTTGAGAACGTGACATTCACGTTGATGTTCTGTGTTGTGCTGTGTTGTTGCGGATTCGTCGTAGTGGATAGCTTGGGTGCAATGTTAGTACAGTTTAGTTTTATTTATACATTTGATATCGCGGGGTGAGCGTCCGACATGTGGACTGCCGTCACTGCATGTTTGTATATTATTTGTTTGGGGCACGACCTGGTTGAGGTCGATGTCACCGTTGTATATATTTTCTTTTTTGTACTAGGATTACCCTGCGATGGAGTGCACGGATAGCCAGGTTTTGGAGGGCAATGGGTCCGCATCTCATGGCGTTGAGAAGAAGGGGGCCTCACTCTAGAATTTGCGGGCTATTCACCGCACTCATAGGAGGTACAGGTTGACCCATGGTGGGGTGCTCAAGTTACCGGATTCCGTGAAGTGCCTGGTGGCCCATTCACTTTGATGAAGGGGTTGCCTCGCTTCTGGTTTTGGCGGGTAACTTGCCCCGCTCGTAGGGGTCTAGGTTTTAATTGCACAGGCTATCCACATGACCAGGGGAACGTCGGGTTTCATTTGCGGCTCAAAGGAAACCCGGGGCTCCCAGATTATCTGTATTGTTCGGTGATGCTTATCGCTTGTCTGTGATGTTGCATTTATCATACCTGGAGTGAATATTATATATTGTTATATATATACTAGTAGATGTTTATATGTTTTACACCCGCGCTAGTTCAGCCCCCGCTCTGTCGTTAGTTAAGTAACCTAACGGGTGATGACGGGGCCCAGTGGGGAATGCGGATGGCATATACGTATATCATATTTTCGTTCTTTTGTGGTGTGATTAATTGATGGGACTGCGTTGATTCAGATCAATGCAAGAAAAACATACCTATTCGATGTTGTTGGAACAATTTTAAAAAGCTGTTATTACAAGGATATTTTCTTTTGTTTTGCACAGCGGTATTCGGTTATGAATATCCTGCACCTCATTCGACGAGGCAAGAGCCAAGATCCCCTCACTGGGAGTGACTTCTTGGACAGAAGTTTGCGTCAGGGTAATAACTTCACTATAGTCGATTACGTTTTGCTTTGCATCGTGGTATTCAGTTGAATATCCTACACCTCATTCCACGAGGAAAAAGCCGAGATCCCTTCACCGGGAGTGACCTCTTTAGCAAAGTTTTTCGCGACTATAAATTTATAAAAAGCTATCTGGTTCCTTCAATGATATCAAGTTCATTACATTAAAGGTTTTTTGCCAAAAAACATTCGTAGCCCTCCGTCATTTCAGACGGGAAGCACTTAGTATTCATGCTATGTTTGTTGGCCTTCGTCATGGCATAGTGTATGGTAGCTATTTGTTACTTTTCTGTTGCATAGATAGTGTAGGGTTTCCTAGCATGGCAGCAAGGTTTCGGAAGGCATCATCCATGCTATATTTTAAAAATTGTCGTTCTAGCTAACCCTAGAATCGAAACTAGAAAATGCGATGAATCAAGTGTAAACAACTTTGCAACTAAAGTGAATGAGGAATACAACCTTTGTAGACCGGTCTTTCACTTCATTAGCTCCGTGTAGTAGTCCCTCGCAGCAACTAGTAAAATCCCGGACTCTAGAAAAGCTCTACAAGATGAACGAAACAAGCTTGCTTGATGCCTTTGAAGCCGAAGATGATCTACGTCGAGGAGACACTAGCCCAAGCTACGCCTTCACTAATTGTGAAATTAGTGAAGAAAATATAGGGTTCCTAGGCACACTAATGAGGTCTCACAAGGCATCAACCATGCCAATTTCAAATTTTACAAGTGCCGAGAAACCCTAGACTAGATCGTTAACTAGAATTTTAGGCGAAACTAGAAGCTAGTTAACAACTTAACTAAAGGGTAAACGGAAATACAACCTTTGTAGATTCAGTCCTCCACCTCCATAGCTCCGCGATGAAGTCCCCTCGCTGCGATCATCGGACCCCGGGCTCTAGCGTCGGCTTCATCGAAAGAATGATCGGGCTAGGTCGTCGACTTCGATGCCGAAGATGATCTACGTCGAGGCAACACAAGATCAAGCTCCAACTTCACCAAGCCATGAAACTTGTGAAGAAAACACCCTATACTACTTGGCAAGTGGTAGAGGATGAAGAAATAGGAAGCAGGTTCACTTTAGAATTGGATTTCTCACTCATTTTCACAAGTTGCCATTGATGGAGGCAAGCTTTTCTTCTTGAAGAAGAAGAAGAAGAAAAGATAGAATATGATAAGTATTATGCAAAATAGAAAATAATATGAATACTTATCATATACCAACCATGGTTAGGTGTAGAGAATAGACTATGGTTAGTTTGATTGGTTAGGGTTAAGCATGAAGACAAAATTGTCACTTAGTCAAAGATGCTTTGAAGCTTCAAGAAGCTTCAAGCAAAGAACAAAGAAAGCCACCATTTTCTCTTTATCATTTTCTTTTGCCAAAATAAATAAATAAATGAATAAGTAAATAAACAAAACCCTAACCACTCATATAACCATGGTTTAATTCTTTACACAAACCTAAGTGAGTATGTATCATCAAACATGATACAAACAAGTGCACAAAAATATATCACATATACAATGTGCATATCAAGTGAGAAAATCCATTTAAAGTGAACTAATATTAGTTAATGCAAAGTAATATATTAAATATATAATTATGCATCAAATCATTAAATCAATAATTGATTTAACGATCCGGTCATATCGCATATAACCGACTAATATCCAATGTATCGGCTTATCGAATCAATCCTTGATTCGATAACTAGGTTATATC
This sequence comes from Agapanthus africanus, assembly GCA_030015575.1. Classification (NCBI taxonomy): domain Eukaryota; kingdom Viridiplantae; phylum Streptophyta; class Magnoliopsida; order Asparagales; family Amaryllidaceae; genus Agapanthus; species Agapanthus africanus. Next base: position 303,827,990 of record JASDDO010000031.1, on the reverse strand, counting down.
ACATACAACCATTCGATACATTCATCGCGAGAATAGAATACGGTATCATATACACGCATTATTCTCGGTCCCGCACATATCTCATATGCGCTCCTATTTTGTTTCGCTTGAGCCAGGAAACCTCTGTGTAGGACTCTAAAGACTCGTCAATACGCCGGCAGCAGATGATGATCATATCAAGCACCCACAAGCCGCAAGCGGTCTGCTAAACGTAACGGCCACCCGAGTATTGAGCGATCAGAAGATCGACGAGCAAGCCCGCTCACACTCTTGTGAATCCAACCAGTAACACTTACCGTACAGTCCGGTCTGTTCGTCTGATATGTCGCATATCTCGCCTAGGGGTGGTAAACATCAGACCCCAGTAGCTCGATAAGTCGTGTCGATATGAGGTCTATTACAGTTCGAGAAACTACTGGTAACACTTACCAGTAAATCTCAGCAACCCTGGCCAGGGATTTCCGGTTATAGCCAATCGAACACAGCGCAACATCAACTCCCTATACCGGGAGAGACAAATCCCCTCCTATCGCTCATTGCCTCCATGTGATTCGGGACTATACCCAAAAGCCACCGTTTTGCATGCCCTCTTGGACGTGGTAAGGTGGAAATCAAAGCACAGTGGGAATCACACAAGACTCTATGACGATCTCGGGTCTACAGACTAACCTGTACCAGTGTCACCAGAGAACTGCCATCTGACGTGAGGTATAATACCACTGTAGGAGTTCTCGGCGAGTCCGTCCAGTGTACCCAGTCTCCACTGAGAACCCGTATATAATCTCTGATGTCAAACACCAATGGATATGGGATCATCCATCGCCCATCTGTATGGGTCGAGAAGGTATACGCTAGTCTACTCTGGTATATTGATGCCCCGTCTCGATACACCCACGACTAGGGACCTTGAAGGATGTACTTATGGACTACCATGTCCCCACTATTATGATCCGCATCATAGTACAGGTAGTCAAGTACACATCCTAAGGGCTTTTACCAACATGTAACAGAGAGACAATCAGTATACACGTTAAGGTAAAGAGTAACCAGATAGCATACTATCATGCCGAGCAAGAAAGTCCTCCCTATATATGTCCAAGCATCCACTACAATATACATCCTATGTATAGTAATGGCCTCTAGGGCATACATATAACTAACAATCTCCCACTTGCACCAGGGCCATCTATAGCAGTGGTTGTAGTATCTCATACTCAACCATCCCATAAAAGTCTCTCTTTGGGAATAGGCCTTCGTGAGTGGATCCGCCGTGTTATCCTCTGAGTCTGCTCTCCTAACCTCGATCACCCTGGAGATCAACTATCTCCATGATCAGGTGATGCTGCCTCAGAATACGTCTGGGTCACTGATGGGAACGGGGTTCCTGGGCCAATGCCACACGTTCATTGTCACACAATGGTAGGAACCAAGTTCATCTCATGAATAAACATACACCCAAACTGCCTCTTTGGTAGCATCTTAAGTAGCGATGTATCCAGCCTTTATCGTCTAGTATGCCACGGTATCTAGCTTGGAACTCTTCCAACATACCTTCCCTTAACTGAGGGTAAAGACAATGCCTGTGACTGACATTCAGTCGTCCTTATCACCCTGGAACCCTTCCAGTGATTCTCCCCAGGACCAATTGATACCATCTCACTACAACTAGTGAGTATCCTAATATCCATTTAGATCTATCTCATAGATCCAAAACCCAGGATTTAGAAGGTATCACTTTGATCCTATATGGAGAATCCTTGTGATAAGCGGAGATTGACCGAGCGTAGTATAGGCAACTCTTTTCCTATCAAGAGTATGTCATCCACGTACTCTACGAGGATCACCACCATACCCCCTACTACCTTTTTGTATATACAAGGTTCATCTACCATTTTGATGGTGTCAAACTCTTTAACTAACACATCAAAACAGACGTTCCAACTCCGCGATGCCTGCTTTATCACATAAAACATCTTGCACACGTTTCCGCTGCTCCCACTGTCTACGAGGCGCTCTGGCTGTGTACCTATAGATGTTCTTTTCTAAATCATTATTTAGAAAAGTAGTCATGGCACCCAACCACCAGATATCGCAGTCATGGTATGTAGTAGTGGCAAGTAGTATCTAGATGGACTTAAGCATCGTCCCTGGAAAAGGTTTCATCATTATCCACGCTTGGTCGATGACGAAAACCTTTAACAAGTCTAGCTTTGAATGTCTCAACTTTTCCATCTACACCAAGTAATCTTCTCAAGATATACTTTCTCCTGATGGGGATTTAACCCTTCAGATATCGCAACCAAAGTCCATACTTTGTTGGTGTATATGGATTCCATCTCAGATCGCTAAGCATCCAGCCATTCTTACAGAGTCCCACTCCTGATGGCCAGCTCGAAACTAGTTGGGTCATCATCTCATGATGCAATCCTCGCTCCCACTGTCATAGAGAAACCGAAGTATCTCTCAGGTGGGTGAGGAACCTTACTAGATCGGCGGAGAGGCTGAGGTTCGTTGGATTCTACTGAATCCTTTGGTTCTATCAAATCATCAGCTGCAGTTTGTATAGCTGGAACATTTCCAGTTCTATATAACAGATCTTGCCTCGAGCATGTCCAGATTTTTCTTTTCAGACATAGGCCGGACAACCCCAAATCTTAACTAACTTAAGATATGGGCTCTTCCCTTTCCATATCACATATGAAGCGGTAGGCAGCTGATTTGATTGGAACCCTATTCAATAGGTATGCAACTTCATAAGTGCGTAACTCCCTAAAGGAAATAGGTAACTTAGTAATACTCATCATAGAGCACACCATATCATATAGGGTGTTATTGCTCCGCACTGATACACCGTTGTGCTGTGGTGTATTCAGAGGAGTAATACTGAGAGAGAATCACATTCTTCTTAAAATAGTCCAGGAGTTCCGTGCTCAAGTATTCTCCTCCTTGCTCACATCAAAGGACATAATACTTTTACTCGTATTTTGGTTCTCTACTTCTATCTTATATTCTGTGAATATCTCAAAAGGTTCGGACTTGTGTTTCAACAGGAACATATGTCTGAATCTAAAGAGATCATCAGAGAATGTAATGAAGTACAAAGAACCGATCTAGGCACATGTAGACAGGGGACCTACATACATCCACATGTATTATCCCAAGAGTTCACTAACTCTTTCTCTGTTTCCAGTAAACAGAGCTACGGTCATCTAATCTTTGTGACATGACTGGCAAGTTTCACAAGATGTAAATTCAAACTGATTTAAATATACATCTAAATGTAACTTTAGCTAGTCGGGTCGTATTGATATGACCTAGTCTACAATACCTCAAGAAGGATTCGTTCATATGTGAACTCTTCCTCTTGTGTGTGTTCCGTATACTAAGAACTGTAGTTTGATTTAGAACATCAATGCTTTTAGATAACGTGCCTGAACCGATCAACTTTTGATATAGGAAATGTTCAAAACATTATCCAACAATACAAAATTTTATCATTTCTTTACTAATAAAGAGACTGATATGATTTTGTATATCAGGTTCGGTATCTAATAACATTCGTTCAGAATCAATGTATTGGTAATACAGGGTGACAGTGACCAACAGACTTAGCTGCAACACTTGCCCCGTTTTCTGCCTCATGAAACATATCACCCGTTCTCAGTTCTTTACCTGTCTGAAGCCCTATGTAACAGATTACATATCTGGGATCCTGTTCTGGTATCACATACCTAGGACGTAAAGAATATTGAGAAACAGTTCTGTGTAACGAACACACCCGAAGAAGATGCATCATATGCACTTTCTTCGTTTGGGCGGCATGGGAATTCTGGTATTCCCCAATTTCCTGCTCTGTCTTATAACAATTATAAGTTGGAGCGGGACCAACGTTCCCCAGCTCAGTATAACAAGCAGGTTCGGTCAATATATCCGTTTTATTATCTTGATTAAGGCGTGATATGGTCGCTACCTGGAGAGAGAGAGAAGAAAACACTCAGCGTGCGCTCTTGCAAGAATAGATTGGTTATTATTTTATCTAATCAGGATGGCTCCCACTATTTTTATCAAATCTTCCTTCAAACCCTAAAAGGAAAGACTAGCCGGGATTAATTACACGCTACAAGTTCTCCAATCTTTCAGCCAGGCCAGTGTCGGTACTATGAGGGAGGTCCCCCGTGCTTTCGCACGAACCTAATTACAGTAAACCTCGTTTTCCTAGAGGCGTAACCCCGTTAACACCTTTCTAGACACCTACTTGATCGGCTAATTGTAATGTGTAAAACTCTCCCAGGAGTAACAATTACTCGCAGTGGGTATCGGGATCCAACTATCTCATAGAAGGTATGCAATCTCATTGCCAATTTCAACACTTGAAATTCCCGATAATATTTTGCCCCGAACGGTCTATGACCTTGACAAGGTCAACAAACCATAGACCGCAAGTCAAGTTCAACCCGTCATTTCTTGATTGAATCAAAACCACCCGCACGACCCTTGACAAGGTCAACAAGGCCGCACGACTACCCTAACCCAATCTGCATCATATGCATAAGAAGATAAATACTGATTAGCTACCGCACACTGCGCCTTGACAAGGTCAACAAACGCAGCACGAATACTAAGCAGGACTTATCTGAAATGACGGAGGACTACGACAGGTTTTTCTGAAAACCTATTGCCTAATGAACTTTATATCGTTGTAGGATCGAATGAATTTTGAAATGGAGTGTTTTTGAGGCTTTTCTAGTTTTGCTAAAGGAGTCACTCCCGGTGAAGGGATCGTCGGTCCTTTCCTCGTCGAATGAGGTGCGGGATATATCATATATATCACTGTGCAAAGCAGAAACTATAGAAGCAATCAAAAGACAAACCGAGTGTGTAGCATCTGCCAGTTATTGCTAAAAGAGTCACTCCCGGTGAAGGGATCTCGGTCCTTTCCTCATCGAATAAGGTGCAGGATGTTCTACAAGGAACACCGCGATGCAAAGAAAGAACTGTAGCTACCTGTTTTATTTAGAAATTCAATTCCACAACATCTTAGGTTTCTTTTCTTTCATTAATCATATTAATGAAGTCCCATCATTTAGGTCACCTAAACATCACAGATAAATACGACGTACACTTATGCCATCCGCATTCGCCTCGATGTCCCCTCGTGCACCGTTAGGTTAGGTAACTAACGGCAGAGCGGGGCAGGGCTAGCGCGGGTGTAAAACATAAGTAACGTCTATATAATATATCATATATACTATATACAGTATCTATCTGAACACATCACATGATCACATCACAGATATCGCAGCAGAAGAATCATATGAAACATTGGATATACTAGGACGTCCGTGTTTTCAATATGAGCCAGTATAAAACACGGATTCCACGGTCGCGATGAATAGCCAAACCCACACCCTTAGACCCCTACGAGAGAGGCAAGCAACCCTACCAATTCTAGAGTTAGGAGACCCGGACTCGACTCCTCGAGTTGGTCTCCCACTGGACTCTAGAACCCGGTTACTCGTGCTCTCCTCCTTGGGTCTATCCTAGTGCGGAAAAGTAAATAATATACAAAGGGTGACATCTTCCGCAACCTGGAAGTGCCCCAATAAAAGAATATTACATACAAGTTTTTACATGAATGAAAATGAAAAACACTCATCTCACATAAAAACCCTCCGGCTATTCAAACACGATGATCCAATATAACATATCCAGCAACACATAACATCACATGTCATCAACGTAAGTAAAGATACGCATCCCAATTGTCGTTGACATATAGCAACGAAAACGGCGATATCACATATTACACTTACGGTCACAGAAAAGAAAGTGTAAAACTACAACAGTTGGAATCCGCAAACTCTTTAGACATCACATGCCTAATCAAATGAATTCCTTAGACATCACATGCCTAACGATTACAAACCCCGCATTTTAGTCTCTTTATCGAAAACTCTTTTCAATATCAAGTCGGGTAATTCAACAAGATTCCCGACATCCTGATCGAATGCTCGTCGCAAACTTTAGTAGACGGCCGCACCCCCGATACCGTCGACGAAGTGCACCAAGGCGGAACACCGCTGCCGCGAGCACCCGAACGGATGCTTTCGGCGACGGGGTTCTCCTACAGTCACTTGGTCGGGGCTATGGAGTGAGGCTGTCTATTAAGTTTACCCGGCGAGTATCCGCGTACGCTACGTGATTGCGACGGACTTTTGATCACATCAAAATTCCGTGGCAACCGATCAATTGAGACTAAACCGCTAGATTTATAACATTCATTCAGTTATCTCATAACTACTTGTGAATTCCAATTATTGTATCACATTCCAGATAAATAGAAAATGTCAAACTTTTCGATCGAACAATCAAACACCCAAGTTTTCCCGAAACAGCTCAACACATGAAATAAGTTTAAAAACATCCAGTTCATGCCTCCGTACCAATGGTCCAGCCGTAGAAGGGTCAAGCCAACGCCTCACATGTGGCACGCCGTACTGCCCCAAACCCTAAGGTTCAAAGGGCGGTTCAAGACGGTCACATAATCGAGTTAAGGTTTGTTGTCTTCTAGAGGGACCATCGCGTTACTTACACTACTTAGAACGTCGTTAAACCACGGAAAAATCCAACAATTGGAAATTTCCCGGCAGGGGAAAAAGTGGGTATTTATATCCAGTCGAACTTTTTAACATATTCTAAAATATCCGGAAAGCCACATAGACAAGGTCTGATAATCCGATCGAATCATCGAAGCTCCAAAACACCCCAGAAAACTCAACTCTTGAGTTCAGAATAAAAAATCCCAGAAAACTCAGCACCACAAGAAACAAATTACTGTGCAAAATTGGAAGGCTGACGTCATCAGATGGCCGCGGAACCGCCGCAGAAGCCAGGCTTCCGCCGCGGTTCCGCCGCGGTTTAGACGTATCTTTTGGTAATTTTTGCACCGTAATTCTTAGAAATTCCTGCTGAATTTTTTAAGAATTTTTAATCTGGAAAAAACCCAGTTTTTAAAAAATGTCCAGAGAGCATTTTGGATTAGGGTTTCGATGTTCGTTCGGATTTCAAACGTCGTCTACACTTCGCCTAAGGCTCTAACTAGGCTCTGATACCACTGTAGGGTTCCTAGGCACACTAATGAGGTCTCACAAGGCATCAACCATGCCAATTTCAAATTTTACAAGTGCCGAGAAACCCTAGACTAGATCGTTAACTAGAATTTTAGGCGAAACTAGAAGCTAGTTAACAACTTAACTAAAGGGTAAACGGAAATACAACCTTTGTAGATCCGGTCCTCCACCTCCATAGCTCCGCGATGAAGTCCCCTCGCTGCGATCATCGGATCCCGGGCTCTAGCGTCGGCTTCATCGAAAGAATGATCGGGCTAGGTCGTCGACTTCGATGCCGAAGATGATCTACGTCGAAGCAACACAAGATCAAGCTCCAACTTCACCAAGCCATGAAACTTGTGAAGAAAACACCCTATACTACTTGGCAAGTGGTAGAGGATGAAGAAATAGGAAGCGGGTTCACTTTAGAATTGGATTTCTCACTCATTTTCACAAGTTGCCATTGATGGAGGCAAGCTTTTCTTCTTGAAGAAGAAGAAGAAGATAGAATATGATAAGTATTATGCAAAATAGAAAATAATATGAATACTTATCATATACCAACCATGGTTAGGTGTAGAGAATAGACTATGGTTAGTTTGATTGGTTAGGGTTAAGCATGAAGACAAAATGGTCACTTAGTCAAAGATGCTTTGAAGCTTCAAGAAGCTTCAAGCAAAGAACAAAGAAAGCCACCATTTTCTCTTTATCATTTTCTTTTTCCTAAATAAATGAATAAGTAAATAAACAAAACCCTAACCACTCATATAACCATGGTTTAATTCTTTACACAAACCTAAGTGAGTATGTATCATCAAACATGATACAAACAAGTGCACAAAAATATATCACATATACAATGTGCATATCAAGTGAGAAAATCCATTTAAAGTGAACTAATATTAGTTAATGCAAAGTAATATATCAAATATATAATTATGCATCAAATCATTAAATCAATAATTGATTTAACGATCCGGTCATATCGCATATAACCGACTAATATCCAATGTATCGGCTTATCGAATCAATCCTTGATTCGATAACTAGGTTATATCACATAAAACCATTCGATACATTCATCGTGAGAATAGAATACGGTATCATATACACGCATTATTCTCGGTCCCGCACATATCTCATATGCGCCCCTATTTCGTTTCGCTTGAGCCAGGAAACCTCTGTGTAGGACTCTAAAGACTCGTCAATACGCCGGCAGCAGATGATGATCATATCAAGTACCCACAAGCCGCAAGCGGTCTTCTAAACGTAACGGCCACCCGGGTATTGAGCGATCAGAAGATCGACGAGCAAGCCCGCTCACACTCCTGTGAATCCAACCAGTAACACTTACCGTACAGTCCGGTCTGTTCGTCTGATATGTCGCATATCTCGCCTAGGGGTGGTAAACATCAGACCCCAGTAGCTCGATAAGTCGTGTTGATATGAGGTCTATAACAGTTCGAGAAACTACTGGTAGCACTTACCAGTAAATCTCAGCAACCCTGGCCAGGGATTTCCGGTTATAGCCAATCGAACACAGCGCAACATCAACTCCCTATACCGGGAGAGACAAATCCCCTCCTATCGCTCATTGCCTCCATGTGATTCGGGACTATACCCAAAAGCCACCGTTTTGCATGCCCTCTTGGACGTGGTAAGGTGGAAATAAAAGCACAGTGGGAATCACACAAGACTCTATGACGATCTCGGGTCTACAGACTAACCTGTACCAGTGTCACCAGAGAACTGCCATCTGACGTGAGGTATAATACCACTGTAGGAGTTCTCGGCGAGTTCGTCCAGTGTACCCAGTCTCCACTGAGCACCCGTATATAATCTCTGATGTCAAACACCAATGGATATGGGATCATCCATCGCCCATCTGTATGGGTCGAGAAGGTATACGCTAGTCTACTCTGGTATATCGATGCCCCGTCTCGATACACCCACGACTAGGGACCTTGAAGGATGTACTTATGGACTACCATGTCCCCACTATTATGATCCGCATCATAGTCCAGGTAGTCAAGTACACATCCTAAGGGCTTTTACCAACATGTAACAGAGAGACAATCAGTATACACGTTAAGGTAAAGAGTAACCAGATAGCATACTATCATGTCGAGCAAGAAAGTCATCCCTATATATGTCCAAGCATCCACTACAATATATATCCTATGTATAGTAATGGCCTCTAGGGCATACATATAACTAACAGAAAACACCCTATACTAAATAGCAAGTAGTAGAGGATGATGAAGTAGGAATTTTGCTCATTTTAGAACTAATTTTCTCACTATTTTTCTATCATCTCTATTGAAGCTAGAAAGCTTGGAGGAAGGAGATGAAGAAAACTCTCATGAAAAATTATCAAGTAGAGAATAACAACCCAAGGTGGGTTAGTATCATATACTAACCTTTGTAGAGAGTTAACCATGGCTAGGATAATGGTTGGGTTTATAAATATCTTAAGAAAAACAAAATTAGAAGACTAAGTCAATTCATCCACAAGCTTCTACAACCTTTGAGCCATGACAAATTGAAACTAATTTTTGAATAACTTTAAATAAATAAAACCCTAGATTATCACTAGTATGGTGTAAGTCACACACACACCCCAGTTGCATGTATCATCTGTTGGACATACTACCCTCAGAGTCAATTATTGGATCACAGGCGCGTGATTGCAATAATTGAGGGAGGACTTATGCCGGTAGGACAGTCTTACTCAAGATGATAGTATGCTATCTGGTTTATCTTTATCATCGTGTACTGCTTTATGTGACATTACAGATCACTATTGCACGTCGGTAGAGCCCTTATGATTCTTGCTTGATGGCCAGCAGTATGATGGCGATCATATACGTGGGAGCTGGGGTCTATAAGCACATCCTTAAAGTGGTCCCTAGTCGTGGGAGTTTCGAGACAGGGCATCGATACTCCGGAGTAAACTAGTGTATACAGTCGAGACCCCGACGAGGGGCGGTGGCCGGTCTCACAAGCCATTGGTGTCAGTTGGTTCACCTAAGATGTATACAGGTGCTCATTGGGTTATGAGTACACCAGACAGGACTCGCCGGGAACATGCTAGTTGGTATTATACCTGATGTCAGATAGCAGTTCCCTGGTGACATGTGTACAGGTTAGTTCATCGACCTGAGATCGTCATTTGTCTTGTGTGAGTTCCCACTGTGCTTTGATTACTACCCTACCACGGCTCAAAGGAGTCGTGCAAACAGGTTTTAGTTGGGTACAGTCCCGAGCCACATGGAGGCAGTGGGCGGATCTGCATGGGTTTTGTCTCTCCCGGTATTTGGGGTGAGATCGCACTGTGTCTAGGAGAGCCATTACACGAAGTCCTTGGCCAAGGCAGGAGATTTACTGGTAGGTATTCCAGTAGTATCTCAGGGTGTTCTGGACTACACTCCGACACGACTTGTACCGCTTTTGGGGGTCTGACTTTTACCAACCCCCTAGGCCCGACATGCGATGCTCATAGACGAACGGACCGGACTGTATGGATATTGTCACTGACAGGCTCAGTAGGGTGTCAGGATGAGTTCCCTCATCGACCTACCTTTTGGTCAATACCTGGTAGCCCGTTACGTACGGCTAATACCTCTGACGTGCTAGTAGTTAAATCCACAGCCAATGTATTGACGAGTCTTTAGAGTCCCCCAAAGACAGTTTCTCAAGTTTCGGGCGAAACGTTGTAGAGGCCGTATGATATATGGCAGGGTTCGATCATATACGTGCGGTATTGTACGGATCATGATCGGACGGATCATACTAGTGGGATTTGGTTTAAGCCGGATCCTAGAATTAGATTTGTTGGATTACTTTTAGTCTCATCGCATTCGCATTCGGTCGGAATGCGGATGCAGGTATGTATATACAGGTGAGGGGTATCCTTGTGATCCGTCACGAGTTTACTTTATATGTTGCCGTATCTTTTTATTGTTGCAAACATTTGGATTAATGTTTGTTAATGGAAATTGTGAGCTTAAGCCATCATTTTGTGCATTAAATGATACATGTACTTCATGGGTGACTAATGGTATCATTTCTTGTGCAAATGTCACATATTGTGATTGCTTTGTGTTGATATGATAACAAGAGAGAGAGAGGGGCTGCCATGAGGTAAGGTTGGTCTTGTATTGTTTCATATCTCATACTCTCTCTTTTGATCATAAGAAACACATAAGAAAAAAGAGAGCTCTTCTTCTTCCTCTCTTTTCTTCTCTTGAGCTCAAAACCTCCATCAATGGCAACACCTCTAACCTCCATCCAAATCCATGGATGCAAGAGACAAAGTGATCACAAACATTCTCTACAACACCTTGGAAACGTCGGCTAGCACACTTCGTGCCCAAGTTTCTTTGGATGAAGCGGGAGCCCATAAAAAGACTCGTAGATGTGGTGCCCTTTCCGACGAGGAGATCGAGACCGGAGTTGCCGCGGGGAGCTTGGGATGGTGGCCAAAGACCGAAGGACACGGATCGATCGGTATAGCTTTCTATCCCTTCTCTAGTTTCTAGTTTATAGGTTAATGGTTTGATCCGGGTTTTAAGCATACGATAGCGCCGGTTTAAAGTTTTGAAAACGTTTTCGTTTCCGCATTTTTTCCTCGTACAGACGGCCGGGGCGTTACCGTAGACTTACATAGTATCAGAGCCATGCCATTAACCTTTACTAGCTTGCTCTAACGTGTTTAGAACTTCGATCGAACAAAAATTCCGAAAACCCGATTTCAAAAGTGCACATTCTGTCGATTTTGTTTTGTGCTCGAAAAAATATTTGGTGTATTGCAGAAATATGTGCAGGGTTTTCAGAGAACACTGTAAAAATTTGGTACCCTGATCCTACAGTAGCGCCGTGGAACAGTGGCCATAACCCCATTTTGGCCGCGGTTCCGCGGCCGAACAGTAGCCTCATTGCACCATTTTTCCTACAGTGCTCTCTGACTTGGAAATGGGGATTTTGGTATATTCTGTTTGGGCCCAGATTTATTTTAAGTGCTACAGTTGTGCTTGGGGCCCACTTCGGGAATTTTGACGATAGAAATTTTTAAAACATGTTAGTTCACAGTATTTACATTATATCTGCGACCGTGAATGTCACTTGATCGGTAAATCCTGTCTAACTGCTATAGCCCTTTTAGACGGATTTGCGAATGTGACATTCACGTTGATGTTCTGTGTTGTGCTGTGATGTTGCGGATTTGTCATGGTGAATAGCTTGGATGCAATGGAAGTACAGTTTTGTTGTATATGTACATTTGATATTGCGGGGTGAGCGTCCGACATGTGGACTGCCGTCACTGCCTGTTTGTATATTATTCTTTTAGGGCACGACCGGGCTAAGGTCGATGTACCCATTGTATATTTTACTTTCTGTACTAGGATTACCCCGCAGAGGGGTGAACGGGTAGCCGGGTTCTAGAAGGCAACGGACTCGCATCTCATAGCATTGAGACGGAGGGGGCTTCACTCTAGAATTGGCGGGCTATTCGCCGCACTCGTAGGGGGTACAGGTTGACCCAAGGAGGGGTGCCCAAGTTACCATATTCCGTGAAGTGCTGGGTGGTCCATTCACGTTGTTGAAGGGGGCTGCCTCGCTTCAGGTTTTGGCGGGTAACTTGCTGCGCCCGTAGGGGTCTATGATTTCATTGCACAGGCTATCCACACGACCAGGGGAACGTCGGGTTTCAGTAGCGGCTCTATGAAACCCGGGGATCCCAGATATCTGTATTGTTCTGTGATGCTTATTACATTTCTGTGATGTTGCATTTTATCACGCCTTGAGCGATTATTATATATTGATATATATACTAGTAGATGTTGTATATGTTTTGCATCCGCGCTAGTCCAGTCCCCGCTCTGTCATTAGTTAAGTAACCTAACGGGTGATGACGGGACCCAGTGGCGAATGCTGATGGCATATACGTACATTATTATTTTCGTTCTTTTATGGTGTGATCAATTGATGGGACTGCATTGATTCGGATCAATGCAAGCTAAACAAACCTATTCTGATGTTGTTGGAACATTTTTCAAAAGGCTGTTATTGCAAGGACGTTCTCTTTTGTTTTGCACAGTGGTATTCGGTTATGAATATCCAGCACCTCAGTCGACGAGGCAAGGGCCGAGATCCCTTCACCGTAAGTGACCCCTCGGACAGAAGTTTGCGTCAGGGCAATAACTTCACTATAGTAGATTACTTTTTCTTTGCATCGTGGTATTCAGTTGGAATATCCTGCACCTCATTCTACGGGGAAAGAGCCGAGATCCCTTCACCGGGAGTGACCTCTTTAGCAAGAAGTTTTCGCTACTATATTTTTATAAAAGCTATCCGGTTCCTTCAACGATATCAAGTTCATTACATTAAAGGTTTTTCGCCAAAAACCATTCGTAGCCCTCCGTCATTTCAGACGGGTAGCACTTAGTATTCATGCTATGTTTGTTGGCCTTAGTCAAGGCATAGTGTATGGTAGCTATTTGTTACTTTTCTGTTGCATAGATAGATGCGTTGGTTTGTGACAGTCGTACAGCCTTGTTGGCCCTAGTCAAGGGCTTGTACGGGTGGGTTCAAATTAACCTGGACAATGACGGGTAGAACTTGACATGTGATTTATGATTTGTTGGCCTTAGTCAAGGTCATAAGAGCATGGGGTAAAAACACGCATCGGGAGTTTCTAAAGAAACTGAAACTTGCCAGGCATGCGCATACCTTCTGGAGTATGATAATGTGAGTGGATTCCATCATATTATCATGTGATGATAGTTGGATCCCGAATCCCACTGATGAGTTGGTTTACTCCTCGGGTGATCCCAACTAATTCTTCTTTCAGCTTTGGAGGAGAATTTAAGGTTACAGTGGGAGGTTTCCTGATTGGATAAAGTGATAACCATTCTTATCTAGGTTAGAGTGCACGCTGAGTGTTTCTTTTCTCTCTCTCTCTTTGGCAGCGACCATGACCCGACCCTTGACTATGACTCGGTGACCAAGTTGACCGAACTTTCTTAAAACACTGGCTTTTGGATTGTCTGAGTCGCATCCTCATTGCCACTCCTACTTTTACCCTTTTTCTCCAGAACACCCCGTATTACTACGAACGCCCACTTCCATTGGATAAAACCATCGTATGGTTATATACGAACTCGAAGGAACTTGTTCCAGATTCGAGGATGGTTTCCGGTTCTGGAGAAAACGAATAGGACTATTCAGTTGTCTTTTCCTTTTACCTTCTCTCAGGTTGCGAGTGCTCCTTGGATTAGGACGGTACACCTATTACGCTAATTGGATAGTCTTCTTCCAAACCATAGGCTGGTGCCGAAAAGAAGGGAATGAAGAAAACCATTTAGCCTAAACTGTGTACAGAAGGTATTAAGTAAAGACAAATAAAGGAATTAGTAAGAGGGCAAAGTAAATTGCGACTGCTATTCACGACCAAACCAAGTATTTCATCACCACTCCTACTTCACCTTTGTATTTCTCCAGGACACTCCGTATCACTGCGAAGATCCACAGTTATTTGGATATTCCATCGTATGGTTATATATGAACTCGAAGGAACTTGTTCCAGTTCGGGGATGGATTCTGGTTCAGGAGAAATAGGAATAAGGTTTATTCAGTTGTCTTTTATCTTTACCTTCTCTCGGGTTGCGAGTGCTCCTAGGATTAGGACAGTACACCCATTATGCTTATTGGATAGTCTTCTTCCAAATCATAGGCTGGTGTCGAACGGTAAGGAAGGAAGAAAACCATTTGGCCTAAGAGGGTGTACAGAAGGTAATGACTAAAGACATATAAAGGGATTTGGAGAGATGGCGAAGAAATATACGGTTACAGTTGTGAATCTGGATAATGGAAGAGGCATTACTAGGAATACCCGGATAC
Organism: Agapanthus africanus; assembly: GCA_030015575.1. Lineage (NCBI taxonomy): Eukaryota > Viridiplantae > Streptophyta > Magnoliopsida > Asparagales > Amaryllidaceae > Agapanthus > Agapanthus africanus. The sequence goes on along the minus strand of JASDDO010000031.1, from coordinate 303,812,979 downwards.
CCCTACGAAACATTTACATGTTTCAGTTTCACTGTGTACAGTTAAAAGAAAACTGATTTCCCAATTAGCCCTTGCTCCAGGGTATGTATTTACCAGGTTTGATTCTCACATCTGTATGGTTTTACAGATGATGAGTCGGAGTAAGTTATTGGGAATTGGGTCATTATCCTCATTATATCGGGATTCGTTATAATTGGTGATATTTGAGGAAATCGCCTGGGTTGTTTGCCGGACGGCAAATATTTGGTTTTGAATATCCGTTGTTATGCACCAATTTCAAATTGATATATCTGTACGTCTATTTTTATAGAGTGAGATATAACTTTTTGAAATTATGTCTATGACATTTACCTACATCAGTGGATGGTTAGGTAAGGAGTATTAAACAGCGGTGCAATTCTTCTTAACCATAAGTATAGTTTTCAACCTACGATACACAGGGAATAAGTTATTAGACTCAAGGGACTTATACAGAGTATTGTATATTGTCCAGTGTCTATTAGGATAGAGGGGTTGGTACTCGTACCATATTCTGTTTACTTGTGACTTCTCTAGTTCTCAGACACGTGTTTCGTAGAAATACAAGGTCCAAGTTTTGAGAAGTTATAGGTATATGAATAAAGTAGAGAACCAGGTGTTGTAAGTATCAGGATTCTTCAAGGTGATCGAAGATGTAGATACTTGTGTATGGTATTCAGTTGATAGTAATGATTATGAGAACTTGCTTCTCTTTCAGATTACTCATAAATGGAAGCACTCCTAAGTTGAGTAATGCTGATCGGCCTCTCTCCATTTAGTTGACATGCACTGGAGACAGCTGCATGATTTGAATCTGGTTCCAATTAAATCAGTGCCTCTGATTCTATATTGGATATAGAATAGTTCATATCTTAACGATGTTAAGGTACGCGGAGTTGTCCAGCTTATGCTTAAAACCCTGGATAACTCAAGGCACGTTTTTGTAATGGCTGTTTGTGGGTTGACCCGGGCTATGACGAGGGTTGACTTTCTACCATCTGGAAGATCAATAGTGATATTGTTCTAGACTCTCCACAGTTTTAAGTAAAATGGATTTTTTCAGAAAACAGTAGTAGGAGTATGGTAGAACTGGAAGTGATTCCAGAACCACAAACGATTACTGAAAATTTAATAAGAACCTAAAGATTCAATCTGGTTTGACATTCCATTGGCCACTCCGCAGATATGATGGGTAACCTCAGGCACCCGAGAGGTACTCCGGTAGCCTCAAAGACGGTGACAGGGAGGTTCTTGTTTACCCAGACTTGACACTATTGTTGTTCCAGGCTATGAGACCTGGTAGGAGGATGAGTATAGCGTCGTTCTGAACTGGCTTTAGAAGTGCACGTGTATATAATTCTGCCAGGGGGTTGTCGTAGTCAGTGGGAGCAGCGGAAGCATAGTGGAAAAGTAGCTTATGTCTATTTATGGACTAAAGCAGATATAGCGAAGATAGATTATCTATTTCTGATGTGACAGTCATAGGTTTAACTTCATCAGAATAGGGGATGGATCTGTTAAGAAGGTTGTAGGGTGTGATGTCCTGGTATTTGGATGACATACACAGATTAGGAAGTGATATTCCCATACTACGATCGGTTATACTTTGGTTGTTACACAGTGGTTTCTCCACATAGGACATGGATATTATATCAGATATTCTGGTTACTAGATCTATGGTTTTTGATCTAGATTTGGGTAGTTTCCCAATCGGGGTACTTAGACAGCATTCTAAAGGAGTTTTAGAATGGACGACTCCTGGCACGGTAGCGTACCTGCAGGTGATGGAGTCACCCTCTCTAAAGGTGTCTTACAGACTAAAGGGGAGAGGGATGTGCATGATTGGCAGATCACTTGCTTAGGCAAATGAGTTGATCATGAGATGTCAAGTACCACACCAGATATTGTTTTTGCACGAGATGCAGTAAGTTGATATTAATCCTATCCTGGAGAGACATTCGGAAGCAGTTTTAGGACATAAGTGGATGTTCTAGGGATATGATAACGACAGCCTCTATCGGGGGACGATTATCATTTCAGGCTTCCAAGGTGACCTGGATGCAGAGTGACTGTTAGAGTTATAGTTTTCCCTCTGACGAGGGGCAGTATTTTGGACAGGTGGTCCAAAGGGATACTGAGGGAGGCATGGCGTAGGATATTGATTAAGTTCAGTTGACGATACAGTCTAAGAAGTTTGGATTTGGAGTTCATTTCTGAACTAGGTCCCATCAGATATCCAGACATATTCTAAGACAGGTATTGCTCATTTCGGGAGATGGCTTTCTCCGCGAACTTGAGATAAAGAGAGACATAGAAAGAAACATTAGGGCGGATCCACTCACTGAGGCTATTCCTCGAACGCAATAGTTTCGCAAACGGGCTTTGTGAGACTGATTAGTAGAGGAGTTGGGTGTTCGGTATCACACGGGCTGTGAGTATGCGACATCGCAATAATTAGCCTTGAGTGCAAGTGGGAGATTGTTGGACATAGAGCCCTCAGAGTCAATTATTGGATCACAGGCACGTGATTGCAATGATTGAGGGAGGACTTATGCCGGTAGGACAGTCTTACTCAAGATGATAGTATGCTATCTGGTTTATCTTTATCATCGCGTACTGCTTTAGGTGACATTACAGATCACTATTGCACGTTGGTAGAGCACTTAGGATTCTTTCTTGACGGCCAGCAGTATGATGGCGATCATATACGTGGGAGCTGGGTCTATAAGCACATCCTTAAAGTGGTCCCTAGTCGTAGGAGTTTCGAGACAGGGCATCGATACTCCGGAGTAGACTAGTGTATACAGTCGAGACCCCGACGAGGGGTGGTGGCCGGTCTCACAAGCCATTGGTGTCAGTTGGTTCACCTAAGATGTATACAGGTGCTCATTGGGTTATGAGTACACCGGACAGGACTCGCCGAGAACATGCTAGTTGGTATTATACCTGACGTCAGATAGCAGTTCCCTGGTGACATGTGTACAGGTTAGTTCATCGACCTGAGATCGTCATTTGTCTCGTGTGAGTTCCCACTGTGCTTTGATTACTACCCTACCACGGCTCAAAGGAGTCGTGCAAACAGGTTTTAGTTGGGTACAGTCCCTAGCCACATGGAGGCAGTGAGCGGATCTGCAGGGGTTTCGTCTCTCCGGTATGGGGGGTGAGATCGCGCTGTGTCTAGGAGAGACATTACACGAAGTCTTTGGCCAAGGCAGGAGATTTACTGGTAGGTATTCCAGTAGCATCTCAGGGTGTTATGGACTACACTCCGACACGACTTGTACCGCTTTTGGGGGTCTGACTTTTACCAACCCCTAGGCCCGCCATGCGATGCTCATAGACGAACGGACCGGACTGTACGGATATTTTCACTGACAGGCTCAGTAGGGTGTCAGGATGAGTTTGCTCATCGACCTACCTTTTGGTCCATACCTGGTAGCCCGTTACGTATGGCTAATACCTCTGACGTGCTAGTGGTTAAATCCACAGCCAAAGTATTGATGAGTCTTTAGAGTCCCCCACAGACAGTTTCTCAAGTTTCGGGCGAAACGTTGTAGAGGCCGTATGATATATGGCAGGGTTCGATCATATACGTGCGGTATTGCACGGATCATGATCGGACAGATCATACTAGTGGGCTTTGGTTTAAGCCGGATCCTAGTATTAGATTTGTTGGATTACTTTAGTCTCATCACATTCGCATTCGGTCGGAATGCGGATGCAGGTATGTATATACAGGTGAGGGGTATCCTTGTGATCCGTCATGAGTTTACTTTAGATGTTGTCGTATCTTTTTATTGTTGCAAACATTTGGATTAATGTTTGTTAATGGAAATTGTGAGCTAAGCCATCATTTTGTGCATTAAATGATACATGTACTTCATGGGTGACTCATGGTATCATTTCTTGTGCAAATGTCACATATTGTGATTGATTTGTGTTGATATGATAACAAGAGAGAGAGGGGCTGCCATGAGGTAAGGTTGGTCTTGTATTGTTTGATATCTCATACTCTCTCTTTTGATCATAAGAAACACATAAGAAAAAAGAGAGCTCTTCTTCTTCCTCTCTTTTCTTCTCTTGAGCTCAAAACCTCCATAAATGGCAACACCTCTAACCTCCATCCAAATCTATGGATGCAAGAGACAAAGTGATCACAAACATTCTCTACAACACCTTGGACTCGTCGGCTAGCACACTTCGTGCCCGAGTTGCTTCGGATGAAGCAGGAGCCCGTAAAAAGACTCGTAGATGTGGTGCCCTTTCCGACGAGGAGATCGAGACCGGAGTTGCCGCGGGGAGCTTGGGATGGTGGCCAAAGACCGAAGGACACGGATCGATCGGTATAGTTTTCTATCCCTTCTCTAGTTGCTAGTTTATAGGTTAATGGTTCGATCTGGGTTTTAAGCATACGATAGCACCGGTTTAAAGTTTTGAAAAAGTTTTCGTTTCCGCATTTTGGCCTCGTACAGACGGCCGGGGCGCTACCATGGACTTACATCATCAAGCATGATACAAAACTTTGTACACTTATATACATCACATATATACACATGTACAAATCAAGTGAGAAAACAAATCTTAAGTGAATGAATATTAGTTAATGTAACTTAATATATCAAATATATAATTATACATTAAATCATTAAATCAACACTTGATTTAATAATCCGGCTATATTACATATAACCGACTAATATCATGTGTATCAACATATCGAATCAACACTTGATTCGATAACCCGGCTATATCACATATAACCGATAGATAAAACAAATCACGAGAATAGAATACGGTATCACATACAGTATTAATCTCGGTCCCGCACATATCACATATGTGCTCCTACTCCATTTCGCTTGAGCCAGGAAACCTCTGTATAGGACACTAAAGACTCGTCAATACGCCGGCAGTAGGTGATGATCATATCAAACTCCCACAAGCCGCAAGCGGTCTGCTAAACGTAACGTCCGCCCGGGTATTGAGCGATCAGAAGATCAACAAGCAAGCCTGCTCGTACTCCTATGAACCCAATCAGTAACACTACCGTACAGTCCGGTCTCTTCGTCTGATATGTCGCATATCAAGGCCTGGGGGTGGTATAACGTCAGATCCTAATAGCCTGATAAGCCATGCCGATGCAAGGTCCATAACGGTTCGAGAAACTACTGTTAACACTTACCAGTAAATCTCAGGAACCCTGGCCAGGGATTTCCTGGTATGGCCAATTGAGCATAGCGCAACATCAACTCCCAATACCGGGAGAGACGGAACCCCTCCTATCGCTCATTGACTCCATGTGACTCGGGAATGTACCCAAAAACCACCTTTTTGCACGATCTATTGACCATGGTATGGTGGAAATCAAAGCACGGTGGGAATCACATAAGACTCTATGACGATCTCGGGTCTACAGACTAACCTGTACCAGTGTCACCAGAGAACTGCTATCCGACGATAGGTATAATACAATCTAGGAGTTCTCGACGAGTCCGTTCAGTGTACCCAGTCTCCACTGATCACCTGTATACCTTCTCTGATGTCAAACACCAATGGATGTGGGATTATCCATCGCCCATCACATGGGTCGAGAAGCGTATACGCTAGTCTACTCTGGAATATCGATGCCCTGTCTCGATGCTCCCACGACTAGGAACTTTTGAAGTATGTACTTGCCGACTACCCATGTCCCCACTAGTATGATCTGCATCATAGTCCTGGTAGTTAAGTACTCATCGTAAGGGCTTTATCAACATGTAATAGAGAGACAATATGTGTACGTGTTAAGATAAAGTGGAACCAGATAGCATACTATCATGTCGAGCAAGAAAGTCCTCTCTATATATGTCCAAGCTGTTAGGTTTACCTAGCACCCTATGAGAGGTTTGGAAGCATCACATGTAGCAAAGATCAAATTTTTATGGTACTAAGTAAGCATACAAAGGATCTATCCTAGAAAATTAGGGTTTCTAAACATTACAAGTAGCAAAGACTAGGGTTTTGAGAGTACAACCTTTGTAGCTCCCTACGTGTAACGTTTTGAAAATCGTTTCGGTGGAATTTCGAAAAAACGGTAAAATAAGGGGGTTTTCTGTAAAAAGTCAAAAATACAAATATCTTATTATAAAAATTAAATATACATATTCTAACTATGTAATTGCTATTATTTGGTGTTTATTAAGCCGCTGGTGAAATTTCATATTTTCTGAAAAAAAATATTGTTTTATTATTATTTAAGCCGTCACTAATACATTTAATTAGGGAAAATTACAAATTGGAATGAGTTGAAACAAATTTTGTGCATCATAAAACATTAAATAAAAATTTATCATGTGGTTTTTGGAACGAAATCATTTGCCAAAACGGTTTAGAAATTATTGAAGAAAAAAAGGCTTTTTTTTAGCGTAAATGGATGTTTGGGGTATTGTATTTATCATTTTTCACCACCCCACACCCGTACCCACACCCACACACACCCATTTCCTCTACCCCTTTGCTGAATTCAGCAGCCCCCCCACTCATCTCCCCACTTAAAAGTCAAAACAAACAAAGAAAAGAAAAGGAAAAATAAAGGAAAAGATGTTAAGTGTTGACTTGAAGTATGGCTTTCTTTGACCCTTTCATTTAACACCTCTCTCTCTCTCCTCATCCCCCCCATTTTGGCCGAAACTTACTTCCCCCCCCACTGCAGCAGCTTTCCCCCCTCTTCTCCCTCTCATATCATCACAAAAAAATCCACAAAATGCTTCAAAATTAACACAAAATCAAAGCTAAATTCAAATCCAACACTTACCCATTATTCTTTAGCCCATCTAGCATGGATTTTGGGGCATAGAAGCTAATTTGGGAGGCTATGATGCATGTTAATCTACAAGTCTTGGAGGTATAATCTTATCTAGTGGTTAATTTGTTGGTATTTTTTTCATAAGCTAAGTAGTTAAATGTTAACTTGGGTTCTAATTTCAAGTGGAAATTATTAAGTGAGGGTTTGGAAAATTCTAGATTAGGGTTGTGAAATTAAGTTGGGGTTCTTGTAATTGAACATGGGATAATTGAATAGTTTAACATGTTGTTGTTATGCCAAAACTAATCTAGTTGGTAGTTTATACTTTTGTTAAATTCAAATTTGTATTAATTATGTAATTTGCAAACTAGGTTTTAGTGAAATACATATAAAATTGAGATTTAAAATGTAATTTAGATTTTGATGACTTTATTAGCATTTTAAATTGTTGTTTAGCGACTTTGATCGTGCAAAACCATGCTTAATTGATAAATTGTGAATTTTACCTTGAAAAGTGTTAAAATCGATATTTGTTGCAAACTTGAAATTTGAGTTAATGCTAATTCGTGAGATTAAAAATATGGAGGCGATTTGTATGACCTAATTATGATATTAAGTGAGCATTTTGGTCATTAGAATCGTCAAAATATTTAGTTTGGGTAAAACATCAAGTTTTGAACCGAAATGGGAATTTATGCTAACTAGGTTTTTGGAAAATAAAACGAATTGTTTAATTTTATGGTTTTGATGAACTAAACCCTATTTCTTATATAATTAGTGAGTTTTGAAATCACGATTGATGTGTTTGGATTTTTCTCGATGGTTTGGCGTTTGTACGCCGACATCGAGGGTTTTTGGGGTTGATTTATAAAGGCAACCATAGGTTTTGACCTATGTGGGATTCGTGAGTCGTTTTGGTCATGAGTCGAATTTTAATGCAATACGGTGAATTATGATATGTAGGTACCCCATGCGGACTTTAAGACGACAAGCAAGCGCGTGGCGACGTCGGCACCGGTGAGCGAGGACCAGGTGAGTAGATTTATATCTACGGGGAGAAGTCGGGTGGATGGCGTATAGCACCCCCGCAATTCGTGGTGATGTATACGAATACGTATACACACATATATATATTGTTTATATATTGTTTGAGTATATTGATGATAATATGGATATTTGGTGTTCTTGGATGATTTAGTGTCATGAAACCCTAGAGTAGTGGTCGCACTACACATGCACACACCAACCCATACTTGCATACTTTCTTCCTTCTTTTGTGCTTTACGGAAAATATAGTTATGTGTTCACATGGGTATGGGACTATGTGTTCACATACGGATTTGAGGATGATATTTGGGTTTGAGATGAGTCGATGGGATTTGTATTGAAGTTGTGAATTCGGTGACCTAGCAGGGTTCGTATTTGAGATACGACATGACGTTGTAGCGGGTCCTGGACGTAGTGTTTCACACACGTCCATGCATACTTAGGCGGTATCAGTATTGTGCAAGACATGGGTCAGTACCCTAGACTATGATCTTGGATAAAGAGGATACTAGGTGAATAGTAGGATGAATGTGATATTGACCCGTACCCAGATTGGGGTGCCGTACGTCGGATTTACGTACGAGCTATATTGATGATTGATCCGCACTCTCGACTTGGGATGCCTGATTATAGATATGGTATCGGATATGATATTATTGAGGCGGGATCACCGACTATACATATACAGGTATGTATATGTATCGACTCAGATGATAGGCGGTTTCCTTACCTGTAGTTCAGCTTGTTAGTTCAGCCGTATAGTTTAGTGTAGTTGTTAGATTAGATTAGACTTCTGACCTATTTCAAAAACTAACGAATCGTGGGCATTTTTAAAGACAGCTTAAGGGAATCTACGGATATTTCAAAAAGGACGTATCTTTTCATAAAAACACCGTAGCCCCTATTTTCAAAACCACACGATTCGTGTTATTTCAAAAGGCACCATTTGTAGGACTTATATTTAGATTATTGCAGATTAGTTATCGTTGTGTCTAGTATTCAGCTCCCGCACATTATTGTTGTTCGCTCTGCCTCGCATATTTATTTTGCTGCATATTCCATTATTGATATCATGCTGTTAGGACACCAGCACCATTACTGATGATGCGTATGTACCACGTACACCTACTTGCCGGCTCACACATATCTTCATCGGTAATTGCCATGTCACGTACACTTTAGAGAATATAATTGCTTGACTTAGATTGTTAGCTAGTAGTGTTGACATGATATTAGTGTACTTCCCTTATATGCCATATTAGACACTGTAGTTATTACCTACCACTTCATGCATACTGTTATTCAGTTGTTCATGCCTAGTTCATTATCATTGACATATGCACTTGTGATGATTTCTTGAGATTTATGATATTTCTGGATTTCGGGGAAAGCCGCAAAATTTACAACTTATGATCTTTTAAAATATAAAATGTTGCGGTTTTCTAGTGATGTAAAGTGTCGTCCACCATGAGTTTGCTGTGATTTTGGAGATCCGTGTCGAGGAGTGGAGGAACCGTCACGGGTACATGGTGGGCCCGGTATGGTACCCCAGGGCAAGAGGAATGTGGTGTTGACGTTGAGCCTGGCTGGGGAGCACTACCTACCGGTGATATTACCCGACGCGTCGGATATCCGGAGGATACCGTCGTGGTCTTGAGATGGATGGTAGGGGCCGGTCCGGACTGACGGCGCCCTAGATATTGAGCTTGAGACATTGATATTTCGAGACAGTGAGATTTATGTTTTATGTCGATGCTAGACACTGTTGATACTGATTTCATTATGATACCTCAGTTTTAAAATACGAAGGAAATCTCACTAATTTATGAGAACAGTTTCTTCATTTATATGTATTCTGTTTCATGCATTCATACCTCATTCATATGATATATTGCTACTTGAGGCACTGACACGGGCACATGAGATTACACTCGGGTTAGATATTTACCCTAGCCTTGTTATAGGCTGCATGTTATATATTTATTTGAGGATATTATGATCATTGACCTAGGTTGCGTTATTTATGCGATTTCTGTGCGTAGATGTTTTTCTATTCACGAGTTGGCAACTCACCCCCGTTGTGCCCCAGTTTCTTGCAGATTTGCCGTACAGGTTTCATTACGGCTTGCGGGCTCAGTTTCATTCGGGTGATTTGCTAGTAGGTGGGTTTACTTGTATCATACCCCCATTATTTATCTTGTATATCATTATTCTGTTGTATATAGAATTCCATCAACCAAACATGTATTTATTGAGTTAGAGACCAGTGTTGTTTATTCTTTCGACCTTAGACTCGCTCGTTATATTTCTGATGGTTTTGAGTTTCCTTTTGAGTTTTGATCCTCGCCGTTGGCGTTGTATATTATATTGCTTGTGTGGTTGTGACCGTCGATTGACGAAGAGCTAGCTCCCGCTTGAGGATGCCTTTTATTGATTTCGTATACTATTCATGTTGTATCCCGTTTGGGAGCCAGTATTTACAAAGGAGACTCTGCCGAAATTTTCAGTAAATTTTTGATGTTTTTAGAAACCCGCATAATTCGGCTTATGCTATTAAAACTACTTGGTTTAAATTGGTTTTTCCTACTCTCTACTACTTTTCTTGGTTTGGATTTCTGGGTTTTCGGTTTACTTAGATTACGTACGCCACGAGACGTTCGTAGTTTAAGTGCCGGTCATGTTCCGTACTTTCGGGTCGTGACAAAGTTGGTATCAAAGCGTTAGGTTTTACCTTCGGAGAGTAGGATGACCCTTGGTTGATGGAATAGGTGACTAAAGTAGAGTGACGTACCGTTGGTATGTTCCGCGGCATATTTACGACACGCCACTCCACTTATGAAGCCTTAGGATGTACATTTCCTTTTTCAGTATTATATTCCTTCCTGATCTAGCCTCGTCGGTACCAGTTTGGTTTTGCTGCTACGGTTACCGGCAGGGAGAGCTACGGCTAGAGTTGCGGTCAGCACAAGCTCGTCACGAACGAGGACTGACCAGGGCGAAATTCCGGCGACACACGATTGCAGAGATGTGTCTTTTTACTGTGTTTCCGCGCCACGAGCGTTTGGCGGATCGCCTTTATGAGGTTACTCGGAGGTGCTGATCGACACTAGAGGATTGAGCCATTGACAGAGGCCAGCCAGATTTTGATGACCGTTGGTGTGTTGCTTATTCATGATGGTCGAGGCACTGTTCAGCGTGCAGGTGAGCGAGCTAGTTATTGCTGCGAACGACGAGATATTGCCCCAGATGATGGCGTTAGTGCAGAACGAGTTGTACTAAGAGATGATAGAAGGTCGCTAGTCATCGAGGATGAATGACTAGGACTTGTGGATCGTTCGTCTACCCCGATGCGAGGTCATCAGATAGATTGATTCCAGCTGGAGACGATTTCATGCGGAGACGTTGAGAGTCGACAGAGACGATCGAATGTCAGCAACCTATTATTCCAAGTTTTAAGTAGTCGGAAAGACATGCATGCAATTCTATGGTCCCTCTAGAAGAATGAAACCCTAACTCGACTTAATGACCGTGTGAAAGCCTTTGAACCTTCGGGTTTGCGGCAGTTCTACGGCGCCATTAGTGAGGCTTGGGTTTGCCCTTCTACGGCTGGACCACCGATGCTGTGGTATGTACTCGATACTATTAAACTGTGCCCAAGATGTTGAGCTCTTGGGGGATTATGAGGTTTTGACGACTCGACCGGATGGCTCGACTTAATTCGGATGCTAGGTGGTGAGATGCATTCTTGGGAGACTCCAGATACGAGGATAGTCGTTGGAGCACAATCCATGCAGCCGCGACGAGAGAGTCCAAAGCAGACGACATTAGAGAAAAGTGAAGTAAGAGGTTCATACCAGATCTAGATGAGATGACGTTCCACTCCGCCGACATCAGAGATGCGATGCGCATGCCGAGGCAGAGTACTGGATATACTTTCCAGAAGGAGTCGCGATGGGTATGCAGCCGTTACAGAGCAAGATGCAGATACAGGAAAGGACAATGACTAACGGACAGTTGGCAGAGACAAGACATGGAAGAGACCGTGAGCAGGATTCCTTCCAGGACACTGCTGCAATGATACTCGCACCCAGGATCAGATGTGTCACGTACATTCAGAGAGCCAGAGGCCGACGCCAGTGATATGCTGTCTTACGAGTGGTCGCGATGATTGACCAAGAGATGACCAGAGGAGTGCCAGAACGGAATCATCCCCGTTAGCACACCTGACAGGGCCGATGAGCCGATGGACCGAAAGATTTGTAATTCACAGTGAAGACCTTGACCCAGGAGTGGTCATGGTTACGCACACCAGCAGGACAGAGTTCATGATCATCGACGAGACGTCCCACTAGTGACCGCGACAGTTGGCCGAGATTCTTAGAGAATGCACTTGAGCGGTACTGTTCCGCCATTATTGATTTCGATGTTTTGGGTGATTTATTCACATGATTGATTTTGATGATTGAGTTTCATGATATTTGTCTTCATGGACCATGGTTGCACCTGCTGAGTATTTACGATTTTTGCACGGTTGCTGCACTTGATATCGTTTTCGTGCCTTGGTTCTCATGTTTATGGTTATATGGATCTCATACAGTTGAGCTGATTTGTGCGTATATACGCACACGATTTGGTTTTTGCACTCGGTATAGTTCATATATGTTTGCGGTGCAGTGTTGCGTATGTCGTGCATTTAGATGCCCTGGACTTCGATTTCGATGGTGATGTTCGATAATTGTTTTGTGCACCTTGTGCACCTGATTGGATTTTTGCGTATATTCGGCACTTGATATTGGATTTCATGATTTCGTGCACGATGGATGCACCTGATTTGGATTTTCGCGCATGTTGGGCGCATGTTTTGAACTGTGATTTTGGTGCACACCAGATGCACTAAATCGAGATTTTTCGTGCATATTAGATGCACCTGATTTTGCTGTCAGGCACACATGCTGCCTACGACAGATGTTTCGTGCACACCCGATGCACTTAGATGTTATTTCTGTGCGCATGTATGGCACATTCATGGATCTTGATTTCCGTGCGCACCAGACGCACGCAGCATTCATGTGCATATTTTGGGATTGATTTCGTATAGAGCAGTGCGTTTTTATGATATTGCTATGTATTTTTGTACTGAGCAGGACTAGCCAGAGGACAGTACCTGAATATATTTTTGCATGCATTGATAGTTATTGAAGGGATTTCCAAAAAGCGAGCTATAGCCTCCGTATTTACCTTCGTGTCTGATATGACACGAAATGTTTAAAACAAGGAGACCCTTCTAAATTGTTTCCAAAACGGCGGAACGTACATTTCAAACAAAGGTATATATGTATATAGTTATTTTCTTATGATAGACGTCCGCCACTGTGCAGTGTTATACGCGTTGCACAGCGACTTAAAGGGATTTGGCATGCATTTCCTTCAGATACTTACAGATATAGATTCGATATTTACATTTATAGTTTCGAGTTATATCATATTGGTTTTGATTTGGATTTGGCATTGATGTCCTCTCCATGACTCCGATGATCGCGGGATGCTTGGAGGAGTTTTGATTTGAGTTATATACTCATTTTTCAAGCGCATGCGCTGCGCTACGATTTGTTTTATGTATTTACAATTTCGGAGCCCCGACGACTTGATGGGTTTTCTTAGATGTTTTAGTATTTGGGGGAGTTTGAATTTAAATTCGGGGACCGAATTTCTTTAAGGGGGGAAGATTGTAACGTTTTGAAAATCGTTTCGGTGGAATTTCGAAAAAACGGTAAAATAAGGGGGTTTTCTGTAAAAAGTCAAAAATACAAATATCTTATTATAAAAATTAAATATACAAATTCTAACTATGTAATTGCTATTATTTGGTGTTTATTGAGGGTCTGGTGAAATTTCAAATTTTCTGAAAAAAATATTATTTTATTATTATTTAAGCCGTCACTAATACATTTAATTAGGGAAAATTACAAATTGGAATGAGTTGAAACAAATTTTGTGCATCATAAAACATTAAATAAAAATTTATCATGTGGTTTTTGGAACGAAATCATTTGCCAAAACGGTTTAGAAATTATTGAAGAAAAAAAGGCTTTTTTTAGCGTAAATGGATGTTTGGGGTATTGTATTTATCATTTTTCACCACCCCACACCCGTACCCACACCCACACACACCCATTTCCTCTACCCCTTTGCTGAATTCAGCAGCCCCCCCACTCATCTCCCCACTTAAAAGTCAAAACAAACAAAGAAAAGAAAAGGAAAAATAAAGGAAAAGATGTTAAGTGTTGACTTGAAGTATGGCTTTCTTTGACCCTTTCATTCAACACCTCTCTCTCTCTCCTCATCCCCCCCCATTTTGGCCAAAACTTAATTCCCCCCCCCCCCCCACTGCAGCAGCTTTCCCCCCTCTTCTCCCTCTCATATCATCACAAAAAAATCCACAAAATGCTTCAAAATTAACACAAAATCAAAGCTAAATTCAAATCCAACACTTACCCATTATTCTTTAGCCCATCTAGCATGGATTTTGGGGCATAGAAGCTAATTTGGGAGGCTATGATGCATGTTAATCTACAAGTCTTGGAGGTATAATCTTATCTAGTGGTTAATTTGTTGGTATTGTTTTCATAAGCTAAGTAGTTAAATGTTAACTTGGGTTCTAAATTCAAGTGGAAATTATTAAGTGAGGGTTTGGAAAATTCTAGATTAGGGTTGTGAAATTAAGTTGGGGTTCTTGTAATTGATCATGGGATAATTGAATAGTTTAACATGTTGTTATGCCAAAACTAATCTAGTTGTTAGTTTATACTTTTGTTAAATTCAAATTTGTATTAATTATGTAATTTGCAAACTAGGTTTTAGTGAAATACATATAAAATTGAGATTTAAAATGTAATTTAGATTTTGATGACTTTATTACCATTTTAAATTGTTGTTTAGCGACTTTGATCGTGCAAAACCATGCTTAATTGATAAATTGTGAATTTTACCTTGAAAAGTGTTAAAATCGATATTTGTTGCAAACTTGAAATTTGAGTTAATGCTAATTCGTGAGATTAAAAATATGGAGGCGATTTGTATGACCTAATTATGATATTAAGTGAGCATTTTGGTCATTAGAATCGTCAAAATATTTAGTTTGGGTAAAACATCAAGTTTTGAACCGAAATGGGAATTTATGCTAACTAGGTTTTTGGAAAATAAAACGAATTGTTTAATTTTATGGTTTTGATGAACTAAACCCTATTTCTTATATAATTAGTGAGTTTTGAAATCACGATTGATGTGTTTGGATTTTTCTCGATGGTTTGGCGTTTGTACGCCGACATCGAAGGTTTTTGGGGTTGATTTATAAAGGCAACCATAGGTTTTGACCTATGTGGGATTCGTGAGTCGTTTTGGTCATGAGTCGAATTTTAATGCAATACGGTGAATTATGATATGTAGGTACCCCATGCGGACTTTAAGACGACAAGCAAATGCGTGGCGACGTCGGCACCGGTGAGCGAGGACCAGGTGAGTAGATTTATATCTACGGGGAGAAGTCGGGTGGATGGCGTATAGCACCCCCGCAATTCGTGGTGATGTATACGAATACGTATACACACATATATATATTGTTTATATATTGTTTGAGTATATTGATGATAATATGGATATTTGGTGTTCTTGGATGATTTAGTGTCATGAAACCCTAGAGTAGTGGTCGCACTACACATGCACACACCAACCCATACTCGCATACTTTCTTCCTTCTTTTATGCTTTACGGAAAATATAGTTATGTGTTCACATGGGTATGGGAATATGTGTTCACATACGGATTTGAGGATGATATTTGGGTTTGAGATGAGTCGATGGGATTTGTATTGAAGTTGTGAATTCGGTGACCTAACAGGGTTCGTATTTGAGATACGACATGACGTTGTAGCGGGTCCTGGACGTAGTGTTTCACACACGTCCATGCATACTTAGGCGGTATCAGTATTGTGCAAGACATGGGTCAGTACCCTAGACTATGATCTTGGATAAAGAGGATACTAGGTGAATAGTAGGATGAATGTGATATTGACCCGTACCCAGATTGGGGTGCCGTACGACGGATTTACGTACGAGCTATATTGATGATTGATCCGCACTCTCGACTTGGGATGCCTGATTATAGATATGGTATCGGATATGATATTATTGAGGCGGGATCACCGACTATACATATACAGGTATGTATATGTATCGACTCAGATGATAGGCGGTTTCCTTACCTGTAGTTCAGCTTGTTAGTTCAGCCGTATAGTTTAGTGTAGTTGTTAGATTAGATTAGACTTCTGACCTATTTCAAAAACTAACGAATCGTGGGCATTTTTAAAGACAGCTTAAGGGAATCTACGGATATTTCAAAAACGACGTATCTTTTCATAAAAACACCGTAGCCCCTATTTTCAAAACCACACGATTCGTGTTATTTCAAAAGGCACCATTTGTAGGACTTATATTTAGATTATTGCAGATTAGTTATCGTTGTGTCTAGTATTCAGCTCCCGCACATTATTGTTGTTCGCTCTGCCTCGCATATTTATTTTGCTGCATATTCCATTATTGATATCATGCTGTTAGGACACCAGCACCATTACCGATGATGCGTATGTACCACGTACACCTACTTGCCGGCTCACATACATCTTCATCGGTAATTGCCATGTCACGTACACTTTAGAGAATATAATTGCTTGACTTAGATTGTTAGCTAGTAGTGTTGACATGATATTAGTGTACTTCCCTTATATGCCATATTAGACACTGTAGTTATTACCTACCACTTCATGCATACTGTTATTCAGTTGTTCATGCCTAGTTCATTATCATTGACATATGCACTTGTGATGATTTCTTGAGATTTATGATATTTCTGGATTTCGGGGAAAGCCGCAAAATTTACAACTTATGATCTTTTAAAATATAAAATGTTGCGGTTTTCTAGTGATGTAAAGTGTCGTCCACCATGAGTTTGCTGTGGTTTTGGAGATCCGTGTCGAGGAGTGGAGGAACCGTCACGGGTACATGGTGGGCCCGGTATGGTACCCCGGGGCAAGAGGAATGTGGTGTTGATGTTGAGCCTGGCTGGGGAGCACTACCCACCGGTGATATTACCCGACGCGTCGGATATCCGGAGGATACCGTCGTGGTCTTGAGATGGATGGTAGGGGCCGGTCCGGACTGACGGCGCCCTAGATATTGAGCTTGAGACATTGATATTTCGAGACAGTGAGATTTATGTTTTATGTCGATGCTAGACACTGTTGATACTGATTTCATTATGATACCTCAGTTTAAAAATACGAAGGAAATCTCACTAATTTATGAGAACAGTTTCTTCATTTACATGTATTCTGTTTCATGCATTCATACATCATTCATATGATATATTGCTACTTGAGGCACTGACACGGGCACATGAGATTACACTCGGGTTAGATATTTACCCTAGCATTGTTATAGGCTGCATGTTATATACTTATTTGAGGATATTATGATCATTGACCTAGGTTGCGTTATTTATGCGATTTCTGTGCGTAGATGTTTTTCTATTCACGAGTTGGCAACTCACCCCCGTTGTGCCCCAGTTTCTTGCAGATTTGCCGTACAGGTTTCATTACGGCTTGCGGGCTCAGTTTCATTCGGGTGATTTGCTAGTAGGTGGGTTTACTTGTATCATACCCCCATTATTTATCTTGTATATCATTATTCTGTTGTATCTAGAATTCCATCAACCAAACATGTATTTATTGAGTTAGAGACCAGTGTTGTTTATTCTTTCGACCTTAGACTCGCTCGTTATATTTCTGGTGGTTTTGAGTTTCCTTTTGAGTTTTGATCTTCGCCGTTGGCGTTGTATATTATATTGCTTGTGTGGTTGTGACCGTCGATTGACGAAGAGCTAGCTCCCGCTTGGGGATGCTTTTTATTGATTTCGTATACTATTCATGTTGTATCCCGTTTGGGAGCCAGTATTTACAAAGGAGACTCTGCCGAAATTTTCAGTAAATTTTTGATGTTTTTAGAAACCCGAATAATTCGGCTTATGCTATTAAAACTACTTGGTTTAAATTGGTTTTTCCTACTCTCTACTACTTTTCTTGGTTTGGATTTCTGGGTTTTCGGTTTACTTAGATTACGTACGCCGCGAGACGTTCGTAGTTTAAGTGCCGGTCATGTTCCGTACTTTCGGGTCGTGACAAAGTTGGTATCAAAGCGTTAGGTTTTACCTTCGGAGAGTAGGATGACCCTTGGTTGATGGAATAGGTGACTAAAGTAGAGTGACGTACCGTTGGTATGTTCCGCGGCATATTTACGACACGCCACTCCACTTATGAAGCCTTAGGATGTACATTTCCTTTTTCAGTATTATATTCCTTCCTGATCTAGCCTCGTCGGTACCAGTTTGGTTTTGCTGCTACGGTTACCGGCAGGGAGAGCTACGGCTAGAGTTGCGGTCAGCACAAGCTCGTCACGAACGAGGACTGACCAGGGCGAAATTCCGGCGACACACGATTGCAGAGATGTATCTTTTTACTGTGTTTCCGCGCCACGAGCGTTTGGCGGATCGCCTTTATGAGGTTACTCGGAGGTGCTGATCGACACTAGAGGATTGAGCCACTGACAGAGGCCAGCCAGATTTTGATGACCGTTGGTGTGTTGCTTATTCATGATGGTCGAGGCACTGCTCAGTGTGCAGGTGAGCGAGCTAGTTATTGCTGCGAACGACGAGATATTGCCCAGATGATGGCGTTAGTGCAGAACGAGTTGTACTAAGAGATGATAGAAGGTCGCTAGTCATCGAGGATGAATGACTAGGACTTGTGGATCGTTCGTCTACCCCGATGCGAGGTCATCAGATAGATTGATTCCAGCTGGAGACGATTTCAAGCGGAGACGTTGAGAGTCGACAGAGACGATCGAATGTCAGCAACCTATTATTCCAAGTTTTAAGTAGTCGGAAAGACATGCAGGCAATTCTATGGTCCCTCTAGAAGAATGAAACCCTAACTCGACTTAATGACCGTGTGAAAGCCTTTGAACCTTCGGGTTTGCGGCAGTTCTACGGCGCCATTAGTGAGGCTTGGGTTTGCCCTTCTACGGCTGGACCACCGATGCTGTGGTATGTACTCGATACTATTAAACTGTGCCCAAGATGTTGAGCTCTTGGGGGATTATGAGGTTTTGACGACTCGACCGGATGGCTCGACTTAATTCGGATGCTAGGTGGTGAGATGCATTCTTGGGAGACTCCAGATACGAGGATAGTCGTTGGAGCACAATCCATGCAGCCGCAACGAGACGAGTCCAAAGCAGACGACATTAGAGAAAAGTGAAGTAAGAGGTTCATACCAGATCTAGATGAGATGACGTTCCACTCCGCCGACATCAGAGATGCGATGCGCATGCCGAGGCAGAGTACTGGATATACTTTCCAGAAGGAGTCGCGATGGGTATGCAGCCGTTACAGAGCAAGATGCAGATACAGGAAAGGACAATGACTAACGGACAGTTGGCAGAGACAAGACATGGAAGAGACCGTGAGCAGGATTCCTTCCAGGACACTGCTGCAATGATACTCGCACCCAGGATCAGATGTGTCACGTACATTCAGAGAGCCAGAGGCCGACGCCAGTGATATGCTGTCTTACGAGTGGTCGCGATGATTGACCAAGAGATGACCAGAGGAGTGCCAGAACGGAATCATCCCCGTTAGCACACCTGACAGGGCCGATGAGCCGATGGACCGAAAGATTTGTAATTCACAGTGAAGACCTTGACCCAGGAGTGGTCATGGTTACGCACACCAGCAGGACAGAGTTCATGATCATCGACGAGACGTCCCACTAGTGACCGCGACAGTTGGCCGAGATTCTTAGAGAATGCACTTGAGCGGTACTGTTCCGCCATTATTGATTTCGATGTTTTGGGTGATTTATTCACATGATTGATTTTGATGATTGAGTTTCATGATATTTGTCTTCATGGACCATGGTTGCACCTGCTGAGTATTTACGATTTTTGCACGGTTGCTGCACTTGATATCGTTTTCGTGCCTTGGTTCTCATGTTTATGGTTATATGGATCTCATACAGTTGAGCTGATTTGTGCGTATATACGCACACGATTTGGTTTTTGCACTCGGTATAGTTCATATATGTTTGCGGTGCAGTGTTGCGTATGTCGTGCATTTAGATGCCCTGGACTTCGATTTCGATGGTGATGTTCGATAATTGTTTTGTGCACCTTGTGCACCTGATTGGATTTTTGCGTATATTCGGCACTTGATATTGGATTTCATGATTTCGTGCACGATGGATGCACCTGATTTGGATTTTCGCGCATGTTGGGCGCATGTTTTGAAGTGTGATTTTGGTGCACACCAGATGCACTAAATCGAGATTTTTCGTGCATGTTAGATGCACCTGATTTTGCTGTCAGGCACACATGCTGCCTACGACAGATGTTTCGTGCACACCCGATGCACTTAGATGTTATTTCTGTGTGCATGTATGGCACATTCATGGATCTTGATTTCCGTGCGCACCAGACGCACGCATCATTCATGTGCATATTTTGGGATTGATTTCGTATAGAGCAGTGCGTTTTTATGATATTGCTATGTATTTTTGTACTGAGCAGGACTAGTCAGAGGACAGTACCTGAATATATTTTTGCATGCATTGATAGTTATTGAAGGGATTTCCAAAAAGCGAGCTATAGCCTCCGTATTTACCTTCGTGTCTGATATGACACGAAATGTTTAAAACAAGGAGACCCTTCTAAATTGTTTCCAAAACGGCGGAACGTACATTTCAAACAAAGGTATATATGTATATAGTTATTTTCTTATGATAGACGTCCGCCACTGTGCAGTGTTATACGCGTTGCACAGCGACTTAAAGGGATTTGGCATGCATTTCCTTCAGATACTTACAGATATAGATTCGATATTTACATTTATAGTTTCGAGTTATATCATATTGGTTTTGATTTGGATTTGGCATTGATGTCCTCTCCACGACTCCGATGATCGCGGGATGCTTGGAGGAGTTTTGATTTGAGTTATATACTCATTTTTCAAGCGCATGCGCTGCGCTACGATTTGTTTTATGTATTTACAATTTCGGAGCCCCGACGACTTGATGGGTTTTCTTAGATGTTTTAGTATTTGGGGGAGTTTGAATTTAAATTCGGGGACCGAATTTCTTTAAGGGGGGAAGATTGTAACGTTTTGAAAATCGTTTCGGTGGAATTTCGAAAAAACGGTAAAATTAGGGGGTTTTCTGTAAAAAGTCAAAAATACAAATATCTTATTATAAAAATTAAATATACATATTCTAACTATGTAATTGCTATTATTTGGTGTTTATTGAGCCGCTGGTGAAATTTCAAATTTTCTGAAAAAAATATTATTTTATTATTATTTAAGCCGTCACTAATACATTTAATTAGGGAAAATTACAAATTGGAATGAGTTGAAACAAATTTTGTGCATCATAAAACATTAAATAAAAATTTATCATGTGGTTTTTGGAACGAAATCATTTGCCAAAACGGTTTAGAAATTATTGAAGAAAAAAAGGCTTTTTTTAGCGTAAATGGATGTTTGGGGTATTGTATTTATCATTTTTCACCACCCCACACCCGTACCCACACCCACACACACCCATTTCCTCTACCCCTTTGCTGAATTCAGCAGCCCCCCCACTCATCTCCCCACTTAAAAGTCAAAACAAACAAAGAAAAGAAAAGGAAAAATAAAGGAAAAGATGTTAAGTGTTGACTTGAAGTATGGCTTTCTTTGACCCTTTCATTCAACACCTCTCTCTCTCTCCTCATCCCCCCCCCCCCATTTTGGCCGAAACTTACTTCCCCCCCCCCCCACTGCAGCAGCTTTCCCCCCTCTTCTCCCTCTCATATCATCACAAAAAAATCCACAAAATGCTTCAAAATTAACACAAAATCAAAGCTAAATTCAAATCCAACACTTACCCATTATTCTTTAGCCCATCTAGCATGGATTTTGGGGCATAGAAGCTAATTTGGGAGGCTATGATGCATGTTAATCTACAAGTCTTGGAGGTATAATCTTATCTAGTGGTTAATTTGTTGGTATTGTTTTCATAAGCTAAGTAGTTAAATGTTAACTTGGGTTCTAATTTCAAGTGGAAATTATTAAGTGAGGGTTTGGAAAATTCTAGATTAGGGTTGTGAAATTAAGTTGGGGTTCTTGTAATTGATCATGGGATAATTGAATAGTTTAACATGTTGTTGTTATGCCAAAACTAATCTAGTTGGTAGTTTATACTTTTGTTAAATTCAAATTTGTATTAATTATGTAATTTGCAAACTAGGTTTTAGTGAAATACATATAAAATTGAGATTTAAAATGTAATTTAGATTTTGATGACTTTATTAGCATTTTAAATTGTTGTTTAGCGACTTTGATCGTGCAAAACCATGCTTAATTGATAAATTGTGAATTTTACCTTGAAAAGTGTTAAAATCGATATTTGTTGCAAACTTGAAATTTGAGTTAATGCTAATTCGTGAGATTAAAAATATGGAGGCGATTTGTATGACCTAATTATGATATTAAGTGAGCATTTTGGTCATTAGAATCGTCAAAATATTTAGTTTGGGTAAAACATCAAGTTTTGAACCGAAATGGGAATTTATGCTAACTAGGTTTTTGGAAAATAAAACGAATTGTTTAATTTTATGGTTTTGATGAACTAAACCCTATTTCTTATATAATTAGAGAGTTTTGAAATCACGATTGATGTGTTTGGATTTTTCTCGATGGTTTGGCGTTTGTACGCCGACATCGAGGGTTTTTGGGGTTGATTTATAAAGGCAACCATAGGTTTTGACCTATGTGGGATTCGTGAGTCGTTTTGGTCATGAGTCGAATTTTAATGCAATACGGTGAATTATGATATGTAGGTACCCCATGCGGACTTTGAGACGACAAGCAAGCGCGTGGCGATGTCGGCACCGGTGAGCGAGGACCAGGTGAGTAGATTTATATCTACGGGGAGAAGTCGGGTGGATGGCGTATAGCACCCCCGCAATTCGTGGTGATGTATACGAATACGTATACACACATATATATATTGTTTATATATTGTTTGAGTATATTGATGATAATATGGATATTTGGTGTTCTTGGATGATTTAGTGTCATGAAACCCTAGAGTAGTGGTCGCACTACACATGCACACACCAACCCATACTTGCATACTTTCTTCCTTCTTTTGTGCTTTACGGAAAATATAGTTATGTGTTCACATGGGTATGGGACTATGTGTTCACATACGGATTTGAGGATGATATTTGGGTTTGAGATGAGTCGATGGGATTTGTATTGAAGTTGTGAATTCGGTGACCTAGCAGGGTTCGTATTTGAGATACGACATGACGTTGTAGCGGGTCCTGGACGTAGTGTTTCATACACGTCCATGCATACTTAGGCGGTATCAGTATTGTGCAAGACATGGGTCAGTACCCTAGACTATGATCTTGGATAAAGAGGATACTAGGTGAATAGTAGGATGAATGTGATATTGACCCGTACCCAGATTGGGGTGCCGTACGACGGATTTACGTACGAGCTATATTGATGATTGATCCGCACTCTCGACTTAGGATGCCTGATTATAGATATGGTATCGGATATGATATTATTGAGGCGGGATCACCGACTATACATATACAGGTATGTATATGTATCGACTCAGATGATAGGCGGTTTCCTTACCTGTAGTTCAGCTTGTTAGTTCAGCCGTATAGTTTAGTGTAGTTGTTAGATTAGATTAGACTTCTGACCTATTTCAAAAACTAACGAATCGTGGGCATTTTTAAAGACAGCTTAAGGGAATCTACGGATATTTCAAAAACGACGTATCTTTTCATAAAAACACCGTAGCCCCTATTTTCAAAACCACACGATTCGTGTTATTTCAAAAGGCACCATTTGTAGGACTTATATTTAGATTATTGCAGATTAGTTATCGTTGTGTCTAGTATTCAGCTCCCGCACATTATTGTTGTTCGCTCTGCCTCGCATATTTATTTTGCTGCATATTCCATTATTGATATCATGCTGTTAGGACACCAGCACTATTACCGATGATGCGTATGTACCACGTACACCTACTTGCCGGCTCACACACATCTTCATCGGTAATTGCCATGTCACGTACACTTTAGAGAATATAATTGCTTGACTTAGATTGTTAGCTAGTAGTGTTGACATGATATTAGTGTACTTTCCTTATATGCCATATTAGACACTGTAGTTATTACCTACCACTTCATGCATACTGTTATTCAGTTGTTCATGCCTAGTTCATTATCATTGACATATGCACTTGTGATGATTTCTTGAGATTTATGATATTTCTGGATTTCGGGGAAAGCCGCAAAATTTACAACTTATGATCTTTTAAAATATAAAATGTTGCGGTTTTCTAGTGATGTAAAGTGTCGTCCACCATGAGTTTGCTGTGGTTTTGGAGATCCGTGTCGAGGAGTGGAGGAACCGTCACGGGTACATGGTGGGCCCGGTATGGTACCCCGGGGCAAGAGGAATGTGGTGTTGACGTTGAGCCTGGCTGGGGAGCACTACCTACCGGTGATATTACCCGACGCGTCGGATATCCGGAGGATACCGTCGTGGTCTTGAGATGGATGGTAGGGGCCGGTCCGGACTGACGGCGCCCTAGATATTGAGCTTGAGACATTGATATTTCGAGACAGTGAGATTTATGTTTTATGTCGATGCTAGACACTGTTGATACTGATTTCATTATGATACCTCAGTTTAAAAATACGAAGGAAATCTCACTAATTTATGAGAACAGTTTCTTCATTTACATGTATTCTGTTTCATGCATTCATACCTCATTCATATGATATATTTCTACTTGAGGCACTGACACGGGCACATGAGATTACACTCGGGTTAGATATTTACCCTAGCCTTGTTATAGG
This sequence comes from Agapanthus africanus, assembly GCA_030015575.1. NCBI lineage: Eukaryota > Viridiplantae > Streptophyta > Magnoliopsida > Asparagales > Amaryllidaceae > Agapanthus > Agapanthus africanus. The sequence goes on along the minus strand of JASDDO010000031.1, from coordinate 303,788,100 downwards.
CTGCATGTTATATACTTATTTGAGGATATTATGATCATTGACCTAGGTTGCGTTATTTATGCGATTTCTGTGCGTAGATGTTTTTCTATTCACGAGTTGGCAACTCACCCCCGTTGTGCCCCAGTTTCTTGCAGATTTGCCGTACAGGTTTCATTACGGCTTGCGGGCTCAGTTTCATTCGGGTGATTTTCTAGTAGGTGGGTTTACTTGTATCATACCCCCGTTATTTATCTTGTATATCATTATTCTGTTATATCTAGAATTCCATCAACCAAACATGTATTTATTGAGTTAGAGACCAGTGTTGTTTATTCTTTCGACCTTAGACTCGCTCGTTATATTTTTGGTGGTTTTGAGTTTCCTTTTGAGTTTTGATCCTCGCCGTTGGCGTTGTATATTATATTGCTTGTGTGGTTGTGACCGTCGATTGACGAAGAGCTAGCTCCCGCTTGGGGATGCCTTTTATTGATTTCGTATACTATTCATGTTGTATCCCGTTTGGGAGCCAGTATTTACAAAGGAGACTCTGCCGAAATTTTCAGTAAATTTTTGATGTTTTTAGAAACCCGCATAATTCGGCTTATGCTATTAAAACTACTTGGTTTAAATTGGTTTTTCCTACTCTCTACTACTTTTCTTGGTTTGGATTTCTGGGTTTTCAGTTTACTTAGATTACGTACGCCGCGAGACGTTCGTAGTTTAAGTGCTGGTCATGTTCCGTACTTTCGGGTCGTGACACTACGCTAGACTCCTTGGCCACTTGAGGGTTGGAGGAAGGTTCGCTTGAGGTCTTCTAGTGTCCATGACGATCCACCCGAAGCTCCTTGTCCAAGCTAACAACTTCACTTTTCCAAGAGAATGAAATGAAGCTAACACTCTAAACAAGTGGGCTAGACTTGTGTAGAATGATGTTGTAGTTCTTATTCTCACTTCAAAATCCTATCTTGTTAAGTATTTTGCTCACTACAAAAGTCTAGAGAGCAAAAGAGGAACGAAGAAGAAGATGATGGCTTTTCTTTGAACAAGAGTAAAAGATTAACCCTTGAAAAGAAAATGAAAATATATGTATATATATTTATCACTTCTCATCTCAAACCATGGTTAAATGTTTAAGATATTATTTAATTTGAGTTAAAACACAAACAGAAGGTTAATCCATGGTTAGAAGTAGGTGAGCATGGTTAAGTTAATGGAAGGATGTAGAAACAAACCATGAATTATCCTTTTCTTCTTTTCTTTTGTTTTAACTTAAATAGAAATAATTATCCATACATATAAACATGGTGTGAGTCTTATATTGCCACCATTTTCAATGTATAAGCAACCATGAAGGATGATGTATGTATGTATGTGTGTATGCACATCCATATGTGCATGAATCTATAAAGAAAACATACATGCATGCATACATCCATCAAATACAAGAAAGGATTTCTAGTGAGAAACTAATGGTTAAATGATAAATCAACACTTGATTTGTCAATCCGGCCATATCACATATGACCCCACCAAAAGCAAGCCGCCCGATCAATATACGGTATCCTATACGCGCATTTTAACCGGGTCCTTGCGCATATCGCATACGCGCACCACAACGTTTTGCCTGGACTAGGTAACTCCTTTGTGGGACTCTAAGACTCGTCAATACGCCGGCAGTGGGTGATGATCATATCAAGCACCCCCAAGCCGCAAGCGGTCAGCTAAACGTAACGGCCACCCGGGTATTTAGCGATCAGAAGAAAACAAGCGAACCTGCTACAACTCCCGTCGAGCCAACCGGCAACACTATCGTACAGTCCGGTCTCTTCGTCAGATATGCTACATATCGAGCCTAGGGATGGTAACGTCGACCCCAATAACTCAATAAGTCGTGCCGGTGAATGGTCTATAACAGATCGAGAAACTACTGATAACACTTATCAGTAAATCTCAGTAGCCCTGGCCAAGGACTTACTGATATAACCAGTCGAGCACAGCACAACATCAACTCCCAATACCGGGAGAGACGAAACCCCTCCTATCGCTCATCGCCTTCGCGTGTCTCGGGACTGTACCCAACGGCCACCTGTTTGCACGACTCAGTAGAGCCGTGGTAGGGTGGTAATCAAAGTACAGTGGGAGAGCACACAAGACTCTATGACGATCTCGGGTCTACAGACTAACCTGCACCAGTGTCACCTGAGAACTGCTATCCGACGATAGATATAATTCCATATAGGAGTTTTCGGTGAGTCCGTCCAGTGTATCCAGTCACCACTGAGCACCCGTATACGATCTCGATGTCAAACATCGATGAATGTGGGAACATTCATTGCCCATCATATGGGTTAAGTATCATATACGCTAGTCTACTCTGGTATATCGATGCTCCGTCTCGATACACCCACGACTAGGGACATTTCAGGATATGCTTATAAACTACAGATGTCCCACTAGTATGATCTCTATCATAATCACTGTAGTCAAGCCAATATCCTCAGGGCTTTATCAACATGTATGAATGAGTAAAAGCATGATCAAATCAACATGTGAGATAAAGAAGAACCAGATAGCATACTATCATGTCGAGCAAGAATGTATACTGAATATATATATATATATACATGTATAAATACATCCACTATCACATAATGGCCTCTAGGTCATACATATATCCAACAATCTCCCACTTGCACTAAGGCCAGTTATTGGTGTATCTCATACCCAACATCTCAAAAAGTCTCTAATGCTGCAGCTGAGGGAGAGCCTTGGTGAGTGGATCCGTGGCGTTATTCTTTGTGTCTACTCTCTTAATCTCGATCTCGCGGCGATATACAATCTCCCGGATCAAATGAAAGCGCCTCAGGATGTGTCTGGACCGCTGATGGGATCTGGGCTCCTTGGCTAACGCCATATCCCCATTATTATCATAATACAATGGTATTTGATCAATAATGGTTGGAACTACTCCTAACTCCGAGACGAACTTCTTCATCCAGACGGCTTCCTTGGCGGCATCATCTGCAGAAATGTACTCAGCCTCCATCGTAGAGTCTGCAACGGTATCCTGTTTGGAACTCTTCCAACTTACCGCCCCTCCATTGAGGGTAAATACAAACCCTGAGATAGATTTGTTGTCGTCCTTATCGCTCTGGAAGCTCGAATCGGTAAAGGCCTCCATTTGGAGATCTGCATTACCATACACCAAGAACAATTCTTTAGTCCTTCGCAAGTACTTATTAATGCTCTTCATAGCTGTCCAGTGATTCTCCCCTGGGTTGGATTGATACCTGCTTACAACACTAAGTGCATAAGCTACATCCGGGCGTGTACATAACATCGCATACATTATAGATCCTACTGCCGAAGCATAGGGTATAATGCTCATGCGAGCTCTCTCTTCATCGGTCTTTGGACAAGAATCCTTGGAGAGAGTGACCCCATGGCAAGCGGGTAAGGCACCCCGCTTGGAGTCTTCCATACTAAACCTTTTTAGGATGGTGTTGATGTACCTGGTTTGGGACAATCCCAATAACTTTTTGGATCTATCCCTATAGATCCTTATGCCCAGGATGTATGTGGAATCACCCTGGTCCTTCATGGAGAACCTTAGTGATAAGAAAGATTTGACCGACTGTAGCATAGGAATATCATTTCCTATCAGAAGAATGTCATCCACGTACAATACGAGGAATGTGACAGCTCTTCCTACAGCCTTCTTATAAACACAAGGTTCATCTAGATTTTTGATGAAATCAAACTCTTTGATAACATCATCGAAACAGATGTTCCAACTCCGAGATGCCTGCTTTAACCCATATATGGATTTAAGCAATCTACATGCTTTCCCGCTGCTCCCACTGTCAATGAAGCCCTCTGGCTGATCCATATAAACGCATTCTTCTAAATCTCCATTTAGAAATGCTGTTTTAACGTCCATCTGCCAGATTTCATAGTCGTAGTGAGCAGCAATAGCAAGTAGGATCCGAATGGATTTAAGCATGGCTACGGGCAAAAAAGTTTCGTCATAGTCCAAACTTGGTCTTTGACGAAAACCTTTCGCCACAACTCTTGCCTTATAGGTCTCTATCTGCCCATCTACACCAATCTTTCTTTTAAAGATCCATTTGCATCCCACAGGTTTTACCCCAGGGGGTACAATGTCCAAAGTCCATACTTTGTTGGTGTACATAGACTCCATTTCGGATCTCATGGCATCCAGCCACTTCACAGAGTCACCATTCGTGATAGCTTGCTGAAAACTGGTAGGATCATCATCATCCATGATGCAGTCTTCTCTGTCACCATCAATGAGGAAACTGTAGTACCTCTCCGGTGGGCGAGAAGTCCTACCAGACCTTCGGAGTGGCCGAGGTTCCTCAGTTTCTATTGCAACAGCCGGTTCAACCAAATCGTCATTTGTAGTTTGTGTCTCTAGAACCTCTTCTAGATCCACCACTTTGCCATCATCTTTATCTGTGAAAAACTCTTTTTCCAAGAATGTGGCATACTGAGAAACAAACACCTTTTGTTCCTCTTTGTGGTTGAATAGATATCCATATGAGTTCTTTGGATATCCCACAAAGTTACACATAACCGACCGTGTCTCGAGTTTGTCCGGATTCTGCTTTTTAACATAGGCCGGGCAACCCCAAATCTTAATTCTCTTAAGAGATGGTCTCTTCCCATGCCATATCTCATATGGCGTGGTAGACACGGTTTTGGTTGGAACCCTATTCAGTAGAAACGCTGCAGTCTCCAATGCATGCCCCCAAAATGAGACGGGTAACTCAGCATCACTCATCATGGATCGGACCATATCTAATAGAGTCCTATTCCGTCGTTCATACACACCGTTGTGCTGTGGTGTGTAAGGAAGAGTGAGCTGAGAGAGAATCCCATTCTCTTTTAGGAAGTTTGCAAAATCCGTACTAAGATACTCTCCACCTAGATCTGATCGAAGCATCTTGATACTCAAGCCGGTTTGTTTTTCTACTTCTTGTTTATATTCAATGAATTTCTCGAAAGCTTCGGACTTGTGCTTTAATAAAAATACATGACCGAATCTTGAGAAATCGTCAGTGAACGTAATGAAGTATGAAAAACCGCCTCTAGCCTGTGTAGACATTGGCCCGCATACATCACTATGTATGAGGCCTAGGAGCTTAGTAGCTCTTTCTCCGTGTCCGGTAAACGGAGTTTTGGTCATTTTACCCTTGATACAAGACTGGCAAGTCGCATAAGATTTATATTCAAAAGAGTTTAAATATCCATCTTTGTGTAACTTGTTTAGTCTTGTTTCGTTAATATGACCAAGTCTATAGTGCCAAAGAAAAGCTTTATTTAATTCTGAAAGTTTTCTTTTATTAGTGCGTTGTATACTGAAAACTGTGTGTTGATTTAGGACGTATATCCCGTTATTAAGTGTACCATACCCAACCAACATTTGATTCAGGCGAATGTTCATAACATTGTTCTGCAATATAAAGTTATATCCTTCATTATCTAACAAAGAAACTGATATTATATTACATAGCATACTTGGTACAAAATAACATGGGTTCAAAACCAATATACACCCAGATGGCAACCCCAAGTGATACTCTCCCACTGCGACTGTATGTACATTGGAACCATTTCTAACGCGGAGAGTATGGTCACCTGTCTTCAAAACTTTTCTATTTCTCAGTCCCTGCATAGAATTGCAAATGTGAGAACTGTTGGAGATAGTGCCCTCAGAGTAAATTATTGGATCACAGGCACGTGATTGCAATGATTGAGGGAGGACCTATCCCGGTAGGACAGTCTTACTCGAGATGATAGTATGCTATCTGGTTTACCTTTATCATCGTGTACTGCTTTAGGTGACCTGACAGGTCGCTATTGCACGTTGATAGAGCCCCTAGGATTCTTGCTTGACTGCCAGCAGTATGAGGGCGATCATATAAGTGAGAGCTGGAGTCTATAAGCACATCCTTAAAAGGTCCCTAGTCGTGGGAGTTTCGAGACAGGGCATCGATTCTCCAGAGTAGACTAGTGTATACTGTCGAGACCCCGACGAGGGGCGGTGGCCGATCTCATAAGCCACTGGTGTCAGTTGGTTCACCTAAGATGTATACAGGTGCTCATTGGGTTATGAGTACACCGGACAGGACCCGCCGGGAACATACTAGTTGGTCTTATACCTGACGTCAGATAGCAGTTCCTAGGTGACATGTGTACAGGTTAGTTCATCGACCTGGGGATCGTCATTTGTCTCGTGTGAGTTCCCATTGTGCTTTGATTACTACCCTACCACGGCTCAAAGGAGTCGTGCAAACAGGTTTTAGTTGGGTACAGTCCCGAGCCACGTGGAGGCAGTGAGCGGACCTTCAGGGATTTGTCTCTTCCGGTATTGGGGGTGAGGTCGCGCTGTGTCTAGGAGAGCCATTACACGAAGTCCTTGGCCAAGGCAGGAGATTTACTGGTAGGTATTCCAGTAGTATCTCAGGGTGTTCTGGGCTACACTCCGACATGACTTGTACCGCTTTTGGGGGTCTGACTTTTACCAACCCCCTAGGCCCGACATGCGATGCTCATAGACGAACGGACCGGACTGTACGGATATTGTCACTGACAGGCTCAGTAGGGTGTCAGGATGAGTTCGCTCATCGACGTCCCTTTCGGTCAGTAGCTGGTGGCCCGTCACGTATTGGCTTATACCTCTGACGTGCTAGTGGTTAAATCCACAGCCATAGTATTGACGAGTCTTTAGAGTCCACCACACTTACAGCACTCAAGCTTTCGGGCGAAACGCTGTAGAGGCCGTATGGAGATATGGCAGGGTCCGATCAGATACGTGTGGTATTGCACGGATCAGGATCGGACGGTTAGTACTAGTGGCCGTATGGTTATATGGCAGGGTTCGATCGGATACGTGCGGTATTGCACGGATCAGGATCGAACGGATATTACTAGCCGGCTTTAGTTTAAGCCGGATCCTAGTTTAGTACAGTGTAGATTTTGTCTCATTGCATTTGTATCCGGTCGGAATACAGATGCGGGTGTGTATGCACAGTATCGGGGTTTTCCTGTCATTTATTACGGGACCAGTTTTCTGGAGTTGCCAGTTTGCATTCCGTTCCGGCCGGTTTTCCTTTGTTCTTTCCCACGGCCGGACTTTTCCGATGGAGGGGGTTATTTGCAAGTTTGCAAATAACAATTGTGGAGGGAGTTTCTTGCAATTGTTTTGATTATGATGGCATCTTTTCTTTTCAACCATCATTTGATTCTCTTTACATCACTAAAAGGTGATTAGAGTTTGATGTGAGTTAGTTATGATGATGTTTGGATATGGTCACCTCTTACCTTTTACTACACTCACCTCCCTCTTGCATTTTGTATTCTTTCCTCCACCATTCTCATTGAGGAGATGGTTGAACACATTTGAGAGAAGAGAAGATGAGAGCTTCATTTTGAGAGGGTAGCATTTTGATCTCTTTTCATGTTAAGAAAAATGCAAGCACCATTTTTCTTATCTTGTTTCCTCCATCATCTTCAAATAGCAACAAACCCAAATGAGACATAGCCTCTACACTACACTTTCTACAGCAAATCTTGGACGCGTCGGCCAGCCAACTTCGCGCCCGAGTTGCCTCGGTATTGAGGTGGGAGCCCGTAAAAGATGCAGGCGATGTGGTGCCCTTTCCGGCGAGGAGGCGACGATATGGAGACAGGACTTTCCGCGGGAGATCGGGACGATGACGAGAAGACCGGAGGACTCGGATCACTCGGTATATCTCTAACCCGTCTTGTAGTTAGCTAGAATTAGTTTAATGGTCCGATCCGGGTGTTTAGTGCGCGGTGGTGCCGGTTTGCTAAGTTCGCAAAAATTTAAGTTTATCACCGCTTCCGCATTTAGCCGTCGGATTGACGGCCGGGGCGCCGCCGTGCACTTACAGTGGTATCAGAGCCTCGCCATTAACTTCGTCTAGCTTTGTTTGATGTGTTTGCATTTCCGATCGACCAAAATTCCAAAAACCCGCGTTTTTCCTTACATCAGTTTTCTGTCGAAATTTTTTGAAGTCCAAAAATTTTTCAGGTTGTAAAAAACTAATGTACTGGAAATTCTAAGAATACTGGAAAAATTCGACACAGTGAGTCGACCACTGAAGCGCGGAACCGCGGCCAAACCCCCCCTTGGGCCGCGGTTCCGCCGCACATTGGTGTCCTCACTGCATCATATTTTTCGAGTGGGCTTCTGGGCTAATTTTAGGGGTTTTGGAATATTAATATTGGGCCCAAAATTTCTGTGAGTGCTACAGTATTGCTTTGGAGACCACTTGTTAATTTTTGGTCGATCGGATATTTTAAACACATTATTTCACAGTATTTACATTATATCTGCGACCGTGAATGCCACTTGATCGGTAAATCCAGTCTAACTGCTATAGCCCGGTTAGACGGATTTGCGAACGTGACTTTCACGTTGATGTTCTGTGTTTTTGCTGTGATGTTGCGGATCGGTCGTGGGGGATATCCTGGATGCAATGCTAGTACAGTGTTGTTGTATTATGTACATTTGTTGTTGCGGGGCGAGCATCCGACATGTGGACTGCCGTCACTACCTGTTTGTATTATTCTTTTGGGGCACGACCTGGTTGCAGTCGATGTACCCGTTGTATGTATATTTTACTTTCTGTACTAGGATTACCCCGCGGAGGGGTGCACGGATAGCCGGGTTCTGGAGGGCAACAAGCCCGCATCTCATGGCATTGGGATGGAGGGGGCTTCACTCTAGAATTGGCGGGCTATTCGCCGCACTCGTAGGGGGTACAGGTTGACCCAGGAGGGGTGCCCAAGTTACCGGATTCCGTGAAGTGCTGGGTGGTCCATTCACGGTACTGAAGGGGGCTGCCTCGCTTCAAGTTTTGGCAGGTAACTTGCCGCGCCCGTAGGGGTCTAGGATTTCATTGCACAGGCTATCCACACGACCAGGGGAACGTCGGGTTTCAGTAGTGGCTCTGTGAAACCCGAGGATCCTAGATATCTGTATTGTTCTGTGATGTTGCATATTTATCACGCCTTGAGCGAATATAATATATTGGTATATATATTAGTAGATGTTGTATATGTTTTACATCCACGCTAGTCCAGTCCCCGCTCTTTCGTTAGTAAGCTAACCTAACGGGTAATGACGGGACCCAGTGGCGAATGCGGATGGCATATACGTACGTCAGTATATTTTCGTTCTTTGTGGTGTGATCAATTGATGGGACTGCGTTGATTCGGATCAATGCAAGATAAACAAACCTATTCTGATGTTGTTGGAACACTTTTCAAAAAGCTGTTATTGCAAGGACGTTCACTTTTGTTTTGCATCGTGGTATTCATTTGGAATATCCTGCTCCTCAGTCGACGAGGCAAGGGCCGAGATCCCATCACCGGGAGTGACCCCTTGGACAGAAGTTTGCGTCAGGGCATTAACTTCACTATAGCCGATTACTTTTGCTTTGCATCGTGGTATTCATTTGGAATATCCTACACCCCATTCTACGGGGAAAGAGCCGAGATCCCTTCACCGGGAGTGACCTCTTTAGTAAAGGTTTTCGTCACTATATTTTCTAAAAAGTTATCCGTTCCTTCAACGATATCAAGTTCATTACGTTAAAGGTTTTCGCCAGAAACCATTCGTAGCCCTCCGTCATTTCAGTTAAATATTCGGTAGTATTCAAGCTATGTATTTTGACCTCACGCCAAGGCATAGCGTTTGGTAGCTGCCGGGTATTTATCTGTTGCATAGATAGATGCGTTGGTTTGGGACAGTCGTACTACTATTTTGGCCTACGTCAAGGGTATGTACGGGTGGGTTCAAATTAACCTGGACAATGATGGGTAGAACTTGACATGTGACTTATGATATTTTGACCTCACGCCAAGGTCATAAGAGCATGGGGTAAAAATCACATCGGGAGTTTCAAAAGAACTGAAACTTGCCAGATATGCGCATACCTTCTGGAGTGTGATACCGGGAGCGGATTCCGTCACGTTATCATGCGATGATAGTTGGATCCCGATTCCCACTGATGAGTTGGTTTACTCCTCGAGTGACCCCGACTAATTCTTCTTTCAGGTTTGGAGGAGAATTTGAGGTACAGTGGGAGGTTTCCAGATTAGATAAATTGGTAACCATTCTTATCTAGGTTAGAGTGCACGCTGAGTGTTTCTTTTCTCTCTCTCTGGCAGCGACCATTGACCCAACCCTAAGACTATGACTCAGTGACCAAGTTGACCGAACCTTCTCAAACACCGGCTTTTGGATTGTCAGAGTTGCAAACCTCATTGCCACTCCTACTTTTACCCTTTTCTCCAGGACACCCCGTATTACTGCGAACGCCCACTTCCATTGGACAAAACCATTGTATGGTTAGATACGAACTCGAAGGAATTTATTCGAGGATGGTTTCCGGTTCTGGAAAAAACGGATAGGATTATTCAGTTGTCTTTTCCTTTTTTGCCTTCTCTCAAGTTGCGAGTACTCCTTAGTTTAGGGGATAGTACACCTATTACGCAAATTGGATAGTCTTCTTCCAAACCTTAGGCTGGTGCCGACCGGTAGGGAATGAAGAAAACCAATTAGCCTAAAGGTGTGCAAAAGGTATTAAGATTAAGACAAAGCAAGGGATTAGTAAGAGGGCAAAGTAAATTGCGACTGATATTCACGACCAAACCAAGTATTTCTTCGCCAATCCTAAATCACCTTTGTATTTCTCCAGGACACTCCGTATCACTACGAAGATCCACAGTTTATTGGATACTCCATCGTATGGTTATATACGAACTCGAAAGGAACTTGTTCCAGTTCGGGGATGGATTCTGGTCCAGGAGAAATAGGAATAAGGTTTATTCGGTTGTCTTTTATCTTCACCTTCTCTCGCATTGCGAGTGCTCCTAGGATTAGGACAGTACACCCATTATGCTTATTGGATAGTCTTCTTCCAAACCATAGGCTGGTGCCGAACGGTAGGGAAGGAAGAAAACCAATTGGCCTAAAGGGGTGTGCAGAAGGTAATGACTAAAGACATATAAAGGGATTTGGAGAGGTGGCAAAGAATTATACGGTTATAGTTGTGAATCTGGATAATGGTAGAGGCATTACTAGGAATACCAGGATACCCTATCGAAACATTTCAATGTTTCAGTTCAACTGTGTACTGTTAAAAGAAAACTGATTTCCTGATTTGACACTTGCTCCAGGATATGTATTTACCAGGTTTGATTCTCACATCTGTATGGTTTTACAGATGATGAGTGGGAGTAAGTTATTGGGAATTAGGTGACCATCCTCATTATATCGGGATTCGTTGTAATCGGTGATATTTGAGGAGATCACCTGGGCTGTTTGCCGGTCGGCAAATATTTGGTTTTGAATATCCGCTGTTGTGCACCAATTTCAAATTGACATATCTGTACGTCTATTTTCATAGAGTGAGATATACCTTTTGATATTATGTCGATGACATTTACCTATATCAGTGAATGGTTAGGTAAGGAGCATTAAACAGCGGTGTAATTCTTCTTAACCATAAGTACAGTTTTCAACCTACGACACACAGTGAAAGAGTTGTTAGACTCAGTGGACTTATACAGAGTATTGTATGTTGTCCAGTGTCCATTAGGACAGAGGGGTTGGTCCTTATACTATATTCTGTTTACTTTTAACTTCTCTAGTTCTTAGACATGTGTTTCGTAGAAACACAGGGTCTAAGTTTTGAGGAGTTATAGGTATTTGAATAGAGTAGAGAACCAGGTGTAACAAGTATCGGGATTCTTCAAAGTGATCGAAGATGTAGATACTTATGTATGGTATTCAGTTGATAGTAATGATAAAGAGAAATTGCTTCTCTTTCAGGTTACTCATAATTGGAAGCATTCCTAAGTTGAGTAACGCTGATCTGCCTCTCTCCATTTAGTTGACATGCACTGGAGACAGCTGCATGATTTGAATCTGGTTAAATTAAATCAGTGCCTCTAGTTCTATATTGGATGTAGAACAGTTCATATCTTAACTTTGTTAAGGTACGGGGAATTGTCCGGCTTATGATTAAAACCAGACACTGGACAACTCAAGGTACGTTTTTGTAATGGCTGTTTGTGGGTTGACCCAGGCTATGACGAGGGTTGACTTTCTACCATCTGGCAGATCAATAGAAATATTGTTCTAGACTCGCCACAGTTTTATTAAAAATGGATTTTTTCAAAAACAATAGTGGGAGTATGGTAGAACTGGAAGTGATTCCATAACCGCAAACGATTACTGAAGATTTGATAAGGAACCTAAAGATTCAATCTGATTTGACATTCCATTGGCCACTCCGCAGATAAGGTGGGTAACTTCAGGCACCCAAGAGGTACTCCGGTAGCCTCAAGGACGGTGACAGGGAAGTTCTTGTTTACCCACACTTGCCATTGTTGTTGTTCCAGGCTGCGAGACCCGGCAGAAGGATGAGTATAGCGTCGTTCTAAACTAGCTTTAGAAGTGCACGTCTATATGACTCTGCCAGAGGGTTGTCGTAGTCAGTGGGAGCAACGGAAGCATTGGTGGACATCAGGCTTATGTCTATTTATAGACTAAAGCAGATATAGCGGAGATAGATCATCTAATTCTGATGTGACAGTCATAGGTTTGACGTCATCAGAACAGGGGATGGATCTGTTGAGAAGGTAGTAGGGTGTGATATCCGGGTTTTGGATGACATACATAAAGTAGGAAGTGACATTCCTATACTACGATCGGTTATACTTTGGTCGTCACACAGTGGTTTCTCCACAAGGGACTTGGACATTATATCAAACATACTGGTTACTAGATCTATGGTTTTTAGATCTAGATTTGGGTGGTTTCCCAATCAGGGTATTTTGACAGCATTCTAAGAGTATTTAGAATGGACGACTCCTGGCACGGTAGTGTACCTGCAGGTGATGGAGTCGCCCTCTCTAAAGGTGTCTTATAGACTAAAGTAGAGAGGGATGTGCATGATTGGCAGATCACTTGCTTAGGCAATTGAGTCAATCATGAGATGTCAAGTACCACACCAGATGTTGTTCTTGCACTAGATGCAATAAGTTGACATTGATCCAATCCTGAAGAATCAGTCGGAAGCAGTTTTAGAACATAAGTGGATGTTCTAGGGATATGATAACGACAGCCTCATTTGGGAGACAATTATCATTCCAGGCTTCCAAGGTGACATGGACGACAAGGAGGTTGTCAGAGTTATAGTTTTTCCCTCTGACGAGGGGCAGTATTTTGGACAGGTGATCCAAGGCAATACTGAGGGTGGCATGGCGCAGGATACTGATTAAGTTCATTTGACGATACAGTCTAAGAAGTTTGGATTTGGAGTTCATTTATGAGCTAGGTCCCAACAGACATCCAGACATTCTATGACAGGTATTGCTCATTTCGGGAGATGGCTTTCTCCGCGAACTTGAGATATAGAGAGACATAGAAAGATACATCAAGGCGGATCCACTCACTGAGGCTGTTCCTCGAACGCAATAGTTTCACAAACGGATTTTGTGAGACTGACTAGTAGGGGAGTTGGGTGTTCGGTATCACACGGGCTGTGAGTATCCGACATCGCAATAATTAGCCTTGAGTGCAAGTGGGAGATTGTTGGAGATAGTGCCCTCAGAGTCAATTATTGGATCACAGGCACGTGATTGCAATGATTGAGGGAGGACCTATCCCGGTAGGACAATCTTACTCGAGATGATAGTATGCTATCTGGTTTACCTTTATCATCGTGTACTGCTTTAGGTGACCTGACAGGTCGCTATTGCACGTTGATAGAGCCCCTAGGATTCTTGCTTGACTGCCAGCAGTATGAGGGCGATCATATAAGTGAGAGCTGGAGTCTATAAGCACATCCTTAAAAGGTTCCTAGTCGTGGGAGTTTCGAGACAGGGCATCGATTCTCCAGAGTAGACTAGTGTATACAGTCGAGACCCCGACGAGGGGCAGTGGCCGGTCTCACAAGCCACTAGTGTCAGTTGGTTCACCTAAGATGTATACAGGTGCTCATTGGGTTATGAGTACACCGGACAGGACTCGCCGGGAACATGCTAGTTGGTCTTATACCTGACGTCAGATAGCAGTTCCCAGGTGACATGTGTACAGGTTAGTTCATCGACCTGGGGATCGTCATTTGTCTCGTGTGAGTTCCCACTGTGCTTTGATTACTACCCTACCATGGCTCAAAGGAGTCGTGCAAACAGGTTTTAGTTGGGTACAGTCCCGAGCCACGTGGAGGCAGTGAACGGATCTTCAGGGGTTCGTCTCTCCCGGTATTGGGGGTGAGGTCGCGCTGTGTCTAGGAGAGCAATTACACGAAGTCCTTGGCCAAGGCAGGAGATTTACTGGTAGGTATTCCAGTAGTATCTCAGGTTGTTCTGGGCTACACTCCGACACGACTTGTACCGCTTTTGGGGGTCTGACTTTTACCAACCCCCTAGGCCCGACATGCGATGCTCATAGACGAACGGACCGGACTGTACGGATATTGTCACTGACAGGCTCAGTAGGGTGTCAGGATGAGTTCGCTCATCGACGTCCCTTTTGGTCAATAGCTGGTGGCCCGTCACGTATTGGCTTATACCTCTGACGTGCTAGTGGTTAAATCCACAGCCATAATATTGACGAGTCTTTAAAGTCCACCACACTTACAGTCACTCAAGCTTTCGGGCGAAACGCTGTAGAGGCCGTATGGAGATATGGCAGGGTCCGATCAGATACGTGCGGTATTGCACGGATCAGGATTGGACGGTTAGTACTAGTGGCCGTATGGTTATATGGAAGGGTTCGATCGGATACGTGCGGTATTGCACGGATCAGGATCGAACGGATATTACTAGCCGGCTTTAGTTTAAGCCGGATCCTAGTTTAGTACAGTGTAGATTTTGTCTCATTGCATTTGTATCCGGTCGGAATACAGATGCGGGTGTGTATGCACAGTATCGGGGTTTTCCTGTAATTTATTACGGGACCAGTTTTCTGGAGTTGCCAGTTTGCATTCCGTTCCGGCCGGTTTTCCTTTGTTCTTTCCCGGCCGGACTTTTCCGATGGAGGGGGTTATTTGCAAGTTTGCAAATAACAATTGTGGAGGGAGTTTCTTGCAATTGTTTTGATTATGATGGCATCTTTTCTTTTCAACCATCATTTGATTCTCTTTACATCACTAAAAGGTGATTAGAGTTTGATGTGAGTTAGTTATGATGATGTTTGGATATGGTCACCTCTTACCTTTTACTACACTCACCTCCCTCTTGCATTTTGTATTCTTTCCTCCACCATTCTCATTGAGGAGATGGTTGAACACATTTGAGAGAAGAGAAGATGAGAGCTTCATTTTGAGAGGGTAGCATTTTGATCTCTTTTCATGTTAAGAAAAATGCAAGTACCATTTTTCTTATCTTGTTTCCTCCATCATCTTCAAATGGCAACAAACCCAAATGAGACATAGCCTCTACACTACACTTCCTACAGCAAATCTTGGACGCGTCGGCCAGCCCACTTCGCGCCCGAGTTGCCTCGGTATTGAGGTGGGAGCCCGTAAAAGATGCAGGCGATGTGGTGCCCTTTCCTGCGAGGAGGCGACGATATGGAGACAGGACTTTCCGCGGGAGATCGGGACGATGACGAGAAGACCGGAGGACTCGGATCACTCAGTATATCTCTAACCCGTCTTGTAGTTAGCTAGAATTAGTTTAATGGTCTGATCCGGATGTTTAGTGCGCGGTGGTGCCGGTTTGCTAAGTTCGCAAAAATTTAAGTTTATCACCGCTTCCGCATTTGGCCGTCGGATTGACGGCCGGGGCGCCGCCGTGCACTTACATGAACCTGAACCGGTATCTAATACCCAGGAAGCAGAGTTTTTTGAAAAACAGTTTTCTGTCACAAACACACCTGAAGCGGAAGCATCCCCATGCTTCTTCTTGAGGTTCAAGTGCTCCGTACAGTTGCGCTTCCAATGTCCTGTCTTGTGGCATTGAAAACATTCACCTTTCCCCGAGCCTCCAGCTTTAGACTTTTCCTTTCCCTTCACCTTTTTAACTCCACCCTTAGGATTGGTGGGCTTCTTCTTTTTCTTTCCTTTGGCCTTAGCCTTTGGGCGAGAAGAAGAAGATTGCCCAATAGTCATAACGGGAGTTTTCATTGATTTCATAGTGCTCTCTGCACTCCTTAACATATTAAGGAGTTCAGGTAGCTCCATCTCCATGCCGTGCATATTGAAGTTAACTATGAACTGAGCAAAGGTGGAGGGGAGGGACTGCAGAATAATATTCGTATATTGTTCATTGTCCATTGTCCATCCTAGGTCCTCAAGCTCTTCTATAAGAGCTATCATCTTCAGAACATGGTCTCCAACCGGTGTGCCAGGGGCCATTCGCATCTGAAACAATTTCTTTGATGCTTCGTATCGTAATACGCGGGATTGCTCTCCATACAACTCCTTTGTATGGAGGAATATGGTTTGAATGTCCATATTCTCGTGCTGCTTTTGATGTGTATTGTCCATCGATGCAAGCGCGATGCATTTGGCCGTGGCACAGTCAGCGTCCCATGTCTTGCGGACTTCAATGTCCGCAACTGAGGATTTTGGACCTGGGGTGGGCGGGGCTGAAGCCGTGAGGACATATGATACTTTATCATAAGTCAAGGCTATTTTCAGATTCCTCAGCCTGTCTTTATAATTGGTCCCATTCAGTTTTTTTTTATCTAGTAGAAGCTTGAGTCCAGTCATTGGTATCTGCCATTAAGAGAGAGAAAAGAATACACTCAGCGAAAGCTCTTGCATAGATTAGATTGGTTATTATTTTGTCTAATCGATGTCTCCCACTACTTTAATCAAGTTTTTCTTTCAAACCTTAAAAAGAAAACTAGCCAGGATTAATTACAGTCTACAACTTCGCTAACTGTTCAGCCAGGCCAGTGTCGGTACTTGAGGGAGGTTCCCCGTGCTTTCGCGCGGACCTAATTAAAGTAAACCTCGTTTTCCCATAGGCGTAGCCCCGTTAATACCTTTCTAGACACCTAATGAGTTAGCTAATTGTAAACTGCAAAGCTCTCCTAGGAGCAACTATTGCCCACAGTGGGATCGGGATCCAACCATCATATGGAAGGTATGTAATCTCATTGCAAATCTCAACACTTGAAATTCCCGATGTGATTTTTACCCCTAGTACTTATGACCTTAACTATGGTCAACAAATCATAAGTACCAGTCAAGTTCTACCCGTCATTTCTTGATCAATTAGACCCACCCATATGACCCTTAACTATGGTCAACAAAGTCGCATAATTGTCCTAATTAATCTGCATCATATGCAGTGTAGGAAGACATCACTTAGCTACCGTACACTACGCCTTAACTAAAGTCAACAAACGTAGCACGAATACTAAGTACTCTACTTCCTAAAATGACGGAGGGTTGCGGATGATTTTTAAGAAAATCTTTAACGCTTTGAACTTGATATCGTCGTAGAATCAAATGGTTTTGAAAAGGAGTGGCTTGTGCTCCGCAGTTTTTGAAATACAGCTTTTTCACAAAGAGCCGAGTGGTTTTCAAATCCGATTCTACAACATCTTTTTAGGTTTATTTTCTTTACATTAATCATATTAATGTAATCCCATCATTTAAGTCCTTAAGCCAATCACAAAAAAGAAACGAAAATAACACGTACGCTTATGCCATCCGCATTCGCCACAATGTTCCGTTATGCACCGTTAGGTTACTTAACTAACGACATACCGGGACGGGACTAGCGCGGGTGCAAAACATAAGCAACGTCTACTATATATCATATATATAATATGCCATTCGTCTCAGATATCTCAGAACACAGGCAGCAGAAACATATATATGATATGGGATATACTAGGACGTCCGTATTTAGTATTTACCCAACAATAGAAAATACGGATTCCACAGTCGCAATGAATAGCCAAGCCTACACCCTTAGACCCCTACGAGAGCGGCAAGCGACCCTACCAATCCTGGAGTTTAGGAGACCCGGTCTCGACTCCTCGAGATGGCCTCCCACTGAACCCCAGAACCCGGTCACTTGTGCTCCCCTCCTTAGGTTTATCCTAATGCGGAAAAGTAAATAATATACAACACTGGTGACATCAACCTCAACCCGGAAGTGCCCCAAATAAAAGAATATTACATTACATTTGAATTTACATGAATGAAAATATAAAACTCTCATCTCACATAAAAAAAACACCCGGCTATTCGATAGCGACAATCCTGCACATCATATCTCAGCAACACATAATATCATATATCATCAACGTAAGTAAGTATGCGTACCCCGATTGTCGTTGATGTATAGCAACGAAACCGGCGATATCGAACATACTACACTTACGGTCACAGAAAAGAAAGTGTAAAACTACAATATTTGGAATCCATATTCTCTTTAGACATCATAAATGCGAAATATCACATACTTCGTATTTCATACCTAAACTATATGAATTCCACATATTGTATCACATTCCAGATAAATAGACAGTATTAAAGTTTTCGACCGAATGTTCAAATATCCAAAATTCCCTAAAGCTCAACACTTGAGCGGAGTTCAAAAAATCCGGAGTGTGACACAGTAGTAGCGGTCCAGCCGTAGAAGGGTCAAGCCAACGCCTCACATGTGGCACGCCGTACTGCCCCAAACCCTAAGGTTGAAAGGGCAGTTCAAGACGGTCACATAATCGAGTTAAGGTTTGTTGTCTTCTAGAGGGTCCACCACAAAACTTGCACGTATCTCCGAAAGATTTAAACCCCATGAAAAGTGAGCAAATGATACTCGTTCGAACACTTCAATACTTTCTAATTTACCCGGAAAAGCAACGAAATGAAAATTCTGATCAAATCGTCGAGTCCAAAACCATCTCCAGAATATTCAGTACAAGATTCAGATTAAACATACCCAAAAATGTACACAAGCAGGTAAGAGAAAAACCATGTAAAAACGAGCCAGTGAATCGCCTATACGGCCGTGGAGCCGCGGCCTAAGCAAGCTTTTGCCGCGGTTCCGCGGCAGGATTTACTGTTCACTGCTTCGTTTTTCAGGGTTTGTCTTAGATTTTCCTGCTGTATTTTTTAAGTATTTTTAATTCTGAAAAACAACAGATTTTGAAAAATGTCCAGAGAGGGTGCCGAAATACCGTATTTTGATCCGATCGGAGTTTTTACTTCGTAAAAGTGTCGCCTAATGTTCTAGGTCGACTCTGATACCAAAATTAGGTTTACCTAGCACCCTATGAGAGGTTTAGAAGCATCACATGTGGCAAAGATCAAATTTTTATGGTGCTAAGTAAGCATACAAAGGATCTATCCTAGAAAATTAGAGTTTCTAAACATTACAAGTAGCAAAGACTAGGGTTTTGAGAGTACAACCCTTGTAGCTCCCTACGCTAGACTCCTTGGCCACTTGAGGGTTGGAGGAAGGTTCGCTTGAGGTCTTCTAGTGTCCACGACGATCCACCCGAAGCTCCTTGTCCAAGCTAACAACTTCACCTTTTCAAGAGAATGAAATGAAGCTAAAACTCTAAACAAGTGGGCTAGACTTGTGTAGAATGATGTTGTGGTTCTTATTCTCACTTCAAAATCCTATCTTGTTAAGTATTTTGCTCACTACAAAAGTCTAGAGAGCAAAAGAGGAAGGAAGAAGAAGATGATGGCTTTTCTTTGAACATGAGTAAAAGATTAACCCTTGAAAAGAAAATGAAAATATATGTATATATATTTATCACTTCTCATCTCAAACCATGGTTAAATGTTTAAGATATTATTTAATTTGAGTTAAAACACAAAGAGAAGGTTAATCCATGGTTAGAAGTAGGTGAGCATGGTTAGGTTAATGGAAGGATGTAGAAACAAACCATGAATTATCCTTTTCTTCTTTTCTTTTGTTTTAACTTAAATAGAAATAATTATCCATACATATAAACATGGTGTGAGTCTCATATTGCCACCATTTTCAATGTATAAGCAACCATGAAGGATGATGTATGTATGTATGTGTGTATGCACATCCATATGTGCATGAATCTATAAAGAAAACATACATGCATGCATACATCCATCAAATACAAGAAAGGATTTCTAGTGAGAAACTAATGGTTAAATGATAAATCAACACTTGATTTATCAATTCGTCCATATCACATACGACCCCACCAAAAGCAAGCCGCCCGATCAATATACGGTATCCTATACACGCATTTTAACCGGGTCCTTGCGCATATCGCATACGCGCACCACAACGTTTCGCCTGGACTAGGTAACTCCTTTGTGGGACTCTAAGACTCGTCAATACGCCGGCAGTGGGTGATGATCATATCAAGCACCCCCAAGCTGCAAGCGGTCAGCTAAACGTAACGGCCACTCGGGTATTGAGCGATCAGAAGAAAACAAGCGAACCTGCTACAACTCCCGTCGAGCCAACCGGCAACACTACCGTATAGTCCGGTCTCTTCGTCAGATATGATGCATATCGAGCCTAGGGATGGTAACGTCGACCCCAATAACTCAATAAGTCGTGCCGGTGAATGGTCTATAACAGATCGAGAAACTACTGATAACACTTATCAGTAAATCTCAGCAGCCCTGGCCAGGGACTTACTGATATAACCAGTCGAGCACAGCACAGCATCAACTCCCAATACCGGGAGAGACGAAACCCCTCCTATCGCTCATCGCCTTCGCGTGTCTCGGGACTGTACCCAACGGCCACCTGTTTGCACGACTCAGTAGAGCCGTGGTAGGGTGGTAATCAAAGTACAGTGGGAGAGCACACAAGACTCTATGACGATCTCAGGTCTACAGACTAACCTGCACCAGTGTCACCTGAGAACTGCTATCCGACGATAGATATAATTCCATATAGGAGTTCTCGGTGAGTCCGTCCAGTGTACCCAGTCACCACTGAGCACCCGTATACGATCTCGATGTCAAACATCGATGAATGTGGGAACATTCATTGCCCATCATATGGGTCAAGTATCATATACGCTAGTCTACTCTGGTATATCGATGCTCCGTCTCGATACACCCACGACTAGGGACATTTCAGGATATGCTTATAAACTACAGATGTCCCACTAGTATTATCTCTATCATAATCACTGTAGTCAAGCCAATATCCTCAGGGCTTTATCAACATGTATGAATGAGTAAAAGCATGATCAAATCAACATGTGAGATAAAGAAGAACCAGATAGCATACTATCATGTCGAGCAAGAATGTATACTGAATATATATATATATACATGTATAAATACATCCACTATCACATAATGGCCTCTAGGGCATACATATATCCAACACAAGCATCCACTACAATATACATCACATGTACAGTAATGGCCTCTTGGGCATACATATAACTAACAATCTCCCACTTGCACTAAGGTTTTCTGTTGTAGTATCCAATACCCAACAATATAGCAGTGGTTGTAGTATCCCATACTCAACCATCCCATAGAAGTCTCTCTAGGGCTATTGCCTTTGTGAGTGGATCCGTTGTGTTATCCTTCATGTCTACTCTCCTGACCTCGATCCTTTGGAGATCAACTATCTCCCTGATCAGGTGATACTTGCCTCAGAATATGTCTGGAATGCTGATGGGACCGGTGTTCCTAGTCCAAAGCCACAACTCCATTGTTGTCACAATAACAGTTATTGGACGCTCGATGGTAGGAACCTTGTTCATCTCATGAACAAGAAATGCCCATACAGCCACTTTGGCAGCATCATTGGTAGCAATGTATTCAGCCTTTATCGTCTAGTATGCCACGGTATCTAGCTTGGAACTCTTCCAACATACCGTCCCTCCACTGAGGGTAAAGACAATGCATGTGACTGACTTTCAGTCGTTCTTATTACTCTGGAAGCTCGAACAAAGAACTTTATTTTAGTGCTTCTCAAGTACTTAAGAATGTCCTCCATAGTTGTCCAGTGATTCACTCAAGATCCGATTGATTCCTTATCACTGTACCTAGTGAGTCATCTACATATGGTCTGGTACATAACATCGCATACTCTGATAGAGCCTACTGCCGAACCATAGGATATCCCTTGCATGCGATCTCTCTCCAAATCGGCCTTGGGAGAAATTTTTTTGTAGAGAGTGATCCATGAGTAAGTGGGCGAACCACCACGCTTAGAATCGTCCATACTAAACCCTTTTATTATGGTGTTTATGTACCTGGATTTGGGACACTCCCAACATCCACTTAGATCTATCATCATAGATCATAATGTACAAGATGTAGTAGGTATCATTTAGATCTTATATTGAGAATCCTCGTGATAAGAAGAGCTTGACCGAGTGTAGCATAGGAAACCATTTCCTATCAAAAGTATGTTATCTACGTACAATACGTGGAAGACAACCTTACTCTCTACAACCTTCTTTTATATACAAGGTTCATCTAGTATTTTGATGAAGTCAAACTCTTTGACTGCCACATCAAAACAGATATTCTATCTCCGCGATGCGCGCATTGATCCTGATGGACTTAAGCATAGCTTTGAAAGTCTCAACTTTTCCATTTACACCAAGAATCTTCTCAAGATCCATTTGCTCCCAATGGGTTTTATCCCTTCAGGTGCAACATTCAAAGTCATACTTTGTTGGTGTACATGGATTCCATCTTTGATCGCATAGCATCCAGCCATTTCACAAAGTCTCCACTTATGATGGCCTGCCTGAACCCAATTGGGCCATCATCTACCATGATGCAATCCTCACTCCCACTGTCACCAAGAATACCGTAGTATCTCTCAAGTGGATGAGGAACCCTACCATATTCGCGGAGAGGCTGAGGTTCGTTGGAGACTACTGAATCCTTTGGTTCTACCAAATCATCAGCTGTTAGTTTGTCTAGCTGGAACTGCTTCCAGTTCTACCTAATGACCATAAATTTCTTCACAAGAAATTCCTTTTCTAAAAAAGGTGGCATGCTGAGAAACAAAACACCTTTTGCCGCTCAGTTAGGTAGAAGATATACCCTCACAAATGTTTGGGATATCCTAACAAACTTACACAGAACTGACATTGCCTCGAGCTTGTCCGGATTTTGCTTTTCAGCATAGGACGGACAACCCCATATCTTAACTCGTTTAAGACACGGACTCTTCCCATTCCATATCTCATATGGAGTGGTAGGCACTGATTTGGATGGAACCCTATTCAATAGATAGTCAGCTTCTCAAGTGCATAACACCAAAAGGCAACAGGTAACTTAGCGGTACTCATCATAGAGCGCGCCATATCTCATACGGTGCGATACGTCCTCCCCGGTACACCGTTGTGCTGTGGTGTACTCGAAGGTGTAAGCTGAGAGAGAATCACATTCTCCTTTTAAATAATACAGGAACTCCATGCCTAAGTATTCTCCTCCTCGATCACATCGAAGGACTTTAATACTTCCACCCGTCTGGTTCTCAACTTCAAGCTTATATTTCTTGAATTTCTCAAAAATTTCAGACTTATGTTTCAACAGGAACATATGTTCGAATCCTGAGAGATAATCAGTGAATATAACGAAGTACGAAGAACCAACCCTGGCATTTATAGACATAGGACTGTATACATCATCATGTATTCGTCCCAAGAGTTTAGTAACTCTTTCTCTGTTTCCAGTAATGGAGAATTGGTCATTTTACCTTTGAGACAAGACTGGCAAGTATCATGAGATGAAAATTCGAACAGATTCTCATATTCATCCTTATGTAACTTAGCTAGTCTTGTCACATTGATATGACATAGTCTACAATGCCACAAGAAGGATTCGTTCATTTCTGAACCACTCCTCTTGTGTTTGTTCTATATACTTTGAACTGTGGTTTGATTTAGAACATATATGCCATTACATAACGTGCCTGATCCAATCAACTCTTGATTCAGAAAAATGTCCATAACATTATCCTCCAATACATAATTATATCCTTCTTTAACTTAATAAAGAAACTGATGTAATGTTGTATATCAGGTTCGGTATCTAATAACATTTGTTCAGAATCAATGTATTAATACAAGGTGATATCTGCCAACTGACTTGGTTGCAACAATTGCACCATTCTCTAACACTTAGAAACATATCACATATTCTCAGTTCTCTACCTTTCTGTAGCCTATGTAACTCTTAGATATATGGGATCCTTATCCGGTATCACATACCCAGGACGTAGAGGATACTGAAAAACAGTTCTCGGTAATGAACACACCCGAAGAAGATGCATCAACATGCACTTTCTTCGATTGGGTGGCATAGGAATCCGGATATTCCCCTATTTCCTGCTCAGACTTATAACATTTATAAGATAGAGCGGAACCAACGTTCCGTGCTCATTATAATAAGCAGGTCCGGTCAATGCATCCATATTATTATCTTGATTAAGGCGTGACATGGTCGCTACCAGGAGAGAGAGAGAAGAAAACACTCTGCGTGCGCTCTTGCAGGATTAGATTGGTTATTAGTTTATCTAATCAGGATGGCGCACACTTTTTTTATCAAATCTTCCTTCAAACCCTAAAAGGTAAGACTAGCCGGGATTAATTACACCCTACAAGTTCGCCAATCTTTCGTCCAGGCCAGTGTCGGTACTTTGAGGGAGGTTCCCTGTGCTTTCGCACGGACCTAATTAAAATAAACCTCATTTTCCTAGGGGCGTAACCCCGTTAACACCTTTTTAGACACCTACTTGATCAGCTAATTATAATGTGTAAAACTCTCCCAGGAGTAACTCTTACTCGCAGTGGGTATCGGGATCCAACTATCTCATAGAAGGTATGCAATCTCATTGCAAATTTCAACACTTGAAATTCCCGATAATATTTTACCCCTAGCGTCCTGTGACCTTGACGGAGGTCAACAAACCATAGGCTGCTAGTCAAGTTCTACCCGTACATTTCATGATTGAATTAAACCCACCCGCACGACCCTTGACGGAGGTCAAAAAGGCCGCATGACTACCCTAATCCAATCGCATCGTATGCAACAGATAAGCACCAGTCTGCTACCGCACACTACGCCTTGATGGAGGTCAACAAACGTAGCACGAATACTAAGAAGCACTTATCTGAAATGACGGAGGGCTACGACAGGTTTTTTAAGAAAACCCTTTGCGTAATGAACTTGATATCGTTGTAGAATCGAGTGAATTTTAAAAGGAGTGTTTTTTAGGCTTTTACTAGTTTTGCTAAAGAGGTCACTCCCGGTGAAGAGATCTCGGCTCTTTCCTTATCGAATAAGGTGCAGGATATTTCACAAATACCACTATGTAAAGCAAAAACTATAGAAGCAATCAAAAGACAAATCGAATGGGTTCTAGCATCTGCTAGTTTTGCTAAAGAGGTCACTCCCGGTGAAGGGATCTCGGCTCTTTCATTATCGAATAAGGTGTTGGATATTCTACAAAGAATACCGCTATGCAAAGCAAGAACTAGAGCTACCAATTTTTAAAAGAAGTTTCTACAACATCTTTTAGGTTTCTTTTATTTCATTAATCTCATTAATGAAGTCCCATCGATTATGCTTCCTAAGCATCACATAAGAAACGAAAGCAACAATATTAATTATATCTCATATATATAATATAGGCATTCATCTCAGAACATATCAAGTGATCACATCACAAAATATCAGCAGCAGAAGAACACATATGAAATATTGGATATACTAGGAATTCCGTGTTTTAAATAAGCCAATAAAAAACGAGGATTCCACAGTCGCGATGAATAGCCAAACCCATATCCCTAGACACCTACGAGAGTGGCAAACAACCCTACCAATTCTAGAATTAGGAGAACCGGTCTCAACTCCTTGAGATGGTCTCCCACTGGACCCTCGATCCCGGTTACTTGTGCTCCCCGCCTTGAGTCTATTCTAATGCGGAAAAGTAAATAATATACATCAATGGTGACATCATCCTCAACCCGGAAGTGCCCCAATAAAAGAATATTACATACAATGAATTTTACATGAATTAAAATAAAAAAAACCTTCATCTCACATGAAAACCCCGGCTATTCAAAACACGACGATCCAATATAACATATCACAGCAACACATAACATCACATGTCATCAACGTAACTAAATATGCGTATCCCAATTGTCGTTGACATATAGCAACGAAACCGGCGATACACTACATATTGCACTTACGGTCGCAGAAAAGAAAGTGAAAAACTACAACAGTTGGAATCCGCAACCACCTTAGACATCATAAACCCAATGCATCACATACTTTGGATTTCATGCCTAACCATCTGAATTCCTTAGACATCACATTCCTAACAATTATAAACCCCGCATTTTAGTCTCGATATTGAAAACACTTTCCAATAAATTGTCGGGTAATTCAACAAGATTCCCGATAACCTGATCGAATCCTCATCGGAAACTTTAGCAGATGGACGCACTCCCCGATGCCGTTGACGAAGTGCACTAAGGCGGAACACTGCTGCCGCGAGCACCCGAACGGATGCTTTTGGCGACGGGGTTCTCCTAAAGTCACTTGGTCGGGGTTATGGGGTGTGGCTATCTAGTAAGGTTAACCGTCGAGTATCCGCATACACTACGTAATTGCGACGGACTTTTGATCCACATCAAAATTCCGTGGCAACCGATCATTTGAGACTAAACTACTAGATTTATAAAATTCAAATTAGTTATCACATAACTACTTATGGATTCCAAATATTGTATCACAATCACAGATAGCTAGACAAAGTTAAACTTTTCGATCGAATAAACAAACACCTAAAATTTCCCGTGAAGCTCAACACTTGAGTGGAGTTCAAAAAGTACCCAGAAACATGCTACGGCACCTATGAACCAGCCGTAGAAGAGTCAACCAATGCCTCACCTGTGGCACTGCTGAACTACTACAAACCCTAGGGTTTGTGGGCGGTTCTGACGGTCACAGAATCGAGTTAAGGTTTGTTGTCTTCTAGAGGGTCCACCACAAAACTTGCACGTATCTCCGAAAGATTTAAACCCCGTGAAAAGTGAGCAAATGATACTCGTTCGAACACTTCAATACTTTCTAAATTACCCGGAAAAGCCACGAAATGAAAATTCTGATCAAATCGTCGAGTCCAAAACCATCTCCAGAATATTCAGTACAAGATTCAGATTAAACATACCCAAAAATGTACACAAGCAGGTAAGAGAAAAACCATGTAAAAACGAGCCAGTGAATCGCCTATACGGCCGTGGAGCCGCGGCCTAAGCAAGCTTTTGCCGCGGTTCCGCGGCAGGATTTACTGTTCACTGCTTCGTTTTTCAGGGTTTGTCTTAGATTTTCCTGCTGTATTTTTTAAGTATTTTTAATTCTGAAAAACAACAGATTTTGAAAAATGTCCAGAGAGGGTGCCGAAATACCGTATTTTGATCCGATCGGAGTTTTTACTTCGTAAAAGTGTCGCCTAATGTTCTAGGTCGACTCTGATACCAAAATTAGGTTTACCTAGCACCCTATGAGAGGTTTAGAAGCATCACATGTGGCAAAGATCAAATTTTTATGGTGCTAAGTAAGCATACAAAGGATCTATCCTAGAAAATTAGAGTTTCTAAACATTACAAGTAGCAAAGACTAGGGTTTTGAGAGTACAACCCTTGTAGCTCCCTACGCTAGACTCCTTGGCCACTTGAGGGTTGGAGGAAGGTTCGCTTGAGGTCTTCTAGTGTCCACGACGATCCACCCGAAGCTCCTTGTCCAAGCTAACAACTTCACCTTTTCAAGAGAATGAAATGAAGCTAAAACTCTAAACAAGTGGGCTAGACTTGTGTAGAATGATGTTGTGGTTCTTATTCTCACTTCAAAATCCTATCTTGTTAAGTATTTTGCTCACTACAAAAGTCTAGAGAGCAAAAGAGGAAGGAAGAAGAAGATGATGGCTTTTCTTTGAACATGAGTAAAAGATTAACCCTTGAAAAGAAAATGAAAATATATGTATATATATTTATCACTTCTCATCTCAAACCATGGTTAAATGTTTAAGATATTATTTAATTTGAGTTAAAACACAAAGAGAAGGTTAATCCATGGTTAGAAGTAGGTGAGCATGGTTAGGTTAATGGAAGGATGTAGAAACAAACCATGAATTATCCTTTTCTTCTTTTCTTTTGTTTTAACTTAAATAGAAATAATTATCCATACATATAAACATGGTGTGAGTCTCATATTGCCACCATTTTCAATGTATAAGCAACCATGAAGGATGATGTATGTATGTATGTGTGTATGCACATCCATATATGCATGAATCTATAAAGAAAACATACATGCATGCATACATCCATCAAATACAAGAAAGGATTTCTAGTGAGAAACTAATGGTTAAATGATAAATCAACACTTGATTTATCAATTCGTCCATATCACATACGACCCCACCAAAAGCAAGCCGCCCGATCAATATACGGTATCCTATACGCGCATTTTAACCGGGTCCTTGCGCATATCGCATACGCGCACCACAACGTTTCGCCTGGACTAGGTAACTCCTTTGTGGGACTCTAAGACTCGTCAATATGCCGGCAGTGGGTGATGATCATATCAAGCACCCCCAAGCTGCAAGCGGTCAGCTAAACGTAACGGCCACTCGGGTATTGAGCGATCAGAAGAAAACAAGCGAACCTGCTACAACTCCCGTCGAGCCAACCGGCAACACTACCGTACAGTCCGGTCTCTTCGTCAGATATGATGCATATCGAGCCTAGGGATGGTAACGTCGACCCCAATAACTCAATAAGTCGTGCCGGTGAATGGTCTATAACAGATCGAGAAACTACTGATAACACTTATCAGTAAATCTCAGCAGCCCTGGCCAGGGACTTACTGATATAACCAGTCGAGCACAGCACAGCATCAACTCCCAATACCGGGAGAGACGAAACCCCTCCTATCGCTCATCGCCTTCGCGTGTCTCGGGACTGTACCCAACGGCCACCTGTTTGCACGACTCAGTAGAGCCGTGGTAGGGTGGTAATCAAAGTACAGTGGGAGAGAACACAAGACTCTATGACGATCTCAGGTCTACAGACTAACCTGCACCAGTGTCACCTGAGAACTGCTATCCGACGATAGATATAATTCCATATAGGAGTTCTCGGTGAGTCCGTCCAGTGTACCCAGTCACCACTGAGCACCCGTATACGATCTCGATGTCAAATATCGATGAATGTGGGAACATTCATTGCCCATCATATGGGTCAAGTATCATATACGCTAGTCTACTCTGGTATATCGATGCTCCGTCTCGATACACCCACGACTAGGGACATTTCAGGATATGCTTATAAACTACAGATGTCCCACTAGTATTATCTCTATCATAATCACTGTAGTCAAGCCAATATCCTCAGGGCTTTATCAACATGTATGAATGAGTAAAAGCATGATCAAATCAACATGTGAGATAAAGAAGAACCAGATAGCATACTATCATGTCGAGCAAGAATGTATACTGAATATATATATATATATACATGTATAAATACATCCACTATCACATAATGGCCTCTATGGCATACATATATCCAACACAAGCATCCACTACAATATACATCACATGTACAGTAATGGCCTCTTGGGCATACATATAACTAACAATCTCCCACTTGCACTAAGGTTTTCTGTTGTAGTATCCAATACCCAACAATATAGCAGTGGTTGTAGTATCCCATACTCAACCATCCCATAGAAGTCTCTTTAGGGCTATGGCCTTTGTGAGTGGATCCGTTGTGTTATCCTTCATGTCTACTCTCCTGACCTCGATCCTTTGGAGATCAACTATCTCCCTGATCAGGTGATACTTGCCTCAGAATATGTCTGGAATGCTGATGGGACCGGTGTTCCTAGTCCAAAGCCACAACTCCATTGTTGTCACAATAACAGTTATTGGACGCTCGATGGTAGGAACCTTGTTCATCTCATGAACAAGAAATGCCCATACAGCCACTTTGGCAGCATCATTGGTAGCAATGTATTCAGCCTTTATCGTCTAGTATGCCACGGTATCTAGCTTGGAACTCTTCCAACATACCGTCCCTCCACTGAGGGTAAAGACAATGCATGTGACTGACTTTCAGTCGTTCTTATTACTCTGGAAGCTCGAACAAAGAACTTTATTTTAGTGCTTCTCAAGTACTTAAGAATGTCCTCCATAGTTGTCCAGTGATTCTCTCAAGATCCGATTGATTCCTTATCACTGTACCTAGTGAGTCATCTACATATGGTCTGGTACATAACATCGCATACTCTGATAGAGCCTACTGCCGAACCATAGGATATCCCTTGCATGCGATCTCTCTCCAAATCGGCCTTGGGAGAAATTTTTTTGTAGAGAGTGATCCATGAGTAAGTGGGCGAACCACCACGCTTAGAATCGTCCATACTAAACCCTTTTATTATGGTGTTTATGTACCTGGATTTGGGACACTCCCAACATCCACTTAGATCTATCATCATAGATCATAATGTACAAGATGTAGTAGGTATCATTTAGATCTTATATTGAGAATCCTCGTGATAAGAAGAGCTTGACCGAGTGTAGCATAGGAAACCATTTCCTATCAAAAGTATGTTATCTACGTACAATACGTGGAAGACAACCTTACTCTCTACAACCTTCTTTTATATACAAGGTTCATCTAGTATTTTGATGAAGTCAAACTCTTTGACTGCCACATCAAAACAGATATTCTATCTCCGCGATGCGCGCATTGATCCTGATGGACTTAAGCATAGCTTTGAAAGTCTCAACTTTTCCATTTACACCAAGAATCTTCTCAAGATCCATTTGCTCCCAATGGGTTTTATCCCTTCAGGTGCAACATTCAAAGTCATAATTTGTTGGTGTACATGGATTCCATCTTTGATCGCATAGCATCCAGCCATTTCACAAAGTCTCCACTTATGATGGCCTGCCTGAACCCAATTGGGCCATCATCTACCATGATGCAATCCTCACTCCCACTGTCACCAAGAATACCGTAGTATCTCTCAAGTGGATGAGGAACCCTACCATATTCGCGGAGAGGCTGAGGTTCGTTGGAGACTATTGAATCCTTTGGTTCTACCAAATCATCAGCTGTTAGTTTGTCTAGCTGGAACTGCTTCCAGTTCTACCTAATGACCATAAATTTCTTCACAAGAAATTCCTTTTCTAAAAAAGGTGGCATGCTGAGAAACAAAACACCTTTTGCCGCTCAGTTAGGTAGAAGATATACCCTCACAAATGTTTGGGATATCCTAACAAACTTACACAGAACTGACATTGCCTCGAGCTTGTCCGGATTTTGCTTTTCAGCATAGGACGGACAACCCCATATCTTAACTCGTTTAAGACACGGACTCTTCCCATTCCATATCTCATATGGAGTGGTAGGCACTGATTTGGATGGAACCCTATTCAATAGATAGTCAGCTTCTCAAGTGCATAACACCAAAAGGCAACAGGTAACTTAGCGGTACTCATCATAGAGCGCGCCATATCTCATACGGTGCGATACGTCCTCCCCGGTACACCGTTGTGCTGTGGTGTACTCGAAGGTGTAAGCTGAGAGAGAATCACATTCTCCTTTTAAATAATACAGGAACTCCATGCCTAAGTATTCTCCTCCTCGATCACATCGAAGGACTTTAATACTTCCACCCGTCTGGTTCTCAACTTCAAGCTTATATTTCTTGAATTTCTCAAAAATTTCAGACTTATGTTTCAACAGGAACATATGTTCGAATCCTGAGAGATAATCAGTGAATATAACGAAGTACGAAGAACCAACCCTGGCATTTATAGACATAGGACTGTATACATCATCATGTATTCGTCCCAAGAGTTTAGTAACTCTTTCTCTGTTTCCAGTAATGGAGAATTGGTCATTTTACCTTTGAGACAAGACTGGCAAGTATCATGAGATGAAAATTCGAACAGATTCTCATATTCATCCTTATGTAACTTAGCTAGTCTTGTCACATTGATATGACATAGTCTACAATGCCACAAGAAGGATTCGTTCATTTCTGAACCACTCCTCTTGTGTTTGTTCTATATACTTTGAACTGTGGTTTGATTTAGAACATATATGCCATTACATAACGTGCCTGATCCAATCAACTCTTGATTCAGAAAAATGTCCATAACATTATCCTCCAATACATAATTATATCCTTCTTTAACTTAATAAAGAAACTGATGTAATGTTGTATATCAGGTTCGGTATCTAATAACATTTGTTCAGAATCAATGTATTAATACAAGGTGATATCTGCCAACTGACTTGGTTGCAACAATTGCACCATTCTCTAACACTTAGAAACATATCACATATTCTCAGTTCTCTACCTTTCTGTAGCCTATGTAACTCTTAGATATATGGGATCCTTATCCGGTATCACATACCCAGGACGTAGAGGATACTGAAAAACAGTTCTCGGTAATGAACACACCCGAAGAAGATGCATCAACATGCACTTTCTTCGATTGGGTGGCATAGGAATCCGGATATTCCCCTATTTCCTGCTCAGACTTATAACATTTATAAGATAGAGCGGAACCAACGTTCCGTGCTCATTATAATAAGCAGGTCCGGTCAATGCATCCATATTATTATCTTGATTAAGGCGTGACATGGTCGCTACCAGGAGAGAGAGAGAAGAAAACACTCTGCGTGCGCTCTTGCAGGATTAGATTGGTTATTAGTTTATCTAATCAGGATGGCGCACACTTTTTTTATCAAATCTTCCTTCAAACCCTAAAAGGTAAGACTAGCCGGGATTAATTACACCCTACAAGTTCGCCAATCTTTCGTCCAGGCCAGTGTCGGTACTTTGAGGGAGGTTCCCTGTGCTTTCGCACGGACCTAATTAAAATAAACCTCATTTTCCTAGGGGCGTAACCCCGTTAACACCTTTTTAGACACCTACTTGATCAGCTAATTATAATGTGTAAAACTCTCCCAGGAGTAACTCTTACTCGCAGTGGGTATCGGGATCCAACTATCTCATAGAAGGTATGCAATCTCATTGCAAATTTCAACACTTGAAATTCCCGATAATATTTTACCCCTAGCGTCCTGTGACCTTGACGGAGGTCAACAAACCATAGGCTGCTAGTCAAGTTCTACCCGTACATTTCATGATTGAATTAAACCCACCCGCACGACCCTTGACGGAGGTCAAAAAGGCCGCATGACTACCCTAATCCAATCGCATCGTATGCAACAGATAAGCACCAGTCTGCTACCGCACACTACGCCTTGATGGAGGTCAACAAACGTAGCACGAATACTAAGAAGCACTTATCTGAAATGACGGAGGGCTACGACAGGTTTTTTAAGAAAACCCTTTGCGTAATGAACTTGATATCGTTGTAGAATCGAGTGAATTTTAAAAGGAGTGTTTTTTAGGCTTTTACTAGTTTTGCTAAAGAGGTCACTCCCGGTGAAGAGATCTCGGCTCTTTCCTTATCGAATAAGGTGCAGGATATTTCACAAATACCACTATGTAAAGCAAAAACTATAGAAGCAATCAAAAGACAAATCGAATGGGTTCTAGCATCTGCTAGTTTTGCTAAAGAGGTCACTCCCGGTGAAGGGATCTCGGCTCTTTCATTATCGAATAAGGTGTTGGATATTCTACAAAGAATACCGCTATGCAAAGCAAGAACTAGAGCTACCAATTTTTAAAAGAAGTTTCTACAACATCTTTTAGGTTTCTTTTATTTCATTAATCTCATTAATGAAGTCCCATCGATTATGCTTCCTAAGCATCACATAAGAAACGAAAGCAACAATATTAATTATATCTCATATATATAATATAGGCATTCATCTCAGAACATATCAAGTGATCACATCACAAAATATCAGCAGCAGAAGAACACATATGAAATATTGGATATACTAGGAATTCCGTGTTTTAAATAAGCCAATAAAAAACGAGGATTCCACAGTCGCGATGAATAGCCAAACCCATATCCCTAGACACCTACGAGAGTGGCAAACAACCCTACCAATTCTAGAATTAGGAGAACCGGTCTCAACTCCTTGAGATGGTCTCCCACTGGACCCTAGATCCCGGTTACTTGTGCTCCCCGCCTTGAGTCTATTCTAATGCGGAAAAGTAAATAATATACATCAATGGTGACATCATCCTCAACCCGGAAGTGCCCCAATAAAAGAATATTACATACAATGAATTTTACATGAATTAAAATAAAAAAAACCTTCATCTCACATGAAAACCCCGGCTATTCAAAACACGACGATCCAATATAACATATCACAGCAACACATAACATCACATGTCATCAACGTAACTAAATATGCGTATCCCAATTGTCGTTGACATATAGCAACGAAACCGGCGATACACTACATATTGCACTTACGGTCGCAGAAAAGAAAGTGAAAAACTACAACAGTTGGAATCCGCAACCACCTTAGACATCATAACCCCAATGCATCACATACTTTGGATTTCATGCCTAACCATCTGAATTCCTTAGACATCACATTCCTAACAATTATAAACCCCGCATTTTAGTCTCGATATTGAAAACACTTTCCAATAAATTGTCGGGTAATTCAACAAGATTCCCGATAACCTGATCGAATCCTCATCGGAAACTTTAGCAGATGGACGCACTCCCCGATGCCGTTGACGAAGTGCACTAAGGCGGAACACTGCTGCCGCGAGCACCCGAACGGATGCTTTTGGCGACGGGGTTCTCCTAAAGTCACTTGGTCGGGGTTATGGGGTGTGGCTATCTAGTAAGGTTAACCGTCGAGTATCCGCATACACTACGTAATTGCGACGGACTTTTGATCCACATCAAAATTCCGTGGCAACCGATCATTTGAGACTAAACTACTAGATTTATAAAATTCAAATTAGTTATCACATAACTACTTATGGATTCCAAATATTGTATCACAATCACAGATAGCTAGACAAAGTTAAACTTTTCGATCGAATAAACAAACACCTAAAATTTCCCGTGAAGCTCAACACTTGAGTGGAGTTCAAAAAGTACCCAGAAACATGCCACGGCACCTATGAACCAGCCGTAGAAGAGTCAACCAATGCCTCACCTGTGGCACTGCTGAACTACTACAAACCCTAGGGTTTGTGGGCGGTTCTGATGGTCATAGAATCGAGTTAAGGTTTCGTTCTTCTAGAGGGTCCACAGAATCGCTTGCAAGATTTTCTGAAAAATTGGGTTATTGATATCCATTCGAACTTTTTAACATCGTCTAAATAACCCGAATACATGTTAGGATTACGATTACGAAACACTCCGAATTGCTTTTGCAGAAAGTTAACATCACATGAAAATTTAGCAAAAACAAACAACGCCTGAAACACCAAAACCCAGACCCTGGAACACAGTAAAAATTTCAAGCCCGGACTGCTCTCAAAAACCGAGCAGGCCGGATATATCCCCAATGTGGCCGGCCAAAACTTTTCCAAATTTCCTCGAATTTCTTCTGTGTTCATGTCATATCACATATAACATTTGCAGTTATTTAAAAAAAAATTTGAAGACTTTTTAAAATCGACAGAAACCAAGTTTTCGTATAGGGTGTTTCGGAGTAGTTTCGGTTTCGTAATCCTAGCAAATATCGTCTAATTTTCTAGCATGGCTCTGATACCACTGTAGGGTTGCCTAGAATGGCAGCAAGGTTTCGGGAGGCATCATCCATGCCATATTTTAAAAATTGCCGTTCTAGCTTACCCTAACCCTAGAATCGAAACTAGAAAATGCGATGAATCAAGTGCAAACAACTTTGCAACTAAAGTGAATGAGGAATACAACCTTTGTAGACCGGTCCTTCACTCCATTAGCTCCGTGTAGTAGTCCCTCACTGCAAGTAGTAAAATCCCGGACTAGAAAAGCTCCACAAGATGAACGGAACAAGCTTGCTCGATGCCTTCGAAGCCGAAGATGATCTACGTCGAGGAGACACTAGCCCTAGCTACCCCATCACTAATTATGAAATTAGTGAATCAAACACCCTATACTAAATGGCAAGTAGTAGAGGATGATGAAGTAGGAATTTTGCTCATTTTAGAAATAATTTTCTCACTATTTTTCTATCATCTCCATTGAACCTAGAAATCTTGGAGGAAGGAGATGAAGAAAACTCTCATGAAAAATTATCAAGTAGAGAATGTCAACCCAAGGTGAGTTAGTATCATATACTAACCTTTGTAGAGAGTTAACCATGGCTAGGATAATGGTTGGGTTTATAAATATCTTAAGCAAAACAAAATTATAAGACTAAGTCAATGCAACCACAAACTTCTACAAGTTTTGAGCCATGACAAATTGCAACTAATTTTTGAATAACTTTAAATAAATAAAACCCTAGATTATCACTAGTATAGTGTAAGTCACACACACCCCCAAGTTTCATGTATCATCAAGCACGACACAAAACTTTGTACACTTATATATATCACATATATACACATGCACAAATCAAGTGAGAAAACAAATCTTAAGTGAATGAATAATAGTTAATGTAACTTAATATATCAAATATATAATTATACATTAAATCATTAAATCAACACTTAATTTAATAATCCGGCTATATTACATATAACTGACTAATATCATATGTATCAACTTATCGAATCAACACTTGATTCGATAACCCGGCTATATCACATATAACCGATCGATAAAACAAATCGCAAGAATAGAATACGGTATCACATACAGTATTAATCTCTGTCCCGCACATATCATATATGTGCTCCTACTCCGTTTTGCTTGAGCCAGGAAACATTTGTGTAGGACTCTAAAGACTCGTCAATACGCCGGCAGTAGGTGATGATCATATCAAACACCCATAAGCCGTAAGCGGTCTGCTAAACGTAACGGCCACCCGGGTATTGAGCGATCAGAAGATCAACAAGCAAGCCTGCTCGTACTCCTGTGAATCCAATCAGTAACACTACCGTACAGTCCGGTCTCTTCGTCTGATATGTCGCATATCACAGCCTGGGGTGGTATAACGTCAGACCCCAATAGCCTGATAAGTCATGCCGATGCAAGATCCATAACTGTTCGAGAAACTACTGATAACACTTACCAGTAAATCTCAGCAACTCTGACCAGAGATTTCCTGTTATGGTCAATTGAGCATAGCGCAACATTAACTCCCAATACCGAGAGAGACGAAACCCCTCCTATCGCTCATTACCTCCATGTGACTCGGGACTGTACCTAAAAATAAATTTTTTGCACGATCTCTTGACTGTGGTATGGTGGAAATCAAAGCACAGAGGGAATCACACAAGACTCTATGACGATCTCGGGTCTACAGACTAACCTGTACCAGTGTCACCAGAGAACTGCTATCCGACGATATGTATAATACAATCTAGGAGTTCTCGGCGAGTCCGTTCAGAGTACCCAGTCTCCACTGAGCACCCGTATACCTTCTCTGATGTCAAACACCAATGGATGTGGGATCATCCATCGCCCATCACATGGGTCGAGAAACGTATACGCTAGTCTACTCTGGAGTATCGATGCCCTGTCTCTATACTCCCACGACAAGGAACTTTTGAAGGATGTACTTGCCGACTACCCATGTCCCCACTAGTATGATCTGCATCATAGTCCTAGTAGTCAAGTACTTATCTTAAGGGCTTTATTAACATGTAATAGAGAGACAATAAATATACATGTTAAGATAAAGTGGAACCAGATAGCATACTATCATGTCGAGCAAGAAAGTCCTCCCTATATATGTCCAAGCATCCACTACAATATACATCATATGTACAGTAATGGCCTCTAGGGCATACATATAACTAACAGATAGATGCGTTGGTTTGGGATAGTCGTACTACTATTTTGGTCTTCGTCAAGGGTATGTACGGGTTGGTTCAAATTAACGTGGACAATGACGGGTAGAACTTGACATGTGACTTATGATATGTTGGCCTTCGTCAAGGTCATAAGAGCATGGAGTAGAAATCACATCGGGAGTTTCAAACATACAGGAAACTTGCCAGGCATGCGCATACCTTCTGGAGTGTGATAGCTTGAGTGGATTCCATCAGGTTATCATACGATGATAGTTGGATCCTGATTCTCACTGATG
Source organism: Agapanthus africanus (assembly GCA_030015575.1). Lineage (NCBI taxonomy): Eukaryota > Viridiplantae > Streptophyta > Magnoliopsida > Asparagales > Amaryllidaceae > Agapanthus > Agapanthus africanus. The sequence continues at coordinate 303,749,930 of JASDDO010000031.1, read as the reverse complement.
AGTTGGTTTACTCCTCGGGTGATTTTAGATGATCCCGACTAATTCTTCTTTTAGGTTTGGAGGAGAATTTGAGGATACAGTGGGAGACATCCTGATTAGATAAATAGATGGCCATTCTGATATACGTTAAAGTGCACGCTGAGTGTTTCTTTTCTCTCTCTCTGGCAGCGACCATGGCCCAACCCTAGACTATAACTCAGTAACCAAGTTAACCGAACCTTCTTAAAACACACTAGCTTTTGAATTGTCAGAGTTGCATGCTTCATTGCCACTCCTATTTTTACCCTTTGCTTTTCTCTGGAACATTCCGTATCACTACAAAGATCCACATTTATTGGATATGACCATCATATAGTTACATACGAACTCGAAGAAACTTGTTTCAGATTCGAGAATGGTTTCCGGTTCTGGAGAAAATGAATAGGACTATTCAGTTGTCTTTTCCTTTTACCTTCTCTCAGTATGTGAGGGCTCCTAGGATTAGAAGAGGGTACACCTATTGCGTTTATTGGATAGTCTTCTTCCAAACCATAGGCAGCTGATGAAAGGTAGGGAAGGAAGAAAACCGATTAGCCTAAGTATGGTGTACAAAAGGTAATAAGTAAAGACAAATAAAGGGATTAGAAAGATGGCAAAGTAAAATGTGACTGCTATCATTCACGACCAAACCGCGTACTTCATCGCCACTCCTACTTCACCTTTGAATTTCTCCAGAACACCCCGTATCACTACGAAGATCCGCATTTATTGGATAATCCATCATATAGTTATATACGAACATGAAGGAACTTGTTCTAGTTCGAGGATGGATTCTGGTTCAGGAGAAATAGAATAAGGTTTATTCAGTTGTCTTTTTTCTTTACCTTCTCTCAAGTTGCGAGTACTCATAGGATTAAGAGAGTACACCTATCACGCTTATTGGATAGTCTTCTTCCAAACCATAGGCTGGTGCCGAACGGTAGGGAAGGAAGAAAACCATTTTGCCTAAGGATGGTGTACAGAAGGTAATGAGTAAAGAAAAATAAAAGGATTTGGAGAGATGGCAAGGAAATATACGGTCATAGTCATGAATCTGGATATTGGTAGAGGCATTACTAGGAATACCCGGCTACCCCTTCGAAACATTTTCATGTTTCAGTTTCACTATGCGTTTTTAATTGAAAACTGATTTCCCAATTAGATCCTTACTCCAGGGTATGTATTTACCAGGTTTGATTCTCACATCTGTATGGTTTTACAGATGATGAGTGGAAGTAAGTTATTGGGAATTAGGTATTATATTCTCATTATATCGGAATTCCTTGTAATTGGTGATATTTGAGGAAATCACCTGGGGTTTTGCTAGATGGAAAATATTTGGTTTTGAATATCCGTTGTTATGCACCAATTTCAAACTGATATATCTGTACTTTTATTTTATAAAGTGAGATATAAATTTTTGAAATTATGTCCATGACATTTACCTATATCAGTTGATGATTGGGTAAGGAGTATTAAACAGTGGTGTAATTCTTCTTAACCATACTACAGTTTTCAACCTACGACGTACAGGGTTTGAGTTATTCAACTCAAGAGACTTATACAAAGTATTGTATGTTGTCCAGTGTCTATTAGGACAAAGGGGATGGTGCTCGTACTATATTCTGTTTGCTTGTGACTTCTCTAGTTTTAGAAAGGTATTTCGTAGAAATACAAGGTCCAAGTTTTGAGAAGTTATAGGTATAAGAATAAAGTAGAAAACCATGTGTTGCAAGTATCAGGATTCTTCAAGGTGATCGAAGATGTAGATACTTGTTTTTGGTATTCATTTGATAGTAATGGTTTTGAGAACTTGCTTCTCTTTCAAGTTACTCATATCTGGATGCACTCCTAAGTTGAGTAATGCTGATCGGCCTTTTTCCATTTAGTTAACATGCACAGGAGACAGCTGCATGATTTGAATCTGGTTCCAATTAAATCAGTGCCTCTGTTTCTATATTATATATAGAATGGTTCATATCCTAATGATGTTAAGATATATGGAGTTGCCCGGCTTATGCTTAAAATCAGACTCTGGATAACTCAAGGCACGTTTCTGTAATGGCAGTTTGTGGGTTATCCCGGGCTATAACGAGGGTTAACTTTCTACCATCTGGAAGATCAATAGTGATTTTTTTCTTGACTAGCCACAGTTTTAGTAAAATGGACTTTTTCAGAAAACAGTAGTGGGAGTATGGTAGAACTGGAAGTGATTCCAGAACCACAAATGATTACTAAAAATTTAATAGAACCTAAAAATTCAATCGGGTTTTGCATTCCATTAGCCACTCCGCAGATATGGTGGGTAACCTCAGGCGCCCGAGAGGTACTTCGGTAATCTCAAAGACGGTGACAGGGAGGTTCTTGTTTACCCAGACTTGCCAATACTGTTGTTCTAGACTATGAGACCCAGCAGCAGGATGAGTATAGTGTCGTTCTAAACTAGCTTTAGAAGTGCACGTGTATATGACTCTACCAGAAGGTTGTTGTAGTCAGTGGGAGCAGCGGAAGCATAGTGGAAAAGTAGCTTGTGCCTATTTATAGACTAAAGCAAGGATAGCGGAGATGGATCATCTATTTTTTATGTGACAGTCATGGGCTTTGACTTCATCAGAATAGGAGATGGATCTGGTAAGAAGGTAGTAGGGTGTGATGTCCTGGTATTTGGCTGACATACACTTTGTAATAAGTGAAACTCCTATACTACGATCGGTTATACTGTGGTTGTTACACAGTGGTTTCTCCACATAGGATATGGATATTATATCAGGCATTCTGGTTACTGGATCTATGATTTTAGATCTGGATTTGGGTAGTTTCCCAATCTGGGTACTTAGACAGTATCCTAAAGGTGTTTTAGAATGGACGACTCCTGACATGGTGGTGTACATGCAGGTGATGGAGTCACCCTCTCTAAAGGTGTCTTACAAACTAAAGGGGAGAGGGATGTGCATGATTGGCATATCACTTGCTTTGGCAATTGAGTCAATCATGAGATGTCAAGTACCACACCAGATGTTGTTTTTGCACTAGCTGCAATAAGTTTATATATTAATCAAATCCTGGAGAAACATTCGGAAGCAGTTTATGAACATAAGTTGATGTTCTAGGGATTTGGTAATGGCAGCCTCCTTCGGGAGACGGTTATCATTCCAGGCTTCCAAGGTGACCTGGATGACAAAATGACTGTCAGAGTTATAGTTTTCCTTCTGACGAGGGGAAATAGTTTGGATAGGTGGTCCAAGTGGATACTGAGGGAGACATGGCGTAGGATACTGATTAAATTCAGTTGACGATACAGTCTAAGAAGTTTACTGGATTTGGAGTTCATTTGTGAACTGGGTCCCATCAGATATCCAGACATATTCTAAGATAGGTATTGCTCATTTCGGGAGATGGTTTTTTCCGCGAACTTGAGATCAAGAGAGACATAGAAAGATACATTGGAGCGGATCCACTCACTGAGGCTATTTCTCAAACGCAATAGTTTCAAAAACGAGCTTTATGAAACTGATTAGTAGAGAAGTTGGGTGTTCTGTATCACACGGGCTGTGAGTATGCGACACCGCAATAATTAGCCTTAAGTGCAAGTGGGAGATTTGCTCATCTCATAATTTTGCATTATTATATTCCCCATTCTTAATCATTTTACAAATAAATAGGTGCTTTTGATCCATGTCTGTTGAATAGTTGCAGGTTAATGGTTCTCGTAACAATACAGTGAAAATGGTGAAAAGACGCTACAAAAGTGAGACTACGACCAACAAATAGAAGAATCATTATGATGCCGCCTACAGTTTAAGGAACAAGTGAAGATCAATGAACATTTCAATTGCACAAGGTATGAAGGCAGCACAAAGATTCAAGACTTCAACGCGAAGTGAACGGTAAAAGTCCACAACATTTTGCACTGTGGAAATCTGGAAGAAACTAGAAGACATTCTGAAGAACCAAGTGAAGAAAAGTCAAGGAAAAAGCAACATGAAGTATACTTGAGAAACAGAGCCCAAGAGCCTCAAAGATGGTCGCGGATCCGCGGCCAAACAAGGCATATGGCCGCGAATCCGCGGCCGTGCTGTGCACGTGACGGTGTGTGTCGGTGCTGTTAGTTGTATGTATGCCCTAGAGGCCAGTATTGTACAGATGATGTATATTATATTGGGTGCTTGGACATATATAGAGATGACTTTCTTGCTCGATATGATAGTATGCTATCTGGTTGCTCTTTATCTTAACATGTATACTAGTCTCTTTAAACTGTCTTATAGTTACATGTTGGTAAAGCCCTTAGGATGTGTACTTGACTACCTGGACTATGATGCAGATCATACTAGTGGGGACATGGTAGTCCATAAGTACATCCTTCATGGTCCCTAGTCGTGGGTGTATCGAGACGGGGCATCGATATACCAGTGTAGACTAGCGTATACGCTTCTCGACCCATGAGATGGGTGATGGATGATCCCATATCCATTAGTGTTTGACATCAGAGATGGTATACGGGTGCTCAGTGGAGACTGGGTACACTGGACGGACTCGCCGAGAACTCCCAGATGGTATTATACCTCACGTCAGATAGCAGTTCTCAGGTGACACTTGTACAGGTTAGTCTGTAGACCCGAGATCGTCATAGAGTCTTGTGTGATTCCCACCGTGCTTTGATCTCCACCTTACCACGTCCATGAGGGCGTGCAAAATGGTGATTTTTGGGTACAGTCCCGAGTCACATGGAGGCAATGAGCGATAGGAGGGGTTTCGTCTCTCCCGGTATTGGGGGTTGATGTTGCGCTGTGCTCGATTGGCCGTAACAGGAAAGTCCCTGGCCAGGGCTGATTCAGAGATTTGCTGGTAAGTGTTACCAGTAGTTTCTCTACCCGTTATGAGCCTAACATCGGCATGACTTATCGGTTATTGGGGTCTGACGTTTACCACCCCTAGACTAGATATGCGACATATCAGACGAGGAGATCGGACTGTACGGGAAGTGTTGCCGATCGGCTCGACGGGAGTTGTAGCAGGTTCGATTGTTCTCTTCTGATCGCTCAATACCCGGGTGGCCGTTACGTTTAGCTGACCGCTTGCGGCATGGGGGTGTTTGATATGATCATCACCCACTGCCGGCGTATTGACGAGTCTCAGAGTCCCACAATGGAGTTTCCTAGTCCAGGCGAAACGTTGTGGTGCGCGTATGCGATATGCGCATGGAGCCGATTAAAATGCGCGTATGGGATACCGTATATTGATCGGGCGGCTAGCTTTTGGTAGGGGTCATATGTGATATGGCCGGATTGATAAATCAAGTGTTGATTTATCATTTAACCATTAGTTTCTCACTTGAAATCTTTTCTTGAGTTAGTTGGATGTATGCATGCATGTATGCCTTCTTTTTGATTTATGCACATATGGATATACATATACACATACATACATACATACATCTTTCATGGTTGATTATACATGGAATATGATGGCAATGTAAGACTCACACCATGGTTTTAATATGAATTATTATTGTATTTATACTAAAACATAAAAGGAAAGAAAAAGGTTCATTATTGTTTTGTTCTACACTCTTCTTTTGACCTAACCATTCTCACCCACCTTTTAACCTTAGGTAAAGATTCTTTTTGTGTTTTAACTCTAGTACAATAATGATTCAACCATGGTTTGAAATGATAGATAGAAAATATATATTGATATATTTTTCTATTTTCAAAATGAGGTTGAACTTATCATCTTCTTCAAAAAGCCATCATCTTCATCAACCTCTCTCTTTTTGCTCTCTAGTTCTTAGTAGTGAGCAACATACTCATCAAGATTGGATTTTGAAGTGAGAAAGAGAACCACAACACCATTCTACACAAGTCTTGCCCACTTGATTAGAGTGTTAGCTTTATTTCGTTCACTTGATCGGATAAAGTTGTAAGCTTGGACAAAGCGGACTCCGGGTGGATCATCGGTGACGTCGAGGAGTTCAAGCGGAGCTTTTTCAAACCCTAAGTAGCCGAGGAGTCTATGTAAGTGCACGGCGGCGCCCCGGCCGTCAACCCGACGGCCAAACGCGGAAACGGTGGTAAACTTAAAATTTTGCGGACTTTGCAAACCGGCACCACCGCGCACTAAACCCCGGATCGTGCCATTAAACTAGTCTAGCTAACTAACAAGATAGGTTAGAGATATACCGACGATCCAAGTCCTCCGGTCTTCATCTCCGCTCCGATCTCCTCGCGGGATCTCCGTCCATCTCCTCCTCGTCGGAAAGGGGCACCACGAAGCCGGGTACTTTTACGGGCTCCCACCTCGATACTGAGGCAACTCGAGCATGAAGCCGGCAACTCGACATGCTCAAGATTTGCTGTAGGAATATAGTGTAGAATCAAAGTCTCTCTTTTGGGGTTTGGTTGCCATTTGTGGATGATGGAGGAATGGTGTATAGAAAATTGGTGCTTTCAATTTTCTAGCAATGGAATGAGATGAAGAATGATATGCACAAAAATGAATCACTCTCATTTTCTTTCTCTCTTTTCTTTTTCTTCTTCTCTCTTTTCTTTTTCTCATCTCTTTTCTTTTTCTTCAACCATTTCATCAAGTGAGAGCAAGAGGGTGGAGGAATGAATATGATGCATAAACATGAAGGGAGGTGAGTGTAGGAAAAGTAGAAAGGTGACCACATCCAAGAACATAATCATCACTAAACTCTCCATCAACCTCAAATCCATTTCAAATCCTTTCTCTTCACAATAAATGCAAGAAAAGGTGCAAAAGAAAAGATGCTCTCATAATAAAACCTTTTTCAAGAAAACCCCTCCACAAATGTTATTTGCACAAATGCAAATAACCCCCTCCATCGGAAAAGTCCGGCCGGGAAAGAACAAAGGAAAACCGGCCGGAACGGAAAGCAAACTGGCAACTCCAGAAAACTGGTCCCGTAATAAATTACAGGATAACCCCGATACTGTGCATACACACCTGCATTTGTATTCCGTCCGGATACAAATGCAAAGAGACAAAATCTACACTGTACTATACTAGGATCGGCTTAAGCCAAAGCCGGCTGGTAATGTCCGTTCGATCCTGATCCGTGCAATACCGCACGTATCTGATCGAACGCTGCCATATAACAATACGGCCACTAGTACAAACCGTCCGATCCTGATCCGTGCAATACCGCACGTATCTGATCGGACCCTGCCATATCTCCATACGGCCTCTACAGCGTTTCGCCCGAAAGCTTGAGTAACTGAAAGTGTGGTGGACTCTAAAGACTCGTCAATACTATGGCTGTGGATTTAACCACTAGCACGTCAGAGGTATAAGCCAATACGTGACGGGCCACCAGCTATTGACTAAAAGGGACGTCGATGAGGAAGCTCACCCCGACACCCAACTGAGCCTGTCAGTGACAATATCCGTGCAGTCCGGTCCGTTCGTCTATGAGTATCGCATGGCGGGCCTAGGGGGTTGGTAAAAGTCAGACCCCCAAAAGTGGTACAAGTCGTGTCGGAGTGTAGCCCAGAACACCCTGAGATACTACTGGAATACCTACCAGTAAATCTCCTGCCTTGGCCAAGGTCTTTGTGTAATGGCTCTCCTAGACACAGCGCGACCTCACCCCCAATACCGGGAGAGACGAACCCCCGAAGATCCGCTCACTGCCTCCATGTGGCTCGGGACTGTACCCAACTAAAACCTGTTTGCACGACTCCTTTGAGCCGTGGTAGGGTAATAATCAAAGTACAGTGGGAACTCACACGAGACAAATGACGATCCCCAGGTCGATGAACTAACCTGCACACATGTCACCAGGGAACTGCCATCTGACGTCTGGTATATGACCAACTAGCATGTTCCCGGCGAGTCCTGTCCGGTGTACTCATAACCCAATGAGCACCTGTATACATCTTAGGTGATCCAACTGACACCAGTGGCTTGTGAGACCGGCCACCGCCCCTCGTCGGGGTCTCGACTGTATACACTAGTCTACTAATGGAGTATCGATGCCCAGTCTCGAAACTCCCACGACTAGGGACCTTTTAAGGATGTGCTTATAGACTCCAGCTCTCACTTATATGATCGCCCTCATACTGCTGGCAGTCAAGCAAGAATCCTAGGGGCTCTATCAACGTGCAATAGAGACATGTCAGGTCACCTAAAGCAGTACACGATGATAAAGGTAAACCAGATAGCATACTATCATCTCGAGCAAGACTGTCCTACCGGGATAGGTCCTCCCTCAATCATTGCAATCACGTGCCTGTGATCCAATAATTGACTCTGAGGGCACTATCTCCAACAATCTCCCACTTGCACTCAAGGCTAATTATTGCGATGTCGCATACTCACAGCCCGTGTGATACCGAACACCCAACTCCCCTACTAGTCAGTTTCACAAAATCCGTTTGCGAAACTATTGCGTTCGAGGAATAGCCTCAGTGAGTGGATCCGCCTTGATGTTTCTTTCTATTCTCTCTATTTCTCAAGTTCGCGGAGAAAGCCATCTCCCGAAATGAGCAATACCTGCCTTAGAATGTCTGGATGTCTGATGGGACGTAGCTCATAAATGAACTCCAAATCCAAACTTCTTAGACTGTATCTTCAACTGAACTTAATCAGTATCCTGTGCCATGCCACCCTCAGTATTGCCTTGGACCATCCGTCCAAAATACTGCCCCTCGTCAGAGGGAAAAACTATAACTCTGACAACCTCCTTGTCGTCCAGGTCACCTTGGAAGCCTGGAATGATAACCGTCTCCTAAAAGAGGCAGCCGTTATCATATCCCTAGAACAGCCACTTATGTTCTAAAACTGCTTCCGACTGTTTCTCCAGGATTGGATCAATATCAACTTATTGCATCTAGTGCAAGAACAACATCTGGTGTGGTACTTGACATCTCATGATTGACTCAATTGCCTAAGCAAGTGATCTGCCAATCATGCACATCCCTCTCTACTTTAGTCTAAAAGACACCTTTAGAGAGGGCGACTCCATTACTTGCAGGTACACTACCGTGCCAGGAGTCGTCCATTCTAAATACTCATAGAATGCTGTCAAGGTACCCAGATTAGGAAACCACCCAAATCTAGATCTAAAACCATAGATCTAGTAACCAGTATGTCTGATATAATGTCCAAGTCCTTTGTGGAGAAACCACTGTGTGACGACCAAAGTATAACCGATCGTAGTAAAGGAATATCACTTCCTACTACCTTCTCAACAGATCCATCCCCTATTCTGATGACGTCAAACCTATGACTGTCACATCAGAAACAGATGATCTATCTCCGCTACATCTGCTTTAGTCTATAAATAGACATAAGCCTGATGTCCACCAATGCTTCCGCTGCTCCCACTGACTACGACAACCCTCTGGCAGAGTCATATACACGTACACTTCTGAAGCTAGTTCAGAACGACGCTATACTCATCCTCCTGCCGGGTCTCGCAGCCTGGAACAACAACAATGGCAAGTGTGGGTAAACAAGAACTTCCCTGTCACCGTCCTTGAGGCTACCGAAGTACCTCTCGGGTGCCTGAAGTTACCCACCTTATCTGCGGAGTGGCCAATGGAATGTCAAATCAGATTGAATCTTCAGGTTTCTTATCAAATCTTCAGTAATCGTTTGCGGTTCTGGAATCACTTCCAGTTCTACCATACTCCCACTGCTGTTTTTGAAAAAATCGATTTTTAATAAAACTGTGGCGAGTCTAGAACAATATTTCTATTGTTCATCCAGATGGTAGAAAGTCAACCCGCGTCATAGCCTGGGTCAACCCACAAACAACCATTACAGAAACGTGCCTTGAGTTGTCCAGTGTCTGGTTTTAAGCATAAGCCGGACAACTCCCCGTACCGTAACAACGTTAAGATATGAACTGTTCTACATCCAATATAGAACCAGAGGCACTGATTTAATTGAACCAGATTCAAATCATGCAGCTTTCTCCAGTGCATGTCAACTAAATGGAAGGAGGTCGATCAGCGTTACTCAACTTAGGAATACTTCCAATTATGAGTAACCTGAAAGAGAAGTAATTTCTCTTTATCATTACTATTAACTGAATACCATACACAAGTATCTACATCTTCGATCACTTTGAAGAATCCCGATACTTGCTATACCTGGTTCTCTACTCTATTCAAATACCTATAACTCCTCAAAACTTAGACCCTGTGTTTCTACGAAACACATGTCTAAGAACTAGAGAAGTCAAAAGTAAACAGAATATAGTATGAGGACCAACCCCTCTGTCCTGACGGACCCTGGACAACATACAATACTCTGTATAAGTCCCTTGAGTCTAGTGACTCATTTACTGTGTGTCGTAGGTTGAAAACTGTACTTATGGTTAAGAAGAATTACACCGCTGTTCAATGCTCCTTACCTAACCATCCACTGATATAGGTAAATGTCATCGACATAATATCAAAAAGGTATATCTCACTCTATGAAAATAGACGTACAGATATATCAATTTGAAATTGGTGCACAACAGCGGATATTCAAAACCAAATATTTTGCCGACCGGCAAACAACCCAGGTGGCATCCTCAAATATCACCAATTACAACGAATCCCGATATAATGAGGATGATCACCCAATTCCCAATAACTTACTCCCACTCATCATCTGTAAAATCATACAGATGTGAGAATCAAACCTGGTAAATACATACCCTGGAGTAAGTATCTAATCGGGAAATCAGTTTTCTTTTAACATTACACAGTGAGACTGAAACATTGAAATGTTTCGATGGGGTTTCCTGGTATTCCTAGTAATGCCACATCCATTATCCAGATTCACAACTATAACCGTATAATTCTTTGCCACCTCTCCAAATCCCTTCATATGTCTTTAGTCTTTACCTTCTGTACACCCCTTTAGGCCAAATGGTTTTCTTCCTTCCCTACCGTTCGGCACCAGCCTATGGTTTGGAAGAAGACTATCCAAAGAGCATAAAGGGTGTACTGTCCTAATCCTAGGAGCACTCGCATTGCGAGAGAAGGTGAAGATAAAAGACACCTGAATGTACTTTATTCCTATTTCTCCTGAACCAGGATCCATCCCCGAACTGGAACAAGTTCCTTTCGAGTTCGTATATAACCATACGATGGATTATCCAATAAAATGGGATCTTCGTAGTGATACGGAGTGTCCTGGAGAAATACAAAGGTGATTTAGGATTGGCGAAGAAATACTTGGTTTGGTCATGAATAGCTGTTGCAATTTACTTTGCCCTCTTACTAATCCCTTACTTTGTCTTAACTTAATACCTTCTGTACACCGTTTAGGCTAATTGGCTTTCTTCCTTCCCTACCGGTCGGCACCAGCCTATGGTTTGGAAGAAGACTATCCAATTTGCGTAATAGGTGTACTACTCCTAAACAAAGGAGTACTCGCAACCTGAGAGAGGGTGAAAAGAAAAGACAACTGAATAATGCTGTCCGATTTCTCCAGAACCAGAAACCATCCTCGAATTCCTTCGAGTTCGTATCTAACCATACGATGGTTTTGTCCAATGGAAGTGGACGTTCGCAGTAATACGGGGTGTCCTGGAGAAAAGGGTAAAAGTAGGAGTGGCAATGAGGTCTGCAACTCTGACAATCCAAAAGCCAGTGTTAAGTAGGTTCGGTCAACTTGGTCACTGAGTCATAGTCTAGGGTCGGGTCAAAGGTCGCTACCACAGAGAGAGAGAAAGAAACACTCAGCGTGCACTCTAACCTAGATCAGAATGGTTGTCACTTTTTCTAATCAGGAAACCTCCCACTGTACCTCAAATTCTCCTCCAAACCTGAAAGAAGAATTAGTCGGGGTCACCCGAGGAGTAAACCAACTCATCAGTGGGAATCGGGATCCAACTCTCATCGCATGATAACGTGACGGAATCCGCTCACGGTATCACACTCCAGAAGGTATGCGCATATCTGGCAAGTTTCAGTACTTTTGAAACTCCCGATGTGAATTCTGCCCCATGCTCTTATGACCTTGGCGAAGGTCAACAAATCATAAGTCACATGTCAAGTTCTACCCGTCATTATCCAGGTTAATTTGAATCCACCCGTACAAGCCCTTGACGAAGGTCAACAAGGCTATACGACTGTCCCAAACTAACGCATCTATCTATGCTGCAGAAAAGCAACAAGCAGCTACCATACACTATGCCTTGACGAAGGTCAACAAACATAGCATGAATACTACTTGCTACCCGTCTGAAACGACGGAGGGCTACGAATGGTTTCTGGCGAAAACCTTTAACGTAATGAACTTGATATCGTTGAAGGAACGGATAGCTTTTTAGAAAATATAGTGACGAAAACCTTTACTAAAGAGGTCACTCCCGGTGAAGGGATCTCGGCTCTTTCCCCGTAGAATGGGGTGCAGGATATTCCAACTGAATACCACGGTGCAAAGCAAAAGTAATCGGCTATAGTGAAGTTAATGCCCTGACGCAAACTTCTGTCCAAGGGGTCACTCCCGGTAAAGGGATCTCGGCCCTTGCCTCGTCGACTGAGGAGCAGGATATTCCAATGAATACCACGATGCAAAACAAAAGTAAACGTCCTTGCAATAACAGCTTTTTGAAAAAGTGTTCCAACAACATCAGATTAGGTTTGTTTAACTTGCATTGATCCGAATCAATGCAGTCCCATCAATTGATCACACCAAAAAGAACGAAAATATACTGATGTACGTATATGCCATCCGCATTCGCCACTGGGTCCCGTCATTACCCGTTAGGTTAGCTTACTAACGACAGAGCGGGGACTGGACTAGCGCGGATGAAAAACATATACAACATCTACTAATATATATACCAATATATTATATTTCGCTCAAGGCGTGAAAGAAATGCAACATCACAGAAATGTACAGCATCACAGAAACAATACAGATATCTGGGATCCCCGGGTTTCACAGAGCCACTACTGAAACCCGACGTTCCCCTGGTCGTGTGGATAGCCTGTGCAATGAAATCCTAGACCCCTACGGGCGCGGCAAGTCACCCGCCAAAACCTGAAGCGAGGCAGCCCCCTTCAGCTCCGTGAATGGACCACCCAGCACTCCACGGAATCCGGCAACTTGGGCACCCCTCCTGGGTCAACCTGTACCCCCTACGAGTGCGGCGAATAGCCCGCCAATCCCAGAGTGAAGCCCCTTCCGTCTCAATGCCATGAGATGCGGGCTTGTTGCCCTCCAGGACCCGGCTATCCGTGCACCCCTCCGCGGGGTAATCCTAGTACAGAATGTAAAATATACATACACCGGGTACATCGACCGCAACCAGGTCGTGCCCCAAAAGAATAATACAAACAGGCAGTGACGGCAGTCCACATGTCGGACGCTCGCCCCGCAATATCAAATGTACATAATACAACAATACAGTACTAGCATTGCATCCAGGCTATCCCCCACGACCGATCCGCAACATCACAGCATAAACATAGAACATCAACGTGAAAGTCACGTTCGCAAATCCGTCTAACCGGGCTATAGCAGTTAGACCGGATTTACCGATCGAGTGACATTCACGGTCGCAGATATAATGTAAATACTGTGAAAAATGTGTTTTAAAATATTCCGATCGATCAAAAATTAACAAGTGGGCCCTCAATCAAAAACTGTAGCACTCACAGAAATCCTGGGCCCAATTTTAATATTCCAAAAACCACATTTTCAACTCAGGAACATACTGGAAAAATTTGGGGGGGTGAACAGTAAATTCCGCGGCGGAAGCGCCGCACGAGGTGGGGTTTCGCGGCGCTTCCGCGGCGGAATAGTGAGATCATGGCACCAATTTTTTTCAGCATGATTAAAATTCCCTGCACATCACTCTGAGACAACCAGAAAAATTTTTGGACTCAAAAAAAATTCGACAGAAACTGATGTGCATGAAATACGTGTTTTCGGGATTTTGTTCGATCGGAAACGTAAAACACATTACACAAAAGCTAGACGAAGTTAATGGCGAGGCTCTGATACCACTGTAAGTGCACGGCGGCGCCCCGGCCGTCAACCCGACGGCCAAACGCGGAAACGGTGGTAAACTTAAAATTTTGCGGACTTTGCAAACCGGCACCACCGCGCACTAAACCCCGGATCGTGCCATTAAACTAGTCTAGCTAACTAACAAGATAGGTTAGAGATATACCGACGATCCAAGTCCTCCGGTCTTCATCTCCGCTCCGATCTCCTCGCGGGATCTCCGTCCATCTCCTCCTCGTCGGAAAGGGGCACCACGAAGCCGGGTACTTTTACGGGCTCCCACCTCGATACTGAGGCAACTCGAGCATGAAGCCGGCAACTCGACATGCTCAAGATTTGCTGTAGGAATATAGTGTAGAATCAAAGTCTCTCTTTTGGGGTTTGGTTGCCATTTGTGGATGATGGAGGAATGGTGTATAGAAAATTGGTGCTTTCAATTTTCTAGCAATGGAATGAGATGAAGAATGATATGCACAAAAATGAATCACTCTCATTTTCTTTCTCTCTTTTCTTTTTCTTCTTCTCTCTTTTCTTTTTCTCATCTCTTTTCTTTTTCTTCAACCATTTCATCAAGTGAGAGCAAGAGGGTGGAGGAATGAATATGATGCATAAACATGAAGGGAGGTGAGTGTAGGAAAAGTAGAAAGGTGACCATATCCAAGAACATAATCATCACTAAACTCTCCATCAACCTCAAATCCATTTCAAATCCTTTCTCTTCACAATAAATGCAAGAAAAGGTGCAAAAGAAAAGATGCTCTCATAATAAAACCTTTTTCAAGAAAACCCCTCCACAAATGTTATTTGCACAAATGCAAATAACCCCCTCCATCGGAAAAGTCCGGCCGGGAAAGAAAAAAGGAAAACCGGCCGGAACGGAAAGCAAACTGGCAACTCCAGAAAACTGGTCCCGTAATAAATTACAGGATAACCCCGATACTGTGCATACACACCTGCATTTGTATTCCGTCCGGATACAAATGCAAAGAGACAAAATCTACACTGTACTATACTAGGATCGGCTTAAGCCAAAGCCGGCTGGTAATGTCCGTTCGATCCTGATCCGTGCAATACCGCACGTATCTGATCGAACGCTGCCATATAACAATACGGCCACTAGTACAAACCGTCCGATCCTGATCCGTGCAATACCGCACGTATCTGATCGGACCCTGCCATATCTCCATACGGCCTCTACAGCGTTTCGCCCGAAAGCTTGAGTAACTGAAAGTGTGGTGGACTCTAAAGACTCGTCAATACTATGGCTGTGGATTTAACCACTAGCACGTCAGAGGTATAAGCCAATACGTGACGGGCCACCAGCTATTGACTAAAAGGGACGTCGATGAGGAAGCTCACCCCGACACCCAACTGAGCCTGTCAGTGACAATATCCGTGCAGTCCGGTCCGTTCGTCTATGAGTATCGCATGGCGGGCCTAGGGGGTTGGTAAAAGTCAGACCCCCAAAAGCGGTACAAGTCGTGTCGGAGTGTAGCCCAGAACACCCTGAGATACTACTGGAATACCTACCAGTAAATCTCCTGCCTTGGCCAAGGTCTTTGTGTAATGGCTCTCCTAGACACAGCGCGACCTCACCCCCAATACCGGGAGAGACGAACCCCCGAAGATCCGCTCACTGCCTCCATGTGGCTCGGGACTGTACCCAACTAAAACCTGTTTGCACGACTCCTTTGAGCCGTGGTAGGGTAATAATCAAAGTACAGTGGGAACTCACACGAGACAAATGACGATCCCCAGGTCGATGAACTAACCTGCACACATGTCACCAGGGAACTGCCATCTGACGTCTGGTATATGACCAACTAGCATGTTCCCGGCGAGTCCTGTCCGGTGTACTCATAACCCAATGAGCACCTGTATACATCTTAGGTGATCCAACTGACACCAGTGGCTTGTGAGACCGGCCACCGCCCCTCGTCGGGGTCTCGACTGTATACACTAGTCTACTAATGGAGTATCGATGCCCAGTCTCGAAACTCCCACGACTAGGGACCTTTTAAGGATGTGCTTATAGACTCCAGCTCTCACTTATATGATCGCCCTCATACTGCTGGCAGTCAAGCAAGAATCCTAGGGGCTCTATCAACGTGCAATAGAGACATGTCAGGTCACCTAAAGCAGTACACGATGATAAAGGTAAACCAGATAGCATACTATCATCTCGAGCAAGACTGTCCTACCGGGATAGGTCCTCCCTCAATCATTGCAATCACGTGCCTGTGATCCAATAATTGACTCTGAGGGCACTATCTCCAACAGTCTAGCGTAGGGAGCTACAAAGGTTGTACTCTCTAAAACCCTAGTTTTCTTTTCATATGTTGATGTGAAATTTTTGAAACCCTAATCGATTCTAGGAACGATTCTTTGTTAGTTAACTTAGCACCCTAAAGACTCCACTTTTGGTTCATGTGATACTTCCAAACCCTTCATGTGGTGCTAGGCTAACCTTTCATTGGTATCAGAGACGACCTAGAACATTAGGCGACACCTTTATGAAGTTAAAACTCCGATCGAACCGAAAATACGGATTTTTGGGTGCTCTCTGGACTTTTTTCAAAATCTGGTTATTTTCAGAATTAAAAATATTTAAAAAATTCAGCAGGTAAAAATAAGAATTACGGTATAAAAACTTTTCCATTAACAGTATTTTTGGTCGCGGAAACGCGGCCTAAGCTTGCTTAGGCGGCGGTTCCGCGGACGTACTCCTCCATCACTGTATAATTTTTATGCTGTAATGATTATTTCTGCTATTATAATTTTTAGGGTATTTTTAATCTGTATTTAGTTATGAAAAATTCTGGAGATGGTTTTGGACTCGTCGATTCGATCGGAATTTAGATTTCGTGACTTTTCCGGGTAAATTAGAAAGTAGTGAAGTGTTTGAACGAGTATCATTTGCTCACTTTTCACGGGGTTTAAATCCTTCGGAGGTTCGTGCAAGTTTATTTGTGGTGGACCCTCTAGAAGACAACAAACCTTAACTCGATTATGTGACCGTCTTGAACTGCTTTTTGAACCTTAGAGTTTGGGGCAGTACGGCGTGCCACATGTGAGGCGTTGGCTTGACCCTTCTACGGCTGGACCGCTACCACTGTGTCACACTCCGGGTTTTTGAACTCCGCTCAAGTGTTGAGCTTTAGTGAATCTTGGGTATTTGATCGTTCGTTCGAAAACTTTAATGCTGTTTAATTATCTGGAATGTGATGCAATGTGTGGAATTCGTATTATAGGACATGAAATACGAGGTATGTGATACTTCGCATTTACGATGTCTAAAGAAAATGTGGATTACAGATATTGCAGTTTTACACTTTCTTTTCTGTGACCGTAAGTGTTGTATGTCGATATCGCCGGTTTCGTTGCTATACGTCAACGACAATTGGGGTATGCATACATACTTACGTTGATGATATGTGATATTATGTGTTGCTCAGATATGATGTGCAGGATTGTCGCGATTGAATAGCCGGGGGTTTTATGTGAGATGAGAGTTTTATATTTTCATTCATGTAATTCAAATGTATTGTAATATTCTTTTATTTAGGGCACTTCCGGGTTGAGGTCGATGCCACCTATGATGTATATTATTTACTTTTCCGCATTAGGATGGACCCAAGGAGGGGAGCACAGGTGACGGGTTCTGGGGTTCAGTGGGAGGCCATCTCGAGGAGTCGAGACCGGGTCTCCTAAACTCCAGAATTGGTAGGGTCGCTTGCCGCTCTCATAGGGGTCCAGGGTGTGGGCTTGGCTATTCATCGCGACTGTGGAATCCGTATTTTCTATTGTTGGCTAAATACTAAATACGGACGTCCTAGTATATCCCACATTATATCTATGTTTCTGCTGCGATATCTATGATGTGATCATTAGATATGTTCTGTAATGGATACAGTATATAGTATATATGATATATTATATAGGCGTTATTTATGTTTTACACCCGCACTAGTCCTGCCCTGCTCTGCCGTTAGTTACCTAACCTAACGGTGCACGAGGGGACATCGAGGCGAATACGGATGGCATAAGTGTACGTCGTAGTTATCTGTGATGTTTAGGTAACTTAAATGATGGGACTTCATTAATGTGATTAATGAAAGAAAAGAAACCTAAAAGATGTTGTAGAATCAAATTTTAAATAAAAAGGGTAGCTACAGTTTTGCTTTGCATAGCGGTATATATGATATACCCTACACCTTATTCGATAAGGAAAGAGCGGAGATCCCTTCACCGGGAGTGACCACTTTAGCGAAACTGGCAGATGCTACAACACTCGGTTTGACTTTTGACGGCTTTTGAAGTTTTACTTTGCACAGTGATATATATGATATATCCCGCACCTCATTCGACGAGGAAAGGGCCGATGATCCCTTCACCAGGAGTGACCCCTTTAGCAAAAATAGAAAAGCCTCAAAATCACTCCATTTCAAAACTTCACTTGATTCTACAACGATATCAAGTTCATTACGCAATAGGTTTTCAGAAAAACCTGTCGTGGCCCTCCGTCATTTCAGATAAGAACTGTTTAGTATTCATGCTGCGTTTTTTGGCCTTTGTCAAGGCGTAGTGTACGGTAGCTAAATTATCTGCTTATGCATATGATGCAGATTGTTTTGGGGTAGTCGTACGACCTTGTTGGCCTTTGTCAAAGGTCGTGCGGGTGGGTTTGATTCAATCAAGAAATGACGGGTTGAACTTGACTGACATCCTATGATTTGTTGGCCTTTGTCAAGGTCATAGGGGTTAGGGGCAAAATATTATCGGGAATTTCAAGTGTTGAAATTTGCAATGAGATTGCATACCTTCTATGAGATAGTTGGATCCCGATACCCACTGCGAGTAATTGTTACTCCTGGGAGAGTTTTACACAGGACAATTAGCCGATCAAGTAGGTGTCTAGAAAGGTGTCAACGGGGTTATGCCTCTAGGAAAACGAGGTTTACTTTAATTAGGTCCGTGCGAAAGCACGGGGAACCTCCCTCAAAGTACCGACACTGGCCTGGCTGAAAGATCGGCGAAGTTGTAGGGTGTAATTAATCCCGGCTAGTCTTTCCTTTTAGGGTTTGAAGGAAGATTTGATAAAAAACAGTGGGAGCTATCCTGATTAGATAAGATAATAACAAATCTGATCTTGCAAGAGCATACGCTAAAGTGTTTTCTTCTCTCTCTCTCCACGTAGCGACCATGTCATGCCTTAATTAAGATAATAATATGGATGTATTGACCGAACCCACATGTTATACTGTGCTGGGAAACGTTGGTCCCGTTCTTTCTTATAAGAGTTATAGGACTGAACAGGACATAGGGGAATACAGGGATTCCCATGCCACCCGAATGAAGAAAGTACATGTTGATGCATTTTCTTCGGGTGTGTTCGTTACAGAGAACTGTTTCTCCATTTGCCCTACGTCCTGGGTATTAGATACCGGGTCAGGATCCCACATATGTAATTAGTTACATGGGCTTAGAAAAGGTAGAGAACTTGGAGAAGGTGATAAAGACATAAGAGTTGGAAATGGTGCAATTGTTGCAGCTAAGACTGTCGGGGAATATCACCTTGCATTACCAACTGGTAATACATTGGTTCTGAACGAATGCTATTACATGCCGAACCTGATATGCAACATTATATCAGTTTCTTTGTTGAGTAAAGAGGGATATAATTTTGTATTACAGGATAATGTTATGAACATTTTCCGTAACCAAAAGTTGGTTGGATCAGGCACGTTATGCAATGGCATTTATGTTCTAAATCAATCAACAGTTCTAAGCATAACAAACACACACAAGAGGAAGAGTTCAGAACTGAACGAATCCTTCTTATGGCATTGTAGACTGGGTCACATCAATGCGACACGACTAGCTAAGTTGCATAAAGATGGATATTTGAATCCGTTTGAATTATCATCTTATGACACTTTCCAGTCATGTCTCAAAGGCAAGATGACCAAAACTCCGTTTACGGGACACGGAGAAAGAGTTACCGAACTCTTGGGACTGATACATAGCGATGTATGCGGTCCCATGTCTACACATGCCAGGGATGGTTCTTCGTACTTCATTACATTCACTGACGATCTCTCTAGATTCGGATATGTGTTCCTGATGAAACACAAATCAGAAGCTTTTGAGAAATTTAGAGAATATAAACAAGAAGTCGAAAACCAAACCGGAAAAAGTATTAAAATCTTTCGATCTGATCGAGGAGGTGAATACTTGAGCAATGAATTCCTGGACTTCCTAAAAGAGAATGGGATTCTCTCTCAGCTGACTCCTCCATATACACCACAGCACAACGGTGTATCGGAACGGAAGAACCGCACCCTATTAGATATGGTGCGCTCTATGATGAGCACAGCTGAGTTACCTATTTCCTTCTGGGGATATGCACTGGAAACAGCCGCATACCTATTGAATCAAGTTCCAACTAAATCTGTACCTACCACACCATATGAGATATGGAGTGGGAAGAGACCATGTCTTAAACGAGTTAAGATATGGGGTTGTCCGGCCTATGTCAAGAGGCAAAATCCGGACAAACTCGAGGCGCGGTCAGTTATATGCAAGTTTGTGGGATATCCCAAACATTCACATGGATATCTTTTCTACCAAGCAGAGGAACAAAAAGTATTTGTTTCTCGACATGCCACCTTTTTGGAAAAGGAATTTCTTGCAAAAGAAATTAGTGGCGATAAGGTAGAACTGGAAGAAATTCCGGCTACACAAACTCAAACTGAAGATTTAGTGGAACCAGAGGATTCAGTAGCTCCCAACGAACCTCAGCCTCTCCGACGATCTAGTAGGGTTCCTCGCCAACCTGAGAGATACTACGGTTTTCTCATGGATGGTGGGAGCGAGGATTGCATCATGGAGGATGATGACCCAACTAGCTTCGAGCAGGCCATCTCGAGTAGGGACCCAGTGAAATGGCTGGATGCTATGCGATCCGAGATGGAATCCATGTACACCAACAAAGTATGGACTTTGGATGTTGCTCCTAAAGGGGTAAAACCCATTGGGAGCAAGTGGATCTTCAAGAGAAAAATTGATGTAGATGGGAAAGTTGAGACTTTCAAAGCTAGACTTGTTGCAAAGGGTTTTCGTCAAAGACCAGGTGTGGACTATGACGAAACCTTTTCTCCAGTGGCTATGCTTAAATCCATCCGGATCATGCTTGCAATCGCTGCATATCATGATTACAAAATCTGGCAAATGGATGTTAAGACCGCCTTTCTAAACGGTGATTTAGAAGAGTGCGTGTACATGACTCAGCCAGAGGGCTTCGTAGATAGTGGGAGCAGCGGGAAGGTGTGCAAGCTGCTTAAATCCATTTATGGATTAAAGCAAGCATCGCGGAGTTGGAACATCTGCTTTGACATCGTTATCAAAGAGTTTGATTTCGTCAAAAACCCAGATGAACCTTGTATCTACAAGAAGGTGGCAGAGAGTAAGGTTGTCTTCCTCGTATTGTACGTGGACGATATACTCTTGATAGGAAATGACATTCCTATGCTGCAATCGGTCAAGCTCTTCTTATCACAAAGATTCTCAATGAAAGATCTTGGTGATGCCTCCTGCATATTGGGAATCAGGATCTATAGAGATAGATCCAAACGGATATTGGGATTGTCCCAGTCCAGGTACATTGACACCATACTAAAGAGGTTTAGTATGGAAGAATCCAAGTGTGGAAACTTACCCACGATCTCTGGAGTCACTCTCTCCAAAGAGATGTCTCCTAAGACTGATTTGGAGAGAGCTCGCATGCAAGGGATACCCTATGCTTCGGCTGTAGGCTCTATCATGTACGCCATGCTATGTACCAGACCCGATGTAGCATACTCACTAAGTGTAGTGAGTAGGTATCAAGCTGATCCTGGAGAGAGTCACTGGACAGCTGTGAAGAGCATTCTCAAGTACTTACGAAGGACTAAAGAGATGCTCTTGGTGTATGGTAACGGAGAACTCCAAGTGGAGTCCTTTACCGATTCGAGCTTCCAGAGTGATAAGGACGACTCTAAGTCACAGTCGGGATTTGTCTTTACCCTTTACGGAGGGGCGGTTAGCTGGAAGAGTTCCAAGCAGGAAACCGTAGCAGACTCGACGATAGAGGCTGAATACATCGCTGCCAACGATGCTGCCAAAGAGGCTGTCTGGATCAAGAAGTTCATTACTGAACTTGGAGTGGTTCCATCCATTGAGCATCCAATACCTTTGTATTGCGATAACAATGGAGCGGTGGCTTTGGCCAAGGAACCTAGGTCCCATCAGCGATCCAGGCATATTCTGAGGCGGTATCACCTGATCCAGGAGATAGTTGATCGCCGGGAGATCGAGGTCAGGAGGGTTGACACGAATAACAACACAGCGGATCTACTCACGAAGGCCATTCCCCAGATACAGTTTGAGAGACTCTTCGGGATGCTCGGTATGCGATACTACAGTAGCTGGCCCTAGTGCAAGTGGGAGATTGTTAGTTGTATGTATGCCCTAGAGGCCAGTATTGTACAGATTATGTATATTATATTGGATGCTTGGACATATATAGAGATGACTTTCTTTTTCGATATGATAGTATGCTATCTGGTTGCTCTTTATCTTAACATGTATACTAGTCTCTTTAAACTTTCTTATAGTTACATGTTGGTAAAGCCCTTAGGATGTGTACTTGACTACCTGGACTATGATGCAGATCATACTAGTGGGGACATGGTAGTCCATAAGTACATCCTTCAAGGTCCCTAGTCGTAGGTGTATCGAGACGGGGCATCGATATACCAGTGTAGACTAGCGTATACGCTTCTCGACCCATGAGATGGGCGATGGATGAGCCCATATCCATTAGTGTTTGACATCAGAGATGGTATACGGGTGCTCAGCGGAGAGGGTACACTGGACGGACTCGCCGAGAACTCCCAGATGGTATTATACCTCACGTCAGATGGCAGTTCTCAGGTGACACTTGTATATGTTAGTCTGTAGACCCGAGATCGTCATAGAGTCTTGTGTGATTCCCACCGTGCTTTGATCTCCACCTTACCACGTCCATGAGGGCGTGCAAAACGGTGGATTTTGGGTACAGTCCCGAGTCACATGGAGGCAATGAGCGATAGGAGGGGTTTTATCTCTCCCGGTATTGGGGGTTGATGTTGCGCTGTGCTCGATTGGCCGTAACAGGGAAGTCCCTGGCCAGGGCTGATTCAGAGATTTGCTGGTAAGTGTTATCAGTAGTTTCTCGACCCGTTATGAGCCTAACATCGGCACGACTTATCGGTTATTGGGGTCTGACGTTTACCACCCCTAGACTTGATATGTGACATATCAGACGAGGAGACCGGACTGTACGGGAAGTGTTTCCGATCGGCTCGACGGGAGTTGTAGCAGGTTCGCTTGTTCTCTTCTGATCGCTCAATACCCGGGTGGCCGTTACGTTTAGCTGACCGCTTGCGGCTTGGGGGTGTTTGATATGATCATCACCCACTGCCGGCGTATTGACGAGTCTCAGAGTCCTACAATGGAGTTTCCTAGTCCAGGCGAAACGTTGTGGTGCGCGTATGCGATATGCGCATGGAGCCGATTAAAATGCGCGTATAGGATACCGTATATTGATCGGGCGGCTAGCTTTTGGTAGGGGTCATATGTGATATGGCCGGATTGATAAATCAAGTGTTGATTTATCATTTAACCATTAGCTTCTCACTTGAAATCTTTTCTTGAGTTAGTTGGATGTATGCATGCATGTATGCCTTCTTTTTGATTTATGCTCATATGGATATACATATACACATACATACATACATACATCTTTTATGGTTGATTATACATGGAATATGATGGCAATGTAAGACTTACACCATGGTTTTAATATGAATTATTATTGTATTTATACTAAAACATAAAAGGAAAGAAAAAGGTTCATTATTGTTTTGTTCTACACTCTTCTTTTGACCTAACCATTCTCACCCACCTTTTAACCTTAGGTAAAGTTTCCTTTTGTGTTTTAACTCTAGTACAATAATGATTCAACCATGGTTTGAAATGATAGATAGAAAATATATATTGATATATTTTTCTATTTTCAAAATGAGGTTGAACTTATCATCTTCTTCAAAAAGCCATCATCTTCATCAACCTCTCTCTTTTTGCTCTCTAGTTCTTAGTAGTGAGCAACATACTCATCAAGATTGGATTTTGAAGTGAGAAAGAGAACCACAACACCATTCTACACAAGTCTAGCCCACTTGATTAGAGTGTTAGCTTTATTTCGTTCACTTGATCGGATAAAGTTGTAAGCTTGGACAAAGCGGACTCCGGGTGGATCATCGGTGACGTCGAGGAGTTCAAGCGGAGCTTTTTCAAACCCTAAGTAGCCGAGGAGTCTAGCGTAGGGAGCTACAAAGGTTGTACTCTCTAAAACCCTAGTTTTCTTTTCATATGTTGATGTGAAATTTTTGAAACCCTAATCGATTCTAGGAACGATTCTTTGTTAGTTAACTTAGCACCCTAAAGACTCCACTTTTGGTTCATGTGATACTTCCAGACCCTTCATGTGGTGCTAGGCTAACCTTTCAGGTGCGTGTCGGTGGAGTCAGGTTGTTGACCCGGTTTTCTTAGGGTAGTTTTGTAATTCTAGATATGGATCTGATGTAAACCCGAAGGTTTCTATTCTCTATAAATAGGAACCCTACATCTTTTTTTGGGGCATGCCTCTTTTTATTTATCTAGTTTAGAATTTTTATTCCCTGTAATTGTCGAAGAGTGCATCAAATAAAAAAAATAAGTTTCTTTTCTGCCCTAGTTATTTCTCTAGAAATTTTATTTCTCTGCCGTAGTTATTTATCTGCAATTTTTTATCTGCTGTAATTGTTAAATTAAAACCATAAAAAAATGAACTCGTTTATCAATTCCCTAATGAGTGAGTAGTTCCTCACTTGTTAGGGTTAGGTTTTGGGAAGGTTTGAGAGATGAAAATCTCTCATCCCTTTCTTGCCCGTTATACATTTTAAAGTAGGACTCTATGCATACATACACACACCGCTCACTACGGCACCCTATCCCACGAGATAGCGGTGATACCATAGTTAAAGACCGGTTGTGTATGATTTCCATGGAGGTTAGGGCTAAGAGTTAAGAAAGGACGGACAAGGACCAAAGGGAAGAAACCTAGTTTCTTCCCGATAGTGCTAATCCCCTTTGTTAACTATTACCTTAACAACTAAAAGTTCTTAATTAGGGCAAAGAAAGCGGTGAGAAATAATCGACTTTCCAAACTAACCTAATCCTAACCCTAGCAAGGTTTTAATCCTATTCAAATTCAACTTTAGTTTTTATTAAAAATCAAACCTACCATAATAGGAATTGACTCATTAGAACAACTAGAAAATACACGTAATCCCTATGGACCGACCCGTACTCAACCGGCTAGCTACCAAGCGACACCGTTCTTGATTGCGGTTAATTCTTTGATTTCGAAAACGCACGTACGCAAAAACTACGTATCAATCAAATGGCGCCGTTGCCGGGGATGGCGTAGTTATTTTCTTTTTCGTAATTTCGGGTTAATTAAAAAAAATGAAAAATCATAAAAACTGAAAAATATAAAAAAAATTATCATCTTGTTATTTTTTGAAGGGTTTTCGTGTGAATTGTGCAGGATCGGAGAGACGAACAGATTCAAGTCTGGAAAAGTCCAGAGAGCAAAACAGCAAACTGCAGATCTGAACAAACAGAGGAGAACCACAACAGAGAAACAGAAAAAGTTTGGAGGCCTGGATCAATTGTTCAACCGCGGAACCGCCGCGAAACTGCGCTTTTGACCGTGGATCCGCCGCGGTATGGTGACGTCAGCTATCCAAATCTTCTCTGTAAGTACACTTTTCCTCTCTTCTGCCTTCTGTAGTCCTCTAAAAATTTTCCTGCAGGGTTCTTTGCGCAAAAACTTCTCCCCCTTCTCCAATAACTTGATCTTGTGCAAAATTCTTTGCGCCGCAATAAAAAAAAGAAATTTTTTGGCAAGTGTGTTTTGTGTCTTTACTGCTTTGCATCTTTAAAATGGACTTTTAAGGGGCTTTAACACCAATCCAGATTGGGTGGGGATTTCATTACCCTTCCTAGGACCCCAAAAATCACAAAAAGCATTCGCATCAACCATCGAGTTAATTAAAAAAGATTACACTCAGCTTATAAGGACGGTCGTGCTCATTAGGACAAATGAATAGTTGTAGGCATCGGTCGTTTATCTAAACCAGACTTTGTGGTACCTAGGCTAGACAAGTGGGAAAGGTAATTTTAAAAGGCCTGTCTCACGGTGATTCGTGAGCGGATCCCTCCTTTCTTTACTTATGCTTACCTGGCCACAATTGGCAGTGAAAAGGCGATTTGAGGATCTCACAACTTGCCCTTTGGAACAGTTAGGAGCAGTCTAGTTGACCTAGGAGACCCTAGCTCTAGGCTTGATTGTGCATATTGTGATTGCTTGAATGTGTGACTAAGCTTCTTATAAAAATCTTTTGCAAAAACTCCTTATAAAAAAAACACAAAACAGAAAATTTTACAAAAAGACTTGCCAATTTTGTCGCTAGAAACCCACTTGCACCCCATTTCCTCTCATTGACGTTTTCTTACCTCCACCTTCTATTTTTACTTTTTTGACTGCACTACACCTCTTTAGTGAATGTCCAGTTGGACTAGGGACACTAGCGCCCGTTTAGTCCGTGTCTCGTTAGTACCGACTGACGACGCTTTCGACTCCGAAGTCGAAATTCCCTCCACTTCTTTACCTTCATCTTCATATTCATCATCTTCTAAGGAGATGTCGGGATTCAATCCTAACAACCCCTTACATGCGAGACTGATTCCACCTCCACTATGTACGAATAACCCACCACACCCTCCTGTCGAAGCGTCCCAACGAATCGCGCTCCAGGATTTTTGCTATCCTATCCGCACCGCTTTACCCACTTGTCTTTCACTTCCACCGGCTAATGGGGATAATTTTGAAATTAAACCCCACTTCATCAATATGTTGCCCAAATTTCACGAGCTAGAATCCGAAGATGCCTACATCTTCATTAACAAATTCCAGAATGTTTGCGCACTGATGAAGACCACACAACTTTCTGATGATGCTATAAGTCTACATGTCATTCCATTCACCTTATGTGATCTAGCCGAAAAATGGTTATATAGCACAGCATCACACTCCATAAAAAATTGGGAAGAGTTTGTTAAGGCTTTTCTAAAAATGTTTTACCCACACCACAAGACCGCGAGAATTCGCAACGAAATTATTCAATTTTCCCAGCTTCCTTCCGAACCTTTTTGGAAGTGTTTTGAAAGATTTAAGGACCTCCTTGTTCAGTGCCCTCACCACGGTATCGAGAATTGGCAACTTTGCCAAACTTTATACGAAGGACTGAACCCAGCAACTAAGCAGTTGTTGGAAACCATTTGTCAAGGTCACTTTCTTACAAAATCTAGTGAGGAAGCTTGGCAATTTCTCGACGATCTTGCTGAACAAACACTTCAGTGGGAAAGCACTAAGACCACCCCATCTACTTCATCAGGTCAGTCTAGGGCAGGCATACATCAACTTGATATGTCGATTGCAATGAAGGCCGAAATGGCTGCACTCACGAAAAAACTTGAAGCAATTGAGAGCAAATTCTCATCGCCTTCTCCTGCTCCAGCTTTACCCCCACGCACAGTTTGCGCGTGTTGTTCGGATCCGTCCCATCTTACTGAAGAGTGTCCTTACAATCCACCTGTTCAAGGACAAGATCAAGTCAATGCTTCCTTTCAGCAAAGACAAAGAAATGATCCATACTCTTCAACTTACAATCCTGGTTGGAGGAGCCACCCAAATTTTACTTGGAATCAAAATCAACAAAAATTCCAAGGCAACAACAACTTTCAAAGGCCTCCTCCACAACAACAAGCCCCTCAACAAACTTGTAAGTGCACGGCGGCACCCCGGCCGTCAATCTGACGGCCAAATGCGGAAGCGGTGATAAACTTTAATTTTGCGGACTTAGCAAACCGGCACCACCGCGCACTAAACACCCGGATCGTAACCATTAACAAGTCTAAGCTAACAAGAGGAAGGGAAGAGATATACCGACTGATCCGAGTCCTCCGGTATTTATCTCCACTCCGATCTCCTCGCGGGATCTTTGTCCGTCTCCTCCTCGTCGGAAAGGGCACCACGAAGCCGGGTACTTATACGGGCTCCCACCTCAATACCGAGGCAAATCGGGCATGAAGCTGGCAAGTCGACGTGCCCAAGATTTGCTGTAGAATGTAGTGTAGAATCATAGTCTCTATTGGGGTGGTGAAGTTGCCATGGAGGGAGAAGGAAATCATGAACTTTGGAGAGGGATTTTGGTGGCAAGAAAAATGAGATGAATGATAAATTTCCAACACCCAAATCAAATGAACCATTCTCACATTCTCCTCTAATGTGGCCGGCCAATCTCCTATGAGAAATGGTGGGAGGAAACAAAGTATATCACAAGAGGGAGGTGAGTGTAGGAGATAGAAATGGTGACCACATCATAAAGCAAAGAAACATCAACCATGCTTATCACATCAAATCTCATTTAATGCACCATCATGGATGAAAGATGCTAAACATATCATAATGAATATATTTGCAAGAAACCCCTTTCCACAAATGTTATTTGCACAATTGCAAATAACCCCCTCCATCGGAAAAGTCCGGCGGGGAAAGAACAAAGGAAAACCGGCCGGAACGGAATGAAAACTGGCAACTCCAGAAAACTGGTCCCGTAATAAATTACAGGAAAAACCCCTATACTGTGCATACACACCCGCATCTGTATTCCGTCCGGATACAAATGCAATGAGACAAAATCTACACTGTACTAAACTAGGACCGGCTTAAGCCAAAGCCGGCTAGTAATATCCGTCCGATCCTGATGCGTGCAATACCGCACGTATCAGATCGAACCCTGCCATATCTCCATACAGCCTCTACAGCGTTTCGCCCGAAAGCTTGAGTAACTGAAAGTGTTGTGGACTCTAAAGACTCGTCAATACTATGGCTATGGATTTAACCACTAGCACGTCAGAGGTATAAGCCAATACGTGACGGGCCACCAGCTATTGACTAAAAGGGACGTCGATGAGTGAACTCATCCTGACACCCTACTGAGCCTGTCAGTGACAATATCCGTACAGTCCGGTCCGTTCGTCTATGAGCATCGCATGGCGGGCCTAGGGGGTCGGTAAAAGTCAGACCCCCAAAAGCGGTACAAGTCGTGTCGGAGTGTAGCCCAGAACACCCTGAGATACTACTGGAATACCTACCAGTAAATCTCCTGCCTTGGCCAAGGTCTTCGTGTAATGGCTCTCCTAGACACGGCGCGACCTCACCCCCAATACCGGGAGAGACGAACCCGTGAAGATCCGCTCACTGCCTCCATGTGGCTCGGGACTGTACCCAACTAAAACCTGTTTGCACGACTCCTTTGAGCCGTGGTAGGGTAGTAATCAAAGTATAGTGGGAACTCACACGAGACAAATGACGATCCCCAGGTCGATGAACTAACCTGTACACATGTCACCAGGGAACTGCTATCTGACGTCAGGTATAAGACCAACTAGCATGTTCCCGGCGAGTCCTGTCCAGTGTACTCATAACCCAAAGAGCACCCGTATACATCTTAGGTGAACCAACTGACACCAGAGGCTTGTGAGACCGGCCACCGCCCCTCGTCGGGGTCTCGACTGTATACACTAGTCTACTCTGGAGTATCGATGCCCTATCTCGAAACTCCCACGACTAGGGACCTTTTAAGGATGTGCTTATAGACTACCAGCTCCCACGTATATGATCGCCCTCATACTGCCGGTAGTCAAGCAAGAATCCTAGGGGCTCTATCAACGTGCAATAGCGACCTGTCATGTCACCTAAAGCAGTACACGATGATAAAGGTAAACCAGATAGCGTACTATCATTTCGAGTAAGATTGTCCTCCCGGGATAGGTCCTCCCTCAATCATTGCAATCACGTGCCTGTGACCCAATAATTGACTCTGAGGGCACTATCTCCAACAAAACTCAATATCAACAACCTTTCCAACCCCAACCTTACCCAAACCAAATGAACAATTTTGTGCCCAACAGCTCTTATCCTCAAAACAATTTTGTTCAGCCGAATAACGATAAGGTTTCCTCGCTAGAACGAAGTTTGGATGCGTTTTTAAAACAATCTACACAATCCTCAGCAAGGTTGGAGACTTCCATTCAGTCTTTGGTGCAACACAGTGCTTCACATGATCATAGCGTCAAATCAATTAAGGCCCAAATTGCACAACTAAATGCTGTGTTAAGCGAGCAAGAAAAGGGAAAGCTTCCGTCTCAACCATTGCCAAATCCCGGTCACACACACAACGCACATGTTGCTTATGAACAACAAAATCATAATGTAAATGCTGTGACCACGTTGAGATCTGGAAGAGTGTTGCACAATAATGTGGGTATTAGTGATGAAACCTCGGCCGCCGCTTCTTCTTCTTTATCTTCCGTCGCTTCTTCTTCTTCATCTTCTTCCGCTTCTTCTTCTTCATCTTCTTCCGCTTCATCTTCTTCATCTTCTTCTTCAGAGCATGTTCTTCATTCTTCATAGGGCTCTACTTCTTCTAATTCGAACGGACCCACATCTCACTTCACGAAAACACCAACACTGGGATCCGTTCCAACTCCGCAATCTACTCCACAAACATTGGACTCAACAAATTTTCAAAATGTTCCATTTCCAAACAGGTTGAGATCCAATAAACCTACTCCCCAAATGGAGAAGATTGTGGAGTTATTCAAACAGGTTAGCATTAACATACCTCTCTTGGATGCAATCCAGCAAGTCCCTTCTTACGCTAAAATCTTAAAGGACTTATGCACCAAGAAGAGGAAGTCATAGGTACCCAAGAAAGTTTTCGTGGCTAGTGCTGTAAGTGATGCTCTTATCCAATCTTTACCCCAAAAACATAAGGACCCTGGCTGTCCTACAATTTCAATAACAATTGGGGATAAGAACATCAATCACGCACTTTTAGATCTTTGTGCTAGTGTTAATTTTCTACCCTATTCTGTATATGAAGAATTAGGCGTTGGAGAGATTAAACCCACACATTGCACTCTCCAAATTGTTAGTGTATATGCCCTAGGGGCCATTATTGTATCATACTAGGTTGTATATTACTTAATGGAAGCTTGGGATATTCACAGTTGTATATAACAATCTTGCTAAACATGGTAGTATGCTACTTGGTTTAAGTCTACTTTAATATGTGCATATGTTTCTTGTAACGTATCACTTATACATATTAGTAGAGCCCATAGGATCTTTGCTTGATTACCAGCGTCGTGATGGCAGTCACACTAGTGGGGGCTGGGTAGTCTGTAAGAAACATCCTATACAGGTCCCTGGTCGTTGGATTATCGAGATAGGGCATCGATATTCCAGAGTAGACTAAGTGTATTCGCTTCTCATCCCAGTTGGGGAGATGGTCTGTCCCACAGCCATCAGTACGTCGTACTAGAGATAGTATACAGGTGCTCGTTAGGTTACGGGTACACCGGACAGGACTCGCCGAGGAACTGATTGGTTGGTATTATACCCATCGTCAGTTAACAGTTCCCGGGTGACATGAGTACAGCATAGTCCGCAGAAATGACACTGCTACTTCGCCTCGAGTGTGTCCCACTGTTCTTAGATTGCTACCCTACCACGGCTCAAAGGAGTCGTGCAAACAGGTAGCAGTTGGGTGCAGTCCCGAGCACTTGGAGGCAGTGGCAGTTAGATAGGATTCGTCTCTCCCGGTATTGGGAGTTGATATCGCACTGTGTCAGAGAGCCATTACGCAAAGTCCCTGGCCAGGGCAAGCGAGATATACTGGTAGGTTCCAGTAGCTTCTCAGGGTGTAATGGGCTTCGCTCCGACACGACTTATACAGCTATTAGGGGACTGACGCTTGCCGCCCCCTAGGCTTGATATGCGATAGTCTTAAACGAATAGACCAGACTATACGGAGATTGTCACATCAGGCTCAGTATGGGTTCGGATGGTTTTCCTCATCGGCCTTCTTATCGACATCTACCTGGGGACCGTTACGTACAGCTAGTGCCGCTTGCGGTCTATGGTTAAACCCACTGCCAGCGTAGTGTCGAGTCTTTAGAGTCCTACACAGAGAGTTTCCCTGCTCCAGGAGAAACGATATAGAGGTCGTATGGTTTTACGACAAGGGTTCGGACGCATACGTGTGTTTACGCACGTACGACGTTCGGACAGTTTTTACTAGTCGGCTTTGGTTTAAGCCAGTTTCTAGTATCGGGTTATTGGATTTATACAGTCTAAAGTTTTTCCGTGTTTTCACGGATTGGAGGGGCGTTCTCGTAATTTGTCGGGAAGCTTCTAGAAGAGTGGTGACTTGGGGGGTAAGGTGGCATTGCATTAATGAAATTTGTGACTCATTTGTGTGATTCACTATGTCATTAATGCATCATTTATTGCTTAATGGCTCACATAGTGAATCACTCATATTGGATTAATGAAGCATGGTGAATAATCATTTATATTCATTTATTTGATAATTCATTATGTTTCATATATTCAAGTGAGAAGCTTTTTCATTATCATTATCATCTTCACCTTCTCTCTCCTTAAGCTCACTCTCTCTTGAAACCCTAACCCTAACCTCTCATGTGTTGAGATCAAGGGTTAGCTAGACTAATACATCCATAACCTCACTCTATATCCCCTAGGTAGCTTAGATTAGCACTTTGAGCAACCTAGTTATCTCAAGTTAGAGATAAAGCTTGGCGTAGGGGCTCTCGGGTGGATCATCTTTGATTCGAGGAGGCCGTTGAGGTGCCGATGTTCCAAGGAGCCTACGAGGAGTGGAGGACCGCGATGAAGACCCGAAGGACAAGTAACGTGAGGTATAACTTCGTATCCGAGTAGTTAAACCTCTAGCTTATAGTTAGTAATGGTTTAGATAACGATTCATGCGCTCAAGTCCGTGTTACGAAGCTTTGATAATCGTTTTTCATATATTCCGCCTCCCCGCAAGTTCGTGGGGTGCGTGAAATGGACTTACAGTGGTATCAGAGCCAACTAAACCATTACTAGCTTGTTAGCAACTGATTAGAAGTTCGATCAACAGAAAAACACGAAAACAAAACCCTAACCCCTTTAAAGTTTCTGTTAATTTTAAAAGTGTTTGAAAAAATATCTGACATACCTTAAAATTCACAGCAGGGAAATTAATGAATACTGGGAAAATACGAGCCAGTGAGTCGGCAAAACGGCCGCGGATCAGCGGCAATAGAGTGCTTCTGCCGCGGATCCGCCGCCGAATCAATGCCGAGTTGACTCGGAGTCTCACAGTAATTCATTATTTCTGGGTTTTTATCTTCCTGTATGTTTTGTTTCTACCCAGGTTGCTTCTTTGCTGGTTGGCTTTTGTGGTAAACACGGAATACGGTTATCGATCGATGTTCTAAGATATTTGCTAATCGGGTTATTATCTGTAATGTTTAATGTGTTCGTAAACCTCCCCTAACTGCTAGTATGTCGGTTGGCAGGGGGTTGCACATTTCTGTAATGTTTACTGTTTGTGTATATGAACTGTGTTAGACTGTTGTGATGATTAGCCGGGGTTTGAGATGTGTTTAATATTCATTCATTCAATGTAAATGTAATTTGATGTAATATTCTTTTGCGGGGCACATCCAGGTTGCAGTTGTAGCCACCGTTGTATTATTTCTTTTTACTGTTTTTGCTCCTAGGATAGACCCAAGGCGGGGTACACAAACTACCGGGTACGTTGAAGTGTTTTAGTGGCCTACTCACATCTTTGAGGGAGACCGCTTCACTTCGGGTACTTGGCGGGTAGTTTGCCGTACCCGTAGGGGTCTAGGGTGAGGTAATGGCTATTCATCACAACTGTGTAATCCGTCTTTTATTGCAGGCTCAAAGAAAATGCGGATTGCTAATAAATCCAATAAAGTTCATCTGTGATATGGAATGCTTATTATTGCGTCTGACGAATGTACAATATCTATATATGATAGCTATTAGACGTCACTTATGTTTTACACCCGCGCTAGCGCAGCTCCCGCTCTGTCGTTAGTTAAGTAACCTAACGGGTGATGACGGGACCCCGTGGCGAATGCGGATGGCATAAGAGGACGTGGTATTTTCGTTATTTTTTGCAATGATAGGATAAATGATGGGATGCATTATTATAATGCAAAGAAAATAAACCATAGTTTAATCGTTGGAACAAATTTAAAAGAAACCACTCGGTTATTTTAAAAGATCGGATTTTTTAATTGCGGAGCTTTTAACCACTCTTTTTAAAAAGTATCAAGTTCCTTCGATTATATCAAGTTCACTACGTTCACGGTTTTGCCAAAACCATTCATAGCCCTCCGTCATTTCATATAGATAGTCAATAGTATTCAAGCTGTGTTTGTTGACTAAAGTCAAGGCACAGTGTTTGGTAGCTGTTGGATATTCATATGCAGCATAAATAGATGCGTTGGTTTGGGACAGTCGTATTACCTTGTTGACTAAAGTCAAGGGTATGTACGGGTGGGTTCAAATTAACCTGGATAATGACGGGTAGAACTTGACATGTGACTTATGATTTGTTGACTAAAGTCAAGGTCATAAGAGCATGGGGAAAAAATCCACATCGGGAATTTCTAAAGAAACTGAAATTTGCAGTGAGAGTATACCATTTTGGAGTTTGATGAATGTTGGTAGGATTCCTTCAACATTATCATACGATAATATTTTGGATCCCGATCCTACTGTGAGTATATACTACTTATCAGGAGATTCGTCACTTAACGATCAATGCTATAAACCAAGTAGGTGCCTAGAAAGGTGTCAGCGGGGTTACGCCCCCAGAGAAAAGAGGTTATTTAATTAAGGAACTTCGCGAAAGCGTTGGAAAACCTCCCTCGAAGTATCGACACTGACCTGGCTGAACGGTTAAGCAAGAATTGTACGGTGAGAATAGTCCTGGCTAATTCTTCTTTTATGGTTTGAGGAGGGATTCGAGAAACAGTGGGAGCCATCCTGTTTAGATAAATTAAACCACTCTAAACTTGCAAGAGTATCATGCTAATAGTATTTTCTTCTCTCTCTTAAATTGCAGCGACCTTGTGACCACACATAGGTTACATCTAGATAAAAAATTGACTGAATCTGACTTATATGACTGGCAAAGCTCTGTCCAGATGTCCATTGCCTATAACAAGCTGGACCACCCTATTACTACTCAAGATCCCGCCATCCCAGCTCCAGTTTCCACTGTCGCGGATATGGATATCCGTCAGACAAGGGAAAAAGATAAAGCGAAAGCTAAGTGCCTCATGTTAGCTTCAGTTGATGGTGTATACCAGAAGCAGCACGAGAAGATGGACTTAGTTTCCATCTTTCTCCATAACAAAGATTTATATGGAGAGCAATCTCATATCACAAGATATGAAACCTCGAACGAATTAATTCAAGCGAGGTTAGCTGACGGGTCATCTGTAGGGGACAACGTCCTTACAATGACTAGCTATATTGATGAGCTCACGGACCTGAAGACCACGTCGGAGAACGGGTCAGATACTGACCTGATTCAACAGTCTCTACCTTCTACCATGAAGGAAACCAGGGAAGTAGAAGGAAAGAGAAGGGCAAAAGTTTCGGGACTGGATATAGTAAAAGAGGGACGTTCCTATTGTTATGGGATTGGGCATAGGCAGAAAGATTGCAGGGCTTTTGAAGCCAGTAACCAGGATACGAAGCATGTTGTGGCTTCGACTTCAAGTGTGTCAGTAATAGAGAACTGTATGTCAGTTAACCCTACTTCCTGGGTATTGGATACCGGGTCAGGAACTCACATCTGTAATTCTTTACAGGCTCTGAGAAACCGTAGGGTTATCAGGATAGGTGATATGACCCTCACAGTTGCTAACGGAATGAGCATGGACGCTGAATCCGTAGGAGAATATCATCTTGGACTGACAACTGGACAGATATTGATTCTGCATAATTGTTTTTATGTACCAGGTACAACTTGTAATATCATATATGTATCCTTACTTTCTAAAGAAGGATATGATTTTACATTCGTAAGTGATGTAGTTCACATCCACCTAAATCAAGTTATGATTGGGTCAGGTACATTAAAAAACGGGATATACGTATTAAATCAAGCTCAGATTTTCAATATCCAGAACACACTTAAAAGAAAGTCTCCGGAAATAAATCAGGCTTTCTTATGGCATTGTAGACTTGGTCACATCAATGAGAGAAGGTTGACTAAGTTACATAGAGAAGGGTATTTGAATCCGTTCGAATATCAATCTTATGCTACTTATGAATCTTGTCTCAAAGGAAAGATGACAAAGACTCCGTTCACTGGACACGGAGTAAGAGCAAGCGAGCTCTTGGGACTCGTACACAGTGACGTGTGCGGTCCAATGACTACACATGCGCGAAGTGGTTATTCCTACTTCATTACTTTTACGGATGATTTCTCTAGGTATGGATATTTCTTCTTAATGAAGCATAAATCCGAGGCCTTTGAGAAATTCCAAGAATACAAGAATGAAGTGGAAAAACAAACAGGCAAGAGTATAAAGACACTAAGATCTGATCGAGGTGGTGAATACTTAAGTGCCGAGTTCCTGGGTTACTTAAAAGAGAATGGAATTCTCTCTAAGCTTACTCCTCCATACACACCACAACACAACGGTGTATCGGAAAGGAGGAATCGAACCCTATTAGATATGGTCCGTTCCATGATGAGTAACACTGAGTTACCGCAATCATTCTGGGGATATGCACTAGAATCAGCTGCATATCTTTTGAACCGAGTTCCAACCAAGACTGTGCCTACCACACCATATCAGATGTGGAGTGGGAAGAAACCCTGTCTTAAGTATATTAAGACATGGGGATGTCCAGCATTTATAAAGAAGCAGCATGCGGACAAGCTCGAGGCACGCTCAGTACAGTGTAAGTTTGTGGGATATCCAAAGAACTCCATGGGATATTGTTTCTATTACGCAGAGGAACAAAAGGTCTTTGTTTCTCAACATGCCCGTTTCTTGGAAACTGAATTTTTGAAAAATCAGAAGAGTGGAAGCGCAATAGAACTAGAAAAAATTCCAGAGCCACAAGCTATTACTGAAACCTTGGTAGAACAAGAAGGTTCAGGAGAACAGGACATCCCAACGCCACTCCGCAGGAGTAGTAGGCAATCTCATCCGCCCGAGAGATACTACGGTTTTCGCATAGACGGGGATAGAGAGGATTGCACTATTGACTATGATGAGCTTACTAGCTTCCAGCAAGCCATTCAGAGCGGTGACTCAGTAAAATGGCTGGATCCAATGCGAACCGAAATGGAGTCCATGTACACTAACAAAGTATGGACTTTGGACGTTGCACCAGATGGGGTAAAACCCGTAGGATGCAAATGGATCTTCAAAAAGAAGATTGGTGTAGATATAGGGTTCCTAGGCACACTAATGAGGTCTCACAAGGCATCAACCATGCCAATTTCAAATTTTACAAGTGCCGAGAAACCCTAGACTAGATCGTTAACTAGAATTTTAGGCGAATCAAGCAACTAGTTAACTGCTTAACTAAGTGAACGGAAATACAACCTTTGTAGATCCGGTCCTCTACCTCCATAGCTCCGCGATGAAGTCCCCTCGCTGCGATCGTCGGATCCCGGGCTCTAGCGTCGGCTTCATCGGAGAAATGGGCGGGCTAGGTCGTCGACTTCGATGCCGAAGATGATCTACGTCGAGGAAACACAAGATCAAGCTCCAACTTCACCAAGCCATGAAACTTGTGAAGAAAACACCCTATACTACTTGGCAAGTGGTAGAGGATGAAGAAATAGGAAGCGGGTTCACTTTAGAATTGGATTTCTCACTCATTTTCACAAGTTGCCATTGATGGAGGCAAGCTTTTCTTCTTGAAGAAGAAGAAGAAGGAATATGATAAGTATATTCTAAAATAGAAAATAAATGAATACTTATCATATAGCAACCATGGTCAAGTGTATAGAATGAACTAGGGTTAAGTGGAATGGTTAGGGTTAAGCATGAAAACAAAAATGGTCACTTAGTCAAAGCTTCATGAAGCTTCAACTAGCAAACAAAGAAAGCCACCATTCATTTATTTTGCAAAATAAATAAACAAAATAAATAAATGAATAAGTAAATCAAAACCCTAACCATTACACAACCATGGTTTAATCATACACTTAACCAAGTAGGCATGTATCATCAAACATGATACAATCAAGTGCACAAAAGTATATCACATATACAACGTGCATATCAAGTGAGAAAATCCTTTTAAAGTGAACCAATACTAGTTAATGCAAAGTAATATATCAAATATATAATTATGCATTAAATCATTAAATCAATACTTGATTTAACGATCCGGTCATATCGCATATAACCGACTAATATCCAATGTATCAGCTTATCGAATCAATCCTTGATTCGATAACTAGGTTATATCACATACAACCATTCGATACATTCATCGCGAGAATAGAATACGGTATCGCATACACGCATTATTCTCGGTCCCGCACATATCCCATATGCGCTCCTATTTCGTTTCACTTGAGCCAGGAAACCTCTGTGTAGGACTCTAAAGACTCGTCAATACGCCGGCAGCAGATGATGATCACATCAAGCACCCACAAGCCGCAAGCGGTCTGCTAAACGTAACGGCCACCAGGGTATTGAGCGATCAGAAGATCGACGAGCAAGCCCGCTCACACCCCTGTGAATCCAACCAGTAACACTTACCGTACAGTCCGGTCTGATCGTCTGATATGTCGCATATCTTTCCTAGGGGTGGTAAACGTCAGACCCCAATAGCTTGATAAGTCGTGTCGATGTGAGGTCTATAACAGTTCGAGAAACTACTGGTAACACTTACCAGTAAATCTCAGCAACCCTGGCCAGGGATTTCCGGTTATAGCCAATCGAACACAGCGCAACATCAACTCCCTATACCGGGAGAGACGAATCCCCTCCCATCGCTCATTGCCTCCATGTGATTCGGGACTGTACCCAAAAGCCACCATTTTGCATGCCCTCTTGGACGTGGTAAGGTGTAAATCAAAGCACAGTGGGAATCACACAAGACTCTATGACGATCTCGGGTCTACAGACTAACCTGTACCAGTGTC
This sequence comes from Agapanthus africanus, assembly GCA_030015575.1. NCBI lineage: Eukaryota > Viridiplantae > Streptophyta > Magnoliopsida > Asparagales > Amaryllidaceae > Agapanthus > Agapanthus africanus. The sequence goes on along the minus strand of JASDDO010000031.1, from coordinate 303,710,658 downwards.
ACCAAAGAACTGCCATCTGACGTGAGGTATAATACCATCTGGGAGTTCTCGGCGAGTCCGTCCAGTGTACCCAGTCTCCACTGAGCACCCGTATATCATCTCTGATGTCAAACACCAATGGATATGGGATCATCCATCGCCCATCTGTATGGGTCGAGAAGGTATACGCTAGTCTACACTGGTATATCGATGCCCCGTCTCGATACACCCACGACTAGGGACCTTGAAGGATGTACTTATGGACTACCATGTCCCCACTAGTATGATCCGCATCATAGTCCAGGTTGTCAAGTACACATCCTAAGGGCTTTACCAACAAGTAACAGAGAGACAATCAGTGTACACGTTAAGGTAAAGAGTAACCAGATAGCATACTATCATGTCGAGCAAGAAAGTCCTCCCTATATATGTCCCAGCATCCACTACAATATACATCCTATGTACAGTAATGGCCTCTAGGGCATACATATAACTAACAGTAGATAGACAGGTTGAAACCTATAAGGCTAGACTTGTAGCAAAAGGTTTCCGTCAATGACCTGGTTTGGACTATGACGAAACCTTTTCTCCAGTGGCTATGCTTAAATCTATTTGGGTCCTTCTTGCTATTGTTGCCTTCCACGATTATGAAATCTGGCAGATGGACGTAAAGATAGTCTTTCTAAATGGTAATTTGGAAGAGAGCGTCTATATGGATCAGCCAGAGGGATTCATTCAGAGTGAGAGCAGCGGTAAAGTATGCAAGCTGCTTAAGTCCATTTATGGACTAAAGCAGGCATCGCGGAGTTGGAACATCTGTTTTGATGATGCTGTCAAAGAATTTGACTTTATCAAAAATCCAGATGAATCTTGCATATACAGTAAGATTGTAGGGAGAGTTGTAGTATTCCTCGTCTTGTACGTGGATGACATTCTCCTAATAGGAAATGATATTCCTATATTATAGTCAGTCAAAAGATTCTTGTCACATATATTCTCCATGAAAGACCTGGGTGATGCCACCTACATTCTGGGGATCCGGATCTATCGTGATAGATCAAAGAGGATGTTGGGACTTTCGCATGTAAGTGCACGGCGGCGGCCCGGCCGTCAATCCGACGCCGGAATGCGGAAACAAAACTTTTTACGAACTTGTAAACCGGCACCACCGCGCACAAAATACCCGGATCGGGCCATTAATCTAGTCCTAGCTAACTAAAGAACGGGTAGAGAGATATACCGAGCGATCCGTGTCCTTCGGTCTTCTCGTCGTCGTCCCGATCTCCCCGCGGAATCTCCGGTCTTCACCTCCTCGCCGGAAGGGCACCACGTCGCCGGCTTCTTTTACGGGCTCCCACCTCTGGACCGAGGCAACTCGGGCACGAAGTTGGCGAGCCGACGTGCCCAAGAATTGCTGTAAAATGTAGTGTAGAAAGCTATGTGTCTCATGGGGTTTGAGGAAGTTGCCTTTGGTGGAGGAATGAGATATGAACTTTTTCTAGATGAACTTGGGGATTTTTCTAAGCATGAAGAGAACCAAAATCCCACACCAAAAAATGGGCAGCCCCTCTCCTTGTCTTGGCCGGCCATTTGTTTTGTGTAGAGTGAGAATGAGAGAGAACCACACAATAATGCAAGGGAGAGGAAAAGGTCATCATGAAACATGATCACAAACTAAAGCCAACACTCCAAAACCCAATCATCACACCCAAAGTCAAGTAATGATGAAGTCAAGAAGTCAAGGTCAAACAAGAGCTATCATGAAGCAACAAAATGCAAAGACCACCCTCCACAAAACAAATTTGCATGCTTGCAAATAAGCCCTCCTCCACCAATATTTCAGCCAAGAAAAGATACAAAGAAAATTTGCCGAAACGGAAAAACAAACTGGCAACTTCATAAAACTGGTCCCGTAATAAATTACAGGAAAACCCTGCTACTGTATATACATACCCGCATTTGTATTCCGACCGAAATACAAATGCAATGAGACAAAATCTACACTGTACAATACTAGGATCCGGCTTAAACCAAAGTCCTCTAGTATTAACCGTCCGATCCTGATCCGTGGAAGACCGCACGTATCTGATCGAACCCTGCCATATCTCCATACGGCCTCTACAGCGTTTCGCCCGAAAGCTTGAGTAACTGAAAGTGTTGTGGACTCTAAAGACTCGTCAATACTATGGCTGTGGATTTAACCACTAGCACGTCAGAGGTATTAGCCTATACGTAACGGGCTACCAGGTATTGACCAAAAGGGACGTCGATGAGCGAACTCATCCTGACACCCTACTGAGCCTGTTAGTGACAATATCCGTACAGTCCGGTCCGTTCGTCTATGAGCATCGCATGGCGGGCCTAGGGGGTTAGTAAAAGTCAGACCCCCAAAAGCGGTACAAGTCGTGTCGGAGTGTAGCCCAGAACAGCCTGAGATACTACCGGAATACCTACCAGTAAATCTCCTGCCTCGGCCGAGGGCTTTGTGTAATGGCTCTCCTAGACACAGCGCGACCTCACCCCCAATACTGGGAGAGACGAACCCCTGAAGATCCGCTCACTGCCTCCATGTGGCTCGGGACTGTACCTAACTAAAACCTGTTTGCACATCTCCTTTGAGCGTGGTAGGGTAGTAATCAAAGTACAGTGGGAACTCACACGAGACAAATGACGATCCTCAGGTCGATGAACTAACCTGTACACATGTCACCAGGGAACTTCTATCTGACGTCTGGTATAAGACCAACTAGCATGTTCCCGGCGAGTCTTGTCCGGTGTACTCATAACCCAATGAGCACCTGTATACATCTTAGGTGAACCAACTGACACCAGTGGCTTGTGAGACCGGCCACCGCCCCTCGTCGGGGTCTCGACTGTATACACTAGTCTACTTTGGAGTATCGATGCCCGGTCTCGAAACTCCCACGACTAGGGACCTTTTAAGGATGTGCTTATAGACTACCAGCTCCCACGTATATGATCGCCCTCATACTGCTGGCAGTCAAGCAAGAATCCTAGGGGCTCTATCAACGTGTAATAGCGACCTGTAAGTTCACCTAAAGCAGTACACGATGATAAAGATAAACCAGATAGCATACTATCATGTTGATTAAGACTGTCCTACCGGAATAGGTCCTCCCTCAATCATTGCAATCACGTGCCTGTGATCCAATAATTGACTCTGAGGGCACTATCTCCAACAATCTCCCACTTGCACTCAAGGCTAATTATTGCGATGTCGCATACTCACAGCCCGTGTGATACCGAACACCCAACTCCTCTACTAGTCAGTCTTACAAAGCTCGTTTGCGAAACTATTGCGTTCAAGAAATAGCCTCGGTGAGTGGATCCGCCTGTGATGTTTCTTTCTATGTCTCTCTTTATCTCAAGTTCGCGGAGAAACCCATCTCCCGAAATGAGCAATACCTGTCTTAGAATATGTTTGGATGTCTGATGGGACCTAGTTCATAAGTGAACTCCAAATCCAAACTTCTTAGACTGTATCGTCAACTGAACTTAATCAGTATCCTGCGCCATTCTTCCCTCAGTATCCACCTGGACCACCTGTCCAAAATACCGCCCCTTGTCAGAGGGAAAACTATAACTCTGACAGTCACTATGTCATCCAGGTCACCTTGGAAGCCTGGAATGATAACCGTCTCCTAAAGGAGGCTGCTATTATCAAATCCCTAGAACATCCACTTATGTTCTAAAACTGCTTCCGATCGTTTCTCCAGGATTGGATTAATATCAACTTATTACACCTACTGCAAAAACAACATCTAGTGTGGTACTTGACATCTCATGATTGACTCAATTGCCTAAGCAAGTGATCTGCCAATCATGCACATCCCTCTCCCCTTTAGTCTGTAAGACACCTTTAGAGAGGGTGACTCCATCACCTGCAGGTACACTACCGTGCCTGGAGTCGTCCATTCTAAAACACCTTCAGAATACTTTCTAAGTACCCAGATTGGGAAACTACCCAAATCTAGATCTAAAACCATAGATCCAGTAACCAGAATGTCTGATATAATATCCAAGTCATTTTTGGAGAAACCACTGTGTGACAACCAAAGTATAACCGATCGTAGTATAGGAGTTTCCTTTCCTACTCTGTGTATGTCATCCAAATACCAGGACATCACACCCCACTACCTTCTCAACAGATCCATCCCCTATTCTGATGAAGTCAAACCTATGACTGTCATATCAGAAATAGATGATCTATCTCCGCTACATCTGCTATAGTCTATAGCTAGACATAAGCCACTTGTCCACCAATGCTTCCGCTGCTCCCACTGACCACGAAAACCCTCTGGTAGAGTCATATACACATACACTTCTAAAGCTAGTTTAGAACGACACTATACTCATCCTCCTGCCGGGTCTCGCAGCCTGGAACAACAGCAATGGCAAGTCTGGGTAAACAAGAACCTCCCTGTCACCGTCCTTGAGGCTACCTGAGTACCTCTCGGGTGCCTGAGGTTACCCACCTTATCTGCGGAGTGGCCAATGGAATGTCAAATCAGATTGAATCTTTAGGTTATAATCAAATCTTCAGTAATCGTTTGCGGTTCTGGAATCACTTCCAGTTCTACCATACTCCTACTACTGTTTTCTGAAAAATCCATTTTACTTAAAACTGTGGCGAGTCTAGAACAATATCATTATTGATCTTCCAGATGGTAGAAAGTCAACCCTCGTCATAGCCTGGGTCAACCCACAAACAGCCATTACAGAAACGTGCCTTGAGTTATCCAGAGTCTGGTTTTAAGCATAAGCCGGACAACTCCCCGTACCTTAACATCGTTAAGATATGAACTGTTCTATATCCAATACAGAAACAGAGGCACTGATTTAATTGAACCAGATTCAAATCATGCAGCTGTCTCCAGTGCATGTCAACTAAATGGAAAGAGGCCGATCAGCGTTACTCAACTTAGGAATACTTCCAATTATGAGTAACCTGAAAGAGAAGCAAGTTCTCTTAATCATTACTATCAACTGAATACCATACACAAGTATCTATATCTTCGATCACCTTGAAGAATCCCGATACTTTCAATACCTGGTTCTCTACTTTATTCATATACCTATAACTTCTCAAAATTCGGACCTTGTGTTTCTACGAAACACCTATCTAAAAACTAGAGGAGTCATAAGTAAACCGAATATAGTACGAGGACCAACCCCTCTGTCCTAACGGACACTGGACAACATACAATACTCTGTATAAGTCCCTGAGTCTAATAACTCACTCCCTGTGTGTCGCAGGTTGAAAACTGTACTTATGGTTAAGAAGAATTACACCGCTGTTTAATGCTCCTTACCTAACCATCCACTGATATAGGTAAATGTCACGGACATAATTTCAAAAAGGTATATCTCACTCTATAAAAATAGACGTACAGATATATCAATTTGAAATTGGTGCATAACAACGGATATTCAAAACCAAATATTTGCCATCTGGCAAACTGCCCAGGCGATTTTCTCAAATATCAACGATTACAACGAATCCCGATATAATGAGGACGATCACCTAATTCCCAATAACTTACTCCCACTCATCATATGCAAAACCATACAGATGTGAGAATCATACCTGGTAAATACATACCCTGGAGTAAGGACTACTTGGGAAATCAGTTTTCCTTTAACAGTACACAGTGAAACTGAAACATTGAAATGTTTCGATGGGGTATCCTGGTATTCCTAGTAATGCCTCTTCCATTATTCAGATTCACAACTGTAACCGTATATTTCTTTGCCACCTCTCCAAATCCCTTTATATGTCTTTAGTCGTTACCTTCTGTACACCCCTTTAGGCCAAATGGTTTTCTTCCTTCCCTACCGTTCAGCACCAGCCTATGGTTTGGAAGAAGACTATCCAATAAGCATAATGGGTGTACTGTCCTAATCATAGGAGCACTCGCAATGCGAGAGAAGGTGACGATAAAAGATAACTGAATAAACCTTATTCCTATTTCTCCTGAACCAGAATCCATCCCCGAACTGGAACAAGTTCCTTTCGAGTTCGTATATAACCATACGATGGAATATCCAATAAACTATGGATCTTCATAGTGATACGGAGTGTCCTGGAGAAATACAAAGGTGAAGTGGGAGTGGTAATGAAATAGTTGGTTTGGTCGTGAATAGCAGTCGCAATTTACTTTGCCCTCTTACTAGTCCCTTGATATGTCCTTACTTAATACCTTCTGTACACCGTCGTTATGCTAATTGGTTTTCTTCATTCCCTACCGGTCGGCACCTGCCTATGGTTTGGAAGAAGACTATCCAATTTTCGTAATAGGTGTACTATCTCCTAAACCAAGGAGTACTCACAACCTGAGAGAAGGTAAAAGGAAAAGACAACTGAATAGTCCTATTCGTTTCTCCAGAACCAGAAACCATCCTCGAATAAATTCCTTCGAGTTCGTATATAACCATACGATGGTTTTGTCCAATGGAAGTGGACGTTCGTAGTAATACGGGGTGTCCTGGAGAAAAGGGTAAAAGTAGGAGTGGCAATGAGGTATGCAACTCTGACAATCCAAAAGCCAGTGTTTAAGAAAGTTCGGTTAGTTTTGGTCACCGAGTCATAGTCTAGGGTCGGGTCAATGGTCGCTGCCAAAGAGAGAGAGAAAAGAAACACTCAGCGTGCACTCTAACCTAGATCAGAATGGTTACCAATTTATCTAATCTGGAAACCTCCCACTGTACCGTCAAATTCTCCTCCAAACCTGAAAGAAGAATTAGTCAGGATCACCCGAGGAGTAAACCAACTCATCAGTGGGAATCGAGGTCCAACTATCATCGCATGATAATGTGACGGAATCCGCTCACGTTATCACACTCCAGAAGGTATGCGCATATCTGGAAAGTTTCAGTTTCTTTAGAAACTCCCGATGTGATATTTGCCCCATGCTCTTATGACCTTGACGAAGGTCAACAAATCATAAGTCATGTGTCAAGTTCTACCCGTCATTGTCCAGGTTAATTTGAACCCACCCGTACAAGCCCTTGACGAAGGTCAACAAGGCTATACGACTGTCCCAAACCAACGCATCTATCTATACTGCAGAAAGGCAACAAGCAGCTACCATACATTATGCCTTGACGAAGGCCAACAAACATAGCATGAATACTACTTGCTACCCATCTGAAACGATGGAGGGCTACGAATGGTTTCTGGTGAAAAACCTTTAACGTAATGAACTTGATATCGTTGAAGGAACTGGATAGCTTTTATGAAAATATAGTGACGAAAACCTTTGCTAAAGAGGTCACTCCCGGTGAAGGGATCTCGGCTCTTTCCCCGTAGAATGAGGTGCAGGATATTCCAACTGAATACCACGATGCAAAGCAAAAGTAAACGACTATAGTGAAGTTATTGCCCTGACGCAAACTTCTGTCCAAGGTGTCACTCCCGGTGAAGGGATCTTAGCCCTTGCCTCGTCGACTGAGGAGCAGGATATTCAACTGAATACCACTGTGCAAAACAAAAGTGAACGTCCTTGCAAAAACAGCTTTTTGAAAAATGTTCCAACAACATCAATTAGGTTTGTTTAACTTGCATTGATCCGAATCAATGCAGTCCCATCAATTGATCACACCAATAAAGAACGAAAATAATGATGTACGTATATGCCATCCGCATTCGCCACTGGGTCCCGTCATCACCCGTTAGGTTACTTAACTAACGACAGAGCGGGGACTGGACTAGCGCGGATGCAAAACATATACAACATCTACTAGTATATATATCAATATATAATATTTCGCTCAAGGCGTGATAAAATGTAACATCACAGAAATGTAATAAGCATCACAGAACAATACAGATATCTGGGATCCCCGGGTTTCATAAAGCCGCTACTGAAACCCGACGTTCCCCTGGTCATGTGGATAGCCTGTGCAATGAAATCCTAGACCCCTACGGGCGCGGCAAGTTACCCGCCAAAACCTGAAGCAAGGCAGCCCCCTTCAACAACGTGAATGGACCACCCAGCACTTCACAGAATCCGGTAACTTGGGCACCCCTCCTGGGTCAACCTGTACCCCCTACGAGTGCGGCGAACAGCCCGCCAATTCTAGAGTGAAGCCCCCTCCGTCTCAATTCCATGAGATGCGGGTCTGTTTCCCTCTAGAATCCGGCTATCCGTGCACCCCACCTTGGGGTAATCCTAGTACAGAAAGTAAAATATACATACAACGGGTACATCGACCTCGACCCGGTCGTGCCCAAAATGAAAAATATACAAACAGGCAGTGACGGCAGTCCACATGTCGGACGCTCACCCCGCAATATCAAATGTACATATACAACAAAACTGTACTTCCATTGCATCCAAGCTATCCACCATGACAAATCCGCAACATCACAGCACAACACAGAACATCAACGTGAATGTCACGTTCGCAAATCCGTCTAAAAGGGCTATAGCAGTTAGACAGGATTTACCGATCAAGTGACATTCACGGTCGCAGATATAATGTAAATACTGTGAACTAATGTGTTTAAAATTTTTGATCGATCAAATTTACCCAAGTGGGCCCCCAAGCACTACTGTAGCACTTAAAGAAATTCTGGGCCCAAAAAGAATGTTCCAAAACCCCAATTTCTCTGTAAAAAGATCACTGTGGAAAAATGGTGCAGTGAAGACACTGTACTGCGGCGGAACCGCGGCGCCAAGGGGGTTTTGGCCGCGGTTCCGCGGTGGTTCTACAGTATCACGCCACCAATTTTTCACAGATGTCTTAGAATTTCCTGCTCAGTATTCTGCAACAACCTGAAAAATTTTTGGAGCCAAAAAAATTTCGACAGAAACTGATCCTTTTGAAAATGCGGTTTTTGAAAATCCGATCGATCGAACTTGTAAACACGTTAGACCAAGCTAGACTAGGTTAATGGCGTAGCTCTGATACCAATGTAAGTGCACGGCGGCTCCCCGGCCGTCAATCCGACGCCGGAATGCGGAAACGAAACTTTTTACGAACTTGTAAACCGGCACCACCGCGCATAAAATACCCGGATCGGGCCATTAATGTAGTCCTATCTAACTAAAGAACGGGTAGAGAGATATACCGAGCGATCCGTGTCCTTCGGTCTTCTCGTCGTCGTCCCGATCTCCCCGCGGAATCTCCGGTCTTCACCTCCTCGCCGGAAGGGCACCATGTCGCCGGCTTCTTTTACGGGTTCCCACCTCTGGACCGAGGCAACTCGGGCACGAAGTTGGCGAGCCGACGTGCCCAAGAATTGCTGTAGAATGTAGTGTAGAAAGCTATGTATCTCATGGGGTTTGAGGAAGTTGCCTTTGGTGGAGGAATGAGATATGAACTTTTTCTAGATGAACTTGGGGATTTTTCTAAGCATGAAGAGAACCAAAATCCCACACCAAAAAATGGGCAGCCCCTCTCCTTGTCTTGGCCGGCCATTTGTTTTGTGTAGAGAGTGAGAATGAGAGAGAGCCACATAATAATGCAAGGGAGAGGAAAAGATCATCATGAAACATGATCACAAACTAAAGCCAACACTCCAAAACCCAATCATCACACACAAAGTCAAGCAATGATGAAGTCAAGAAGTCAAGGTCAAACAAGAGCTATCATGAAGCAACAAAATGCAAAGACCACCCTCCACAAAACAAATTTGCATGCTTGCAAATAAGCCCTCCTCCACCAATATTTCAGCCAAGAAAAGATACAAAGAAAATTGGCCGAAACGGAAAAACAAACTGGCAACTTCATAAAACTGGTCCCGTAATAAATTACAGGAAAACCCCGCTACTGCATATACATACCCGCATTTGTATTCCGACCGAAATACAAATGCAATGAGACAAAATCTACACTGTACAAACTAAGATCCGGCTTAAACCAAAGCCCTCTAGTATTAACCGTCCGATCCTGATCCGTGCAATACCGCGCGTATCTGATCGAACCCTGCCATATCTCCATACGGCCTCTACAGCGTTTCGCCCGAAACTTGAGAAACTGGTCTGTGGGGGACTCTAAAGACTCGTCAATACTTTGGTTGTGGATTTAACCACTAGCACGTCAGAGGTATTAGCCTATACGTAACAGGCTACCAGGTATTGACCAAAAGGGACGTCGATGTGCGAACTCATCCTGACACCCTACTGAGCCTGTTAGTGACAATATCCGTACAGTCCGGTCCGTTCGTCTATGAGCATCCCATGGCGAGCCTAGGGGGTTGGTAAAAGTCAGACCCCCAAAAGCGGTACAAGTCGTGTCGGATTGTAGCCCAGAACACCCTGAGATACTACTGGAATACCTACCAGTAAATCTCCTGCCTCGGCCGAGGGCTTTGTGTAATGGCTCTCATAGACACAGCGCGACCTCACCCCCAATACCGGGAGAGACGAACCCCTGAAGATCTGCTCACTGCCTCCATGTGGCTCGGGACTGTACCCAACTAAAACCTGTTTGCACGTATCCTTTGAGCGTGGTAGGGTAGTAATCAAAGTACAGTGGGAACTTACACGAGACAAATGACGATCCTCAGGTCGATGAACTAACATGTACACATGTCACCAGGGAACTGCTATCTGACGTCTGGTATAAGACCAACTAGCATGTTCCCGGCGAGTCCTGTCCGGTGTACTCATAACCCAATGAGAACCTGTATACATCTTAGGTGAACCAACTGACACCAGTGGCATGTGAGACCGGCCACCGCCCCTCGTCGGGGTCTCGACTGTATACACTAGTCTACTCTGGAGTATCGATGCCCGGTCTCGAAACTCCCACGACTAGGGACCTTTTAAGGATGTGCTTATAGACTACCAGCTCCCACATATATGATCGCCCTCATACTGCTGGCAGTCAAGCAAGAATCATAGGGGCTCTATCAACGTGTAATAGCGACCTGTAAGGTCACCTAAAGCAGTACACGATGATAAAGATAAACCAGATAGCATACTATCATCTTGAGTAAGACTGTCCTACCGGAATAGGTCCTCCCTCAATCATTGCAATCACGTGCATTTGATCCAATAATTGACTCTGAGGGCACTATCTCCAACATCGCAGTCCAGGACATAGACACCATAGTGAAGAGATTCAGTATGGATGATTCTAAGCACGGTAATCTACCGGCTTGTCACGGAATCACCCTCTCCAAAGAGATGTCTCCTAAGACTGATTTGGAAAGGGATCGCATGTCGATTATACCCTACGCTTCTGCGGTAGGCTCTATAATGTATGCAATGTTATGTACCAGACCAGATGTAGCATACACATTGAGCGTTGTAAGCATGTATCAGGAAAACCCAGGGGAGAATCACTGGAGAGCAGTAAAGAACAATCTCAAGTACCTGAGGAGGACTAAAGAGATGTTCTTGGTATATGGCGGAAAAGACCTCCAGATGGTGGCCTTTGCCGACTCTGGCTGCCAGAGTGACAAAGATGACTCCAAATCCATGTCGGGTTATGTCTTTACCCTCAATGGAGGGGTGGTCTGTTGGAAGAGTTCCAAACAGGAGACCGTTGCTGACTCAACGATGGAAGCAGAGTACATAGCTGCTTGCGATGCCGCAAAAGAAGCAATCTGGATGAAAAAGTTCCTCACAGAACTTCAGGTGGTTCCTACCGGTGTTGGTCCAATACCTCTGTATTGTGACAACAACGGCACTATAGCTTTAGCGAAGGAACCCAGGTCCCATCAGAAGTCCAGACACATCTTAAGGCGGTATCACCTGATCAGGGAGATCGTAGATCGCCGGGAGATCGAGGTGAAAAGAGTAGAGATGGAGAATAACATTGCTGATCCATTCACAAAGGCCCTTCCTCAGACGCAGTTCGAGAGGCTATTCGAGATGATAAGTCTTCGATATGCCAGCTCATGGCCCTAGTGCAAGTGGGAGATTGTTAGTGTATATGCCCTAGGGGCCATTATTGTATCATACTAGGTTGTATATTACTTAATGGAAGCTTGGGATATTCACAGTTGTATATAACAGTCTTGCTAAATATGGTATTATGCTACTTGGTTTAAGTCTACTTTAATATGTTCATATGTTTCTTGTAACGTATCACTTATACATATTAGTAGAGCCCATAGGATCTTTGCTTGATTACCAGCGTCGTGATGGCAGTCACACTAGTGGGGGCTGGGTAGTCTGTAAGCAACATCCTATATAGGTCCCTGATCGTTGGATTATCGAGATAGGGCATCGATATTCCAGAGTAGACTAAGTGTATACGCTTCTCATCCCAGTTGGGGAGATGGTCTGTCCCACAGCCATCAGTACGTCGTACTAGAGATAGTATACAGGTGCTCGTTAGGTTACGGGTACACCGGATAGGACTCGCTGGGGAACTGATTGGTTGGTATTATACCCATCGTCAGCTAACAGTTCCCAGGTGACATGAGTACAGCATAGCCCGCAGACTTGACACTGCTACTTCGCCTCGAGTGTGTCCCATTGTTCTTAGATTGCTACCCTACCACGGCTCAAAGGAGTCGTGCAAACAGGTAGCAGTTGGGTGCAGTCCCGAGCACTTGGAGGCAGTGGCAGTTAGATAGGATTCGTCTCTCCCGGTATTGGGATTTGATATGGCACTGTGTCAGAGAGCCATTACGCAAAGTCCCTGGCCAGGGCAAGCGAGATATACTGATAGGTTCCAGTAGCTTCTCAGGGTGTAATGGGCTTCGCTCCGATACGACTTATACAGCTATTAGGGGACTGACGCTTGCCGCCCCCTAGGCTTGATATGCGATAGTCTTAGACGAACAGACCGGACTGTACGGAGATTGTCACATCAGGCTCGGTAGGGGTTCGGATGGTTTTCCTCATCGGCCTTCTTATCGACATCTACCTGGGGACCGATACGTACAGCTAGTGCCACTTGCGGTCTGTGGTTAAACCCACTGCCAGCGTAGTGTCGAGTCTTTAGAGTCCCACACAGAGAGTTTCCCTGCTCCAGGCGAAACGATATAGAGGTCGTATGGTTTTACGACAAGGGTTCAGACGCATACGTGTGTTTACGCACGTACGACGTTCGGACAGTTTTTACTAGTCGGCTTTGGTTTAAGCCAGTTTCTAGTATCGGGTTATTGGATTTATACAGTCTAAAGTTTTTCCGTGTTTTCACGGATTGGAGGGGCATTCTCGTAATTTGTCGGGAAGCTTCTAGAAGAGTGGTGACTTGGGGGGTAAGGTGGCATTGCATTAATGAAATTTGTGACTCATTTGTGTGATTCACTATGTCATTAATGCATCATTTATTGCTTAATGACTCACATAGTGAATCACTCATATTGGATTAATGAAGCATGGTGAATAATCATTTATATTCATTTATTTGATAATTCATTATGTTTCATATATTCAAGTGAGAAGCTTTTTCTTTATCGTTATCATCTTCACCTTCTCTCTCCTCAAGCTCACTCTCTCTTGAAACCCTAACCCTAACCTCTCATGTGTTGAGATCAAGGGTTAGCTAGACTAATACATCCATAACCTCACTCTATATCCCCTAGGTAGCTTAGATTAGCACTTTGAGCAACCTAGTTATCTCAAGTTAGAGATAAAGCTTGGCTTAGGAGCTCTCGGGTGGATCATCTTTGATTCGATGAGGCCGTTGAGGTGCCGATGTTCCAAGGAGCCTATGAGTAGTGGAGGACCGCGATGAAGACCCGAAGGACAAGTAACGTGAGGTATAACTTCGTATCAGAGTAGTTAAACCTCTAGCTTATAGTTATTAATGGTTTAGATAATGATTCATGCGCTCAAGTCCGTGTTACGAAGCTTTGGTAATCGTTTTTCATATATTCCGCCTCCCCGCAAGTTCGTGGGGTGCGTGACATGGACTTACAGAAATGGCCGACCGATCTATCACCCATCCTAGGGGTGAGTTAGAGGATGTGTTAATTAAAGTAGGGGATTTTATTTTCCCTGTTGATTTCATTGTTATGGACACACAGCCTATAGCTAACCCCCGGAGTCAAATTCCGGTGATACTCGGTCGACCATTCCTTGCGACTTCTAATGCGGTGATCAATTGTCGAAATGGTTCGATGAACCTATCTTTTGGAAATATGACAATTGAACTCAACATTTTTAAGTTGGGAATCAGCCCTCTGAGCCTAATGCTAGTATACTTGATATTTGCTCGATCCAAGAGATCACACAGGAGGACTGTGAGCTCGAAAAAATTCTGTTCGATCATAGCAGTTTTGACGCCACTAGTGCGTTCCTCCTTGAATCTGACACAGCTTTTACACCCGATAAAGATTACGAGTGTTTCACTTTTTTGGATGATTTTGAAGACTCACCACCCGAGTTTGAGTCCTTTAATTTTTCGGATGAGTTAGTTGAACCATCCGACTCGGTTGCTTACACTCGCTTCGAACCATTGATGGAATCCTTCGAGTTTGAGACAGTTTCACCAATTTTACCCTCAATTGTTTCACCTCCAAAACTCGAACTCAAGCTATTGCCGTCTCACCTTAAATACGCTTATTTAGGTGAGAATGAGACCCTTCCTGTTATCATATTGGCATCTCTAGCGCTCGAGCCCTTTTAATGGTCTTACAAAATAACCGGCAAGCTTTTGGCTGGACTATGGCGGACATCAAGGGGATTAGTACCCTCATAGTTAAACATCATATACATATGATGGATGATGCCAATCCATTAAGGGATCCACAGAGACGCCTCAACCACATAATGAAGGAGGCTGTCAAAAAGGAGATTGTAAAATGTCTTGATAGTGGTATCATTTACCCTATCTCTGATAGCCAGTGGGTTAGCCCCATTCACGTTGTCCCAAAGAAATCGGGCATAACGGTCGTAACAAATGAGGAAAATGAGTTAATACCTACTCGCACCCAGACTGGGTGGCGAGTTTGCATTGATTATAGAAAACTCAACGCCGCTACACGGAAAGACCACTTTCCGTTACCTTTTATTGACCAAATGCTAGAACGATTGGCTGGGCATGAATTTTACTGCTTTTTGGATGGCTACTCCGGCTATAATCAAGTTCCCATCGCCGAAAAGGATCAAGACAAGACTACATTTACTTGTCCTTTCGGTATATTCGCTTACCGTCGCATGCCTTTTGGGTTATGCAATGCACCCGCTAGTTTCCAGCAGTGTATGATGGGGATCTTTTCAGACATGGTGTAAAAATTCTGGGAGATTTTTATGGATGATTTCTCCATTTTCGGTGACTCCTTTGATGAGTGTTTGCTACATTTAGACGCGGTTCTTACCCGCTGTAGGGATAAGAACCTCACATTAAATTGGGAGAAATACCACTTTATGGTACAAGAAGGTATTGTCTTAGGACATATCATCTCGCAGAATGGCATCGAGGTTGATAAAGCCAAGATTGAAGTCATTTCCAATCTTCCTCCTCCCAAGTGCGTCAAAGACATCTGAGCCTTCCTTGGCCATGCCAGTTTCTACAGACGGTTCATCAAGGATTTTAGCAAGATAGCTAGACCCTTGACTCTTTTGTTGGCTAAGGACATAACTTTTGATTTTGACTCAAGCTGCATGAAGGCATTCGAGTCATTGAAACACTCACTTATTTATGCGCCCATTCTTTCATCTCCCGACTGGACGCATCCATTTGAAATTATGTGCGATGCATCTGATTTCTCCATTGGTGTTGTCCTTGGACAGCACATTAATAAGATGTCGCACGTAATTTATTACGCTAGCCGAACATTAAATGAGGCCCAATTGAATTATACAACAACAGAAAAAGAATTCTTAGCCGTTGTGTTTGCACTAGAAAAATTCAGGCCCTATTTAATCGGCTCTCCATTCATTGTTTACACGGACCACTCAGCTCTTCGCCATCTTTTCGCGAAGAAGGATGCTAAATCTCTGCTAATACGTTGGATTCTCTTGCTATAAGAGTTTGACCTTGTCATAAGAGACAAGAGAGGATGTGAAAACGTAGTCGCCGACCACCTTTCACGACTCCCTTCTTCGCCTACACTCGAAATTCCTATTAAAGACGTTTTTCCCGATGAGCAGCTCTTAACCGTGTCATGCGAACCTTGGTTCGCTGATATAG
This sequence comes from Agapanthus africanus, assembly GCA_030015575.1. Classification (NCBI taxonomy): domain Eukaryota; kingdom Viridiplantae; phylum Streptophyta; class Magnoliopsida; order Asparagales; family Amaryllidaceae; genus Agapanthus; species Agapanthus africanus. The sequence continues at coordinate 303,694,614 of JASDDO010000031.1, read as the reverse complement.
TAAATTATTTGGCCACCGGACTGATACCAAACGATTGATCGAATCAGGACAAACTCCGATTCCTGTCCCAAGTAAAACATTTTTACTGGGATGAACCGTATCTCTTTAAATACTGTTCCGACCAAATCATTCGTCGGTGTGTCCCCGACTACGAGTTTAAGAGTGTGTTGTCATTCTGCCACGATCAAGCGTGTGGCGGGCATTTTGGCCCCAAGAAGACAGCAGAAAAAATCTTGCAGTGTGGCTTCTACTGGCCACGACTTTTTAAAGATGCATGCGAATACTGCAAGACATGCTCCCGGTGCCAACACTGGGCCGGATATCTCGGAGAAATGAAATGCAGCTCCAACCAATTTTGGTTGTTGAAATTTTTGATGTTTGGGGGATAGACTTCATGGAACCATTTCCCAATTCCTTTGGGAACATGTATATTCTACTTGCTGTTGACTATGTTTCAAAATGGGTCGAGGCTGTGCCCAGCCGAACTAATGACAACAAGGTTGTTGTTAGATTTTTCAAAGAAAACATTTTTTCGTGGTTTGGGCATCCTCGCGCGATTATAAGTGATAATGGATCGCACTTTTGTAATAGGACTTTTGAGTCCTTAATGCGCAAATACTCCTTTACTCATAAATTGTCAATACCATATCATCCCCAAACTTGTGGGCAAGCCGAGATTTCGAATCGGCAGATTAAACAAATATTGGAGAAAACGGTTTCCAAAAACCGTAAAGATTGGTCATCAAAACTGATTGATGCACTATGGGCATTCCGTACTGCCTATAAGACCGATCTTGGCATGTCTCCATACAGGCTTATTTATGGAAAGGCTTACCACCTTCCTGTTGAAATGGAGCACAAGGCATTTTGGGCGATCAAAGAGTTGAACATATCTTTAGGAGATGAGGGAAGCAATAGAAAGCTGCAATTGAATGAATTAGATGAGCTGCGGGATGAGGCCTATGAGAACACAGTAATTGTTAAAAACCGAACGAAGGTGTTCCACGACAAACACCTTATGCGCAAGACTTTCGAACCTGGTCAACAGGTTTTGCTTTACGATACTCGGTTACATTTCCATCCCGGCAAGCTCAAATCTCGATGGAAAGGGCCATTTTTGGTACGCACCGTATATCCGCACGGTGCGGTAGATCTAGAAAACCCGGAAAACGGTACACTGTTTAAAGTAAACGGACATCGACTTAAACCGTTCCTCACTGCGGACCCGTCGGAGGAGCTCCTGTTTATGTAGGAGCCGATTTATACTGACTGATCTTCCTGCATCTACTCCTAAATTTTCGATCATCTAGCCAAAACATTGCTTCAAACAAGTTTGGGGGTATGTATCATTTGTAATTATATAAATACAAAATAACATAAAAAATAAAAATTTGAAAATAAAAAAATGGGGTATTTTTGTAAATTTCCAGATTTAATAAAAAATGAAAAATATAAAATATAAATAAAATTTTTATTTGCAAATAATTTTCTCTTTTCAGATAGGTTTATTTATAAATAGCCAACACTTCCCCCCTATAAATAATAGCCAACCCTCTCTGTTTTACAAACCCTAAAAAAATTTCCCCTCAGCAAACCCTAGCCGCCGCCGCAACAAAGTCAGGAAGGCCTCTCTACAGTGTCGCGGAACCGCCGCCCAAAGACGCATCCCGCCGCGCAACCGCCGCGCCCCTGTGCCTTCTCCCTCTGAAATTTTCAGAGGCGGTTCGATCTCTTAACTCCTCTCTGTTTAATTTTTTTAGATCTGTAAATTTTCTGTGATGGCTCCGAATATGCAGTTAGAGCGCGATTTCTCATAGATCTTTTCACACACGATATATGGGAGTTACTTTGCTAATGAAATTGCACGTATGTCACGACCCGAAAGTACGGAACGTGACCGGCACTTAGATTACGAAACGTCTAGAGGCGCAACGTAACCTAAGTAAGCCGAAGCCCAGAAATCTAAACCATATAAAAGAAGAAGAAGAAAAGAAAACATGAAGAAAAACAAGTTTAAAAGTATCAGCAAATTTCCCAAAAATTTCGGCAGAGTCTCCTCTGTAAAATCTGGTCCCAAACGGGTACAACAAGTATAATATACATAAACTATAAAAAGCATCCCCAAACGGGAGCTAGCTCAACGCCAATAGGCGGAAACAACCACAACAAGAACAATAATATACAACGCCAAAGGGCGAGGCTCAAAACTCAAAGAAAACAAAACCACCAGATCAGAATAATACATGCGCGACTCTAAGGTCGAAATAAAAGACTGGTCCAATAAACTTATCAAGTAATACAAGTATGGTTGATGGAGCTTACTAAATACAAATGAAAGAATAAAAGTACAATGGTGGTTCAGATACAAGTGAACCAACCTACCGTGCAAATCACCCTGAATGAAATATGTGCCAGCAAGCTGCCAGGGAAACCTGTACATCGAACCTGTAATAAAATTTGGCACAACGGGGGTGAGTTTCCAACTCGTGAGTAGAAGACATCTACAAAAAGAAATCGAATGTACGACGCTATCCTAGGTCATAATAATACACTACTATATCCCAACCATCTAGTGATAGCAGGGTAATACTACGTGTAAGTGCAGATACTCCGTGCTCGGGTCAGTGCCTCATATAATACTATGTCATATGAAATGAAATGCATGCACCATGAATGTAAAGTAACAAATCCTGAAATCCAGATATATTTGTATAAGAAATCTTTAGCTGTTATCATAGTAAAATGTGTATAAGAATCTGAAATCTCAACAATGAAATCCATGGAAATCCGTGTCAAGCATCGACACAACACATGTAATCTCAAGTCTCAATATCTCGGGCTCCATCAGTCCGGATCGGCCCATATCATCAAATCTCACGACAACGGTCGGTATCCTCCGGATATCCGCCGCGCCAGACATCACCGGTAGGTAGCCTTCCTCTGCCAGGCCCATCGTCTACAACTCGATCTTCTTGCCCCGGGGTACCATACCGGGCCCACCATGTACCCGAGACGGTTCATCCACTCCTCGAATCGGGTCTCGAAATCCAACAGAAAACATGAAATCTCATGGTGGACGACACATACATCACGAGAAAACCGCATCTTATGTTTTAAAAAGAGAGGAGGAGAGAGAGAAGTTTTTATATATTCTAGCGGTTTTCCCCAAAAATCCAGAAATCTCATAGAAACCCAAATCTCAAAATCATGAGTAAGTATATGATAAGTGTCGGCATATGCCCATAATACTGCATGATGACATGAAAATATGAATGCATGAATGTCTAAGTAATAAATACCAGGTCTATACTAACATCATAGAGTAATTACAATATTATATCGGTCAAGTTGTTAACTGATTCTATCAAAAAAAAAGATAATATGATCTAAAGTGTACGTGACATAGCAATTACCGATGATGTTGTGTGTGAGCCGGCAAATAAGTGTGCGTGGAATATGCGCATCATCGGTGATGGTGCTGGTGTCCTAACAGCTAAGGTTTATACTGATTATAGCAGCATATGTAAGAACATGCATCATTATGATTCCAGTGTGAAAGTAAGACGGATGTATGTTATCCACTCATTTAATATACCATTACCACTACCACTATATGACTCGAACCTAATCTAGTGTCCATCTAACCTCCTAAGGAACAAAACCTAAGAAACTAGTCAATAAGAAACAAGAGTCTACCTAAGGTCTGAATCAATATCTCTAATAGTCGGCGATCCGGCCTCAATAGCGTCACGTATGTAGTACGGTTTCCTCGAATCAAGAGTGCGGATCAATCATCATATTTATGCCTCGTACGGTAAAATCCATCGTACGGCATCCTAATATCGGGGTACGGGTCAAGTATCTCCTAGGTGTCTCATTATTCGTATAATGTCATCATCAACACATCTCATGATCAAGGTGCTAACCTGTAACCGCCTACATCAATTATATATCATTGCCATCATAATATGCATCATTAGTTTATCCTCAGAAATATCATGTCATATGTATCATATCGTCCTCAAGTCACACCTCTATGATATCGACATCAGGTCACGCCTATATGATGTCGTAATCAAGTCATACATATATCATATCGGGATCGGTCACAAGTTACAGTCCGGGTACTATTTTAGAGTCCCATGTACCTCAATATCATCACCACCCATTATAATTTATGTATATATGTTCATTATCTCATTCTCTAATGATCCGCTAACACTTAATACGACTGTATAGCCAAGAATTACGGCATCAAGCCCAGTTACACTGTTTCATCATACCTCGGATATCATATCACATCAATGTATCCCATATACATGTTGTATATATATATATATATATACCTATACCTCGTCCTATATATATATATACACATGCACGTATACACCATGTCGTTTTTCAGTGTGTGTGTGTGTGTGTTTCTACCTGAAACCTACGAACCTCTTCCAAGGTATTCATCTTCTGATATTGTTTTCCTAAATCAGTCTAGTCCAGCCTAGGGTCATTACTAGGGTCCTACTCATTAAGAATCTAGGGTCACATATTGTTTCCTAAAGTCAATAAGTACTATTCCTATTCTACGTTGCGGGGGTGCTAAACGCCATCCACCCGACTTCCCCCCGTAGATATACATCTACTCACCTGGTCCATGTCTGCCGAAAACGGTGTCGCCATCCTTGTAAGTGCACGGCGGCGCCCCGGCCGTCAAACCGACGCCGGAATGCGGAAGCGGTGATAAACTTTAATTTTGCGAACTTAGCAAACCGGCACCACCGCGCACTAAACTCGGATCGGGCCATTAAACTAAATCTAGCTAACTACAAAGAGAAGGGGAAGAGATATACCGACTGATCCGAGTCCTCCGTTCTTCATCTCCACTCCGATCTCCTCGCGGGATCTCCGGTCGTTGCCTCCTCGCCGGAAGGGCACCACATCGCCTACGTCTTTTACGGGCTCCCACCTCAATGCCGAGGCAACTCGGGCACGAAGCTGGCTAGTCGACGTGCCCAAGATTTGCTGTAGAAATGTGTAGTGAGCTATTGTCTCTATGTGGTTTTGTATAGTTGCCATGATGGAGGAATTTTGCAAATGAAGAAGCCATGGAGGCTTGCAGGAAGAATGGAGCATTCTCTGTAAAAAGGCTCGGCCAGAAAAACTTATCAGCCCCCCCCCCCCTTTCATAAGCACTCAATGCAACCACCAAATATTAATTAATCCATCAACCTCCATACCCACTCAAGTTTGACTCAATCCTCACAAAATAAATTCTCCCCTAACATGCATTCCCTGCACACTCAAGGGGGCCCACGAAAATTAAACAAGAAGAAATGAATGAACCAATATCCCTTATCCAAAAAGAATCCCATGCTCCACAAAAAATGGCCGGCCAATGCATTTGAGAATGGAGAGAGGTGAGCAAAACAAAGAGGTGGGTGGAGAACAAGAAAACCCTCACTCCAACACCACCATCATCAACAACCATGATGACTTTAAAAGTCAAGCCATCATGAGGAAGTCAAGAAGTCATGGTCAAGGGATGGGCTCCATCATGAAACCATCATGATAAAACAAAAATGCAAAGACCCCCTTCCACTAATGCCTATTTGCAACAATGCAAATAAACCCTCCTCCACCAATCTTCGGCCAATGAACGATACAAAGGAAATCGGCCGAAACTAAAAGCAAACTGGCAACTCCAGAAAACTGGTCCCGTAATAAATTACAGGAAAACCCCGATACTGTGCATACACACCCGCATCTGTATTTCGACCGAAATACAAAATGCAAAGAGACAAAACTACACAATCAAATACTAAGATCCGGCTTAAGCCAAAGCCTGCTAGTAAAAAACCGTCCGATCATGATCCGTGCAATACCGCACGTATCTGATCGAACCCTGCCATATCTCCATACGGCATCTACAGCGTTTCGCCCGAAAGCTTGAGTAACTGAAAGTGTGGTGGACTCTAAAAACTCGCCAATACTATGGCTGTGGATTTAACCACTAGCACGTCAGAGGTATAAGCCAATACGTGACGGGCCACCAGCTATTGACTAAAAGGGACGTCGATGAGCGAACTCATCCTGACGCCCTACTGAGCCTGTCAGTGACAATATCCGTGCAGTCCGGTCCGTTCGTCTATGAGAATTGCATGGCGGGCCTAGGGGGTTGGTAAAAGTCAGACCCCCAAAAGCGGTACAAGTCGTGTGGGAGTGTAGCCCAGAACACCCTGAGATACTACTTGAATACCTACCAGTAAATCTCCTTGCCTTGGCCAAGGACTTCGTGTAATGGCTCTCCTAGACACAGCACGACCTCACCCCCAATACCGGGAGAGACGAACCCCTGAAGATACGCTCACTGCCTCCATGTGGCTCGGGACTGTACCCAACTAAAACCTGTTTGCACGACTCCTTTGAGCCGTGGTAGGGTAGTAATCAAAGTACAGTGGGAACTCACACGAGACAAATGACGATCCCCAGGTCGATGAACTAACCTGCACACATGTCACCAGGGAACTGCCATCTGACGTCTGGTATATGACCAACTAGCATGTTCCCGGCGAGTCCTGGCCGGTGTACTCATAACCCAATGAGCACCTGTATACATCTTAGGTGATCCAACTGACACCAGTGGCTTGTGAGACCGGCCACCGCCCCTCGTCGGGGTCTCGACTGTATACACTAGTCTACTATGGAGTATCGATGCCCTGTCTCGAAACTCACACGACTAGGGACCATTTCAGGATATGCTTATAGACTCCCAGCTCCCACTTATATGATCGCCCTCATACTGCTGGTGGTCAAGCAAGAATCCTAGGGGCTCTATCAACGTGTAATAGCGACTTGTCAGGTCACCTAAAGCAGTACACGATGATAAAGGTAAACCAGATAGCGTACTATCATCTCGAGTAAGACTGTCCTACCGGGATAGGTCCTCCCTCAATCACCGCAATCACGTGCCTGTGATCCAATAATTGACTCTGAGGGCATTATCTCCAACAATCTCCCACTTGCACTCAAGGCTAATTATTGCGATGTCGCATACTCACAGCCCGTGTGATACCGAACACCCAACTCCTCTACTAGTCAGTCTCACAAAGCTTATTTGCGAAACTATTGCGTTCGAGGAATAGCCTCAGCGAGTGGATCCGCTTTGTTGTCTCTTTCTATGTCTCTCTATATCTCAAGTTCGCGGAGAAAACCATCTCCCGAAATGAGCAATACCTGTCTTAGAATGTGTCTGGATGTCTGATGGGACATAGCTCATAAATGAACTCCAAATCCAAACTTCTTAGACTGTATCGTCAACTGAACTTAATCAGTATCCTGCGCCATGCCACCCTCAGTATTGCCTTGGACCACCTGTCCAAAATACTGCCCTTCATCAGAAGGAAAAACTATAACTCTGACAACCTCCTTGTCGTCCATGTCACCTTGGAAGCCTGGAATGATAACTGTCTCCCGAATGAGGCTGTCGTTATCATATCCCTAGAACATCCACTTATGTTCTAAAACTGCTTCCGACTGTTTCTGCAGGATTGGATCAATGTCAACTTATTGCATCTAGTGCAAGAACAACATCTGGTGTGGTACTTGACATCTCATGATTGACTCAATTGCCTAAGCAAGTGATCTGTCAATCATGCACATCCCTCTCTACAATAGTCTGTAAGACACCTTTTAGAGAGGGTGACTCCTTTACCTGCAGGTACACTACCGTGCCAGGAGTCGTCCATTCTAAATACTCTTAGAATGCTGTCAAAGTACCCTGATTGGGAAACCACCCAAATCTAGATCTAAAACCATAGATCTAGTAACCAGTATGTCTGATATAAAATCCATTTCCCATATGGAGAAAACACTGTGTGACGACCAAAGTATAACCGATCGTAGTATAGGAGTTTCCTTTCCTACTCTGTGTATGTCATCCAAATACCAGGATATCACACCCTACTACCTTCTCAACAGATCCATCCCCTATTCTGATGAAGTCAAACCCATGACTGTTACAAAAGAAATAGATGATCTATCTCCGCTACATCTGCTTTAGTCTATAAATAGACATAAGCTACTTGTCCACCGATGCTTCCGCTGCTCCCACTGACTACGACAACCCTCTGGCAGAGTCATATACACGTACACTTCCAAAACTAGTTTAGAACGACGCTATACTCATCCTCCCGCCGGGTCTCGCAGCCTGGAACAACAGCAATGGTAAATGTGGGTAAACAAGAACTTCCCTGTCACCGTCCTTGAGGCTACCGTAGTACCTCTCGGGTGCCTGAAGTTACCCACCGTATCTGCGGAGTGGCTAATGGAATGTCAATCCAGATTGAATCTTTAGGTTCTTTATCAAATCTTCAGTAATCGTTTGTGGTTCTGGAACCACTTCCATTTCTACCATACTCCCACTACTGTTTTCTGAAAAAATCCATTTTTAATAAAACTGTGGCGAGTCTAGAACAATATTGCTATTGTTCATCCAGATGGTAGAAAGTCAACCCTCGTCATAGCCTGGGTCAACCCACAAACAGCCATTACAGAAACATGCCTTGAGTTGTCCAGTGTCTGGTTTTAATCATAAGCCGGACAACTCCCCGTACCTTAACAATGTTAAGATATGAACTGTACTATATCTAATATAGAAATAGAGGCACTGATTTAATTGAACCAGATTCAAATCATGCAGCTGTCTCCAGCGTATGTCAACTAAATGGAAGGAGGCGGATCAGTGTTACTCAACTTAGGAACACTTCCAATTATGAGTAACCTGAAAGAGAAGCAAGATCTCTAAATCATTACTATCAACTGAATACCATACACAAGTATCTACATCTTCTATCACTTTGAAGAATCCCGATACTTGCAATATCCGGTTCTCTACTTTATTCAAATACCTACAACTTCTCAAAATTCAGACCCTGTGTTTCGAAGAAACACCTGTCTAAAAACTAGAGAAGTCATAAGTAAATCGAATATAGTACGAGGACCAACCCCTCTGTCCTGATGAACCCTGGACAACATACAATACTCTGTATAAGTCCCTTGAGTCTGATAACTCATTCACTGTGTGTCGTAGGTTGAAAACTGTACCTTTGGTTATGAAGAATTACACCGCTGTTCAATGCTCCTTACCTAACCATCCACTGATATAGGTAAATGTCATAGACATAATTTCAAAAGGGTATATCTCACTCTATGAAAATAGATGTACAGATATGTCGATTTGAAATTGGTGCATAACAACGGATATTCAAAACCAAGTATTTGCCGACCGGCAAACAACCCAGGTGATTTCCTCAAATATCACCGATTACAACGAATCCCGATATAATGAGGATGATCACCCAATTCCCAATAACCTACTCCCACTCATCATCTGTAAAACCATACAGATGTGAGAATCATACTTGGTAAATACATACCCTGGAGTAAGTATCTAATCGGGAAATCAGTTTTCTTTTAACATTACACAGTGAAACTGAAACATCGAAATGTTTCGATAGGGTATCCTGGAATTCCTAGTAATGCCTCTTCCAGTATCCAGATTCACAACTGTAACCGTGTAATTCTTTGCCACCTCTCCAAATCCCTTCATTTGTCTTTAGGCTTTACCTTCTGCACACCCCTTTAGGCCAAATGGTTTTCTTCCTTCCCTACCGTTCGGCACCAGCCTATGGTTTGGAAGAAGACTATCCAATAAGCATAATGGGTGTACTGTCCCAATCCTAGGAACACTCGCAATGCGAGAGAAGGTGAAGATAAAAGACACCTGAATAAATCTTATTCCTATTTCTCCTGAACCAGAATCCATCCCCGAACTGGAACAAGTTCCTTTCGAGTTCGTATATAACCATACGATGGAGTATCCAATAAACTGTGGATCTTCGTAGTGATACGGAGTGTCCTGGAGAAATGCAAAGGTGATTTTAGGATTGGCGAAGGAATACTTGGTTTGGTCGTGAATATCTGTTGCAATTTACTTTGCCCTCTTACTAATCCCTTGCTTTGTCTTAACTTAATACCTTCTGCACACCATCGTTATGCTAATTGGTTTTCTTCATTCCCTACCGGTCGGCACCAGCCTAAGGTTTGGAAGAAGACAATCCAATTTGCGTAATAGGTGTACTATCTCCTAAACCAAGGAGTACTCGCAATGAGAGAAGGTAAAAGGAAAAGACAACTGAATAGTCCTATCCGTTTTCTCCAGAACCTGAAACCATCCTCGAATAAATTCTTTCGAGTTCGTATCTAACCATACGATGGTTTTGTCCAATGGAAGTGGACGTTCGCAGCAATACGGGGTGTCCTGGAGAAAAGGGTAAAAGTAGGAGTGGTAATGAGGTTTGAAACTCTGACAATCCAAAAGCCAGTGTTAAGAAGGTTCGGTCAACTTGGTCACTGAGTCATTGTCTTAGGGTCGGGTCAATGGTCGCTGCCAAAGAGAGAGAGAAAAGAAACACTCAGCGTGCACTCTAACCTAGATCAGAATGGTTACCAATTTATCTAATCTGGAATCCTCCCACTGTACCTCAAATTCTCCTCCAAACCTGAAAGAAGAATTAGTCGGGGTTACCCGAGGAGTAAACTAACTCATCAGTGGGAATCGGTATCCAACTATCATCGCATGATAACGTGACGGAATCCGCTCACGGTATCACACTCCAGAAGGTATGCGCATATCTGGCAAGTTTCAGTTCTTTTGAAACTCCCGATGTGATTTCTGCCCCATGCTCTTATGACCTTGACTTTGGCCAACATATCATAAGTCACATGTCAAGTTCTACCCGTCATTCTCCAGGTTAATTTGAATCCACCCGTACATACCCTTGACTTTGGCCAAAATGGCAGTACGACTGTCCCAAACCAATGCATCTATCTATGCTGCATATGAATACCCCAATAGCTACCAATCACTGTGCCTTGACTTTGGCCAACATACACAGCTTGAATACTATTGACCACCCATATGAAACGACGGAGGGCTACGAATGGTTTATGGCGAAAACCTTTAACGTAAAGAACTTGATATCGTCGAAGGAACGGATAGCTTTTAAAAAATATAGTGACGAAAACCGTTGCTAAAGAGGTCACTCCCGGTGAAGGGATCTCGGCTCTTTCCCCGTAGAATGGGGTGCAGGATATTCCAAATGAATACCGCGATGCAAAGCAAAAATAATCGGCTATAGTGAAGTTAATGCCCCGACGCAAACTTTTGTCCAAGGGGTCACTCCCGGTGAAGGGATCTCGGCCCTTGCCTCGTCGACTGAGGAGCAGGATATTCCAACTGAATATCACGATGCAAAACAAAAGTGAACGTCCTTGCAATAACAGCTTTTTGAAAAGTGTTCCAACAACATCAGATTAGGTTTGTTTTTAAACTTGCATTGATCCGAATCAATGCAGTCCCATCACTTGATCACACCAAAAAGAACGAAAATATACTGATGTACGTATATGCCATCCGCATTCGCCACTGGGTCCCGTCATTACCCGTTAGGTTAGCTAACTAACGACAGAGCGGGGACTGGACTAGCGCGGATGAAAAACATATACAACATCTACTAATATATATACCAAATAATTATATTTCGCTCAAGGCGTGAAAGAAATTCAACATCACAGAAAATGTACAGCATCACAGAAACAATACAGATATCTGGGATCCCCGGGTTTCACAGAGCCACTACTGAAACCCGACGTTCCCCTGGTCGTGTGGATAGCCTGTGCAAAGAAATCCTAGACCCCTACTGGCGCGGCAAGTCACCCGCCAAAACCTGAAGCGAGGCAGCCCCCTTCAGCACCGTGAATGGACCACCCAGCACTTCACGGAATCCGGCAACTTGGGCACCCCTCCTGGGTCATCCTGTACCCCCTACGAGTGCGGCGAATAGCCCGCCAATCCTAGAGTGAAGCCCCCTCCGTCTCAATGCCATGAGATGCGGGCTTGTTGCCCTCCAGAACCCGGTTATCCGTGCACCCCTCCTCGGGGTAATCCTAGTACAGAAAGTAAAATATACATACAACGGGTACATCGACCGCAACCTGGCCGTGCCCCAAAATAATAATACAATCAGGCAGTGACGGCAGTCCACATGTCGGACGCTCGCCCCGCAATATCAAATGTACATAATACAACCACAACTGTACTAGCATTGCATCCAGGCTATCCCCACGACCGATCCGCAACATCACAGCAAAAACAGAACATCAACGTGAAAGTCAGGTTCGCAAATCCGTCTAACCGGGCTATAGCAGTTAGACCGGATTTACCGATCGAGTGACATTCACGGTCGCAGATATAATGTAAATACTGTGAAAAATGTGTTTAAAATTTTCCGATCGATCAAATTATAACAAGTGGGCCCCCAAACAATACTGTAGCAGATCAAGAAATCCTGGGCCCAAAATTAATATTCCAAAACCCATATTATAAGCCCAGAAAGCAACTGAAGAAGTTCGATACAGTAAGGCCACCATTGCGCGGCGGAACCGCGGCCCAAAGGGGGTAGTTGCCCCGGTTCCGCGCTCTGGTGACTGAATTACGGCGTCGAATTTCTACAGTGAGCTTGTTACCTCTAGTACATCAATGTTTTACAACCTGAAAAATTTTTCGAGACCAAAAATTTTCAACAGAAACTGATGCGAAGGTAAAATGCAGTTTTGGAACTTTTTGATCGATCGGAAATGCAAACACATTAAACCAAGCTAGACTAAGTTAATGGCGAGGCTCTGATACCACTGTAAGTGCACGGCGGCGCCCCGGCCGTCAAACCGACGCCGGAATGCGGAAGCGGTGATAAACTTTAATTTTGCGAACTTAGCAAACCGGCACCACCGCGCACTAAACCCGGATCGGGCCATTAAACTAAATCTAGCTAACTACAAAGAGAAGGGGAAGAGATATACCGACTGATCCGAGTCCTCCGGTCTTCATCTCCACTCCGATCTCCTCGCGGGATCTCCGGTCGTTGCCTCCTTGCCGGAAGGGCACCACATCGCCTACGTCTTTTACGGGCTCCCACCTCAATGCCGAGGCAACTCGGGCACGAAGCTGGCTAGTCGACGTGCCCAAGATTTGCTGTAGAAATATGTAGTGAGCTATTGTCTCTATGGGGTTTTGTATAGTTGCCATGATGGAGGAATTTTGCAAATGAAGAAGCCATGGAGGCTTGCAGGAAGAATGGAGCATTCTCTGTAAAAAGGAAGGCCAGAAAAACTTATCAGTCCCCCCTTTCATAAGCACTCAATGCAACCACCAAATATTAATTAATCCATCAACCTCCATACCCACTCAAGTTTGACTCAATCCTCACAAAATAAATTCTCCCCTAACATGCATTCCCTGCACACTCAAGGGGGCCCACGAAAATTAAACAAGAAGAAATGAATGAACCAATATCCCTTATCCAAAAAGAATCCCATGCTCCACAAAAAATGGCCGGCCAATGCATTTGAGAATGGAGAGAGGTGAGCAAAACAAAGAGGTGGGTGGAGAACAAGAAAACCCTCACTCCAACACCACCATCACCAACAACCATGATGACTTTAAAAGTCAAGCCATCATGAGGAAGTCAAGAAGTCATGGTCAAGGGATGGGCTCCATCATGAAACCATCATGATAAAACAAAAATGCAAAGACCCCCTTCCACTAATGCCTACGGATGTATGTTATCCACTCATTTGATATACCATTACCACTACCACTATATGACTCGAACCTAATCTAGTGTCCATCTAACCTCCTAAGGAACAAAATCTAAGAAACTAGTCAATAAGAAACAAGAGTCTACCTAAGGTCTGAATCAATATCTCTAATAGTCGGCGATCCGGCCTCAATAGCGTCACGTATGTAGTACGGTTTCCTCGAATCAAGAGTGCGGATCAATCATCATATTTATGCCTCGTACGGTAAAATCCATCGTACGGCATCCTAATATCGGGGTACGGGTCAAGTATCTCCTAGGTGTCTCATTATTCGTATAATGTCATCATCAACACATCTCATGATCAAGGTGCTAACCTGTAACCGCCTACATCAATTATATATCATTGCCATCATAATATGCATCATTAGTTTATCCTCAGAAATATCATGGCATATGTATCATATCGTCCTCAAGTCACACCTCTATGATATCGACATCAGGTCACGCCTATATGATGTCGTAATCAAGTCATACATATATCATATCGGGATCGGTCACAAGTTACAGTCCGGGTACTATTTTAGAGTCCCATGTACCTCAATATCATCACCACCCATTATAATTTATGTATATATGTTCATTATCTCATTCTCTAATGATCCGCTAACACTTAATACGACTGTATAGCCAAGAATTACGGCATCAAGCCCAGTTACACTGTTTCATCATACCTCGGATATCATATCACATCAATGTATCCCATATACATGTTGTGTATATATATATATATACCTATACCTCGTCCTATATATATATACACACATGCACGTATACACCATGTCGTTTTTCAGTGTGTGTGTGTGTGTGTTTCTACCTGAAACCTACGAACCTCTTCCAAGGTATTCATCTTCTGATATTGTTTTCCTAAATCAGTCTAGTCCAGCCTAGGGTCATTACTAGGGTCCTACTCATTAAGAATCTAGGGTCACATATTGTTTCCTAAAGTCAATAAGTACTATTCCTATTCTACGTTGCGGGGGTGCTAAACGCCATCCACCCGACTTCCCCCCGTAGATATACATCTACTCACCTGGTCCATGTCTGCCGAAAACGGTGTCGCCATCCTTGTAAGTGCACGGCGGCGCCCCGGCCGTCAAACCGACGCCGGAATGCGGAAGCGGTGATAAACTTTAATTTTGCGAACTTAGCAAACCGGCACCACCGCGCACTAAACTCGGATCGGGCCATTAAACTAAATCTAGCTAACTACAAAGAGAAGGGGAAGAGATATACCGACTGATCCGAGTCCTCCGTTCTTCATCTCCACTCCGATCTCCTCGCGGGATCTCCGGTCGTTGCCTCCTCGCCGGAAGGGCACCACATCGCCTACGTCTTTTACGGGCTCCCACCTCAATGCCGAGGCAACTCGGGCACGAAGCTGGCTAGTCGACGTGCCCAAGATTTGCTGTAGAAATGTGTAGTGAGCTATTGTCTCTATGTGGTTTTGTATAGTTGCCATGATGGAGGAATTTTGCAAATGAAGAAGCCATGGAGGCTTGCAGGAAGAATGGAGCATTCTCTGTAAAAAGGCTCGGCCAGAAAAACTTATCAGCCCCCCCCCCCCTTTCATAAGCACTCAATGCAACCACCAAATATTAATTAATCCATCAACCTCCATACCCACTCAAGTTTGACTCAATCCTCACAAAATAAATTCTCCCCTAACATGCATTCCCTGCACACTCAAGGGGGCCCACGAAAATTAAACAAGAAGAAATGAATGAACCAATATCCCTTATCCAAAAAGAATCCCATGCTCCACAAAAAATGGCCGGCCAATGCATTTGAGAATGGAGAGAGGTGAGCAAAACAAAGAGGTGGGTGGAGAACAAGAAAACCCTCACTCCAACACCACCATCATCAACAACCATGATGACTTTAAAAGTCAAGCCATCATGAGGAAGTCAAGAAGTCATGGTCAAGGGATGGGCTCCATCATGAAACCATCATGATAAAACAAAAATGCAAAGACCCCCTTCCACTAATGCCTATTTGCAACAATGCAAATAAACCCTCCTCCACCAATCTTCGGCCAATGAACGATACAAAGGAAATCGGCCGAAACTAAAAGCAAACTGGCAACTCCAGAAAACTGGTCCCGTAATAAATTACAGGAAAACCCCGATACTGTGCATACACACCCGCATCTGTATTTCGACCGAAATACAAAATGCAAAGAGACAAAACTACACAATCAAATACTAAGATCCGGCTTAAGCCAAAGCCGGCTAGTAAAAAACCGTCCGATCATGATCCGTGCAATACCGCACGTATCTGATCGAACCCTGCCATATCTCCATACGGCATCTACAGTGTTTCGCCCGAAAACTTGAGTAACTGAAAGTGTGGTGGACTCTAAAAACTCGTCAATACTATGGCTGTGGATTTAACCACTAGCACGTCAGAGGTATAAGCCAATACGTGACGGGCCACCAGCTATTGACTAAAAGGGACGTCGATGAGCGAACTCATCCTGACGCCCTACTGAGCCTGTCAGTGACAATATCCGTGCAGTCCGGTCCGTTCGTCTATGAGCATCGCATGGCGGGCCTAGGGGGTTGGTAAAAGTCAGACCCCTAAAAGCGGTACAAGTCGTGTCGGAGTGTAGCCCAGAACACCCTGAGATACTACTTGAATACCTACCAGTAAATCTCCTTGTCTTGGCCAAGGACTTCGTGTAATGGCTCTCCTAGACACAGCACGACCTCACCCCCAATACCGGGAGAGACGAACCCGTGAAGATACGCTCACTGCCTCCATGTGGCTCGGGACTGTACCCAACTAAAACCTGTTTGCATGACTCCTTTGAGCCGTGGTAGGGTAGTAATCAAAGTACAGTGGGAACTCACACGAGACAAATGACGATCCCCAGGTCGATGAACTAACCTGCACACATGTCACCAGGGAACTGCCATCTGACGTCTGGTATATGACCAACTAGCATGTTCCTGGCGAGTCCTGTCCGGTGTACTCATAACCCAATGAGCACCTGTATACATCTTAGGTGATCCAACTGACACCAGTGGCTTGTGAGACCGGCCACCGCCCCTCGTCGGGGTCTCGACTGTATACACTAGTCTACTATGGAGTATCGATGCCCTGTCTCGAAACTCACACGACTAGGGACCATTTCAGGATATGCTTATAGACTCCCAGCTCCCACTTATATGATCGCCCTCATACTGCTGGTGGTCAAGCAAGAATCCTAGGGGCTCTATTAACGTGTAATAGCGACTTGTCAGGTCACCTAAAGCAGTACACGATGATAAAGGTAAACCAGATAGCGTACTATCATCTCGAGTAAGACTGTCCTACCGGGATAGGTCCTCCCTCAATCACCGCAATCACGTGCCTGTGATCCAATAATTGACTCTGAGGGCATTATCTCCAACAATCCTCCTCTTCATCGTCCGCAGTCCATGTGAGGGGTACCTAAACGCAAACATATAAATAGCATCGTAAACTGAATCACATACAAAAGTCAAAACGACGCAATGAACCGGCATAGGTTAAAACCTATGTCACGTCCACGCAAAAGAACCAAATATCGCTCGATATCGGCGTACAAACTCCGATGGATCGAGATAAACATCAACAAATAACTCGTATTTTTAAAACACATTACTTATATTATAAAACATGATTAAATCCATCGAAACCCTAAAATCCATCAAACCGTCCAATTTCGTAAAACCTGAAAATGCCAATTTACCGTTTTTCATCAAAACTTGACATTTAAATGAAACCAATGGTTATAAAACTCATTAAATAGCATAACTAGACTATACAAACCATTACTATATTTTTATTACACAAATTTGTATTAATTTGAAATTTCTAGTTTGCAACCTTTAACAATTTTCAATATTTTTCAAGCAAAATACCACAATTCCACCACAAAACATGATTTGCATGAATTAATGTATTAAACCACAATTCATGATGATAATGATCTAATGAAACCATAAATTATATTTCTAATCTCATTTATATAGGAATTTCTAAAATCTAGTTTACAAAATAGCAATTTTTATCACAATTTATCAATTATCAATAGAAACTAGCAATCAATTTAAGTTTCCATTCCACCAACAAGTTAATACCCTTATTAAGACCACAATCTAGTGTTACAAATATTAATTCACCAAAAATTATGTTTTATAGAAACCTAGTTAGCAAAATTCCTAATTTAAACAATTTTAAATGAAAAATTTACAATTCAACAACCATGCAAGATTTTCCAATTCTAAAAGTGTTAAACTAACTATTATAACCCTAATTAATTAATATAAATCATAACTTGAATTTACAAACCCTAACTTGAATTTTAAAAATTGAACATAGAATTAATTCATTAAATCTAAACATGCTTAAAAGAAACATCTAATAATAAATAAACAAAAGAAGGAAATTTATACCTCCAAAATATGAAATCCAAACAAGAAAATAAGCCTCCAAAATGCATGCTTTCCATCTCCAAATTCCATATAAAAATGATCAAGGAATAAAAGGTATGAAATAAATAGGATTTTGTGGATTTTTATTGAATTTTTTAAAGGATTTTTGATGAATTTTGGAGCAAAATAAAATGAGGAAAATGGGGGCTACCATGGGGGGTGAGGCCGGCCATTTTTGGAGGTGAGGGAGAGAAGGAAGAGAGTGACAAAAGTTGTGTAGAAGTCTCCACCAAAATATCACTTCATTATGCCTTTTCATGCATTTCTTTATTTTATTTTATTTCTTTACTATAGCAACTCAAGAAAGCTCTAGAAAAATAGAAAAATTTGCAAATAAATTTTGCATGATACACACTAAATTCTAATATGCCATGGTTCATTTTTAAAAATTAAAATCATTCAAATTTGTAATTTACACTAATTTAGTGTAAAAATAAAGCTTATGTTAATATTTAAAATAATTAATTTAGGAAAAATATTTAATTAAACTAAAAATTTATAAGTGGCTAAATAAACACCATTTACTAGTAATTACATAATTAAAATAGGTATTTTTGAAATTATAATGAAAAACAATCACGGTTTAATTTTACGAAAAATACATTTTACTTTACCGAAATTCATAAAATTCACTTAAACAATTTTATTCATTTAATTATTTATTTAATTATTTTTAAAACGTTACAACGTAGGGGCTGGAATTTTTTGATCTATAATCACCCAAACGCTTACGCCCTTCCAGATCTAGTCACTCGTTTTTACGAGTGCTTGGAAGACGGCTGTCTCGCACAATATGGCTTTATCAAATTATTGTGGGGTGATAGGGAGATAATAATTGATAGTGACTTCATACATGAAGTCACTTTAATCCCTAGGATACCTGTTCATGATCAACCACTTCAGTTTGAAAATTACATGCCCTTAATGGGTAATGATTGCTCAAGGGAACCGAGGAAGGGGATACAAGCGAGAACCCTTTTCGCTAATGTTTTAACTGTGTGCCGGTGGGCACAAAACAATATTTTGGGAGTTCCCATAACACCACATTTTTCACCCCCTCACTGCATATCGTGCACACACTTATGACAAGGAACCCTAAATTCGACATGTGCACGGTTCTGCTTAACTCAATTGGTGCGGGCAAAAGGGTCGCGAACTACCCTTGCCCCATGCTAGTGACACAACTGTGTCGCTATTTCCTCCCTGTGGAGGAATTTGAATTTTACATGCATGGAGGCATACCTGTCAGGCCTCTCATTGAGGGCGTATCTACGTCCTATACACGCTTGACAGATGTTTGGTCACAAACTGAACCGGCGGAACACGTGCCCGCCAGAACACCTAGCTCCAGCTCAACCGCGAGCGAGGGAGAGCTCACCCCCTTAGAACATGCACAATTAATGAGAAGAGTCGTTAGGGGGATTGAAGATTTGAGGGGGATGATGAGGGAGCATGATAGGCGTTTGACTGAAATAGAGCAAGGGGTCTGAACCCTGCTAGCTAGGGAGGAACGTTCCCGTTCACGCTCAAGGGAGCGGCGTGGGGCCGAGCAGTGAGGGCACTGCTTTTGGTAAGTTTGGGGGAGAAGGTGGTTGTAAATAGTTATCATTTGCATTGCATATTTTTTAAATTTTTGTATATATTTTTTCTTTTTCTTTAGCATGTTTAATTCTGCATTGCATTGCATCTTTATAAAAAATTATAAAAATTGAAAAAATGAAAATATAAAAAATATTTTAAAAAATCAAATAAAAAATGGAAAATTTTAAAAATTATAAAAATTGAGAAATTCAATTTTGGCCATAATTGACTTAAGTTTGACAAGACGGTTAACAAGCTAGGAAAAACTAGATCCTAAACTTAGTAAATTAAAAACCCTAAAAATAACTTTTCTTAAAATTTAACGGTAGAAAATATATGTCTTTGTAGTTTACTTAGAAATAGGCAAATTTTGAGTTCACTTCTTGGGCTAAGTCAAAATAATGGAAGAATATTGAAATTTTTATTAAAGTGTAAGTCTGAAAAATAATTCCTAAGCTCAAGTCTAAATTCTAAAAATATATACCCTACAATTTGCACAAACACAAACCTTGAAACTTGGAATATTAGAGGATACCTTGAAATGCTCTTGTCTAAAATCTTTAGTATGAAGGAAAATAAAATTATAAATGTGAATAAAGAGATATAAAAAAATGAACACTGGTTTTGTAATTACTTAAGGCTGCGTAAAATAAAAAATATATAGCGAGGGTGCTTTATCACCTAGTGCCTTAGACCAACTGGTTTGGGAGTCACTGCTAAAGCCTTAGGTATTACAAGACGAGAAATTACGCCTTAATGCGCAAACATATTTTGTAATCGGTCGTTAGTACCTCAAGAAGTATTAACGGTCGCATGAAGGATGTGTGAGCAATTTCATCTAAAAATTCACCAACTAAAAGTACTTTGGATGATGGACAAGAGTATAAGAGCTTGAATTGAATTTCCAACTGTAGGGGTGATACATACACACACGTATGGGTATATGATTGGGGTTTGGATGAAAGATAGGAATGAAAAATATGACTTATATTTTTAGTAGAGATGATAAAAATTCTTAAATTGAGATGGAACCTTAGAAGGAAAACTCAAAAGATGCTAAAACCTAAAAAAATTTACAGAACATATACAATCTTAAGTTAAATGATAAGGAAGCGTGAAAAATATGGGTTGATAATTTCTGAGTTGAAGATAATAGAATTTCTTGTTAGAACACCGAATTGAAGAATAAAAGTCAATAGGCCAAATTGATAGGATTTTGTGGGTAGTATCCGCTGAAAACCTGTAACATTTCGGAAAATAAAATATTATTTTTGGGGAATTTTTATAATTTAATATTAATTTTTAATGAATATTTTAATACTTCGGTATAATTAAATACCGATAAATTGGGAAAAAATTGGAAAATTATAGAAATTACTAAAAAGAGGGTGTTTTATGTGAATTATGCAAATTTTAAGTTTTTATGATTTAATTGACACAAATTTAGTGCTAATCGCGATTAAAAATCGCTAATCGGATTTTTAGCATATTTTGTGCAAACATGCACCATATCATTTTACACTTGTTACATAATTTTTCCATGTCTTTCTTCATGTTTTAGCATGGTTGTTGATTGTTGGAAAATAGAAAAGAAAAAGGGGAATAAGAAAAGATATGAATAGAATATTAGGTATGGGTGTGAGAGAGAAAGTGAGGGGGGTTATCTTTGACTTACATCTCCCATTTCCTTCATTTTCCTCTCTCCTCTCCTCTTCATTCCCTGCTGCTGCTGCTCCTTCTCCCTTCCCTGCTGCTGCTGCTCCTTCTCCCTTCCCTTTTCACCTCCTCAAATCACCTCAATAAACACTCCAAAACCCCACCCCCATTTCACAAAAAGTGTGCACAAGCTCAAGGGAAACACATTGGATGAAGAAAAATCCAATTTTGGACACTTGGGGCAACTCAAGAAAATTCTTGAGTTGCCAAATAAGGTAATTTCTGGACCTTTAGTTTAGTGTTTCCATTACTAATACCCCCATGTTAGATTAGAACCGATATCGAGTGGTTTTGTGGACTTATAAAATTCTAGTTAGGGTTTATGGGAATTTGAGAGTTGTGATGTGAAATTGAACTCAGTAAAGGCCACACAAACTCCCCAGTGCTAGAATTCTGACCTAAACCAGAGACTAGAAACCCGGAATACGGATTTAGAAACCGATATCGGAAGAATTGTGGAATCTGTGAAGGTTATTTAAAATCTGCTATCATTAGAAGATTCTGAAAATTATTTTGCTTGGACAGTGATACATGCAGGCAACCAGGAAACTACCACCAAAACCCTAGCCCCTATTCCCCAACCCAGGCCGCCAATTAATTCATTCTGGCCGCAATTTGCGGCCAGAGTAGGGAGGATGTGACTCGTTTTTGTTCCAGGGCTTTATCATCAGTAAAATTAGACCCCTGGCATATCCAAAATTATCCAATTTGACCTAGGGTGAAATCTGGGACCCTTTTCTATAGTTGCTGTTTTGGATTCGTGTTTCCGTATTGCGTATTTTAAATTCTGAATTTGCGTATTGTGTTTTACCTCGATCACTTGACGTTTGTACGACGAGATCGAGGGTCATTTGATGGTTTTGAAAGCGTAGTCTATAGGTTCTAACCTATAGGCATTAGCGTGTCGTTTTGGGTATTCCCGATGTGATTTTAATACGCGTTCCGATTATGTTATTTATGTAGGTACCATCATGTGGATTCCATACGATGAAGAAGATGAAGGCGACATCGACACCGACACGCAGGATACAAGGTGAGTAGATTATATCTACGGGGGAAGTCGGGTGGATGGCGTATAGCACCCCCGCAGTTCGATGTCTAGTATACTATATATGATAGCTTATGTGTGACATGGTTATTCAGGATATGATTAGGTGTACTATAGATAGAATAGGGTTTAGAAGTAAACTAGTATAGTTCCTAGTTGCGAACCCTAGAATAGCTTTACACTCACACACACACGCATGCTTATTGCTACACATATACCTACATGATGAGGATAGTGGATGATATTTGGAGATGAGTCGATGATATTGGGCATAGTGCCATGAGATCGGTGATATGATGTGATTCGTATTTAGGATACGACGGGTGATTTTAGCAGGCCTTTAGACGTGTGTTTCACACACGCATTTATATTTATATAGATAGTATCGATTTGTACTAGACTTAGATCAGTACCCCAGATCTTGAGATATGATGATAAGGATACCTGATAATTGATGCGATAAATATGATATTAACCCGTACCCAGATTTGGGATGTCGTACGACGGATTTACGTATGAGCTATATATTGATGATAGATCCGCACTCTTGACTTGAGGATGTCATATTATAGATATTGTGTCGTATGTGATACTATTGAGGCGGGATCACCGACTAATATATATATATATATGTGTGTGTGTGTGTGTGTGTGTGTGTGTGTGTGTGTGTGTGTGTGTGTGTGTGTGTGTGTGTGTGTGTGTATGTATGTATATATATGTATGTATGTATGTATGTATGTACCGACTCAGATGTTAGGCGGTTTCCTTACCTTTCGTTTAGCCTGTTAGCTCAGCCCTATAGTTTAGTGTAGTTGTTAGATTAGATTTGATTCCTACCTATTTCAAAAACTAACGAATCGTGGGTATTTTAAAAGACAGGCCAATGGATTCTACGGATATTTCAAAGGACGTATCTTTTCTTAAAAACACCGTAGCCCTTATTTCCAAAACACCGCGATTTGTGTTATTACAAAAGGCACTACTGTATGACTTATATTTATATTAAATGCAGATTAGTTATCATTGTGTTTATCATTCAACTCCCGCACATTATTGTTGTTCGCTCCGCATCGCATACTTATATTGTGATTTCATATACCATTATTGATATCATGTTGTTAGGAAACCAGCACCATTATCGATGATGCATATGTTCCGCGTACACATGCTTGCCGGCTCACACACTTCATCATCGATAATTGCCATGTCACTACACTGTAGGACTGTTGCATTCAGGATATGACCCCCTTGCATGACATACTCACGTACACACATATTGTACATACATATTTGCACATACATAGATGATTCTGGCTTGATTTCAGAGATTTGGGAACCGCAAGATGTATTTTAAAACTGTATTCATTTTAAAAGAGCGGTTTCCCTCAATATGTACATATTACTATTCCATATTGCATGATATGCGTACATTCCTTTTACAAGTCGCATACATCATGCTTTTGATTATACGCATTGAGATATGTTGTTTCCATGATATTTCTGGATTTGGGAACCGTAGATATTTCCAAAGAAAGTATGTAATTGTTTTTAAAACCCGGTCACCCTTGATATGATATTTCAGTGCGTCCACTATGTGTTTTCTCGGTGCTGAGAGCGACATGTGAAACCCGATTCGAGGAGCGGATGAGGCCGATTTCGGGTACATGGTGGGCCCGGTATGGTACCCCGGGGCGAGAACGGATCTGCTGTGTAGCTAGACGGTGAGCCTGGCAGAGGGACCACTACCTACCGGTGATTGTATTTGAGCTCGGCGGATATCCGGAGGATACCGACCGGAGTTGAGAGATGATATGTGCCGATCCGGACTGCCGGGGCCCGATATATGAGGATTTTCGTGCCGATGCTAGGCACAGGTTTCATAATGTTTTCGAGTGTCGATACTTGACACTCAGGTTCCATGATTTTGATATGTTGCGAGCGACACATGTTGATTTACATCCTCATTCTTCCATGCATATGTTATGATATTTACATGCATGATGCTTATTGTCATTGGGTGACACGTGGACGATTTCCGCATACATATATTGACATTGATGATATTGATCACACTGTTAGATGATATCCACATATTCATAGACTTCATGATATAGTCGACATTGATCATACCTCATATTTATGATATGTTATTACCTGAGGCACTGGCACGAGTACTTGGCACTACACTCATGTATAGATGTTATATTGCCACCTTATCATGCTTCAGACTTATTCATTTGAGATTTATATATATATATCTGATCGTATTTACCTAGGATTATGTCATGCATACGATTTCTGCTCTGTGATGTTTTCTACTCACGAGTTGGCAACTCACCCCCGTTGTGCCACAGTTCTTGCAGGTTTTGCCGTACAGGTTTCATTGCGGCTTTTCTGGCACACTGCTTCCTTTCTGGGTGATTGCATTGGTAGGTGGGTTCACTCGCATCGTGACCACCCTTTTATTATTTTATTCAGTTGTATCTAGTAATTCCATCAACCAAAACTTGTATGTTGTTTCAGACTTAGAAAATCAGTTATGTATTATTTCGACCTTAGAGTCACGCGTTGTGGTATTATGGTTTTCATGTTGATTTTAAGTTTCTTTTTGAGTTTTGATCCTCGCCCTTCGGCGTTGTATATCATATTGCTTGTGTGGTTGTGACCGTCGTTTGACGAAGAGCTAGCTTCCACTTGGGGATGCCTTTTATCATTGTTTATATGTTATTCTTGTTGTACCCCGTTTGGGGCCAGTATTTACAAAGGAAACTCTGCCGAAATTTTCAGAAAAGACTATAGATTTTAAAAATGCATATTCGGCTTACTTATTTAAAAACATGTTTTCTTCACTTCTTAAAACTATTTCCTTTATTTATTACTAAAAAATGGTTTTAGATTTCTGGGCTTTTGGCTTACTTGGATTAGATAGGGTCCTATAGACTTCATATGATTCAAGTGCCAGTCACGTGCTATTTTAGGTCGTGACAAAACCCTCAGGAGACAACACTCCTCTTACTAGGGACACCTAGAGGTTTAACGACTTGTTGCACGAGCTCAGTGCAATCGTGTTTCCCTGCGAAAGTGAGGTTAGGCTTTTTCGAGAATAAACTAGTTTTTGCTCGGGACGAGTAAAAGATAAATTTGGGGGTATTTGTTCATCTCATAATTTTGCATTATTATATTCCCCATTCTTAATCATTTTACAAATAAATAGGTGCTTTTGATCCATGTCTGTTGAATAGTTGCAGGTTACAGGTTCTCGGATCAATACAGTGAAAATGGTGAAAAGACGCTACAAAAGTGAGACTACGACCAACAAATAGAAGAATCGTTATGATGCCGCCTACAGTTTAAGGAACAAGTGAAGTTCAATGAACAGTTCAATTGAACAGGTACGAAGGCAGCACAAAGATTCAAGACTTCAACGCGATGCGAATGGTAAAAGTCCACAACATTCTGCACTGTGGAAATCTTGAAGAAACTAGAAGACATTCTAAAGAACCAAGTGAAGAAAAGTCAAGGAAAAAGCAACATGAAGTATACCTAAGAAACAGAGCCCAAGAGCCTCCAAGATGGCCGCGGATCCGCGGCCAAACAAGGCATATAGCCGCGGATCCGTGGCCGTGCTGTGCACGTGACGGTGCGTGTCGGGGCGTGTCGGTGGAGACGGCGCATTGACCCGGTTTTCTTAGGGTATTTTTGTAATTCTAGATATGGATCAGATGTAAACCCTAGGGTTTCTATTCTCTATAAATAGAAACCCTACAGCTCTTTTTGGGGCATGCCTCTTTTTATTTATCTAGTTTAGAATTTTTATTCCCTGTAATTGTCGAAGAGTGCATCAAATAAAAAAAGTAAGTTTCTTTTCTGCCCTAGTTATTTCTCTAGCAATTTTATTTCTCTGACGTAGTTATTTATCTGCAATTTTTTATCTGCCATAGTTGTTAAATTAAAACAATAAAAAATGAACTCGTTTATCAATTCCCTAATGAGTGAGTAGTTCCTCACTTGTTAGGGTTAGGTTTGGGGAAGGTTTGAGAGATGAAAATCTCTCACCCCTTTCTTGCCCGTTATACATTTTAAAGTAAGACTCTGTGCATACATACACACACCGCTCACTACGGCACCCTATCCCACGAGATAGCGGCGATACCATAGTTAAAGACCGGTTGTGTATGATTTCCATGGAGGTTAGGGCTAAGAGTTAGAAAGGACGGATAAGAACCAAAGGGAAGAAACCTAGTTTCTTCCCGATAGTGCTAATCCCCTTTGTTAACTATTACCTTAACACCTAAAAGTTCTTAATTAGGGCAAAGAAAGCGGTGAGAAATAATCGACTTTCCAAGCTAACTTAATCCTAACCCTAGCAAGGTTTTAATCCTATTCAAATTCAACTTTAGTTTTCATTGAAAATCAAACCTACTACAATAGGAATTGACTCGTTAGAACAACTAGAAAATACACGTAATCCCTGTGGACCGACCCGTACTCAACTGGCTAGCTACCAAGCGACACCGTTCTTGATTGCGGTTAATTCTTTGGTTTCAAAAACGCACGTACGCAAAAACTTTGTATCAATCAAGATTCTTGTCTATAGTGCCCTCAAGTCAATTATTGGATCGCAGGCACGTGATTGCAATGATTGAGGGAAGACCTATACTAGTAGAACTGTCTTACTCAAGATGATAGTATGCTATCATCTTTGTCTTTATCATCGTGTACATGCTTTAGGTGACATTACAGATCACTATTAAAAGTTAATAGAGACCATAGGATTCTTGCTTAACTACCAGCAGTATGATGGCGATCATATACGTGAGAGTTGGCTGGTCTATAAGCACATCCTTAAAGTGTCCCTAGTCGTAGGAGTTTCGAGACTGGGTATCGATACTCCGATAGTATACTAGTGTATACGGATCGAGACCCTGACGAGGGGTGGTAGCCGGTCTCACAAAGCCATTAGTGTCAGTTGGTTCACCTAAGATGTATACAGGTGTTCATTAGATTATGAGTACACCGGACGGACTCGCCGGGAACATGCTAGTTGGTATTATACATATTGTTAGATAGCAGTTCCTTGGTGACATGTGTACATGTTAATCTGTCGACCTGAGATCTTCATTTGTCTCGTGTGAGTTCCCACTGTGCTTTGATTACTACCCTACCATGGCTCAAAGGAGTGTGCAAACAGGTTTTAGTTGGGTACAGTCCCGAGCCACATGGAGGCAGTGAGAGGATCATCAGGGGATTTGTCTCTCCCGGTATTGGGGGTTGATGTCGCGGTGTGCACAGGTGGCCATCACCAGAAATCCTCGGCCGAGGTAGACGAGAATTACCGATCTAGGATCGGCAGTTTCTCAGTTGGTGATAGGTTTCATGCCGACACTAAATGTCAAGTTATTAGGGGTCTGACTTTATCCAACCCCTAAACTCGATATGCGATACTCATAGATGAACGGACCAGACTTTACGGATATTGTCACTGTCAGGCTCAGTTGGGTTTCAGGATGAGTTTGCTCGTCGGCCTCCCTTTCGCTCAATACCTGGGCAGCCGTTAAGTACAGCTAGTGCCACTAACGTGCTTGTAGTTAAACCCACTGCCAGCGTACTGACGAGTCTTTAGAGTCCCACACGGAGGGTTTCCCTGGTTCGGGCGAAACATTATAGAGGTCGTATGGTTTTATGGCAGGGTTCGATCATATACGTGCACTTG
The DNA here is from genome assembly GCA_030015575.1 of Agapanthus africanus. Lineage (NCBI taxonomy): Eukaryota > Viridiplantae > Streptophyta > Magnoliopsida > Asparagales > Amaryllidaceae > Agapanthus > Agapanthus africanus. The sequence continues at coordinate 303,666,384 of JASDDO010000031.1, read as the reverse complement.
TGCACGGATCATGATCGGACGGATAATACTAGTAGGCTTTGGTTTAAGCTGGATCCTAGTATTATATTATTGGATTACTTTCGTCATGTTGTATTCGTATTCAGTCGGAATACGGATGCAGGTATGTATATACGGATGAGGGGTATTCTTGTAATTCGTTACGAGTTTACTTTAGGGTTGCCATTTCTTTTTCTTGGATTTAAACATTTAGTTTAATGTTTAATTGTGTGGAAATTGTGAGGTTAAGTTTTGGCTTGAGCATTGATTGTGGCTTGATGGGGTGTTTTGTTTTGGGTGAGATATTTGTTTTGAGATGGAAGATCTTTTTAGGTTGCTAGGATATTTCTTGTGTTGGTTTTTAATTTGCTCACAACATATACTCACTCACAACAACAAGCCACAACAACTCAACTCAAGAAAAGGCAGAACATTTTCTTCACCTCCTTTTTCTTTAGCCAAGTCTTTTGCTCACACTTCTACTTATAGCTTCTTCTTCAACCTCCACACATCCCCTCTCATGAGTTGAGAATCCATGGGTGTTTTGAGACAAAATATTCACACACACACTCTACTTCGTCTTGGGTATCTAGGCTAGCAAACTGGATGTCCGAGTTGCTTCGGTTTTAAAGCAGGAGCCCGTATTACTAATCCTCGACGTGGATCATCTTCGAAGAGGTAGACCGGAGACCGAACTTCATCGAAGCAGCCGTGAGGAGCTTGGGGCAGAGGTTGAATACCGAAGGACACGGATCGATCGGTATAACCTCTCCAAACTCTTTTTATAGAACTAGTATAGGGTTAATGGTACGATCCGTCGATTAGGGTTCCGTTAGCGCCGGTTTCTAAAAGATACATTGGACTTGGGTGTATGAGACACATACCATACTTAAGATAATGTGGGGATTTAATTATTAAGGGAAAAACAAAATTATGTGGAAATTATCATGGTTGAAGATGCTTGTAGAAGCATGTGGAAACCTGACTTAGTCCACTAATTTTGTTTTACTCTAAATATTTATTAACCTAACTATTATCTTTAGCCATGGTTTAGTCTCTACATGAGTTTATATGAGATATTTTCTCACCCTTGGTTCACACTTGATCACTAGAGATCTTTTCTTCATCTCATTCATTGCTCTCTAGCTCTCAAGAGTGAAGAAAAAGAAAAAGAGAAAAATAATTCTAAATTGAGCAAAATTCCTACTTCACCAAACTAGCCGTTTAGTATAGGTTGTTTCTTCACTAGTTCATCAATTAGTGAAGAGGTAGCTTGAGTTAGCGATTCTTCGACGTAGATCATCTTCGGCCTCGAAGATCTTTAAGCAAGCTTGTTCCTTTCGCCTAGTGGAGCCTAACGAGAGTCCGGGAAACCACTACTTGGAGCTAAGCGACTACTGCACGGAGGTTTAGAAGTGAAGGATGTTGGGTTCCCTAGCACGACAGCAATGTTTCGGGAGGTATCGTCCATGCCATTTTCAAAAAATTGTCATGCTAAACAACCCTAATCCTAGAATCTTTAACTAGAGATTTAGACAATACCAAATGTAAGATACTATACATCTAGAGAACAAGAATACAATCATTTTAGACCGGTCCTTCACTTCACTTGCTCCGTGTAGTAGTCCCGCGACTCCACTAGGCTTATCTTGAGAGTTTGAACGAGCTTCCTCCGATGACCTTCATGCCGAAGATGATCCACGCGAAGTCCCTCCAACTCAAGCTATCTTTACACTAAACTCTTTAGCGTATGAAACACGCTATACTTGATCGCTAGTCAAGTGTAGGATGGTGAAGTAGGGGATTGTAGGGTGTTTTTCGTCACCCCATTGAGATGGGAATACGCGCGCGCTTGTCAGGCGTACTACAGATTCCCCCTGCCTAGGGTAGGCCGGGGTTTAATGATTGTGGGGATACAAATCTCTGGCAGCCGCGGACTAAGCTGCCGTTAATTACCCCTCGTCTTTGGGGCGAGGGAACCTCCGATTAACGGGTTAAAATGGTCATGCGAACTCAACGTGCGGTGTTGTGTTTAAATATGTATACATATATGTGTGTGTGTGTGTGTGTATATATATATATGTATATATGTATATATATATGAAAGAAAGAGAGGGAAAAGGCATCCAAAGGATGCGTGGGGGCAGCACTTTGGGCGCTGTGCGCCTAGGTGCTGTGCGCTCAGGCGCTAGAGTGCCACGTGTCGGCACATGGGCGCTCTGCGCTTGAGCGCAAGTGTGCCACGTGTCGGCACCGGGGCGACTTGCGCCTGAGCGCAAGCGCGCCACGTGTCGGCACAGGGGCGACTTGCGCTCGAGCGCTTGCACTTGAGCGCAAGCGCTACACGTGTCGACACCGGGGCGACTTGCGCCTGAGCGCAAGCGCGCCACGTGTCGGCACGGGGGCGACTTGCGCTCGAGCGCTTGCGCTTGAGCGCAAGCGCTCCACGTGTCGGCACCGGGGCGACTTGCGCTCGAGCGCAAGCGCGCCACGTGTCGGCACGGAGGCGACTTGCGCTTGAGCGCAAGCGCGCCACGTGTCGGCACGGGGGCGACTTGCACTCGAGCGCTTGCGCTTGAGCGCAAGCACTCCACATGTCGGCACCGGGGAGACTTGCGCTCGAGCGCAAGCGCGCCACGTGTCCGCACGGGGGAGACTTGCGCTCAAGCGCAAGCACGCCACGTGTCGGCACGGGGGCGACTTACGCTCGAGCGCTTGCGCTTGAGAGCAAGCGCGCCACGTGTCAGCACCGGGGCGACTTGCGCTCGAGCGCTTGCGCTGGAGCGCAAGCGCGCCACGTATCGGCACGTGGGCGCTTTGCGCTCGAGCGCTGAGCGCTGGAGCACAAGCGCGCCACGTGTCGGTAAGTGGGCGCTCTGCGCTTGAGCGCCGGGGAGAAAAGGAGGCTTTTAGCCTAAGAAAAAGAAGCTATGCTTCAAAAAGGAAATATTTGTTGTTTTATATATATGGAGTTAAACTCCTAGGATGTTTTGAAGCTGATGAAGGGGTTTCTTCTTCTTCCTCCTGTTGTTTGACCGGATCTTGAAGATCAAGAAGTAGGAGATTTTAAAAATCACTCCTTTTTAAGATCTGATGGAAGATCTGAGTTCCCCTTTGTGGGTTTTGTGGTGGAAAACTACTTAATTTTGGAAAAGAAAGAGTAAAACTCTTGATTTAATTCAAAGAAATGAGAAGGTTTAGAACCTTGGAGAAGGAGCAGGAGGCACAAAGAACCCTGGTTTTGGGGGGAATGAAAAGTTTATTTTATTTTTTATTCATCATGTTGCCTTATATAGGCTTACATATTTACATATAGCCCCTTGGGCTTTACAAAAATGGCATTTTAGCCATCCCATGGCTCATGTGCCATTTCATTTTTGCACATAAGCCATGGGCTTACAAAATATTGGCTTTATGCCCATTTTGTTTACATTCATGCATAAATAATTACATAAAAATTATTTATTACATGATTTTGTTGTTGGCATGAGAGAGGCTGGCCGCGGGCTCGACTTGGGCATGGGCCCGCTTGACCTGGGCTTGGGCTCACCTAGCTTGGGGGTTGACCTTGACTTTGACTCGGTCAACCGGGGTGTAAATTTTTACCCCAACAAATTGCCCCCCATCAATAAATGCACACCGCACATGTGGGTCGTGTGCATGAAATTGATGGATCTTCTTTCACGTGGAGGCGACTTGCTTTGGTTCCCACTTTTTGGGATGCACTGCCCTTTTTACGACGTGGACGGTCGACGCTTGACGTGTCTCCGAGACAGAGTGTTCGTGGTAGACGTTTCCCTTGCCCGGAACGATCCGGTTCCTTCTTTGTAGGAAGCCTGCACTGTCCGGAGCGATTTGGGGTCCTAATTTACGGGAGCCTGCACTGCCCTTTTTGCGACATAGACGGTCGACGCTCTGATCCGGAGCGATTTGGTTCCTTCTTTGTAGGAAGCCTGTACTGCCCTTTTTGCGACATGGACGGTCGACGCTCTGATCCGGAGCGATTTGGTAGACGTGTCCCCGGCACGGAGTGTCGCTGGTCGACGTTTCCCCGAGGTGGAGTGTCGGTTGTAGGACGTTTCCCCGAGACGGGGTGTCTGTTATAGGACGTTTTCCCGAGACGGAGTGTCGCTGGTAGACGTTTCCCCTAGACGGAGTGCCTGTTGTCGGACGTTTCCCCGAGACGGAGTGTCTGCTGTAGGACGTTTCCCCAAGACGGAGTGCCTGCTGTAGGACGTTTCCCCGAGATGGAGTGCCTGCGGTAGGACGTTTCTCCGAGACGGAGTGCCTGTGGTAGGACGTTTCCCCGAGACGGAGTGCCTGTGGTAGGACGTATCCCCGAGACGGAGTGTCGCTGGTAGACGTTTCCCCTAGACGGAGTGCCTGTTGTCGGACGTTTCCCCGAGACGGAGTGTCTGCTGTAGGACGTTTCCCCGAGACGGAGTGCCTGCTGTAGGACGTTTCCCCGAGACGGAGTGCCTGCGGTAGGACGTTTCTCCGAGACGGAGTGCCTGTGGTAGGACGTTTCCCTGAGACGGAGTGCCTGCTGTAGGACGTATCCCCGAGACGGAGTGCCTGCTGTAGGACGTTTCCCCGAGACGGAGTGTCGCTGGTAGGACGTTTCCCCGAGACGGAGTGCTTGTGGTAGGACGTTTCCCCGAGACGGAGTGCCTGTTGTAGGACATATCCCCGAGACGGAGTGCATGTTGTAGGACGTATCCCCGAGATGGAGTGCCTGTGGTAGGTCGTATCCCCGAGACGGAGTGCCTGTTGTAGGACGTTTCCCCGAGACGGAGTGTCGCTGGTAGGACGTTTCCCCGAGACGGAGTGCCTGATGTAGGACGTTTCCCCGAGACGGAGTGCCTGTTGTAGGACGTATCCCCGAGACGGAGTGCCTGTGGTAGGAAGTTTCCCCGACACGGAGTGCCTGGGGTAGGACGTATCCCCGATACGGAGTGCCTGTGGTAGGACGTATCCCCGAGACGGAGTGCCTGTTGTAGGACGTATCCCCGAGATGGAGTGTCGCTGGTAGGACGTTTCCCCGAGACGGAGTGCCTGTTGTAGGACATATCCCCGAGACGGAGTGCCTGTTGTAGGACGTATCCCCGAGACGGAGTGCCTGTGGTAGGTCGTATCCCCGAGACGGAGTTCCTGTTGTAGGACGCATCCCCGAGACGGAGTGCCTGTTGTAGGACGTATCCCCGAGACGGAGTGCCTGTGGTAGGACGTTTCCCCGACACGGAGTGCCTGTAGTAGGACGTTTCCCCGAGACGGAGTGCCTGTTGTAGGACGTATCCCCGAGACGGAGTGCCTGTTGTAGGACGTATCCCCGAGACGGAGTGCCTGTGGTAGGACGTTTCCCCGAGTCGGAGTGCCTGTTGATTTGACGCAGAGGTCGATGTTGGAATTGGTTGGTTTGATTTGTTTGATTTGAGTTGACATCAGCATCGCTATACTGGAATATGGTACCAGGAGTAATCATCATCTGTCTTTGAGAGGATTTGGGAATCGTTTTTTTGTCGGCATCTGCATTGCTGCACTGGAATAATGCCAGGAGCAACTCATCATGTGCCCCAGGAGGATTTGGATTTGTTTTTTTTTTGTTTGGCATCTGCATTGCTGCACTGGAATAATGCCAGGAGCAACTCATCATGTGCCCCGAGAGGATTTGGATTTTTTTTTTGTTTGGCATCTGCATTGCTGCACTGGAATAATGCCAGGAGCAACTCATCATTTGCCCCGGGAGGATTTGGGAATTGTTTACGCCCGTGGATTGTATACGGTTTTGCAGGATGTATGATCCAGACCGTAGGGCCGGAAAAATTTCAGGACTTTGTTGGCGTCTGCATCACTGCACTGGAATGTGGTACCAGGAGCGACTCATCATTCGCCGTTGGGGTATGGGATTTGGAATTTGGTTGGCGTCTGCATCGCTACACTGGAATATGGTACCAGGAGCGACTCATCATTCGCCACTTTGGGGTTGGGGAGCGATGGCTTAGGAGATAGGTTTAGATCCCTGTCACCTAAGACTTTTCAATTTTATGGGCCGTGAGGGTCCCATAAAAGCATTTTCTCCCTGCGAGTCGTAAGGATCTCGTAGGTGTATTTTCTCCTTAGGAGTCATGGGGACTCCTAAGTGTGTTTTTCCTTCGTGAGTCGTAAGGATCCCACAAAGGTTTGTTCTCCTCATGTATCGTAAGGACACATGAGTGGGTCTTCTCAATGGAGCATAATTCGAAAGGCGAAGACCAGCCGCGTAACCGGTGGTTGCGGTGGGGCATGGACGTGATGAGAATTATTTGAGCCCGTGGATTGTATACGGTAGTCAATTTGGGGACTAGCCGTAGGGCTAAAAGAATTTTGGGAAACTGGATTTTTGTTGGCGTCTGCATTGCTGCACTGGAATAATGCCAGGAAAAACTCATCATCCGCCCTTGTTTTTTTTTGTTTTTGTTTTTTTTGACCACGATTGCTCTATCATTTCATCTTTTCTTATCGCGAAGGTCGCAATTGCCCTATCATTTCGGCTTTTATTCGCGGTTGCCCCATCATTTCGGCTTTTATTTCATCTTTATTTTACTTTTATTTACACATTTTCTTATTTATTAACATTTTTTTTACATTCCCAGTTTAACGACTTAGAGGTCGATTATTCCCAGTTTAAAGACTTGGTGGTCTGTTGTTCCCAGAGAAAGGCGGGTGTTTGAGAGAATCAGGTCCCTGAGGACTTCGGTCCCCGTTTGTATGAAATTGGCGGTCGCAGCTTGATTGTTTGTTAACACGCCAGGGGACAATGATATTTCTCCCGCCTTGTATTGTTTCTCGACCCAATCCTTGAAGATGCAACAGTCTTCAATAGTGTGCCCCAACACTCGGTGGTATGGGCAAAAGTTGGGATGATCAGTCTTGTTCGCTTCACTTAGCCTTCTCGGTTCTGGTAGCCGCGGGCCATTCTTCAGAGCGTCTTTAAAAATTTTGTGGACCTTGTCCCTTCGGAATGAGTAAACCTTATTTCTCCTTTCCTCTAAAGTTGGCCCTCGAGACTGGTCAGTTTTTGGTCCGCCCGTTCTCTGCTTATTTGGAGAATCGGTGATGTTAGAACTTCCGTCTTTTCAGTTGTCGTCCCTCCAAGGTTTCGGTCTATTTGTGAACTGAAGATCCTGAGCGGACTCGTGCTTTGAGCGTTCCAACGTTTGGACCTTTTTGGTCAGCTCTTGGAATGTTTTGAGACCCGCGGTACATAGAAACGGGGCCATCCAGTTGTTGATATTTCCGATAAGGAGACTGACAGATTGGTCCTGCTCTATCGGCGGTTCGCATTTGACGGAGAGATTATGTCACGACCCGAAAGTACGGAACGTGACTGGCACTTAGATTACGAGACGTCTAAAGGCGTACCGTAACCTAAGTCAGCCAAAGCCCAGAAAAATCTAAACCAAAATCAAAAGAGAGTGAAGAAAAACCTTTAATGAAAACGATTTTCAAATCAATTAAGTTGCAAAGAATCCCTTCTTAAAAACATCATAAATTTCTGAAAATTTCGGCAGAGTCTCCCCTGTATTTTCTAATCCCCAAAATGGGTACAACAAGATAATAAACCTGTAATCATAAAAATGGCATCCCCAAGCGGGAGCTAGCTCTTCGCCCAAGGCGGATCACAACCACATACAATATAATAGTAATATCAAGAAAAAGAGCATAAAAGAAATGCAAATACCAGAAAACACACGTCGGCTCAAGTGAGCTCGACCCAAAAGAAACCACAAATATACAAATCTCTTAGTCTCATCACTAGGTCGCATATACAATACAAGTGGTAGATGGAGAATACTAGATACAATGATAAAGCAAAAAGAAATAAAGTATACTCGCAACCCACCTACGGGCGATGTCGCGAGTCTGAGCAAAAGGAACTGATGACAAGATAGCCCGCCGCTACAAGACTGACGGGTCCGACCTGCAAGACACTGTGGCACAACGGGGGTGAGTTGCCAGCTCGTGAGTAAATATAACATCTAATAAGGCAATCGTAAGAATGCACGCAATGCACCACAACATGCATGTCCATATGTGATATAATAACTCTAGTATGCATGCACATGTATGCAATATCTTTTCTAACTCTTTAAGTGTTTTAAATGTTAATGTTACTGCATTCTTAACTTTTAGAAAACGAATGTCTGCATAATAGCTAAATATCATCAAGAAATCCTCAGAAAACCCGTGTCAAGCATCGACACCAAATAGGAATTATATCTGTCTCAATGTCGGGCTCCGTCAGTCCGGATCGGCCCATATCATAAATCTCACGACAACGGTCGGTATCCTCCGGATATCCGCCGCGCCAGACATCACCGGTAGGTAGTCTTCCCTTGCCAGGCTCATCGTCTACAACTCGATCTTCTTGCCCCGGGGTACCATACCGGGCCCACCATGTACCCGAGACGGTTCATCCACTCCTCGAATCGGGTCTCGAAATCCAAAAAAAATATGAAAACTCATGGTGGACGACACATACATCACGAGAAAACCGCAACTTTGTTTTAAAAATGATAAATATAAGCTTTTGTTAAATTCTTGCGGTTTTCCCCAAAAATCCAGAAATCGCAGCAAAAACTGAAATCTTCAAGAAAATCATAATGTCCACATGTTATATATATGATGAATGTCTATGATATCAATGTGTATGATGTAAACTTTGGCTAGAGTTCTATGTGAATATGATGACGATGCGAGATATGTGCATGCGATGCAGTTTCATATATCAAGTATGAATGCAGGTGATGATATTAAGATAAACAGGTTCTATCGTGCACGTGGCATGTCAATTACCAAAGGAGTGTGTGTCACATGAATAGTGCGCGTGCAACAGATGCCAATGGTAATGGTGTTCGTGTCCTACGAAGTGATATCGCATATATGAAGATGAATGTCCATGCAATCTAGCATACGGTTAGCTGTGAGGGTATGCAATGTACATAAAGGGGTAAGCTATCTAACAATATAAATCTTGCATAAAGTAGAGTAATCCTAACTAGGGGGGCGCCTCGCGCCATCCAGACGATTCCCCCATAGATGAATACATCTACTCACCTGAAATCCCCGCTAATCCGATCCGGGCACCGCCTTGCCTTTTCGCGCCGTATCCGAAGTTTCCTCGATCGATCCTAAATTTGCACAACATCAAGCATAAGATTACATAACCCTAAACGATGCAAGTCACATTATACAAATATCGACGCTCACAAATTAATCATAGCATGCACTCGGTGCGCGGAAAAACGCACGAAAATCGCAATCCTTTAACAAAAATCGTCATTTCGGGGAAATCGACAAACTACCACCCGACTAGACGAAACCCCGCGTTCGCGCATTCTAATAATCCTATACGAAGCTAATAATATTGATAACCTAACGCAAATTGACCGCATTCTATTTTCTACAAAAATCTAGTAAGCGAAGTTCTAGCCGATTTGATACAAACATTGAAATTTGTCGATTTAGTAAGCATATAATTTCACCATTAACCATTCTAATCAATTAGACAACCATCCCTAACATAATCCAACCATTATGCTACAAACCCTAATTTATAAAAATCCAAAACCTTCTCTTGATTTTTCATGAACAAGGATTTACACTAAATTAATACTTTAAACATCTAATTTAGCATAAACAAACTACCAATTTGCAACTAGTTTAGAATTTTCACCTCTCAAGCTTGAACCCTAGCTTGATCAAGTCTCCAAGAAGCCTCCTTTCATCATGTTTTGAAACAATTTAGGGTGGGAAAGAGGTGGCCTAGGGTTTTGATTTGAATTAGAGAAGAAAAATGTGCATTTTTGTGGATTTTGTGCACTTTTTCATGGATTTTTGAAGAAAGAAAATGGAAAAAAATGAGGGCTGAAGGAGGGGAGGCTCATCCTGAGCTTGAGGAGGGGGTTTGTGGATTTTTTGAGAAGTTTCTAGGTCAAACAAACATCATAAGATATCATTTAATGCTTTTTATTTCAATTTTTTCCAAAAAAACCCCTTTTTAAGCCATTTTTTCATAATTTTCCCACCAAAAATCTAAAAGTTTGCAAGACATATATAATTTTATTAACACCATATTTTAGCTTATAAAGACTCCTAATTAAGAAATTTACCTAATTAAATTTGTATTTATCACTAATTTAATGTATTTAAAAAGGCTTAAAATAATAAAAAAAATAATAAAAAAAATAATTAATTACGAAAAAAAATTTATTTAACTAGAAAATTATAAATGACATTTTAGTGACAAAATTATAGTAATATCTTATTTAAATTTTGTATAATTAGGTCTACAATGAAAAATATCAATTTTGACTTTTTACGGAAAAAGCCGAAAAATTAGCCGATTACCGAAAAACTGCCTAAACGATTTTCGAAGGGTTACAATCTTCCCCCCTTAAAGAAATTCTGTCCCCGAATTTAAAATTTAACTACACGTACCTTCAAAAAGATGGGGATATCTCTTCCTCATCTCGACCTCGGTCTCCCAGGTGACCTCCTCGCTGTTCGGGCCACGCCAAAGGACCTTGACGGACGGTATAACCTTCGACCTTAATTTCTTCACCTGCCGATCCAAAATGACCACCGGCTGCTCGGTGAAAGAAAGATCACGCTCTAGCTGGATCGTCTGGTGCTGAATCACCTGGGAAGGATCATGAAGGTAGTTGCGGAGCATCGAGACATGGAATACGGGGTGAACATCGGGGAAGCTGGGCGGAAGAGCTAATCGATAAGCGACTGGACCAACACGCTCTAGGATCTCGAAAGGACAAACATATCTAGGTCTCAGTTTCCCTTTCCGCCCAAATCTCATCACACTTTTAATCGGAGAGACCTTCAGGAAAACATGATCGCCAACAGCGAACTCGAGTCGGCGACGGCGCCTGTCAGCATATGATTTCTGCCTGCTCTGTGCCGCTCTCATTCTATCTCGAATCAGCTGTATCTTCTCGGTCGTCTCCTGTACGATCTGCGGCCCCAAAATACTGCTCTCCCGGAGCTCTGTCCAACATACCGGCGATCGACATCTCCTCCCATATAAAGCCTCGAAAGGTGCCATCTGAATCGTCTCCTGGAAGCTATTATTGTAGGAAAACTCGATCAAAGGCAAATGACGATCCCAGCTACCACCGAAATCCAAAACACAAGCTCTGAGCATGTCCTCAAGAGTCTGAATCGTACGCTCCGACTGACCGTCAGTCTGAGGATGAAAGGCTGTGCTAAAACTCAATCGGGTGCCCAAAGCTTCCTGTAGTTTCTGCCACAATCGGCTGGTAAACTGGGTGCCACGGTCGGACACGATGCAAGTCGGAATACCATGCAGTCGCACTATCTCATCAATATAAACCTGGGCGTACTGAGAAAATCCAAAAGTGGTCTTCACCGGAAGGAAGTGAGCTGCTTTCGTCAGTCGATCCACAATCACCCAAATAGAGTCGCACCCTCGACTAGTCCTGGGTAGACCGACAACGAAGTCCATGGAGACCTGCTCCCACTTCCACTCAGGGATGGGCAAAGGCTGTAACTCACCGGCTGGCCTCTGGTGCTCGGCCTTGACTTTCTGACAAGTCAGGCATCTCGACACAAAGTCTGTAATATCCTTCTTCATCCCGTCCCACCATTAAACCTCTCTCAAATCACGGTACATCTTGGTGGAACCTGGGTGAACACTGTATACTGATCTATGTGCCTCCTCGAGAATATCACGCCTCAGTCCCTCTGAATCTGGCACACACAGTCGAGTCCCAAATCGAAGTATCCCCTGATCATCAATCACGAACTCAGAAACTCTGCCCTGCCGAATCTGCTCAATAATCTCTAAAATACGGGCATCACCGGACTGTGCCTCGCGGATACGGTCAAGTAACTGTGGGCGTGCTCTGAAATGGGCTAGCTGTCCCCCTGTAGGAGTGAACTCGAACTGCACTCTGCTATCACATAACGCCTGCCAATCCGCCGTCGACTGCATCTGTACTGCGCTCAAATAAGATAAGCTACCTCCGGGCCTCCTACTCAAAGCATCAGCCACCACATTCGCCTTGCCCGGATGGTATAAAATCTCGTAGTCATAATCCTTCACCAACTCCATCCAACGGCGCTGCCTCAGGTTCAAATCTCGCTGCTGGAAGATATATTTCAAACTTTTGTAGTCAGTGAATATCTGGCACGACTCACCGTATAGATAATGTCTCCAGATCTTGAGTGCAAACACCACTGCAGCCATCTCTAAATCATGGGTTGGGTAGTTCTGCTCGTGTTTCCTCAGCTGCCTAGAAGCATACGCGATAACTCTGTCGTGCTGCATCAATACACATCCCAGCCCTACTCGAGAAGCATCACAATATACGACGAACCCGCCTGATCCTGAAGGCAATGCTAACACTGGTGCAGTAGTCAGACGAGTCTTCAACTGCTGGAAGCTATCCTCACATGCTGGGGTCCAATCAAAAGGAACCCCCTTCCGGGTCAACCCGGTCAACGGTGCAGCAATGCGAGAGAAATCCTGGATGAAACGTCGATAATAGCCGGCCAGACCTAGAAAGTTGCGAACCTCTGTAACTGATACTGGTCTAGGCCAACGCTGAACTACCTCGATCTTCATCGGGTCCACACAAATACCATCTCCCGTCACCACATGACCCAAGAAATCGACACTGTCTAGCCAGAATGCGCACTTGGAGAATTTGGCGAACAGCTGATGCTCCCTCAAAGTCTGCAATGTGATACGTAAGTGCTGCTCATGTTCCTCCCGGCTCCGAGAATAAACCAAGATGTCGTCAATGAACACAATGATGAACTGATCGAGATACGTCCTGAATACGCGGTTCATCAAATCCATAAAAGCTGCCGGGGCATTGGTGAGCCCAAACGACATCACCAAGAACTCATAATGACCATAACGAGTACAGAAGGCGGTCTTCAGAATATCCTCCTTCCGAACCCGCAACTGGTGATAACCTGATCGTAAATAAACCTTCGAGAAGAACCCTGCACCCTGGAGCTGATCAAATAAGTCATCAATGCGGGGTAGGGGATACCTGTTCCGCACAGTAACCCGGTTCAGCTGACGATAATCAATGCATAAACGCATACTTCCGTCCTTCTTCTTAACAAACAAGACGGGAGCACCCCAAGGTGACACACTCGGTCGGATAAGCCCTTTGTCCAGCAAGTCCTGTAACTGATCCTTTAGCTCTCTCAGCTCCGCCGGGGCCATCCGATAAGGAGGTATAGAAATAGGCCCCGTGCCAGGGATCAAGTCAATACAGAACTCAATCTCGCGCTCTGGTGGCAGACCAGGCAGCTCATCAGGGAATACATCAGGAAACTCTCTCACAACAGGGACCTGGTCCAACGGAACCTCTGTGGAGCTAGTATCACAAACATAGGCTAAGAATCCCTGACACCCTTTCCTTAAGAGCTGACCAGCGCGAAGAGATGAAATCAAGCTGGGAAGGGTAGCGCTACGATCTCCCTGAATAATAAGAACCGGCTCACCAGGAAAACTGAATCTGACTACCTTTTCACGGCAGTCCACGGATGCATAACAGGTGGCTAGCCAGTCCATACCAAGAAGAACGTCAAAGTCTAGCGTATCGAGGAGAATCAAATCTACTGAAGAATCTCTCTCCCCGATATGAACGGAACACGATCGATACACAAAACGGGCAACAAAAGACTCGCCTACCGGGGTAATAACGACAAGCGGCTGATCTAACGGAGAAGACTCTCGGCCCAACCTCGGTGCAAAATACGTGGAAACATAGGAATGTGTGGAGCCTGGATCAAATAATACCCGTGCATCAAAAGAACATACTGGCAGAGTACCTGTCACGACGGCATTGGATGCCTGTGCATCCTGAGGAGTCAATGCGAACACTCGGGCCTGTCCACCACTAATAGCTGGTTGTGCTCTGCCTCTACCTCGGCCTCTGCCTCTGTCACCCCGTCCTCTCTGAACCGGACCGCCACGCCCACGGCCTCTAGAAGCATCTGGCTGGCGTGGAACATCATCAGGAGTAAGGAGTAAAGCTCTCTGAGAAGGTGGTGAGGGTGGTAAAGTCACATGCGGGACTGTCGCCGCGCCGTGACGTCCCATGGTACAGTCTCTGATACGGTGGTACTGACTCCCACACCGAAAACATCCTGGAGACGACTGCTGGGTCTGTGGATATGAGCCAAATAACTGACCTCGTCTCAATCCTCTGCCTCCACCATCTCCCGGAAACAATCTATCACGGTGTCTACCCATCTGCCGCTGAGCTGGCGTATCAGTACGGATCCTCTTCGGCCCAGAAGCGACCGGAGTCTCAGAAATACGCTCCTCCAAAAGTAAGGCTGCATCCATCGCGGCTGTGTATGTGTCAAAGTGCTGGGTGCCGATGGCAAGGAATAGCTGTGTATCAAGCCCTCGCACAAACCTCTTTATTCTCTTCTCTTCTGTGTCGACTAGGTACGGAGCATATCGAGACAACTGGGCAAACTGTATATCATACTCCGACACCGTCATCCCAGGAGTCTTGCGCAAGGACTCAAAACTACAGGCTCGAGCATCTCGGTCACTCTCCGGAAGAAAACGGGCAAGAAATGCAGATGTAAACTCATCCCAGGTCATAGAAGGCAGACCTGCAGCTCGGCCTCTCTCTACTGAGTCGTACCATGTCTGGGCAAGACCCTCCAGACGAAAACTCGCAAACTCCACCAATCTATCATCAGAACACCTCAACGAACGGCAAATCCGAGCCATCCTATCAAGAAATGCCTGTGGATCCTCTGTCGCATCTGTACCGGTAAAAGCTGGAGGTCTCAATCTCATGAACTCCTGTAGTGAAACAGGGATAGTCTCCGTAGTAGCAGCAGGAGTGACCATCTGTGCAGCAGGTACAATCGTGGTCTGTGCGGTGGAAGGAACGTCCTCGGATCTCTGTGCCCGGCTGGACTCAACTAAAGATCCCATCATCTGCCGTAACTCTTGCATGCCGGCCTCTAATCTGGCAATACGGTCAGGATAAGGCGGATCAGTATGACCCTGAGGGGTAGGCGTATCCTCCCGCTCGATCCTCGCCTCAGACGAGCCCGCTCGAATCTCATCCCTAGCGGCATCCCGCTGAGCTCTCGTAGTCTTTGGCGGCATCGAAGCTGGAATAAGAAACAGGACTGATAAGATCATTGCAATTGAATCAAGGAATGCAAGGAATCAAGAAAGGAAATACAAGCAATTATGTCCTAAGGTCACTTAGGCGGAGTACCGTATCATAAGTATGCCGCGGATCATACCCATGCTACGCCACTCTGCTTAAGTCACCTACTCCATCTACCAAGGTCGTCCTACACTCAGAAAGGTAAAACCTACGCTCTGATACCAACTTTGTCACGACCCGAAAGTACGGAACGTGACTGGCACTTAGATTACGAGACGTCTAAAGGCGTACCGTAACCTAAGTCAGCCAAAGCCCAGAAAAATCTAAACCAAAATCAAAAGAGAGTGAAGAAAAACCTTTAATGAAAACGATTTTCAAATCAATTAAGTTGCAAAGAATCCCTTCTTAAAAACATCATAAATTTCTGAAAATTTCGGCAGAGTCTCCCCTGTATTTTCTAACCCCCAAAATGGGTACAACAAGATAATAAACCTGTAATCATAAAAATGGCATCCCCAAGCGGGAGCTAGCTCTTCGCCCAAGGCGGATCACAACCACATACAATATAATAGTAATATCAAGAAAAAGAGCATAAAAGAAATGCAAATACCAGAAAACACACGTCGGCACAAGTGAGCTCGACCCAAAAGAAACCACAAATATACAAATCTCTCAGTCTCATCACTAGGTCGCATATACAATACAAGTGGTAGATGGAGAATACTAGATACAATGATAAAGCAAAAAGAAATAGAGTATACTCGCAACCCACCTACGGGCGATGTCGCGAGTCTGAGCAAAAGGAACTGATGACAAGATAGCCCGCCGCTACAAGACTGACGGGTCCGACCTGCAAGACACTGTGGCACAACGGGGGTGAGTTGCCAGCTCGTGAGTAAATATAACATCTAATAAGGCAATCGTAAGAATGCACGCAATGCACCACAACATGCATGTCCATATGTGATATAATAACTCTAGTATGCATGCACATGTATGCAATATCTTTTCTAACTCTTTAAGTGTTTTAAATGTTAATGTTACTGCATTCTTAACTTTTAGAAAACGAATGTCTGCATAATAGCTAAATATCATCAAGAAATCCTCAGAAAACTCGTGTCAAGCATCGACACCAAATAGGAATCATATATGTCTCAATGTCGGGCTCCGTCAGTCCGGATCGGCCAATATCATAAATCTCACGACAACGGTCGGTATCCTCCGGATATCCGCCGCGCCAGACATCACCGGTAGGTAGTCTTCCCCTGCCAGGCTCATCATCTACAACTCGATCTTCTTGCCCCGGGGTACCATACCGGGCCCACCATGTACCCGAGACGGTTCATCCACTCCTCGAATCGGGTCTCGAAATCCAAAAAAAAAAACATGAAAACTCATGGTGGACGACACATACATCACGAGAAAACCGCAACTTTGTTTTAAAAATGATAAATATAAGCTTTTGTTAAATTCTTGCGGTTTTCCCCAAAAATCCAGAAATCGCAGCAAAAACTGAAATCTTCAAGAAAATCATAATGTCCACATGTTATATATATGACGAATGTCTATGATATCAATGTGTATGATGTAAACTTTGGCTAGAGTTCTATGTGAATATGATGACGATGCGAGATATGTGCATGCGATGCAGTTTCATATATCAAGTATGAATGCAGGTGATGATATTAAGATAAACTGGTTCTATCGTGCACGTGGCATGTCAATTACCAAAGGCGTGTGTGTCACATGAATAGTGCGCGTGCAACAGATGCCAATGGTAATGGTGTTCGTGTCCTACGAAGTGATATCGCATATATGAAGATGAATGTCCATGCAATCTAGCATACGGTTAGCTGTGAGGGTATGCAATGTACATAAAGGGGTAAGCTATCTAACAATATAAATCTTGCATAAAGTAGGGTAATCCTAAGTAGGGGGGCGCCTCGTGCCATCCAGACGATTCCCCCATAGATGAATATATCTACTCACCTGAAATCCCCGCTAATCCGATCCGGGCACCGCCTTACCTTTTCGCGCCGTATCCGAAGTTTCCCCGATCGATCCTAAATTTGCACAACATCAAGCATAAGATTACATAACCCTAAACGATGCAAGTCACATTATACAAATATCGACGCTTACAAATTAATCATAGCATGCACTCGGTGCGCGGAAAAACGCACGAAAATCGCAATCCTTTAACAAAAATCGTCATTTCGGGGAAATCGACAAACTACCACCCGACTAGACGAAACCCCGAGTTCGCGCATTCTAATAATCCTATACGAAGCTAATAATATTGCTAACCTAACGCAAATTGACCGCATTCTATATTCTACAAAAATCTAGTAAGCGAAGTTCTAGCCGATTTGATACAAACATTGAAATTTGTCGATTTAGTAAGCATATAATTTCACCATTAACCATTCTAATCAATTAGACAACTATCCCTAACATAATCCAACCATTATGCTACAAACCCTAATTTATAGAAATCCAAAACCTTCTCTTGATTTTTCATGAACAAGGATTTACACTAAATTAATACTTTAAACATCTAATTTAGCATAAACAAACTACCAATTTGCAACTAGTTTAGAATTTTCACCTCTCAAGCTTGAACCCTAGCTTGATCAAGTCTCCAAGAAGCCTCCTTTCATCATGTTTTGAAACAATTTAGGGTGGGAAAGAGGTGGCCTAGGGTTTTGATTTGAATTAGAGAAGAAAAATGTGCATTTTTGTGGATTTTGTGCACTTTTTCATGGATTTTTGAAGAAAGAAAATGGAAAAAAATGAGGGCTGAAGGAGGGGAGGCTCGGCCTGAGCTTGAGGAGGGGGTTTGTGGTTTTTTTGAGAAGTTTCTAGGTCAAACAAACATCATAAGATATCATTTAATGCTTTTTATTTCAATTTTTTCCAAAAAAACCCCTTTTTAAGCCATTTTTTCATAATTTTCCCACCAAAAATCTAAAAGTTTGCAAGACATGATATAATTTTATTAACACCATATTTTAGCTTATAAAGAATCCTAATTAAGAAATTTACCTAATTAAATTTGTATTTATCACTAATTTAATGTATTTAAAAAGGCTTAAAATAATAAAAAATAATAATTAATTACGAAAAAAAATTTATTTAACTAGAAAATTATAAATGACATTTTAGTGACAAAATTATAGTAATATCTTACTTAAATTTTGTATAATTAGGTCTACAATGAAAAATATCAATTTTGACTTTTTACGGAAAAAGCCGAAAAATTAGCCGATTACCGAAAAACTGCCTAAACGATTTTCGAAGGGTTACAGATTACGCCATCGGGTTATAAAATCCGTGCTGCTTTCGTCGCTCTTGGGCTTGGTCCTTACGAGCTCGGCAATGGTAATCTTATCGCTGACGCTCATGAACCTCTGCCGAAACAGAAACTCCATTTGGACAAAAGTTGTGACGGAGCCATCCGGTATGCTCGCGTACCAGTCGAAAGCAACATTGGTCAGGCTATTGACGAACTGGCGGAGGAGAAGCGAATCATTTCCCCCAGTATTCCCGCATGAGGCTTTGAAGTGGACGATGTGCTGATTCGCGTTTCCCGTCCCATCGAATCTTCCGAATTTGGGGATGACATAGCCGCTAGGGAATTCCACCAGATCATACTGAGCAGGATATGGTCTCCCACTACTGCTGATATCTTTTTGCGCTTCGGCTTCGGCTACTAATGTTTTGACTTTGCTGGCAACCAAATCCATGATTTGATCTTGAGTTAGCGGGCTACTGTCATCGGTAGCCAAGACATTTCCCGAGACAGGATGCGACTGATTTCCATGCGGTCCGCCCACTTTTGGATTTGAGGGAACGGGTGTCGGCTGTTTTGGGACACCGTTTCCCGGGTCATGAGAGCCCTGCGCCTGATTGGGCGGCTGAGAGGCAAGTTGGGCCGTGAGCTGTAGGACGACATTTGTCAAGTCGTCAATTTTTGAGTAGAGCTTGGCCATCTCCTTGTCTTTGTTTCTAAGCTGCTTTCGGAGCTGTTGAAGCAGCTCTTGCTCCGCAGTTCTGGGGCGAAAAGTCGGCTCTTCTTCGCTTTCCGAGCCCGACTCCTCATGGACCGAAGGGTCTTTCTGCCCATCATCCTCATCAAGAGGGTCTTCATCACCCGGCAGAGGCGGCTGTTCTTGGGAAGCGGCCACCACATTCAAGCGAGATTGGATTTAGAATGTAGTGGCCCCATCCTTGCTCTTGCTGCGCGTGCCTACCATGTAGACAGTATGGACCTCATATCCAGTCGTCTTTTTCTCACTGGCGGGGAGCTTAGAGAAGACACCCGATCGAGCAGTGGTCAAGGGCACCGCTGGAGCTTGCTCGGGGCGCGTTGTAGCTTTGTTGGTGTTGATGTCCTTGCCCCCAGCTGGGGCCAAGGAAAGTCGTTCAGACACCGACATGCATTTGGATTGGGGCGCCCTTGAGATCACCACATTTGGTCTCCTGCCTTTCGAGACTGGTTTGTCTGCCACCGGGGCTTGAGGAGCTGGGATGGCGCCAACAGGCATGAACATAATAGAGCCGAATGGTAGCAGCGGCTCTTCCCATTGTCGCCCAAGACTGGCCGGGAGGACCGTTCTAGAGTCTATCCTCATCGTGTAGGAGACGGGAGCTGAGTTCATCATCGAAGACATCGTCGGAAGGTGATTGCTTGAAAATCTTCATGAAAGAGCATTATTTTAGTATAAATATAGACATGTAAATTGATTGAGTTCGCATGAACGTTTAACCCGAAATATGGGAGGAGAGACAGGTCCCACCGGGCGTGCCAGAATCTGTAGGGTGTTTTTCGTCACCCCATTGAGATGGGAATACACGCACGCTTGTCAGGCGTACTACAGATTCCCCCTGCCTAGGGTAGGCCGGGGTTTAATGATTGTGGGGATCCGAATCTCCGGCAGCCGCGGACTAAGCTGCCGATAATTACCCCTTGCCTTTAGGGCGAGGGAACCTCCGATTAACGGGTTAAAATGGTCATGCGAACTCAACGTGCGGTGTTGTGTTTAAATATGTATACATATGTGTGTGTATATATATATGTATATATGTATATATATATATATATATATATATATATATATATATAAAAGAAAGAGGGGGAAAAGGCATCCAAAGGATGCGTGGGGGCAGCACTTTGGGCGCTGTGCACCTAGGTGCTATGCGCTCAGGCGCTAGAGTGCCACGTGTCGGCACATGGGCGCTCTGCGCTTGAGCGCAAGTGCGCCACGTGTCGGCACCAGGGCGACTTGCGCCTGAGCGCAAGCGCGCCACGTGTCGGCACGGGGGCGACTTGCGCTCGAGCGCTTGCGCTTGAGCGCAGGCGCTCCACGTGTCGGCACCGGGGCGACTTGCGCTCGAGCGCTTGTGCTGGAGCGCAAGCGCGCCACGTGTCGGCACCGGGGCCACTTGCGCCTGAGCGCAAGCGCGCCACGTGTCGGCACAGGGGCGACTTGTGCTCGAGCGCTTGCGCTTGAGCGCAAGCGCTCCACGTGTCGGCACCAGGGCGACTTGCGCTCGAGCGCAAGTCGCTGGAGCGCAAGCGCGCCACGTGTCGGCACCGGGGCGACTTGCGCTTGAGCGCAAGCGCGCCACGTGTCGGCACGTGGGCGCTTTGCGCTTGAGCGCAAGCGCGCCACGTGTCGGCACGCGGGCGTTCTGCGCTTGAGCGCCGGCGAGAAAATGAGGCTTTTAGCCTAAGAAAAAGAAGCTATGCTTCAAAAAGGAAATATTTGTTGTTTTATATATATGGAGTTAAACTCCTAGGATGTTTTGAAGCTGATGAAGGGGGTTCTTCTTCTTCCTCCTGTTGTTTGACCGGATCTTGAAGATCAAGAAGTAGGAGATTTTAAAAATCACTCCTTTTTAAGATCTGATGGAAGATCTGAGTTTCCCTTTGTGGATTTTGTGGTGGAAAACTACTTAGTTTTGGAAAAGAAAAAGTAAAACTCTTGATTTAATTCAAAGAAATGAGAAGGTTTAGAACCTTGGAGAAGGAGCAGGAGGCACAAAGAACCTAGTTTTGGGGGGAATGAAAAGTTTATTTTATTTTTTATTCATCATGTTGCCTTATATAGGCTTACATATTTACATTTAGCCCCTTGGGCTTTACAAAAATGGCATTTTAGCCATCCCATGGCTCATGTGCCATTTCATTTTTGCACATAAGCCATGGGCTTACAAAATATTGGCTTTATGCTCATTTTGTTTACATTCATGCATAAACAATTACATAAAAATTATTTATTACATGATTTTGTTGTTGGCATGAGAGAGGCTGGCCGCGGGCTCGACTTGGGCATGGGCCCGCTTGACCTGGGCTTGGGCCCACCTAGCTTTGCGGTTGACCTTGACTTTGACTCGGTCAACCGGGGTGTAAATTTTTACCCCAACAGGGATATTAAGAGCTCACAAGTTTTTGTTCAAGCTTCATGATTCACATCACATGTGATGGTTGAAGCTTGAACCATGACATGAGGAGGAGGAAGAAGCTAGAGAGCAACCATGGGAGCAACTCAAGAAAATTGGCCAAGTGTTAAGAATGAGCTAGAATGAGTGCCAAGTCTTGACCCCTCACTCATTCAAGTATGAAATTATGCAATATAAAATTGCAACCATGCTTGAACAGTGAGTCAAGATGAATAAACAAAAGTAAATCCCATGCTTGCAACCATACTTTCACTTTCCACCTCATTTCTATTTTCACAAAATAGAAATTTAAATGCCATGCTTCATTATTATTATTATTATTATTATTATTATTATTATTATTATTATATATATATATATATTAATATATACATAATGAAGAATAATTATTGAGCTAATAATATTAGTTAAGATATAATTATATCACATATAATATATATCACATTATTAAATCAACACTTGATCTAATAATCCGGTTATATCACATATGACTGACTAATATCATTTATTTGTATATCACATTATCGAATCAATACATGATTCGACAATCTGGTTATATCACATATTACCGAACCGATAACAGATGACTACCAGATTACAATACGGTATCACATACTCGTATTTAATCAGGACCACACACATATCACATATGTGTCCTACTTCGTTTCGCTTGAACCAGGGAACTTCTGTGTGGGACTCTAAAGACTCGTCAATACCACAGCAGTAGGTGATGATCACATCAGTCACCTACAAGCCGTCAGCGGTACTAGCTGGACGTAACAGCTACCCGGATATTGAGCGATATGAAGATCAACAAGCAAGCCTGTCCACAGTCTCCATGAAGCCTATCAGTAACACTACCATACAGTCTGGTCTCTTCATCTGATATATCGCATATCATGTCTAAGGGTGGAAATCGTCAGACCCCAGTAACGTGATAAGTCATGCCAATGTCTGGCCTATAACGGTTCGATAAACTACTGATAACACTTATCAGTAAATCTCGGCAGCAACCCTCGCCAAGGACTTCCAGTTATAGCCAATCGAATATAGTGCAATATCAACCCCCAATACCGGGAGAGACGAAACCCCTCGTATCGCTCATTGCCTCCATGCGACTCGGGACTGTACCCAAAATCCACCTGTTTACACGTCTCTTTTAAGCGTGGTGGGGAGGAATTCAAAGCCCAGTGGGAGCCGCATAAGACTCTATGACGTTCTCGGGTCTACAGACTAACCTGTACCAGTGTCACCAGAGGACTGCTATCTGACGATAGGTATACTACCATATAGGAGTCCTCGGCGAGTCCTGTTCAGTGTACCCAGTCTACACTGAGCACCCGTATACCATCTTTGATGTCAAACACCAATGGATGTGGGATCATCCATCGCCCATCATATGGGTCAAGAAGCGTATACGCTAGTCAACTCTGGAATATCGATGCCCTGTCTCGATATTCCCTAGACTAGGAAAATTAAAAGATGTACTTGTGAACTACCCTGGCCCTACTAGTATGATCTCCATCATAGTCCTGGTAGTCAAGTACATATCCTAAGGGCTTTATCAACATGTGAGAACAAGACAGTATAAATACCAGTCTACACGTTAAGATAAAGGTAACCAGCTAGCATACTATCATGTCAAGCAAGAATCCTCTCTATATATGTCGAAGCATCCACTATAATATACATCATATGTATAATAATGGCCTCTGGGACATACATATAACTAACAATCTCTCACTTGCACTAAGGCCAGTTGTTGTAGTATCTCATACCTAACGTCCCAAAAATCTCTTAAATAGCATCTGGGGAATGGCCTCGGTGAGTGGATCCGCTGTGTTATCCTCTGTATCAACTCTCCTAACCTCGATCTCCCGGAGATCAATTATCTCCCTGATCAGGTGATACTTTCCAAGAACATGTCTGGAACGCTGATAGGACCTGTGTTCCTTGGCTAAAGCCACAACTCCATTGTTGTCACAATAACAGTTATTGGACGCTCAATGGTAGGAACCTTGTTCATCTCATGAACAAGAAATGTCCAAACAGCCACTTTGGTAGCATCGTTGGTAGCAATATAATTGGCCTTTATCGTCTAGTATATCACGGTATCTAGCTTGGAACTCTTCCAACATACCGTCCCTCTACTGAGGGTAAAGACAATGCCTGTGACTGACTTTCAGTCGACCTTATCACTCTGGAAGCTCGAACCAAGAACATTCTTTTAGTGCTTCTCAAGTACTTAAGAATGTCCTCCACAGCTGTCCAATGATTCTGCCAAGATCTGATTGATTCCTTGTCACGACCCGAAGGTACGGAATGTGACCGGCACTTAAATTACAAAGCGTCTAGAGGCGCAACGTAATCTAAGTAAGCCGAAGCCCAGAAATCTAAACCATATAAAAGAAGAAGTAAAGGAAAACATGTAGGAAAACAAGTTTAAAAGCGACATCAAATTTTCTCAAAAATTTCGGCAGAGTCTCCTTTGTAAAAACTGGCCCCAAATGGGTACAAACAAGAATAATATATACAAACAATAAAAAGACATCCCCAAACGGGAGCTAGCTCTACGCCAACAGGCGGAAACAACCACATAATGCACAATAATATGCAACGCCAAAGGGCAAGGCTCAAAACTCAAAAGAAAACCAGATCCACCAGAAACCATAATAATACAAGCGCGACTCTAAGGTCGAAATAAAAACAACTGGTCTTCTAAACTATCAAGAATACAAGTTCGGTTGATGGAGCTTACTAGATACAAATGAAATAATAAAGTACAACGGTGGTCCTGATATAATGAACCAACCTACCAAGCAAATCACCCTGAATGAAATGATGTGCCAGCAAGCTGCCAAGGAAAACCTGTACATCGAAACATGTAAGAAAAGTTTGGCACAACAGGGGTGAGTTGCCAACTCGTGAGTAGAAGACATTTGCGAGAAGAAATCGAATGCACGACGCCGTCCTAGGTCATAATAATATACTTAATATATCACTAGTCATCAAGTAGTGGCAAGGTAATAATCTATACGTAAGTGCAATGCTCAGTGCTCGTGTCTTTGCCTCAATTAGTAACATGTCATGTGTATGAGTATGCATGCACCATGAGTGTAAAACAATCAACCCTGAAATCTGGATATATCTGTATAAGAAATCTTTAACTTTTATAATAGTAGAATTTGTATAGAAATCTGAAACATCACCGGTGAAATCCATGGAAATCCGTGTCAAGCATCGACACAAAACATGTAAATCTCATGTCTCAATACCTCATAGTCTCAATATCTCGGGCTCCGTCAGTCCGGATTGGCCCATATCATCAAATCTCACGACAACGGTCGGTATCCTCCGGATATCTGCCGCGCCAGACATCACCGGTAGGTAGTCTTCCCCTGCCAGGCTCATCGTCTACAACTCGATCTTCTTGCCCCGAGGTACCATACCGGGCCCACAATGTACCCGAGACGGTTCATCCACTTCTCGAATCGGGTCTTGAAATCCAACAGAAAACATGAAATCTCATGGTGGACGACACATTGATTTGTCTCAAAGAATATCTATTAACCGCAATCAAGAACGGCGTCGCTTGGTAGCTAGCCGGTGAGTACGGGTCGGTCCACAGGGATGTTGTGAATTTCCTAGTCGCTCAAACGAGTTAATTTCGATTGTGGTCGGATTGATTATTAAATCTAAAAACTAAATCTACCTATACTAAGATACTCTAGATCTAAATCTTGCTAGGGTTAGGTTTAGGAATGGTTTGGAAATGTAAATAAATCTCAACGCTTTCTATACCCAAATTAGGATCTATGAGGAGTTATGGTAATTATCAATAAAGGGGATTAGATCCATTCGGGAAGGTATTCCTTCCTCTAGGTTCTGGTCCTTCCTTTAGAGATCCTTACCCTAATCTCCATGGAAAACACGCACAACCGGGCCTTTATACTACGGTATCACTGCTACCTCGAGGGATAGGGTGCCGTAGGGCGCGGTGTGTGCGTGTATGCATGGAGTCCTATTGATTATATGTGATGGGTAAGAAAGGGATGAGAGATCTTATCTCTCAAAAGCCTTCCCCAGAGCTAACTCTAACAATTATCTAAAGCAAGGAATTAAATCTAAACTAGGGCATAGAATGAAAAATTACCTACTTTATAGATGGCTCTCTCCAAACATCAATACGGGGTTGTCAGATCTGAATTCATGAAATGAAAAGAGGCACCGATGCTCTCCAAAGAATTCTGAATTTTATTCATAAAAAGAGGCATAGGGGAGGCATGACCTAATACAATGATTTGGGCTTCTATTTATAAGACATAGAAACCCTAGGTTACAATTGACCCGCATGTCTGCATTTACCAAAATACCCCTAGGTAGACCTATTCAGCGCCGCAAGAATTATGGTAAATTTAATTTCACAAAGGTCTCCGGATTGCCGCGGAACCGCGGCCATAGCATGGTTTGGGCCGCGGTTCCGCGGCCCAATAAGGAGCTGAGGTCTTGAGTTTTCTTGTGATGGTCTTGGGCTGTTTGGTCTTCCTATTTCTTCAGTAGTTTTCTCAATTGGGCTTCTGATTCTCTTCCAGATTTTCCAGTGAATAATTATGGTGGACTTTAACCGTGGCTTCGCGATCTTGGACTTTGTATTGCCTTGTACTTTGTGAATTTTATATTTTATGTAGGCTTGATCAAGGTCCTTCTATTTGTTGGTCAAAGTCCTTCTTTTGTATCGTCTTTTATCTTTTTCACTGTTTTCGCTCCAAGAACCTGTAACCTGTAATATGTAGCAGACATGCGTCAAAAGCACATGTTTATTTATAAAACGAATAAGAATGGGGAATATAATAATGCAATATTATAGTATGAACAAATACCCCCAAACTTATCTTTTGCTCGTCCTCGAGCAAACTTATTTTTATTCTCGACAAAAACATAACCGCACTTTCGCAGGGAAACGCGATTGCACTGAGCTCATGCAACAAGCCGTTAAACCTCTAGGTGTCCCTAGTAGGAGGAGTGTTGTCTCCTGAGGGTTTTCAGCGGATACTACCCACAAAATCCTATCAATTTGGCTTTTTCGACTTTAATTCTCCAATTAGGGTTTCTAACAAGGAACTCTATTATCTTCGACTTGCAAATTATCCACCCATATTCTTCACACTTCCTCATCATTTAACTTAAGATTATGTATGTTTTATAGACTTACTTAGCTTTCGGCATCTCTTAAGTTTTCCTTCTAGGGTTCCATCTCCACTTAGGAATTTCTATCAACTCTACTAAAGATACAAGTTCTATTCTTCACTCCTTTCTCTCATCTAAACTCCAATCACATATCCCCACGTGTGTGTATAAATCACCCCTACACTTGGAAATTCAAATCAAGCAATCATACCCCTGTCCGTTGTCCAAAGTACTTATTAGTAGGTGAATTTTTAATTGAATTTTGCTTACACATCCTTCATGCGACCGTTAATACTTCTTGAGGTACCAACAACCGATTACAAGATACGTTAGCACTTTAAAGCGTACTTCCTAGTCTTGCAACACTCAAGGCTTTAGCAGTGACTCCCAAACCAGTTGGTCTAAGGCACTAGGTGATGAAGCACCCTCGCTAAATATTTTTCTATTTTTGCAGCCTTAAGTAATCACAAAAACCAGTGTTCATTTTTTTCTTTATTCACTTTTTTTTTCTTTTATTTTCATTGTACTAAGGACTTTAGACAAGAGCATTTCAAGGTCTCTTCTACTATTCCAAGTTTCAAGGTGCGTGTTTGTGCAATTTGTAGGGTATACATTTTCAGAATCTAGACCTAAGTTAGGAATTATTTTTCAAACTTATACTCTAATAAAAATATCAATACTTTTCCTTTGTTTCGACTTAGCCCAAGAAGTGAACCCAAAATTTGCTTATTTCTAAATAAACTAAAAAGACATATACTTTCTACCATTAAACTTTTAAGGAAGGTTATTTTTAGAGTTTTTAATTTACTAAGTCTAAGATCTAGTTGTTCCTAACCAGTTAACCTATTTGTCAAACTCAAGTCAAATAAGGCCAAAATTGAATACAATAATTTTTATAATTTTTGAAATTTTACAATATTTTATGGGTTTTTAAAATAAGTATGCAAATGCAAAAAATATGTACAAATGAATGCGAAGGAAGAAGACGTACCGAGCATACCCCCAAACTTAAACTTCACAGTGTCCTCACTGTCATGCCACACCAAGAGGGTCAAAATGCCGGCACTCCCCTGTTTATTTATTTATAATTTTTTTATTTTATTGTTTTGAAATTTTTTTTGTTATTTTTTTATAGAAAAAGAAAACAAAAAATATATGTACATATATACAACAAGTTTCCCCCCAAACTTAAGCTTGGCCTTACACAAGCCAAAGGTTAGCACCAACCATTCAAAAATCTTATCGTGGTAATGGTCGAGTTGGTGAAAGAATGGAGTGGAAAGAAAAGAGATGAGAAACACATGAGACCGTGTGGAGATAGAAACGGGATATGGTCTCGGTTGGGGAGAAAAATGGCGGAAAAGAGAAAGAAGTGGAGTACGATCTTGAGGGTATAAATCGAGTGAATAAATTAGCGCAATTTGTGATGACCGATGTGTTAAAAGCGATTGTGCTAACCTATCAACCCATCGAGAAATGGGGTCAAATCCCTCAAGATTCGCAAGAAAGCATGGGTACGCCGAACTTGGTATTGGAGATGAAAGCGTAACGGTCTCTTGTACGGTCGGAACGATAGGAAGGACGAAAGGGAGTGAATTAGGGATAGTGTTATTCTCACCTAAGTAATCTGTCGCGAACTTGAAGGATTCCATCAATGGTTCGAAACAACTGTAAGCAACCGAGTCTGATGGTTCGACTAACTCATCTGAAAATGTAATGGACTCAAACTCGGGCGGTGAGTCATCAACATCGTCCGAAAAAGTAAAACACTCGTGCATTTTATCGGCTGTGAGAACTGTGTCAGATTCAAATGAAATTTTTTTAAGCTCACAGTCTTCAAGCGTGATCGTGATCGTGTGCGTGTTCGGAACGACGGAAAGGAGGGAGGGTGATATATCAGTTAAAGGTTCAGGAGGCTGAATTGGAAAATCCGACACATCAAACAAAAATGGTCCAACCTCAATATTATCCTCAAGACTCTCCTCAATACTATCCTCATAAGTCTCCTCAATAGTTAACTCATCCATGCCATTATCATCAAAATCAAGACGCATATGAAGTTCGGGAGAAACAATCAATGACTCGGGATGATGAATTGGACATAAAATTTCAATCAAATCTATGGGTTCATCATCCAAAATATTCCCGGCGTCTATATCCTCAATCAAGTGAAAATCAATTTTTTCTGACACCTCATCAAAAGCATGGATATTTATCGATTTAGGTTCTAGAGTGGAGGTGTAAAGATCAAAAGGATAAGTGTGGTTTCACTCGAAAGGGGTTCTTCACAATTTGGCAAATCAAGCACTACAAAATCATACAACTCATCATTTTGGACACATGTTTGAAAATTGGAGTTGTTGGATTCAATTGGGTATGGGTAGGTTTGATTTGGAAATCCTCTCACATTCTCACTCTGTCCAACCGCCTCCTCATACATTGAAAAATTTGGAGCTAGTTGGAAACTAGCTGCCTTTTCACTAGGTTGCATAAGGGCGGCCATGGACGCTTCCACATTCCTAACCAATTTGTTTGTTGCTGAAATATAAGCTTTCAACGACTGTTCCAAACTAAACATGGGTTGTGAAGGGGTTTCGGTAAAAGATTCGAAACTGTTTGGATACGTGAAACTCCCAAAAGGCTGTATAGAAACTGTGTCTAGTGACGGTGGGAAAGTCGGGTAGGACTGGTAGGAAGTGGATGGCTGGACAGGAATAGGATCAACCTGTGGATAGAAAGGTGAATGAACTTGTTGATCCCTATAACTGGATGTGTGGAGAGGAGTGAAAGATCGACTACGAGATTGAGCAATATGCTCAGCAATGGATATTGGTTTAGGAGTTACAGCAGGACTTGAAAAAGTGGTATCGACGTATGAAGGTGGTGAAGGTTGACACAAAGTGGGTTGCAAAGTCGAACTGTTTCTCCTAGACGCTTCTATTTGATCTTTCAAAGAAATTTTGGGCACGGAGGGATCTTCCTTAAATCGACCGAAACAATTGACGTATGAAGCAAAGTTAGGTTTGGGATACCAAAGTTCGGCAAAAGATTTATGATGTGGGGTACCCATGATAGAAGAAGGCGAAGAGAAAGAAGATTGGAGTGCACGGATTTTTTAGCGACAAAAGTTGCAAGTCTTTTTATAAAAAAAATTTCCTCTTATTTTTTTATTTGTTTTGCAAAAATTTTCGATAAAGGGCTTAGACACAAATGCAATCAACCAGAAATGCATAATCAGGCCTAGATCTAGGGTCACCTAGGTCAGCTAGACAGCTCCTAACTGTTCCAAAGGGCTAGAAATAGGGCCTCAAACCGCATCATCACCGCCAATTACGGCCAGGTAAGTGCCAGGTAAGTGGGAGGCTCCCCGCTACAAGTAGCGGTCCTAATTAAGTAACAAATTGCCTTGACACACTTTCCTAGACACCGCAAAGTCAGGTTAGGATAAACGGCTGATGCCTATAACTAGTCCTCTGTCCTATTGAGCTCGAAGTCCTTAGGGCTGAGTCTAGTATTTTTTAATTAATAGATGGTCAATGCATATGCCTTATGTGATTTCTGGGGTCCTGGGAAGGGTGATGAAATCTCCACCCAATCTGAATTGGTCAAAAGCCCCTTAAAATCCGATTAAAGATATGCAAAACAGTAAATCACTTGCAATCAAAGATTTTTTTGTTATAGCAATTTGAGAAAAGATATGCAAACCAGAAAAGATTTCTTGCAATCAATTTTTATTTTAAATGCGCGCAAAGAATCCTGCACAAGATTTGTTATTTGGAAGGGGGAAGATTTTTAAGCGCAAAGAAATCCTGCAGGCAAATTTACAGAAGATATATCAAGATTTACATAGAAGAAACAGAGGACTTACAGTTTTGTTTTTTTGTTTTCTTTTTTTGCCCAAAACGCGGCGGTTCCGCGGTCTCAGGTAGGCTCGCACGGCGGTTCTGCGGCCGGAATTGGGTCGCACGGCGGTTTTTTTTTTTTGGGACCAGATCACCGCGATTCTTCTTGTTTGACTCGGTCCTCCAAATTTCTTCAGTTGTCTATTGTGATATTCCTCTGTTTGTTCGGATTTGATATTTGTTGTTTTGATCTCTGTAGATTTCCAGATCTGAATTTGTTCGTAGATCCTGCAAAATTCATACAAAAATACCCTTCCCAAAAATAACAGATGATATATTTTTATATTTTTTTGATTTTTCAGATTTTTATGAATTTTTGAATTTTGATTAACCCGAAATTGCAAAAAGGAAATAACACGCCATCCCCGGCAACGGCGCCATTTGATTGATGTCAAAAACTATCTATTAACCGCAATCAAGAACGGCGTCGCTTGGTAGCTAGCCGGTGAGTACGGGTCGGTCCACAGGGATGTTGTGAATTTCCTAGTCGCTCAAACGAGTTAATTTCGATTGTGGTCGGATTGATTATTAAATCTAAAAACTAAATCTATCTATACTAAGATTATCTAGATCTAAATCTTGCTAGGGTTAGGTTTAGGAATGGTTTGGAAATATAAATAAATCTCAACGCTTTCTATACCCAAATTATGATCTAAGAGGAGTTACGGTAATTATCAATAAAGGGGATTAGATCCATTCGGGAAGGTGTTCCTTCCTCTAGGTTCTGGTCCTTCCTTTAGAGATCCTTACCCTAACCTCCATGGAAAACGCGCGCAACCGGGCTTTTATACTACGGTATCACTGCTACCTCGAGGGATAGGGTGCCATAGGGCGCGGTGTGTGCGTGTATGCATGGAGTCCTATTAATTTTATGTGATGGGTAAGAAAGGGATGAGAGATCTCATCTCTCAAAAGCCTTCCCCAAAGCTAACTCTAACAATTATCTAAGGCAAGGAATTAAATCTAAACTAGGGTAGAGAATGAAAAATTACCTACTTTATAGATGGCTCTCTCCAAACATCAACACAGGGTTGTCAGATCTGAATTCATGAAATGAAAAGAG
This sequence comes from Agapanthus africanus, assembly GCA_030015575.1. Lineage (NCBI taxonomy): Eukaryota > Viridiplantae > Streptophyta > Magnoliopsida > Asparagales > Amaryllidaceae > Agapanthus > Agapanthus africanus. The sequence goes on along the minus strand of JASDDO010000031.1, from coordinate 303,634,591 downwards.
GCACTGATGCTCTCCAAAAGAATTCTGAATTTTATTCATAAAAAGAGGCATAGGGGAGGCATGACCTAATACAATGATTTGGGCTTCTATTTATAAGACATAGAAACCCTAGGTTACAATTGACCCGCATGTCTGCATTTACCAAAATACCCCTAGGTAGACCTATTCAGCACTGCAAGAATTATGGTAAAATTTAATTTCACAAAGGTCTCTGGATTGCCGCGGAACCGCGGCCATAGCATGGGTTGGGCCGCGGTTCCGCGGCCCAATAAGGAGCCGAGGTCTTGAGTTTTCTTGTGATGGTCTTGGGCTGTTTGGTCTTCCTATTTCTTCAGTAGTTTTCTCAATTGGGCTTCTGATTCTCTTCCAGATTTTCCAGTGAATAATTATGGTGGACTTTAACCGTGGCTTCGCGATCTTGGACTTTGCATTGCCTTGTACTTTGTGAACTTTATCTTTTATGTAGGCTTGATCAAGGTCCTTCTATTTGTTGGTCAAAGTTCTTCTTTTGTATCGTCTTTTATCTTTTTCACTGTTTTCGCTCCAAGAACCTGTAACCTGTAATATGTAGCAGACATGCGTCAAAAGCAACTGTTTATTTATAAAACGAATAAGAATGGGGAATATAATAATGCAATATTATGGTATGAACACACATATATCACGAGAAAACCGCAACTTATATTTTAAAAAGAGGGGGAGAGAGAGAGAGAAGTTTTTATATATATCCTTGCGGTTTTCCCCAAAATCCAGAAATCTCATAGAAATCCAAAATCCCAAAATCATGAGTAAGTAAATAATAAGTATCGGCATAAGCCCCACAATACTGCATGATAACATGAAAATGTGAATGCATGAAACGTCTAAGTAATAAATGCAATGTCTAGACCAACACCTGAGAGTAATCACACTATTATATTGATCTAACCTTTAGCTGATTCTATCAATAAAAGATAATATGTTCTAAAGTGTACGTGACATGGCAATTACCGATGATGATGTGTGTGAGCCGGCAAATAAGTGTACGTGGAACATGCGCATCATTGGTAATGGTGCTGGTGTCCTAACAGGCAGAATTTCATATTAACTACAGAAACGTATGTATGAACATGCAACGTGATGATTACAATCTGAATATAAAGGTAAAATGTGTATTAACCACTCATTTGGAATGTACATATCTAACTACAACTATATGACTCAATCCTAAACTAATATCTATCTAACCTACTAAGGAACTAAACTAAAGGAACTAGTCGATAGGAAATAAGAATCCACCTACAGTCTGAGTCGATATCTCTAATAGTCGGTGATCCAGCCTCAATAGCGTCACGTACATAGTACGACTTTCTCGAGTCCAGAGTGCGGATCAATCATCACATCTACGCCTCGTACGGTAAAATCCATCGTACGGCATTCCAAAATCGGGGTGCGGGTCAAGTATCACCAACGTACATTATCATTCGTATAATATCATCATCAAATAATGTCATGATCAAAGGTGCTGTACCGTAATCGCATACATCCCAATATCATTAATCATATATCATTATCTGCGTACATATACATCGTCAATTGGTCCTCAGAAATATCATGTCACATATATCATATCGTGATTAAGTCACACATATCATGTCGTGATTAAGTCACACATATATCATAACGTAATCAAGTCACACATATATCATATCGTGATTCAGTCACATATTACAGTCCGGGTTCTATTCTAAAGTCTCGTATATCTCAATTTCATCATCACCTATTATCGTTTATGTACACATGTCCATTTTTCTCATTTTCCAACGATCCGCTAACATCATAATACGACCGTATAGCCAAGAGATCACGGCATCAAGCCCAGTTATATCATCTCATCCCCATGTATCATATAACCTCCTTATATCACATATACATGTTGTGTGTGTGTGTGTACCTACACACATTCCTTACACACACACACACCAAGTCAAGTTTCTGCGTGTGCGTGTGTGTGTGTGTCTACCTGAAACCTACGAATTCCCTCCAAGACACTCATCCTCCGGTAAAGTCTTTCTAAATCAGTCTAGTCCAACCTAAAGTCTTTAATAGGGTCCTACTCGCCAAGAATCTAAGGTCACGTCTGACTTCCTAATGACAGTAAGTAATATTCATATTCTACGTTTGCGGGGGTGCTAAACGCCATCCACCCGACTTCCCCCGTAGATATATATCTACTCACCTGGCCCTTGTCTGCCGAAGTCGATGCCGCCATCCTATTCTTCATCGTCCGAAGTCCACGTGAGGGGTACCTATACGCAAACATATATAATATCGTAAACCAAATCACGGACAAAACCAAAACAGTGCACGAACGTGCATAGGTTAAAACCTATGACCCGCTCATGAAAAAGAACCAAATATCGCTCGATATCGGCGTACAAACACCGATTGATCGAGATAAAATACCAACAAACAACTCATAGTTCCAAAACTCATTATTTATAATATGAAACATGGTTTAAATCATCGAAACCTTAAAATCGATCAAATCGTCCTGTTTCGCAAAAACCTAGAAAACGTCAATTTACCGTTTTACCTCAAAACTTGAGGTTTAAATGAAACTAATGGTCATAATATTCATTAAATAACATAAATAGATTATATAACCCATTACTATATTTTTCTCACACTAATTTGTCTTAAAATTGAAAATTCTAATTTGCAAATTTTATCTGATTTCAACACCTTTTAAGCAAAAATTCACAATTCCACTACTAAACTTGATTTTGCATATTTTAAATTGTTAAACCACTCAATGAAACCTTAAAGTTGTGCTAAAACCCTAACTATATTTTCAATCCTACATTTTAAATTAATTTCTAAAACCTAGTTTACCAAAATAGCATATTTATCACATTTATTTAACTAACAATTTGAAACTAATAATTAGATTAGGTTTTTCATTCTTTTAACATGTTAATATTCTCATTAAAACCACGATCTAATGATAAAAACCTTAATTAGAATTTTATCACACCAATATATATTTATTGTAAAAACCTAGTTTGCAAATTTTATCCAAATTTTAACAATTTAAGGTAACACCTAATAATTTAACAATTTGATTGAGTTCTCCATGTCTTAACATGTTAAACTATATCTTGTAATCCTAATTGAGTGATAAAAATCCTAACCTAACTCAAAACCCCTTCTCTTGAAATTTCAAGTTTGAATAGAGAACCATGATTAAACACCGAAATTAATTAAATTGAAGTAATTAATCGACAATTAAACACTAGGATTAGGATTATACCTCCATAAATTTTTGAGACCTAGCATGAAACATTAGCCTCCCAATTTTGCTCCTTTTTGCTCCAAGATCCTTGCTAATTTGGTCAAAGAATATACGATAATTGTTGAGTGAAGAATTAGTAAGACTTTGTGTTAATTTTTAAAGCAAAAATGAAGAATTTTGGAGTGAAAAGGAGGTGTGGAAAAATTTGGGCTGCTTGAAGGGAGGGGTCGGCCATTTGGGGGAGAGAGGAAAAGTGAGATGTTTAAGATGTAGATGTGTGTAGAATATTCTCTCATTATCACATCTTTAAGTCATTTCTTAATTTCTTTATTTTCTTTTCTATAAATTTCCTTTTGAAGTGAGAAAGAGATGTAGCAATTGGGGAGGGGTCCACTGCAGACCATGTTTCAGCCAAGGAAATGAGGGATGTGTGGGAAATTTTTACATATTAATACAAAGTCCATTGTCACATATATTTAGCCTTAACAATAATTGTTTCAATTAATTTTATTTTCTACTTAAATTCCATCCATGAAATATCTAGAAGTATGGAGACAAGTGAGAAATGAGAACATATTATCAACTTGTTACTATGTTGTCATGGTTCACACTTGTATAATTGACCCATTCAAATTTGTAATTTACACTAATTTAATGTATAATTAAAAGCTTACGTAAATATCTGAATTTAATTAATTACGGAAAATATCTTAGTAAACCAATAATTTATAAGACACTAAATAAACACAATTTACTAGTAATTACATAGTTAAAATAGGCGTATTTAAATCTATATTGAAAAATAATTATAGTTAAGTTTTACGGAAAATACGGTTTATTTTACCGATTATCAGAAAATTCACCTAAACGATTTTATTTATTTCATTTTTTATAATGTTACATTCCTGATCACTACTCCTAGTGAGTCAGCTACATCTAGTCTGGTACATAACATCGCATACATGATAGAGCCTACCGCCGAAGAATAGGGTATCCCTTGCACGCGAGCTCTCTTCAAATCAGTCTCGGGAGACATCTTTTTGGAGAGAGTGATTCCTGAGTAAATGGGCGAACCACCACGCTTAGAATCCTCCATACTAAACCCCTTTAGTATGGTGTTAATGTACCTGGATTTGGGACATTCCCAACATTCACTTAGATCTATCACCATAGATCATAATCCACAAGATGTAGTAGGTATCATCTAGATCTTCTATAGAGAATCATCGTGATAAGAGGAGCTTGACTGAGTGTAGCATAGAAAACCATTTTCTATCAAGAATATGTCATCTACGTACAATACATGGAAGACCGCCTTACTCTCTACAACCTTCTTGTGTATATAAGGTTCATCTACCATTTTGATGAAGTCAAACTCTTTGACTGCCACATCAAAAAAGATGTTCCAGTTCCGTGATACTTGCATTGATCCTGATGGACTTAAGCATAACTTTGAAAGTCTCAACTTTTCTATTTATACCAAGAATCTTCTCAAGATCTATTTGTTCCCAATGGGTTTTACCCCTTCAGGTGCAACATTCAAAATCATACTTTGTTGGCATGCATGGATTCCATCTTTGATCGCATAGTATCCAGCCATTTCACAAAGTCTCCACTTGTGATGGCATGTATGAACTTAGTTGGGCTATCATCTACCATGATGTAATCCTCGCTCCCACTATCACCGAGAAGACCGTGGTATCTCTTAAGTGGATGAGGAACCCTACCAGATTCGCGGAGAGGCCGAGGTTCGTTGGAGACTATTGAATCCTTTGGTTTCACCAAATCATCGGCTGTTAGTTTGTCTAGCTGGAACTCCATACAGTTCTACCTCATTTCTACTAATTTCTTCATAAGAAATTCCTTTTCTAAAAAGGTGGCATGCTAAGAAACAAAAACACATTTTGCTCCTTAGTGTGGTAGAAGATATTCCCTTGCGAATGTTCCGGATATCCAACAAACTTATACAGAACTGACCTTGCCTCGAGCTTGTCCGGATTCTGCCTTTCAACATAGGCCGGACAACCCCATATCTTAACTCATTTAAGACATGGTCTCTTCCCATTCCATATCTCATATGGAGCGGTAGGCACTGATTTAGATGGAACCCCATTCAATAGGTATGCAGCTTCTCAAGTGTATAACTCCAAAAGGAAATAGGTAACTCAGCAATACTCATCATAGAGCGAGCCATATCTCATAGGGTGTGATACCTCCGCCCCGATACACCGTTGTGTTGTGGTGTATTCGAAGGAGTAAGCTGAGAGAGAATCCCATTCTCCTTTTAGAAACTCCAGGAACTCCATGCGCAAGTATTCTCCTCCTTGATCACATCAAAGGACTTAATACTTCTACCCGTCTGGTTCTTAACTTCAAGCTTATATTCCTTGAATTTCTCATAAGTTTCAGACTTGTGTTTCAACAGGAATATATGTCCGAATCCTGAGAGAAAATCAGTGAATATAATGAAGTACGAAGAACCAACCTTAGCATTTATAGACATAGGACCGTATACATCATCATGTATCCGTCCCAAGAGTTCAAAAACTCTTTCTCTGTTTCCAGTAAACGGAGTATTGGTCATTTTACCTTTGAGATAAGACTGGCAAGTATCATAAGATGAAAATTCAAACAGATTCTCAAATTCATCCTTATGTAACTTAGCTAGTCGTGTCGTATTGATATGACCTAGTCTACAATGCCACAAGAAGGATTCGTTCATTTCTGAACTACTCTTCTTGTGTGTGTTCTATATACTTTGAACTGTGGTTTGATTTAGAACTTATATGCTATTACATAACGTGCCTGATCCAATCAACTCTTGATTAAGGAAAATGTTCACAACATTATCAGCCAATACAGAATTATATCCTTCTTTAACTTAATAAAGAAACTGATGTAATGTTGTATATCAGGTTCGGTATATAATAACATTAGTTCAGAATCAATGTATTTGGTAATACAAGGTGATATCTGCCAATTAATTTGGCTGCAACACTTGCACCATTCTCTAACACTTAGAGATATATCACCCTTTCCCAGTTCTCTACCTTTCTGTAGCCCATGTAACATATTACATATGCGGGATTCTGATCCGGTATCACATACCCAGGACGTAGAGTGTACTGAGAAACATTTCTCCGTAACTAACACACCCAAAGAAGATGCATCAACATGCTTATTTTTCGTCTGGGTGGCGTGGTAATCTGGATATTCCCCTATTTCCTGCTCGGACTTATAACACTTATAAGTTGGAGCGTAACCAACATTCCCATGCTCAGTATAACAAGCGGGTTCGATCAATACATCCATATTATTATCTTGATTAAGGCGTGACATTGGTCGCTACTAGGGGAGAGAGAAGGATAATCACTTTGTGTGCGCTTTTTGCAAGATTAGATTGGTTGTTGTCTTATCTAATCAGGATGGCTCCAACTGTTTTTATCAAATCTTCCTTCAAATCCTAAAAGGTAAGACTAGCCGGGATTAATTACACCTTACAAGTTCGCCAATCTTTCAGCCAGGCCAGTGCCGGTACTTTGAGGGAGGTTCCCCGTGCTTTCGCACGGACCTAATTAAAATAAACCTCGTTTTTTCACGGGTGTGACCCCGTTAACACTTTTCTAGACACCTACTTGATTGGCTAATTGTGATGTGTAAAACTCTCCCAGGAGTAACTCTTACTCGCAGTGGGTATCGGGATCCAACTATCTCATAGAAGGTATGCAATCTCATTGCAAATTTCAATAATTGAAATTCCCGATAATACTTTTGCCCCTAGCGTCTTATGACCTTGACGAAAGCCAACAAACCAAAGGACGCTAGTCAAGTTCAACCCGTACATTTCATGATTGAATTAAACCCACCCGCACGACCCTTGACGAAAGCAACAAAGTCGTACGACTATCCTAATCCAATCGCATCATATGCAGCAGATAAGAAGTAAGTAGCTACCGCACACTACGCCTTGACGAAAGCCAACAAACGTCGCACGAATACTAAATACTACTTATCTGAAATGTTAGAGGGCTACGACAGGTTTTTTTTTAAGAAAACCTTTTGCGCAACGAACTTGATATCGTTGTAGGATCGAGTGATTTTGAAAAGGAGTGTTTTTTAGGTTTTTGCTAGTTTTGCTAAAGAGGTCACTCCCGGTGAAGGGATCTCGGCTCTTTCCTTATCGAATAAGGTGCTGGATATTCTACAAGGAATACCGCTATGCAAAGAAAAAACTAGAGCTACCATTTTTGAAAATTGGATTCTACAACATCTTTTAGGTTTCTTTTCTTTCATTAATCTCATTAATGAAGCCCCATCATTTAGGCTTCCTAAGCATCATAGAAGAAACGAAAATACAACGTACGCTTATACCATCCGCATTCGCCACAGTGTCCCGTTATGCACCGTCCTAACTAACGGCATAGCGGGGCGGGACTAGCGCGGGTGCAAAAATAAGCAACGTTTATTATATATCATATATACAATAATAAAGCATTCGTCTCACACATATAAAGTGATCACATCACAGAATATCAGCAACAGAAGATAACATATGAAATATTAGATATACTGAATTCCGTGTTTTAAATTAAGCCAGTATAAAACACGGATTCCACGGTCGCGATGATTAGCCAAACCCACATCCCTAAATCCCTACGATAGCGGCAAGAAACCCTACCAATTCTAGATTTAGGAGACCCGGACTCGACTCCTCGAGATGGTCTCCTACTGGACTCTAGAACCCGGTTACTTATGCTCCCCGCCTTGGGTCTATCCTAATGCGGAAAATTAAATAATATACAGCAATGGTGACATCATCCTCAACCCGGAAGTGCCCCAATAAAAGAATATTACATACAATGAATTTTACATGAATGAAAATAAAAACTCTCATCCCACATAAAACCCCCGGCTATTCAAAACACGACGATCCAATATAATATATCCAAGCAACACATAACATCACATGTCATCAAATAGCTAGACGATGTTAAACATTCCGATCGAATCAACAAACACCAAAATTTCCCAAAAAGCTCAACACTTGAGCGCAGTTTAAAAATACTCAGAATATGCCACGGTACCTATGGACCAACCGTAGAAGGGCCAACCCTTGCCTCACCTATGGCGCCACGGAACTACCGCAAACCCGAGGGATTGGCAGTGGTTCTTATGGTCATAGAATCGAGTTAGGGTTTCGTTCTTCTAGAGGGTCCATTGAATCACTTGCATGACATTTGAATGTTCTTTAACTTGAAAAAAAAATCCAGCTCTTGGAAATTTCCAGCGATGGTTAAACTGGGTATTTGATATCCATTCGAACTTTTTAACACCGTCTAAATAACCCAAAATATAGTTAGAATTATGACTACGAAACACTCTGAATTTCCTTTGTATTAAATTAAAATCTCATGCAATTTTTAGAAAAAATAAGCAACACCTGAAACACCAAAACCCAAAGACCGGCAAAAAAAATTACAAACCCAAAATTTTACTGTAGGGCCGGCCTGCTCGGTTTTAATGGGCATGTGCTCGGGTCAAATCCAGTGGAATTGGTTCGTATTTGTTCTGTGTTCATGTTACATCTCATATAACATTCTGCAATTACTAAAAAAAATTTCGACGACTTTAAAATTTCAACAGAAACTGGGTTATAGCATTTCAAGTTTCGGAGTTATTTCGGTTTCGTAATCTAACAAACATCGTCTAAATCTATAGCTTGGCTCTGATACCACTGTTGGGTTCCCTAGCACGACAGCAAGGTTTCGGGAGGTATCGTCCATGCCATTTTCAAAAAATTGTCATGCTAAACAACCCTAATCCTAGAATTTTTAACTAAAGATTTAGACAATACCAAATGTAAACTACTTTACATCTAGAGAACAAGAATACAACCTTTGTAGACCGGTCCTTCTCTTCACTTGCTCCGTGTAGTAGTGTCGCGACTCCGGCTTTTCTTGAGACTTTGAACGAGCTTCCTCCGATGACCTTCGTACCGAAGATGATCCACGCGAAGTCCCTCCAACTCAAGATACCTTTACACTAAACTTAGCGTATGAAACACGCTACACTTGATTGCTAGTCAAGTGTAGGATAGTGAAGTAGGGGATGTTAAGAGCTCACAAGTTTGTGTTCAAGCTTCATGATTCACATCACATGTGAGGGTTGAAGCTTGAACCATGACATGAGGAGGAAGTAGAAGCTAAAGAGCAACCATGGGAGCAACTCAAGAAAATTGGCTAAGTGTTGAGAATAAGCTAGAATGAATGCCAAGTCTTGACCCCTCACTCATTCAAGCATGGAATTATGCAATATAAATTGTAGCCATGCTTGAATAGTGAGTCAAGATGAAGAAACAAAAGTAAATCCTATGATTGCAACCATGCTTTCACTTTCCACCTCATTTCTATTTTCACAAAATAGAAATTTAAATGCCATGCTTCATTATTATATATATATATATATATATTAATATATACATAATGAAGAATAATTAGTGAGCTAATGATATTAGTTAAGATATAGTTATATCACATATAATATATATCACATTATTAAATCAACACTTGATCTAAGTTATATCACATATGACCGACTAATATCATTTATCTGTATATCACATTATTGAATCAATACTTGATTCGACAATCTGGTTATATCGCATATAACCGAACCGATAACAGATGACTGCCAGATTACAATACGGTATCATATACTCATATTTAATCAGGCCCACACATATATCACATGTGTGTCCTACTTCTTTTCGCTTGAACCAGGGAACTTCTATGTGGGACTCTAAAGACTCGTCAATACCCCAGCAGTAGGTGATGATCACATCAGTCACCAACAAGTCGTCAGCGGTACTAGCTGGACGTAACGGCTACCCAGATATTGAGCGATATGAATATCAACAAGCAAGCCTATCCACGGTCTCCATGAAGCCAATCAGTAACACTACCGTACAGTCCGGTCTCTTCGTCTAATATATCGCATATCATGTCTAGGGGTAGAAATCGTCAGACCCCAGTAACGTGATAATTCATGCCAATGTCTGACCTATAACAGTTCGAGAAACTACTGATAACACTTATCAGTAAATCTCGGCAGCAGCCCTGGCTAGGGACTCCAGTTATAGCCAATCGAACATAGCGCAACATCAACTCCCAATACCGGGAGAGACGAAACCCCTCGTATCGCTCATTGCCTCCATGCGACTCGGGACTGTACCCAAAATCCACCTATTTGCACGTCTCCTTTGAGCGTGGTAGGGTGGAAATCAAAGCACAGTGGGAGACGCACAAGACTCTATGACGATCTCGGGTCTACAGACTAACCTGTACCAGTGTCACCAGAGGACTGCTATCTGACGATAGGTATACTACCACATAGGAGTCCTCGGCGAGTCCTGTTCAGTGTACCCAGTCTACACTGAGCACCTGTATACCATCTTTGATGTCAAACACCAATGGATGTGGGGCCATCCATAGCCCATCATATGGGTCAAGAAGCGTATACGCTAGTCTACTCTAGAATATCGATGCCCTGTCTCGATATTCCCTCGACTAGGAACAATTAAAGGATGTACTTGTGAACTTCCCTGGCCCCACTAGTATGATCTCCATCATAGTCCTGGTAGTCAAGTACATATCCTAAGGGCTTTATCAACATGTGAGAGCAAGACAGTATAAATACCAGTCTACACGTTAAGATAAAGGTAACCAGCTAGCATACTATCATGTCGAGCAAGAAAGTCCTCTCTATATATGTCGAAGCATCAATGTGAGAGCAAGACGGTATAAATACCAGTCTACACATTAAGATAAAGGTAACCATATAGCATATTACCATGTCGAGCAAGAAAGTCCTCTCTATATATGTCAAAGCATCCACTATAATATACATCATATGTACAATAATGGCCTCTAGGACATACATATAACTAACAAAGGACCGGTCTACAAAGGTTTTATTCCTTGTTCACTTAGAGTAAAGTTGTTTACTTGTTTAGTTAAACCCTAATTCTCTAGTTAGATCCTTGGTTCGGGCTCGCTCGGCACCCTAAAATTTTAAAATAGCATACTTGATGCTTGCCGAAACCGTGTCGGGGTGCTAAGCGAACCCAGCAGTGGTATCAGAGCCGTGCTAGAGCATTAGTGTTGTCTAGACGAAGTTAAAGTGTTCGATCGACTATTTCGAAACCCGGATTTCCCACTCTCTGGAAATTTTTTCAAAAGTTGTTATTTTTCCAATTAAAAATATTCAGAAAATTGTGCGGGGCTTTCTATGGACCCACAAGAAAAAAGACGGTCTAACTCGACCAAACGCCCGTAGAAGCACGGCCAAAGCATGCCTTTGGCAGCGGTTCTGCGGCGCCGTTGGTGAGGCAGGGAGTGTGCTTTCTTGTGTAGGTCCGTAGGTGCCTGTGGCATGTTCTGGGTATTTTTTCTGATGCTCAAGTGTTGAGCTCTCTGGGAAATGTGGGTGTTTGTTGATTCGATCGAAATGTTTAACATCGTCTAGCTGTCTGTGATGTATGATACAATATTTGGAATCCACAATAATTAGTTTTGTGAAAACTAATTAGTATTTTGTAAATCTAGCAATTTAGTCTCTTTTGATCGGTTGCTGCGGGGTTTTGATTCGAATCAAAACTCCGTCGCAATCTTGTATTGTACGCGAACGCTCGCCGGGTAACATTACTAAATAGCCACGCCCCCCATTGCCTAAAGCATTCGTTCGGGTGCTCGCGGCCGCGGCATTCCGCCAAAGTGCACTTCGTCGACGGCATCGGGGGTGCGGCCGTCTACTAAAGTTTCCGACGAACATTCGATCAGGATGTCGGGAATCTTGTTGAATTGCCCGACTAGTTATTGAAAAGTGTTTTCAATATTGAGACTAAAATGTCGGGTTTATAATGTTAGGCATAAAATTCGGAATATGTGATATTCCGGGTTTATGATGTCTAAGGAATTTATATGGTTAGGCATGAAATCCGAAGTATGTGATATTTCGGGTTTATGATGTCTAAGGTGGCTGCGGATTCCAATTGTTGTAGTTTTCACTTTCTTTTCTGCGATCGTAAATGTAATATGTGGTGTATCGCCGGTTTCGTTGCTATACATCAACGACAATTGGGATACGCATATTTACTTACGTTGATGACATGTGATATTATGTGCTGCTGTGATATGTTATATTGGATCGCCGTGTTTGAATAGTTGGGGTTTTTTTGCGTGAGATGAGAGTTTTTCATTTTCATTCATTTAAAAACTTGTATGTAATATTCTTTTATTGGGGCACTTCCGGGTTGAGGATGATGTCACCATTGATGTATATTATTTACTTTTCCGCATTAGGATAGACCCAAGGTGGGGAGCACAAGTAACCGGGTTCTAGAGTCCAGTGGGAGACCATCGCGAGGAGTCAAGTTCGGGTCTCCTAACTATAGAATTGGTAGGTTTGCTTGCCGCTCTCGTAGGGGTCTAGGGATGTGGGTTTGGCTATTCATCGCGACCGTGGAATCCGTGTTTTTTACTGGCTTAATTTAAAACACGGACCTTCTAGTATATCCAATATTTCATATGTTGACTTCTGCTGCAATGTTCTATGATGAGATCATATAACTGCGTGAGACGAATGCTTTATATTATATATATAATATATAATAAACGTTGCTTATGTTTTGCATCCGCGCTAGTCCTGCCCCGCTCTGTTGGTAGTTAAGTAATCTAACGGTGCATGACGGGACTCCGTGGCGAATGCGGATGGCATAAGCGTACGTTGTATTTTCGTTTCTTTATCTGTGATACTTAGGAAGCATAAATGATGGGACTTCATTAATGAGATTAATGAAAAGGAAAGAAACCTAAAGATGTTGTAGAATCAAATTTTCAAAAAGGGTAACTCTAGTTTTTGCTTTGCATAGTGGTATTCCTTGATGAATATCCAGCACCTCATTCGATGAGAAAGGAGCCGAGATCCCTTCACCGGGAGTGACCTCTTTAGTGAAACTAGCAAATGCTATAACCAACTCGGTTTTGTCTTTTGATTGCTTCTCTAGTTCTTGATTTGCATAATGGTATTCCTTAATGAATATCCAGCACCTCATTCGATGAGGAAAGAGCCAAGATCCCTTCACCGGGAGTGACCTCTTTAGCGAAACTAGTAAAAGCCTCAAAAACACTCTTTTTCAAAATCACTCGATTCTACAACGAGATCAATTTCATTACGCAAAAGGTTTTCTTAAAAACCTGTCGTAGCCCTCTGTCATTTCAGATAAGTACTATTTAGTATTCGTGCTACGTTTGTTGGCCTGCGTCAAGGCATGGTGTGCGGTAGCTAATTAGTGCTTATCTGCTGCATATGATGTGATTGGATTAGGGTAGTCATACGACTTTGTTGGCATGCGTCAAGGGTCGTGCGGGTGGGTTTAATTCAATCACGAAATGAACTGGTTGAACTTGACTAGCGGACTATGGTTTGTTGGCTTGCGTCAAGGTCATAGGACGCTAGGGGCAAAACATTATCGGGAATTTCAAGTGTTGAAATTTGCAATGAGATTGCATACCTTCTATGAGATAGTTGAATCCCGATACCCACTGCGAGTAAGAGTTACTACTCGGAAAGTTTTGCACTTTACAATTAGCCGATCAAGTAGGTGACTAGAAAGGTGTCAATGGGGTTATGCCTATGGGAAAATGAGGTTTATTTTAATTAGGTCCGTACGAAACCATGGGGAACCTCCCTCAAAGTACTGGCCTGACTGAAAGATTGGCGAACTTGTAGGATATAATTAATCCCGGCTAGTCTTGCCTTTTAAGGTTTGAAGGAAGATTTTATAAAAACAGTGGGAGCCATCCTGATTAGATAAAATAATAACCAATCTAATCTTGCAAGAGCATACGTAGAGTGTTTTCTTCTCTCTCTCTCCAGACAGCAACCGTGACATGCCTTAATCAAGATAATAATATGGATGTATTGACCGAACCCGCTTGTTATACTGAGCTAGGAATGTTGGTTCCGCTCTATCTTATAATTGTTATAAGTCCGAGCAGGAAATAGGGGAATATCCGAATTCCCACATGACCCAAATGAAGAATGAGCATGTTAATGTATCTTCTTCGGGTGTTTTCGTTACCGAGAACTGTTTCTCGGTGCACTCTATATCTTGGGTATTAGATACCAGATTAGGATCTCACATATGTAATATGTTACATGGGCTAAAGAAAGGTAGAGAACAGGGAAAAGGTGATCATTCTCTAATAGTAAGGAATGATGCAAGTGTTGCAGCCAAAGCGATTGGTGAATATCACCTTGTATTACCAAATGGGAATACATTGATTCTGAACAAATGTTATTACATACCAAACCTGATATGCAATATTATATCAGTTTCTTTATTAAGTAAAGAAGGATATAATCTTATATTGCAGGATAATGTTATGAACATTTTCCTGGATCAATAGTTGATTGGATCAGGCACGTTATGTAATGGCATATACATTCTAAATCAAACTACAGTTCTTAATGTATAGAACACACACAAGCGGAAAAGTTCATAAATGAACGAATCCTTTTTGTGACATTGTAGACTAGGTCATATCAATGCGACATGACTAGCTAAGTTGCATAAGGATGGATATTTGAATCCGTTCGAATTTACATCTTATGAAACTTTCCAGCCATGTCTCAAAGGTAAGATGACAAAAAATCCGTTTACTGGACACGGAGAAAGAGCTACTGAACTCTTGGGACTGATACATAGTGATGTATGCGGTCCCATGTCTACACATGCCAGGAATGGTTCTTTATACTTCATTATATTCACTGATGATCACTCAAGATTCGGATATGTGTTCCTGTTGAAACATAAGTCTGAAGCTTTTGAGAAATTCAAGGAATATAAGTGCGAAGTCGAGAACCAAACGGGTAAAAGTATTAAAATCATTCAATCTGATCGGGGAGGAAAATACGTGAGCACGGAATTCCGTGACTATTTAAAAGAGAATGGGATTCTCTCTTAGCTTACTCCTCCGTATACACCACAGCACAACGGTGTATCGGAGCGGAGGTATCGCATCCTATTAGATATGTTGCGCTCTATGTTGAGTAACGCTGAGTTACCTGTTTCCTTTTGGGGTTTTGCGCTTGAAAAGCCGCATACCTATTGAATAGAGTTCCATCCAAATCAGTGCCTACCAATCTATATGAGATATGGAATGGGAAGAGACAATCTCTTAAACGAGTTAAGATATGGGGTTGTCCGGTCTATGTTGAAAAGCAAAATCCGGACAAGCTCGAGGCAAGGTCAGTTCTGTGCTAGTTTTTTAGATATCCCAAACATTCGCGAGGGTATATCTTCTACCACACTGAGGAGCAAAAGGTGTTTTGTTTCTCGGCATGCCACCTTTTTAGAAAAGGAATTTCTTGAAAAAGAAATTAGTGGTCATGTGGTAGAATTGGAAGAAGTTCCACCTTGACAAACTAACAGCTGATGATTTGGTGGAGCCGGAGGAT
The DNA here is from genome assembly GCA_030015575.1 of Agapanthus africanus. Taxonomy (NCBI): domain Eukaryota; kingdom Viridiplantae; phylum Streptophyta; class Magnoliopsida; order Asparagales; family Amaryllidaceae; genus Agapanthus; species Agapanthus africanus. The sequence goes on along the minus strand of JASDDO010000031.1, from coordinate 303,618,798 downwards.
TCAATAGTTCCCGATGAACCTCAGCCTCTCCGCAGATCCAGTAAGGGTTCCTCATCCGCCTGAGAGATACTATAGTTTTCTCAATGACGGTGGGAGCGAGGATCGCATCATGGAAGATGATGACCCAACTAGTTTCGAGAAGGCCATCATAAGTGGGGACTCTGTGAAATGGCTAGATGCTATGCGGTCTGAGATGGAATCCATGTACACCAACAAAGTATGGACTTTGGTAGTTGCACCTGAAGAGGTAAATCCCATCAGGAGCAAGTGGATCTTGAAAAGATTCTTGGTGTAGATGGAAAAGTTGAGACCTTCAAAGCTAAACTTGTAGCAAAAGGTTTTTCGTCAATAACCAAGTGTGGATTTTGATGAAACCTTTTTCTCTAGAGGCTATACTTAAGTCCATCCGGATCAATTTACGGATTAAAGCGGACATCGTGGAGTTGGAACATTTGTTTTAATGTGGCAGTCAAAGAGTTTGACTTCATCAAAATGGTAGATGAACCTTGTATATACAAGAAGGTTGTAGAGAGTAAGATTGTCTTCCTCGTATTGTACGTGGATGATATACTCTTGATAGGAAATGATGTTCCTATGCTACACTCGGTCATACTCTTCTTATCACTAAGTTTCTCCATGAAGAATTTGGGTGATGCCTCTTACGTCCTGGGGAGAAACACTGGACAACTGTGAAGAACATTCTTAAGTACTTGAGAAGCACTAAAGACATGTTCTTGGTGTATGGTAACGGTGGACTCCATGTCGAGTACTTTACCGGTTCGAGCTTCTAGAGTGATAAGGTCGACTATAAGACATTCTCGGGTTTTGCCTTTACCCTCAGTAGAGGGACGGTATGTTGGAAGAGTTCCAAGCTAGATACCGTGGCAGACTTAATGATAAAGGCTGAATACATCGCTACCAACGATGCTACCAAAGAGGCTGTCTGGATGAAAATGTTCATAAGATGAACATGGTGAGGTTCCTACCATTGTGGTGACAATGGAGCTGTGGCTTTGGTCTAGGAACCCCGGTCCCATCAGTGATCCAGACATATTCTTAGGCAGCATCACCTGATCATGGAGATAGTTGATCTCCGGGTGATCGAGGTCAGGAGAGTTGAGACGAAGAATAACACGGCGGATCCACTCACGAAAGCCTTTCCATAGAGAGACTTTAAGGGATGTTGGGTATGAGATACTACAACAACTGGCCTTAGTGCAAGTGGGAGATTGTTAGTTGTATGTATGCCCTAGAGGCTATTATTGTACATGATTGTATATTATAGTGGATGCTTGGACATATATAGGGAGGACTTTCTTGCTCGACATGATAGTATGCTATCTAGTTACTCTTTATCTTAACATGTATACTCGTACTGTCTCTCTGTTACATGTTGATAAAGCCCTTAAAATGTGTACTTGACTACCAGGACTATGATGCAGATCATACTAGTGGGACCAGGGTAGTCCACAAGTACATTCTTTAATTGTTCCTAGTTGAGGGTGTATCGAGACGGGGAATCGATATTCCATAGTAGACTAGCGTATACGCTTCTTGACCCATTTGATGGGCGATGAATGATCACATATCCATTGGTGTTTGACATCAAAGATGGTATATGGGTGCTCAGTGGAGACTGGGTACACTGAACAGGACTCGTTGAGAACTCCTGGATGGTATTATACCTAACGTCAGATAGCAGTTCTCTGGTGACACTGGTACAGGTTAGTCTGTAGACTCGAGATCGTCATAGAGTCTTGTGTGATTCCTGCTGTGTTTTGATTTCCACCTTACCACGTTCAAGAGAGAATGCAAAACGGTGGTTTTTGGGTACAGTCCCAAGTCACATGGAGGCAATGAGCGATTGGAAGGGTTTCGTCTCTTCTGGTATTGAGGGTTGATGTTGCGCTATGCTCGATTGGCTATAACAGGAAGTCCCTGGCCAGTGCTGGTACTGAGATTTACTGGTAAGTGTTATCAGTAGTTTCTCGACCCGTTATGAGCCTCACATCGGCATGACTTATCAAGTTATTGGGGTTTGACGTTTACCACTCCCAGAAATATCAGACGAAGAAACCAAATTGTACGGTAGTGTTACTTATTGGATTCACGGGAGTATGAACAAGCTTGCTTGTTGATCTTCTGATCGCTCAATGTAGGGTTCCTAGGCACTCTAACAAGGTTCTACAAGGCATCTACCATGCCCGATTCAAAAAAAAATAGCCGTTCCGAACAACCCTAACCAAGATCGTATACTAGAGATTATGCGAAAACAAGCAAGCAAACGACTTTAACACTAAGTGAAAGGGATTACAACCTTTGTAGATCCGGTCCATCACTTCTAAAGCTCCGTGTTGACGTCCCTTCACTGCGATCATCGGGATCCCGGACTCTAGCGATGGTTTCTTCGGAGAAATGAGCGGGCTAGGTCATTGACTTCGAGGCCGAAGATGATCTACGTCGGGGAGACACTAAATCAAGCTATTCCTTCACTTGGTCATGAACTTTGTGAAGAGAACACCCTATACTACATGGCAAGTAGTAGTGGATGAAGAAGTAGGAAGTGGGCTCACTTTAGAATTGATTTTCTCACACTTTTTCTCATGGCACCATTAGAGCTAGCAAGCTTTTCATGGAGCTTGATGAAGAAGAAGAAGAAGAAAGAATAATCATCATATGAATTAATTCCCTCAATAATGTAACCATGGGTGAGTTAAGCTATCATGCTTAACTCATGTAGAGAATTGACCAAGGTATTAGGTTAAGGGTTAGGTTAAAGAATATCAAGAGAAATGACAAAAGAGTAGACTTTGTCAAAGTTTCTCCAAGCTTCTTCAAGCTTGATAACTTTGACTAAGTTCAACTCTTTTGTTAAATCTCTTGATAAAACAATAACCCTAATCTTAAACCTAATCTTGGTACAAGTCTCATACACCCATCTTGTGTGTATCATCAAGCATGACACAAACATATGTACACAAATATATATCACATATACACTTATGCACAAACTAGTGAGAAAACAAATCTTAAGTGAGCTAATACTAGTTAATGTAATGTAATATATCAAATATATAATTATACATTAAATTATTAAATCAACTCTTGATTTAATAATCCGGATATAACCGACTAATATCAAAAGTTACAACTTATCGAATCAACACTTGATCCGATAACCCGGCTATATCGCATACAACCGATCAATGTCATAAATCGCGAGAATAGAATACAGTATCTCATATCGTATCAATCTCGGTCCCGCACATATCACATATGCGCTCCTACTCCATTTCGCTTGAGCCAGGAAACCCCTGTATAGGACTCTAAAGACTCGTCAATACGCCGGCAGTAGGTGATGATCATATCAAACACCCACAAGCCGCAAGCGATCTGCTAAACGTAACGGCCACCCGGGTATTGAGCGATCAGAAGATCAACGAGCAAGCCTACTCACACTCCTGTGAATCCAATCAGTAACATTTACCGCACAGTCCGGTCTGTTCGTCTGATATGTCGCATATCTCGCCTAGGGGTGGTAAACGTCAGACCCCAGCAGCTTGATAAGTCATGCCGATATAAGGTCCACAAAAAGCGTGAAACTATTGATAACACTTACCAGTAAATCACTGCAACCCTGGCCAGGGATTTCCAGTTATGGCCAGTCGAACATAGCGCAACATCAACCCCCAATACCGGGAGAGACGAATCCCCTCCTATCGCTCATTGCCTCCATGTGAATCGGGATTGTACCCAAAAACCACCTGTTTGCACGACTCAGTAGAGCCATGGTAGGGTGGAAATCAAAGCACAGTGGGAGACACACAAGACTCTATGACGATCTTGGGTCAACAGACTAAGCTCTACCAGTGTCACCAGAGAACTGCCATCTGACGTGAGGTATAATACCATCTGGGAGTTCTCGGCGAGTCCGTTCAGTGTACCCAGTCACCACTGAGCACCCGCATACCATCTCTGATGTCAAACACCAATGGATATGGGATCATCCATCGCCCATCACATGGGTCGAGAAGATATACGCCAGTCTACTCTGGAATATCGATGCCCCGTCTCGATATTCCCACGACTAGGAACATTGAAGGATGTACTCATGGACTACCCAGGCCCCACTAGTATGATCTGCATCATAGTCCTGCAAGTCGAGTACACATCCTATGGGCTTTATCAACATGTAATAGAAAGACAGTAAGTATACATGTTAAGATAAAGAGCAACCAGATAGCGTACTATCATGTCGAGCAGAAAGTCCTACCTATATATGTCCCAGCATCCACTACAATATACATCTCATGTACAGTAATGGCCTCTAGGGCATACATATAACTAACACTCAATACCCGGGTAGCCGTTACGTCCAGCTAGTACCGTTGACGGCTTATGGGTGACTGATATGATCATCACATACTGTCGGCGTATTGACGAGTCTTTAGAGTCCTACACAGAGGTTTCCTAGCTCATGCTAAATGAAGTAGGGCACATATGTGATATGTGCGGGACCGAGATTGTGTCACGGCCCGAAATTAGCACGTGACGGCCCTAATACTACGCAACGCCTAAAGACGTAACGCAGTAAAAGAAGGACAAAACCCAGAAATCTAAACCATAAAAATACGGAAAGATAATAAAAGTTTTTTGAAACATTTGAAATCACAACCCAAATTCTTTAAAAGTCCCACTTTCCTTCTTTAAAATTTTAGCAACACCCCTATTGTAAAAACTGGCCCAAAGGCGGAAAAACAATCACATCACAAATATACGACGCTGTAGCGAAGAAATAATAGACGTCCTCACCAAGTCTCTAAGTCAACAACATACTAGTATATGGAGAGTACAAGATACAACGAATGTACAATATGAAATACAGATAATCATCCAACCCACCTAAGCAAAATAGTATTGTGAGCTGATGCGGTATCTGTAGCAAAAGATGATAGATGAATAGCTGAATAGCCTGCCTCGACTACTCTGGGGAACACCCTGCAACACCTGTGGCACAACGGGGGTGAGTTGCCAACTCGTGAATAGTAGATAACATATGCAGGTAATCGCAGGAATGTACGTACAACATGAATCTAAGATATACAATTACAGTAGTAACATGTCATGTGAATGCAGAATAATGGAAAGTACACTAGCAGGTACAATCAATATGTGAGGCAATAGTAACATGACAGTAGTATGCAATAACCATGCAATAGGGATATGAGAATGCAAATATGCAGCGATCATGAAGGGTACACTAACAGGTACTCCTAATATGAGGAACGGTGCATAAGTGAAAAGGTATGAGGTATGGAGTGAAAATGTCATCCCACGGAATCCTGTCATCGTGGTAGGATCACAATCCATCAAGACACTCAAATCCCAATTCCTCAAATTAGCCCCCACGTTGGGCTCTCACATCATATAAATCTCACGTCTCCTCAATGTACAATATCGAGTAATCTCCTATATCCCGAATGTACAAATCAATAATCCCATATGTATGTCCAATCTTAATGAATCACCTGATATCCCAAGTCAAAGTCCCAAGTGAGATTCTAGCATCCTAAATATATATATATATATATATATATATATATATATATATATATACAGAAATAAATATGATGGGGTCAATACACATATATTAGCGTCCCATTCCACTAATAATGGTGTAAGGGTATATATAATAACGGCTAAATCCCCTGTTATATATACAAAGGTGTTTAAAAGAAATATCATGAAAACAATGTGCCAAGCATCGACACAGAAATCCTGATAGGTATGTATCATACGCTGTCCTGAAAGCACGAGTGCCTAGCTCTGACCCTCGCCTTTCGACGTATGCATACGTGCATGATTCCCAACGGTATCTCCATGATCCCCGTCGAGTCATCTGTACTGTCACCGGTAGGTACTAGCCCGCCTCCAGACTCAATCGGAAACATCCATCGATCTTCTTGCCGAGGGGAACCATACCGGGCCCCACTATGTACCCTCATACGGCAACCACACCTCGTATGGAGTATATAATCAGAACCGATAAATCTCATGGTGGCTGTAATACCCAGCCCCTTTTATACCAATATCTGTATTTTTTTTATTCTTGAATTTTTATTTAATTTATTTAATTTTATTTCTTCTAAACCCTAAAACCGGGTTCCCGAACTCTCGCGGTTTTTCAATGAAACCCGAACTCTCGCGCAAATATCATATCAAGGAAACCGGGTTTTTCAATGTATGCATAATTTCATGAACTCTCGCGGTTCCCGAATCCAGAAATCATCATGTGAAATCCAAATAACAATGCACAAATCCAGGAATAAATATATGCGATATATCTGAAATGCGAGCATATAAATGAGAATATGTAGCTGAAACCAGATGTATACGAAACCAACAAGGTACAGCTAAGTAACATTAGTAAAGGTAATATGTAACTGCAACTGAATATGTGTGTAACATACAGGTGTAGCAATGTATAGGTATCTACCTATAAGAACTGATGTCGTATACCCCCAGGGTATAAGTAGAATATGTAAGATACCCCCCTGGGTATAAATAAAACATGAGCAAGGTTTACCTGTAGCTGTATCGTAAGGGTATATGTACCTATCACTAATGGTATGATACACTATAGGTATACCGATAAGCTAGATGTTATGTGTGATAAGCAATATAGCATCTATAATGGTTGGTGTGTGACATGGCAATTATTGACGGTGTGTGTGTAGCATACAATCCGTGCTCGTGCAACATGAACCGTCAATAATATGTGCAGTGCCCTACGACTACTAGTCACAGTACAACTATATCTAAGTAAATAGGGTAAAGGCGCAATTCTAACAATGACGTAGAATATGCGACAAGTATTTGAATCCTAGCCCAGACGCATAACGCCATGTGGGCGATTCCCCTGTAGATGTTAAATCTACTCACCTACGCTCCACGCTAGGTGAATCCTACCATCTGCTCACCCCTGTAGCAGTGTCCGTAGTCCCCGCCTGCAAACCTGCAATTTAGACATGGAAATCATAAATAAGCCAAATATTCCGCAAAACGCGATATCGAACCCAAAAGAGAAACTCGCGTCGCGAACTAAACGCGCGTGTGCACGATACGCTAAAATGTGTGTATACGAGTCTAAAACTACCGCGACACGCTGCGACACGCTGGATCGCAGAACCCACTCACGTATCGCGTGTATCACGCAAACACAACGGACATGCAAAACGATATTTGATCCCAGATTTTCCTACAGGTCAAATCTTACAGAACTATACATACCACTGGCCTAGAAATAACAGCAGACTCCTACCCATCAAACTACACCCAAAAACTCCCACATCTGGCCGCAAATTGCTGCCAGAATGATTAAACCGGCGGCCTGGGTAGGGGGTTAGGGGTTCGTGCTCAGGTGGTGTGGTCAGGGTATATCTAGTGTGCTCCAGTTTCCTCAATTTTAACCTGAACTACTCGGGCCTATAGCAGATCACTGAAAGGTGAAATTTCACTTTAAAACACTAAATTTAGCACAATTAGAAACCCTATGGTATTTTGGTGTAATCTAGGGTTATGCTAGGTTTAAGTGGTCCTAATAACGCTTAATTAAGCTAGGTTAACACATACTAACAGCACTTGACCAAAGTTCACACTAATTCATTAAATTAAGCACTAATTCTCACTTTTAACACAAATCGAACTTAGAATCACTAGTTAAGCAAGCAAGGAAGTAGGCTCAGATCATATACCTCACTTAAAGGTCTTAGAGTGCAGGAAGGAGAGGAAGGAGAAGATTTAGAGCTGCTGTTGGGGCTGCTGGAGCTGCTACTGCTGTTGTTACTGCTGTTGCCCCATGCTGTTGTTGATGTTGATGCTTGCTGTTGCCTCTTCTGCTGTTGTTGCTGCTGCTAAAGGTGCTGCTGTTGTTGTTGCTGCTCACAGCTGAGTGTGTGTGTGTGAGAGAGAGAGAGTATGAGGGAGTGAGAGAATGAGAGAAGTGAGAAATAATTGAGAGGCAAGGAAATTATGGCATCAAGTGTCAACCCCTCTCTCTCTCTCTCTCTTCATTAAATGAAGGCATGGGCAAAGCCATGATGCCCCTTCATACACTCTCTCTCTCTCTCTCCCCCCCCCCCAAGTCAACACCCAAAACAAAACTCAAATAAATTTCTATTTTCCTAAACAAAAAAAAACACTTAACCTAAAGCCTCATAACTTAATTAAAATGGTCCAACCCACCATGGTTGCTAACCATGGCTTAACCTCATCTTTAACCCTAGTTTACATGCACAAGTGTGTGTATGCCTAGAAAAATTCTAACAAAATATTCATTAATTAGGATAAAATATTTGAAACTTAATTTGGTAAACTTTTTACTAAAAACCATACATTAAAATATAATTAGCCACAAAACGCATTCTAAGGTGTTACAATCTCCCCCCCCCCCCCCTTAAAAGAAATGCGTCCCCGAATTTAAAAATATACTTTTACGCGTACCTTCAAAGAGAAGATTACAACTCTCAAATCTCGCTCGCAGCCTCCCAAGTGATTATCTCACTATACGGCTACGTCCAAGAAAAACCCTTCACAGATGGCAAGACCCTTGACCGACGTTTCTCCACCTGCCGAGCCATTAACACATGGCTGCTGGTGAACGAAAGATCGCGTCCAAGCTAATTGGTCTGGTGCCAAATCATGTGAGAAAGGTCATGAAGGTAATTGTAAACTATCATCACAAGGAATACGGGGTGAAAACTCAATAATCTGGGTGGAAGTGCCAAAATTAAAGGCAACAAAACTAACTCGCTTATAGGATCTCGAAAGGACCTAAAATCCTGGGACAAGCTTCCCAAAATCCAACACGTCAATTCATCGGAAAAGTTCATAGGAATACATGATCTATCCCTGCGAACTCGAGTCTATGACCAACACAGTCGGTATAAGACCTCAGTTTGCAATGGACAATTTCCATTCTGACCTAACACAACTGGACCATCTCTGAAGTCTCTAGACATAGCTGGGATCCAAAATCCTACTTACGCAGAGTCAGAAAAACAACAGACTGGTGATCGACACGACCTAACCCCTAAACCTAAAGGTTGTCAATTGGAGCGTCTCCTGATAACAGCTATCGAAGAAGAACCCTAACAATGGCGAGTGACGATCCCCAACTGCTGACAACAATTAACACAAACCCACAACTTAACAAAGAACAACTGAGAAAACTGAGTATAACCGGACGACAAGAATCCGAATGGAGTCACACCCTGACTAAACTTGGGTAGAAACCATAACGAAATTCGTGGAGATCTGCTCCCACTCCTACTTCGGAACGGTAAAAGGTTGCAACTCTCCAGTCGGCCTCAAATGCTCAACCCAAACACACAACAAGACAGACACTTTGAAACGAAACCTGAAACTTCTCTTTACATCCCTATCCAACCGTAACTATCTCACAAGTCACGTCAATGTTGGTGGAACTTGAATGAATATAGAGAATTGACAGATGTGCCTGCTCTAGGATTTCACGTCTCTACCTGATAATATCAGGTACACAAACGCGTCCCTAACTTAGCACACCATTGTCACAAATCAAGGACTCTGAATCATTACCCAGCCGAGTATGCTCAAGTATCTCTGACGAACGAACATCGGCGGGCAGTGTCTCGCGAAAGCGATTTAAGAAAAGTGGTCGGACGCGGACATGAGCAAGCTGTCCCCTCCGTAGAGACGAACTTAAGCTGTACTCGACGATCACACAAGAACTGTAAATCTGCAGAAGACTATCACAACAATCAAAATCCGCTGCAGGAAGATGTACGTTAAGCTCTGGTGGTCCGTGGAAAATCTGACACGACTCTCGAACAAGTAGTGTCTCCAAATCTCCAACGCAACACCATCGCGGCCATCTCCAGATCATGAGTGGAATATCCTTCTTGTACTTCCTCCAAATATAGGGAAGCAAAAGCGATAACTCTATAGTGTCACCTCAGTACACACTCGAGCCCCACTCACGAAACATTACAGTTAAACAACAAGATCGCCCGAACCAGAAAGCAAAGGAAGAACTGATGCAGTTGTTTAACAGAATCTTCAACTGCTGAAAACTCCGCACACATGCCTCAGTCCACAGAAAAGAAACCTCCCTTCCGGTCCATTCAGTCGACGGTGCAGCACTACTCTGGCAATCCTGCATGAAACGGCGGTAAAAACCTGCTAAGCCCAACAATCTGCGGATCTCCGTCCTGCACACAAGTCTGGGCCTAAGCTGTATGGCCACGATCTCTCTCGGAACCATATGAAACCATCTCCCGTGACTACAAGACCTAGGAGTCACACAAAACAAGCCTGAAGAAACACTCCGAGAATTTAGCAAACTGCTGGTGCTCTCCCAGTATCTGCATAACAAATCCTCAAGTGCTACTCCTGTTCCTCAAGGCACATTAGATAGACCAGAATGTCGTAAATAACACAACAATAACTGGTCGAGGAATGGCCTGCAGAAATCCGGTTCATCACATCTACGAATGTTGCTAGGGCATCAGTGAATCCAACGACTCACAAAAACACACAAAGCCCGTCGCACGCATAAGGCAGTCTTCGGAATGCCATCACCCCGAATCCGCAATAATGATGACCTGATCCCAAACAAACTTAGAAAATGTCTCGCACTCTGGAGCTGATCGAAGAAATCGTCAATGCGAGGTGAAGGATACCTATCCGCACCGTAAGCCGGTTCAATTAACGATCTGTCGATATACAACCTCAAACTGCCGTCTTTCTCCTTGACGAACAGAAATAGGAGATTCCAAAAGCGAAACACTCAGACGCACAAAACTCCCCAAACCACAACTCTGCAGCTGATCCTTAAGCTCCCAAGCTTCGCTGGCTCATCCGGAACAACGTCGGAAAAACTCTCGCACGAAAGGAACCCGGTCCAACAATCCCACTGTGGCTCCGGTATCACGAATGAACGCCAAGAATCCATGACATCTCCTCAAAAGCCGACTAGCGAAAAAGGATGAATTCAAGCTGTGAGAGGCGGCACGACTATCTACCTGCACAACAAGAACTGACTCGCCGGGAAAACAATTCCTGACTGTTTCCTCACGGCAGTCCACAAACGCCTAACACGTAGCTAAACAGTCCGTGCCCAGGAGAACGTCAAATCCAACATCTCTAGAAGGATCAAAACGACAGACGAATCTCTATCTCCTATCCGATTGGCACACAACTGAATACGTGTCGCGTAACAAAAGAATCGCTGACAGAAGTTAACACAACTACGACTAATCTACCCAACCGTGGTACAAGGTGTGGAAAGCAAACGAGTACACCAAAAGAACATATAAATTAAGGATACCTGAAAACTCCACATTGGACGCCTGCATGTCCCGATGAGTAGAAGCAAACTCCTGTGTCTGCCCTCTACCCACAACTGGTTGAACTCCTCTGGTAGACTGAGCCCTCTGAGCGAACCTTCCACGTCCACGGCCTCTCTGAAAACGGTCCTGACAAGGTGCTAAGGAACAATCCCTGACGAAGTGCTGAAGGCTCCCGCATCGAAAACATCCACGCGCTGACTGCTGACCCTCCTGGGAATGGAGTTGAACGACTGTCCTCGTCCTAAGCCTCTGCTACTCCCGCGACGGCCATGGAATCTGTCTCGATGACTAAACCTCTGTCTCTAGGATGATACACTGGTACGAGTCCTCCACTGTCCTGGAACTCTCTGAGCCTCTGGAATATGCGCCTCGTCAACTGGAGCTGCAACCACTGGTGCTATGTAGGTGACGGACTGCTGTATACTGATCGTAAGTGACAACTGAGTAACAGGGGTGACAACCTCCTGTCGTAGCTCCCGAACGACATCAACCAATGAACTCATAGTCTGGCGGAAGTCCTGCATCTCTGCCAAAAGTCTATCAATAGTATATGTCGTAGGCTGATCCGTCTGCACCTGTACAACTAGAGTGCCATCCTGGTCAGTACTCGTCTCACCCGAGCCAACTCTGACCTCGGCCCTCGCTGCATCACTCCGAGTCCCCATAGTCATCGGCGGCAAGGCAATAAATAGATATAAGATTCAATGAGAATAAGGAATCGAATCTCAAGGATATGAATCATCAAGGAAGGAAATTCAAGCAATTTGTACTTAGGTCACTTAAGACGAAGTACCGCATCGTGGGTATGCTGCAGACATACACACACTACGTTACTCTGCTTAAGCTACCTACTCCATCATACTAAGGTCATCCTACACTCTGAAAGGTAAAACCTAGCGCTCTGATACCAACTTTGTCACGATCCGAAATAGGCACGTGACGGCCCTAATACTACGCAACGCCTAAAGACGTAACGCGGTAAAAGAAGGCCAAAACCCAGAAATCTAAACCATAAAAATACGGAAAGATAATAAAAGTTTCTTGAAACATTTGAAATCACAACCCAAATTCTTTAAAAGTCCCACTTTCCTTCTTTAAAATTTTAGCAACACCCATATTGTAAAAACTGGCCCAAAGGCGGAAAAACAATCACATCACAAATATACGACGCCGTAGCAAAGAAATAAGAGACAATAGGAAGGAAACTGTATATAAAAGACAACAAATCCACAAATATTATACAATAACGTCCTCGCCAAGTCTTTAAGTCAACAACATACTAGTAGATGGAGAGTACAAGATACAACGAATGTAAAATATAAAATACAGATAATCATCCAACTCACCTAAGCAAAATAGTACTGTGAGCTGATGCGGTATCTGTAGCAAAAGATGATAGATGAATAGCTGAATAGCCTGCCTCGACTACTCTGGGGAACACCCTGCAACACCTGTGGCACAACGGGGGTGAGTTGCCAACTCGTGAATAGTAGATAACATATGCAGGTAATCGCAGGAATGTACGTACAGCATGAATCTAAGATATACAATTACAGTAGTAACATGTCATGTGAATGCAGAATAATGGAAAGTACACTAGCAGGTACAATCAATATGTGAGGCAATAGTAACATGACAGTAGTATGCAATAACCATGCAATAGGGATATGAGAATGCAAATATGCAGCGATCATGAAGGGTACACTAACAGGTACTCCTAATACGAGGAACAGTACATAAGTGAAAGGTATGAGGTATGGAGTGAAATATGTCATCCCACGGAATCCTGTCATCGTGGTAGGATCACAATCCATCAAGACACTCAAATCCCAATTCCTCAAATCAGCCCCCACGTTGGGCTCTCACATCATATAAGTCTCACGTCTCCTCAATGTGCAATATCGAGTAATCTCCTATATCCCGAATGTACAAATCAATAATCTCATATGTATGTCCAATCTCAATGAATCACCTGATATCCCAAGTTAAAGTCCCAAGTGAGATTCTAGCAACCTATATATATATATATATATATATATATATATATATATATATATATATATATATATATATATATATATATATATATATATATACAGAAATAAATATGATGGGGTCAATACACATATATTAGCGTCCCATTCCACTAATATTGGTGTAAGGGTATATATAACAACGGCTAAATCCCATGTTATATATACAAAGGTGTTTAAAAGAAATATCAAGAAAACAATGTGCCAAGCTTCGACACAGAAATCCTGATAGGTACGTATCATACGCTGTCCCGAAAGCACGAGTGCCTAGCTCTGACCCTCGCCTTTCGACATATGCATACGTGCATGACTCCCAACGGTATCTCCATGATCCCCGCCGAGTCATCAGTACTGTCACCGGTAGGTACTAGCCTGCCTACAGGTTCAATCGACAACATCCATCGATCTTCTTGCCGAGGGGAACCATACCGGGCCCCACCATGTACCCTCATACGGCAACCACACCTCGTATGGAGTATATAATCAGAACCGATAAATCTCATGGTGGATGTAATACCCAGCCCCTTTTATACCAATATCTGTATTTTTTTTATTCTTGAATTTTTATTTAATTTATTTAATTTTATTTCTTCTAAACCCTAAAACCCAAACCTTATTATATTTTATTTTTCCAAATTCTTCCTTCAGCCCGGCCCTTTTTATTTTCTCATTCTTTTATTTTATTTTTACCCTGGCCCAGCCCGTGTCACCCAATCCCAAGCCCATTCCTTTTTTAATAACTTAATTTCCTTTTTCTCTTAAAACCCAGCTCATCCCAACTCGGCCCACTCCTCTAACCCGCGCCCGCTCAGCCTTCACTCGACCCGACCCGCTTCGTCCACATCTTCCCCAACGGCTCTTTCCCACTTTTCCCGCTCACTGTCCCTCGCGACCTACTTCCTCCGCCAACGCCCATGCCCACGCTCGCGAGCGTTACCCACGACGCACGCCACTCGACCCATCCTCGTCGTCTCTCCTTCTCTCTCCCTCACACTTCAACTCCTCCTTCTCCGCGCTTCCGCTCCCTCTCTCAAAACTCACCTGCATTCCCCCACCACCGAGCACCCAACTCCACTCCGGCGACCTGCTGCTCCTACCTTCCTCCTCAATCACCACCAACCTCTCCATACCGCCGACGAACTCCCAACACCATTTTCTCGCCTCCGACTACCATCACCGAGCCCCCTCCTCCTCCGCCACGTCACCTTCACCGATCACGACTCCCCTCCCCGACCGCTCTCCACCGACGACGACCAGAACCGACCAGCCATCACTCCTCCAGCATCCCTCCGACGACCTAACAACCCTCGCCTCCATCTCAAACCCCCACTCATTCACTACCCGCACCCGAGCTCCACCCCCTGGACCCTCTCGCCGGCGGGCCCACTGCATCTCGTCGACACCCCCGCACCATCGTCGACCCCATCATCATCATCATCACCGTTGCCATCATCCTCTCTATCTCTCTCTGTCTCTACCTCTCTCTCTCTTGATCTCTCACTCTCTCTCTCTCTCAATCTCTCTGTCCTCTACTCTCTCTCTCTCTCTCTACACTTCTCTCTCTCTCTCTCTCAACACTCCTCCCTCTCTCTATATCTCTTTCTCACTCTCTCTTGATCTCTCTCTACCCCTTCAACAACCCGAGATCCTTGCTCCCCGCCTCCTTCACCTAGCTCCCAAGCTCACCATCTCCAACTACGACAACCACTGCCCGAGCTCTTTGCGCCGTCAGCCACTGCCGGAGCATTGGGCAACCGCCGCTGAACCTGTGAGCCACCAAATCCCTCCTTCGTCGCAACCGCTGAGCTACCAAGCTCAAGCTCTACCGAGGCCAATCTTTGTCGTATTTGAGTCGTGATCGCGTCGTGCCATTGCAATAGACCGCGTCGCTGTCGTGCATCCCCGAGACGTTTCCAGGAAAGTTCTCTACTTGCTATATGCTAAATTATGTTTGTTACAAACTAAAATCGTATAGATTCCGTAGTTACTTTTCCCGATAAAGTATATGACGTACCTGTTCGATACATGATCCCAATGAAAATACTCACCAAATTTGACGGAACTTGATTGTTTATATTGGCCCATGTAGTGATGAATATCGTGTATAAATCTTACTGGAAAATATGACCGTTAATGACTAAAATGTATACCCCCAAGTATACCTGTAAAACTGGAATTTTCTGGTACCTGAAAACCGTTAAAATCACCATAAATTATATACATATTGGAATGATGCGTTCGAGGGCTTAAATCGAAGCCGACTCGACGAACTATAACCCTATGCAAGTTTCTAATGATTTCTGTACTTCAATTGTGACGATACTTGGATCGGAGTGCGACTCTGGACTGCAGTCCAGAGCGACTCTAGTTATTGGTTACTGTCCCGTAATGGGTACCACACTGTTTCCTTAACTCATAGATTGCGGAACTCTGCTGTTTATTAAAGGTGAATCTGTTATCTAGACAACACAAGTGGTTTCATTCTGTTTCGTTATCGTTTGTTATTTAATCTTTAATTTAATAGATGGGGATGTATAACAGTCTCAACAGAATCAGAATTTGACATACTAGTATTGAACAGTGTATATCTCCTGACGTACAGACTCGATTGAAGATACGTCTATTGCGTTGAAAACCTTATTAGAAATTCTAGATTTCATTCAACTGTAGCGTTGCTAAATTCTGATCCCAACTGGGATTAAAATGCGTTGCGAAACGGACTTCCGATTCTAAAACCGGATTTCCAGCCGTGAATGCTTAAAATGAAATGGCCATAACTAGTGATCCTGAAACCCGTTTGACGTGAAACTAAATTCACTGGATAGATAATTGAACATCCTATTTATTCCCCTTTTATCGTTTCGCTAAACTGTACACGTCTTATTTATGATAAATATTGCAAGCGGCAGAATACTGATTTATAATATTTTAATCATGCTTTATATACGGTTTCCTCATTACATCATACTTATGTCACTGCATTGATAATCTAGTGATCGTGTACATTATCCAGTGTTAGGTATTAATGATGATTGTGGCAAGTACGTTAGTGTTCGTGCATAAGTGAATAAGTGAAAGTGACACGTACTTGTACACAATCAGTGAACCTTATTATTCTATTGCATTGTCGACGTCTGTGGGACGCGTGTACGTGTGACTATAAGTGGTATGGGACACTTATGGAAACTCTTGCATGGGTGTCACAGATAAGGCACCAGACACAGCCATTTATCTTAGATATTAGTCGGGAGGTGCTTGATGGAGGTCCTGGCTCCAGTTCTCGCGCAGACTTGTCACAGACCGATTAGTATTTGAGGTTATGGTTAGCGTTTGATGTAGACCACGGGGTGTGGGGTAGTTTGAGTGTGAGTTCAACAGAATCTCGGGAGTCCCTTTTCGGCTTATATATATGGAGATATATAGAGATTTACAGGGTACATGATTATTACCGTGAGTTACATGTTGGGCCCGTGGTCCCTTGCCCTTGGGTTCTACCCTTGGGTGGAGGACACTCACGAGTGGTTGACTCTCACACTTGGACTGACGATAGGCTTAGTGACCTGTACAGTGAGACTTAGAGACTGATAGGGATAATGACATTGATATACATTTCTTACTGTGTTGACATACCTGGCATACTATATTACTGTTTTACTGTTCACCTGATTCATTAGACACTTCATTGATTACTGCATGTTCATACCTATACCGTCTTGATTTACTGTTATATATATCTATTATCACTGTTCGAGTTGTCACTCGTATCTATATATTATATTGCTATTGTGTCGCTCTGACGACCTGAGTATGCATGCTCAGTGTGAGGAGTGGATCTATCCTGGACCAGGACTAGATGTACATCGCGGACATCTTGATCAGCTATCCAGAGTTATACTCTTTTGTTCTCATCAGGTCAGTTCTTTATATTGTTTTGTTTCAGTTACTGCATTTCTCATTACCTGCGCATTATTTACTGATTACCACGTAAAGCTAGAACCCGAAGTGTGACTACGGCAGGATATTTCCTTGACCGTAGGAGCATGGCTGGCCTTGGCAACCTCTCGTATTCCGTATTTTGGGAAGCGGGGCGTGACATAGTTTAGTTGGTATCAGAGCCAGGTTTTACGTCAATTGGGATTGCAGTTTTCTGTGTATAGCTTGACAATCTAAGACATCCCTCAGTCTAGATTGTAAACTTGATATCCTTAATCCGTATTCACATTGTGTGTACCGCTATCCGTTCGCTGGGGTTTCAGGTGACTTGGCAAGGTTACGTGGTTGTAATTGCGAACTACATCATAGTTACACTACCGTACTCTGTTTAAGTGACTTAGAATCCTACAGTTGATTTCCACTTGTAATAAATTTCATCACATCCGATGTTCTTGATTCCTTGCGCAATCCATACTATATTTTAATTCCTATAACTTGTGCCTTATAT
Source organism: Agapanthus africanus (assembly GCA_030015575.1). Taxonomy (NCBI): domain Eukaryota; kingdom Viridiplantae; phylum Streptophyta; class Magnoliopsida; order Asparagales; family Amaryllidaceae; genus Agapanthus; species Agapanthus africanus. The sequence continues at coordinate 303,600,934 of JASDDO010000031.1, read as the reverse complement.
CGTTCTCAAAATTGTCGTTTCAGGATCATGTCTTCCAACGACTCTTCCGCTAACTTCACTCCCCAGAGTCAGACCATTGAGATTCTGAGTGTACTGCAAGGTCTGAAGGAAGCCCAGGAGCGAACGAACGACTTGCTAGCTGAAGGACTGAGAAGGCAGATGAATCAGACACCAGCGGGAGTTTCCAATCGTAAGGGGATCCCTGTTAGACGAGGAAAAGAGAAGAAGATGAAGCGCCAATTTGTTTCCCCGCGACAGAAGCAGCAGAAGACCCCATGTTGTGGGTACTGTAAGAGGCCAGGACATCTTCAGAAGGATTGTCGCCGTGCCCAAGGGAAATGTCTGATTTGCGGATCCAGCGAACACATTATCAACGGTTGCCCAAAAAGGAAAGAGCTACAAGGAGGAGGCTCGACCACACTCTCCACTTCTGCCAAGTGATGATTACTGCGTAGTTCGAACTTCGAGGATAAGGCGGACTCAGCGCAGGATTCAACTCGCGTGATGAGAATGCAGCGGCCTAGTAATCGAAGAAGAGTTATCACGTTTCCTGCTTTTAATAAAATGTTGTCATCCTCTTATAAATATTTCTTTTCGTTTGAAATATTGTATCCGTCGAACTTTTAGTTGAGTGCAATAAAAACTTGAATCGTAATATATGTATCATTCTTTTGTTTTTCCCATTATTCATACTATTCATTACCACAGCATTTTAATCCTAATTTTTCTCAGTTTCTGCCCACCGCATAGTTTTCTATACTTCGCACCCTTAACTATTTTCTTGATGTGTTCTACTGTCTAATCATGACTCTTTCCTTTCAGGCCATGGCCCACCCTGGAGCAGCGCCGCATCTAGATGAGGATGCACAGTCATGCGTTTCCTTAGACCGCACACTGATGAGTTCTGATGATGAGATCAACGATCCCCAGGTCATTTTCGAAAACGGCGATTCAGAGGACGAAGGAGCAGCCGCCCCAGAGTTTGACATGATAGGCGATTCCGACGAAGAGGAAGGAGACCCTGAAGAGAACCCGATAGAGGAAGATCCCGAGGAAGACCCGATAGAAGAAAATCCAGTGGAGGAAAATCCCATGGAAGAAAATCCAGAAGAAGAGAATCACATGAAATCAGACCTCGATGAAGAAGCTCCAGCCGAGGAAGAAGGACCAGAAGGACAAGACCCTGCTGTGGAAGAACTTCCAATGGCGGTCACCGTGAGGCGCTATGGAAATGGACGCCCCTACCTGAGCGCACAAGCCTACCGCAACCTGCTGAATCTCCACAACCGCGACTGACGGGATTTCTTTTAGATGTTGTCTTCCCTGGCCAAATAAATCTATGTATAGTTTAGGGTCACATTTCATTTTTGAGAATGCTTTGTTTAAAATCTTCTGGAATGAAATAAATTGCTGAGTTCGCTAATCTTTCGATCTTCTTGGTTCACTTGATGCTTGATTATTTCTCATATCCATTTATTTTCCTCCTGAGACCCCTTACTGTCCACACCTATACCTTGTGCTGATTCGACCCACTCAGGTTAACCAGTACCACACCCCGATCTTCGGAATGGGCCACCCTTCATCCTTCGTCTATGCCTCGTTTGAGATCCTTCTGCGAGGGGAAATTGATATTAAAATTTCTAAGTTAACTGACCCTTCGAAATTTCTGATTCGCAAAATGTATCGACCGTTACCCTCCCCATACATTTTTCCCTTATAGCCCTTTGCTGCTCATCTTTACTGCCTGTGCTGACCCGACCCCAATCTCTTTGACCTTCAGTCTAAAGCCGTCACACTCCGACTTTTTGTATGAGCCACACTCCATTGAAATCCTTACCCTAGCTAGCCCTATACATTTTTGTGCTTTTTCCTATTACCCTAAATATGTTTAGGGACATTAGTATTCGAAATTTGGTTTTCACTATTTTGTATTTTTCGAAGAGTGCGTGTTATTGACTACTTAGTTTTATGTATTTTAAGCACACTACTATTATCCTCATTTTTCAGTAGCGCAACCTTACACCGCGCATATTTTGTTCAATGTGCCCCATTTTCACTATGTGAGTTTTCTAAGTTATTTTAAAACTATTTGATCGATACATCATCCTAAAATGTTTTAACCTACCGACAAATCTTTCACTACTTTATTGTCGTTACTTTATTTTCGGGTATAGTGCCTATGGTTACTATTATAAATGGTTGTGTCTTATACTTATTATTTCTACCTTGCTACTTTTGATATACTTATATGTGTACATATTTGGGTTTCGATTTTATCGAACACGCCTTGATTATTATTGTTCGTTATTGTTATCTATATTCTCGTATACTTGTAGTTCGTCCTTATAGTTGTTCCTGCTGTATACTTATTTAAACCCATCCTTTCGTATGTTGTTCTAAGATATATATACCTTCAAAAAATTATCCACCCGCTTTAAGTAAATCACTATGTATTAGCGTTCGATGGGGTAACTTTTCACTTATTATTTTATAGCTTGTCGTTTTTTTAAATTTCAAGGACGAAATTTTTGTAAGGGTGGTATGATGTAATACCCAGCCCCTTTTATACCAATATCTGTATTTTTGTTATTCTTGAATTTTTATTTAATTTATTTAATTTTATTTCTTCTAAACCCTAAAACCCAAACCCTATTATATTTTATTTTTCCAAATTCTTCCTTCAGCCCGGCCCTTTTTATTTTCTCATTCTTTCATTTTATTTTTACCCTGGCCCAGCCCGTGTCACCCAATCCCAAGCCCATTCCTTTTTTAATAACTTAATTTCCGTTTTCTCTTAAAACCCAGCCCATCCCAACTCAGCCCACTCCCCTAACCCGCGCCCGCTAAGCCTTCACTCGACCTGACCCGCTTCGTCCCCATCTTCCCCAACGGCTCTTTCCCACTTTTCCCGCTCCCTGTCCCTCACGACCCACTTCCTCCGCCAACGCCCACGCCCACGCTCACGAGCGTTACCCACGACGCACGCCCCTCGAGCCCTCCTCGACGTCTTTCCTTCTCTCTCCCTCACACTTCAACTCCTCCTTCTCCGCGCTTCCGCTCCCTCTCTCATAACTCACCTGCATTCCCCCACCACCGAGCACCCAACTCCACTCCGGCGACCTGCTGCTCCTACCTTCCTCCTCAATCACCACCAACCTCTCCACACCGCCGATGAACTCCCAACACCATTTTCTCGCCTCCGACTACCATTACCGAGCCCCCTCCTCCTCCGCCACGTCACCACCACCGATCACGACTCCCCTCCACGACCGCTCTCCACCGACGACGACCAGAACCGACCAGCCATCACTCCTCCAGCATCCCTCCGACGACCTAACAACCCTCGCCTCCATCTCAAACCCCCACTCATTCACTACCTGCACCCGAGCTCCACCCCCTGCACCCTCTCGCCGGCGGGCCCACTGCATCTCGTCGACACCCCCGCACCATCGTCGACCCCATCATCATCATCATCACCGTCGCCATCATCCTCTCTATCTCTCTCTGTCTCAACCTCTCTCTCTCTCTTGATCTCTCACTCTCTCTCTCTCTCTCTCTCTCTCAATCTCTCTGTCCTCTACTCTCTCTCTCTCTCTACACTTCTCTCTCTCTCTCAACACTCCTCCCTCTCTCTATATCTCTTTCTCACTCTCTCTTGATCTCTCTCTACCCCATCAACAACCCGAGATCCTTGCTCCCCGCCTCCTTCACCTAGCTCCCAAGCTCACCATCTCCAACTACGACAACCACTGCCCGAGCTCTTTGTGCCGTCAGCCACTGCCGGAGCATTGGGCCACCGCCGCTGAATCTGTGAGCCACCAAATCCCCCCTTCGTCGCAACCGCTGAGCTACCAAGCTCAAGCTCCACCGAGGCCAATCTTTGTCGTATTTGAGTCATGATCGCGTCGTGCCATTGCAATAGACCGCGTCGCTGCCGTGCATCCCTGAGACGTTTCCAGGAAAGTTCTCTACTTGATACATGCTAAATTATGTTTGTTACAAACTAAAATCGTATAGATTCCGTAGTTACTTTTCCCGATAAAGTATATGACGTACCTGTTCGATACATGATCACAATGAAAATACTCACCAAATTTGACGGAACTGGATTGTTTATATTGGCCATGTAGTTATGAATATCGTGTATAAATCTCACTGGAAAATATGACCGTTAATGACTAAAATGTATACCCCCAAGTATACCTGTAAAACTGGAATTTTCTGGTACCTGAAAACCGTTAAAATCACCATAAATTATATACAAATTGGAATGATGCGTTCGAGGGTTTAAATCGAAGCCGACTCGGCGAACTATAACCCTATGCAAGTTTCTAATGATTTCTGTACTTCAATTGTGACGATACTTGGATCGGAGTGCGACTCTGGACTGCAGTCCAGAGCGACTCTGGACTGCAGTCCAGAGCGACTCTAGTTATTGGTTACTGTCCCGTAATGGGTACCACACTGTTTCCTTAACTCGTAGATTGCGGAACTCTGCTGTTTATTAAAGGTGAATCTGTTATCTAGACAACACAAGTGGTTTCATTCTGTTTCGTTATCGTTTTTTATTTAATCTGTAATTTAATAGATGGGGACGTATAACAGTCCCAACAGAATCAGAATTTGACATACTAGTATTGACCAGTGTATATCTCCTGACATACAGACTCGATTGAAGATACGTCTATTGCGTTGAAAACCTTATTGGAAATCCTAGATTTCATTCAACTGTAGCGTTGCTAAATTCTGATCCCAACTGGGATTAAAATGCGTTGCGAAACGGACTTCCGATTCTGAAACCGGATTTCCAGCCGTGAATGCTTAAAATGAAATGGCCATAACTAGTGATCCTGAAACCCGTTTGACGTGAAACTAAATTCGCTGGATATATAATTGAACATCCTATTTATTCCCCTCTTATCGTTTCGCTAAACTGTACACGTCTTATTTATGATAAATATTGCAAGTGGCAGAATACTGATTTATAATATTTTAATCATGCTTTATATACGGTTTCCTCATTACATCATACTTATGTCACTGCATTGATAATCTAGTGATCATGTACATTACCCAGTGTTAGGTATTAGTGATGATTGTGGCAAGTACGTTAGTGTTCGTTCATAAGTGAATAAGTGAAAGTGACACGTACTTGTACACAATCAGTGAACCTTATTATTCTATTACATTGTCGACGTCTGTGGGACGCGTGTACGTGTGACTATAAGTGGTATGGGACACTTATGGAAACTCTTGCATGGGTGTCACAGATAAGGCACCAGACACAGCCATTTATCTTAGATATTAGTCGGGAGGTGCTTGATGGAGGTCCTGGCTCCAGTTCTCGCGCAGACTTGTCACAGACCGATTAGTATTTGAGGTTATGGTTAGCGTTTGATGTAGACCACGGGGTGTGGGGTAGTTTGAGTGTGAGTTCAACAGAATATCGGGAGTCCCTTGCCGGCTTATATATATGGAGATATATGGAGATTTACAGGGTACATAATTATTACCGTGAGTTACATGTTGGGCCCGTGGTCTCTTGCCCTTGGGTTCTGCCCTTGGGTTCTACCCTTGGGTGGAGGACACTCACGAGTGGTTGACTCTCACACTTGGACTGACGATAGGCTTAGTGACCTGTACTGTGAGACTTAGAGACTAATAGGGATAATGACATTGATATACATTTCTTACTGTGTTGACATACCTGGCATACTATATTACTGTTTTACTGTTCACCTGATTCATTAGACACTTCATTGACTACTGCATGTTCATACCTATACCGTCTTGATTTACTGTTATATATATCTATTATCACTGTTCGAGTTGTCACTCGTATCTATATATTATATTGCTATTGTGTCGCTCTGACGACCTGAGTATGCATGCTCAGTGTGAGGAGTGGATCTAGCCTGGACCAGGACTAGACGTACATTGCGGACATCTTGATCAGCTATCCAGAGTTATACTCTTTTGTTCTCATCAGGTCAGTTCTTTATATTGCTTTGTTTCAGTTACTGCATTTCTCATTACCTGCGCATTATTTACTGATTACCATGTAAAGCTAGAAGCCGAAGTGTGACTACGGCAGGATATTTCCATGACCGTAGGAGCATGGCTGGCCTTGTCAACCTCTCGTATTCCGTATTTTGGGAAGCGGGGCGTGACAGTGGCTGCGCAAATATTATATCAAGGAAACCGGGTTTTTCAATGTATGCATAATTTCATGAACTCCCGCGGTTCCCGAATCCAGAAATCATCATGTGAAATCCAAATAACAATGCGCAAATCCAGGAATAAATATATGCGATATATCTGAAATGCGAGCATATAAATGAGAATATGTAGCTGAAACCAGATGTATGCGAAACCAACAAGGTACAGCTAATTAACATCAGTACAGGTAATATGTAACTGCAACTGAATATGTGTGTAATATACAGGTTTAGCAATGATAGGTATCTACCTATAAGAACTAATGTCGTATACCCCCCTGGGTATAAGTAGAATATGTAAGATACCCCCTGGGTATAATTAAAAAATGAGCAAGGTATACCTGTAGCTGTATCGTAAGGGTATATGTACCTATCACTAATGGTATGATACACTATAGGTATACCGATAAGCTAGATGTCATGTGTGATAAGCAATATAGTATCTATAATGATTGGTGTGTGACATGGCAATTATTGACGGTGTGTATGTAGCATACAATCCGTGCTCGTGCAACATGAACCGTCAATAATATGTGCAGTGCCCTACGGCTACTAGTCACAGTACAACTATATCTAAGTAAATAGGGTAAAGGCGCAATTCTAACAATGACGTAGAATATGCGACAAGTATTTGAATCCTAGCCCAGACGCATAACGCCATGCGGGCGATTCCCCTGTAGATGTTAAATCTACTCCCCTACGCTCCACGCTAGGTTAATCCTACCATCTGCTCCCCCCTGTAGCAGTGTCCGTAGTCCCCGCCTACAAACCTGCAATTTAGATATGGAAATCATAAATAAGCCAAATATTCCGCAAAACGCGATATCGAACCCAAACGAGAAACTCGCGTCGCGAACTAAACGCGCGTGTGCACGATACGCTAAAACGTGTGTATACGCGTCTAAAACTACCGCGACACGCCGCGACACGCTGGATCGTAGAACCCACTCACGTATCGCGCATATCGCGCAAACACAACGGACATGCAAAACGATATTTGATCCCAGATTTTCCTATAGGTCAAATCTTACAAAACTATACATACCACTGGCCTAGAAATAACAGCAGACTCCTACCCATGCAAACTACACCCAAAAACTTCCATATCTGGCCGCAAATTGCGGCCAGAATGATTAAACCGGCGGCCTGGGTAGGGGGTTAGGGGTTCATGCTCAGGTGGTGTGGTCAGGGTATATCTAGTGTGCTCCAGTTTCCTCAATTTTAATCTGAACTACTCGGGCCTATAGCAGATCACTGAAAGGTGAAATTTCACTTAAAAACACTAAATTTTGCACAATTAGAAATCCTATGGTATTTTGGTGTAATCTAGGGTTATGCTAGGTTTAAGTGGTCCTAATAACGCTTAATTAGGCTAGGTTAACCCATACTAACAGCACTTGACCAAAGTTCACACTAATTCATTAAATCAAGCACTAATTCTCACTTTTAACACAAATCGAACTTAGAATCACTAGTTAAGCAAGCAAGGAAGTAGGCTCAGATCATATACCTCACTTAAAGGTCTTAGAGTGCAGGAAGGAGAGGAAGGAGAAGATCTAGAGCTGCTGTTGGGGCTGCTGGAGCTGCTACTGCTGCTGTTACTGCTGCTGCCCCATGCTGTTGCTGATGCTGATGCTTGCTGCTGCCTCTTCTGCTGTTGTTGCTGCTGCTAAAGGTGCTGCTGTTGTTGCTGCTGCTCACAGCTGAGTGTGTGTGTGTGTGTGTATGTGAGAGTATGAGGGAGTGAGAGAATGAGAGAAGTGAGAAATAATTGAGAGGCATGGAAATTATGGCATCAAGTGTCAACCCCTCTCTCTCTCTCTCTCTTCATTAAATGAAGGCATGGGCAAAGCCATGATGCCCCATCATGCACTCTCTCTCTCTCTCTCTCTCTCTCTCTCTCACACACACACACACACACACACACACCCACCAAGTCAACACCCAAAACAAAACTCAAATAAATTTCTATTTTCCTAAACAAAAAAAAACACTTAACCTAAAACCTCATAACTTAATTAAAATGGTCCAACCCACCATGGTTGCTAACCATGGCTTAACCTCATCTTTAACCTTAGTTTATATGCACAAGTGTGTGTATGCCTAGAAAAATTCTAACAAAATATTCATTAATTAGGATAAAATATTTGAAACTTAATTTGGTAAACTTTTTACTAAAAACCATACATTAAAATATAATTAGCCACAAAACACATTCTAAGGTGTTACAGATTGATACTTGTATGTGATACAGTATTCAAATCTCGCGATATAGGTTATATGTGATATAACCGGATTATTGAATCAAGTGTTGATTCAATAATTTATTAAATGATATTAGTCGGTTGTATGTGATACAGCCGGATTATTAAATCAAGTGTTGATTTAATAATTTAATGTATAATTATATATTTGATATATTAATATACATTAACTAATATTAGCTCACTTAAGAATTTCTTTTCTATTAATACATACAAATATATATGTGATATATATTAATGTATTTTTTTATGTGTCATGCTAGATGATACATTGGACTTGGGTGTATAAGACTCGTACCATACTTAAGATAATGTGGGGATTTAATTATTAAGGGAAAAACAAAATTAGGTGGAAATTATCATGGTTGAAGATGTTTATAGAAGCATGTGGAAATCTTGACTTAGTCCACTAATTTTGTTTTACTCTAGATATTTATTAAGCTAACCATTATCTTTAGCCATGGTTTAGTCTACATGAGTTTATATGAGATATTTTCTCATCCATGGTTCACACTTGATCACTAGAGATCTTTTCTTCATCCCATTCATTGCTCTCTAGCTCTCAAGAGTGAAGAAAAAGAAAAGGAGAAAAATAATTCTAAAGTGAGGAAAATTCCTACTTCACCAATCTTTACCAAACTAGCCATTTAGTATAGCTTGTTTCTTCACTAGTTCATCAATTAGTGAAGAGGTAGCTTGAGTTAGCGATTCTTCGACATAGATCATCTTCGACCTTGAAGATCTTTAAGCAAGCTTGTTCCTTTCGCCTAGTGGAGCCTAACGAGAGTCCGGGAGACCACTACTTGGAGCTAAGGGACTACTACACAGAGCTTTAGAAGTGAAGGACCGGTCTACAAAGGTTGTATTCCTTGTTCACTTAGAGTACAGTTGTTTACTTGCTTAGTTAAACCCTAATTCTCTAGTTAGATCCTTGGTTCAGGCTCGCTCGGCACCCTAAAATTTTAAAATAGCATACTTGATACTTGCCGAAACCGTGTCGGGGTGCTAAGCGAACCCAGCAGTTTAAATGTAACACGCCATGTTAAAAAGAAATGGTTAAGTGTGCCATGGCTAGTAAAGCATGGTTAACACCTCCTTAACCCTAATTCAACATGCACATGTATGTGTAAGTGTAAAAATAATTAAATAAATATTAATTAATTAAATAAAATATGTTTAAAATAATTATTGGTTAAATTTCATTAAAAACCCATATTATCGCTTAATTAACACTAACCGCATTCTAAAGTGTTACACTAGACCTGGTATGCGATACTCTTAGACGAAAAGACCGGATTGTACGGAAATTGTCACGGATGGGCTCAGTAGAGGATCGGATGAGGTTGCTCGTCGGACTTCCTTTCGACAGGTACCTGGATAGCCGTTATGTACAGCTAGTGTCGTTGACGTGCTTGTGGTTAAAACCACTGCCAGCGTACTGTCGAGTCTTTAGAGTCCAACACAGAGGGTTTTCCTGGTTCAGGCGAAATGATGTGGTGGCCGTATTTTGATACGTGCAGAGTTCCGATCGAATGATAATACTAGCCGGATTATTAAATCAGGTATTGATTTAATAATTTACATATACATATTTCGATATGAATATTCTAGTGTTATCCGAGATTTCGATCGGACGGTTGATAATACTAGCCGGCTTAGGATTAAGCCGGATTATTAAATCAGCTATTGATTTAATAATTTACATATACATATTTCGATATGTGTATTCTAATATTTTGTTCTTTGTGTTATTCTATCTCCTTGGGTATTCGTATTTTGATACGAATACGAGTACGTATATACGGTAGAGTATATTTCGTATTTATACGGAATATATTCAAGAAGGCGGACACCTCATTTTAGTTTATCCATTTATTAATTTAAAAGGAAAATAAGGTGTAAAGGTAGTCAGGTGAGAATGGTGAGAACCATGCTTGAATAATTTTAACAAATGAATTGTATATTCATTTGTGCAAACTATTCAACTATGGTTGATATATTTTTATTGCTAAAATGTTTTATACAAAACCATACTTGCATTATTGTTTTCAAGATGAGATTTGCATTCTCAACATTTTGCTTCCCTCTCCTCACTAGCTCCTTTCTTGATCTCCTCCTTCATTTTCCTCTCTATTCTCTCATGAGTTGAGAAATAAGGGTGGAAAAGAGATAGAAAACTATTTGAACCACTCACTACATCACTAGACATTTTACATTAGCAACCTAGAGCATTTAGTTGCTAAAATGTTTTATACAAAACCATACTTGCATTGTTGTTTTCAAGATGAGATTTTCATTCTCACCATTTTGCTTCCCTCTCCTCACTAGCTCCTTTCTTGATCTCCTCCTTCATTTTCCTCCCTACCCTCTCATGAGTTGAGAAATAAGGGTGGAAGAGAGATAGAAAACTATTTGAACCACTCACTACATCACTAGACATTTTAGATTAGCAACCTAGAGCGTTTAGTTGCTCCACTAGATTTTTTGTCACGGCCAGATGTGGCACGTGAACGGCACTTAAATCACGTGATATCTAAAGACGTCGACGCTGTTAGTGTATATGCCCTAGGGGCCATTATTGTATCATACTAGCTTGTATATTACTTAATGGAAGCTGGGGATATTCACAGTCGTATTAACAGTCTTGCTCAACATAGTAGTATGCTACTTGGTCTATCTTAATATGTGTATATGTTAGCATATCGCGAATACATGTTGATAGAGCCCTTAGGATCTTGCTTGACTACCAGCGTTGTGATGGTAGTTACACTAGTGGGGGCTGGGTAGTCTACAAGCACATCCTTTTTCAGGTCCCTAGTCGTAGGATTAACGAGACAGGGCATCGATACTCCAGAGTAGACTAGTGTGTACGCTTCTCATCCCAGCAGGGGAAATGGTCTGTGTAGGGTTCCTAGGCACTCTTGTGAGGGTTCATAAGGCATCAAACATGCCCGAATAAAATTTTAGACGTGCCGAACAACCCAAAGCCGGGATCTTTGCTAGATTATTAGGGTTTAACATGCAAGTAAACATCTTTACTACTAAGTGTGAGGGATTACAACCTTTGTAGTCCGCTCCTTCGCTTTATAAGCTCTGAGTAGAAGTCCCTTCGCCGCGATCCACGATCTCCCGGACTCAAGATAGGCTCCACGACTCGAACGATCCATGATAGCTTGTCGTATTCCTTTTCTCCGATGATCTACGTCGAAGTTGCAATAGCTCAAGCTCTCTCACTCTAATGAGGTGAACACCCTAATCTAATGGGCTAGATTAGATGAGGATGATGGAGTAGTATTTATGCTTTCTTTTTATATCATTTTCTCACAAGAAATCATCACAAAAGAAATAACTAGTAAGCTTTCTCAAAGCTAAGGAGAGAAGAAGATGATGAATGAAAAAGATAATCCTTTTGTGATGAATAGTAGTAAAGAATATATGATTGATTATGGAACCATGGTCAAGGATGAGAGGCTTAACCTTTGTAGAGAATAAACTAGAGCTAGGGTTTGGTTAGGTTAAGAATGAGTCATGGATAAGTATCAACCATAATATCTTAACCAAGACAAAAGGAAATCCTTCTAGAATGAGCAAGAAGGAGCTAACCCTAATCAAACCCTAATCTCTTTTTATCATCACTAAACATGTTTCATAATAAATCATGTCATGTCACAATAATATATATCACATATATATTATATATTTGCAATAAAAGAAAATAATACAATTAACATATATCGCATATATATCAATGTATTAATCCGGTGAGAAAATGAAATAATAAAGCGAGCCAATATTAGATAATTTAATACAATATATCATATATATCATTATACATTAAATCATCGAATCAACACTTGATCCGACGATCCGGCTATATCGAATATAACCGACTAATATCTCATGTACCGATTCATCGAATCAACACTTGATCCGATGACCCGGTTCATAACTAAATATCGCGAGAATATAATACGGTATCACATATCGCATTATCCTCGGTCCTGCACATATCACATATGTTCCTCTACTCCGTTTTGCCTGAGCCAAGAAACCTCTGTGTAGGACTCTAAAGAATCGTCAATACGCCGGTAGCAGGTAATGATCATATCAAACACCCACAAGCTGCAAGCGGTCAGCTAAACGTAACAGCCACCCAGGTATTGAGCGATCAGAAGATCAACAAGCTAGCCTGTCCGTTCTCCTGTGAATCCAATCAGTAACACTCCCGTACAGTCCAGTCTGTTCGTCTGATATGTCGCATATCAATTCTAGGGGTGGTATACGTCAGACCCCAGTAACCGATAAGTCATTTTGATGTGAGGCTCATAACAGGTCGAGAAACTACTGGTAACACTTACCAGTATATCTCTATATCAGCCCTGGCCAGGGACTTCCAGTTATAGCCAATCGAACACAGCACAACATCAACTCCCTATACCGGGAGAGACGAATCCCCTCCTATCGCTCATTGCCTCCATGTGATTCGGGACTGTACCCAAAAGCCACCGTTTTGCACGCCCTCTTGGACGTGGTAAGGTGGAAATCAAAGCACAGTGGGAATCACACAAGACTCTATGACGATCTCGGGTCTACAGACTATCCTGTACCAGTGTCACCGGAGAACTGCCATCTGACGTGTGGTATATCACCATCTGGGAGTTATCGGCGAGTCCGTCCAGTGTACCCAGTCTCCACTGAGCACCCGTACACTATCCTTGATGTCAAACACCGATGGATATGGAATCATCCATCGCCCATCATATGGGTCAAGATGCGTATACGCTAGTCTACTCTGGTGTATCGATGCCCTGTCTCGATATACCCTCGACTAGGAACATTTATAGGATGTACTCATCGACTACCGTGGCCCCACTAGTATGATCTCATCATAATCCCAGTAGTTGAGTACAGATCCTAAGGGCTTTATCAACATGTGAGAGAAAAACAGTAAACCAGTACAAGTCAACATGTTAAGATAAAGTGAAACCAAATAGTATACTATAATGACGAGCGAGAAATTCCTCTCTGTATATATCCAAGCATCCATCATAATATACATCATATGTACAACAATGGCCTCTAGGGCATATACATAACTAACAATCTCCCACTTGCACTAAGGCCAGCTACTGTAATATCTCATACCTAGCATCCCGAATAATCTCTCAAACTGTATCTGGGGAATGGCCTTCGTGAGTGGATCCGCAGTTTTGTCCTTCGTATCTACTCTCCTGACCTCGATCTCCCGGCGATCAACTATCTCCCTGATCAGGTGATACCGCCTCAGAATATGTCTGGACTTCTGATGGGATCTGGGTTCCTTGGACAAAGCCACAACTCCATTGTTATCGCAATACAGAGGTATTGGATGCTCAATGGATGGAACCACACCAAGTTCACTAATGAACTTCTTCATCCAGATAGCCTCTTTGGCAGCATCGTTGGCAGCGATGTATTCAGCCTCCATCGTCGAGTCTACAACGGTATCCTGTTTGGAACTCTTCCAACATACCGCCCCTCCATTGAGGGTAAAGACAAATCCCGAGTGCGACTTAGAGTCGTCCTTATCACTTTGGAAATTGGAATTGGTAAAGGACTCCACCCGGAGTTCTCTGTTACCATACACCAAGAACATGTCTCTAGTCCTTCGTAAGTACTTGAGAATGTTCTTCACAGCTGTCTAGTGACTCTCTCCAGGATCTGCTTGATACCGACTCACTACACTTAGTGAGTATGCTACATCGGGTCTGGTACATAACATCGCATACATGATAGAGCCTACTGCCGAAGCATAGGGTATCCTTTGCATGCGAGCTCTCTCCAAATCAGTCTTGGGAGACATCTCTTTGGAGAGAGTGGGTCCAGAGATCGTGGGTTGGTTCCCACACTTGGATTCTTCCATACTAAACCTCTTTAGTATGGTGTCAATGTACCTGGATTGAGACAATCCCAGTATCCGTTTAGATCTATCTCTATAGATCATGATTCCCAATATGCAGGAGGCATCACCTAGATCTTTCATTGAGAATCTTTGTGATAAGAAGAGCTTGACTGATTGCAGCATAGGAATATCATTTCCTATCAAGAGTATGTCATCCACGTACAATACGAGGAAGACAACCTTACTCTCTACTACCTTTTTATAGATACAAGGTTCATCTATCTTTTTGATGAAGTTAAACTCTTTGACTACAACATCAAAACAGATGTTCCAACTCCGCGATGCTTGCTTTAACCCATAAATGGATTTAAGCAGCTTGCACACCTTTCCGCTGCTCCCACTATCTATGAAGCCCTCTGGCTGAGTCATGTACACACACTCTTCTAAATCACCGTTTAGAAAGGCGTTCTTAACATCCATTTGCCAGATTTCGTAGTCATGGTATGCAGCAATGGCAAGTAAGATCCGGATGGACTTAAGCATAGCCACTGGAGAAAAGGTTTCGTCATAATCCACACCTGGTCGTTGACGAAAACCCTTTGCTACAAGTCTAGCTTTGAAAGTCTCAACTTTTTCATCTACACCAAATTTCTTTTTAAAAATCCACTTGCACCCAATGGGTTTTACCCCTTCAGGTGCATTTTCCAAAGTCCATACTTTGTTGGTGTACATGGATTCCATCTCAGATCGCATTGCATCCAGCCATTTCACAGTGTCACCACTCGTGATGGCTTACAAAGGGAAAGACAAAAAGACTGCCACTAGTAAAGACTCTTACGCTTACACTGGGAAGACAGAAGGACTGCTCGAAACTAGTTGGGTCATCATCTTCCATGATGCAATCTTCGCTTCCACCATCAATGAGAAAACCGTAGTATCTCTCAGGTGGACGAGAAACCCTACTAGATCAGCGGAGAGGCTGGGGTTCGTCGGGTACTACTGAATCTTCTGGTTCCAACAAATCATCAGTTGTAGTTTGTGGTGCTGGAACCTCTTCCAGCTCTACCTCTTTGCCACTAATTTCTTTTGCAAGAAATTCATTTTCTAAAAAGGTGGCATGTTGAGCAACAAACACTTTTTGTTCCTCAGCGTGGTAGAAAAAATATCCTTGAGAATTCTTTGGATATCCCACAAATTTGCAAAGAACTGATCGTGCCTCGAGTTCGTCCGGATTTTGCCTTTTGACATAGGCCGGACAACCCCATATCTTAACTCGTTTAAAATATGGTCTCTTCCCATTCCATATCTCATATGGTGTGGTAGGTACAGATTTAGACGGAACTAGATTCAATATGTATATGGCTGTCTCAAGCGCATACCCCCAGAAGGAAATAGGTAACTCAGCTTCGCTCATCATAGAGCGCACCATATCTAATAGGGTCCAATTCCTCCATTCCGATACACCGTTGTGCTGTGGTGTATAAGGAGGAGTAAGCTGAGAGAGAATCCCATTCTCTTTTAGATAATCCAGAAATTCATTGCTCAAGTATTCTCCTCCTCGATCAGATCGAAGGATCTTAATACTTTTGCCCGTTTGATTCTCTACTTCGTGCTTATATTCTCTGAATTTCTCAAAAGCTTCAGACTTGTGTTTCAACAGGAACACACGCCCGTATCTAGAGAGATCGTCAGTGAATGTAATGAAGTAGGAAAAACCGTTCCTGGCGTGTGTAGACATGGGACCGCATACATCACTATGTACCAGTCCTAAGAGTTCCGTAACTCTTTCTCCGTGTCCACTAAACGGGCTTTGGTCATTTTTCCTTTGAGATATGAATGGCAAGTATCATAAGATGATAATTCGAATGAATTCAAATATCCATTTTTATGTAACTTTGCTAGCCGTGTCTCATTGATATGGCTAAGTCTACAATGCCACAAGAAGGATTCGTTCATTTCTGAACTTTTCCTCTTGTGTGTGTTTTGTATATTGAGGACTGTATTTTGATTTAGAATGAATATGCCATTATGTAACGAGCCTGATGCAATCAACTTTTGATCTAGGAATATGTTCATAACATTATCCTTTACTACAAAATTATATCCTTCTTTACTTAATAAAGAAACTGATATAATGCCGCACATCATGTTCGGTATATAATAGCACTCATTCAGAATCAGTGTATTACGACTTGGCAATACTAGGTGATATTCGCCAACTGCTTTGGCTGCAACATTTTCCCCATTCCCTACTTGAACGGAATGATCACCTTTTCCCAGTTCTCTACCTTTCCGCAGCCCATGTAACAATTTACATATGTGGGATCCTGATCCGGTATCTAATACCCAGGACGTAGGGTGAACCGAAAAACAGTTCTCAATAACTAACACACCTGAAGAAGATGCATCAACATGCATGTTCTTTTGGGCGACTTGAGAATCTAGATTTTCTCCTATTCCCTGTTCAGTCTTATAACACTTATAAGAAAGAACGGGTCCAACGTTCCCCTGCTCAGTATTGTTGGATATATGTATGCCCTAGAGGCCATTATGTGATAGTGGATGTATTTATACATGTATATATATATATATATATATATATTCAGTGTATATTCTTGCTCGACATGATAGTATGCTATCTGGTTCTTCTTTATCTGACATGTTGATTTGATCATGCTTTTACTCATTCATACATGTTGATAAGGCCCTGAGGATATTGGCTTGACTACAGTGATTATGATAGAGATCATACTAGTGGGACATCTGTAGTTTATAAGCATATCCTGAAATGTCCCTAGTCGTAGGTGTATCGAGACGGGGCATCGATATACCAGAGTAGACTAGCGTATATGATACTAGACCCATATGATGGGCGATGAATGTTCCCACATTCATCGATGTTTGACATCAAGATCATATACGGGTGCTCAGTGGTGAATGGGTACACTGGAAGGACTCACCGAGAACTCCTATATGGAATTATATCTATCGTCGGATAGCAGTTCTCAGGTGAAACTGGTACAGGTTAGTCTGTAGACCCGAGATCGTCATAGAGTCTTGTGTGCTCTCCCACTGTACTTTGATTACCACCCTACCACGGCTCTACTGAGTCGTGCAAACAGGTGGTCGTTGGGTACAGTCCCGAGACATACGAAGGCGATGAGCGATAGGAGGGGTTTCGTCTCTCCCGGTATTGGGAGTTGATGCTGTGCTGTGCTCGACTGGTTATATCAGTAAGTCCCTGGCCAGGGCTGCTGAGATTTACTGATAAGTGTTATCAGTAGTTTCTCGATCTGTTATAGACCATTCACCGGCACGACTTATTGAGTTATTGGTGTCGACGTGACCATCCCTAGGCTCGATATGCAGCATATCTAACGAAGAGACCGGACTGTACGGTAGTGTTGCCGGTTGGCTCGACGGGAGTTGTAGCAGGTTCGCTTGTTTTCTTTTGATCGCTCAATACCCGGGTGGCCGTTACGTTTAGCTGACCGCTTGCGGCTTGGGGGTGTTTGATATGATCATCACCCACTGTCGGCGTATTGACGAGTCTTAGAGTCCCATAAAGGAGTTACCTAGTCCAGGCGAAACGTTGTGGTGCGCGTATGCGATATGCGCATGGACCCGGTTAAAATGCGCGTATGAGATACCGTATATTAATCGGGCGGCTTGCTTTTGGTGGGGTCGTATGTGATATGACCGGGTTGATAAATCAAGTGTTGATTTATCATTTAACCATTAGTTTCTCACTAGAAATCCTTTCTAGTATTTGATGGATGTATGCATGCATGTATGCTTTCTTTCTAGATTCATGCACATATGGATGTGCATGCACACATACATACATACATCATCCTTCATGGTTACATATACATTGAAAATGGTGGAAATATAAGACTCACACCATGGGTTTTTATATGGATTATTATTGTATTTGTGTTAAAACAAAAAGGAAAAGAAAAAGGGTTAATTCATGGATTGTTTCTACACTCTTCTTCATCTTACCATACTCACCTACTTATTAACCCTTGGTTAATTTTTCTTTGGTGTTTTAAACTCAAATACAATAATATATTTATCATTAACCATGGTTTGAGATGAGAAGTGGAAAATATATATACATATATTTTTCATTTTCTCATTAGAGTTTATCTTCTCTTCTTCTTAAAAAAAAAAGCCATCATCTTCTTCAACCTTGCACCTTTTGCTCTCTAGATCTTTCAAGTGAGAAAAATACTCAACAAGATAGGATTTTGAAGTGAGAAAGAGAACCACAACACCATTCTACACAAGTCTTGCCCACTTGTTTAGAGTGTTAGCTTCATTTCATTCTCTTGATAAAGTGAAGTTGCAAGCTTGGACAAAGGAGCTTCGGGTGGATCGTCGTGGACGCTAGAAGACCTCAAGCTAACCGTTTTCCAACTCTCAAGTGGCCAAGGAGTCAAGAATAGGGAGCTACAAAGGTTGTACTCTCAAAACCCTAGCCTTTGTTACTTGTAAAGTTATGCAACCCTAATTTTTCTAGGATAGATCCTTTGTATGCTTACTTAGCACTATAAAAATCTAATCTTTGGTACATGTGATGCTTCCAAACCTTTCATAGGGTGCTAGGTAAACCTAACATTGGTATCAGAGCCGACCGAGACATTAGGCGACACTTTAGCAAAGTTAAAACTCTGATCGAACCAAAATACGAACTTTTCGGACACTCTCTGGACAATTTTTAAAACCTGGTTATTTTCAGAATTAAAAATATGTAAAAAATTCAGCAGGTAAATATAAGAAACACTGTTAAAAACGATGCAGTGAACAGTCATTCTTGCCGCGGAAACGCGGCCAAAGCTTGCTTGGGCCGCGGTTCCGCGGCCGTACACATGAATCAGTGCATGATTTTTATACAGTAATGCTTATGTCTGCTTGTATATTTTTTGGGGGGTATTTTTAATGTGAATTCTGTGTTGTTTGTTCTGGAGATTTTTTTGGAGTCGGTGATTCGATCGGAATTTTGATTTCGTGTCTTTTCCGGGTAAATTAGAAAGTATTGAATTGTTCGAACGAGTATCATTTGCTCACTTTTCACAGGGTTTAAATCTTTCGGATATATGTGCAAGTTTTGTGGTGGACCCTCTAGAAGACAACAAACCTTAACTCGATTATGTGACCGTCTTGAACTGCCCTTTGAACCTTAGGGTTTGGGGCAGTACGGCGTGCCACATGTGAGGCGTTGGCTTGACCCTTCTACGGCTGGACCGCTACTACTGTGACACACTCCAGATTTTTTTGAACTCCGCTCAAGTGTTGAGCTTTAAGGAATTCTGGGTATTTGATCATTCGGTCGAAAAATTTAATACTGTCTATTTATCTGGAATGTGATACAATATGTGGAATTCATATAGTTTAGGCATGAAATACGAAGTATGTGATATTTCGCATTTATGATGTCTAAAGAGAATGTGGATTCCAAATATTGTAGTTTTACACTTTCATTTCTGTGACCGTAAGTGTAGTATGTTCGATATCGTCGGTTTCGTTGCGATACATCAACGACAATCGGGGTACGCATACTTACTTACGTTGATGATATATGATATTATGTGTTGCTGAGATATGATGTGCAGGATTGTCGCGATCGAATAGCCGGGGTTTTTTTTATGTGAGATGAGAGTTTTATATTTTCATTCATGTAAATTCAAATGTAATGTAATATTCTTTTATTTGGGGCACTTCCGGGTTGAGGTTGATGTCACCAGTGTTGTATATTATTTACTTTTCCGCATTAGGATAGACCCAAGGAGGGGAGCACAAGTGACCGGGTTCTGGGGTTCAGTGGGAGGCCATCTCGAGGACTCGAGACCGGGTCTCCTAAACTCCAGGATTGGTAGGGTCGCTTGCCGCTCTCATAGGGGTCTAGGGGTGTGGGCTTGGCTATTTATCACGACTGTGGAATCCGTATTTTCTATTGTTGGCTAAATACTAAATACGGACGTCCTAGTATATCCCACATTATATATATGTTTCTGCTGCCTGTGTTCTGAGATATCTGAGACGAATGATATATTATATATGAGATATATAGTAGACGTTGCTTATGTTTTACACCCGCGCTAGTCCCGTCCCGGTATGCCGTTAGTTAAGTAACCTAACGGTGCATAACGGAACATTGTGGCGAATGTGGATGGCATAAGCTTACGTGTTATTTTTGTTTCTTTTCTGTGATTGGCTTAAGGACTTAAATGATGGGATTACATTAATATGATTAATGTAAAGAAAATAAACCTAAATAGATGTTGTAGAATCAGATTTGAAAACCACTCGGCTCTTTATGAAAAAGCTATATTTCAAAACTGCGGAACACAAGCCACTCCTTTTGAAAACCATTTGATTCTACGACGATATCAAGTTCAAAGCGTTAAAGATTTTCTTAAAAATCATCTGCAACCTTTCGTCATTTTAGGAAGTAGAGTACTTAGTATTCGTGCTACGTTTGTTGACTTTAGTTAAGGCGTAGTGTACGGTAGCTAAGTGATGTCTTCCTACACTGCATATGATGCAGATTAATTAGGACATTCATGCGACTTTGTTGACCATAGTTAAGGGTCATATGGGTGGGTCTAATTGATCAAGAAATGACGGGTAGAACTTGACTGGTACTTATGATTTGTTGACCATAGTTAAGGTCATAAGTACTAGGGGTAAAAATCACATCGGGAATTTCAAGTGTTGAGATTTGCAATGAGATTGCATACCTTCCATATGATGGTTGGATCCCGATCCCATTGTGGGCAATAGTTGCTCCTAGGAGATTTTTGCAGTTTACAATTAGCTAACTCATTAGGTGTCTAGAAAGGTGTTAACGGGGCTACGCCTCTGGGAAAACGAGGTTTACTTTAATTAGGTCCGTGCGAAAGCACGGGGAACCTCCCTCAAGTACCGACACTGGCCTGGCTGAACGGTTAGCGAAGTTGTAGACTGTAATTAATCCTGGCTAGTTTTCTTTTTAAGGTTTGAAAGAAAAACTTGATTAAAGCAGTGGGAGACATCGATTAGACAAGATAATAACCAATCTGATCTATGCAAGAGCTTTCACTGTGTGTATTCTTTTCTCTCTCTTAAAGGCAGATACCAATGACTGGACTCAAGCTTTTACTAAAAACAAACTGAATGGGACCAATTATAAAGAGTAGCTGAGGAATCTGAAAATAGCCTTGACTTATGATAAAGTATCATATGTCCTCACGGCTCCAGCCCCACCCGTCCCAGGTCCAAAATCCTCAGTTGCGGATATTGAAGTCCGCAAGACATGGGATACTGACTGTGCGACGGCCAAATGCCTCGCGCTTGCATCGATGGATAATACACATCAAAAGCAGCACGAGAACATGGACATTCAAACCATATTCCTCCATACAAAGGAGTTGTATGGAGAGCAATCCCGCGTATTACGATACGAAGCATCAAAGAAATTGTTTCAGATGCGAATGGCCCCTGGCACACCGGTAGGAGACCATGTTCTGAAAATGATAGCTCTTATAGAAGAGCTTGAGGATCTTGGATGGAGAATGGACAATAAACAGTATACGGATATTATTCTACAGTCCCTCCCCTCCACCTTTGCTCAATTCATAGTTAACTTCAACATGCACAGCATGGAGAAGGAGCTACCTGAACTCCTTAATATGTTAAGAAGTGCAGAGAGCACTATGAAATCAGTAAAAACTCCCGTTATGACTATTGGACAATCTTCCTCTTCTCGCCCAAAGGCTAAGGCCAAGGGAAAGAATAAGAAGAAGCCCACCAATCCTAAGGGTGGAGTTAAAAAGGTGAAGGGAAAGGAAAAGTCCAAAGCTGGAGACTCGGGGAAAGGTGAATGTTTTCATTGCCACAAGACAGGACATTGGAAGCGCAACTATACGGAGTACTTGAACCTCAAGAAGAAGCATGGGGATGCTTCCGCTTCAGGTGTGTTTGTGACAGAAAACTGTTTTTCAATAAACTCTGCTTCCTGGGTATTAGATACCGGTTCAGGTTCTCACATTTGCAATTCTATGCAGGGGCTGAGAAATAGCAAAGTTTTGAAGACAGGTGACCATACTCTCAGCTTTGGAAATGGTTCCAATGTACATACAGTCGCAGTGGGAGTGTATCACTTGGGGTTGCCATCTGGGTGTATATTGGTTTTGAACCCATGTTATTTTGTACCAAGTATGCTATGTAATATAATATCTGTTTCTTTGTTAGAAAATGAAGGATATAATTTTGTATTGCAGAACAATGTTATGAACATTCACCTAAATCAAATGTTGGTTGGTATGGTACACTTAATAACGGGATATACGTCCTAAATCAACACACAGTTTTCAGTATACAACACACTAAGAAAAGAAAACTTTCAGAATTAAATGAAGTTTTTCTTTGGCACTGTAGACTTGGTCATATTAACGAAACAAGACTAAACAAGTTACACAAAGATGGATATTTAAATCCTTCTGAATATAAATCTTATGCGACTTGCCAGTCTTGTATCAAGGGTAAAATGACCAAAACTCCGTTTACCGGACACGGAGAAAGAGCTACTGAGCTCATAGGCCTCATATATAGTGATGTATGCGGGCCAATGTCTACACAGGCTAGAGGCGGTTTTTCTTACTTCATTACTTTCACTGACGATTTCTCAAGATTCGGTCATGTATTTTTATTAAAGCACAAGTCCAAAGCTTTTGAGAAATTCATTGAATATAAACAAGAAGTAGAAAAACAAACCGGCTTGAGTATCAAGATGCTTCGATCAGATCGAGGTGGAGAGTATCTCAGTACGGAATTTGCTGACTTCCTAAAAGAGAATGGGATTCTCTCTCAGCTCACTCCTCCTTACACACCACAGCACAACGGTGTGTCTGAATGACGGAATAGGACCCTATTAGATATGGTCCGATCCATGATGAGTGATGCTGAGTTACCCGTCTCATTTTGGCGGCATGCATTGGAGACTGCAGCGTTTCTACTGAACAGGGTTCCAACCAAAACCGTGTCTACCACGCCATATGAGATATGGCATGGGAAGAGACCATCTCTTAAGAGAATTAAGATTTAGGGTTGCCCGGCCTATGTTAAAAAGCAGAATCCGGACAAACTCGAGACACGGTCAGTCATGTGTAATTTTGTGGGGTATCCAAAGAATTCTTATGGATATCTATTCTACCACAAAGAGGAACAAAAGGTGTTTGTTTCTCAGTATGCCACATTCTTGGAAAAAGAGTTTTTCACAGATAAAGATGATGGCAAAGTGGTGGATCTAGAAGAGGTTCTAGAGACACAAACTACAAATAACGATTTGGTTGAACCGGCTGTTGCAATAGAAACTGAGGAACCTCGGCCACTCCGAAGGTCTGGTAGGACTTCTCGCCCACCGGAGAGGTACTACGGTTTCCTCATTGATGGTGACGGAGAAGACTGCATCATGGATGATGATGATCCTACCAGTTTTCAGCAAGCTATCACGAGTGGAGACTCTGTGAAGTGGCTGGATGCCATGAGATCCAAAATGAAGTCTATGTACACCAACAAAGTATGGACTTTGGACATTGTACCCCCTGGGGTAAAACCTGTGGGATGCAAATGGATCTTCAAAAGAAAGATTGGTGTAGATGGGAAGGTAGAGACCTATAAGGCAAGACTTGTGGCGAATGGTTTTCGTCAAAGACCAGGTTTGGACTATGACGAAACTTTTTCGCCCGTAGCCATGCTTAAATCCATTCAGATCCTACTTGCTATTGCTGCTCACTACGACTATGAAATCTGGCAGATGGACGTTAAAACGGCATTTCTATATGGAGATTTAGAAGAATGCGTTTATATGGATCAGCCAGAGGGCTTCATTGACAGTGGGAGCAGCGGGAAAGCATGTAGATTGCTTAAATCCATATATGGGTTAAAGCAGGCATCTCGGATTTGGAACATCTGTTTCGATGATGTTATCAAAGAGTTTGATTTCATCAAAAATCCAGATGAACCTTGTGTTTATAAGAAGGCTGTAGGAAGAGCTGTCACATTCCTCGTATTGTACGTGGATGACATTCTTCTGATAGGAAATGATATTCCTATGCTACAGTCGGTCAAATCTTTCTTATCACTAAGGTTCTCCATGAAGGACCTGGGTGATGCCACATACATCCTGGGCATAAGGATCTATAGGGATAGATCCAAAAAGTTATTGGGATTGTCCCAAACCAGGTACATCAACACCATCCTAAAAAGGTTTAGCATGGAAGACTCCAAGCGGGGTGCCTAATCCGCTTGCCATGGAATCACTCTCTCCAAGGATTCTTATCCAAAGACCGATGAAGAGAGAGCTTGCATGAGCATTATACCCTATGCTTCGGCAGTAGGATCTATAATGTATGCGATGTTATGTACATACCCAGATGTAGCTTATGCACTTAGTTTTGTAAGCAGGTATCAATCCAACCCAAGGGAGAATCACTGGACAGCTGTGAAAAACATTCTTAAGTACTTACGAAGGACTAAAGAATTGTTCTTGGTGTATGGTAATGCAGATCTCCAAATGGAGGCCTTTACCGATTCGAGCTTCCAGAGTGATAAGGACGACAGCAAATCTATCTCAGGGTTTGTATTTACCCTCAATGCAGGGGCGGTAAGTTGGAAGAGTTCCAAACAGGATACCATTGCAGACTCTACGATGGAGGCTGAGTACATTGCTGCAAATGATGCCGCCAAGGAAGCCATCTGGATGAAGAAGTTCGTCTCGGAGCTAGGAGTAGTTCCAACCATTATTGATCCAATACCATTGTATTGTGATAATAATGGGGCTATGGCGTTAGCCAAGGAGCCCAGGTCCCATCAGCGGTCCAGACACATCCTGAGGCGTTTTCATTTGATCCGGGAGATTGTAGATCGCCGCGAGAACGAGATTAAGAGAGTAAAGACAAAGAATAACGCCGCGGATCTACTCACCAAGGCCCTCCCTCAGCCGCAGCATGAGCGACTTTTTGAGATGTTGGGTATGAGATACGCCAATAACTGGCCTTAGTGCAAATGGGAGATTGTTGGATATATGTATGCCCTAGAGGCCATTATGTGATAGTGGATGTATTTATACATCTGTGTATATATATATATATATAGATATATATATATTCAGTGTACATTCTTGCTCGACATGATAGTATGCTATCTGGTTCTTCTTTATCTGACAAGTTTATTTGATCATGCTTTTACTCATTCATACATGTTGATAAATCCATGAAGATATTGGCTTGACTACAGTAATTATGATAGAGATCATACTAGTGGGACATCTGTAGTTTATAAGCACATCCTGAAATGTCCCTAGTCATAGGTGTATTGAGACGGGGCATCGATATACCAGAGTAGACTAGCGTATATGATACTAGACCCATATGATGGGCGATGAATGTTCCCACATTCATCGATGTTTGACATCAAGATCATATACGGGTGCTCAGTGGTGACTGGGTACACTGGACGGACTCACCGAGAACTCCTATATGGAATTATATCTATTGTCGGATAGCAATTCTCAGGTGACACTGGTACAGGTTAGTCTGTAGACCCGAGATCGTCATAGAGTCATGTGTGCTCTCCCACTATACTTTGATTACCACCCTACCACGGCTCTACTGAGTCGTGCAAACAGGTGGCCGTTGGGTACAGTCCCGAGACACACGAAGGCGATGAGCGATAGGAGGGGTTTCGTCTCTCCCGGTATTGGGAGTTTATGTTGTGCTGTGCTCGACTGGTTATATCAGTAAGTCCCTGGTCAGGGCTGCTGAGATTTACTGATAAGTGTTATCAGTAGTTTCTCGATCTGTTATAGACCATTCACCGGCACGACTTATTAAGTTATTGGGGTCGACATGACTATCCCTAGGCTCGATATGCAGCATATCTGACGAAGAGACCGGACTGTACGGTAGTGTTGCCGGTTGGCTCGACCGGAGTTGTAGCAGGTTCGCTTGTTTTCTTCTGATCGCTCAATACCCGGGTGGCTGTTACGTTTAGCTGACCGCTTGCGGCTTGGGGGTGTTTGATATGATCATCACCCACTGCCGGCATATTGATGAGTCTTAGAGTCCCACAAAGGAGTTACTTAGTCCAGGCGAAACGTTGTGTTGCGCGTATGCGATATGCGCATGGACCCGGTTAAAATGCGCGTATGAGATACCGTATATTAATCGGGCGGCTTGCTTTTGGTGGGGTCGTATGTGATATGACCGGGTTGATAAATCAAGTGTTGATTTTTCATTTAACCATTAGTTTCTCACTAGAAATCCTTTCTTGTATTTGATGGATGTATGCATGCATGTATGCTTTCTTTCTAGATTCATGCACATATGGATGTGCATGCACACATACATACATACATCATCCTTCATGGTTACATATACATTGAAAATGGTGGAAATATAAGACTCACACCATGGGTTTTTATATGGATTATTATTGCATTTGTGTTAAAACAAAAAGGAAAAGAAAAAGGGTTAATTCATGGATTGTTTCTACACTCTTCTTCATCTTACCATGCTCACCTACTTATTAACCCTTGGTTAATTTTTCTTTGGTGTTTTAAACTCAAATACAATAATATCTTTATCATTAACCATGGTTTGAGATGAGAAGTGGAAAATATATATACATATATTTTTCATTTTCTCATTAGAGTTTATATTCTCTTCTTCTTAAAAAAAAGGCATCATCTTCTTCAACCTTGCACCTTTTGCTCTCTAGATCTTTCAAGTGAGCAACATACTCAACAAGATAGGATTTTGAAGTGAGAAAGAGAACCACAACACCATTATACACAAGTCTTGCCCACTTGTTTAGAGTGTTAGCTTCATTTCATTCTCTTGATAAAGTGAAGTTGCAAGCTTGGACAAAGGAGCTTCGGGTGGATCGTCGTGGATGCTAGAAGACCTCAAGATAACCGTTTTCAAACTCTTAAGTGGCCAAGGAGTCAAGAATAGGGATCTACAAAGGTTGTACTCTCAAAACCCTAGCCTTTGTTACTTGTAAAGTTATGCAACCCTAATTTTTCTAGGATAGATCCTTTGTATGCTTACTTAGCACCATAAAAATCTAATCTTTGGTACATGTGATGCTTCCAAACCTTTCATAGGGTGCTAGGTAAACCTAACAAGTATAATAAGTGGGTTAAGTCAATACATCCATATTATTATCTTGATTATGGCCTAACATGGTCGCTACCTGGAGAGAGAGAGAAGAAAACACTTTAGCGTATGCTCTTGCAAGATTAGATTGGTTATTATCTTATCTAATCAGGATGTCTCCCACTGTTTTTATCAAATATTCCTTCAAACCCTAAAAGGTAAGATTAGCCGGGATTAATTACACCCTACAGTTTCGTCAATCTTTCAGCCAGATCAGTGTCGGTACTTGAGGGAGGTTCCCCATGCTTTCGCAAGGACCTAATTAAAGTAAACCTCGTTTTCTCAGAGGCGTAACCCCGTTAACACTTTTCTAGACACCTACTTGATCGGCTAATTGTCCTGTGTAAAACTCTCCCAGGAGTAACTCTTACTCGCAGTGGGTATCGGGATCCAACTATCTCATAGGAGGTATGTAATCTCATTGCAAATTTCAACACTTGAAATTCCCGATAATATTTTGCCCCTAGCGATCTATGACCTTGACTAAGTCAACAAACCATAAATCGTAAGTCAAATTCAACCTGTATATTTCCCGATTGAATTAAACCTACCCGTACGACCCTTGACTGAGTCAACAAGGCCGTGCGAATACCCTAATCCAATCACATCTCATATTTTAGCAGATAAACACTATTTAGCTACTGTACACTACACCTTGACTAAGTCAGCAAACATAGCACGAATACTAAATAATATCTATCTGAATTGACGGAGGGCTACGCAGGTTTTTCAAAAAACCATGAGCGTAATGAACTTGATATCGTCGTAGAATCATGTGAAATTTTTTGAAAAGGAGTGTTTTTTAGGCTTTTCTAGTTTTGCTAAAGAGGTCACTCCCGGTGAAGGGATCTCGGCTCTTTCCTCATCGAATAAGGTGCAGGACATATCATATATATCGCTGTGCGAAGCAAAACTCTAAAATCAATCAAAAGACAAACCGAGTTTTCTAGCATCTGCCAGTTTCGCTAAAGAGGTCACTCCCGGTGAAGGGATCTCGGCTCTTTCCTTATCGAATAAGGTGCAGGGTATATTATATATACCACTATGCAAAGAAAAACTTTAGCTACCCTTTTTATAAAGTTTTGATTCTACAACATCTTTTAGGTTTCTTTTCGTTTTATTAATCTCATTAATAAAATCCCATCAGCTTATGCTTCCTAAGCATCACAGAAGAAACGAAAGCAGTAATATTTATATATCAGCATATATATATAGTATAAGCATTCGTCTCAGGCAGTAATATGATCTCATCACAGAACATTGCAGCAGAAGAACATATATGAAATATTGGATATACTAGGACGTCCGTGTTTTCAATACGAGCCTGTATAAAACACGGATTCCACGGTCGCGATGAATAGCCAAACCCACATCCCTAGAGCCCTACGAGAGCGGCAAGTAACACTGCCAATTCTAGGGTTAGGAGACCCGGTCTCGAATCCTCGAGATGGCCTCCCTCTGGACCCTAGAACCCGGTTACTTGTGCTCCCCTCCTTGGGTCTACCTAATGCGGAAAAGTAAATAATATACAATGGTGACAGCAACCTCATCCCGGAAGTGCCCCAATAAAAGAATATTACATACAAATGAATTTTACATGAATGAAAATAAAAACCCTCATCTCACATAAAACCCCAGGCTATTCAGAATATGACGATCCAATATAACATATCACAGCAACACATAATATCACATATCATCAACGTAAGTAAGTATGCATACACCGATCGTCGTAGATGTATAGCAACGAAGACCGGCAATACAACTACATACTACACTTACGGTCACAGAAAAGAAATTGTAAAACTACAATATTTGGAATCCACAATCACTTTAGACATCGTAAATCTGAAATATCACATACTTCGCATTTCATGCCTAACTCTATGAATTCCACATATTGTATCACATTCCAGATAAATAGACAGTATTAAACTTTCCGAACAGATAATCAAATACCCAAAATTTCCTAAATTGCTCAACACTTGAGCGGAGTTCAAATAATCCCAGAATATGTCACAGTACCGGTGATCCAGCCGTAGAAGGGTCAAGCCAACGCCTCACATGTGGCACGCCGTACTGCCCCAAACCCTAAGGTTTAGAGGCAGTTCAAGACGGTCACATAATCGAGTTAAGGTTTGTTATCTTCTAGAGGGTCCACCGTGTTACTTGCACATTTTTCCGAAAGATTTAAACCCGATAAAAATTCAACACTTGAAAGTTTTTCGTGCCGGAAAAAATGAGTTAATGATATCCGTTCGAACATTTTAACGGTTTCTAAATATCCGGAAAACATCACAAAATTAAATTTTCCGATCAAATCAACGATTACAAAACAAACCCCAGAACACTCAACACATGAGCCAGATTAAAAATACCCATAAAATATAACTTGCAGAAATAGATATTATAGTGCAAACACCAGTGCATTTGTCCTCTGTACGGCCGTAGAACCGCGGTCCAAGCGTGGTACGGCCGCGGTTCCGCGGTGGAATGTACGGATCATGCGCTCGTGTTTCACTGTAATTCTTAGATTTAGCTGCTGAATTTTTTAGGTATTTTTAATACAGAAAAATCACAGTTTTGAAAAAAAATCCAGAGAGGGGTCTAAAATTGCGTTTCGGTGTTCGATCGGAGTTTTAACTTCGTATACACGTCGCCTAATGCTCTAGCTAGGCTCTGATACCACTGTAGGGTTCCTAGGCACTCTTGTGAGGGTTCATAAGGCATCAAACATGCCCAAATAAAATTTTAGACGTGCCGAACAACCCAAAGCCGGGATCTTTGCTAGATTATTAGGGTTTAACATGCAAGTAAACATCTTTACTACTAAGTGTGAGGGACTACAACCTTTGTAGTCCGCTCCTTCGCTTCATAAGCTCCGAGTAGAAGTCCCTTCACCGCGATCCACGATCTCCCGGACTCAAGAGAGGCTCCACGACTCGAACGATCCATGATAGCTTGTCGTATTCCTTTTCTCCGATGATCTACATCGAAGTTGCAATAGCCCAAACTCTCTCACTCTAATGAGGTGAACACCCTAATATAATGAGCTAGATTAGATGAGGATGATGGAGTAGTATTTATGCTTTCTTTTTATATCATTTTCTCACAAGAAATCATCACAAAAGAAATAACTAGTAAGCTTTCTCAAAGCTAAGGAGAGAAGAAGATGATGAATGAAAAAGATAATCCTTTTGTGTTGAATAGTAGTAAAGAATATATGATTGATTATGGAACCATGGTCAAGGATGAGAGGCTTAACCTTTGTAGAGAATAAACTAGAGCTAGGGTTTGGTTAGGTTAAGAATGAGTCATGGATAAGTATCAACCATAATATCTTAACCAAGACAAAAGGAAATCCTTCTAGAATGAGCAAGAAGGAGCTAACCCTAATCAAACCCTAATCTCTTTTTATCATCACTAAACATGTTTCATAATAAATCATATCATGTCACAATAATATATATCACATATATATTATATATTTGCAACAAAAGAAAATAATACAATTAACATATATCGCATATATATCAATGTATTAATCTGGTGAGAAAATGAAATAATAAAGCGAGCTAATATTAGATAATGTAATACAATATATCATATATATCATTATACATTAAATCATCGAATCAACACTTGATCCGACGATCCGGCTATATCGAATATAACCGACTAATATCTCATGTACCGATTCATCGAATCAACACTTGACACGATGACCCGGTTCATAACTAAATATCACGAAAATATAATACGGTATCACATATCGCATTATCCTCGGTCCTGCACATATCACATATGTGCCTCTACTCCGTTTTGCCTGAGCCAAGAAACCTCTGTGTAGGACTCTAAAGAATCGTCAATACGCCGGTAGCATGTGATGATCATATCAAACACCCACAAGCTGCAAGCGGTCAGCTAAACGTACCAGCCACCCAGGTATTGAGCGATCAGAAGATCAACAAGCTAGCCTGTCCGTTCTCCTGTGAATCCAATCAGTAATACTCCCGTACAGTCCGGTCTGTTCGTCTGATATGTCGCATATCAAGTCTAGGATTGGTATACGTCAGACCCCAGTAACCGATAAGTCGTGTCGATGTGAGGCTTATAACAGGTCGAGAAACTACTGGTAACACTTACCAGTATATCTCTATATCAGCCCAGGCCAGAGACTTCCAGTTATAGCCAATCGAACACAGCACAACATCAACTCCCTATACCGGGAGAGACGAATCCCCTCCTATCGCTCATTGCCTCCATGTGATTCGGGACTGTACCCAAAAGCCACCATTTTGAACGCCCTCTTGGACGTGGTAAGGTGGAAATCAAAGCACGGTGGGAATCACACAAGACTCTATGACGATCTCGGGTCTACAGACTATCCTGTACCAGTGTCACCGGAGAACTTCCATCTGACGTGTGTTATATCACCATCTGGGAGTTCTCGACGAGTCCGTCCAGTGTACCCGGTCTCCACTGAGCACCTATACACCATCCTTGATGTCAAACACCGATGGATATAGGATTATCCATCGCCCATCATATGGGTCAAGATGCGTATACGCTACTCTACTCTGGTGTATCGATGCCATGTCTCGATATACCCTCGACTAGGAACATTTATAGGATGTACTCATCGACTACCGTGGCCCCACTAGTATGATCTCATCATAATCCTAGTAGTCGAGTACAGATCCTAAGGGCTTTATCAGCATGTGAGAGAAAGACAGTAAACCAGTACAAGTCAACATGTTAAGATAAAGTGAAACCAAATAGCATACTATCATGACGAGCAAGAAAGTCCTCTCTGTATATATCCAAGAATCCATCATAATATACATCATATGTACAACAATGGCCTCTAGGGCATATACATAACTAACAGTCTGTTCCACAGCCATTAGTACGTTGTACTGGAGATAGTATACAGGTGCTCGTTGGGTTACGGGTACACCGGACAGGACTCGCAGGGAACTGTTGGTTGGTATTATACCCGTCGTCGGTTAACAGTTCCCAAGTGACATGAGTACAGCATAGTCCGCAGACTTGACACTGCTACTTCATCTCGAGTGTGTTCCCACTGTTCTTAGATTGCTACCCTACCACGGCTCAAAGGAGTCGTGCAAACAGGTAGCAGTTGGGTGCAGTCCCGAAGCACTTGGAGGCAGTGGCGGTTAGATAGGATTCGTCTCTCCCGGTATTGGGAGTTGAAATCGCACTGTGTTTGGAGAGCCATTACACAAAGTCCCTGGCCAAGGCAAACGAGATTTACTGGTAGGATTTCCAGTAGCTTCTCAAGGTATAATAGGCTTCGTTCCGACACGACTTATACAGATTTTAGGGGACTGACGCTTGCCGCCCCCTAGGCCCGATATGCGATAGTATTAGACGAACAGACCGGACTGTACGGAGATTGTCACATCAGGCTCAGTAGGAGTTCGGATGGGTTTCCTCATACCTGGGGACCGTTACGTACAGCTAGTGCCGCTTGCGGCCTGTGGTTAACCCACTGCCAGCGTAGTGTCGAGTCTTTAGAGTCCCACACAGAGTGTTTCCCTGCTTCAGGCGAAACGATATAGAGGTCATATGGTTTTACGACAAGGGTTCGGACGCATACGTGTTTTTATGCACGTATGATGTTCGGACAGTTTATACTAGCAGGCTTTAGTTTAAGCCAGATTCTAGTATTGGACTATTGGATTTATACAGTCAGTATTTCCGTGTTTTTACGGATGGGAGGGGCATTCTCGTAATTAGTCGAGAAGCTTCTAGAAGAAAGATGAGGTGGAGAGCTTAGGTGTGATTTGCATTAAATGAATTTGTGACTCATGAAGTGATTCATCCAAATGAGTTAACGAAGAATTTATTGCTTAATGACTCATGAGATGATTCATTCATTTGTATTAAATGAAGCATGGTTGTAATTATCTATATGATTTATTTGATAATTATTATGCTTCATTATATACATAATGAGTTATATTTTCATTTCATTATTACAAACACTTTCTCTCTCCTCAAGCTCTCTCTCTTCAAAAACCTAATCATAATCCTCTCATATGTTGAGATCCCAAGGGTTAGCAAGACTAATATATCCCTAATCCATCTCTATATCCTCTAGGTTACCTTGATTAGCAATCATAGCCACCTACTTATCTCAAGTGAGAGGTTAAAGCTTGGAGAAAGAACTCTCGGGTGGATCTTCTATCACATCGAGGAGGCCGACGAGGAAGTGAACAAGGAGGACTAGAATCTTGAGGTATAATCATCTAGCATAGTAGTTAATCACTTCTAGATAGTTGTTGGTTAGGGTTTAGCAAAGATCCGTAAAGTTGGTCGATGTTAACTTAAACAAAATGATTGTTTTACCTATTCCGCCTCCCCGCATCATGTGAGGTGTCTAACATCGACTTACAGTGGTATCAGAGCCTAGCTAAACCATAACTAACATGTTAGCAAAGTCGTTAGAAATTCGATCGCAAAACGAACCCGAAAATACGACGTTTTCACCATGTTTCTGCCGTTTTTAAAACGGGGTCTAAAAATTTTTCAGGGACCCTTATACACGCAGGGTTTTATAAGAATTATGAAGAAATTTGGGATCATGACTCGACCATAGCACCGCGGAACCGCCGTCGATCCAAGCGATCCGCCGCGGATCCGCGGCCGAGTTGACTCCGAGCCAACCCAAATTTGCTCAGTTATTCTTCTGTGTTGATGTTGTATTTTCTGGGATATTTTGTTTCTGCTCAGGTTTTATGTGCACAGAGAATTGTTTGGAGTGGATTCATAAGTATTGCTTGATCAAAATTCTATGATGTTTGGCTAACTGGATTATATCTGTGTTGTGTTTTATGTAAGTCCACGGTAGCGCCCCGGCCATCTAACAGACGCCAAATGCGAAACAAAAACTTTTTACAACTGGCGCTATCGTGTACGGTAACCCGGATCTGCCATTAAAGCTAAACTAACAAACTACAAAGTGGGTAGAAGAGTTATACCGAACGATCCGAGTCCTTCGGTCTTCAACCGTCATCCCACGCTTGTTGCGGTTGTTCCGATCTCCTCGATCTCCAGTCTTGTCGTCCATGTGGCACCACGTCGACGGATCTTTAAACGGGCTCCCGCCTCTGAACCGAGGCAACTCGATCGTCAAGTTTGCTAAAAGAGACGACCAAGATGAAGTATAGAATGAGTAGAACACTTTGTCTCGTTACGTCCAAGGCTATGGACGAATGGTTAATGAAGTTGCATTTTGGAATCGGGTGAAATGAGAAATGAGGCTTATCTAATTTCCATGAGTCCAAAACAATACCAATCTTTTTCTAGCAACCATTATCAATCCTCAAAGGGGTGGCCGGCCACTAATAGGAGAGGAGGGAGGTGAGTGTAGGAGGAGGGAGTGGTGACCACAAGCAAAAGATCATGAAAGAAACAATGAGTAACTAATACACCTAGTATGAATGCATTAAAGCAAACCAATCACAATTAACCTAGTCACCTTGTCATTAAATGCACCATTAATGACCTAATGACTCACTAGCCTTGTCACCCTCTTTAGAATCTTCTAGAACACTGACTCACCTCATCAAGAAAAGATAAATCCTCATTTAACCGAATGTCAAAATACGGCTGATAGAAAACTGGAAACTGGCAACTTCCAAAAGTGATCCTGAAACGAATTTCAGGATAACCCCGTATTAGTATTAACATACCTGCATTTGTATTCCGACCAAATACAAATGCATCTGAGACAAAGACAATATATCTACACAGTATAATACTCGGATCCGGCTTAAACCAAAGCCGACCAGTATTATCTGCCCGAAAAAACGACACGTGCGAAAACACACGTGCTTTTTCCGAACCTTGCCATATCACCATACGGCCTCTACAACGTTTCGCCCGAACTTGGGAAAGTGTCTGTGGGGAACTCTAATGACTCATCAACACACTGGCACTGGGTATAACCCCTAGCACGTCAGAGGTACAAGCTGCACGTAACGTTTTGCCTATGTATTGATTGGAAGGGAAGCTGACGAGCGAACTCATCTATAAACCCTACTGAGCCTGACAGTGACAATGTATATACAGTCCGGTCCATTCGTCTAAAGAGTATCGCATATCGAGTCTAGGGGGGTGGATAAAGTCAGACCCCTAATAACGCGATAAATCGTGTCGGCATGAAGCCCATCACTTCCTGAGAAACTACTGATCCAAATCAGTAATTCTCCACTACCTCGGCCGAGGATTCCTAGTGATGGCCACCCGTGCACTGCACGACGTCAACCCCCAATACCGGGAGAGACGAATCCCCGACGATCCGCTCACTTGCCTCCAATGTGGCTCGGGACTGTACCCAACTAAAACCTGTTTGCACAACTCCTTTGAGCGTGGTAGGGTAGTAATCTAAGCACAGTAGGAACTCACATGAGACAAATGACGATCTCAGGTCGATGAACTAACTTGTACACTTGTCACCAGGGAATTGCTATCTGACGATATGTATAATACCAACTAGCAGATTCCCGGCGAGTCCTGTCCGGTGTACTCATAACCCAATGAGCACCTGTATACATCTTAGGTGAACCAATTAACACCAATGGCTTGTGAGACTGGCCACCGCCCCTCGTCGGGGTCTCGACTGTATACACTAGTCTACTCTGGAGTATCGATGCCCTGTCTCGAAACTCCCACGACTAGGGACACTTTTAAGGATGTGCTTACAGACCCCAGCTCCCACGTATATGATCGCCATCATAATGCTGGTAGTCAAGCAAGAATCCTATAGGCTCTATCATCATGCAATAGTGAACTAAAGCATGTATACGATGATAAAGACAAAACAGATAGCATACTATCATCTCGAGTAAGACTGTCATATCGGTATAAGTCCTGCCTCAATCATGGCAATCACGTACCTGCGATCCAATAATTGACTTTGAGGGCACTATCTCCAACAATCTCCCACTTGCACTCAAGGCTAATTATTGTGATGTCGCATACTCACAGCCCATGTGATACCGAACATCCAACTCCTCTACTAATCAGTTTCACAAAGCTAGTTTGTAAAACTCTTGTGTTCGAGAAATAGCCTCAGTGAGTGGATCCGCCCTGATATTTCTTTCTATGTCTCTCTCAATCTCAAGTTCGCGGAGAAAGCCATCTCCCGAAACGAGTAATACCTGTCTTAGAATATGTCTGGATATCTGATGGGACCTAGTTCATAAATGAACTTCAAATCCAAACTTCTTAGACTGTATCGATAACTGAACCTAATCAGTATCCAGCACCATGCCTCCCACAGTATGCTCTTGGACCACCTGTCCATAATACTGTCCCTCGTCAGAGGGAAAACTATAACTCTGACAATCACTCTGTCATCCATGTCACCTTGGAAGCCTGGAATGATAACCGTCTCCCTATGGAGGTTGCCGTCATCAAATCCTTAGAACATACACTCATGTTCTGAAATTGCTTTCTTATGTTTCTCCAAGATTGGATTAATATAAACTTATCGCAACTAGTGCAAAAACAATATCTGGTGTGGTACTTGACATCTCATGATTGACTCAATTGCCTAAGCAAGTGATCTGCCAATCATGCGCTTCCCTCTCTCCTTTAGTCTCTAAGACACCTTTAGAGAGGGTGACTCCATCACCTGCAGGTACACCACCATGCCAGGAGTCATCTATTCTAAAATACTATTAGAATATTGTTAAAGTACCCATATTGGGAAACTACCCAAATCTAGATCTAAAACCGTAGATCTAGTAACCAGAATGTCTGATATTGCATCCATATCCTTTCTGAAGAAACAACTGTGTGACGACCAAAGTACGACCGATTGAAGTATAGGAATTTTACTTCATACTCTGTGTATGTCATCCAAATACCAGGACATCACACCCTACTACCTTCTTAACAGATCCATCCTCTATTCTGATGAAGTCAAACCCATGACTGTCTCATCAAATTAGATGATCTATCTCCGTTGTAACTATTGAAGTCTATAAATAGACATAAGCAACTTGTCCACTATACTTCTGCTGCTCCCACTGACTACGATAACCCTCTGGCAGAATAATATCTACGTACACTTTTAAAGCTAGTTTAGAACGACGCTATACTTATCCTCCTGCCGGGTTTCATAGCCTGGAACAACCGTAGTGTCAAGTCTGGGTAAACAAGAACCTCCCTGTCACCGTCCTTGAGGCTACCGGAGTACCTCTCGGGTGTCTGAGGTTACCCACCATATCTGCGGAGTAGCTATTGGAATGTCAAACCTGATTGAATATATAGGTCCTATTAAATTTTCCGTAATCGTTTGCGGTTCTGGAATCACTTCCAGTTCTACCATACTCCCACTACTGTTTTCTGAAAAATTCCATTTTAATAAAACTGTGGTGAGTCAAGAACTATATCACTATTGATCTTCCAGATGGTAGAAATGTCAACCCTCGTCAAAGCCAGGGTCAACCCACAAACTGCCATTACAAAAACGTGCCTTGAGTTATCCAGTGTCTGGTTTTAAGCATAAGCTGGACAACTCCCGGTATCTTAACAACGTTAAGATATGAACCATTCTATATCCAATATAGAAATAGAGGCACTAATTTAATTGGAACCAGATTCAAATCATGCAGCTGTCTCCAGTGCATGACAACTTAATGGAAAAAGGCTAATCATCATTACTCAACTTCGGAATCCATCCAACTATGAGTAACCTGAAAGAGAAACAAGTTTCTCAAAACCATTACTATCATCTGAATACCAATCACAAGAATCTATATCTTCAATCTCTTTGAAGAATCCCGATACTTGTGATACCTGGTTCTCTACTTCATTCTTATACCCACAACTTCTCAAAACTTAGACTTTGTATTTCTACGAAACACTTGTCTAAAAACTAGAGAAGTCATAAGTAAACAGAACACAGTACGAGGACCTACCCCTTTGTCCTGACGGACACTGGACAACATACAATACTCTGTATAAGTCCGCTGAATTTGAATAACTCAAAACCTGTGCATCGTAGGTTGAAAACTGAACCCAGGTGATTTCCTCAAATATCACCAATTACAACGAATTCCGATATAATGAGGATGATCATCTAATTCCCAATAACTTACTCCCACTCATCATCTGTAAAACCGTACAGATATGAGAATGAAACCTGGTAAATACATACCCTGGAGTAAGTATGTAATCGGGAAATCAGTTTACAATTAACAATGCACAGTTAAACTAAAACATGAAAATGTTTCGTAGGGGTATTCTGGTATTCTTAGTAATGCCTCTTCCATAATCCAATTCATGACTGTAACTGTATATTTCTTTGCCATCTCTCCAAATCCCTTTATTTGTCTTTAGTCATTTCCTTCTGTACACCATCGTTAGGCTAAATGGATTTCTTCCTTCCCTACCGTTCGGCACCAGCCTATGGTTTGGAAGAAGACTATCCAGTAAGCATAATAGGTGTACTCTCCTAATCCTAGGAGTACTCGTAACTTGAGAGAAGGTGATGATAAAAGACAACTGAATAATACCTTATTCTTTTAAAGGTGAAATAGGAGTGGCGATGAAGTACGCGGTTTGGTCGTGAATGATAACAGTCGCAATTTTACTTTGCCCTCTTTCTAATCCCTTCATTTTGTCTTTGCATATTACCTTCTGTACACCCTACTTAGGCTAATTGGTTTTCTTCATTCCCTACCTTTCAGCACCAGCCTATGGTTTGGAATAAGACTATCCAATAAGCGTAATAGGTGTACACTCCTAAACTAAGGAGCCCTCGCAACCTGAGAGAAGGTGATAATAAAAGACTACTGAATAAACCAATTCTATTTCTCCTGAACCTGGATTCATCCTCGAAGAAGTACCTTTGAGTTCGTATATAACCATACGATGGATCTATCCAATAGAAGTGGATATCCGTAGTAATACGGGGTGTTCTGAGAAATACAAAGGGTAAAAGAAGGAGCGGCAATGACTTATGCAACGCATACAATCCAAAAGCCAATATTTTAAGAAGGTTCGGTCAACTTTGGTCACTGAGTCATAGTCTAGGGTCGGTCAAAGGTCGCTGCCAAAGAGAGAGAGAAAAGAAACACTCTGCGTGCACTCTAACCTAGATCAGAATGGTTATCACTTTATCTAATCAGGAAACCTCCCACTGTTATCTCAAATTCTCCTCCAAACCTGAAAGAAGAATTAGTCGGGATCACCCAAGGAGTAAACCAACTCATCAGTGAGAATCGGGATCCAACTATCATTACATGATAACTTGATGGAAGCCACTCAAGTTATCACACTTCAGAAGGTATGCGCATGCCTGGCAAGTTTCCTGTATGTTTGGAAACTCCCGATATGATTTTTGCCCCATGCTCTTATGCTCGTGACTTTGGCCAGCCCATCATAAGTCGCATGCCAAGTTCTACCCATCATTGTCCAGGTTAATTTGAACCCACCCGCACATGCCCTTGACTTTGGCCAACAAGGCGGAACGACTGTCCCAAACCAACGCATCTATCTATACTGCAGATGAATGTTCAGCAGCTACCAAGCACTATGCCTTGACTTTGGCCAAACAAACATAGCTTGAATACTACTGACGATCCATAAGAAATGACGGAGGGCTACGACTGGTTTTTGGAGAAAAAACCTTTAACGTAATGAACTTGATATTGCTGAAGGAACCTGATAGCTTTTTATAAAATATAGTGACGAAAACGTTTTACTAAAGAGGTCACTCCCGGTGAAGGGATCTCGGCTCTTTCCTCGTGGAATGAGATGCAGGATATTCCATCTGAATACTGTGATGCAAAGCAACTTGTAATCGACTATATTAAAGTTACTACCCTGACGTAAACTTCTGCCCAAGGGGTTTTTCCCGGTGAAGGGATATCAGCCCTTGCCTCGTCGAATGAGGTGCAGAATATTCCAACTGAATATCACTATGCAAAACAAAAGGAAACATCTTTGTAATAACACCTTTTTAAAATTTGTTCCAACAACGTCAAATATAGGTTTGTTTTATCTTTGCATTGATAAGAATCAATGCAGTCCCGTCAATCAATCACACCAGAAAAGAACGAAAATATAATGTACGTATATGCCATCCGCATTCGCCACTGGGTCCCGTCATCACCCGTTAGGTTACTTAACTAACGACAGAGCGGGGGCTGGACTAGCGAGGGTGTAAAACATATACAACATCTAATAGTATATATACTAATATACAATAATCGCTCCAGGCGTGATAATATGCAACATTACAGAAAAGTAATAAGCATCACAGAACAATACAGATAATCTGGGATCCCCGGGTTTCACAGAGCCGTTGCCGAAACCCGACGTTCCCCAGGTCGTGTGGATAGCCTATGCAATGAAACCTAGACCCCTACGGGTGCGGCAAGTTACCCGCCAAAACCTGAAGCGAGGTAGTCCCCACAGCATAGTGAATGGAACACCCGGCACTTCAAGGAATCCGGTAAACTGAGCACCCCTCCTTGGGTCAACCTGTACCCCCTACGAGTGCGGCGAATAGTCTGCCAATTCTAGAGTGAGGTCCCTCTGCCTCTCAAAGCCATGAGATACGGACCCGTTGCCCTCCAGAACCCGGCTATCCGTGCACTCCTTCGCGGGATAAACCTAGTACAGAAAATAAAAAATATATACAACGGGTACATAGACCTCGACCCGGTCGTGCCCCAAAAAAATATTATACAACAGGCAGTGACGGCAGTCCACATGTTGGACGCTCGCCCCGCAATAACAAATGTACAAATAAATCCAAACTGCACTATCATTGCACCCTGCTATCCAGCACGACATATCCGCAACAATACAGCACAACACAGAACATCAACGCGAATGTCACGTTCGCAAACCCGTCTAAAAGAACTATAGCAATCAGACGCGGTTTACCGATCAAATGACATTCCCGGTCGGAGATATAATGTAAATACTGTATACTGACAAGTTTAAAATTTCGATCGACTAAATTTTCCGAAGTGGGCCCCACATACATCTGCTGTACAGTAACAAAATCTGGGCCCAAAATAACTATGCCAAAAACCACAAATTC
This sequence comes from Agapanthus africanus, assembly GCA_030015575.1. Lineage (NCBI taxonomy): Eukaryota > Viridiplantae > Streptophyta > Magnoliopsida > Asparagales > Amaryllidaceae > Agapanthus > Agapanthus africanus. The sequence goes on along the minus strand of JASDDO010000031.1, from coordinate 303,559,271 downwards.
CACATTAAAGCCTACTGAAGAATTTTGAAGCACTGTTCCCACAGTACTGCCGCGGTTCCGCGGTCAAACCCTAGGTTTGACCGCGGATCCGCGGCGTTCACGTGGGATCACGTGTTCAAAATTTACCAGTATTCTTAGAAAACCCTGCTTACCTTTCTGTGATATGTAAAATTATTTTTAGGCCCTTTAAAAAATCGACAGAAACTCAGGTGCTGGAAATATGTGATTTTCGAAATTCGGTTCGATCGATATTTTAAACGTGTTAGCACAAGTTAGTATAGCTTAATGGTGAGGCTCTGATACCACTGTAAGTCCACGGTAGCGCCCCGGCCGTCTAACAGACGCCAAATGCGGAACAAAAACTTTTTACAACTGGCGCTATCGTGTACCGTAACCCGGATCTGCCATTAAAGCTAAACTAACAAACTACAAAGTGGGTAGAAGAGTTATACCGAACGATCTGAGTCCTTCGGTCTTCAACCATAATCCCACGCTTGTTGCGGCTGCTCCGATCTCCTCGATCTCCAGTCTTGTCGTCCAGGTGGCACCACGTCGACGGATCTTTAAACGGGCTCCCGCCTCTGAACCGAGGCAACTCGATCGTCAAGTTTGCTAAAAGAGACGACCAAGATGAAGTAGAGAATGAGTAGAACACTTTGTCTCGTTACGTCCAAGGCTATGGACGAACGGTTAATGAAGTTGCCTTTTGGAATCGGGTGAAATGAGAAATGAGGCTTATCTAATTTCTATGAGTCCAAAACAATACCAATCTTTTTCTAGCAACCATTATCAATCCTCAAGGGGGTGGCCGGCCACTAATAGGAGAGGAGGGAGGTGAGTGTAGGAGGAGGGAGTGGTGACCACAAGCAAAAGATCATGAAAGAAACAATGAGTCACTAATACACCTAGTATGAATGCATTAAAGCAAACCAATCACAATTAACCTAGTCACCTTGTCATTAAATGCACCATTAATGACCTAATGACTCACTAGCCTTGTCACCCTCTCTAGAATCTTCTAGAACACTGACTCACCTCATCAAGAAAAGATAAATCCGCATTTAACCGAATGTCAAAATACGGCTGATAGAAAACTGGAAACTGGCAACTTCCAAAAGTGATCCTGAAACGAATTTCAGGATAACCCCGTATTAGTATTAACATACCCGCATTTGTATTACGACCGAATACAAATGCATCTGAGACAAAGATATTATATCTACACAGTATAATACTTGGATCCGGCTTAAACCAAAGCCGACCAGTATTATCTGCCCGAAAAAACGACACGTGCGAAAACGTACATACTTTTTCCGAACATTGCCATATCACCATACGGCCTCTACAACGTTTCGCCCGAACTTGGGAAAGTGTCTGTGGGGAACTCTAATGACTCATCAACACACTGGCACTGGGTATAACCCCTAGCACGTCAGAGGTACAAGCTGCACGTAACGTTTTGCCTATGTATTGATTGGAAGGGAAGCTGACGAGCGAACTCATCTATAAACCCTACTGAGCCTGACAGTGACAATGTATATACAGTCCGGTCCATTCGTCTAAAGAGTATCGCATATCGAGTCTAGGGGGGTGGATAAAGTCAGACCCCCAATACCGGGAGAGACGAATCCCCGACGATCCGCTCACTTGCCTCCAATGTGGCTCGGGACTGTACCCAACTAAAACCTGTTTGCACAACTCCTTTGAGCGTGGTAGGGTAGTAATCTAAGCACAGTGGGAACTCACATGAGACAAATGACGATCTCAGGTCGATGAACTAACTTGTACACTTGTCACCAGGGAATTGCTATCTGACGATATGTATAATACCAACTAGCAGATTCCCGGCGAGTCCTGTCCGGTGTACTCATAACCCAATGAGCACCTGTATACATCTTAGGTGAACCAACTAACACCAATGGCTTGTGAGACTGGCCACCGCCCCTCGTCGGGGTCTCGACTGTATACACTAGTCTACTCTGGAGTATCGATGCCCTGTCTCGAAACTCCCACAACTAGGGAAACTTTTAAGGATGTGCTTACAGACCCCGGCTCCCACGTATATGATCGCCATCATACTGCTGGTAGTCAAGCAAGAATCCTATGGGCTCTATCATCATGCAATAGTGAACTAAAGCATGTATACGATGATAAAGACAAACCAGATAGCATACTATCATCTCGAGTAAGACTGTCATATCGGTATAGGTCAGGCCTCAATCATTGCAATCACATACCTGCGATCTAATAATTGACTTTGAGGGCACTATCTCCAACATTTTATGTGTTCGTAAACCTCCCCAAACTGCTAGTATGTTGGTTAGCAGGAGGTTGCACATTTCTGTAATGGTTTTTACTGGTTTGTGAATATGAACTTGTTGGATTGTCGTGAATGGATAGCCGGGGATGTGAGACGAGTGTTTCTTTCATTCAAATGTAAATTGTAATTTGTTGTAATATTCTTTTGCGGGGCACATCAGGGTTGAGGTTGTAGCCACCGTTGTATTATTTCATTTACTGTTTTCTGCTCCTAGGATAAACCCAAGATGGGGTGCACAAACTACCGGGTACTTTGAAGTGTTTAGTGGCCTACTCACGTTGTTGAGGGAGACCGCTTCACTTCGGGTACTAGGCGGGTAGTTTGTCGTACCCGTAGGGGTCTAGGGTGGGGTTTTGGCTATTCATCGCGACTGTGTAATCCGTCTTTCTTTGCAGGCTCAAAAGGAATGCGGATTCATAGAAAATCCAATATGTTCATCTGTGGTCTGGAATGCCTATTATTGCGTCTGACGAATGTACAATATCTATATATGATATCTATTAGGCGTCGCTTATGTTTTACACCCGCGCTAGCCCAACCCCCGCTCTGTCGTTAGTTAAGTAACCTAACGGGTGAATGACGGGGCCCAGTGGCGAATGCGGATAGCATAAGAAGACGTTGTATTTTCGTTGTTTTCTGCAATGATAGTTAATTGATGGGACGCGTTATATTAATGCAAAGAAAATAAACCAAAGTTGAATCATTGGAACAGTTTAAATGAAACCACTCGGTTATTTTAAAACAGAAGATATATTTTAATTGCGAAGCTTAAACCACTCCTTTTAAAAGCTATCAGGTTCCTTCGATCATATCAAGTTCACTACGTTCACGGTTTTGCCAAAACCATTCGTAGCCCTCCGTCATTTCATTTGGGTATTCAGTAGTATTCAAGCTATGTATTTTGACCAACGCCAAGGCATAGTATTTGGTAGCTGCTGGGTATTCATTTGTTGCATAGATAGATGAGTTGGTTTGGGACAGTCGTACTATCATTTAGCCAATGTCAGGGGTATGTACGGGTGGGTTCAAATTAACAAGATAATGATGGGTAGAACTTGACATGTGACTTATGATATTTTGACCAACGCCAAGGTCATAAGAGCATGAGGCAGAAATTTATATCGGGAATTTCTAAAGAAACTGAAATTTGCTAAGAGTTGCATAACATTTGGAGTGTGATAATTTTAGTAGGATTCCTTCAGCTTTATCACATGATGATATTTGGATCCCGATCCTACTGTGAGTATCCGCTACTCATCAGGAGATTCGTCACTTAACGATCAATACTATAAACCAAGTAGGTGTCGAGAAAGGTGTCAGTGGGACTACGCCCCAAGATAAAAGAGGTTATTTAATTAAGGAACTTCGCGAAAGCGTCGTAAAACCTCCCTCGAAGTACCGACACCGGCCTGGCTGAACGGTTAAGCAAGTACTGTACGGTGAGAATAGTCCTGACTAGTTCTTCCTTTTTGGTTTGAGGAAGGATTCGAGAAACAGTGGGAGCCATCCTGTTTAGATAAACTAAAATCCACTATAAACTTGCAAGAGCATCATGCTAAAGTGTTCCCTCTCTCTCTCATTGCAGCGACCCAGAACATGACAGGCTTTAAGTTATTATTAGATAAAAATATTTTGACAGGGCCAAACTATAAAGATTGGTTCCGGAATGTTAAGATGGTTATTACCTATAACAAATTGGGGTATGTCCTTACTACAAAGGCCCCTGCCGTCCCAGGTCCTGAATCCAGTATCGCGGATAAGGAAATCCGCAAGACCTGGGAGTTAGACTGCGCGAAGGCCAAGTGCATCGTGCTTGCCTCTATGAATAATGAACATCAGAGGAGGCACGAGAATATGGATCTTGAATCCATATTTCTCCACACCAAGGAACTGTATGGAGAGCAATCTCGTATAGCTAGATACGAGACCTCGAAGAACTTGTTTCAGTCGAGGATGGCCGTCGGATCATCTATAGGGAAACATGTCCTTAAGATGATTGGCTATATTGAAGAGCTCGCAGACCTCGGGACAACATTAGAGAATGAGCTGTATACAGACTTGATTCTCCAGTCCCTTCCTTCCACCTACGCCCAGTTTATCTTGAATTTCAACATGCAAGGTAAAGAAGTTGAACTTCCAGAACTCCTTAACATGTTGAGGAGTGCAGAGGGCACCTTGCAGAAGGCAAGGGAAACACCCACTATGTTTGTTCGTGGTGCTTCCTCTTCCAGGTCCAAGGCAAGGGCCAAAAGAAGGAAGAAGAAGGCCGCTACCAAACCGAGAGATGGTGTTGGTAAGGTGGTAAGGGAAAGGCAAAGGTTGTGGTGCCAGTAGTGGAAAAGGACGAGTGCTTCCACTGTCGCAGGAAAGGCCATGGAAGAAAGATTGCAAAGCTTGGATTGCCAAGAACCAGGACCCGAAGCAAGCTGTGGTTTCGGCTTCAAGTGTGTTTGTAATTGAAAATTGTCTGTCAATCAACTTTACTTCCTGGGTATTGGATACCGGATCAGGATCTCATAAATGCAATTCATTGCAGGCACTGAGAAACCGTAGAGTGCTGAAGGTTGGTGATATGACCCTCCAGGTTGCTAACAGAGCTAGCGTGAGTGCTGTGTCCATAGGGGATTATCACCTTGGATTGAAGAGTGGACATATTTTGGTTTTGCGCAACTGTTTTTGTGTACCCAGTTTAACGTGTAATATCGTATCAGTATCGTTGTTATCAAAAGAAGGTTATGATTTCACGTTTGTAAGCGATGTTGTTAACATCCACCTTAATCATGGTTTGATTGGATCCGGTGCACTAGATAACGGTATATACGTGTTAAACCAATTACAAATTTTCAATGTCCAGAACACACTAAAAAGAAAGTCTCTAGATATAAATCAGGCTTTCTTATGGCATTGTAGACTAGGTGACATCAATGAGACAAGGTTAACTAAGTTACATAGAGAAGGATATTTGGATCCGTTCGAATATCAATCTTATGCCACTTGTCAATCATGTCTCAAAGGAAAGATGACAAAGACTCCATTCACTGGACATGGAATAAGAGCGAGCGAGCTCTTAGGACTCATACACAGCGATGTATGTGATCCAATGTCTACACATGCAAGAGGCGGTTTTTCATATTTCATTACTTTTACGGATGATTACTCTAGGTATGGATTCATTTTCTTAATGAAACATAAATCCGAGGCCTTTGAGAAATTCTAAGAATATAAGAATGAAGTAGAAAACCAAACCGGCAAAAGTATCAAGACACTGAGATCCGATCGAGGTGGTGAATACTTAAGTGCCGAGTTCCTGGGTTACCTAAAAGAGAATGGAATTCTCTCTCAGCTTACTCCTCCATACACTCCATAGCATAACGGTGTATCGGAAAGACGGAACCGAACCCTATTGGATATGGTACGTTCCATGATGAGCAATGCTGAGTTACCGCGATCTTTCTAGGGTTATGCACTAGAATCAGATGCATATCTTTTGAACAGGGTTCCTACCAAGACTGTGCCTACCACACCATATCAGATGTGGAGTGGGAAGAAACCCTATCTTCAGTATCTGAAGATATGGGGATGTCCAGCTTTTGTTAAAAAGCAGCATGCGGACAATCTCGAGGCACGATCAGTACAGTGTAAGTTTGTGGGATATCCAAAGAACTCCAAGGGGTATTTTTTCTATTGCGCAGAGGAACAAAAGGTTTTTGTTTCTCGTAATGCCCATTTTCTAGAACAAAAGTTTTTAGAAAAGGAAACAAGTAGGAGCGCAATAGAACTGGAAGAAATTCCAGAACCACAAACTACTACTGAAAGTTTGGTAGAACCAGAAGTTCAAGAAGAACAGGACATTCCCGCACCCCTCCGCAGGAGTAGTAAGACATCTCATCCGCCTGAGAGATACAACGGTTTTCTCATAGACGGGGATAGAGAGGATTGCGTCATTGATAATGATGAACCTACTAGCTTCCAGCAGGCCATCCAGAGCGGCGACTCGGTAAGATGGCTGGATGCAATGCGGACCGAGATGGAGTCCATGTACACCAACAAAGTATGGACTTTGGACTTTGCTCCAGATAGGGTAAAACCCATAGGAGGCAAGTGGATCTTCAAGAAAAAGATTGGTGTAGATGGACAGGTAGAAACCTAAAAGGCTAGACTTGTTGCAAAGGGTTTTCATCAAAGACCTGGTTTGGACTATGACGAAACTTTTTCTCCAGTGGCTATGCTCAAATCCATTCGGATCCTTCTTGCCATTACTGCCTTCCATGATTATGAGATCTGGCAGATGGACGTAAAGACGGCTTTTCTAAATGGTAATTTAGAAGAGTGCGTCTATATGAATCAGCCAGAAGGTTTGAATCAGAGTGGGAGTAGTGGGAAGTATGCAAGTTGCTTAAGTCCATTTATGGACTAAAGCAGGCATCACGGAGTTGGAACATCTGTTTTGATGAAACGATCAAAGAATATAACTTTATTAAAAATCCAGATGAACCATGTATATATAGTAAAATTGTAGCACGAACTGTCGTATTCCTCGTCTTATACGTGGATGACATTCTCTTGATAGGAAATGACATTCCTATGCTACAATCTGTCAAAGGATTCTCGTCACATAGGTTCTCCATGAAAGACCTGGGTGATGCCTCTTACATTCTGGGGATCCGGATCTGTCGTGATAGATCTAAGAGGATGTTGGGACTTTCGTAGTTCAGGTATATCAACACTTTATTGAAAATATTCAGTATGGAAGATTCTAAGCGCGGTAATTTACCGGCTTGTCACGGAATCACCCTCTCCAAAGAGATGTCTCCCAAGACTGATTTGGAAAGGGATCGCATGTCGATTATACCCTACGCTTCTGCGGTGGGCTCTATAATGTATGCGATGTTGTGCACCAGACCAGATGTAGCTTACGCACTGAGCATGGTGAGCCAGTATCAGTCAGACCCAGGGGAGAAGCACTGGATAGCAGTAAAGAACATTCTCAAGTACCTGAGAAGGACTAAGGATATGTTCTTGGTTTACGGCGGAAAAGACCTCAAGATCGAGGCTTTTACCGACTCCAGCTTCCAGAGCGACAAGGATGACTCTAATTCCATGTCAGGTTATGTCTTTACCCTCAATGGAGGGGCGGTGTATTGGAAGAGTTCCAAGCAGGACATCGTTGCTGACTCGACGATGGAAGCGGAGTATATCGCTGCTTGCGATGCCGCAAAAGAAGCAGTCTGGATAAATAAGTTCCTAACAGAACTTCAGGTGGTTCCTACCATTGTTAATCCAATACCGTTGTATTGTGACAACAACGACGCTATAGCTTTAGCAAAGGAACCCAGGTCCCATCAGAAGTCCAGACACATCTTAAGGCGGTATCACCTGATCAAGAAGATCATAGATCGCCAGGAGATCGAGGTCCGGAGAGTTGCTACAGAGGAGAACACTGCAGATCCATTCACAAAGGCCTTACCTCAGACTCAATTCGAGAGGCTATTCGAGATGATAGGTCTTCGATATGCCAGTATATGGCCCCAGTGAAAGTGGGAGATTGTTAGTGTATATGCCCTAGGGGCTATTATTGTATCATACTAGCTTGTATATTACTTAATGGAAGCTGGGGATATTCACAGTCGTATTAACAGTATTTCTCAACATAGTAGTATGCTACTTGGTTTATATCTATCTTAATATGTGTATATGTTAGCATATCGCAAATACATGTTGATAGAGTCCTTAGGATCTTGCTTGACTACCAACATTGTGATGGCAGTCACACCAGTGGGGGCTGGGTAGTCTACAAGCACATCCTTTGTCAGGTCCCTAGTCGTAGGATTATCGAGACAGGGCATCGATACTCCAGAGTAGACTAGTGTGTACACTTCTCATCCCAGCAGGGGAAACGGTCTGTCCCACAGCCATTAGTACGTTATACTGGAGATAGTATACAGGTGATCGTTGGGTTACGGGTACACCGGACAGGACTCGCAGGGAACTGTTGGTTGGTATTATACCCGTCGTCAGTTAACAGTTCCCAGGTGACATGAGTACAGTATAGTCCGCAGACTTGACACTGCCGCTTCGTCTCGAGTGTGTTCCCACTGTTCTTAGATTGCTACCCTACAACGGCTCAAAGGAGTCGTGCAAACAGGTAGCAGTTGGGTGCAGTCCCGAAGCACTTGGAGGCAGTGGAGGTTAGATAGGATTCGTCTCTCCCGGTATTGGGAGTTGATATCGGACTGTGTTTGGAGAGCCATTACGCAAAGTCCCTGGTCAGGGCAAACGAGATTTACTGGTAGGATTTCCAGTAGCTTCTCAAGGTGTAATGGGCTTCGCTCCGACACGACTTATACAGCTTTTAGGGGACTGACGCTTGCCGCCCCCCTAGGCCCGATATGCGATAGTATTAGACGAACAGACCGGATTGTACGGAGATTGTCACATCAGGCTCAGTAGGAGTTCGGATGGGTTTCCTCATCGGCCTTCTTATCGACATCTACCTGGGGACCGTTACGTACAGCTAGTGCCGCTTGTGGCCTGTGGTTAACCCACTGCCAGCGTAGTGTCGAGTCTTTAGAGTCCCACACAAAGTGTTTCCCTGCTTCAGGAGAAACGATATAGAGGTCGTATGGTTTTACGACAAGGGTTCGGACGCATACGTGTATTTATGCACGTACGATGTTCGGACAGTTTATACTAGCAGGCTTTAGTTTAAGCCAGATTCTAGTATTGGATTATTGGATTTATACAGTCTCAGTATTTCCGTGTTTTTACAGATGGGAGGGGCATTCTCGTAATTAGTCGAGAAGCTTCTAGAAGAAAGATGAGGTGGAGAGCTTAGGTGTAATTTGCATTACATGAATTTGTGACTCATGAAGTGATTCATCCAAATGAGTTAACGAAGCATTTATTGCTTAATGACTCATGAGATGATTCATTCATTTGTATTAAATGAAGCATGGTTGTAATTATCTATATGATTTATTTGATAATTATTATGCTTCATTATATACATAATGAGTTATATTTTCATTTCATTATTACAAACACTTTCTCTCTCCTCAAGCTCTCTCTCTTCAAAAACCTAACCCTAATCCTCTCATGTGTTAAGATCCCAAGGGTTAGTAAGACTAATAGATCCCTAATCCATCTCTATATCCTCTAGGTTACCTTGATTAGCAATCATAGCCACCTACTTACCTCAAGTGAGAGGTTAAAGCTTGAAGAAGGAACTCTCGGGTGGATCTTCTATCACATCGAGGAGGCCGACGAGGAGGTGAACAACAAGAACAAGAAGGACTAGAATCTTGAGGTATAATCATCTATCATAGTAGTTAATCACTTCTAGATAGTTGTTGGTTAGGGTTTAGCAAAGATCCGTAAAGTTAGTCGATGTTAAGTTAAACAAAATGATTGTTTTACCTATTCCGCCTCCCCGCATCATGTGGGGTGTCTAACGTCGGCTTACAGACACGGTTCAAGTAAGCCGAAACCCGGAATCAAAACCCATTTTGAAAACATTGGAGGTGAAGTTTAAAATAGTCATCAGATGGGATCAGTTTAAAATAAACATTTAAGTCTAAGTAAGTATGTTTGAAAAGCATCTATGACATTTTGAAATTTCGACAGCACCACCTTTGTAAATTTTTGAATAAAAACCCGCTACAGTATAGAAGTATAAATAGTATCCCCAACGGGAGCTAGCTTCCACGCCCAAACGGTGGAGCAACCAAACAAACAATATACGACGCACAAAGGCGAAGAAAAGAAAAACGAAACCAAATCAGTAATATAAACAGGTGGACTCCAAGGAGTATGACGCCCACAACACACAACTCTATGTATCACTTCTAAGTCCACAATATACCAGTTCTAAGTCGATGGAGTTTTACTAGATACAAGAAGATATGAATATACAAGTGTGAGTATGATACAACAGTAACCCACCTGCCAAAGCAATCACTGAGAAGAAGAGTGTGACGTAATCCGCCGATAATCCGAGCGGTAAAACCTGCAAGAAACTGTGGCACAATAGGGGTGAGTTGCCAACTCAGTGAATAAAAGTACATCACAAGGTAGAAATCGAAATGCACAACGATACCTAGGTCATAAGTATAGTACTATCATATCCTATACTAATATAATATATGATATGCATATGTAACACCCGAGTTCATTTATACTAATTCCAGTTTCCGTATTTACTTATCCATGGTCTTTTCTTGATTTAACGTGTTTGGGTGCGAATGGTATTTTACATACTACTTTGCATTCGACCCGACCCGCTTGCTTGAACCTGTTTGATTCTTATTTATAGATTACCTTGACTTGTTGCATGGACACGTGCATATCATGTTTAGTACATACTGGCATTTTACCTGGCATTGCATCTTTTACATATAACATTTTTAGGTCACATAAAATATTTTTAAAATTGCATTTCATATTCTGCATGATACCCCTAATCCCGTGGTAGCATCCGCGCATCTTGTTCTCATCCCGTTCAGTGAAACGGACGTGTTTGGATGGCTAGGCGCACGTACGTGCATCCGTTCTTGGGGGTATGCAGTTTCTTTAACTGGGTATTCATTTTGAAATTTGGAAGTCGCATATATTTTTAATATTTTAAATCTGAATTTTTGGACCCGACCCGGGCATGTTTTGGAGTAGGTTTGTATTTGCTAAAATCTCAAAATGGACTAATATTTTAATATTACCATATTTACTTAATTCTAAAGTTTTCTCTCAACTAAAAATATTGTTCCCCTCCGAATGTCGGCGCACAAGACTGCGATGTCCTGACGCTGAGATTCGGGGCACATGCTATTTGGTTTTATCCGTCCACCTCTCCGAAGATACCAAGTTGATTTATGGCACCGTGTATCGGAGGTTTATAAGGATGCAGCTGATGTAGAAGACTTCGTCAGATTCCCCCTCGCTTGAGGGGTTTTTGATTGTGGGGACGCTCTTCCCAGCAGGCGCAAGCCCCTGCAGTTAATTACGCTACCGCATCACGGTAACAACTTTCTCCTTCTCCAGAATTTCACTTCGTGTCATGTGTGTTTGTTTTGTTTGTGGTTGCCCGTGGATTGTATACGGAGACTGAGTAATGCCGTCGCCCGTAGGACGTGGATTAGTCCAAATCCGTATTTACTTAGATTTGGGTTTGGTGTTTTAGTTTAAGGATACGTTAGCCATATTGAGGCTAAGATCAACTTAAACATTCGTTAAGGATACGTTAGTCTGATTTGAGACTAAGATTAACTTAACGGGATCGTTTGGATCCGACAAAAGAGCATTTGGGGGCTCTATTGTTCCAGTTTAGGGACATAGTGGTCCATTAATATATGGCCGTCGGGACCCGTCACCTCTCTGACGACGTTGAAGGATTACAACGACATGTGTCAGAGGAGTTCAGAGATGTACCCTTGAACCAAAGTTGATTGGGGGTCTTATAGTCCAATTTGGGACTAAAGTCTGTTTGAATGTTTAAGGATACGTTAGCCATATTTGAGGCTAAGATCAACTTAAACGGGATCGTTTAGATCCAACAAAAGAGCGTTTGGGGGGCTCTATTGTTCCGGTTTAGGGACGTAGTGGTCCATAGGTAGTTTAAGGACATTGCGGTCCATAGGTAGTTTAAGGACGCTTAAGTCCGTGGGTTTAAGGACCCCACAGTCTGTGTTTTAGTTTAAGGACGCATAAGTCCGCGGGTTTAAGGACCCCACAGTCCGTGTTTTAGTTTAAGGACGCATGAGTCCATGAGTTTAAGGACCCCACAGTCCGTGTTTTAGTGTAAGGACGCATGAGTCCATGAGTTTAAGGACCCCACAGTTCGTGTTGATGTATGGTTGTCGGAACCCATCACCTCTCTGACGTCGTTGAAGGATTACAATGATAGGTGTCAGAGGAGTTCAGAGATGTACCCTTGAACTGGATGTAGATTGATTTAAGAGAGCCGACGTGCTCAATCAATTTAATTTGAGGACTTATGGCCATGATTGGGCTAAGTCCAGTTAAAAAAATATTCAACACTTTTATTTGTTGTTGGTCTGTTAGACATGTGCTAGGGCTTGGCCCATTTTTAAAATAATGCATTGCATTATTTTCTATTTTTGTTTGGACTGGGCTCTGCCCTTTTATAAATGATGCAGAGCATCCATTTTAGTTTGGACTCTGCCCCTTTTTTAAAATAATGCATTGCATTTTATTAGACCTGTTAGGCCTTCTTTAATTGGGCTTGGCCCCTTTTGTAAGCAATGCAGTGCATTTGTCTGGCGCTTTGCGCCGAGTAATGAGCGCAAGCTCGTATGGTGATGACACGTGTCATGCTCTGGTGAGCGCAAGTGCAACAGCGCAGTGCGCTGCGCTGTTGCGCTGCTGACACGTGGCGCGCTCTGGTGAGTTGCACCAATTCCAGAGAGCAAAGCTCTATTTCAAGAGCGCGTAGCGCAAGTGGTTCTGTAGCTGACACGTGACGTTCTCTTAAGAGCGCAACAGCGCAGTTTGGAAGTGCAGAGCACTAAGAATCTTTTAGATTCAAGAACAGAAGTGCAAAGCACTATTTAATTTCTTGATCTAAATTAGATCAAAGAAAAATAAATTTTTCTTTTTTGTTTCAAGAACCAGAGGTTCATAAAAGTGCAAAGCACTATTTTTATTTCGTTGTTTTCTTATTTTTAAAGAACCAGTGGTTCATAAGAAGTGCAAAGCACTGTTTATTATGTGAAGATCATTGATCTTGTTTTTAGATCAATGATCTATTAGAAGAAATTTCTTCTCTCTTATGAAGGTTTTTACCTTTTTCTTGAAATTTTTCAGAGTTCTCTCTGTTTGAAGCTCTTGATTTTTCAAGAAATGTTGATGCCTTTGAATTGAGGTTTTAGGTCCTTTTTATAGTGCCCATAAATTAGTTAAATTTGTTAAAGAGGTCTTTCTCTGAGTTATTTGGGGAATTTTCCCCACCGTTGGATCTTTGATCCAAGGGCTTCTGCTTTGCAGAAGAAAATCTTCTTGTTTTAACAAGAACAGAAAAGATTTCTTAGAAATTTAATTCTGTTTGGCGCAGACGCCCCAGCGCATGACACGTGTCGCGCAGTGCACTGCGCAGCGCAACTGCGCTGACACGTGTCGCGCAGCGCAAAGAGAAGCGCAACTGCGCTAGCGCATCTGCGCTGACACGTGTCGCGCAGCGCGACTGCGCTAGCGCATCTGCGCTGACACGTGTCGCGCAGCGCAGTGCTTGCGCAGCTGAAGCATTGCTTCATTTAAATAGAGTTTTGCTCTGATTGGGCGCACTGCCTTGGACGCTGCGCTGATGCGTCTGCGCCTGACACGTGGCGCATTGCGTACAGCGCAAAGAATCTGAAGCGTTGCTTCATTTATTAAAGTTTAAATTTTCAAAGCAAAGCTTTGCTCTGATTGGGGGAAGATGAAGCGTTGCTTCATCTCCCGCCTTGGAATTTGAACAGAGCTTTGCTCTGATCGGGGTAAACAAATGCCTCCCCACCGTTGCGCTTACGTAGCCTCCAAACGCAAGCGCAACGGTGGCAGAATCCCAACCGCCGCGGCAGCTTTTGGAAGATGAAGAGGTACTTGATGCCTATAAATAGGACCTTTGGTCCCCCACAGATGCTTATCATCTTTAAGATTTTTATTTTCAACAGACTCCAGAGCTTTGCTTTTATTTAAGAACTTTTAGAGCCCTGCTCTTGTTTCTTTTTAAGAACTTTCAAAGTTCAGAACCCCGCACCCCTTTTAGGTAAAATTTTAAATTAAATCAAATTAAGTTTAATTAACAGAGCCTTGCTCTCATAAATCTTTTGATCTAAAGAAAATCCTTTTGGGGTTTCACCAAATAGAGCTTTGCTCTCCTGAATCTGTTTCAGGGTTTCTCAACCCATGAACCGAAACTTGCATTTTTTGGCAAAACATAGATCCCTTTGATCTAAAAGAACTCTTAAGAGTGTTTCATTGAACTTAGAGTTTGAAGATGACATTTTATTCCTCAGTGCATCATATCGTTTTGCTTAATTAGTCTTTCTGATAATTCTGTTGATCCTCTTTCACAGGAACAATGAACGCCCACATGTATGCTCTTAAGGAGATCATCTCTTATGGGGACATCCGCCGACTTGGCCGCTCTCAAAATCGGGAGTTCACAAACGAGGAGTGTGCTGAAATAATGAGTCGCTTCGATGAGTACAATGGTTCACTGCTTCCCCGGCGTTCCTCCCTCCTTAAGCTTATCGTGGGAGCCATCTGGGAAGCGCTTCCCCTGTTCTGTTCCAGTGTGCCGCTTAGGGCACTGGATGCCGCTGAGGATAAGGTGCACTCGGTGTACCTGTTGAACTTTATCTCAAAGAGACGGCGAGACGGCCTTATCGATCTCTTGCACGAGGTCTTTCAACAGTCTGCCATACTTGCTGCTTATCGGAGGGTGGAAGACATCAGGGGAGACCCTGATGCTTGTGCTCGTGAAAGAAAGCACACTAGGATGGTCCGCGAGGCTTGGAAAGTCATAGATAGGGTCGCTTTCGAGTTCCTCAATCCATGCCCTGGATCTGAGGTTATTCCATTGTAACTTTCGTTTATTGCTTTTATGATTGTAAGAACTTCGGGCAATATTTAATGAAAATTTTTGTTTTTCCTAACCTGTCTTATCTTTTGTTCTAAATCTTTTGCATGAACGAATGTGTCTCGAACGCTTGATCAAATGTAGATTAGATGCTCTTTCCGTCGCTTTCTTCTTTCTTTTATTATTCACATACCATCTTAGCAAACATGGTTGACAGATGATTGGAACGAGTATTCCGACTTTCTTAAGAAATAGCGATGGCTTAGGCCACAGGTTCAGATCTGCTGCCTAAGACTTTTCAACTCTATAAGCCGTGAGGGTCTCATAGAGACTTTTCTCCCTACGGATCGAGAAGATCTCGTAGGTGGGTTTTTCTCCTTAGGAATCATGAGGATTCCTGAGTGTGGTTTTCTCTTATAAGTCGTAAGGATCCTATAAGAGAATTTTTCCCTCTTACGAGTCGAGAGGACTTGTAAGCGGTTGTTTCCCTCCTTATCGATGTTCGATGTTGGAGAGTGAGACCCATGGATGGTATGCAAGAGACCATTTTGGGCCAACTTGCGGGGTCCCAGTGCTTAGGAAACAGGCTTCTTTTATGCCCACTGCCTAAGGCTTTATCTCACGAGTCGAGCCGCCTCGACAATTTTTTCACAATTCGAGACGAATCGAGCGTTTCTCGCAAGAATATCTTAACGTCGCATTTAACCTCTGCTCTTTACGACAGAAGCCCGTTAAGGTTGGTGGTACTTAGGGTTTTGGCCATCGTACCATCGCATAAGCTGATATAGTCCTCGATAGGCAATCGTGCTGTTCGAGTAGCCCTGCGACTGCCGTGTCTCTGATCCCTTCGGGGGCTGGACAAGACGTCTTCAAGCAATCTTCCTAGGCAGTTTGACCGTCGGAAGAGCAAGTGTTAGGAATTTGCCATGCCGCTTTTTACTTGAGGTTAGGCTCATTTTGGCAAGCCCCGATGAGTCATAACCACTCCGCGCTGGTGTGGGGATGATCTCCGATAGTCTTTCGGGCTTTATGTGAGTTGCCGTCAAGACCCTGAAGCTAGGAATTTGGCCTTTGCTTCGTTTGCTGGCATTGCGTCTGCTGTATCGAGACGAATGTTGCGGTGGGAACTAGGGATTTTGCCGTGGCTCCATTTGTTTGATGATGTTGCGTCTGCTGTGTCGAGACGAACGTTGGGGTGACATCTCGTCTGCTGTATCAAGACGGACGTCGAGGTTGTCTCTAGGTTGCTGGTGAACCGTCGAGGTTTGGAACTAGGGATTTTGCCGTGGCTCCATTCGTTTGATGACGTTGCGTCTGAAATGTCGAGAAGAACGTTGAGGTGACATCTCGTCTACTGTATCGAAACGGACGTCGAGGTTGTCTCTAGGTTGCTGGTGAACCGTCGAGGTTTGGAACTAGGGATTTTGCCGTGGCTCCATTCGTTTAATAATGTTGCGTCTGCTGTGTCGAGACGAACATTGGGGTGACATCTCGTCTGCTGTATCGAGACGAACGTCAAGGTGGTGACCACTCTGTGCTGGTGCGAGATGATCTCCGATTGTCTTCCGGTTTTATATGAGTTACCGTCAAGACGTTGAAGCTATGAATGTGGCCTTCGCTTCGTTTGCTTTGGTGTGTCCAAATCCTGTTGGAGGAAGAACGCTGGGGTTGACATTTCGTCTGCTGTATCGAAACGAACGTCAAGGTGGAGCTGGAATTTTACCGTAGCTCTGTTTGTTTGATGATGTTGCGTCTGTTGTGTCGAGACGAACGTCGAAGTGGTGACCATTCCACACTGGTGTGAGATGATCTCCAGTTGTCTTTCTGGCTTTATATGGGTTGCCGTAAGACCTTGAAGTTAGGAATTTAGCCTTTGCTTCATTTGCTTTGTCATGTTCGAAGCTTGTTGGAGGAAGAACGCTATAGTTGATATTGCGTCTACTGTATCGAGGCGAATGTCACGGTTGTCTCTAGGTTGTTGTTGAACCGTCGAGATTTGGCTTCGCTTTTTGGCGGAGCCTGTCGGGAAGGTATGGTTCCCTCTTTGTTTGTGCCCCTGGATTGTATACAGGGATTACTGTGCTATCGTCTGTAGGGCGAAAGTTTCATTCATTTTTTTTATTATTATCATTTTATTTCCGCGATGCTCTATCATTTTAGCTTTTATATCGCGAAGGTCGCGATTGCCCAATCATTTCGGCTATTTTTCGCAGTGCCCAATCATTTCGGCTATTCATTTTATTTTTACTCGCTGTTTTTTTATTGCGAGTTGCCCAATCATTTCGGCTATTTATTTTATTTTTACTCGCTGCTTTTTATTGCGAGTTGCCCAATCATTTCGGCTATTTATTTTTATTTTTACTCGCTGCTTTTTATTGCGAGTTGCCCCATCATTTCGGCTATTTCGTATGCATGTGCGGCCTACCGGCTTTTCGCTGTAAACCTGAAATTAGACACCGATTTCGGCATCAGCACCGCTACAACTGGGATATTGCCAGGAGCGAATCATCATTTGCCTCTGTCGATGTCGAACAAAGGTGACTTAGCGAACGGGGTTAAGGTCCTGTCGGCTAAGGCTTTTGGCTTCATGAGCCGTAAGGGTCTCACAAAGTTATTTCTCCCTACAAGTCGTGAGGATCTTGTAGGTGTATTTTCTCCTTAGGAATCGTGAGGATTCCTAAGTGTATGTTCCTCTGTAAGTCGTAAGGATCCTACAGGAGGGTTTTCTCCTTGTAAATTGAAAGGATTTACAAGGGTCGTTCACTATGTGAACATATCCCCAGTCTCGGATGGGACTTGGTTAGGGAAATGTTTATTCGCGCCCGTGGATTGTATACAAGGGTCAGTATTGAGCCACTTGTAGGGCAGTATCGGAAATTGTGGGGATTGCTTAAGCACAGGTTCAGGTCTCTGTAACTTAAGACTTTCAAATCCTATGAGCCGTGAGGGTCCCATAAGAGAGTTCTCCTTACGAGTCGTGAGGATCTCACAAGTGTATTTTCTCCTTAGGAATCGTGGGGATCCCTAAGTGTGTTGCTCCTTTGTGAGTCGTAAGGATCTCACGCGAGTGGTTTCACCTTACAAGGTCGAGAGGACCCTATAAGTGTCCTTTTAACGAGGTTGCGCCCTTTCGAGTTTTCACAAACACTCGCCGGTAGTCGTGCTATTTTTACTCACGGAGCCCTTTCGGGTTTTCATCCGTGCCCATTTTGCTTATGGACATACCGTTTTTATTTTATTTTTTATTTTCTTTTTCTCTTTTTTTTTACGAGGTCCCGCCCTTTCGGGTTTTCACGAACACTCGCCGGTAGTCCTGCTGTTTTTACTCACGGAGCCCTTTCGGGTTTTCATCCGTGCCCGTTTTGCTTATGGACATACCATTTTTTACTTTTTTTTTATTTCTTTTTTTTTATTCTTTATATATATATATATTTTTATATATTTTTTTTATCTCGTCAGCCTAAGGATGTTGCGGTAGTAGTTTAAAGACATTTCGGTCATTTGCAAGTTTTATGACATTGCGGTCCATCATTAGTTTAAGGACATCTCGGTCCGTTGTTAGTTTAAGGACGTTTCGGTCCGCCGTCGCCGTATTTGAGGCGAATATCTAGTTTATTGACTTTTCGGTCTATGAGTCCTTCTCCATGAATGAACATGATGCCCCTGGCGTATCCATCTTCTTCGGAGCGTGCGGTTGTGGCGGACTCACCTTCCAGTTCTCAGACAGCGCAAACTTGCCCTGTTGGTATTGGTCTTCAACCCAGTTTTTGAAGACGTAGCAGTCCTCGATCAGGTGACCTACTGTTTGGTGGTAAGGGCAATAATTAAGATTATTAACATCGCCTGGCCGCAACGGACGTTTTGGACCCGGCAGATTGATGAGTCTGTCGCACACTGCCAGCTCGAACAATCCCCTTGTTTTATCTTGCGGAAACGAGTAAGGACGTTTCAACTTTTCCTAGAGGGGTTGCCGCTTGTTGCTTTGGAAAGCAACTGGTCTAAAGCCACTTGATTGTTGTTGAGCATTGGCGACGAAAGCCGTTTTTCCTTTTCCTTTATCCTTTTTGTTCGCTCCGTTATTTGCGGGGCCGGGATTTTTTTTGAGTAGCATGCGATTGCATGGCTGAACATTCTCGCAGTTTTTCAGTTCCTTTGTTTTTGAAATAGATTCTCCGAGGGAAGAGTTGGGGGTAGCTTCTTCGTCAGAGTCGCTTCCAAAGGTGATAATTTGCGATCCCTTGAAGTCGGCTATATGACAGTCGGCGGCGGCTCCTTTGCGCTCACATATCGCATTTTTCCGATGTCCACAAGCTTCACACTTTGTCCTGTCGAAGTGTTGCTTTTGAGCGACATACCCTTGCCACCAACAGTTAAAGGATTCGCAGTCTTCGGTAGGATGTATGATCTTCTGATGATATAAACAGAAGTTAGGGTGCATCTCTACCTCAGCGAGAGTATTTTCTTTAGAGGGCGGTAGCTTCATTCCTACTGATAAAGCTTTGGCGAACCTTTTCCTCGTCTTGAATTTGTTTTTATCCGCAGTGGATGGCTTTTGATTTGACGGGAATGCCTTGGCTTTTTCCAGTATGGCCATTTCACGCTCTTGATTGGCTTTTGCTTTCAAACGAATTTCATTTAGGAAGATATCGATCAACTCGTCTGATGGCTGTAGAATCTCTGGCTCAGGGTTCGTCATTGATTTCTCAGCGCAAGGAGCCTCCTCATCATCCGTCAGTGAATGAGAAATCACATGACAAGTCGCTACGTAGTCTTCGGATTCATCCGATAAGTTTTCTCCATCGTTTTCATCCTCGACGAAAGAAAAAGTTGCCCGCGGCGTGTCCGTTTTCTTTGGAGAGTGTGGCTGTGGTGGGTTTACCTTCCAGTTTTCCGACAGCGCGAACTTGCCTTGTAGGTACTGATCTTCGATCCATCCCTTAAAGACGAAACAATCCTCAATCGGGTGACTTACCGTTTGGTGGTAAGGGCAATAATTGGGATTATTAAGATCGCCTGGCTGCGACAGACGCTTTGGACTCGGCAGATTAATGAGTCTGTTGCGCACGGCCAGCTCGAACAGTCTTCTCGTTTTATTCTGAGGAAACGAGTAAGGACGTCCTAGCCTCTCTTCAAGGGATGGGCGTGGATGCACGTTGTTTTGGCGAACGACCGGCTTTGAGTTGCTCGACTGTTGTTGAGCATTGGCGACGACGATCGCTTTCCCTTTTCCTTTCTCATCTCGGGAATCTGATTTTGGAGGAGACGGTCTATGGCCTATCTGGTCCATTTGGGCTAATTTGTCAATCAAAGCCTGTAAGGTGGTCGGCCTGAAGAACATCATGAATTGTGAGATGGTCGCCTGCGGATCGAGAGTACCCACAAACATGCCTACTGCAGGAGCGTCTTCTATGCGTTGTTCGCATTTCGACCATAGGTTCCGCCATCGTGTTGCGTATTGGACCCATGTTTCTCCTGACCTTATCCTGGCATTAATCAGTGCTGTTATCGGGGTGCGTCCACTAGCACTCGCGAATCTCTGTGTAAACAGCAGCTCCATCTCCGTAAATGTCTTGATAGAGTCATTAGGGAGTTCAGAGTACCACTCAAATGTCGTTTCCGACAGGCTGCCAACAAACTGGCGGAGCAGCAATTTATCATCACCTCCAGTGTTGCCGCACATGGCTCTAAATTGAGCGACGTGCTGATGCGGATTTCCCGTTCCCTTATATACGTGGAACTTAGGGATCGTATATCCCGGCGGGAAACTAATTTGGTCATACCATCCCGGGTAGGGTCGTCCGGTTCTAGCAATTTGCCCAGCCGCTTCATTTTCCTGGTGAGCTCGTATTTGCTGAGCTATATGGTCATCCAGTGCGGCCTTGGAAATGGTTTCTTCCTTGGCTGCTGAAAGAGCCGGAGGAGGATTTGATGTCTCTCCTTTGTCATCTTCAAGGACAATCGGAGGATCTTCAGCAGGAGGATCTTGTTGGATCATCATCCCTACCATATCTTAGAAGAGAAGCGCCATTTGTTTTATGTTAGCCACTTGCTCTGCGGCTTCTTTGTCTTTCTTTTCGAGGACTCTGCGTAAGAAGTCACCATCAGTTTCTTGTTCGTGACGCTGCTCTGATGATGCCTCTGGGCTTTCTTTTGGCTCGGTAAGTGCGGCCATTGTAGTCAGCATCTCTTGAAGCTTCTGTTGTTGCTGTTCTTGAGCTTTTGTCACGGATCGGGTGAGCGGTCGGTGACCCGTCGAAGCACGGCTTTCCTTCTTTCCGGAAGCCATATAAACGGTGTGCAGCACCATGCCCCCAGACTTGGGGCATTTGCGCTCTGCGCTTTTACGGTTCGCCATGTTCACAGGGGCCTTTTGCGGCCTCCTTTTCTTCTGAGTGATTGGAGTTAAGGGAGCCATCGCAGTGGGTACCTGAGTAGCTGTTGCTTTTTCTGGTCTGACAGAGTAGTCTTTCTCCTGCCGAACTTTCATCTTTTTCTGTCGGCGGAGATAGTCTTGATCCATCGCGGAGTCTTGGACTTGACGCCAGATCTTGTAAATTTCAGAGGATAGCCGTTGAGAGGACTGTTCTAGCTTGGCTTCTGCAACATTTCCCACCGGGGGAGGGGATCTTTTTAGTACGGCGGTAGGAGAGTTTCTGCGCACCGTGTTCAGCAATTCAAAGCTGTTCCCGATTGGAACAGTAGCATCGGTCTCCACCGTTGGAGCGGGTGGAGTAAGTCCAGACGGAGAGATGCCCCCAGCCTTTCTTACTCGGTGCCAGTGACGACGTCGAGCATGTCGTGCGGATGAGATCACCTCCGTTGTTGGATAAGCTTCTTCATGCCCCCTCTGAGCAGGGGAAGCAGCTTTAAGGACCTCGCCTGGAGCAGCAACCGGAATGGCCAGCCTTGTAAAAACTGACTTCTTGGAGGAAGAGCATTTCCAATGATTTCGTCAACTTAAGCCGGGATAGCTATCCGCTTTAGGATGACAGCTTCGGGTATCACGGGTTTGCAGACGTTCTGGCCCAGTCTGTTGAAAACTGAGGTATTGAAGCTGGGCGACCCGTTGAGAGGGGTCGGCAGTGGTAAGCCGATCAAAGACCGACTTCTTTGGGGCTTCTTTCAACGTCATTGTGGCATTGAAGCTCAACGGTGGGAGCAGGCCCAAGAATAATCCAGTGGTGTCCTGAGTTACCTGCTCCACTGGCATCTTGAAAAGGGAGGCCGCTTGGGGCCCATAAGTCACTCCTTCGGCAAGGACCGAGCGAGAGTTGCAGTTGCAGGCAGTACAGTTCGAAGCCATTGATCTTCTATTTTCTGCGCGGAGCAAGACACCAAATCTTAGTACCTCGAATCCACAGGCAACCACAGTAAACCGCGATTCATTCGCGAACACGACACACGAAGTGTGGAGTGGAAAGTGGAAAAGGTCCCACCGGGCGTGCCAGAATCTGTTCCCCTCCGAATGGCGGCGCACAAGACTGCGATGTCCTGACGCTGAGATTCGGGGCAGATGCTATTTGGTTTTATCTGTCCACCTCTCCAAAGATGCCAAGTTGATTTATGGCACCGTGTATCGGAGGTTTAGAAGGATGCGGCCGATGTAGCAGACTTCGTCAGATTCCCCCTCGCTTGAGGGGTTTTTGATTGTGGGGACGCTCTTCCCTGCAGGCGCAAGCCCCTGCAATTAATTATGCTACCGCATCACGGTAACAACTTTCTCCTTCTCCAGAATTTCACTTCGTGTCGTGTGTGTTTATTTTGTTTGTGGTTGCCCATGGATTGTATACGGAGACTGAGTAATGCCGTCGCCCGTAGGACGTGGATTAGTCCAAATCCGTATTTACTTAAATTTGGGTTTGGTGTTTTAGTTTAAGGATACGTTAGCCATATTGAGGCTAAGATCAACTTAAACATTCGTTAAGGATACGTTAGTCTGATTTGAGACTAAGATCAACTTAACGGGATCGTTTGGATCCGACAAAAGAGCATTTGGGGGCTCTATTGTTCCAGTTTAGGGACATAGTGGTCCATTAATATATGGCCGTCGGGACCCGTCACCTCTCTGACGACGTTGAAGGATTACAACGACATGTGTCAGAGGAGTTCGGAAAAGTACCCTTGAACCAAAGTTGATTGGGGGTCTTATAGTCCAATTTGGGACTAAAGTCTGTTTGAATGTTTAAGGATACGTTAGCCATATTTGAGGCTAAGATCAACTTAAACGGGATCGTTTAGATCCAACAAAAGAGCGTTTGGGGGGCTCTATTGTTCCAGTTTAGGGACGTAGTGGTCCATAGGTAGTTTAAGGACATTGCGGTCCATAGGTAGTTTAAGGACGCTTAAGTCCGTGGGTTTAAGGACCCCACAGTCCGTGTTTTAGTTTAAGGACGCATAAGTCCGCGGGTTTAAGGACCCCACAGTCCGTGTTTTAGTTTAAGGACGCATGAGTCCATGAGTTTAAGGACCCCACAGTCCGTGTTTTAGTTTAAGGACGCATGAGTCCATGAGTTTAAGGACCCCACAGTCCGTGTTGATGTATGGTTGTTGGAACCCATCACCTCTCTGACGTCGTTGAAGGATTACAACGATAGGTGTCAGAGGAGTTCAGAGATGTACCCTTGAACCGGATGTAGATTAATTTAAGAGAGCCGACGTGCTCAATCAATTTAATTTGAGGACTTATGGCCATGATTGGGCTAAGTCCAGTTAAAAAAATATTCAACACTTTTATTTGTTGTTGGTCTGTTAGACCTGTGCTAGGGCTTGGCCCATTTTTAAAATAATGCATTGCATTATTTTCTATTTTTGTTTGGACTGGGCTCTGCCCTTTTATAAATGATGCAGAGCATCCATTTTAGTTTGGGCTCTGCCCCTTTTTTAAAATAATGCATTGCATTTTATTAGACTTGTTAGGCCTTCTTTAATTGGGCTTGGCCCCTTTTGTAAGCAATGCAGTGCATTTGTCTGGCGCTTTGCGCCGAGTAATGAGCGCAAGCTCGTATGGTGATGACACGTGTCATGCTCTGGTGAGCGCAAGCGCAACAGCACAGTGCGCTGCGCTAGTGCGCTGCGCTGTTGCGCTGCTGACACGTGGCGCGCTCTGGTGAGTTGCGCCAATTCCAGAGAGCAAAGCTCTATTTCAAGAGCGCGTAGCGCAAGTGGTTCTGTAGCTGACACGTGGCGTTCTCTTAAGGGCGCAACAGCGCAGTTTGGAAGTGCAGAGCACTAAGAATCTTTTAGATTCAAGAACAGAAGTGCAAAGCACTATTTAATTTCTTGATCTAAATTAGATCAAAGAAAAATAAATTTTTCTTTTTTGTTTCAAGAACCAGAGGTTCATAAAAGTGCAAAGCACTATTTTTATTTCGTTGTTTTCTTGTTTTTAAAGAACCAGTGGTTCATAAGAAGTGCAAAGCACTGTTTATTATGTGAAGATCATTGATCTTGTTTTTAGATCAATGATCTATTAGAAGAAATTTCTTCTCTCTTATGAAGGTTTTTACCTTTTTCTTGAAATTTTTCAGAGTTCTCTCTGTTTGAAGCTCTTGATTTTTCAAGAAATGTTGATGCCTTTGAATTGAGGCTTAGGGTCCTTTTTATAGTGCCCATAAATTAGTTAAATTTGTTAAAGAGATCTTTCTCTGAGTTATTTAGGGAATTTTCCACACCGTTGGATCTTTGATCCAAGGGCTTCTGCTTTGCAGAAGAAAATCTTCTTGTTTTAACAAGAACAGAAAAGATTTCTTAGAAATTTAATTATGTTTGGCGCAGACGCCCCAGCGCGTGACACGTGTCGCGCAGCGCAAAGAGAAGCGCAAATGCGCTGACACGTGTCGCGCAACGCAAAGAGAAGCGCAATTGCGCTAGCGCATCTGTGCTGACACGTGTCGCGCAGCGCAAAGCGCAGACACGTGTCGCGCAGCGCGCAGCGCAGCGCAACTGCGCTAGCGCATCTGCGCTGACACGTGTCGCGCAGCGCAGTGCTTGCGCAGCTGAAGCGTTTCTTAATTTAAATAGAGCTTTGCTCTGATTGGGCGCACTGCCTTGGGCGCTGCGCTGATGCGTCTGCGCCTGACACGTGGCGCAATGCGCACAGCGCAAAGAATCTGAAGCGTTGCTTCATATATTAAAGTTTAAATTTTCAAAGCAAAGCTTTGCTCTGATTGGGGGAAGATGAAGCGTTGCTTCATCTCCCGCCTTGGAATTTGAACAGAGCTTTGCTCTGATCGGGGTAAACAAATATATTTTAAAAATTTTTTAACAGAATTACATCTCTCTCTCTCTCTTCCTATCTCTCTATCTCTCTCTTCCTCTCTCTCCTCTCGCGAATTTCTTCTCTCAGGATTCTCTCTCTCTCTTCTCACAAATCTTTTCTCTACCCCTCTTAATATATTATTCATCATCTTCCTCCCCATATCTTTTTCAACAGAGAAACCCCACACCTCCGACCCTGACTCCATTGCTGGCGCCCCTAACACCATCATGTCGCCACTTCCTCATCTCGCCTGAAAACCCAACCCCGATTGACACTTCACCCTTGTATTCATTTTCTCCTTTCAACAACCGACACCACCATCCCGCAGCACCTTCGGCCCGAGTTTCAACCCACCACCTCACTGTCGACTTAGATCTATCACCGGAGCTTAAACCGAGAACCCTTCTCGATCATCGCCACACTCAACTGGCCATCGCAGCAACCAAGCACTCACCGGGCCGAAACCAACATCCCATCGTCGACAGCAGCCATCCCATCTCGCCTCCACCGACAGCATCGCCAACACTTCTTCTTACTGCAGCAATACCTTGGCTACAGTCCAGGCAGTGCTGCTCCAACCCATCGATCACCGCAGCCTCCTTTCTCTCCTAGCATCGCCGGCTTCATCGCCGAGATCAACCCTTGCTGCCGCCACCATGGTCGTCATCGCCATTGTCCTCTTCTCTTGAATCGTGATCCAACTCCTTCAGCAACATCCTATCACTTGATCCTCGTCGGGGACTACTAACCCATCTCCTTCATTCTCTGAGCACAACTCCAAGCCGAGTACAACCTGAGATCCCTAGCTACCGAGCCTGGTTCAAGCCGAACACCAAACCGAGATCTTGCTTGTGTCGTGCTCACATCTGTCTTGTCGTTTTCTGTGAGCACACTGTGCGTGGTTTTGATTCGTTCCGTGTACCGCGCGTCGCGACGTTTTCCTCCGACGTGAGACGTTCCGTATTCCCGTTCTTGATCCGTCCAGGCAAGTTAATCTTGCTACATGCTATAATACTACCTTCTTATATATTTAAATTATAACACCGCATGATGATTATTTTATGCAACCTGTATTAGCATTTTTTTCATGTTTATCAGTCTTCGGATGTCAGATCACATCCGTATCATGTATTTCACATCTAGTGCATGCAAGTAAAACTTGCTACATGCTACTTAATTTATTATATATACACTTGATGGCACATTAAACCCGTAGTTTAACTTTAATACCATGATTTCCCTTTTACATGTTCGATGTCACGTTATATCATTTTATTTTCAAAACTTGAAACCTACCCGTTGCATTTACTTTGTTAAACCTATTAACCACGTTTATATTTTAATCACATAATAAATAATTACCTAGTTTATGGTACCCTTTCTATAGTTTACTCTATTGGACACCGTGTGCATCCTTGGCTTGTTTTAGTTATAATGGTATCTATTGAGCCTATTATACATATCATTGCATCTCTAGATTACGTAATACATGTTAACATGATTCTAACATCCATATTTGTATACTGTAGTTAAGTAATGATAACCGTACCTCGATATAAATTAATCGGTACCTATTTGCATATCATGTTCCAGTTTATTGTTCTGACAGTACCCGTGCATGTTTATTTATAACTATGTTTATATTAGTTTGCTTTATAAGCACCCACATAACATTTTGTACTTCCTGACATGACCTGCTGCACTTCCTACTTGATATGACATGGTACCGTACACTCTTGACATGACATGACACCTAATACACTACTTGACCTGACCTGATGTACCATGGCTTGACCTGTTACCTGATCTTGTGTCTAATGCCAACAAACCTGACATGTAATCCTTACGGACCGTTCCTGTTGTCTATCCAGACAAACCTGCACCTACCTGATCCTGAGTTGGCATTAGTTCTTGATTACTTAATACCTGACTTGAACACATATAACTTGGGGGTATGGGGAAATCAATGATGAAATCCTGACTTGTAACTCGACAGTTTCTTGCTTATACTGATCAGTTTTAGAGGCCAGGCCCGCCTCGGGATGATGCTGCTGACATCGTTCGTCTTTACCCTTTTCCTTTTAGTGCCTAGCGGCACGTCTCAGTTTCAGCCCGAGAGTCTTAGACCGTGGTCCCAGGCATGCACGGGATACTATTGAGTTACATCGACGATTCATCAAATTGATTTCAAAGACTTGAGAGTAGTTAACCCAATAAACCAGTTTAGATTACTCACTACACATTACTCCATTGTCTTTACTTATATCATTGTTATGCTTATTTTATCATTTATACTCATACTTGCATGCATTGCTACCCCTGTTTATATTTTTGCTTGATGTTATGACGCGCTGACGTCTGGATTTTGCAAGGCCCAGATCCTGTACCTTTGTTGCAGACTGATCAGGAGTATTGCCGCTGTTAGACCGAGCGGCGAAGATCCTGTTGGTATGCAGTCTTACTTTCTAGGTGTTTCATTTATTGTATTTTCGCTTCCGCATATCATTATTTCTTGACTCATTCATTCTGGCTCATGGACATGTACTAGATAGTTTAGTTTACTTTACTGTTCTTGATATCTCTACAGCCGTAATGTGACTGTGGAGGGATTTTTCCTATCCACAGGTAGCATGGTTGGCTATGCCACGCGCCTATTCGAGCATACTCTGGGAAGCGGGGCGTGACATGGTTCTTTTGGTATCAGAGCCATAGGATATAGGTTAATCGAGTTTGATTCTTTTGTAGTTGGGTATTGGACCCAATACACGAATCAGAATACTCATGATTAGGTACATGTCCTGCCACCTTGTTATCGTGATTCTTGAATCATATCTTTCTCTTATCCTTTGCCTTGACGATATGCAAACCACTTTGCATCTCGATTTGAAACCTTTTTGGTTCTCTATTTTTCTCCCTGTTTCTTGATTCTGATACTTGGATTTGGGCGACTTGAGTGGAGTTATGTGATTGTAACTATGAACTGCAGCATGGTTACAATGCGGTACTCTATTTAAGTAACTTGAAATTCTAGTTTTGATTCATTTCCTTGTTTTATGATCGTTATATTACCTTACTTCTCTCGGTTTCATTGCTTACCAGTTATTGTTTTATCGCCAGCTTGAATCGTGTTTACCGTGCTTAATCCTCTTCAGTATCTTGACTTCGGATGAAGTCATCTCGGTATCTTACTTGTTCATGTTTTCCCCGCATTAGAATTATTCAATCTTGGTACATCCCTTGGTTGTTGTTGTTTTGAGAATGGATTTTCGCGGCACTTTCCACGCTTATATGGATGGTAAGGAAAGGAAAGTGATTTTCCAGATTCCCGGACATCCGGAGTTTGTTTTGCTGGAGGAAGCAGTTCTGTCGAGCTAGTCGAGTTTGGGGCGAGGCCGACAAGCAATGTTCTTTCGTCAATGGAAGATGATGAGAAGGAAGCGCCAACTGTAGTTTGAGAGTTCATGGACGTGTTCGAGGACATATCGGTTTACCGCCAAAATGAGATGTGGAGTTCGCGATCGATCTTGTTCCTGGTGCAGCGCCAATCTCAAAGGTGTACTATCTGATGGCACCAGTGGAGTTGGAAGAAGTCAAGAAGTGGGTTGCCGAATTGCTAGAGAAGGAGTGGATTCGCAGCAGCAACTCACTTTAGAGAGCTCCAGTTCTTCTAGTCAAGAAGAAAGATGTTACAAGGAGGATGTGCATCGGTTATCGAGAATTAAACCGGGTGACTATTAAGAACAAGTATCTGATCCCTCACATTGGCGAATTATTTGAGCAGCTTAGTGGCGCGAGGGTATTCTCAAAACTGGAATTGCGATCCGGATATCATCAGGTTCGAGTTAAAAGAGAAGATATTCGTAAGACTGCGTTCAGAACTCGGTATGGACATTACGAGTATTTGGTGATGCCCTTCGGAGTAACGAATGCGCCGGCAATATTTATGAACTTGATGAACCGAATCTCTCACCGTTCTTGGACCAGTTTTTAGCGGTGTTCATCGACGATATTCTGGTCTATTCAGGGAGCAAGGAAGAGCATGCAGAACGCTTGAAGATCGCACTGCAGACATAGAGGCAAGAAAGATTGTATGCAAAGATGGGCAAGTGCGAGTTTTGGCTTGATGAAGTGAAGTTTTTGGGGCATATCGTAGCTGGAGATGGAATCGCCGTTTATCCAGGGAAGATTGCAGCAGTTCAAGACTGGTCGATTCCGAAGAACGTTGTAGAGATCAGAAACTTCTTAGACTTGCCGGGGATTATGGAAGGTTCGTGGAGAATTTTGCTCGTTTGGCTGAGCCTTGACCAAGCTTACGCGCAAGGAAGTACCGTTTGTATGGACGGATAGGTGTGCGTTAGCTTTTGAGGCGTTGAAGTAGAGGTTGTTAACCGCACCTGTTTTGACCATACCAGACGGTTCCGGAGAATTGGTGATTCACAGCGACGCATCTGGGAAAGGTTTGGGATGTGTTTGATGCAGCAGGGGAAGGTCATAGCTTACACATCGAGACGGTTGAAGACCCGTGAGAAGAATTACCCAACTTATGACTAGGAATTAGCAGCTGTGATTTTCGCTTTGAAGATTTGGAGACACTACTTATTGGGCGAAAAGGGTTGAAGTATTCAACGATCGCAAAAGCCTAAAGTACGTGTTCGCTCAGAAGGAGCTAATTGTGAGGCAGCGTAGATGGTTAGAGCTGATGGCTGACTATGATCTTGATCTTGTATACCATCCGGGGAAAGTAATGTGGTACCGGATGCGCTTAGTCGGTTGCCAGCAATTCAGACGTTGACTACGCAGAAGGAACTTATTGAAGACTTTCGGAGATTCGATTTGGAAGTTGTGCTACCGCATTCTTCAGGACTGTTGATGCAGCTGCAAGTACAGTCGTCGTTGATCGAGAATACTAAAGCAGTACAATTGAAGGACTCAAGATTGTAAAAGTTTCGAGAACAGGTTGAAGCTGGACTTCGGACAGACTTATTGATCCACGAAGATGGTTCGTTGAGATATGGTAGCCGTTTGTGTGTGCCAAAGGGAGATATTCGCGAAGAACTTATGAAGGAGGCGCACAGTTCAGGTTATTCCGTACATCCAGGAGGCACAAAGATGTACCGAGATATACGACGGCATTTCTGGTGGGAAGGCATGAAACGGGAGATTGCCGTTTTGTGGCAAAGTGTTTGGTGTGTCAGCAAGTTAAGGTTGAACATCAACGGGTTGCTGGTTTATTGCAACCACTTTCGCTCCCTCAATGGAAGTGGGAACATATAACCATGGATTTCGTGACAACTCTACCGCGGAGTCCAAAGGGCAACAATGCAGTTTGGGTGATTGGATCGATTGACCAAGGCAGCCCATTTCATACCATTTCGAGTTGGTCGATCAAAAGAAGCTTTGGCAGAGCGGTACATGCAGGAGATGGTAAGATTGCATGGAGTACCGGTGAGCATCGTGTCCGACCATGACACTCGGTTCTTATCACACTTTTGGAGGAGCTTACAGGAAAGTTTGGGTACTCGTTTGAGGTTTTGCACAGCTTAACATCCTCAGATAGATGGCCAGTTAGAGAGAACGATCCAAATTCTTGAAGACATGTTGAGAGCTTGCATGTTAGACTTCAAGGGTTCATGGAAGGATCATTTACACTTGATGGAGTTCTCGTACAACAACAGCTTTCAGGAGACTTTTCAAATGGCTCCATTCGAGGCTTTTTATGGTCGTAAGTGTCGTTCACCATTGTTGGGACGATGTTGGTGAACGAAAATTCTTGGGACCGGATTTGGTTGTGCAGACAGTTGAGAAGGTTAGTAGATTTTGGAATCATATTAAAGCAGCACGAGACCGACAAAGAGTTGGGCAGATAAGTTGAGAAGACCTCTAGAGTTCGCCGTTGGTTATTTGGTATTCTTGAAAGTATCACCTACTAGAGGGGTGATTCGTTTCGGAAGTCGAGGAAAGTTTAGTTCTCGATTTGTTGGACCTTTCGAGATTTTGGAGCATGTTGGAGAAGTGGCGTATCGTTTGGCATCACTGCAATCGTTGGAGAATGTTCATGACGTGTCTCATGTATCTTAACTCCGTAAGTATGTTCGAGATGAAGCACACGTGCTGGATCCTTCAGAGCTGACTATACGAGAAGACCTGACTTTGAGGAGCGACCGATTGCGATTGTGGATCGAAGGGAAAAGGTTCTTAAGAACAAGATTATCCCTCTTGTACTTGTTTCTTGGGGTAATCGCTCACATGGGGAGTCAACTTGGGAACGAGAAGATGAAGTCCGACTGAAGATTTCCCATCTATCCTAGTAGTTTTTGTTTGTTTATCCTATCTTGTTCTTGGAATTTCAAGGACGAAATTCTTTTGTAGTTGGGTATAATGTAACACCCGAGTTCATTTATACCAATTCCAGTTTCCGTATTTACCTATCCATGGTCTTTTCTTGATTTAGCGTGTTTGGGTATGAATGGTATTTTACATACTACTTTGCATTCGACCCGACCCGCTTGCTTGAACCTGTTTGATTCTTATTTATAGATTACCTTGACTTGTTGCATGGACACGTGCATCTCATGTTTAGTACATACTGGCATTTTACCTGGCATTGCATCTTTTACATATAACATTTTTAGGTCACATAAAATATTTTTTAAATTGCATTTCATATCCTGCATGATACCCCTAACCCCGTGGTAGCATCCGCGCATCTTGTTCTCATCCCGTTCAGTGAAACGGACGTGTTTAGATAGCTACGCGCACGTACGTTCATCCGTTCTTGGGGGTATGCAGTTTCTTTAACTGGGTATTCATTTTGAAATTTGGAAGTCGCATATATTTTTAATATTTTAAATCTGAATTTTTGGACCCGACCCGGGCATGTTTTGGAGTAGGTTTGTATTTTCTAAAATCTCAAAACGGACTAATATTTTAATATTACCATATTTACTTAATTCTAAAGTTTTCTCTCAACTAAAAATATATTTTATAATTTTTTTAACAGAATTACATCTCTCTCTCTCTCTTCCTATCTCTCTATCTCTCTCTTCCTCTCTCTCCTCTCGCGAATTTCTTCTCTCAGGATTCTCTCTCTCTCTCTCTCCTCTCACAAATATTTTCTCTCCCCCTCTTAATATATTATTCATCATCTTCCTCCCACTATCTTTTTCAACAGAGAAACCCCACACCTCCGACCCTGACTCCATTGCTGGCGCCCTTAACACCATCATGTCGCCACTTCCTCATCTCGCCTGAAAACCCAACCCCGATTGACACTTCACCCTTGTATTCATTTTCTCCGTTCAACAACCGACACCACCATCCCGCAGCATCTTCGGCCCGAGTTTCAACCCACCTCCTCACTGTCGACTGAGATCTATCACCGGCGCTTAAATCGAGAACCCTTCTCCA
The DNA here is from genome assembly GCA_030015575.1 of Agapanthus africanus. Lineage (NCBI taxonomy): Eukaryota > Viridiplantae > Streptophyta > Magnoliopsida > Asparagales > Amaryllidaceae > Agapanthus > Agapanthus africanus. Next base: position 303,526,715 of record JASDDO010000031.1, on the reverse strand, counting down.
TCATCGCCACACTCAACTCGCCATCGCAGCAACCAAGCACTCACCGGGCCGAAACCAACATCCCATCGTCGACAGCAGCCATCCCATCTCGCCTCCACCGACGGCATCGCCAACACTTCTTCTTACTGCAGCAATACCTTGGCTACAGTCCAGGCCGTGCTGCTCCGACCCATCGATCGCCGCAGCCTCCTTTCTCTCCTAGCATCGCCGCCTTCATCGCCGAGATCAACCCTTGCCGCCGCCGCCATGGTCGTCATCGCCATCGTCCTCTTCTCTTGAATCGTGATCCAACTCCAACATCCTATCACTTGATCCTCGTCGGGGACTACTAACCCATCTCCTTCATTCTTCGAGCACAACTCCAAGCTGAGTACAACCTGAGATCCCTAGCTACCGAGCCTGGTTCAAGCCGAACACCAAATCAAGATCTTGCTTGTGTCGCGCTCACATCTGTCTTGTCGTTTTCTGTGATCACACTGTGCGTGGTTTTGATCCGTTCCGTGTACCGCGTGTCGCGACGTTTTCCGCCGATGTGAGACGTTCCGTATTCCCGTTCTTGATCCGTCCAGGCAAGTTAATCTTGCTACATGCTATAATACCACCTTCTTATATATTTAAATTATAACACCCCATGATGATTAGTTTATGCAACCTGTATTATCATTTTTTTCGTGTTTATCAGTCTTCGGATGTCAAATCACATCCGTATCATGTATTTCACATCTAGTGCATGCAAGTAAAACTTGCTACATGCTACATAATTTATTATATATACACTTGATGGCACATTAAACCCGTAGTTTAACTTTAATACCATGATTTCCCTTTTACATGTTCGATGTCACGTTATATCATTTTATTTTCAAAACTTGAAACCTACCCGTTGCATTTACTTTGTTAAACCTATTAACCACGTTTATATTTTAATCACATAATAAATAATTACCTAGTTTATGTACCCTTTCTATAATTTACTCTATTGGACACCGTGTGCATCCTTGGCTTGTTTTAGTTATAATGGCATCTATTGAACCTATTATACATATCATTGCAACTCTAGATTACGTAATACATGTTAAAAAGATTCTAACATCCATATTTGTATACTGTAGTTAAGTAATGATAACCGAACCTCGATATAAATTAATCGGTACCTATTTGCATATCATGTTCCAGTTTATTGTTCTGACAGTACCCGTGCTTGTTTATTTATAACCATGTTTATATTAGTTTGCTTTATGAGCACCTAACATTTTGTACTTCCTGACATGACCTGCTGCACTTCCTACTTGATATGACATGGTACCATACACTCTTGACATGACATGACACCTAAATACATGATTAGTCGAAAATACTGCATTTTTAACACGGCAATTTCCCTATCTTTTGCACTCATTCAGAAGTGTTCGGTATTCATATTGCACATATTACCAAAACAGTCCTGAAATACCGGATTGCATGTGTTAGACTTTAAAACCGGCATTTCTAGGGAAATTGACTGTATTTTATGGCATCGCATCATCCCTATATCGCGCAACACTTGTGTCGAGATTTGTGCAGGAAATTCCAGAAGAAAGGCCAAAATTGTCATTTTGCTGATCAAACATTACGCCAACTCAAAGACCTGAGAGCTGGTAGCAATACAGAAGGAATTACAATATTCAACATATCATAAAAAGCCCCAAACGTCAGCCCAAAGAAGCAGCTGAGAGCCCAAGCCCTAAGGCCCTTAAAGCGCCGCGGATCCGCGGCTATGTGACGTCATCAAGCTGCCATTTTCAGCGCAAAACTCTTCTCTCAGGGCCCACATTCCTTTAATATACTTCAAATTCCAGAATTCTCTCGAAGATTCTGCCAGATCAGCAAAGATGATTAATTAAGCTAATCTTGATTAAGCTCCTAACAAACTTCATCTAGAAGCTTCTCCTCAACAAACTTTTGGAGGGAAATTCAAATCTTCTCTAACTAACTTTTGGAGGGAAATTCAAAATTCAAATCCTAGATCTAGGGTTTGGTAAGCCTATAAATAGAAGCCTAGACCTAGGGTTAAACTTCTTCCTTAATCTCTAATCTTTACCTCTTACACCATCTTCTTCCACAAGTCTAGTGACAAGACTTGTGTGAAACCCTAACCCTAATTCCAATCCAAATTCAAGATCCCGAGTACCAATCAAGCGAGAAGCCCTTCAACCTTTTAGGAGCGGAGCCGATCTCCAATCGAGCAAGTGATCCAAGCCGATCCGCGACTCAAGGAACCGAGCGAAGCCAAATCGACGATCGAGTTCTTCCTCTTGTAGTTCTTGAGTGATTGTAACGGAATTGTTGATATAAATAAAAGGTGAAATTCGTTAAATCTCGCTTTCTTTAAATTCTTGCATCATGATTCGATCTCAATTTGTAATTGTAGTTCTTGTTGTGATGTTTGAGTAAAACTCCGCTCGTAAAGGAGTCGAGAAAATCAATAGAATGATGATGTAACAAATCTTAAAACTATTTTTAAGTCCTACGAGTTTTGTAAACCCTAGCAAGTTCAAGAATCGATGACCTAGTTTCGTTGCGATGCTTTCTTGATTGTTATCGCTCGAAATTAGGGATCTACGATCGTTTCTTGAATTTACTAGAGGCTAGAATGTGAATGATATCGACGAAGGAACAAGGGATAAATGATGAAACCCTAGTTTCACTAGAAATCCCTAATTCTCGTCGATCATCATCGATCTAGTATCAATTCATCGAAGGATAAGAATACGTCATCGTGAGATTGGATCACATCTATGGATCCGATCGATTCCTACGAGCCTCATTTAGATTCTTGATATTTGGTTGGAAAAATCATCACAAATTACCGCTTCTTGATTTTAATGCTTTCTTAGATCTAGATTTTTTCTCTTTCTTGAATTGCAATTACAAATCATGAATTGTTTTCTTTTCTTTTCTTTAAAGTTTCGACTCATCTAATTCAAAAGACGAACGATTACACTTTCCCTGTGGACGATCCGCACTTACTAACGCGCTACATCCGACACCGTTATTGATTGCGGTCAAAATATTTTTGGTTGTGATTTCTATATACAATTTTCTAAATACCGACACAACGGAAAATCATTCAATCAAATGGCGCCGTTGCCGGGGACCATTTGAGTTACTTACACAATCAGAAAATATCAATTCAATCAAATGGCGCCGTTGCCGGGGATCGCGCGCTAATTCGTTTTATATTGAAATTTGAATTGAAAGATTTATTCCATTGTAATTTTGAGATCAAAGTTCGCGCAAAATCTAAACAATTTGTTGTGGTTTGTTGCTGTCACGACCCGAAAGTACGGAACGTGACTGGCACTTAGATTACGAGACGTCTAAGGCGTACCGTAACCTAAGTCAGCCAAAGCCCAGAAAAATCTAAACCAAAATCAAAAGAGAGTGAAGGAAAACCTTTAATGAAAATGGTTTTTAAATTAATTAAGTTTCATAGAACCCCTTTTCTTAAAAACATCTAAAAAATTTCCGAAAATTTCGGCAGAGTCTCCCCTATATTTTCTATCCCCCAAAATGGGTACAACAAGATATATATATAACCTGTAATCATAAATGGCATCCCCAAGCGGGAGCTAGCTCTTCGCCCAAGGCGGATCACAGCCACACGCAATATATAAGTAATATCAAGAAAAAGAGCATAAAAGAAATGCAAAATACCAAAAAACACACGTCGGCTCAAGTGAGCTCGACCCAAAAGAAACCACAAATATACAAATCTCTCAGTCTCATCACTAGGTCGCATCTAAAAATAGAAAGTGGTAGATGGAGAATACTAGATACAATGATAGAGCAAAAAGAAACAAAGTGTGCTCGCAACCCACCTACGGGCGATGTCGCGAGTCTGAGCAAAAAGGAGCTGAAGATAAGATAGCTGCCGCTACAAGACTGATGAGTCCGACCTACAAGACACTGTGGCACAACGGGGGTGAGTTGCCAGCTCGTGAGTAGAATATAACATCTAGTAAGGCAATCGTAAGAACGCACGCAATGCGTCACAACATGTATGTCCATATGTGGTATAATATCTCTAGTATGCATTCACATGTATGCGATGTCATTACTAATTCTTTAAGTGTTTTAAATGCTAAGGGTACTGCATTCTTCACTTTAGAAAAAGGAATATCTGTATAATAACTAAATATCATCAAGAAATCACCTGAAAACTGTGTCAAGCACCGACACCAAATATGAAATCACCTCTGTCTCAATGTCTCAAAATATCGAGCTCCGTCAGTCCGGATCGGCCCATGTCATCAAATCTCACGACAACGGTCGGTATCCTCCGGATATCCGCCGCACCAGACATCACCGGTAGGTAGTCTTCCCCTGCCAGGCTCATCGTCTACAACTCGATCTTCTTGCCCCGGGATACCATACCGGGCCCACCATGTACCCGAGACGGTTCATCCACTCCTCGAATCGGGTCTCGAAATCCAACAGAAAACATGAAAACTCATGGTGGACGACACATACATCATGAGAAAACCGCAACTTTGTTTTAAAAATGATAAATATAAACTTTTGTTAAATTCTTGCGGTTTTCCCCAAAAATCCAGAAATCGCAGCAATACTAAAATCCTCAAGAAAATCATAATGTTCACATGTTATATATGATAAATGTCTATGATATCAATGTATATGATGTGAATTTTGGCTAGAAATCTATGTAAATATGATGATAATACGAGGTATATGCATGCTATGCAATTTCGTATATCATGTATGAATGCAAGTGGCGATATTAAGTTAAACAGGTTCTATAGTGCACGTGACATGGCAATTACCAAAGGCGTGTGTGTCACAAGAATAGTGCGCGTGCAATAGATGCCAATGGTAATGGTGTTCGTGTCCTACGAAGTGATATCGCATAAGTGTAGATGAATGTCCATGCAATCTAATATACGGTTAGCTATAAGGGTATGCAATGTACATAAAGGGATAAGTTAACTAACAATATAAATCTTGCAAGAAGTAGGGTAATCCTAACTAGGGGGCGCCTCACGCCATCCAGACGATTCCCCCATAGATGAATACATCTACTCACCTGAATGCCTCGCTAATCCGATCCGACCACCGCCTTGCCTTTACGCGCCGTGTCCGATGTTTCCCCGACCGATCCTATATTTGCACAACCCAAGCATAAGATTACATAACCTAAAACGATGCAAGTCACAATATACAAATATCGACTCTCTCGAATTAAACATAACGTGCACTCGGTGCGCGGGAAAACGCACGAAAATCGCTAATCTTTAACTAGAATCGTCATTTCGGGGAAATCGACAAAACTAAAACCCGACTAGACAAAACCCCATGTTCGCGCACTCTAATAGTCGTATACGAAGCTAATTATATCGCTAATATAATGCAATTAGATCGCATCCTAATTTTTATAAAAATCTAGTAAGTAAATTCATACCGATTCGATGCAAATATTGCAATTATATCGATTTAGCGAGCGTAGCATTACACAATTAACCACTCCAACCAATTAGATAACCAAACCCTAACTTAACTCCAACAACCATGCTTCAAACCCTAATTTGAAATCAAATCCCTCTCTTGATTTTCATGAACAAACAATTACTACAAAATTAACACTTCAAAATTCAATTTTAGCACATTTAAACTACAAGTTAACAAACTAGTTTAGAAATTTCACCTTACAAGTTGAACCCTAGTTTGCTCAAGCCACCAAAGAAGCCTCCTTTCTTCAAGTTTTGAATTAATTTGGCTTGAGGAGAGAGTGGATTAGGGTTTTGTTTGGAATTGGAGAAGAAAATGGCGAATTTTTATGGATTTTTCTTGATTTTTCATGATTTTTGAAGCAAGAATTGAGGTGAAAAGAGGGGGAGCTGCTGCTATTTTTCGGCCATAGGTGAAGGGGAGGAGGGTGTGGGGGTTGTGTAGAGGTTTCTAGGTCAAAAAACCCTTTATGCTTCCATTTAATGCCTTTCATATCAAGTTTTTACAAAAAAAAACCATTTTACATCATTTTTTTCATAAATTTCAAACCCTAAAACTAAAATCTTATAAACTTATGATACAATTTATTAACACTCTATTTTAGTTTATAAAGATTCCTAATTATGAAATTTACCTAATTAAATTTGTTTTTATCCCTAATTTAATGTATTTTTAAAAGCTTAAAATAATAAAAAAAATCATTAATTACGAATTTTTTTTTTAACTAGAAAATTATAAGTGACATTTTAGTGACAAAATTATAGTAATATCTTATCTAAATTTTGTATTATTAGGCCTACAATGAAAAAATACCTATTTTGACTTTTTACGGAAAAAGCCGAAAAATTAGCCGATTACCGAAAAACTGCCTAAACGATTTTTGAAGGGTTACAATCTTCCCCCCTTAAAGAAATTCGGTTTCCGAATTTAGAATTTAACTACGCGTACCTTCAAAAAGATGGGGATATCTCTTCCTCATCTCGACCTCGGTCTCCCAGGTGACCTCCTCGCTGTTCGGGCCACGCCAAAGGACCTTGATGGACGGTATAACCTTCGACATCAATTTCTTCACCTGCCGATCCAGAATGACCACCGGCTGCTCGGTGAAAGAAAGATCACGCTCTAGGTGGATCGTTTGGTGCTGAATCGCCTGGGAAGGATCATGAAGGTACTTGCGGAGCATCGAGACATGGAATACGGGGTGAACATCGGGGAAGCTGGGCGGAAGAGCTAACCGATAAGTGACTGGACCAACACGCTCTAGGATCTCGAAAGGACCAACATATCTAGGACTCAGTTTCCCTTTCCGCCCAAATCTCATCACACCCTTCATCGGAGAGACCTTCAGGAAAACATGATCGCCAACAGCGAACTCGAGTCGGCGACGGCGCCTGTCAGCATATGATTTCTGCCTGCTCTGTGCCGCTCTCATCCTGTCCCGAATCAGCTGTATCTTCTCGGTTGTCTCCTGTACAATCTGCGGTCCCAAAATACTGCTCTCCCTGAGCTCTGTCCAACATACAGGCGATCGATATCTCCTCCCATATAAAGCCTCAAAAGGTGCCATCTGAATCGTCTCCTGGAAGCTATTATTGTAAGAAAACTCGATCAAAGGCAAATGACGATCCCAGCTACCACCGAAATCTAAAACACAAGCTCTGAGCATGTCCTCAAGAGTCTGAATCGTACGCTCCGACTGACCGTCAGTCTAAGGATGAAAGGCTGTGCTAAAACTCAATTGGGTGCCCAATGCTTCCTGGAGTTTCTGCCACAATCGGCTGGTAAACTGGGTGCCCCGGTCGGACACGATGCAAGTCGGAACGCCATGCAGTCGCACTATCTCATCAATATAAACCTGGGCGTACTGAGAAAATCCAAAAGTGGTCTTCACTGGCAGAAAGTGAGCCGCTTTCGTCAGTCGATCCACAATCACCCAAATAGAGTCATACCCTCGACTGGTCCTGGGTAGACCCACAATGAAGTCCATGGATACCTGCTCCCACTTCCACTCAGGGATGGGCAAAGGCTGTAACTTGTCGGCTGGCCTCTAGTGCTCGGCCTTGACTTGCTGACAAGTCAGGCATCTCGATGCAAAGTCTGTAATATCCTTCTTCATCCCGTCCCACCAGTAAACCTCTCTCAAATCATGGTACATCTTGGTGGAACCTGGGTGAACACTGTATACCGATCTATGTGTCTCCTCAAGAATATCACGCCTCAGTCTCTCTGAATCTGGCACGCACAGTCGAATCCCAAATCGAAGTATCCCCTGATCATCAATCACGAACTCGGAAACTCTGCCCTGCCGAATCTGCTCAATAATCTCTAATATACGGGCATCGCCGGACTGTGCCTCGCGGATACGGTCAAGTAACTGTGGGCGTGCTCTGAAATGGGCCAGCTGTCCCCCTGTAGGAGTAAACTCGAACTGCACTCTGCTATCACATAACACCTGCCAATCCGCCATCGACTGCATCAGTACTGCGCTCAAGCAAGATAAGCTACCTCCGGGCCTCCTACTCAAAGCATCTGCCACCACATTCGCCTTGCCCGGATGGTATAGAATCTCGCAGTCATAATCCTTCACCAACTCCATCCAACGGCGATGTCTCAGGTTCAGATCTCGCTGCTGGAAGATATACTTCAAACTCTTGTGGTCAGTAAATATCTGGCACGACTCACCGTATAGGTAATGTCTCCAGATCTTAAGTGCAAATACCACTGCAGCCATCTCTAAATCATGGGTGGGGTAGTTCTGTTCGTGTTTCCTCAGCTGCCGAGAAGCATACGCGATAACTCTATCATGCTGCATCAATACACAGCCCAGCCCCACTCGAGAAGCATCACAATATACCACGAACCCGCCTGATCCTGAAAGCAATGCTAACACTGGTGCAGTAGTCAGACGAGTCTTCAACTGCTGGAAACTATCCTCACATGTCTGGGTCCAATCAAAAGGAACCCCCTTCCGGGTCAATCCGGTCAACGGTGCAGCAATGCGGGAGAAATCCTGGACAAAACGTCGATAATAGCCGGCCAGACCTAGAAAACTGCGAACCTCTGTAACTGATACTGGTCTAGGCCAACGCTGAACTGCCTCGATCTTCTTCGGGTCCACACAAATACCATCTCTCGTCACCACATGACCCAAGAAGTCGACACTGTCTAACCAGAATGCGCACTTGGAGAATTTGGCGAACAGCTGATGCTCCCTCAAAGTCTGTAATGTGATACGTAAGTGCTGCTCATGCTCCTCCCGGCTCCGAGAATAATCCAAGATGTCGTCAATGAACACAATAATGAACTGATCGAGATACGGCCTGAATACATGGTTCATCAAGTCCATAAATGCTGCCGGGTCATTGGTGAGCCCGAACGACATTACCAAGAACTCATAATGACCATATCGAGTACGGAAAGCGGTCTTCGGAATATCCTCCTTCCGAACCCGCAACTGGTGATAACCTGACCGTAAATCAACCTTCGAGAAAAACCCTGCACCCTGGAGCTGATCGAATAAGTCATCAATGCGGGGTAGGGGATATCTGTTCCGTACAGTAACCCGATTCAGCTGACGATAATCAATGCATAAACGCATACTTCCGTCCTTCTTCTTAACAAACAAGACGGGAGCACCCCAAGGTGACACACTCGGTCGGATAAGCCATTTATCCAGCAAGTCCTGTAACTGATCCTTTAGCTCTCTCAGCTCCGCCGGGGCCATCCGATAAGGCGGTATAGAGATAGGTCCCGTGCCAGAGATCAAGTCAATACAGAACTCAATCTCGCGCTCTGGTGGCAGACCAGGCAGCTCGTCAGGGAAAACATCAGGAAACTCTCTCACAACAGGGACCTGGTCCAACGGAACCTCTGTGGAGCTAGTATCACAAACATAAGCTAAAAATCCCTGACACCCTTTCCTCAAGAGCTCACCAGCGCGAAGAGAAGAAATCAAGCTGGGAAGGGTAGCGCTGCGATCTCCCTGAATAACAAGAACCGGCTCACCAGGAAAACTGAATCTGACTGCTTTCTCACGGCAGTCCACGGATGCATAACAGGTGGCTAGCCAGTCCATACCAAGAAGAACGTCAAAGTCTAGCATATCGAGGAGAATCAAATCAACTGAAGAATCTCTCTTCCCGATACAAACAGAACATGATCGGTACACGAAACGGGCAACAAAAGACTCGCCTACCGGTGTAATAACGACAAGCGGCTGATCTAACGGAGAAGACTCTCGGCCCAACCTCGGTGAAAAATACGTGGATACATAGGAATGTGTGGAGCCTGGATCAAATAATACCCGTGCATCAAAAGAACATACTGGCAGAGTACCTGTCATGACGGCATTGGATGCCTGTGCATCCTGAGGAGTCAACGCGAACACTCGGGCATGTCCACCACTAATAGCTGGCTGTCCTCTGCCTCTACCTCGGCCTCTGCCTCTATCACCTCGTCCTCTCTGAACCGGACCGCCATGCCCACGGCCTCTAGAAGCATCTGGCTGGCGTGGAGCATCATCAGGAGTAGGAAGTAGAGCTCTCTGAGGAGGTGGTGAGGGTGGTAAAGTCACATGCGGGACTGTCGCCGTGCCCTGGCGTCCCATGGTACAGTCTCTGATACGGTGGTACTGACTCCCACACCAAAAACATCCTGGCGACGACTGCTGGGTCTGTGGATATGAACCAAATAACTGACCTCGTCTCAATCCTCTGCCTCCACCATCTCCCGGAAATAATCTATCACGATGTCTACCCATCTGCCGCTGAGCTGGCGTATCAGTACGGATCCTCTTCGGCCCAGAAACGACCGGAGTCTCAGAAATACGCTCCTCCAGAAATAAGGCTGCATCCATCGCGGCTGCATATGTATCAAAGTGCTGGGTGCCGATGGCAAGGAATAGCTGTGTATCAAGCCCTCGCACGAACCTCTTTATTCTCTTCTCTTCTGTGTCTACTAGGTACGGAGCATATCGAGACAACTGGGTAAACTGTATATCATACTCCGACACTGTCATCCCAGGAGTCTTGCGCAAAGACTCAAAATTACGGGCTCGAGCATCTCGGACACTCTCCGGAAGAAAACGGGCAAGAAATGCAGCTGTAAACTCATCCCGGGTCATAGAAGGTAGACCTGCAGCTCGGCCTCTCTCTACTGAATCGTACCATGTCTGGGCAAGACCCTCCAGACGAAAACTCGCAAACTCTACCAATCTATCATCAGAACACCTCAACGAACGGCAAATCCGAGCCATCCTATCAAGAAATGCCTGTGGGTCCTCTGTCGCATCTGTACCGGTAAAAGCTGGAGGTCTCAATCTCATGAACTCCTGTAGTGAAACAGGGATAGTCTCCGTAGTAGCAGCAGGAGTGACCATTTGTGCAGCAGGTACAATCGTGGTCTGTGCGGTGGAAGGAACGTCCTCGGATCTCTGTGCCCGGCTGGACTCAACTAAAGATCCCATCATCTGTCGCAACTCTTGCATGCTGGCCTCTAATCTGGCAATACGGTCTGGATAAGGCGGATCAGTATGACCCTGAGGGGTAGGCGTATCCTCCCGCTCGATCCTCGCCTCAGACGAGCCCGCTCGAATCTCATCCCTAGCGGCAGCCCGCTGAGCTCTCGTAGTCTTTGGCGGCATCGAAGCTGGAATAAGAAACAGGACTGATAAGAACATTGCAATTGAATCAAGGAATGCAAGGAATCAAAAAAGGAAATACAAGCAATTATGTCCTAAGGTCACTTAGGCGGAGTACCGTATCGTAAGTATGCCGCGGATCATACCCACGCTACGCCACTCTGCTTAAGTCACCTACTCCATCTACCAAGGTCGTGCTACACTCAGAAAGGTAAAACCTACGCTCTGATACCAACTTTGTCACGACCCGAAAGTACGGAACGTGACTGGCACTTAGATTACGAGACGTCTAAAGGCGTACCGTAACCTAAGTCAGCCAAAGCCCAGAAAAATCTAAACCAAAATCAAAAGAGAGTGAAGGAAAACCTTTAATGAAAACGGTTTTTAAATTAATTAAGTTGCATAGAACCCCTTTTCTTAAAAACATCCAAAAAATTTCCGAAAATTTCGGCAGAGTCTCCCCTGTATTTTCTATCCCCCAAAATGGGTACAACAAGATATATATATATATAACCTGTAATCATAAATGGCATCCCCAAGCGGGAGCTAGCTCTTCGCCCAAGGTGGATCACAGCCACACGCAATATATAAGTAATATCAAGAAAAGGAGCATAAAAGAAATGCAAAATACCAGAAAACACACGTCGGCTCAAGTGAGCTCGACCCAAAAGAAACCACAAATATACAAATCTCTCAGTCTCATCACTAGGTCGCATATACAAATAGAAAGTGGTAGATGGAGAATAATAGATACAATGATAGAGCAAAAAAAAACAAAGTGTGCTCGCAACCCACCTATGGGCGATGTCGCGAGTCTGAGCAAAAAGGAGCTGAAGATAAGATAGCCGCCGCTACAAGACTGATGAGTCCGACCTACAAGACACTGTGGCACAACGGGGGTGAGTTGCCAGCTCGTGAGTAGAATATAACATCTAGTAAGGCAATCGTAAGAATGCACGCAATGCGTCACAACATGTATGTCCATATGTGGTATAATATCTCTAGTATGCATGCACATGTATGCGATGTCATTACTAATTCTTTAAGTGTTTTAAATGCTAAGGGTACTGCATTCTTAACTTTAGAAAAAGGAATATCTGTATAATAACTAAATATCATCAAGAAATCACCTGAAAACTGTGTCAAGCACCGACACCAAATATGAAATCACCTCTGTCTCAATGTCTCAAAATATCGGGCTCCGTCAGTCCGGATCGGCCCATGTCATCAAATCTCACGACAACGGTCGGTATCCTCCGGATATCCGCCGCGCCAGACATCACCGGTAGGTAGTCTTCCCCTGCCAGGCTCATCGTCTACAACTCGATCTTCTTGCCCCGGGGTACCATACCGGGCCCACCATGTACCCGAGACGGTTTATCCACTCCTCGAATCGGGTCTCGAAATCCAACAGAAAACATGAAAACTCATGGTGGACGACACATACATCACGAGAAAACCGCAACTTTGTTTTAAAAATGATAAATATAAACTTTTGTTAAATTCTTGCGGTTTTCCCCAAAAATCCAGAAATCGCAGCAATACTAAAATCCTCAAGAAAATCATAATGTTCACATGTTATATATGATAAATGTCTATGATATCAATGTATATGATGTGAATTTTGGCTAGAAATCTATGTAAATATGATGATAATACGAGGTATATGCATGCTATGCAATTTCGTATATCATGTATGAATGCAAGTGGCGATATTAAGTTAAACAAGTTCTATAGTGCACGTGGCATGGCAATTACCAAAGGCGTGTGTGTCACAAGAATAGTGCGCGTGCAACAGATGCCAATGGTAATGGTGTTCATGTCCTACGAAGTGATATCGCATAAGTGTAGATGAATGTCCATGCAATCTAATATACGGTTAGCTATAAGGGTATGCAATGTACATAAAGGGATAAGTTAACTAACAATATAAATCTTGCAAGAAGTAGGGTAATCATAACTAGGGGGCCCCTCACGCCATCCAGACGATTCCCCCATAGATGAATACATCTACTCACCTGAATGCCTCGCTAATCCGATCCGACCACCGCCTTGCCTTTACGCGCCATGTCCGATATTTCCCCGACCGATCCTATATTTGCACAACCCAAGCATAAGATTACATAACCTAAAATGATGCAAGTCACAATATACAAATATCGACGCTCTCGAATTAAACATAACGTGCACTCGGTGCGCGGGAAAACGCACGAAAATCGCTAATCTTTAACTAGAATCGTCATTTCGGGAAAATCGACAAAACTAAAACCCGACTAGACAAAACCCCGTGTTCGCGCACTCTAATAGTCATATACGAAGCTAATTATATCGCTAATATAACTCAATTAGATCGCATCCTAATTTTTATAAAAATCTAGTAAGCAAATTCATACCGATTCGATGCAAATATTGCAATTATATCGATTTAGCGAGCGTAGCATTACACAATTAACCACTCCAACCAATTAGATAACCAAACCCTAACTTAACTCCAACAACCCTGCTTCAAACCCTAATTTGAAATCAAATCCCTCTCTTGATTTTCATGAACAAACAATTACTACAAAATTAACACTTCAAAATTCAATTTTAGCACATTTAAACTACAAGTTAACAAACTAGTTTAGAAATTTCACCTTACAAGTTGAACCCTAGTTTGCTCAAGCCACCAAAGAAGCCTCCTTTCTTCAAGTTTTGAACTAATTTGGCTTGAGGAGAGAGTGGATTAGGGTTTTGTTTTGAATTGGAGAAGAAAATGGCGAATTTTTATGGATTTTTCTTGATTTTTCATGATTTTTGAAGCTAGAATTGAGGTGAAAAGAGGGGGAGCTGCTGCTATTTTTCGGCCATAGGTGAAGGGGAGGAGGGTGTGGGGGTTGTGTAGAGGTTTCTAGGTCAAAAAACCCTTTATGCTTCCATTTAATGCCTTTCACATCAAGTTTTTACAAAAAAAACCCCATTTTACATCATTTTTTTCATAAATTTCAAACCCTAAAACTAAAATCTTATAAACTTATGATACAATTTATTAACACTCTATTTTAGTTTATAAAGATTCCTAATTATGAAATTTACCTAATTAAATTTGTTTTTATCCCTAATTTAATGAATTTTTAAAAGCTTAAAATAATAAAAAAAATCATTAATTACGAATTTATTTATTTTAACTAGAAAATTATAAGTGACATTTTAGTGACAAAATTATAGTAATATCTTATCTAAATTTTGTATTATTAGGCCTACAATGAAAAAATACCTATTTTGACTTTTTACGGAAAAAGCCGAAAAATTAGCCGATTACCGAAAAACTGCCTAAACGATTTTTGAAGGGTTACAGTTGCAAGGAGATCTGGAGCTTGCTGTGCAATTGAAATAATTTTTGGAGATTTCCAGAGAGCTGAGGGAGTATACTGTAGCTTGCTGCTGAATTTTGGTGAAGTGAGCAGTACCTACGGCCGTGATTCCGCGGTATTAGCCTCTATTTGCGGCGGTTCCGCGCCTGGGTAAAGGGTTCTCTGTGCAAATTTTTCTCAGGTAACTCTTACTTTCTTATCTCCTTCTCAAATCTGCTCCAAATAACATTTTGTGCAGGCTTCTTTGCAAAAACCACAGCGCCGCTCAAAAAGCAAAATTAAATTGTGCTTGTTTTGATTCTTGTGGTTGTTTGCATAATTAATACGGATATTAAGGGGCACGACCAAATCCAGATTAGGTGGGGAGTTCATTACCCTTCCTAAGCCCCGAAAACCGCAAAACTTGCATCCGCATTTACCCCAATTAACTAAAAAAGATCTAGAGATGACTCTAAGGACCGTCGCGCTCACTTAGAACGGAAGAAGGCCGTGGGTAATTCATTGCTTATCCGCGTTTCTCTTGTGGTGTCTAGGCAAGTGTGTCGAAGGCTAGTGGTTACTTAATTAGGCCCACTACTTACGTAGTGGAGAACCTCCCACTTACCTGGCACTTACCTGGCCACGGGAGAGACAAAAAGGCAGTGGAGGATTTATCCTGCGTCTTGTCTTCTGGCAGTTAGGAGCGGTCTAGAGATCTGACCTAGGCGACCCCTAGAATTAGGGTTTTGTGTGTTGCATTTGTTGTGTTGCATTTGTTGTGTTGCATCATTTTTTCAAAAATCCGTCCAATTTTCAAAACAAACACCTCATTCATTCATTCATTACCCTTAATTATAAGCCACGCTGCCACTTGTACTAACCCATTTTAGTGCAAGATAGGCTGGACACGGGATTCTAGTGCCCGTTTAGTCCGCGTACCCTTTATCGACTCCGAAGTTGGTATTTCTCCATTTACTTCTTCTTTACCCACCACCACACCCACATCGATGGATCCACCTCCATCGAACTTCTTTAACCCTAATCTGCCGCCGTCCGTTGGTGCGCAGAATCCACCCCGCATCTTTCTCCAGGAGAGGTGTTACCCTATTCGAGGTCCTCTTTCGACCTGCTTATCCACACCACCAGCCAACGGGGATAATTTTGAAATTAAACCCCAATACATCAACCTTTTACCTAAATTCCACGGACTCGAGACTGAGGACGCTTATGTTTTCATTACCAAATTTGAAAACGTATGCGCAATGATGGGTACGTCACAACTTTCAGTGGATGCTATGCGTCTACGAATTCTTCCATTTACTTTGTGCGATATAGCCGAGAAGTGGCTATATAACACTACCGCACACTCTATAACGAATTGGGAAGAATTCGTCGCGGTATTCCTTAAGAAATTTTACCCAATGCAAAAGACAGCTCGAATCCATAGCGAACTGAATCAATTTACCCAGCTCCCTACTGAACCATTCTCTAAATGCTTTGAACATTTCAAGGATCTATTGGTTCAATGTCCTCATCACGGCATCCCGAGATGGGATCTTTGCCGAATCATTTATAAGGGCATTAACCCAAACACTAAACAGAACATTGAAAACATGTGTCAAGGTACTTTTATGACTAAGGATGATGGGGAAACTTGGAAATTTTTAGAAGAGTTCGCTGAAAAATCACTACAGTGGGAGAGTGGAACCCAACCATTGAATAGGGGTGGCGTACACCAAATAGATGTGTCCATAGGTGTTCGAGCTGAGATGGCAGCAATGCAAAAGAAGCTCAACGCTATGGAACACAAATTTTCTGCAGCCTCCCTAAACCCAATGTCGCTCCCCAAAACTGTATGTGGCTGCTGTTCTGATCCGTCTCACTTAACGGAAGAATGTCCATTAAACTCTAATGTAACCCTTCGAAAATCGTTTAGGCAGTTTTTGGGTAATCAGCTAATTTTTCGGTTTTTTCCGTAAAAAGTCAAAT
Source organism: Agapanthus africanus (assembly GCA_030015575.1). Classification (NCBI taxonomy): domain Eukaryota; kingdom Viridiplantae; phylum Streptophyta; class Magnoliopsida; order Asparagales; family Amaryllidaceae; genus Agapanthus; species Agapanthus africanus. The sequence continues at coordinate 303,510,251 of JASDDO010000031.1, read as the reverse complement.
TAGGTATTTTTCATTGTAGACCTAATTATACAAAATTTAGATAAGATATTACTATAATTTTGTCACTAAAATGTCACTTATAATTTTCTAGTTAAATAAAAAAAAATTCGTAATTAATTATTTTTTTTATTATTTTAAGCCTTTTTAAATACATTAAATTAGGGATAAATACAAATTTAATTGGGTAAATTTCATAATTAGGAGTCTTTATAAGCTAAAATATGGTGTTAATAAAATTATATCATGTCTTGCAAACTTTTGGTTTTAGGGTGGGAAAATTTGTGAAAAAATGAAGAAAAAATGGGTTTTTTTGTAAAAAGGTTGACATGAAAGCATTAAATGATAACATATGATGTTTTATTGACCTAGAAACTTCTCCACAACTCCCCCCATCATCTCCTCTAGCTACTGGCCGAACTCACCTGCAGGAAATCCCCTCACTTCTCATTCTTTCTTGCTTCTTTTCTTGCTAAAAATTCAATAAAAATTCACAATTTCCATCTCAATTCAAAGCCAAACCCTAATCCCATCTCTCTTCAACCCAAATTAGTTCAAAAACATGATGAAAGGAGGCTTTCTTGGTGACTTGATCATGCTAGGATTCAATTGGTGAGGTAAAAATTCTAAACTAGTTTGCTAACTTGTAAACTATATGTGCTAAAATTCAATTTTGAAGTATAAATTTAGTTGTAAATCCTTGTTCATGAAAAATCAAGAATGGGTTTTGATGTTGAGTTAGGGTTTGAAACATGGTTGTAAAAATTAAGTTAGGGTTTTGGTTATCTAATTGATTAGAATGGTTAATTGGGTAATGATATGCTTGCTAAATCGACAAATTGCGATGTTTGTATCGAATCGGCTAGAAAATTGCTTGCTAGATTTTTATGAAAAGTGGAATGCGACCGAATTGCGTTATGTTAGCGATATAATTAGCTTCGTATAGGACTATTATAGTGAGCGAACGCGGGGTTTCGTCTAGTCGGGTTGTAGTTTTGTCGATTTCCCCGAAATGACGATTCTAGTTAACGATTAGCGATTTTCGTGCGTTTTTCCGCGCACCGAGTGCATGCTATGATTAATACGAGAGCGTGGATAATTGTATGTTGTGACTTGCATTGTGTTAGGTTTTGTAATCTTATGCTTGATATTGTGCAAATATAGATCGGTCGGGGAAACTTCGGACACGGCGTGTAAAGGCAAGGCGGTGGTCGGATCGGATTAGCAAGGCAACTCAGGTGAGTAGATGTATTCATCTATGGGGGAATCGTCTGAATGGCGCGAGGCGCCCCCCCTCTAGTTAGGATTACCCTACTTTTTGCAAAATTCATATTGTTAGCTAGCTTATCCATTCATGTACACTGCATACCCTTATAGCGAACAGTATATTAGATTGCATGGACATTCATCCATACTTATGCAATATCACTTTGTAGGACACAAACACCATTACCATTGGCATCTGTTGCACGTGCACTATTCATGTGACACACACGCCTTTGATAATTGCCATGCCACGTGCATTATAGAACCTGTTTATCATAATATCGCCATTTGCATTCATACTTGATATATGAAATTGCATAGCATACGTATACCTCGCATCATCATCATATTTATATAGATTTCTAGCCAAAATTCACATCGTATGCATTGATATCATAGACATTTATCATATATAACATGTGGACATTATGATTTTCTTGAGGATTTCAGTATTGCTGCGATTTCTGGATTTTTGGGGAAAACCGCAAGAATTTAACAAAACCTTATATTTATCATTTTCAAAACAAAGTTGCGGTTTTCTCGTGATGTATGTGTCGTCCACCATGAGTTTTCATGTTTTCTGTTGGATTTCGAGACCCGATTCGAGGAGTGGATGAACCGTCTCGGGTACATGGTGGGCCCGGTATGGTACCCCGGGGCAAGAAGATCGAGTTGTAGACGATGAGCCTGGCAGGGGAAGACTACCTACCGGTGATGTCTGGCGCGGCGGATATCTGGAGGATACCGACCGTTGTCGTGAGATTTATGATATGGGCCGATCCGGACTGACGGAGCCCGATATTGAGACAGATATGATTCCTATTTGGTGTCGATGCTTGACACGGGTTTTCAGATGATTTCTTGATGGTACTTAGTTATTATACAGATATTCATTTTCTAAAGTTAAGAATTCAATACCCTTAGCATTTAAAACACTTAAAGACTTAATAATGACATTGCATACCTGTGCATGCATACTAGAGATATTATATCACATATGGGCATGCAAGTTGTGGTGCATTGCGTGCATTCTTACGATTGACTTATTAGATGTTATATTTACTCACGAGCTGGCAACCTACCCCCGTTGTGCCACAGTGTCTTGCAGGTCAGACCCGTCAGTCTTGTAGCGGCGGGCTATCTTATTATCAGCTCCTTTTGCGCAGACTCGCGACATCGCCCGTAGGTGGGTTGCGAGCACACTTTATTTCTTTTGCTTTATCATTGTATCTAGTATTCTCCATCTACCACTTTATATTGTATATGTGACCTAGTGGTGAGACTGAGAGGTTGTATATTTGTGGTTTCTTTTGGGTCGAGCTCACTTGAGCCGGCGATGTGTTTATAGATATTTTGCGTTTCTTTTATGCTCTTTTCTTGATATTATTATTATATTGCATGTGGTTGTGATCCTCCTTGGGCGAAGAGCTAGCTCCCGCTTGGGGATGCCATTTTTATGATTACAGGTTTATTATCTTGTTGTACCCATTTTGGGGGATAGAAAATACAGGGGAGACTCTGCCGAAATTTTCAGAAATTTATGATGTTTTTAAAAAGGGATTCTTTGCAACTTAATTGATTTGAAAATCGTCTTCATTAAAGGTTTTCCTTCACTCTCTTTTGATTTTGGTTTAGATTCTTCTGGGCTTTGGCTGACTTAGGTTACGGTACGCCTTTAGACGTCTCGTAATCTAAGTGCCAGTCGCGTTCCGTACTTTCGGGTCGTGACAAAGTTGGTATCAGAGCGTAGGTTTTACCTTTCTGAGTGTAGGACGACCTTGGTAGATGGAGTAGGTGACTTAAGCAGAGTGGCGTAGCGTGGGTATGATCCGCGGCATACTTACGATACGGTACTCCGCCTAAGTGACCTTAGGACATAATTGCTTGTATTTCCTTTCTTGATTCCTTGCATTCCTTGATTCAATTGCAATGTCCTTATCAGTCCTGTTTCTTATTCCAGCTTCGATGCCGCCAAAGACTACGAGAGCTCAGCGGGCTGCCGCTAGGGATGAGATTCGGGCGGGCCCGTCTGAGGCGAGGATCGAGCGGGAGGATACGCCTACCCCTCAGGGTCCTACTGATCCGCCTTATCCTGACCGTATTGCCAGACTAGAGGCCGGCATGCAAGAGTTGCGGCAGATGATGGGATCTTTAGTTGAGTCCAGCCGGGCACAGAGATCCGAGGACGTTCCTTCCACCGCACAGACCACGATCGTACCTGCTGCACAGATGGTCACTCCTGCTGCTGCTATGGAGACTATCCCTGTTTCACTACAGGAGTTCATGAGATTGAGACCTCCAGCTTTTACCGGTACAGATGCGACAGAGGACCCACAGGAATTTCTTGATAAGATGGCTCCGATTTGCCGTTCGTTGAGGTGTTCTGATGATAGATTGGTGGAGTTTGCGAGTTTTCGTCTGGGGGGTCTTGCCCAGACATGGTACGATTCAGTAAAGAGAGGCCGAGCTGCAGGTCTGCCTTCTATGACCTGGGATGAGTTTACATCTGCATTTCTTGCCCGTTTTCTTCCGGAGAGTGTCCGAGATGCTCGAGCCCGTAGTTTTGAGTCTTTGCGCAAGACTCCTGGGATGACAGTGTCGGAGTATGATATACAGTTTACACAGTTGTCTCGATATACTCTGTACCTAGTCGACACAGAAGAGAAGAGAATAAAGAGGTTTGTACGAGGGCTAGATACACAGCTATTCCTTGCCATCGGCACCCAGCACTTTGATACATACGCTGCCGCGATGGATGCAGCCTTACTTTTGGAGGAGCGTATTTCTGAGACTCCGGTCCTTTCTGGGCCGAAGAGGATCCGTACTGATACGCCAGCTCAGCGGCAGATGGGCAGACACGGCGATAGATTTTTTCCGGGAGATGGTGGAGGCAGAGGATTGGGACGAGGTCAGTTATTTGGTTCATATCCACAGACCCAGCAGTCATCTCCAGGATGTTTTCGGTGTGGGAGTCAGTACCACCGTGTCAGAGACTGTACCATGGGACATCAGGGCGCGGCGACAGTCCCGCATGTGACCTTACCACCCTCACCACCTTCTCAGAGAGCTTTACTCCTTACTCCTGATGATGTTCCACGCCAGCCAGATGCTTCTAGAGGCCGTGGGCGTGGCGGTCCGGTTCAGAGAGGACGGGGCGACAGAGGCAGAGGCAGAGGCCGAGGTAGAGGCAGAGCACAGCCAGCTATTAGTAGTGGACAGGCCCGAGTGTTCGCGTTGACTCCTCAGGATGCACAGGCATCCAATGCCGTCGTGACAGGTACTCTGCCAGTATGTTCTTTTGATGCACGGGTATTATTTGATCCAGGCTCCACACATTCCTATGTATCCACGTACTTTGCACCGAGGTTGGGCCGAGAGTCTTCTCCGTTAGATCAGCCGCTTGTCGTTATTACCCCGGTAGGCGAGTCTTTTGTTGCCCGTTTTGTGTACCGGTCGTGTTCCGTTCGTATCGGGGAGAGAGATTCTTCAGTTGATTTGATTCTCCTCGATATGCTCGACTTTGACGTTCTTCTTGGTATGGACTGGCTAGCCACCTGTTATGCATCTGTGGACTGCCGTGAAAAAGCAGTCAGATTCAGTTTTCCTGGTGAGCCGGTTCTTATTATTCAGGGAGATCGTAGTGCTACCCTTCCCAGCTTGATTTCTTCTCTTCGCGCTGGTCAGCTCTTAAGGAAAGGGTGTCAGGGATTCTTACCCTATGTTTGTGATGCTAGCTCCACAGAGGTTCTGTTGGACCAGGTCCCTGTTGTGAGAGAATTTCCTGATGTATTTCCTGACGAGCTGCCTGGTCTGCCACCAGAGCGCGAGATTGAGTTCTGTATTGACTTGATCCCCGGCACGGGGCCTATTTCTATACCTCCTTATCGGATGGCCCCGGTGGAGCTGAGAGAGCTAAAGAATCAGTTACAGGACTTGCTGGACAAAGGGCTTATCAGACCGAGTGTGTCACCTTGGGGTGCTCCCGTCTTGTTTGTTAAGAAGAAGGACGGAAGTATGCGTTTATGCATTGATTATCGTCAGCTGAACCGGGTTACTGCGCGGAACAGGTATCCCCTACCCCGCATTGATGACTTATTTGATCAGCTCCAGGGTGCAGGGTTTTTCTCGAAGGTTGATTTACGGTCAGGTTATCACCAGTTGCGGGTTCGGAAGGAGGATATTCCGAAGACCGCCTTCCGTACTCGATATGGTCATTATGAGTTCTTGGTGATGTCGTTCGGGCTCACCAATGCCCCGGCAGCATTTATGGATTTGATGAACCGCGTGTTCAAGCCGTATCTCGATCAGTTCATCATTGTGTTCATTGACGACATCTTGGTTTATTATCGGAGCCGGGAGGAGCATGACCAGCACTTACGTATCACATTGCAGACTTTGAGGGAGCATCAACTGTTCGCCAAATTCTCCAAGTGCGCATTCTGGTTAGACAGTGTCGACTTCTTGGGTCATGTGGTGACGAGAGACGGTATTTGCGTGGACCCGAAAAAGATCGAGGCAGTTCAGCGTTGGCCTAGACCAGTATCAGTTATAGAGGTTCGCAGCTTTCTAGGTCTGGCCGGCTATTATCGACGTTTCGTCCAGGATTTCTCCCGCATTGCTGCACCATTGACCGGGTTGACCCGGAAGGGGGTTCCTTTTGATTGGACCCAGGCATGTGAGGATAGCTTCCAGCAGTTGAAGACTCGTCTGACTACTGCACCAGTGTTAGCATTGCCTTCAGGATCAGGCGGGTTCGTGGTATATTGTGATGCTTCTAGAGTGGGGCTGGGATGTGTATTGATGCAGCACGACAGAGTTATCGCGTATGCTTCTCGGCAGCTGAGGAAACACGAACAGAACTACCCCACCCATGATTTAGAGATGGCTGCAGTGGTATTTGCACTTAAGATCTGGAGACATTACCTATACGGTGAGTCGTGCCAGATATTCACTGACCACAAGAGTTTGAAGTATATTTTCCAACAGCGAGATCTGAACCTGAGACAGCGCCGATGGATGGAGTTGGTGAAGGATTATGACTGCGAGATTTTATACCATCCGGGCAAGGCGAATGTGGTGGCAGATGCTTTGAGTAGAAGGCCCGGAGGTAGCTTATCTTGTTTGAGCACAGTGCAGATGCAGTCGTCGGCGGATTGGCAGGTGTTATGTGATAGCAGAGTGCAGTTCTAGTTTACTCCTACAGGGGGACAGCTGGCCCATTTCAGAGCACGCCCACAGTTACTTGACCGTATCCGCGAGGCACAGTCCGGCGATGCCCGTATATTAGAGATTATTGAGCAGATTCGGCAGGGCAGAGTTTCCGAGTTCGTGATTGATGATCAGAGGATACTTCGATTTGGGACTCGACTGTGCGTGCCAGATTCAGAGGGACTGAGGCGTGATATTCTCGAGGAGGCACATAGATCAGTATACAGTGTTCACCCAGGTTCCACCAAGATGTACCGTGATTTGAGAGAGGTTTACTGGTGGGACGGGATGAAGAAGGATATTACAGACTTTGTGTCGAGATGCCTGACTTGTCAGCAAGTCAAGGCCGAGCACCAGAGGCCAGCCGGCGAGTTACAGCCTTTGCCCATCCCTGAGTGGAAATGGGAGCAGGTCTCCATGGACTTCGTTGTGGGTCTACCCAGGACCAGTCGAGGGTACGACTCTATTTGGGTGATTGTGGATCGACTGACGAAAGCAGCTCACTTCCTGCCAGTGAAGACCACTTTTGGATTTTCTCAGTACGCCCAGGTTTATATTGATGAGATAGTGCGACTGCATGGCGTTCCGACTTGCATCGTGTCCGACCGTGGCACCCAGTTTACCAGCCGATTGTGGCAGAAACTCCAGGAAGTTTTGGGCACCCGATTGAGTTTTAGCACAGCCTTCCATCCGCAGACTGACGGTCAGTCGGAGCGTACTATTCAGACTCTTGAGGACATGCTCAGAGCTTGTGTTTTAGATTTCGGTGGTAGCTGGGATCGTCATTTGCCTTTGATCGAGTTTTCCTACAATAATAGCTTCCAGGAGACGATTCAGATGGCACCTTTCGAGGCTTTATATGGGAGGAGATGTCGATCGCCTGTATGTTGGACAGAGCTTAGGGAGAGCAGTATTTTGGGGCCTCAGATCGTACAGGAGACGACCGAGAAGATACAGCTGATTCGGGACAGGATGAGAGCGGCACAGAGCAGGCAGAAATCTTATGCTGACAGGCGTCGTCGCCGACTCGAGTTCGCTGTTGGCGATCATGTTTTCCTGAAGGTCTCTCCGATGAAAGGTGTGATGAGATTTGGGCGGAAAGGGAAACTGAGTCCTAGATATGTTGGTCCTTTCGAGATCCTAGAGCGTGTTGGTCCAGTCGCTTATCGGTTAGCTCTTCCGCCCAGCTTCCCCGATGTTCACCCCGTATTCCATGTCTCGATGCTCCGCAAGTACCTTCATGATCCTTCCCAGACGATTCAGCACCAGACGATCCAGCTAGAGCGTGATCTTTCTTTCACCGAGCAGCCGGTGGTCATTTTGGATCGGCAGGTGAAGAAATTGAGGTCGAAAGTTATACCGTCCGTCAAGGTCCTTTGGCGTGGCCCGAACAGCGAGGAGGTCACCTGGGAGACCGAGGTCAAGATGAGGAAGAGATATCCCCATCTTTTTGAAGGTACACGTAGTTAAATTCTAAATTCGGGGACCGAATTTCTTTAAGGGGGGAAGATTGTAACCCTTCGAAAATCGTTTAGGCAGTTTTTGGGTAATCGGCTAATTTTTCGGTTTTTTCCGTAAAAAGTCAAATTAGGTATTTTTCATTGTAGACCTAATTATACAAAATTTAGATAAGATATTACTATAATTTTGTCACTAAAATGTCACTTATAATTTTCTAGTTAAATAAAAAAAAATCGTAATTAATTATTTTTTTTATTATTTTAAGCCTTTTTAAATACATTAAATTAGGGATAAATACAAATTTAATTGGGTAAATTTCATAATTAGGAGTCTTTATAAGCTAAAATATGGTGTTAATAAAATTATATCATGTCTTGCAAACTTTTGGTTTTAGGGTGGGAAAATTTGTGAAAAAATGAAGAAAAAATGGGTTTTTTTGTAAAAAGGTTGACATGAAAGCATTAAATGATAACATATGATGTTTTATTGACCTAGAAACTTCTCCACAACTCCCCCCATCATCTCCTCTAGCTGCTGGCCGAACTCACCTGCAGGAAATCCCCTCACTTCTCATTCTTTCTTGCTTCTTTTCTTGCTAAAAATTCAATAAAAATTCACAATTTCCATCTCAATTCAAAGCCAAACCCTAATCCCATCTCTCTTCAACCCAAATTAGTTCAAAAACATGATGAAAGGAGGCTTTCTTGGTGACTTGATCATGCTAGGATTCAATTGGTGAGGTAAAAATTCTAAACTAGTTTGCTAACTTGTAAACTATATGTGCTAAAATTCAATTTTGAAGTATAAATTTAGTTGTAAATCCTTGTTCATGAAAAATCAAGAATGGGTTTTGATGTTGAGTTAGGATTTGAAACATGGTTGTAAAAATTAAGTTAGGGTTTTGGTTATCTAATTGATTAGAATGGTTAATTGGGTAATGATATGCTTGCTAAATCGACAAATTGCGATGTTTGTATCGAATCGGCTAGAAAATTGCTTGCTAGATTTTTATGAAAAGTGGAATGAGACCGAATTGCGTTATGTTAGCGATATAATTAGCTTCGTATAGGACTATTATAGTGCGCGAACGCGGGGTTTCGTCTAGTCGGGTTGTAGTTTTGTCGATTTCCCCGAAATGACGATTCTAGTTAACGATTAGCGATTTTCGTGCGTTTTTCCGCGCACCGAGTGCATGCTATGATTAATACGAGAGCGTGGATAATTGTATGTTGTGACTTGCATTGTGTTAGGTTTTGTAATCTTATGCTTGATATTGTGCAAATATAGGATCGGTCGGGGAAACTTCGGACACGGCGCGTAAAGGTAAGGCGGTGGTCGGATCGGATTAGCAAGGCAACTCAGGTGAGTAGATGTATTCATCTATGGGGGAATCGTCTGAATGGCGCGAGGCGCCCCCCCCCTCTAGTTAGGATTACCCTACTTTTTGCAAGATTCATATTGTTAGCTAGCTTATCCATTCATGTACACTGCATACCCTTATAGCGAACAGTATATTAGATTGCATGGACATTCATCCATACTTATGCGATATCACTTTGTAGGACACGAACACCATTACCATTGGCATCTGTTGCACGCGCACTATTCATGTGACACACACGCCTTTGATAATTGACATGCCACGTGCACAATAGAACCTGTTTATCATAATATCGCCATTTGCATTCATACTTGATATATGAAATTGCATAGCATACGTATACCTCGCATCATCATCATATTTATATAGATTTCTAGCCAAAATTCACATCGTATGCATTGATATCATAGACATTTATCATATATAACATGTGGACTGTTCCCCTCCGAACGGCGGCCAAGACGTTAGGACGTCCTGTGCCTGAGGTTCGGGGCAGATGCTATTTGGTTTTATCCGTCTATCTCTCCGAAGATGCCAAGTTGATTTATGGCACCTCGTATCGGAGGTTTAGACGGATGCGGCCGATGTAGCAGACTTTGTCAGATTCCCCCTCAGGGTGAGGGGTTTTTGATTGTGGGGACGCTCTTCCCTGCAGGCGCAAGCCCCTGCAGTTAATTACGCTACCGCATCGCGGTAACAACTTTCTCCTTCTCCAGAATTTCACTTCGTGTCGTGTGTGTTTGTTTTGTTTGTGGTTGCCCGTGGATTGTATACGGAGACTGAGTAATGCCGTCGCCCGTAGGACGTGGATTAGTCCAAATCCGTATTTACTTAGATTTGGGTTTGGTGTTTTTAGTTTAAGGATACGTTAGTCGCGTTGCGGCTAAGATCAACTTAAACATTCGTTAAGGATACGTTAGTCCTGTTTGAGACTAAGATCAACTTAACGTGATCGTTTAGATCCGACAAAAGAGCGTTTGGGCTCTATTGTTCCAGTTTGGGAGATTCATAGTCCAATTTGGGACTAAAGTCTGTTTGGAGGATACGTTAGCCATTTTTGAGGCTAAGATCGACTCAAACGTTTGTTAAGGATACGTTAGTCCAGTTTGAGACTAAGATCAACTTAACGGGACCGTTTAGATCCGACAAAAGAGCATTTGGGCTCTATTGTGCCAGTTTAGGGACGTGGTGGTCCATAGCATTTATGGCCGTCGGGACCCGTCACCTCTCTGACGTCGTTGAAGAATTACAACGATAGGTGTCAGAGGAGTTCAGAGATGTACCCTTGAACCAGAGTTGATTTGGGGTTTTATCATTCATTTAAATGTCTAAGGATGCGCTAGCCGTGTTTGGGGCTAAGATCAACTTAAACGGGACCGTTTAGATCCGGCAAAAGAGCATTTGGGCCCTATTGTGCCAGTTTAGGGACGTGGCGGTCCATTGCCAGTTTTAGGGACGTGGTGGTCCATTATTAGTTTAGGGACGTTTCGGTCCGTCGCCAGTTTAAGGACGTAGTGGTCCATATTCCAGTTTAGGGACGTGGTGGTCCGTCGCCAGTTTAGGGACGTGGTGGTCCATTATTAGTTTAGGGACGTTTCGGTCCGATATTAGTTTAGGGACGTTTCGGTCCGTTATTAGTTTAAGGACGTTTCGGTCCGATATTAGTTTAAGGACGTTTCGGTCAATATTCCAGTTTAGGGACGTGGTGGTCCGATATTAGTTTAGGGACGTTTCGGTCCGATATTAGTTTAAGGACGTTTCGGTCCAATATTAGTTTAAGGACGTTTCGGTCCATCGCCAGTTTAAGGACATAGTGGTCCATCGCCAGTTTTAGGGACGTGGTGGTCCATTATTAGTTTAGGGACGTTTCGGTCCGATATTAGTTTAAGGACGTTCCGGTCCGATATTAGTTTTAAGGACGTCTCGGTCCATCGCCAGTTTAAGGACATAGTGGTCCATCGCCAGTTTTAGGGACGTGGTGGTCCATTATTAGTTTAGGGACGTTTCGGTCCGATATTAGTTTAAGGACGTTCCGGTCCGATATTAGTTTTAAGGACGTCTCGGTCCACGAGTTTAAGGACCCCGCAGTCCATATCGATGTGTGGTCGTTGGGACCCGTCACCTCTTTGACGTCATTGAGGAATTACAACGACGGATGTCAAAGGAGTTCGGAGATGTACCCTCGAACCGGATGTAGATTGATTTAGGAGAGCCATTTTGCTCAGTCAATTTAATTTAAGGACTTATGGCCAAAATTGGGCTAAGTCCAGTTGAAATGTTCAACATTTTATTTGCTTTTGCATTGCATTTCTTTTTTTATTTTTATTTTTATTTGGGCCTTGCCCAGAAAGGATGCAGAGTATCAATTTGTTTTGGGCTCTACCCTTTTAGGAATGATGCAAGGTATCAATTTTATTTGGGCTCTGCCCTTATATAAAGGATGCAAAGCATCAATTTATTTGGGCTCTGCCCATTTATTGCCTTGCAATTTATTTTGGCCTGTCAGGTCATTTTGATTTGGGCCTGGCCCTTCAAATAGTGCAAAGCACCAAGAATCTTTTGGATTCAAGAAAATGAGTGCAGAGCACTTTTTAATGATCTAAATTTAGATCAAAGAAGAGAAAAGAAAATCTTTTCTTTCTTTCTGTCTCAGAGAACCAGAGGTTCATAGCAAGTGCAAGGCACTATTTTTATTTATTTATTTATCTGAGAACCAGAGGTTCATAGCAAGTGCAAGGCACTATTTTTATTTATTTATTTATCTGAGAACCAGAGGTTCATAGCAAGTGCAAGGCACTATCTGTTGTGCGCACGTGCGTTGCACGTGGTGCCGCATGGCGGGCATACGTGCGTTGCACGTGGCGCACATGCGCATTATGAGGAGAAGCAAAGCTTCTATATATGGAGAACAAGCTCCTTTTAATATTATTAAATATTCTCATGTGGTGCGCACGTGCGTTGCACGTAGTGCCGCATGGCAGGCACACGTGCGTTGCACGTAGCGCACATGGCGCTTGCGCATATGCGCATTATGGAGGAGCATGCTCCTATCTTGGAGAACTAAGCTCCTTTGAGTATTGAATCCTTTGAGGATTTTTACTCTACCTTTCTAAGAGGTATGCGCTCTTATTTATATGGGAGTGGTAGAGAAGCCATCTCTCCTTTTCCCGATGTGGGACTAAAAAATGCATTCCCCATGTAGTAGAGCATTACTTTAGATTACACGTGTATAACACATTTGCTTATAACTTTTGATCTCGGATGAATTATGAGGCCCATAATATATCAAATCGAAGATCTTTTCGAAATGCTTTCAATATTACCAGAATTTAGCTGTTTTTCGTTCCGGAGTTTGTCAAAATACAGCTCGGAAAATACTGGTTCGCATCTTCTTCCTTAAATCACATGTGCATAGACATTTGCTCATAACTTTTGATCCCGGATGAATTATGAAGCCCATAATATATCAAATCGAAGGGTTTTTCGAGACGCTTTCAATACAATCAGAATTTATCCGTTTCTCCTTCGGGAGTTTGTCAAAAAACAGCCCGGAAGATACTGATTCGTATTTCCTTAAGCGTATCGCTGTCATTTGATACCTTGGACTCTTTTGCGCAGAAATTTTTGGCGGGAACAAATGCCCCCCACTACTTTGCCCACGTAAGTATGTACGTGGGTGAAGTAGTGCAGAGTTATGCAGAGTTATGCATGGCGTATGACCAATTTTGGGTTGATGTATCACTTTCAGAATCTTGATCTGAGAAGATAACGAGCGGACACAAGCGTCGTCATTTATCATTGACTCAAATCTCAACTCTTAAGGGATATAGTTCCAACCCTCAACTCCATGAGCCGTATCCTTCTATTTCCTTTTTTTTGTCTCACTCTGGCGTGGAGTAGTTCATACGCTTATTAGTAAGTTCTCCATTTCAGTAGCTTGTAGCTTTGGCAAGTGTGGCCCATAGATGGTCGGCCTATCTTGACTTCTTTACAGGGCAGTGATGGCTTAGGAGACAGGGGTAGGATCTGCCACCTAAGGCTTTTCAACTTTACGAGCCGTGAGGGTCTCATAAAGACTTTTCTCCCTACGAGTCGTGAGGATCTCGTAGGTGTATTTTCTCCTTGGGAATCGTGAGGATTCCTAAGTGTGTTTTCTCTTATAAGTCGTAAGGATCCTATAAGAGAGTTTTCCCTCTTACGAGTCGAGAGGACCCGTAAGCGGTTGTTTCCCTTCTTATCGAGATTCGACTTTGGAGAGTGTGACCCGTGGATAGTATGCAAGAGACCGTTTTGGGCCGACTTGCAGGGTCCCAGTGCTTAGGAAACAGGTTTTTTAATCCCTACTGCCTAAGGCTTTATCTCACGAGTCGAGACGCATCGAGAAAATCTCGCAAAGACATCAATTTCCTCACGAGTCGAAACGGATCGAGCAGATCTCGCAAGAACATCTTAACGTCGCATTTAACCTCTGCTCTTTACGACAGAAGCCCGTTAAGGTTGGTGGTACTTAGGGTTTTGGCCATCGTACCGTCGCATAAGCTGATATAGTCCTCGATAGGCAATCGTGCTGTTCGAGTAGCCCTGCGACTGCCGTGTCTCTGATCCCTTCGGGGGCTGGACAAGACGTCTTCAAGCAATCCTCCTTGGCAGTTTGACCGTCAGAAGAGCAAGCGCTAGGAATTTGCCATGCCGCTTTTTACTTGAGGTTAGGCTCATTTTGGAGAGCCCCGATGAGTCATAACCACTCCGCGCTGGTGTGGGGATGATCTCCGATAGTCTTTCGGGCTTTATATGAGTTGCCGTTAAGACCCTGAAGCTAGGAATTTGGTCTTTGCTTCGTTTGCTGGCATTGCGTCTGCTGTATCGAGACGAATGTTGCGGTGGGAACTAGGGATTTTGCCGTGGCTCCGTTTGTTTGATGACGTTACGTCTGCTGTGTCGAGACGAACGTTGGGGTGACATCTCGTCTACTGTATCGAGACGGACGTCGAAGTGGTGACCACTCCACACTGGTGCGAGATGATCTCCGATTGTCTTTCCGGTTTTATATGACTTGCCGTTAAGACCCTGAAGCTAGGAATTTTAGCCTTCGCTTCGTTTGCTGGCATTGCGTCCTCTGTATCGAGACGAATGTCGTGGTTGTCTTTAGGTTACTGGTGAACCGCCGAGGTTTGGAACTAGGGATTTTGCCGTGGCTCCGTTTGTTTGATGACGTTACGTCTGCTGTGTCGAGACGAACGTTGGGGTGACATCTCGTCTGCTGTATCGAGACGGACGTCGAAGTGGTGACCACTCCACACTGGTGCGAGATGATCTCCGATTGTCTTTCCGGTTTTATATGACTTGCCGTTAAGACCCTGAAGCTAGGAATTTAGCCTTCGCTTCGTTTGCTGGCATTGCGTCCTCTGTATCGAGACGAATGTCGCGGTGGGAACTAGGGATTTTGCCGTGGCTCCGTTTGTTTGATGACGTTACGTCTGCTGTGTCGAGACGAACGTTGGGGTGACATCTCGTCTGCTGTATCGAGACGGACGTCGAGGTTGCCTCTAGGTTGCAGGTGAACCGCCGAGGTTTGGAACTAGGGATTTTGCCGTTGCTCCATTCGTTTGATGACGTTGCGCCTGCTGTGTCGAGACGAACATCAAGGTGGTGACCACTCTGTGCTGATGCGAGATGATCTCCGATTGTCTTTCCGGTTTTATGTGAGTTACCGTAAAGACGTTGAAACTAGGAATGTGGCCTTCGCTTCATTTGCTTTGTCGTGTCTGAATCCCTGCTGGAGGAAGAATGCTGAGGTTGACATTTCGTCTACTGTATCGAGACGAACGTCATGGAGGTGACCACTTCATGTGAGATGGTCTCCGATTGTCTTTCCGGTTTTATGTGAGTTACCGTTAAGACGTCGAAGTTAGGAATGTGGCCTTCGCTTCGTTTGCTTTGGTGTGTCCAAATCCTGTTGGAGGAAGAACGCTGGGGTTGATATTTCGTCTACTGTATCGAGACGAACGTCAAGGAGGTGACCACTTTCTGTGAGATGGTCTCCGATTGTCTTTCCGGTTTTATGTGAGTTACCGTAAAGACGTTGAAGCTAGGAATGTGGCCTTCGCTTCGTTTGCTTACACTGCGTCTGGTATATTGAGACGAATGCTGAGGTGGAGCTGGGATTTTGCCATCACTCCGCTTTGTTTCGACCATGGGGTCTTTTGTTAACTTTGCATGTACACCCCGCTGGGCTGCGAAGGAACGCCGTTGGTGACATTGCGTCTACTGTATCGAGACGAATGCTAAGGTGGAGTTGGGATTTTGTCGTTACTCCGCTTGATGGTGTAACATCTGTGTCCTGTTGGAATGAGGAGGCACACCGTTGTTGGTCTCCAGGCTTTAGACGTGGCCATTGAGATTTGGAACTAGGGACTTTGTCATGGTTCCGTTTCGTTGCGATTCTGAGGTCAGTTGTTGACGTCATGTCTACATCTAGTTGGAGTGAGGAGAAACGCCGTTGGTGATCTTTAAGTTGTCGCTATTGACGTCGAGACCCTGAAGTTAGGGACCTTCCTTTGCTTCATTTGTTGACATCGTGTCTGTAATATTGCGACAAATGTCGAGATGGTCTCTAGGTTATCTATGAACCGTCGAGATTTGGCTTCGCTTTCTGGTGGAGCCTGTTGGGAAGGTATTGTTCCCTTTTTATCTGTGCCCCTGGATTGTATACAGGGATCGATGTGATTTCACCTGTAGGGCAACAAGTTTCATTCTTTCATTTTTTTATTCTTTCCGCGATGCTCTATCATTTCAGCTTTTTATATCGCGAAAATCGCGATTGCCCAATCATTTCGGCTATTTTTCGCGGTGCCCAATCATTTCGGTTATTTTTCGCGGTGCCCAATCATTTCGGCTATTTTTTTTTACTCGCTGTTTTTTATTGCGAGTTGCCCAATCATTTCGGCTATTTTTCGCGGTGCCCAATCATTTCGGCTATTTATTTTATTTTTACTCGCTGTTTTTTTTTATTGCGAGTTGCCCAATCATTTAGGCTATTTCGTATGCATACATTTTTACTTGCTGATTTTGTTTGCAAGTTGCCCCATCATTTCGGCTATTTCGTATGCATTTTTTTTTGGGTCGCTGATTTTTTTTTCGCGAGTAGGGGATTTGGGATCTGATACCAAGCTTGGCATCAGTATCGCTGCGACTGGGATATTGCCAGGAGCGAATCATCATTTGCTGTGAAAGGACTTGGAATTTGATACCGGTTTAGGCATCAGCATCGCTGCAACTGGAATATTGCCAGGAGCGAATCATCATTTGCCTCCGTCGATGTCGAACAAAGGTGGCTTAGCGACCAGGGTTATGGTCCTGTTGACTAAGGCTTTTGACTTTATGAGCCGTAAGGGTCTCACAAAGCTATTTTTCCCTACAAGTCGTGAGGATCTTATAGGTGTATTTTCTCCTTAGGAATCGTGAGGGTTCCTAAGTGTATTGTTCCTCTGTAAGTCGTAAGGATCCTACAGGAGGGTTTTCTCCTTGTAAGTCGAGAGGATTTACAAGGGTTGTTTTCTATGCAAACACATCCCTAGTCTCAGATGGGACTTAGTTAGGGAAATGTTTATTCGCGCCCGTGGATTGTATACAAGGGTCAATATAGGACCACTTGTAGGGCAATATTGGAAGTTTGTGGGGGTTTGCTTAAGCACAGGTTTAGGTCTCTGTAACTTAAGACTTTCAAGTCTTACGGGCCGTGGGGGTCCCATAAGAGAGTTCTCCTTACGAGTCGTGAGGATCTCGCAAGTGTATTTTCTCCTTAGGAATCGTGGGGATCCCCAAGTGTGTTGCTCCTTTGTGAGTCGTAAGGATCTCACGCAGGTGGTTTCTCCTTACAGGGTCGAGAGGATCCTATAAGTGTTTCTTTAACGAGGTTGCGCCCTTTCGGGTTTTCACAAACACTCGCCGGTAGCCCTGCTGTTTTTACTCACGGAGCCTTTTCGGGTTTTCATCCGTGCCCTTTTTGCTTATGGACATACCTTTATTTTTTTTTCTTTTTTTTTTACGAGGTCGCGCCCTTTCGGGTTTTCACGAACACTCGCCGGTAGCTCTGCTGTTTTTACTCACGGAGCCCTTTCGGGTTTTCATCCGTGCCCATTTTGCTTGTGGACGTACCGTTGTTTTTTAATCTTTTATTTTATTCTTTTTTTTAACGAGGTCGTGCCCTTTCGGGTTTTCACGAACACTCGCCGGTAGCCCGCTGTTTTTACTCACGGAGCCCTTTCGGGTTTTCATCCGTGCCCATTTTGCTTGTGGACGTACCGTTTTTTTTTTTTTTTTTATTAACACGTCAGCCTGAAGATGCTGCGGGTTGGGAGTAGTTTAACGACGTTTCGGTCATTTGCAAGTTTTAGGACATTGAGGTCCGTCGTTAGTTTAAGGACATCTCGGTCCGTTGTTAGTTTAAGGACGTTTCGGTCCGTTATCCAGTTTTAGGACGTAGTGGTCCGTTAGGCTTTCTCTATGAATGAGCATGATGCCCCCGGCGTGTCCATATTTTTCGGAGCATGCGGTTGTGGCGGGTTCACCTTCCAAATTTCGGACAGCGTGAACTTGCCTTGCAGGTATTGATCCTCGATCCATCCCTTAAAGACGAAACAATCCTCAATCGGGTGACTTACCGTTTGGTGGTAAGGGCAATAATTGGGATTATTAAGATCGCCTGGCTGCGACAGACGCTTTGGACTCGGCAGATTGATGTGTCTGTTACGCACTGCCAGCTCAAACAGTCTTCTCGTTTTATTCTGAGGAAACGAGTAAGGACGTCCTAGCCTCTCTTCGAGGGATGGGCGTGGACGCGCGTTGTTTTGGCGAACGACCGGCTTTGAGTTACTCGACTGTTGTTGAATATTGGCGAAGAAGATCGCTTTTCCCTTCTCATTTCGGGGATCGGGTCTTGGAGGAGACGGCCTATGGCCCATCTGGTCCATTTGGGCTAATTTGTCGATCAAGGCCTGGAAGGTGGTCGGCCTGAAGAACATCATGAATTGCGAGATGGTCGCCTGCGGATCGAGAGTGCCCACAAACATGCCTACCGCAGGTGCCTCTTCTATGCGTTGTTCGCATTTCGACCATAGGTTTCGCCATCGTGTTGCGTATTGGACCCACGTTTCGCCGGGACTTATCCTGGCATTTATCAGTGCTGTAATCGGGGTGCGTTCACTAGCACTTGCGAATCTTTGTGTAAACAGCAGTTCCATCTCTGCAAATGTTTTGACAGAGTCGTTAGGTAGCTCCGAATACCATTCAAAGGCTATTTCTGCTAAGCTGCCGACGAATTGACGTAGCAACAATTTGTCATCGCCTCCAGTATTGCCGCATAAGGCCCTGAATTGAGCGACATGCTGATGCGGATTCCCTGTCCCTTTATATACGTGGAATTTAGGGATCGTATATCCTGGCGGGTAACTGATTTGGTCATACCAGCTCGGATACGGTCGTCCGGTTCTAACAATTTGCCCAGCCGCTTCATTCGCCTGATGAACCCGGATCTGCTGGGCTATATATTCGTCTAGGTCAACTTTGGAGATTGCTTCCTCCTTGGCTGTTGATAGAGCCGGCGGAGGATTTGACGTTTCTCCCCTGTCGTCTTCAAGGACGATCGGAGGATCTTCAGCAGGAGGGTCCGGCTGTAACATCATCCCTACCATATCTTTGAAGAGGAGCGCCATCTGCTTTATGTTAGCCGCCTGCTCTGCAGCTTCTTTGTCCCTCTTTTCGAGAACTCTGCGTAAAAAGTCAGCGTCGGTTTCTTGTTCTTGACGCTCATCCGAAGACGTTTCAGAGCTTTCTTTTGGCTCAGTAAGTGCAGCCATTGTATTCATCATTTCCTGAAGCTTTTGTTGTTGCTCCTGGGCTTTCGTCACGGATCGGGTGAGCGGTCGGTGGCCCGTAGAAGTGCGGCTTTCCTCCTTTCCAGAAGCCATATAAACAGTGTGCACCACCATGCCCCCAGACTTGGGGCGTTTGTGTTCGGTGTCTTTGCGATTTGCCGAAGACACAGGGGCTTTTTGCGGCCTCCTTTTTTGAGTGATTGGAGTTAAGGGAACCGTTGTAGTGGGCACCCGAGTAGCTTTTGTTTCTTGTGGTTTGACAGAGTAATCCTTCCCCTGCCGAACCTTCATCTTTTTCTGTCGTCGGAGGCAGTCTCGATCGATCACCGACTCTTGGACCTGTCGCCAGACTTTGTAAATTTTAGAGGACAGCCGTTGAGGGGGCTGCTCTAACTTCTTCTCTGGAGTATTCTCCACAGGTGAAGGAGTTCGTTTCAACATCGCAGTAGGAGAGTTTCTGCGCACCTTGTTGAGCAGTTCAAAGCTGTTCTTGGTTGGAACAGCAGCATCGATCCTCACCATCGGAGTTGGAGGAGTAAGTCCAGAGGGGGAGTTGCCCCCAGCCCTCCTCGCTCGGCGCTAGTAACGACGTCGGGCATGTCGTGCTGATGGAGTTATTTCAGCTATAGGGGTGACCTCCTCATGCCCCCTGTGTTGGTCAGAATATACCGGTACCAGCTTTTTAAAGATCGACGCCCGTTGAACGGGGACGGCCAACCTGTCAGAAGCGGACTTCCGAGCAGAGGAAGCAACCTTGGTGATTTTGCCAGGAACGGGAGTTGGAATGGCTATCCGTTTCGGGATAACGCCTTCTGGTATAGCAGGCTTCTTCATGAGCCTGTTAGAGCTCTGGCCTAGTCCGTTAAAAACTGAAGCAGTGGAGTTGGACGACCCGTTGAGAGGGGTCGCGGCAGTGGTAAGTCGATCGAAGACCGACTTCTTTGGAGCTTCTTGCAATGTCATTGGGGCGTTGAAGCTCATTGGTGGGAGCATGGTCCCAAAAAATAATCCAGTGGTGGCTTGAGCCATCTGCTCCACCGGCATTTTGAAAAGGGAGGCCGCTTGGGGCCCATAAGTCACTCCTCCAGCAATGACGGAGCGAGAGTTATCGCTGCGGGCGGTGCAGTTCGAAGCCATCGATTTTCTGTTTTCTGCATAAAGCAAGACACCAAATCTTAGTACCTTGAATCCACAGGCAATCACAGCAAACCGCGATTTGTTCGCGAACACGACACACGAAGTGTGGAGTGGAAAGAGGAAGAAGTCCCACCGGGCGTGCCAGAATCTGTTCCCCTCCGAACGGCGGCCAAGACGTTAGGACGTCCTGTGCCTGAGGTTCGGGGCAGATGCTATTTGGTTTTATCCGTCTATCTCTCCGAAGATGCCAAGTTGATTTATGGCACCTCGTATCGGAGGTTTAGACGGATGCGGCCGATGTAGCAGACTTCGTCAGATTCCCCCTCAGGGTGAGGGGTTTTTGATTGTGGGGACGCTCTTCCCTGCAGGCGCAAGCCCCTGCAGTTAATTACGCTACCGCATCGCGGTAACAACTTTCTCCTTCTCCAGAATTTCACTTCGTGTCGTGTGTGTTTGTTTTGTTTGTGGTTGCCCGTGGATTGTATACGGAGACTGAGTAATGCCGTCGCCCGTAGGACGTGGATTAGTCCAAATCCGTATTTACTTAGATTTGGGTTTGGTGTTTTTAGTTTAAGGATACGTTAGTCGCGTTGCGGCTAAGATCAACTTAAACATTCGTTAAGGATACGTTAGTCCTGTTTGAGACTAAGATCAACTTAACGTGATCGTTTAGATCCGACAAAAGAGCGTTTGGGCTCTATTGTTCCAGTTTGGGAGATTCATAGTCCAATTTGGGACTAAAGTCTGTTTGGAGGATACGTTAGCCATTTTTGAGGCTAAGATCGACTCAAACGTTTGTTAAGGATACGTTAGTCCAGTTTGAGACTAAGATCAACTTAACGGGACCGTTTAGATCCGACAAAAGAGCATTTGGGCTCTATTGTGCCAGTTTAGGGACGTGGTGGTCCATAGCATTTATGGCCGTCGGGACCCGTCACCTCTCTGACGTCGTTGAAGAATTACAACGATAGGTGTCAGAGGAGTTCAGAGATGTACCCTTGAACCAGAGTTGATTTGGGGTTTTATCATTCATTTAAATGTCTAAGGATGCGCTAGCCGTGTTTGGGGCTAAGATCAACTTAAACGGGACCGTTTAGATCCGGCAAAAGAGCATTTGGGCCCTATTGTGCCAGTTTAGGGACGTGGCGGTCCATTGCCAGTTTTAGGGACGTGGTGGTCCATTATTAGTTTAGGGACGTTTCGGTCCGTCGCCAGTTTAAGGACGTAGTGGTCCATATTCCAGTTTAGGGACGTGGTGGTCCGTCGCCAGTTTAGGGACGTGGTGGTCCATTATTAGTTTAGGGACGTTTCGGTCCGATATTAGTTTAGGGACGTTTCGGTCCGTTATTAGTTTAAGGACGTTTCGGTCCGATATTAGTTTAAGGACGTTTCGGTCAATATTCCAGTTTAGGGACGTGGTGGTCCGATATTAGTTTAGGGACGTTTCGGTCCGATATTAGTTTAAGGACGTTTCGGTCCAATATTAGTTTAAGGACGTTTCGGTCCATCGCCAGTTTAAGGACATAGTGGTCCATCGCCAGTTTTAGGGACGTGGTGGTCCATTATTAGTTTAGGGACGTTTCGGTCCGATATTAGTTTAAGGACGTTCCGGTCCGATATTAGTTTTAAGGACGTCTCGGTCCATCGCCAGTTTAAGGACATAGTGGTCCATCGCCAGTTTTAGGGACGTGGTGGTCCATTATTAGTTTAGGGACGTTTCGGTCCGATATTAGTTTAAGGACGTTCCGGTCCGATATTAGTTTTAAGGACGTCTCGGTCCACGAGTTTAAGGACCCCGCAGTCCATATCGATGTGTGGTCGTTGGGACCCGTCACCTCTTTGACGTCATTGAGGAATTACAACGACGGATGTCAAAGGAGTTCGGAGATGTACCCTCGAACCGGATGTAGATTGATTTAGGAGAGCCATTTTGCTCAGTCAATTTAATTTAAGGACTTATGGCCAAAATTGGGCTAAGTCCAGTTGAAATGTTCAACATTTTATTTGCTTTTGCATTGCATTTCTTTTTTTATTTTTATTTTTATTTGGGCCTTGCCCAGAAAGGATGCAGAGTATCAATTTGTTTTGGGCTCTACCCTTTTAGGAATGATGCAAGGTATCAATTTTATTTGGGCTCTGCCCTTATATAAAGGATGCAAAGCATCAATTTATTTGGGCTCTGCCCATTTATTGCCTTGCAATTTATTTTGGCCTGTCAGGTCATTTTGATTTGGGCCTGGCCCTTCAAATAGTGCAAAGCACCAAGAATCTTTTGGATTCAAGAAAATGAGTGCAGAGCACTTTTTAATGATCTAAATTTAGATCAAAGAAGAGAAAAGAAAATCTTTTCTTTCTTTCTGTCTCAGAGAACCAGAGGTTCATAGCAAGTGCAAGGCACTATTTTTATTTATTTATTTATCTGAGAACCAGAGGTTCATAGCAAGTGCAAGGCACTATTTTTATTTATTTATTTATCTGAGAACCAGAGGTTCATAGCAAGTGCAAGGCACTATCTGTTGTGCGCACGTGCGTTGCACGTGGTGCCGCATGGCGGGCATACGTGCGTTGCACGTGGCGCACATGCGCATTATGAGGAGAAGCAAAGCTTCTATATATGGAGAACAAGCTCCTTTTAATATTATTAAATATTCTCATGTGGTGCGCACGTGCGTTGCACGTAGTGCCGCATGGCAGGCACACGTGCGTTGCACGTAGCGCACATGGCGCTTGCGCATATGCGCATTATGGAGGAGCATGCTCCTATCTTGGAGAACTAAGCTCCTTTGAGTATTGAATCCTTTGAGGATTTTTACTCTACCTTTCTAAGAGGTATGCGCTCTTATTTATATGGGAGTGGTAGAGAAGCCATCTCTCCTTTTCCCGATGTGGGACTAAAAAATGCATTCCCCATGTAGTAGAGCATTACTTTAGATTACACGTGTATAACACATTTGCTTATAACTTTTGATCTCGGATGAATTATGAGGCCCATAATATATCAAATCGAAGATCTTTTCGAAATGCTTTCAATATCATCAGAATTTAGCTGTTTTTCGTTCCGGAGTTTGTCAAAATACAGCTCGGAAAATACTGGTTCGCATCTTCTTCCTTAAATCACATGTGCATAGACATTTGCTCATAACTTTTGATCCCGGATGAATTATGAAGCCCATAATATATCAAATCGAAGGGTTTTTCGAGACGCTTTCAATACAATCAGAATTTATCCGTTTCTCCTTCGGGAGTTTGTCAAAAAACAGCCCGGAAGATACTGATTCGTATTTCCTTAAGCGTATCGCTGCCATTTGATACCTTGGACTCTTTTGCGCAGAAATTTTTGGCGGGAACATGGACATTATGATTTTCTTGAGAATTTCAGTATTGCTGCGATTTCTGGATTTTTGGGGAAAACCGCAAGAATTTAACAAAACCTTATATTTATCATTTTCAAAACAAAGTTGCGGTTTTCTCGTGATGTATGTGTCGTCCACCATGAGTTTTCATGTTTTCTGTTGGATTTCGAGACTCGATTCGAGGAGTGGATGAACCGTCTCGGGTACATGGTGGGCCCGGTATGGTACCCCGGGGCAAGAAGATCGAGTTGTAGACGATGAGCCTGGCAGGGGAAGACTACCTACCGGTGATGTCTGGCGCGGCGGATATCTGGAGGATACCGACCGTTGTCGTGAGATTTATGATATGGGCCGATCCGGACTGACGGAGCCCGATATTGAGACAGATATGATTCCTATTTGGTGTCGATGCTTGACACGGGTTTTCAAATAATTTCTTGATGGTACTTAGCTATTATACAGATATTCATTTTCTAAAGTTAAGAATTCAATACCCTTAGCATTTAAAACACTTAAAGACTTAATAATGACATTGCATACCTGTGCATGCATACTAGAGACATTATATCACATATGGGCATGCATGTTGTGGTGCATTGCGTGCATTCTTACGATTGCCTTATTAGATGTTATATTTACTCACGAGCTGGCAACTCACCCCCGTTGTGCCACAGTGTCTTGCAGGTCAGACCCGTCAGTCTTGTAGCGGTGGGCTATCTTATTATCAGCTCCTTTTGCGCAGACTCGCGACATCGCCCGTAGGTGGGTTGCGAGCACACTTTATTTCTTTTGCTTTATCATTGTATCTAGTATTCTCTATCTACCACTTTATATTGTATATGTGACCTAGTGGTGAGACTGAGAGGTTGTATATTTGTGGTTTCTTTTGGGTCGAGCTCACTTGAGCCGGCGATGTGTTTTCAGATATTTTGCGTTTCTTTTATGCTCATTTCTTGATATTATTATTATATTGCATGTGGTTGTGATCCGCATTGGGCGAAGAGCTAGCTCCCGCTTGGGGATGCCATTTTTATGATTACAGGTTTATTATCTTGTTGTACCCATTTTGGGGGATAGAAAATACAGGGGAGACTCTGCCGAAATTTTCAGAAATTTATGATGTTTTTAAAAAGGGATTCTTTGCAACTTAATTGATTTGAAAATCGTCTTCATTAAAGGTTTTCCTTCACTCTCTTTTGATTTTGGTTTAGATTCTTCTGGGCTTTGGCTGACTTAGGTTACGGTACGCCTTTAGACGTCTCGTAATCTAAGTGCCAGTCTCGTTCCGTACTTTCGGATCGTGACATCTGCGTTTCAAGGTCATGAGCAAACAAATGCCGCATTTCAAAGACCTAGAAACGATCCATATTCTTCCACGTATAATCAGGGTTGGAGGAATCACCCGAATTTTGCTTGGAACCAACAACAATCTCAAAACACGGTTCCAAGCCAAAATAATTTTCAAAGGGCTCTTCCATCACAACAGCAACCACTTCAACTCACTCAGCACCCCTACCAGTCACAAAATTTCCACAACCAGGTCAACACTCCTGCACAGTCTAATCCTATGCAGTTGACCGGTTCTGACAAATTCTCTCAATTCACTCAAACCATGAAATCACTCTTGTCAAATTTCTTAGAGGTTTCGGCTGAGGTTAGAACTTCCGTCAGTGAGACAAAGAAAAAACTCAGCGTCCCAAGCTGAGAGTATCAGATCGATGGAAGCTGAAATCGCACGACTTAAAGCCGAAATAAGTGCTAGAGAAGAAGGGAATCTTCCATCTCAACCCGTACCTGATCCTGGACCTTCACATTGCACTAATGTGGACGCTTTTACAACGTTGAGATCTGGAAGAGTGCTAGACAATCATTCGGGTGAACAAATTGATAATGATGAATTGATCATTAACAACCCGGCTTCCACTTCCACTTCCTCTCACACTTCTACTTCTTACCCTATTTCGTCTAACTTACCTTCTTCTTCCGAGCCTATTCTCCGTTTTCCCAAAGGCTCGAACCCTCCACCCGCCTCATCTTGTCCACCCCCACAAACTTCTCCACAAATGTTGGACCCAACACTTATTGATAAAGCTCCATTTCCAAATAGGTTGAGGCCCAAGAAACATGATGCCCAAATGGAGAAGATTGTGGACATGTTTAAGGAAGTTAACATCAACATCTCTCTCCTAGATGCTATTCAACAAGTTCCATCCTATGCGAAAATTCTTAAGAACTTGTGCACTAGGAAGAGGAAGACTCAAGTGCCTAAAAAAATCTCCATGTCGAGTACTGTAGACACGGCTTTTCCCCAACAATTACCACGGAAACGTAAGGACACTGGCTGTCCTACTATTTCCATTTCTATTGAGGAGAAACACATCAACCGTGCGTTACTTGACCTTGGCGCTAGTGTTAACTTGCTTCCTTACTCGGTTTACAAGCAACTAGGTATCGGAGTGTTAAAGCCCTCGAACATAACTCTTCAGATGGCTGACCGATCAATCACCAAACCTAGGGGTGAACTGGAGGATGTGTTAATAAAAATCGGGGAATTTGTTTTCCATGTGGATTTTATTGTACTTGATACACAGCTTGTAGTGAACCCCCGAAATCAAATTCCAGTGATTTTAGGTCGGCCCTTTTTGGCCACTTCCAATGCTATCATCAACTGTCGTAACGGTTTTATGACCCTATCTTTCGGAAATAGGTCAATAGAGCTGAACATTTACAAGTTGGGAAGTGTACCCTCCGATGCTACTGCTCAGGTCTGTTCTGTCGACTTAATGGATGTCGACAGCAGCGAATTTGATGATCCTCCTGATATCGATCTTGACTCTTTTCATACGTTATTGTTTGACCCAACTATGTATCATACACATACGGACTCTTCCACCGAGATGTCCGGGTCAACAACTAATACTGATTATGAACCGTTCTTAAAGTCTGAAGATCACCCCGCGCTTTGTGATGACATTATTCATCGGGGTATAGATGGAACTTTTGAGGAGATCTTCGCTGATGAACTCGCATTTTTGAATGACACGAGTGTTGAGATGAATCATCTCCCAATCAATGAAATTGAACCTCCACCCCTTCTTCTGACTTGTAAAAAGAATGCGAGTAATCCATCATATTCACTGCATCGTCTCTCCAAAACGAGACGCACACACATTCTATTCCACCCCTTACCCTTTCCCCACTTTTTCTTCCACCAACCAGAGCACTGCATTGATAAAAATTTTGAATGGTTGGTGTTGACATTCGGTCTTTGCAAAGCTTGGCATCGACCACTGATTTTTGACCCCCTCATATGATTTTCAAAGCTTAACATTGTTTAACTCAAGTTTGGGGGGGGGGTATAATCGGGCTCTTCAAAAGAAAATTTTTACAAAATGATGAGCCAAAAATAAGTTTGGGGGAGGTTCTTCACTTAAATATTTTGCCCCCACTAATAAATTTCCTCTCAAGCTTACAGGTTTTTCGAGATTTAGCAGATGGCAACAGTGAGGACACTTTTGAAAACAAGTTTGGGGGGAGGTTTGTGCTTATTTTCGAATCATCTGCATCATACTTTGCATAAGCACAAAACATTTTTGAAAACCTATAAAAATTTAAAAAATTCAAAATTATAAAAAATATTTTTGTACATAAATAAGATAATAAAAGATTAGATAGTGAAAAATTACATCCATGAGATTAGAAAAATTTAAGAAAACCAAGAAAATTAGAAGTTTTCTTATACGAACTAGTAATAAGTAGTTATGAGCCGTTATCTCAAGGGTTAGTAAGATGAAGGACGTCACTAATCTGAGGATAAAAATAAGTCTGAAAAATAGTTTCTATTCTGGAAGCCAAACATTTTGAACGTTGATATCCTGCTATTCGCACTTACACATGTCTTGAAGCCCGGGATAGTAGAGGATACCTTGAAATGCTCTTGTCTTAAAGCCGATGTATGAAGGAAATAAAAAAAAATGAAGAAAATATAAAATGGTGAGAAAAATGGACACTGGTTTTGTTATCACCAAGGGTAATAAAAAAATATATAGCGAGGGTGCCTCTTCATCTAGTGCCCTAAGGCCAACTGGTCTGGGAGTCACTGCTAAGCCTTAGGTGGTGTAAGACGAGGAAATACACCAAATAAGCAAGCACATGAGTAATCGGTCGGTTAGTATCTCAAGAAGTATTAACGGTCGCATGAAAGTGTGTGAGCAAATCTCATCTAAATATTCATTAATTAAAAAGTACCGAGGCTGATGGGCAAGAGTATGATAGCTTGAATTGAATTCTCCGGGTGTAGGGATGTCTTTACACACACGCAGGGTTATATGATCGATGTTTGGAAGAAAGATAGGAATGAAGAATAAGACGATGTTTTATTGAGGGAGGACGTGATTTCTGACATCTTTTTATGACCATTAAGATAGGGCTCATGACAACCGAAAAGCTAGCTTAGTTGGAAACCCTAATTTTCAAAGTCTTTCTTTTACAATTCTTTTCTTTAAATGTAAGTTTTATGATTTTTCTTTTATTATTGGATTTTGTGGGTGCAATCCGCTGAAAACCCTCAGGAGACAACACTCCTCCTACTAAGGACACCTAGAGGTTTAAAGGCTTGTTGCACATGCTCAGTGCAATCGTGTTGCCTACGAAAGTGTGCTAGTTAGTTTTCTCTTTCTTTATTTTCTCCTTCTCTTTTTAATAAAACAGTTCGCTCGAGACGATCGAAAATAAGTTTGGGAGAATTTGATCAGTCGAAAATACTGTATTTTTAACACGGCAATTTCCCTATCTTTTGCACTCATCCAGAAGTGTTCGGTATTCATATTGCACATATTACCAAAACAGTCCTGAAATACCGGATTGCATGTGTTAGACTTTAAAACCGGCATTTCTAGGGAAATTGACTGTATTTTATGGCATCGCATCATCCCTATATCGCGCAACACTTGTGTCGAGATTTGTGCAGGAAATTCCAGAAGAAAGGCCAAAATTGTCATTTTGCTGATCAAACATTACGCCAACTCAAAGACCTGAGAGCTGGTAGTAATACAGAAGGAATTACAATATTCAACATATCATAAAAAGCCCCAAACGTCAGCCCAAAGAAGCAGCTGAGAGCCCAAGCCCTAAGGCCCTTAAAGCGCCGCGGATCCGCGGCAGGAGCCTGCTTGAGTCGCGGATCCGCGGCTATGTGACGTCATCAAGCTGCCATTTTCAGCGCAAAACTCTTCTCTCAGGGCCCACATTCCTTTAATATACTTCAAATTCCAGAATTCTCTCGAAGATTCTGCCAGATCAGCAAAGATGATTAATTAAGCTAATCTTGATTAAGCTCCTAACAAACTTCATCTAGAAGCTTCTCCTCAACAAACTTTTGGAGGGAAATTCAAATCTTCTCTAACTAACTTTTGGAGGGAAATTCAAAATTCAAATCCTAGATCTAGGGTTTGGTAAGCTTATAAATAGAAGCCTAGACCTAGGGTTAAACTTCTTCCTTAATCTCTAATCTTTACCTCTTACACCATCTTCTTCCACAAGTCTAGTGACAAGACTTGTGTGAAACCCTAACCCTAATTCCAATCCAAATTCAAGATCCCGAGTACCAATCAAGCGAGAAGCCCTTCAACCTTTTAGGAGCGGAGCCGATCTCCAATCGAGCAAGTGATCCAAGCCGATCCGCGACTCAAGGAACCGAGCGAAGCCAAATCGACGATCGAGTTCTTCCTCTTGTAGTTCTTGAGTGATTGTAACGGAATTGTTGATATAAATAAAAGGTGAAATTCGTTAAATCTCGCTTTCTTTAAATTCTTGCATCATGATTCGATCTCAATTTGTAATTGTAGTTCTTGTTGTGATGTTTGAGTAAAACTCCGCTCGTAAAGGAGTCGAGACGATCAATAGAATGATGATGTAACAAATCTTAAAACTATTTTTAAGTCCTACGAGTTTTGTAAACCCTAGCAAGTTCAAGAATCGATGACCTAGTTTCGTTGCGATACTTTCTTGATTGTTATCGCTCGAAATTAGGGATCTACGATCGTTTCTTGAATTTACTAGAGGCTAGAATGTGAATGATATCGACGAAGGAACAAGGGATAAATGATGAAACCCTAGTTTCACTAGAAATCCCTAATTCTCGTCGATCATCATCGATCTAGTATCAATTCATCGAAGGATAAGAATACGTCATCGTGAGATTGCATCACATCTATAGATCCGATCGATTCCTACGAGCCTCATTTAGATTCTTGATATTTGGTTGGAAAAATCATCACAAATTACCGCTTCTTGATTTTAATGCTTTCTTAGATCTAGATTTTTTCTCTTTCTTGAATTGCAATTACAAATCATGAATTGTTTTCTTTTCTTTAAAGTTTCGACTCATCTAATTCAAAAGACGAACGATTACACTTTCCCTATGGACGATCCGCACTTACTAACGCGCTACATCCGACACCGTTATTGATTGCGGTCAAAATATTTTTGGTTGTGATTTCTATATACAATTTTCTAAATACCGACACAACGGAAAATCATTCAATCAATACACTACTTGACCTGACCTGATGTACCATGGCTTGACCTGTTACCTGATCTTGTGTCTAATGCCAACAAACCTGACATGTAATCCTTACGGACCGTTCCTGTTGTCTATCCAGACAAACCTGCACCTACCTGATCCTGAGTTGGCATTAGTTCTTGATTACTTAATACCTGACTTGAACACATATAACTTGGAGGTATGGGGAAATCAATGATGAAATCCTGACTTGTAACTCGACAGTTGCTTGCTTATACTGATCAGTTTTAGAGGCCAGGCCCGCCTCGGGATGATGCTGCTGACATCGTTCGTCTTTACCCTTTTCCTTTTAGTGCCTAGCGGCACGTCTCGGTTTCAGCCCGAGAGTCTTAGACCGTGGTCCCGGGCATGCACGGGATACTATTGAGTTACATCGATAATTTATCAAATTGATTTCAAAGACTTGAGAGTAGTTAACCCAATAGACCAGTTTAGATTACTCACTACACATTACCCCACTGTCTTTACTTATATCATTATTATGCTTGTTTTATCATTTATACTCATACTTGCATGTATTGCTACCCCTGTTTATATTTTTTCTTGATGTTATGACGCGCTGACGTCTGGGTTTTGCATGGCCCAGATCCTGTACCTTTGTTGCAGACTGATCAGGAGTATTGCCGCTGTTAGACCGAGCTGTGAAGATCTTGTTGGTATGCAGTCTTACTTTTTAGGTGTTTCATTTATTGTATCTTCGCTTCCGCATATCATTATTTCTTGACTCATTCATTCTGGCTCATAGACATGTACTAGATAGTTTAGTTTACTTTACTGTTCTTGATATCTCTACAGCCGTAATGTGACTGTGGAGGGATTTTTCCTATCCACAGGTAGCATGGTTGGCTATGTCACGTGCCTATTCAAGCGTACTCTGGGAAGCGGGGCGTGACAGCATATGTATCATAAATGTAACTCTATCCATCATATGACCCCAAAATAGAATATATCAATGCAACTGACCTGTAACTAGGTATGAACCCATAAGTAGCCGAAAATATATAGGTAAAACCTCTTCTTTAAAATAGCCGCGGAATACATATGTCACGGCATAAAAGCAGATGTGATAGTATGAAATATATAATAGGTATCTTATTTAAGATATACGTCCTGCTATTTTAGTGAAGAATGTTAAAAGGTTTACAATTTAAAAGATCTCAGTGTCATATTAGACACGTCAAAATAATAAGGCTATAACTAGATTTTTGAATTCCTTTTTATATGCAATGACCCGTAAAAAGATGTACAGGCACTGTCCCCCGGATCAGTCCTGGTCGGCTACAATAACTCATAACATAACTGAATACCTCATAAGATAGCAACCTATCAACATCTGGATGTTTAGCACCGACACCCGAAATCAGAAATCCCTCGTGCCTATCACCGACACGCAAATCCTCAAATCTCTCGTATCCATCACCGACACGCAAATGCAGATATCGTTGACACCATCTCAACAGATAATCACCACCCGATATCCCTGGCCCCGGTCAGTATCCCCTGGATATCCGCCGTGCCCAAATCTAGCCCCGGTCAGTATCCCCCGGATATCTACCGTGCTTATCTCTATCTCCGGTATCGAGTATCCTCGTTAGGATCCCCGTCTCTAATACGGCTATCCTGCCCCTCGGTCTCGACCGAGTCCACCATGTATCCGACTGTATATCCCCCCACTCAGTCTGGATAACGTAGTAATCCATAACCGTATAGCCCCCCACTCGGTTCGGAGTAAAACAAAACGTAAAAACGACTCATGGTGGACATCAACTCATCATATCCAAATATATCAAGTAAAGAATAAGAATACTTGCATAGATCATTCCGATGATATATTATATATATACAAATATAACAGCGTTCCATACCACTGATATATATCATCAAAAGTAAAACATCCTGAAAACTCATAAGAATCAAATATGAATACCCATGGTACTGGTATTCGAAATGCTTAACAGATAATAAGGTAAGTACGTAAATAAGTCATACAAGAAAATAAATGTATCGATTCTACTGTGCCATGACAATACTAATGATGTGTAGTGTAGCATACGCGTCAATCATTAGCATTTGTGCGAGTGTTTATCGGAGTGTTCGTATCACGGAAACGTATAACATCGATAATATATCGCGAACATGTAAAGTGAATCTAAGCGTAATTATTAAATGTAACTACTTTCTATGAGCTATACCATTATCTTTGAAAACGAAACGAAACGTTGGTTTTGAAATAAGAAAGCTGCCTTAGGTTAAAATAGATATTCGTTTTGGAAATTGGCATCGCATCCTTGTCCTTTATCATTAAAAAGAGAAATGAATCATTAGTTTTTAAAATAGTATAGCTCACACAAGTATTACGTTCTAAAGCGGAATAAAATATAACTCTACGAGTCTAAAGGAAACTTGGCCGTTATTCGGCATGCAAATCTTGTCATCACAAGTACAGTATGATTCCTCGTACAATACACCAAACCATGAATAATACTATATGCACATGAATACTATACTCGATGAAACATAACATTAATACCAATAACTTGAATTAATCACCAAGAACTAACTAAATATCATAACTATCTTAGCTATAAGGTTGCGGGGGTGTTATATGCTATCCACCCGACTTCCCCCGTAAATATTAATCTACTTACAACTTGTCGAGCTCGTCGAATCCATGATTGCTATGTCTGCCAACTCCGTCTCGGAAACCTTCGCGATCGTACCTATAATCGTGGTTATGAAATATTTGCGTAAATATCATATCGAAATCAAAACAATGAGCTAAGTATCTATATGTTAGAACCTATAGCTTACTTACTCAACGAACAAATGCCACTGAAATTAACGTGCGAACGTCGATGTTTCAGTCGCAGTACAGAAATACGAAAAACTCATGTCGAAATGTTGGAAACTTGATAAAACACTTACTAAAACATTCCCAGATTTCTCTGTATGAATATTGGGACAAATCAAACAATATTGTAGATCATAAAATACACAAACACACCTACAAAGAAAAACACCACCAATGACCCGGCGGCGCCGGTCAAAACAAGGATGTCGCCGGACATATCTAGAAGATAGGGGCTCGGGCTTTAGTTGAAGTCTCCTAGTGGTCTCTTGATACTTATGGTATTGTTAATTTTTCTAGTGGTTACACCTAGTAGTTCCAGATTCAATTTCGGTATGCGATTTATCACAAAACTAACAGTTTTTCTATACTGCACATGAAAAACTGGTATGTGGACAGAATAGAATTTAGAAAGAAAGTGAGATATATCTATTAGGATGATGCACAAAGGAACATCAGCTCAAGAAGTGCTTGTGGAAGCATTAAGGGTTTGTAGTGGATTAAACTAGATGATGTGCATAAACTTGATGAAGGAACTCATGGCTTTTCTCCTTTAGATGTGATAAACTTAGGAATTTTAGTTTTTGAGCTGAAGGAACTATGTGTGTTCAGTTTAGGAGGCTAAAAGAATTCCTAAGTGTTGATGAGATAAGGTGTGGAGTGTTGTGTTGTGTGTAGAGAGAGCATAAGGTGGAGGGTTGTAAGGTGGAGGTGTCATGGTGGAAGGAGGAGGTGGAGGATTGTGAGCATGGGTGAGATGTGTTGAGGATGGAGGTTTAGCCTATGTTATAATATAACCAACCATACAACAATTAAAATCCTTTTCCTTTAATTAAAATCTCTTTTATGTAAAAATCTAAATTCATATATAAAAAGAATGACATACTTAATCTAACACTTAATTATCATTATCTTGATATAAAATATCATGTCATGTTAAAATAATTAATATATCGTTTTTTATGATATCACACACTTTTCTTCATATTTACCAAAATAATTATATTTTTACGGATATAATTCCGATACCCAATTTCATAAGCGATATCATTTTTGTAAACTTATTATATTCATATTTAAAATTATAAATTAAAATTTATAATTTTCCAAAATGTTATATTTTTTGTGTGGAGTTAGAGCCATGAACCACATCTCTCAGGTGGATCATCTTCGACGGAGGAAGACCGGAAATCAAGCTCGATCACGGAGACCCCATGGAGTTAAGAAAAATGGTAGAAGACCGAAGGATACGGATCATTCGGTATAACCCTCTTATCACAGTAGCTAAACTCCTCAAGTTTACTATTTTAATATTTGGTTAGATTTTAGGTAGTTGTTTCTAGTGCCGGTTTTTTTAAAAATTAAAGTTTTTCGTTCCGCGGCGGCAGCGGTTGGCGGACAGGACGTTAGAAACACCAACAATTGTTTATTGCGGCGACAGCGAAGGATAGTGGTGCGAGTGACAGATGGCGACGAGTGCCGGTGCAGTCAACGAAGGGTGATGTTCGGTGACCGAGTGATGCGAGGGTGGCTACAACTGCGATCGATGAAGGATGGCACAATTGACGGCGAACAGTGGCGGAGCCGACATTTTTGCAAGTAATGGCAAAATTTAATGTATAAAATTAACATATATGGGATAGGTTACAGGCGAAGTCACCAGCACGAGAGAATAATATATCTTGCAAAACATTTTGTAAGTTTTTTTTTTATTTTTCAATTCATATTCTTCTCCATTTTGTAAAGCAAAAATGATAATTAGAATTGCCAAAAAATTTGAAGGAGATGAAATATGATTTTTTATGGTGATAAATAAACTTATTTATTTTATTATTTGGAAAAATGAAACCAAGCTTATATGTACAAATATTTTTAGTTAATTTCTATATAAAAAATCAACTAATAAATATAACTTTGTTTGAGTAAACAAACAACAAATAAATATACCACCCAATAAGATTAAGTGTGGGCAATTGCTCACACATGCCCACACCTAGCTCCGCTCATGAGGGCGATTTATATGAGATTTATGCAATTAATCCTTTATTAAAATACAGGTAACAAGCTCTATTAATAGGTTATAATGAAAGGTTTAATCAGGTACATAAAAGGATTTATACTTCAAAATGCATAAATGAGAGTTTGTTTTTGGTGAAAAATTGAATAACAGACTGTAAAATAATGCAAGTGAGACTTGAAGCTAAGAACTCTGGTTCAACAACAGCGGGTTTTACCACTTTAATTGATGTTAGGATGGCACTCTATGCATAGACAAACAAGTTTAAATTCAAAAGGTTTTGGTTATAGGTTCGAATTTTCAACAGTTAATAAGATCCAAAATCTGATCCGTCAATGAAGGCCCAGGTACCATAAACCCTCAATTAGAGTTTGGCCGCCTCCTCCTTTCTCATGCAGTCGTGTGAGAGGCGACTGGGAGAGGAAATTCTGGCGGAATTCCAACGAATCTCGACTCGTCATCACTCTGACGCTTGATTCCGACGAGTTATTTAGTGGATAGCTTCAGCAAATCTAAAGCGGGTTTGAAATCTTGGGATCAATACCTTATCCTCATTTTCTGGATTGGGATCAGTAATATCGTCTTTTTGTCACATTTCAGAGAAAAACATTCCCAAGAAAATAAAAGTTTGTTGCAGTTTATTTCAATAAAAAAATTAATGTAGTTGTGTCGATTAGTAGCAATATTCAAATTATTTTATTGTAATTTACCCATTAAAATAAAACCGAACCCAAACCGAACCAGACACAACTCAAACACAGACTTATACCGAACCCAAAACACAAATCCAAACCCCAAATCCAAACCCCAAATCAATCCAACTATATAATGAGAATAATGGAGGAAAGAGGACTAGGAGGCTTTTTGTGTTAGGCGGCGCCACAAATCACGTCCTCCACCATTTTATTCGACGATCGGCACCGGCTATCTTGATCTTCATTATGTAATATGTCAATACACCAAATTTCATGTGATTCCAACATCTTTTCACCGTCGATTTAATGGGTGCAAAATTAGCGGTTTACCGACAATAGAACTTTTTATATTGCTAAATCAACTGTGAAATGGTGTTGGAATCACATGAAATTTGGTGTATTGACATATTACATAATGAAGATCAAGATGGCCGGTGCCGATCGTCGAATAAAATGGTGGAGTACGTGATTTGTGGCGCTGCCTAACGCAAAAACCCTCCTGGTGCCTATTTCCTCCATTATTCTCTTATATAATATATATAATATTCACTGCAAATAACCCCTAAGTTTATATCTTTTCCCTGGAGATATAACCCGCCGCCACCGCCGCCGCCCTCTCTCAACCCATCGCCGCCTCTTTCTCCTACCCGCCGCCGCCGCCGCCGCCTACTCTCCTCCACCTTGCTGCCACCCTCCGCCTCTCTATCAACAGCTGTGCCGCCTCCTCGCCGCCGATTGCTTGCGCCCTAGATCAACGAAAAGGTAATTTTCTTTCTCTGAGATGAATCGGGATCGAGCGACTTCTCATACCTTAAAAGTCAAATCTAAACAAGATTACAAGTTTAAGAATGCAAACAACAATAGAGATTAGTGTCTCGTTTTATTGATGCATGTTTGATTCATTTAGGCCCTGTTTGGACATGGACTTAAGAATATTTGGAGCTTATTTTCATGTGGAAGTAGAGAGGTTGCAAACTATTGTTTGCAAGCCCCAAACTCCATGAAAAAAACAAAAAAACTATGGTTATAATGTCATATGAAATGTGTTTGGGAAAACGGGGTTTATGAAACTTATAGCAGATTGGAGTTTAGATACACAACTGCACCAAAATAGATACCAAACATGGTTAAGTCAACATTTTGGATTTAACTTTTGTTAACTTTACGAAACTCTGGTTCAAAAAACTTTTATAACTCCATTCCCAAACAAGGGCCTTAACATATGTTATAAATTTCATGGTCTGTCAAAAAGAGTGTCAAGTATTGTTGACGAATTCGAATGAACATGATACAAATCTGATAAGAGGATCTGTCACCTCGACGGCTAATCCGTGCAACATAGGTTGATTATGCTTGCGATGTTTCTTGCGCTTACCATGTTCGCATCAAGTTTATTTTACTTCAGAAGAAAACACCCATCACCAATGTTTGCTAGTTTACGAGTTAGCCTGTCAGATGTTTTCTACCGATTATCAGATTTTCTAGTAGCTCTTACAAATCTCTTCATTCATCCGTGCATACGTGTAATTGATACACACTTTTATGTCTTTGTCCTTAGAATAATGGCAAATCAGTCGGCCATTGGGCTTTCTTGGGCTCCGAAATTGCCTCCCATAGCCAATGGAACAAAAAAGAGCTCGGAAAACGCAAACAATTTACAGAATGGTTCTGTTTGGAAACCTGATAATGAACTTGTGGATGGGTTATATGTTCCCCCAAGGGACCCGAGGAAGGCGAGTAAGCTGCTGAAGAAAAATGTCAAAGACACGGCTGGACAAAGTTGGTAAGTTGTTACTCACTGTAGAATTTTACAGTAATTTCTATCTTAAATTTTTAATATATTTTTATCCCTCCCAGGTTTGACATGCCTGCCCCAACCATTACTCCGGAGTTAAAGAAGGATCTTGAGATTCTCAGGGTATGCTTTTTATGACCTTACTTTTATTGTTTCTAGGATATTTTTCGTAATTTTTTAATTATTTATTTATGTTTACTTGTATTTTTCTATTGGTTTTGTTTAAATCCAACCCTTCCAAGAAGCACTTGTACAATATTACTTCTTTAAGTAAAACTAATACATATAGAAATTATTAGGTTATTTTGAACGAAAAATTGGTCATCGAAGTATATCTGAACTTAAGTTAATTTTTTGGTGGACTTAAAAATAATTGTACGAAGAGGTTGGATTACTTTGAATGGAAGAGTATTTTTTTATTTTTAAACGATAATGATTAGAACATATTGTGATGAGAGAGAGAGAGAGAAATTAGGGAAATGTAATAGATGAATTAGCCTAAACTCAAGCCTCCTCTTTATATAGGCAAATGCCATTATGCTATTACACCCCTATTAAGTATCTAATTATATATAATAGACCCTTGTATAATACGGGTATTCTAACACACCCTCAAACTGGAGCATACATATCAAACATGCCCAGCTGGTTACAAATAAACTGCATTCCATTCCTTCCTAAGAGCTTTATGAATAAATCTGCCAACTGATGAGCAGATTGAACATAATAAGTATCGATAATCCCATCTTCAACCTTCTCTCTTACGAAGTGGCAATCCACCTCAATGTGTTTCGTTCGTTCATGGAACACATGATTATAAACAATATAGATTGCATTCTTATTATCACAATATAGCCGAATAGAGGAAGTGGACTCAAAGCCAAGCTCTCCCAGCAGAAAGCGAATCCATACAATCTCACAAGTGGTATTTGCCATGGTCCGATATTCTGACTCGGCGCTGGAGCGGGATACTACGCCTTACTTCTTACTCTTCCCAGAGACCAAGTTACCTCCTACAAACATGCAATATCCTGTAGTAGATCTACGATCGGATGGAGACCCGGCCCAATCTGCATCAGTGAAGCCTGCTACTCGAGAATGTTCATGATCCGAGTATAGTAGACCCTTCTATGAAGCATTCTTCAATAGCGAAGTATTCAAATCACTGCATCCCAATGAGCTACTCGTGAATCGGCCATGAATTGATTCATAACACCAACTTCCATTCCTGGCCCAGAAGGAAAGAGACGAAAGCAACCCCTTGCTCCATCAAAGGAAGAATGAACCAATTCATGGAGATAGCCATGATGTTGGAGATTGCAGGATGATATTGTGAGTCCGGCTTACCGACCAACCGTCGGTATCTTTCGGCATCTTCAACTGAGTTACCTTGTCCCGAAAGCATTTTAGTATTAGGATCCATTGGAGCCTATATGGGTTTGCACCTGAACATCTCCGTTTCAGTCAGTATATCAAGCACATTCTTCCGTTGTAAGATATAGATGCCATCCTTCGACCAAGCAACTTCGATACCCAAAAAATATTTAAGGCTCCTAAGGTTCTTAGTCTGAAACTTTGTTTGAAGGTGGTACTTAAGCTGTGAAATACCAGCCGCATCATCGTCAATAATCACTGTCATCGACATATACCACCAAAAGAATGAGAAGGCCATTGGAGATATTACGGCAAAACACTGAATGATCATGTGCACACTGTCTGAGGCCAAACGAAATAACTACCTCAGTAAATTTCCCAAACCACTCTCTCGAGGAGAATGTTTCAAGCCATACAATGACTTTTTCAAATCGGCAAACTAGACTAGACTCTCCCTCAGCAACAAAACTAGGAGGTTACTCTATATAGACCTTCTCGACCAAAGATCCATGAAGAAATGCATTCTTCACATCAAGCTAATGTATTGGCCAATGATGGGTAGCCGCAGGAGATATTAGTAGACGAACAGAAGTCATCTTGCCTCCGGAGAAAAGGTTTCCTCATAATCAATGCCGTAAGTCTGTGAATACCCTTTGGCAACCAAACGTGCTTTCAAGCGGGAATGGGTCCTATCAGGGTGAAGCTTCACAGCGTATACCCAGCGATACCCTACAACCTTTTTCCCAGCCGGAAGAGGAGCCAAATCCCATGTTTGATTCAGTTCGAGAGCAAGCATCTCATCAATCATAGTCTCGGTCCACCCTTCATAAAACAAAGCTTCAGAAAGGGACTTGAGTAGAGCATGAGTGTCGAGGGAGGAGATAAATGCTCGATATGCCAAAGATAAATGAGAAGTGGCCACATGATGTGCTATAAGATGAGAAGTGCAGCTCCGGGTGCCTTTCCGTAAGGCAATAGGGAGATCAATGTCAACCTCCTGCAGAGCTTAAGACTCTGGGAGATCAGCAGCAAGAGGCTGAGGTTCAGGAGTTGTACAGGCCCGATGAGCATATACCTTGGTAACCGGTGGTGTGGGGCCCAATAGTGGAATCAGGAGTGGAAGGTGGGTCAATAGGAATGGTATGCGTGATTTCCAATACAGGAGGGGAGAATCAACCGACTCAGAAGGGATCTGTTGTGATGAAAAATATGAGAAATCTAAAGAAAAATCACTGTTCATGTTTACAGGAGTGAGATATAGAAAAGTATGGGGTGGACTCGTGAAAAGTCTCGTTGGCCGATATAAATCGACGACGTAATACATGACTATAGAAACGATATCCCTTTTGAGTCAGAGAATACCCAAGAAAAATACACTTAATGGCCTTTGGATCTAGTTTAGAGCCCCTGGTTGTAGATCATGGACAAAACAAACACATCCAAATACCCGTGGAGGGACAGAAAAAGGGACCACCGATAGGAACAATATGGAATGAGGAATCTGTCCATTTAGGATAGAGAAGAGCATATGATTGATCAAGTAATTAGCAGTAAGGACTGCATCCCCAAAAGGATTTAGGCACTCGCATATGAAACAAAAGAGTTCGAGTGACTAACAAATGCCTATTCTTTCTTTTTGTCATTCCATTCTGTTGGGGTATAAGGACAAGAGGATCCATGAATAATGCCAAGTTGCTCCATATATATTCTGAAGGGTGTACAAAAATATTCTTTGTCATTATTACTCCTCAAAGTACTCACATCGACTCCAAATTGAGTCTTAACTTCAGAACAATAAGTCTGAAAATGAGAAAACACTTCAGTTCTAGATTTCATCAAATATAACCATGAGACTCGAGAAAAATCATCAATAAAGGTCACAAAGTAGCGAAAGCCTGCTTGGGCAACGACATGGCATGTCCCCAAAACATCAAAATGAACTAAATCAAAAGTTTTTCAGCTCTCTTATTAATACGAAATGGGTAGATAGAGCGATGATACTTATCCAACTCACAAGACTCACTCTAAATTAGAAAAAAATACCAAGAGGGACAATCCTCTTTAAGGTCTGTAGAGAAGGGTGACCAAACCGACAATGGGCATCGAAACAATATGTGGATGCTGTTGGACAGGTTATGGGGCGTGGATGTTCATCAAGGTGGTACAACCCATCAACCTCAATTCCTGTGCCAATCGTTCGCCTCGTCTTAAACTCCTGAAAAACACATCCACCAGAAAAGAAAGTTGCGTCACAGTTCAAATTTTGAGTCAGCTGGCTTATAGAGGGTAAATTAAAAGGAAAGCCAGGCAAATATAAGACAGTAGAGAGAAGTAACTATAGTGTGGCACGGACAGACCCCACACTCTCTATGGCAGAGGTGGTGCTATTCGCTAAGGTCACTGGGGTACACCCAAAGCTTAGCCTATTAGAAGACAATATGCATCTCTCTTCTGTCATATGATCTGTCGTGCCCGTATCAATCACCCAAGGACGACATACAGAAGTTGAAGTAATAAAGACCGTATGGTTACTTCTCGTAAGACCCAAAGTTGTCACGGCTGAAGTTTGAGCTGTAGCCGATCCAGTCTGGCTACTAGAAGTTGACGAGGTCACAAGAAGGCTCAATCGAGCAATCTCCTCCAAGGATTTAATGGAACTCTCGGATAATGCTGAATCTGTCGAGATGGTGGAGGATGCGGGGATACGGTCCCAACATGTGCACGAGTAGCAGGACGAGAAGGCTGAGGAGGCCTCCCATTCAACTTCCAGCAGGTACTGTGAATATGTTCTTCTTGATGGCAATAGTCGTAAAAACGAGGATCTCCACGGTCTCTGTCTCCAGCTCTGCCGTCCAAACGACCTGCTCCCATTCTCCATCGTGGAGAGTAATATATGGGAGAACTCTCTGGCCTAATAAGTGCACCGTGTTCGCCAAATGCCGGCTGCTACTCATCAGTGATCGCCGACTGAAAAATCTGGTGAAACGTATGATAGGCGGTCGTAAGAGTAATATTCGCCTTCCTAAGCAAGACCGGATGACTGA
Source organism: Agapanthus africanus (assembly GCA_030015575.1). Lineage (NCBI taxonomy): Eukaryota > Viridiplantae > Streptophyta > Magnoliopsida > Asparagales > Amaryllidaceae > Agapanthus > Agapanthus africanus. The sequence goes on along the minus strand of JASDDO010000031.1, from coordinate 303,468,217 downwards.
TATTCGGGCCATAGCCCACCAAGAAAAATGATCACTAGAAGAGCCTCGTGTCGCCTTTTCATCTCCATAACATCACTAGTGGTCGGAAACAGCTCCGAGACAAGCCGGGCAAGACACGAAAACTCTGAGCAGTACTGATGCAATGAACGAGTTCCTTGCTGGATCTTGTACAGCTGATGTACCAAACCATAGGCCTTCGAGAGGCTCTGCTGTGAAGAGTTGAGCTCATGGAGTTTATTCCAAATTGCCTTCACAGATCTCAAGAGAGCAAGACCATTCATGATGCGTCACTCCATCAAACTAAGCATGAGATGACTCAGTTGTACATTATCCGCCTCCCAATCGGCGGTAACGGGTCATGAGGAGCTTTCGTCAAGTGATCGCCCTTTCTCTTTCCCTTAACATAACGCTCAACCATAAGCTTCCAACTATGGAAATTTTGATCGTCAAGCTTGAAATCCACCATCTTGGTGGCTACAATATCGGTTGAAGAAATCGACTTCCCTTCTTTGGTCTCCATCTCAATCTCTAAACTTCTTAACAAGAATCACTTCAATCTAAACAAACTCCCAATCAAAAATAAACTCCCAAGATCTGACCACCCAAATAATGCCAATCAAGCCAACAATCACGACAATCGATCTCCGACTACTCCAAATAACACCAACAAACCCAAACAAATTCAATCGGATCGAAATACAAACTCCAATGAATGTGAAACTCCGATAACACAATCGATCACAATCGACACACCAAAATATAGCCAAAACTGATGGAAACATCTTGAAAATCACAAAGATTACCTTCCAAATCTCGGTTACTATAGCAGTGACAAAGAAATCCCCTTTAAACTGCTAAAATCAGCAAGCATTGAAGCAAACCAGCCAAGAACACACTTTAATCAAACAAAAAATCATCAACCTGGGTCAGATTTGAAGGAATCTTAACAAGTCGAAGTCGAATTGACCCTCGTTCAGAAATCGAAATCAACACTGAACTCAAATTCCCAAATCAAAATCGATTCTATCCCCGAATCAAAATCGAAACCCACATAGGTTCCCAAATCAGCAAAAAAACATCGAAGGGAGAAATCTAGATCGAATACCCAAATCGAGCCATGTCGAGTCCTCACCGTCTCAGATATGAGGGAATCGATGTTGGAGGCGGTTCAATTTGGTCTGAACGACGTTGATCGGCGTCGTGGGAGTCTCCTAGTTCTCCGGCGAGGTCGAAAGGGGTCCGGCGAAGTCGAAGGAGGTCTGGCGAGGTCGACGAGGAAGAAGGGCGGCGGCGGCTGTTGGGTGGCTAGGGCTAGGGTTTGTGTGTTTGGTGAATGGATGGTGAGGATTAGATCTGATTGAACGTGTGGTTCAGATGTGTGGCCCTGATACCATGTGATTAGAGAGAGGGAGAGAGATTAGGGAAATGTAATGGATGAATTGGCCTAAGCCTAATGCTCCTCTTTATATAGGCAAATGACATTATGCTATTACACCCCTATTAAGCATCCAATTACATATAATAGACCCGTGTATAATATGGGTATTCTAACACACATGAAAGACAAAAGGGCTAGAGTAAAATGAAGTAGATTTTGGGTCGTGCTTCTGAAAGAAACTTGTGAAACCATATTTATCAGCTTCTCTCGTCTGTAGTTTTTGATCTTAATCTAACAAAACACACTACAAAATGATTAAGAACCCTTTTCTTTGTTTGGTCGGAACTTTTTATTTCTGTGAAAGCTACTAAACCTTTATTTTCAGCAAGGCAGGGAAATGCCTTTTCTTTCCATAGGTGAGCAATTTGTTTCATCTGATTGGAACTTTATCACGAGGGATTTAACCTCAAAATGAGCAAATTCCAATCCTGAAATTGTATATTAGATAGCAACTTCACCTTTCGCATTGAGAGCTAAACGATACTATAAAAATACGTGAAATCTCCGACTGTAATTCTATCCAAGAAAACACCATAACTGTAATTTTAGAAATATGGTGATTGGAATTAGAAGAAACCAAATGTCATCAATGGTAATTGCATTGCAGTGCTGTGATTCTCTAGTTCATGAACTCAAATCCACATTGAATTCCAATTTTTATACAGGTAAAGAGTCTCAGGTTGATTTCCTTATTTCATTTAAACATTTAGCTTGGTAAATAATTTTTCTTTTCTCGCTAAGTTCAGGCTTGAGGTTATAAACACGGTTCAAAAAAACCTTATATTATTATTCATATCTGATTTGCCCATTCTTTTTAAGTTCAATTTCTTAGGGTACAGCTGAAGCTGATTTGAATGATATAGTCTTTCTTCTTTTTAAGTTTTGACTTTTCTGACCTTTGAGACCTGCAAACTTTATGCAGTTGAGGAATGTCATTGATCCGAAAAAGCACTTCAAGAAGGGAGAAAAGTCGAAGGCACTCCCCAAGTATTTCCAGGAAAGCTGCATGTTTTTCCGACATATTTGATATGAAAATTATTGCTGATATGTGATCGATACATCTTCCTTATTAGTACTATTGTTTCCCTTGGATGGTTTGCTGACCCTAACTTTTTGCTTTTTATGGGCTCAGATGGGTACTGTTATTGAACCTGCATCTGAGTTCTTCTCTGGTAGGTTGACGAAAAAAGAGAGGAAGACTTCATTTGCTGACGAATTGCTCTCGGATCAAAAGCTGAAGACATATAGGTATGATTAACATATAATGCTTTGCTATGATATAGGAACTTGGTTTATTTATTGGTTGAATTTTACTGAAATACCATGAACATTTAGCATTTGTCGAATGTATACTTTTACAAAATTTTGACAAATAAGTTACATAAATCGAGCAATTTGCAATTTACTGCAATAAACTCTAGAAATTTTCGATTTAATTCCATATGCTTATTTCGGTTAAATAACAAAGAGGGAAGGTGTCACATGGTATTAAATTGAAAAGCACCAAAAGTTTGTGGTACTTATTTGCAATTTGGCTAAGTTCATGTTTTCTTTTGTCACAATCAAGGTTTCGAAGTGTATATTTGAAGAAGGCCAAAGTTTTATGGCATTTAAGTGCCTTTTAGCCATATTTATTTATCAATTTGATATGTGCATGAGCCCATGACTCCAATCCATTCCCTACTAACCCATGTTCTGAACTATCTATGTCCAGTTTACAATTTCTTTTATGCTTCCTTTATTTTAGGAGACTATCTCTCCACTACTTTTATTTGTTTTCAATGTAATGCAATTGTAATGAATGTACAAAGGTAATGAATGAAAACCCCCAAAATGCTATGAGACCATGACTCTAATCCGTTCCCCGCTAACCCATGTTCTCAACTATCTATGTCATGTTTATATTTTCTTTTATGCTTCCTTTATTTTAGGAGACCGTCTCCCCACTACTTTTATTTATTTTCTATATAATTTAGTGGTAATGAATGTAAGAAAGGAATGAATGAAAACCCCCAAAATGCTATTTTAGCATGTTCTAGAGGAGATTCACCATCTCGAATCGATTTTATCTATCATGTACGCATCATTTGGTATCAGAGCATCTATGATCCTTCGAGATGGCCGAAAACCAATCCGTCTAAAGCCGAGACTTCGAGTTGTCATTGAATGATGCATCAACTGTTAGGGTTTCTAGTGCCCTAGCCGCCACAACCGCGGTCTATGCGGAATGAAAAACAAAAATCTAAAGGCGCTAGAAGCTCGAAACCCTAGAATCTAAACCAAACACATGGACCATAAAAAACTACAAGGAGGTTTTAACTACTATGAAAGAGGGTTATACCAAGAGATCGAGTCCTTCGGTTTTTATCTCCTCTTCGTTAGCTCCTTGGGGTCTCCTTGATCGAGTTTGACCGCCGGTCTTCCTTCGTCGAAGATGATCCACTCGAGAGATGTGGTTCATGGCTCCAGCTCCACATTAAAAACAAATGGAGCAACTAAAGACCCTAGGTTGCTAGTTTAGTATGCTTAGAAATGTAGTAGTGTTGTTCTAGTGTTTTTCTATCTCACTTCAACCCTTGATTCTCAACTCATAAGAGTATAGGATTGAATAGGAAGGAGGAGCTCAAGAAAAACCAGTGGGGAGAAAGAAGCAAATAGTGCGAATGAATCAAATCTCTTGTGAGAAAAAATCAACCATAGTTTTGTATACAGATTTTTTACAAATAGAATATATCAATCATACTTGAATAGTTTGCACAAAAGAATATACAATTCATTTGTCAATACCATTCAAGTATGGTTCTCACCATTCTCACCTCACTACCTTTACACCATATTTTCCATTTAAATGAATAAATGGATAAACAAAAAATGAGGTGTCCACCTTCTAGAATGTTTTTCTATATAAATACGGAATACTCTACCGTATATACATACCCGTATTCGTATCAAAATACGAATACCCAAAGAGATAGAATAACACAAAGAACATAGTACTAGAATATACATATCGAAATATATATTTGTAAATTATTAAACCAATACCCGATTTAATAATCCGGCTTAATCCTAAGCCGACAAGTATTATCAACCGTCCGATCAAAAGTCCGTATAGTTAGTACACTTATTTGATCAGAACCTTGCACACATCAAAATACGGCCACTACATCATTTCGCTTGAAACATGAAAACCCTCTGTGTGAGACTCTAAAGACTCAGCAGTATGCCGATACTGAGTAACTGGATAAATCCATAACCACAAGCACGTCAGCGACACTAGCTGTATGTGACGGCTAACCGGGTACCTGTCGAAAAGGAAGGCCGACGAGCAAGTTAATCCGAACCCCTAATGAACCTATCCGTGACAATCTCCGTACAGTCCTAAGCCGACAAGTATTGTCAACCGTCCGATCAAAAGTCCGTATAGTTAGTACACTTATTTGATCAGAACCTTGCACACATCAAAATACGGCCACTACATCATTTCGCTTGAAACAGGAAAACCCTCTGTGTGAGACTCTAAAGACTCAGCAGTATGCCGATACTGAGTAACTGGATAAATCCATAACCACAAGCACGTCAGCGACACTAGCTGTATGTGACGGCTAACCGGGTACCTGTCGAAAATGAAGGCCGACGAGCAAGTTAATCCGAACCCCTAATGAACCTATCCGTGACAATCTCCGTGCAGTCCGGTCTCTTAGTCTAAATGTATTGCACAATGTTGTAAAACACGTATTCGTTTTCTATTCGTTCGGCTAGCGGGTAGCGTATAATCGGATTATACGGTGATTAATCGTTTTGCGAGAATTATATGGCCATAAACAAATATACACACACAAATTTTTATTAGAAAAATTTAGCCTTGCTTGCAACTATTAAATATTAAATACGTCCGTGGCCTAATGGTAAGGCATCCGAAAAAAATTAAATGGTGAATATTGTGAGTTCGAGTCCCACCGGACATACAATATATTTTGTACGATATATATTATATAATTTGCGCGCAAACAATCTATTGGGGTATATGCAATATCTCACACATCATACAATTATAAATTACCATATAAACACACTACAACAAACTATGCAAAGAATATCAAATCAAAATATCGATAGCATGATACTCTAAATCATAACACCACATAATGTGACATAAAGATAAGTCTCGCAAAGTAACAATACTATATGGTCAACAAATAACTTTAAAAGTAACAAAATATCATAAACAAATATTCTACTAATCGTACTCATCATCTCCATAATGCTCTTCTATATCATCCAGCTCATCTTCATAAATTAACATTTGGCATGCCATTATTAACAGAGATTGAAAAATAAATCAAGTTTTTTAGTTCTCCATATCTAATGATCTATTGCATGCTACATTATATGAGCATAGATAAAAACAAAATTTTCCCTGAAAAATCATCAATAAATGGCATGCTGCGGGCATTGAAAAAATAAAAAATCTAGGGGAAACCCTAAAAATTACTTCTGGAGGCTGTGATCGAAGATGGAGGTGAAGCTGGAGGCTATAATCAAGATCAAAGGCTGGAGGCTGGAGGTCGAAGGCTCGTCGAGGATCGGTGTCGAAGGGTTGTCGAGGATCGGGGTCGAAAGCTTGTCGAGTTCGAGGTGGAGGGTCGAGATCGAGGATGGAGGTCGAGGCTGGATCGAGGTAGAAATTTGGGTGAAAAAATGAAAGGTCTGGATTGCTTCAGTAAATGGATAGAAGCGGGTACGGTTTTTTTCTAAATCAGGTTTATATTTGTTCACAACCGTTTAGACATTAAACGTCATATTAACCATTTAAAATCCATTATTCGGTGTTTAATCATTTTTGATCGGTTAATGGAGCGATTAATGCAATTTCTATCCTGTTAAGCACCGTTTACGATTATACGGCCGATTAATCGGCCGAGTAGATCGTTTTTTTTTCAACACTGGTATTGCATACCGGGTATAGGAGGTGGTAAACGTCAGACCCTAATAACCTGATAAATCGTGTCGATGTGGCTCAGGACTGATCCGAGAAACTGCCAATCTAACCATCAGTAAATCTCAACTGCCTTGGCCAAGGTCTTATGATTCTGGCTAATCGGACACAGTGCGACATCGACTCCCAATACCGTGAGAGACGAATCCCTGACAATCACTCACTGCCTCCATGTGGTTCGGGACTGTACCCAACTAAAATCCGTTTGCACGACTCAGTAGAGCCGAGGTAGGGTAGTGATCTAAGTACAGTGGAAACTCACACGAGACAAATGACGATCTCAGGTATAAAGACTAACCTATACACATGTCACCTGAGAACCGCTATCTGACGATAGGTATAATACCATCTATAATTTCTTCCTAAGTTCATCCAGTATACTCACTTCAAGTGAGCATATATATACAATCTTAGGTGATCACACCAATGGCCGTGTGACTAACCACCGCCCCTCGTCGGGCTTTAGAAACGTATATACAAGTCTACTCTGGAATATCGATGCCCGGTCTCGATACTCCCGCAACTTGGGACATTTAACGATGTGCTTATGAACTACCCAACCCCCACAAGTATGGTTGCCATCATAAAGCTGGTAGTCAAGCAAAACCCTACGGGCTTTATCAACATGTATCAGCCATATGCGATATCGTGTATAACATATGTACATGTTAAGATAAAGACAAACTAAAATAGTAAACTACTGTAACGAGTCTTTATCAACATGTATAAGCAATACAAAGTAACAAGAAAAACAAATACACATGTTCAGATAAAGACAATCCAAATGGTATACTATACAACTGAGCAAGATTGTCCTGTACATACATATCCCTAGCATCCTATACAATACAAGCTTCTAAGACATACATATCCAACAATCTCCCACTTGTACTAAGGCCTGCAATTGGCATACCCAACATCTCAAAGTCGTTCGAACTGCGCTTGGGGGAGGGCCTTGGTAAATGGATCCGCCGTGTTGTCTTTCGTATATACTCTCCGGACCTAATCTCCCGGCGATCTTCGATCTCCCTAATCAGGTGATACCTCCTCAAGATGTGTTAGGATTTCTGATGGGACCGTGGTTCCTTCGCTATAGCCATAGCTCCATTGTTGTCACAATACAAAGGTATTGGATCAACAATGGACGGAACCACCTCAAGTTCAGTAATGAACTTATTTATCCAGACCGCTTCTTTTACGGCATCGTTGGCAGCAATGTATTCAGCCTCCATCGTCGAGTCTGCGACGGTGTTCTGTTTGGAGCTCTTCCAACAGACCATCCATCCGTTGAGGGTAAACACAAAACCCGAGACAGACTTGCTGTCATCCTTGTCATTTTTGAAGCTCGAGTCGGTAAAGGACTCCACTTGGAGGTTCCCGTTACAGTACACCAAGAACAGTTCCTTAGTCCTCAGGTACCGAAGAAGGTTTTTCACTGCTGTCCAGTGGTGCTCCCCTGGGTTTGACTGACACCGGCTCACCACGCTAAGCGCGTAAGCTACATCTGGTCTGGTACATAGTATTGCATACATTATAGATCCTACCGTCGAAACGTAGGGTATAATGCTTATGCGGGCCCTCTCCTCATCAGTCTTGGGAGACATTTCTTTGGAGAGAGTAATTCCGTGCAAAGCGGGTATATTATTGCGTTTGGAATCTTCCATACTAAATCTCTTTAGTATGGCCTCTATGTATCTGGACTATGAAAGTCTCAATAATCTCTTAGATCTATCTCTATAGATTTTAATCCTCAGAATGTAGGAGACATCACCCAGGCCTTTCATAGAGAACCTTTGTGATAAGAACAGCCTGATCAATTGTAGCATAGGAATGACATTTCCTATCAAGAGAATGTTGTCCACGTACAATACTAGAAATACGACAGTTCTTCCTACAATTTTCTTATACATACAAGGCTCATCCTCATTTTTAATGAAGTCAAATTTCTTGACCGTTTTATCAAAACAGATGTTCCAGCTCTGCGATGCCTGCTTTAATAAATAAATGGATTTAAGCAACTTGCACATCTTTCTGCTGCTCCCACTATCTACGAATCTCTCCGGTTGATCCATATAAACACTCTTTTAAACTTCCGTTCAGAAAAGTCGTTTTTACGTCCATCCGTCAGATTTCATAGTCATGGAAGGCAGTAATGGCAAGTAGGATCCGAATGGATTTCAGCATATCCACTGGAGAAAAAGTTTCGTCATAGTCCACACCGGGTCTTTTGACGAAAACCTTTTGCAACAAGTCTAGCCTTATAGGTTTCCACCTGTCCATCTACACCAATCTTCTTTTTGAAGATCCATTTGCATCAAATGAGTTTTAGCCCAGGAGAAGTAATATCCAAGGTCCAAACTTTGTTGGTGTACATGGACTCCAGTTCGGATCGTATAACATCTAGCCATTTATCAGAGTCCCTACTGGTAATGGCCTGCTTGAAACTAGTAGGATCATCTTCTTCCAAGATGCAATTCTCTCGATTCCCGTCTATGAGAAAACCGTAGTATCTCTCGGGTGGATGAGAAATCCTACTAGATCTGCGGAGTGGCTGAGGTTCGTCCGAAACTATTCAATCTTCTGGTTATATCAAATCTTCAGTTTCTGTTTGTGGTTCCTGAATTTCTTCGAGTTTTACCCTACTCCAACTAATTTCTTTTGCAAGAAATTCCTTCTTTAAAATGACGGCGTGGCGAGCAACAAACGCCTTCTGTTTTTCGGTGTGATAGAACAGATATCCTGGCGAATGCTTTGGATATCCCACAAACTTATATAGAACTGATCGTACCTGAAGTTTGTCCGGTTTTTGTGTTTTTACATAGGCCGGCCAACCCCATATCTTAATACGTTAAACATATAGTTTTTTTACCATTCCACATTTCAAATGGTGTCTTAGGCATGGATTTGGATGGAATATCATTCAATAGATATGCTGCTGTCTGGAGCACATGTCTCCAAAATGAAAGAGGCAACTCAGTATTGCTCATCATGGAGCGAACCATATCTAATAGGGTACGATTCCTCCGTTCCGTTACACCGTTGTGCTGTGGTGTATACGGAGGAGTGAGCTGAGAGAGAATTCCATTCTCTTTTAGAAAGTTGAGGAATTCCGTGTTTAAGTATTCACCTCCCCGACCAGTTCGAAGAATTTTAATATTTTTTCCAGTTTGGTTCTCTACTTCGTTTTTATATTCTTTGAATTTCTCAAAATCTTCAGATTTATGTTTCAGAAGATACACATATCCGAATCTAGAGTGATCGTCAGTGCGTGTAATGAAGTACGAGAACCCATCTCTTGCATGTATAGACAGTGGACCACATACATCACTGCGTATGAGTCCCAAGAGTTTTGTAGCTCTTTCTCTGTGTCCGGTGAATGGTGATTTGGTTATTTTTACTTTGAGACAAGACTGTCAAGTTTCATGGGATGAAAATCTGAACGGGTTCAGATACCCATCCTTATGTAACTTAGTCTTTTCTCACCGATATGACTAAGTCTACAATGCCACAAATAGGTTTCGTTCGTATCTGAAATTCTTCATCTTGCGTGTGTTTTGTATATTAAGAACTGTGTTTTGATTAAGAACATAGATACCATTACACAGTATACCTTCTGCAGCCAATACCTGATTAAGGTAAATGTTCATGATATTTCTATCTAAAACAAAATTATATTCATCTTTATCAAGTAAAGAAACTGATATAATGTTGCAAAGCATGGAAGGTATATAGTATCGGTTGTTCAAAATCACAGTTTTGCCGCTAGGCAATACTAGATGATATTCACCTACGGCAACATCAACTTGTGCTCCGTTTCCTACTCTGAGGGACATCATCTGGTCCAACCATCCTACTTTTTCTCAGTCCCTGTAATAAATTACTGATATGAGATCCTGATCCGGTATCTAGTATCCAGGAGGTAGGACTGACCGAGAAACAGATCTCAATAACAAGGACACTTGAAAAAGACGTAATGGTATGCTTCTTTTTCACCGGGGTCATCAAGAAATTCATGAAATCCTCTTTCTCTTGCTCAAGCTCGTGACATGCGTCACAAGTCAGAGACAAACCGGCGTTCCTCAGCCTCGAATAAGAATCCGTATCGGTCAAGTCATACATTTTATTATCTTGTTTAGGGCGTGAAATGGTTATTACCTGTAGAGAGAGAAAAGAAACACTCAGCGTGCGCTCTTGTAAGATTAGATTGGTTATTAGTTTATCTAATTAGGATGGCTTCCACAGTTTCCTCAAATTCTTCTTCAAACCTTAAAAAGAGAACTGGTCGGGATTATTAACAACTTACAAGTTCGCTAACCGTTCAACTAGGTGCGTGTTGGTACTCCGATGGAGGTTCTCCGTGCTCTCGCACGGACCTAATTAAAATAAATCTTGTTTCCGCAGAGGCGTAGCCCCGTTAACATCTTTCTAAACACCTAATAGGTTAGCCAATTGTGAAGTGAAATATCTCCCAACATTAATTCTACTCATCAGTGGGATCGAGACCCAACTATCATCATGTGATAATCTAGATGGAAGCCACTCTAGCCACCACACCCCAGAAAATATGCAACACTAGCAAGTTTCTTGTATATTTGAAACGCCCGATGTGGTTTTTGCCCTAAGGACCCTAGTGGCCTTGACTGAGCCAACAAATCAAAAGGTCCTAGTCAAGTTCAACTCGTCATTATCTTGATTATATTAAACCCACCCGTACGAGCCCTTGACTGAGCCAACCAGGCCGTACGACCGTTTTAACTAATCGCATCGAATGCTACAAACAAGCACTATTTAGTTCCCGCACACTACGTCTTGACTGAGTCAACAAACGCAGAACAAATACTAAGTATTACTCGTAGGAAATAACGGAGGGCTATGGCGGGGTTTTTGGCGAAAAACCCTTTAACGTAATGAAGTTGATATCGTTGAGGAACCAAGCAGTTTTGAAAAGAAGTGATTTAGGCCCAGCTTTTGAAAACTTGTGGTTTTGAAGAAAACCGAGTAATCTATAGTAATATAAATTTTTGCTCAAGAGATACTCCCCGTGAAGGGATCTAGGCTCTTGCTTCATCGAATGAGGTGCGAGATATTCATGACCGAATACCTCTATGCAAAGCAAAAGAATACGCCTATAGTTTTTCGAAAATCTGTTCTGACAATATTTTTTAGGTTTATTTTTCCTCGTATTAATCAAAATTAATGCGGTCCCATCAATTAATACCCATCACACCAGAAAAGAACGAAAATAGAATGTACGTATATGCAATCCGCATTCGCCACGGGGCCCCGTCATGCACCGTTAGATTACTTAACTAACGACAGAGCGAGGGCTGGACTAGCACGAATGCAAAACATATACAACATTTATTTATCTATATATAAATATATAGTCATCTTATGTATGATATAATCAACATCACAGAAAAGTGATAAGCAATATGGAAAAGCGGATAATCTAGGAGCCCCGAATTTCATATGAGCCGCAAATGAAACTTGACGTTCTCCGGTCGTGTGGATAGCCTGTACAATGTATAACCAAGACCCCTATGAGTGCGACAAGTTACCCGCCAATCCTGGAAGCGAGGCAACCCCAATCAACGAAGTGAATGGGCCATCCAGCACTTCACGGGTTCTGGTAACTTGAGCACTCCACCGTGGGTCATCCTATACCCCCTACAAGTGCGGCGAATAGCCCACCAATTCTAGAGTAAGGCACCCCGGTCTCAACGCCATGAGATGGATGCCCATTGCCTTCTAGAATCCGGTTACTCGAGCACTCCTCCGCGAGGTAAATCCTAGTACAGAAAAGAAATAATATATACAACGGTGACATCGACCTCAACCCGGCCGTGCCCCAATAAAAGAATATACAATCAGGCAGAAACGACAGTCTACATGTCGGACGCTCGCCCCACAATAAAGAATATACAAATGAATTCAAAACTGTACAACAAACATTGCACAAAAGGCTATACATCACGACAATCCGTCGAAACCATCACAAAGATATCACAAGCAATATCACAGATAAACAAGATGCGTGTAACCCCTTCTAATCGACGTATAGCGATTAGAAAACATTAAACAATATATAAACGCATCATAGAAGCAAGTAACAAAAACCACGATAATAAAATTCCGCCCAAATAGTAAATAAAACAAGTTTTCCAAAGCCGGAAAAAATAGTTCACTAAGTCTCAAAAATCTATCGTTTTAAGCCACAATCCGGGAGTCGAAACGAACTCGAAACTCACCCAAACCTTCGTGGCGTCGAAATACCCAAAATTAACCGTTGCTCGGGAGGACTAGGGGTTACCCACCCCCACGAGGTGGCCTAGGGGGTGGGCCCGACCTTTGTCATGCCGGGGCGATTCCCGGGGTACCTACGCAATACCCCGCGGCTTCTCGGTCCAAACCGTGAGCCCGCAAAGAGTGCAAACATGCTAAAACCTGGATATTTTAGGACTTTTTTCGTTGGCAGTTTTTGCACGCGACGAAAACTTCGAAATTTAAATGTCGTAACTAACTAGTTTATGTGTTTAGGTGGTTCTGATACCATGTTAGGGTCAGTTAGCACAGCGGAAACTGGTCGTGGCGCCCATAGATCCCTCAGCACCCGCTTTTTACGTTGTCCCCTCACGACAGACCACAACCTACCGGATCAATCCGTACGAGGCACCCTGGGGTAAGAGCCTGCGCTTCGCCACTGCCGTCACACAGTGAGAACCCCTATGGGTTGGCATCCTTGTCTAATAGCTCTGATACCATGTTAGGGTTCTTAGCGCCTTAGCCGCCACAACCGTGGCTTATGCGGAATGAAAAACAAAAATCCAGAGGCACTAAAAACTCGAAACCTTAGAATCTAAACCAAACACATGAACTGGAAAAAACTACAAGGAGGTTTTAGTTACTATGGAAGAGGGTTATACCAAGAGTCCTTCGGTCTTCGTCCCCTCATCGTTGGCTCTTTGGGGTCTTCTTGATCGAGCTTGACCGCCGGTCTTCCTCCGTCGAAGATGATCTACCCGAGAGATATGGTTCATGGCTCTAGCTCCACACTAAAAACAAATGGAGTAACTAAAGACCCTAGGTTGCTAGCATTGAGTGTTTAGAGATGTAGTGTTCTATCTTACTTCAACTCTTGATTCTCAACTCATGAGAGTGTAGGATTGAAGAGGAAGGAGCTCAAGAAAAACTAGTGAGGAGAGACAAGCAAATGATGAGAATGAATCAAATCTCTTGTGAGAAAAAATCAACCATAGTTTTGTATGAAGTTTTTTACAAATAGAATATATCAACCATGCTTCAATAGTTTGCACAAATGAATGTACAATTCATTTGTCAATACCATTCAAGTATGGTTCTTACCATTCTCACCTCAGTACCTTTACACCTCATTTTCCATTTAAATGAATAAATTGATAAACTAAAAATGAGGTGTCCACCTTCTAGAATGTTTTCCGTATAAATACGGAATACTCTACCGTATATACATACCCGTATTCGTATCAAAATACGAATACCTAAAGAGATAGAATAACACAAAAAACATAATACTAGAATATACATATCGAAATATATATGTAAATTATTAAATCAATTCCTGATTTAATAATCCGGCTTAATCCTAAACCGATTTATTATCAACCGTCCGGTCAAAAGTCCGGATAGCTAGTACACTCATTTGATCGGAACTTTGCACGTATCAAAATGCGGCCACTACATCATTTCTTCTGAACCAGGAAATTACTGGATAAATCCATAAGCATAAGCATGTCAGCGGCACTAGCTGTACGTGACGGCTACCTGGGTATCTATCGAAAAGGAAGGCCGACAAGCAAACTCATACGAACCCCTACTGAGCCTATACGTGACAATCTCGAAACAATCCGGTCTTTTCGTCTAAGAGTATCGCAAACCGGGTCTAGGGGTAGTAAACGTCATACCCTAATAACCCGATAAGTCGTGTGGATGTGGCTTAGGACCGATCCGAGAAACTACTAATCTAACCGTCAGTAAATCTCAATTGCTTTGGCCAAGGTCTTATTGTTCCGACCAACCGGACACAGTGCGATATCGACTCCCAATACCGGGAGAGACGGATCTCTGACAATCGCTCACTGTCTACATGTGGCTCGGGACTGTACCTAATCAAAACTTGTTTTCACGACTCAATAGAGCCGTGATAGGGTAGTGATCTAAATACAGTGGGAACTCACACGAGACAAATGACGATCTCAGGTATAAAGACTAATATGTACACATCACCTGAGAACCGCTATCTGACGATATGTATAATACCATCTAGAAGTTCTTGGAGGGTTCGTCCAGTATACTTGCCCCCCCTAAGCACCTGTATACAATCTTAGATGATCACACCAATGGCTGTGGGACCAACCACCGTCCCTCATTGGGGTTTAGAAACGTACACACAAGTCTACTCTGGAATATCGACTTGGGATATTTAAGGATGTGCCTATGGACTATCCAGCCCCCACAAGTATGATCACCATCATAACGCTGGTAGTCAAGCAAAATCCTACGGGTTTTATCAACATGTATCAGCCATATGTGATATCGAGTATAATATATGCACATGTTAAGATAAAGACAAACTAAATAGTATACTACTGTAACGAGTCTTTATCAACATGTATAAGCAATACAAAGTATCAAGGAAAACAAATACACAGGTTCAGATAAAAACAACCCAAATGGTATACATACAACTGAGCAAAATTGTCTTGTACATACATATCCTTAGCATCCTATACAATACAGGTCTCTAGAGTAAACATATCCAACTTCAACAACGAGAACGCTCCGACATTCCATTACGACCGATAACAATCTGCCTAAACCCGAGGCTCCGAGATGTCGTTGAATGGTGCATCAAAAAATGGGAATGCTCCGACCCTCCACGACGGCCGATAACAATCCGCCGAAACCCGATGCTCTAAGATGCTGTTGAAATGGTGCATCACATCATTAATACTCACGATCACTATCGTGTGTTTCAACCTTGAGGACAAGGCTGTTGAAGAAGGATGGTTTGATATGTGCATGAGCTCATGACTCCAATCCATTCCCCACTAACCCATGTTCTTTATGTCATGTTTACATTTCCATTTATGCTTCCTTTATTTTAGGAGATTATCTTTCCACTATTTTTATTTATTTTCTATATAATGTAGTGGTAATGAATGTAAAAAAGGAATGAATGAACCTCCCCCCCCCAAATGCTATTTAGCATGTTCTAAAGGAGATTCGCCATCTCGAATCGGCTGTAGGAGATTCGCCATCTTGAATCGGCTTTATCTTTCGTGTACATATCACTATTCTTCCCCAACTTCTTATGGCTAGCTTTTAAGAATTCTTCCTGACTTCTCGACTATCGTATATTGAATAAGATGTATGTGTCAAAAATAATTCGTACTCGGATCATTAGGCAACTCTCATCAAATCATTTTAACTTTGGTAAGACATGTTTGGCTTAGTTTGATACTATTGAAACAGCTTTAGGCGTGCCTAGTTAAACTTGCTTAGAATGCAACTTCAAATTTGAAATGATGCTCAACAGTGAAGTTTTGTTAATTTTTCCCACTATATCACTCACAGGAAGCGCAAGGTCGGGGAGATTGAAGAGAAAAATCGTCCTGGCGGTGTTGCGAAATGGAAGAACAAGGGTCGTCAGACCTGGAAACGTGCCAAGCAAAGAAGGGGATGAATAAATTGTGTGAGGAGATTAATTTTTCCTTTCTTCGCCAACCCCCACCCCTGGCTTCATAGTAAAACCTATAAGTTTTGTTTGAGGAGAATTCAGCAATTTCGAAGAGTTATTTCTTCTTTCCTTCTATTTGTTAAATAGTTGGTCTCCCTGTGCTACCAACATATCTATATGAAGCTTGTAAGGCCATGATGTTTTCTACTTGAAAAATTATTAATATTAAGCAGAACTCAGTTGAAACTTTGGTTGTGTAATTTGGTTTGTTGAATGGAAGTATGGAATGTTGAAAAAGGAGCTTTGCATCCAATGAACCAAAAAAGTTTTATGCAGCATTTGCTTTATGATTAAATATCAAATATAAATATTTCTGTATATGTATACTATTTAAGAAAAACAATTACATTAAATCTACTTGGGCTGCTCCTATTTTGCAACATTTGCTGCAAGTTCCATTTACTAAATTTGTAGTTTCTATGATTTTCGGTGAACATTGTTGGTAAAATTGTAGAAGTGTTTATGTAGCTACTTGTAAATTTTGGAGTTTCTGAAAGTTATGTAGAAAATAGGTGCAGGTTATTATAGGTTAGGAAATTTAAGTATTCTTGCAATATTTGTTTGGAAGGATATGAGTTTTATGAGAAAATTGTTACAAAGTGAATGCTTCCGTAGATTTCTAAGGCACCTTAATCTTAAATAAGTTTTCAGTATTTCCCTATGCTTCCAGGGCTTAACTCAAACTCTCTCTACGCACAAACAAGTACATTGTTAATTGAGAATAATGGAGAAAAGAGGCCAATTTCCTCCTATGGCGTGGAAAAAATACAACCTTCACCAATTTTTTCGATGATTGGTCCCCATCATCTTCATCGTTATCATCTAAGATGTGGGTACACCAAATTTCATGTGATTCTACAACTTTTCACCGTTGATTTAGCAATGTAAAAAGTTCTATTGTCGGTAAACCGTTAATTTTGAACCCACTAAATCAACGGTGAAAAAGTTGTGGAATCACATGAAATTTGGTGTACGCACATCTTAGATGATAACGATGATGATGATGGGTGCCGATCGTCGGAAAAAATGGTGGAGGTTGTACTTTTTCCACGCCATAGGAGAAAATCCCCTCCTATGGCCTCTTTCCTCCATTAATCTCTTGTTAATTCTATATATGATGCAAGGAATTAGAATTACTATTTGACTTGAGATATTACACGTAGAATCGAAAAAGGAAGTAGGAAGATTAGATCAAACCCCCCCCCCCCCCCCCCCCCCCAGATCCACACACACACACACGAGAGCAAATGCACTAATGAACACAAAAGTACAAACTTCTCATCGGGAAGTCTTTTAGCTCCACATCGGGAAAACGGAGAAGTGTTTATATAACACTTTGACACTTCAGTAAATTGAGTTAAATGAAAGAGATACGGTGGAACCACAGGTGGGATTGTGCTTGCACTAGTGGACATGCATATCGTGCAGATTCTACTTAGTGATGTGCCATAGTATTTTTTATACAGAAAATTATATTTATATATATTTTGTAAAATAGTTTAAACTATATTAATATATATTTTGTAAAATAATTTAAACTATATTTTTTTGAAAAGTTTTTATTTTTCACGAATGGTTTTGCGAACGGGTGCGACTGTTCATGAACGGTTACGACCGTTGATGACCGTTGCAGGTTGGACGGTTACAACCGTTGTAGGTTGGACGGTTACGACCGTTGGAGGTTGAACGGTTGCGATAGTTGCGGTTAACCGATCATTTGTATGGTTACAAACCGTTGGCGAGCCTTCCTTGAAGGCTAAAGAAAAACATTACCAAAAACCAGAAACACACACAAATTCTTTGTTCTCCTTCCTCACTGCATCCATTTCATTCTAACTTCTAAACATAAAAGGGCACTAACGCTGCTTCGGCAGCTTGTGCAAGCCGGAGTACCAGAAAGACTGAGAGAGTTGTATCTTGGGATTGAATCGCCGCTGTAAACTTACCAAGAGGGAGACGATATCTTTTGTAGGTTAGTGCACTCAAGTGCATGTCTCTTTCCTATAAACTTCATCTATTCAAATTTGTGATCAATTAAGGGTTAGTGATTTTGTTTATTAATTTTTTGGGATAAAACAATTTTGATTTTAAACAGTAATTTTCCAAGAATCTAAGAAAGATATCTATCCGTTTAATTCGTTTTGTTTAATTCTAACCCGTTTAATATATTTAGTGCTAATTTACTTCATTAATTGCTATTGCATATAATTGTCTACATATTATGTAATTGCACCAGTATACCGATTGGTCTCTTTTGTTGTGCATGTTCCTTCAAAGATTACTTTACAGATACTGATTGCACTATATCGATTGGTCTATTTTGTTGGGTATGTTCTCCTTAAAGATTACCTTACAGATATTAACTGCACTAATTTATTATTGCTAGTAATTCCAAATTAAAAGTGAATATTAATATTAAGGATTTATTTGTTAAAATCATACCGGATATTCATATTCAATTTTAAATTCTAACACATTCTTGTTATCCATCAGTTGATATAATATGGTAAAGAGCAACGACTCCAGTTCCATAAAACCCAAAAAGTTCAGTACAGTGACCAAAGTGACTTTAAGACTTGGCAAATCTCAATCGAGTACTGGTTGACTATATTAGGATTAATATCTGTAATTAAAGAAAATCCTATATCTTCTATATCTGCTGAATCTGTCCATAAGAAAAGTACAACCGATAAGAGTGGGAGTACTGATGCACCCACTCCTTCTGCGGACAAAACCAAATCTAAGTACTCCTCTCCTGAGAAGATAGATTACCATTGTAAGTTCCGATTACTTAGTGTCTTGGAAGGTCCACTTTACCGTACATTCGTTCACTTTAAAACGGCTTAGGAACTTTGTAAGGTGTTTTTCGTCATCCCATTGAGATGGGAATACGCGCGCGCTTGTCAGGCGTACTACAGATTCCCACAGTCTAGGGTAGACGAGGGTTTATTGATTGTGGGGATCCGAATCTCCGGCAGCTGCGGACTAAGCTGCCGTTAATTACCGCTTGTCTTTGGAGTGAAGGAACCTCCGATTGACAGGTTAAACTGGTCATGCGAACTCGATATGCAGTGTGCGTTGGGGTGTTTTTTTTTGTTCCATTTGTTAAAAAAAGAGGATATATATATATTTTTCTATATATAAAAATAACAAAAATAAATAAGTAAATAAATATTTAGAGAAACGTTATTTTATTTTAATTTTAAAATATTATTTATAATTTATTTATTTATTTTTATAAAAAAAAGATTAAAATAAAGAAAAGAAGGAAGAAAGAAGAAAAAAGAAAAAAGAAAAAAGAATTTAAAAAAAAAAAAAAGGAGTAACCTGGGCTCCATTTAATGTGAGCCCCCCTCACGTGCTAGGGGCCAAAAGGGCTCCCATTAAATAGGAGCCCTCCCCCTCACGTGAAGGGGGCCAAAAGGGCTCCCACTTAATGGCTAATGGGAGCCCTCCCCCTCATGTGCTAGCATGTGAGGGGCCAAAGGCTCCAAATTTTTTTATTTTTTATTTTTTAACAAGGAGTTCAATTTCAAAAGAATTTTTTTTGTTGAGTTAAACTCCAAAAGAATTTTAAATATAGAGTTCAACTCCAAACAGATTTTAAATTAAGTTTAACTCCAAAATGATTTTTATTGTGTAGTTAAACTCCAAAAAGAGTTTTAAATGGAGTTCAACTCCAAAAAAAAAAGAAATTTAAATGGAGTAAAATTCCTAAAGAATTTTAAATGGAGTTTAACTCCAAAAAGATTTTTATTGCGGAGTTAAACTCCCAAAGAATTTTAAATGGAGTTCAACTCCAAAAAGATTTAATGTGGAGTTAAACTTCCCAAAAGGAATTTTATTGTGGAGTTCGACTCCAAAAAGAGTTTTAAATGGAGTTAAACTCCGAAAAGATTTTTATTGTTGAGTTAAACTCCAAAATAATTTTATTTGTGGAGTTAAACTCCGAAAGAATTTAAATGGAGTTAAACTCCGAGAGAATTTTTATTGTGGAGTTGAACTCCGAAAGAATTATAAATGTGGAGTTGAACTCCAAAAGAATTTTAAATGGAGTTAAATTCCTAAAAAGATTTAATACGGTGTGGAGTTAAACTCCACTAAATAGGGAGTTTCCCTCACGTGAGAAGGAGGGAAAGCTCCCACTTAGTGGGAGCTCCCCTCTTCCTCACATTGAGAGGAAGCAACAGCTCCAAAAAGATTTTTTTTTTTGTGATGGAGTTAAACTCCAAAATTTTTTATTTAGAGTTAAACTCCCAAAACAATTTTATTCGGAGTTAAACTCCAAAAAAAAAAGGTTTTTATTATAGAGTAAACTCTAAAATAATTTTATTTGTGGAGTTACACTCCAAAAGATTTTCTCCTTTCTCTTTTGAGAAGAAACCCAAAATGAGTTCTCTTGAAACTCTAAGATCTAGATCTTGGATGATAAAAAAAGAGACCATTTTTCTTCTCTTGATGGAGTCTTGGGAGGTGGGTTTATGGTAAAAATTTATTTAGTTTAAAAAAAAGAAGAGCTAAGCTCTTGATTTAATTGAAAAATGAAAGGGAAGAGTAAGAACTTGGAAGAGAGAGGATGGCGTCACAAAGCCTAGTTTTTGGGGATAATGAAAATTGTATCTTTTATTCATCATCATGTTGCCTTATATAGGCTTACACATTTATATATAGCCCCTTGGGCTTTACAAAATGGCATTTTGCCCATCCCATGCCTCATGTGCTCATTTCTTTTACACATAAGCTATGGGCTTTACAAAAATTTGGCTTTATACCCATTTTGTTTACATTCATGCATAAAAAAGTTACATCAAATTTATTTATTACATGATTTTTATTTTGGCATTGGAAAGGCCGGTCGCGGGGCTTTACTTGGGCATGTGCCCACTTGCTTGGGCTTGGGCTTGGGCCCGCTTACTTGGGGTTGACCTTGATTTTGACCCGGTCAACTAAGATGCAAATTTTGACCCCAACAAAATGCCCATCAATAAATACACACCGCGCATATGAGTTGTGTGCATGAAATTGATAGATCTTGAAGATGGACTCCGAGGTGGAACATCATTCCGAGAGTGGAGCATCCCTCGAGGAGCATGATTCCTAAGGATCGGAGCATCATTCCGATTTGCGGAGCATAATTTCAGGGTCGGAGTATCACTCCGAAGAGGAGCATAATTCCGGGGATCGGAGCATAATTCCAAGGATCGGAGCATGATTCCGATGAGCGGAGCATGATTCCAAAGGGGTCGGAGCGTAATTCCGACGGGCGGCAGACATTCTGACTGAGGCATAATTTCGATGCAGAGGTTGATTCCCAGGCGAAGTATAATTCCGACAGGGAAAGCAGACACTCTGAGGCGAAGCATGATTTCGACACGGGGTACATTCTGAGACGAAGTATGATTTCGACACAGAGCTTGTTAGTCGACTTGATTCTGAGGCGGAGCTTAATTCCGATGAAGAGGTCGCTTGTTGACTTGATTCTGAGTCGAAGCATAATTCCGACAGGGAAGGCAGATACACCGAGGTGAAGATTGACTTCGACGCGGGGTACACTTTGAGACGAAGCATGATTCCGACACAGAGCTTGTTGGTCGATTTGATTCCAGGACGGAGCATAATTCCGACAAGGGGCGCTGGTTGACTTGGTGTCGGCACGGAGTGTCACTGGTTTTGATGTAGAGGCTGATTCCCGGGCGAAACATAATTCCGACAGGGAAGGTAGATACTCCGAGGCGAAGCATGATTTCGACACGGGGGACATTATGAGACGAAGTATGATTCTGCCGCAGGGGTTGTTGATTTGATTTGATTTGATTTGGGTTGACATCAACATCGCTATACTGGAATATGGTACCAGGAGCGAATCTGTTGGGTTACCTTGACGCCCGAGCCTCCAAATGAGGCGGTTTGCGGAACAAATTTTTTTTTAGGGGTTTCAAGAAGGCGCTAAGATAACCCAAAGATCCGGATCTTTCCATAAAACTAACTAGCTATACTAAGAGGGCTATCTACTATGATGAAGGATTATACCAAGAGGCTCGAGTCTTTCGGTCTTCGTTCTTCATCCTTAGCTCCTGGTAGCCACATTGAACTTGCTTGACCTTCTTTTGTTGCTCCGTCGGTTCTCCAGGATCGAGCTTGTTCTCCGGTCTTCCTTTGTCATAGATGATCCATCCGGAGAATATGATCCATGGCTCTAGCTCTTTGCTAAGTGTCAAAAGAGCAACTAGAGAACTTGGGATGCTAGTCCAAGTAATCTAGGGTGTAGTTTAGAGTTCTAAGTGTCAAGCTATCTCTTTTTTGCCTCTTCACTTAATTCTAAACACATGAGAAGGTAGTGAAGAGGAAGAAAATGAAGGTGGAGGAAGCTAGAGAGGAAGGAGAGGAATAAGAGCTCAAGAAAATTATGAAGCATCCATGAAAGAGAAAATATGCACAAAGGTTTTGTATATCTTTTTTCATGAATAAAAAAATGGCAACCATGCTTCAATAGTAACCACAAATGAATTGAAAATTCATTTGTTGATTATTGAAGCATGGTCATGCCCCATTCCTCCCATACCTCAATTTCCACCTCATTATCCATTTAGAATAAATGGAAATTGTTAGTGTTTATGCCCTAAAAGGCCATTACTGTATCATACTAGCTTGTATATTACTTAATGGAAGCTTGGGATATTCACATGTATATAACAGTCTTGCTAAACATGGTAGTATGCTACTTGGTTTTTCTATCTTAATATGTGAGTGTACGTATTGATAGAGCTCTTAGGATCTTGCTTGTCTACCAGCGTTGTGATGGCAGTCACACTAGTGGGGGCTGGGTAGTCTACAAGCACATCCTCATTCAGGTCCCTGGTCGTTGGATTATCGAGACAGAGCATCGATACTCCGGAGTAGACTAGTGTGTACGCTTCTCATCCCAGTTGGGGAGATGGTCTGTCCCACAGCCGTCAGTACGTCGTACTGGAGATAGTATGCAGGTGCTCGTTAGGTTACGGGTACACCGGACAGGACTCACAGGGAACTGTTGGTTGGTTTGATACCAGTCGTCAGTGAACAGTTCCCAGGTGACATGAGTACAGCGTAGTCCGCAGACTTGACACTGCTACTTCGCCTCGAGTGTGTCCCACTGTTCTTAGATTGCTACCCTACCACGGCTCAAAGGAGTCGTGCAAACAGGTAGCAGTTGGGTGCAGTCCCGAGCACTTGGAGGCAGTGGCGGTTAGACAGGATTCGTCCCTCCCGGTATTGGGAGTAGATATCGTGCTGTGTCAGAGAGCCATTACGCAAAGTCCCTGGCCAGGGCAAGCGAGATTTGCTGGTAGGTTCCAGTAGTTTCTCAGGGTGTAATGGGCTTCCCTCCGACACGACTTATACCGCTATTAGGGGACTGACGCTTGCCGCCCCCCTAGGCCCGATATGCGATAGTCTTGGACGAACAGACCGGACTGTATGGAGATTGTCACATCAGACTCAGTAGGAGTTCGGATGGGTTTTCTCATCGGCCTTCTTATCGACAACTACCTGGGGACCGTTACGTACAGCTAGTGCCGCTTGCGGTCTGTGGTTAAACCCACTGCCAGCGTAATAGTCGAGTCTCTAGAGTCCCACACAGAGAGTTTCCTACTCCAGGCGAAACGATATAGAGGTCGCATGGTTTTGCGACAAAGGGTTCGGACGCATACGTGCGTTTACGCACGTACGACTTTCGGACAGTTTTTACCAGTCGGCTTTGGTTTAAGCCAGTTACTGGTATCCGGTTATTGGATTTTTACAGTCTAAAGTTTTTCCGTATTTTTGCGGATTGGAGGGGCGTTCTCGTAATTGTACGAGAAGCTTCTAGAAGATGTGACTAAGGAGGTTAAGGTGACATAAGCTTTGGATAAGTTAGTGAGTCATGAGGGTGATTCATCATGATCATTAATGCACCATAAATGCTTAATGACTCATGTTAATGAATCACCTCTTTTCATTTATGAAGCATGCTTATTCATTTCTTTTATTCATTATTCTTTAATAAGAATGCTTCATAATATATTATGATACACTCTCTCTCATCTCATTATCTCATCTCACATTCTCTCTCCTCAAGCTCTCATCTTCAAGAGACTAATCCTTAATCCTCATGTGTTGAGATCAAAGGTTTAGTTAGACTTAAACATCCATTACCTTCACTCTATATCATCCTTTCTTCTTTGATTAGCAATCAAAGTAGATTAGTTACCTCAAGTTAGAGGTGTAGCTTGGTGTTTTGCTCTCGGGTGGATCGTCTACTACCTAGAGAAGGTCGAGGAGAACAAAGAAGGACACAAAGACGAAGGACTAGTTTCGATAGGTATAATCCCTAAGCATAGTAGTTTAGAACAACTATATGTTTGGTTAGTTATCGTTTAGCTTCGATTTAAGCGGTTAGTCGATGTTCGTTCTTTAAACTTGATCGTTTTTGAAAATTCCGCCTCCCCATAAGTACTGGGGTGTACTACATCGACTTACAGTTGTATCAGAGCCTCGCTAAACAATAAATAACTTAATTGCAAATTTGTACGAATTTTGAACAGAAAAACAAAGCCGGAAAGTCCCGAAAAAATTCAGTTTCTGTCGAATTTAAAATGATGTCCAAAAATTTTTCAGGTGAGTGCAGAAAGCTTGAAATGACCACAGTAGAACACTCAAGAAATTTGGGCCACTGAATCGACAAAATCGCCGCGGATCCGCGGCCTCAGCCTACTGAGTCGCCGCGGATCCGCCGCCGATTCAACGATTCAGTAACCCAATTTTCTTCTGTTGCTTCTCTGTGAAATTTGGGATTTTCTGGAATATTTAATATTTGCTCAGGTTACTGTTTAACAGAGCAGATTTTGGAGCAATATTGATGTTGTTTAATCGATCGAAATTGTACAGTATTTGCATATTGGATTATATCTGTGATTGTTTAATGTGTTCGTAAACCTCCCCTAACTGCTAGTATGTCGGTTGGCAGGGGGTTGCACATTTATGAAATGGTTATATCTGTTTGTGCATATAAACTGTATTGGACTGTTGTGGTGTATAGCCGGGGTTTAGCAATGGGTTTTTGTTTAATTCATTTGTTGTAAATGTAATTTGTTGTAATATTATTTTGCGGGGCACATCCAGGTTGCGGTTGTAGCCACCGTTGTATTATTTCATTTTACTGTTTTTGCTCCTAGGACTGACCCAAGGTGGGGTACACAAACTGCCGGGCGGGTAGTTTGCCGTACCCGTAGGGGTCGAGGGTGGGGTAACGGCTATTCATCACAACTGTGTAATCTGTCTTTTCTTGCAGGCTCAAAAAAAATACAGATTGCTTGCAAATCCAATATTGTTTATCTGTGTTCTGGAATGAATATCATTGCGTCAGACGAATGTAAAATATCTATATATATGATAGCTATTTAGACGTCACTTATGTTTTACACCCGCGCTAGCCCAGCCCCCGTTCTGTCGTTAGTTAAGTAACCTAACGGGTGATGACGGGACCCCGTGGCGAATGCAGATGGCATAAGAGGACGTTGTATTTTCGTTGTTTTCTGCAATGATAGGTTAATGATGGGACGCATTATCAATAATGCAAAGAAAATAAACCAAGTTTAAATCGTTGGAACAATTTAAAAGAAACCACTCGGTTATTTTTAAAACAGATATTTTTAAATGCGGAGATTTAACCACTCCTTTTAAAAGCTATCAGGTTCCTTCGGTTATATCAAGTTCACTACGTTCACGGTTTCGCCAAAACCAGTCGTAGCCCTCCGTCATTTCTTATGAATGGTCAAGTAGCATTCAAGCTATGTTTGTTTGGCCCTTAGTCAAGACATAGTGATTGGTAGCTACTGGGGTATTCATTTGTTGCATAGATAGATGAGTTGGTTTGGGACAGTCGTATTACTTTGTTTGGCCCTTAGTCAAGAGTATACGGATGGGTTCAAATCAACAGGATAATGATGGGCAGAACTTGACATGTGACTTATGATTTGTTGGCCCTTAGTCAAGATCATAAGAGCATGGGGCAAAAATCCATATCGGGAATTTCTAAAGAAACTGAAATTTGCAAAGAGATGAATACCATTTTGAGTTTGATGAATGTTGGTAGCATTCCTACAACATTATCAGACGATGATATTTGGATCCCGATCCTACTGTGAGTATTTGATACTTATCAGGATATTCTTCACTTAACGATCAATGCTATAAACCTAGTAGGTGTCCAGAAAAGTGTCAGCGGGGTTACGCCCCCAGAGAAAAGAGGTTATTTAATTAAGGAACTTCGCGAAAGCGTTGGAAAACCTCCCTCGAAGTACCGACACCAGCCTGGCTGAACGGTTAAGCAAGTATTGTACGGTGAGAATAGTCTTGACTAATTCTTCTTTTATGGTTTGAGGAAGGATTCGAGAAACAGTGGGAGCCATCCAGTTTAGATAAACTAAAAACCACTCTAAACTTGCAAGAGCATCATGCTAAAGAGTTTTCTTCTCTCTCTCCTAATTGCAGCGACCCTGAAAATGACTGGACTTAAGTTACTTTTAGAGAAAAATATACTGACGGGGCCAAACTATAAAGATTGGATGCGGAATGTCAAAATGGCTTTGACCTATGACAAACTGGGGTACGTCCTCACCGCTACGGCACCTGCTGTCCCTGGTCCCAAATCCAGCAATGCGGATAAGGAAATCCGCAAAACCTGGGATTTAGATTGCGCGAGAGCCAAGTGCATCGTGCTTGCCTCGATGAACAATGAACATCAGAGGAGGCACGAGGATATGTCCCTAGATGGCATATTTCTCCATACAAAGGAACTTTATGGAGAGCAATCTCGTATAGCAAGATACGAAACCTCTAAGAACTTGTTTCGAGCGAGGTTGGCTGCCGGGTCATCGGTAGGTGAACATGTCCTACAGATGATCAGCTATATTGAAGAGCTCGCAGACCTTGGGACGACTTTGGATAATGAGCTCTATACAGACCTTATTCTCCAGTCCCTTCCTCACACCTACGCCCAGTTTATCCTGAACTTCAACCTTCAAAGAAAAGAAGTTGAACTTCCGGAACTCCTGAACATGTTAAGGAGTGCAGAGGGCACCTTGAGGACATCAAGGAAAACACCCGCTATGTTTGTTGGCGGTTCATCTTCTTCCGGGTCCAAGGCTAGGGCCAAAGGAAGGAAGAAGAAGGCCGCACCCAGACCTAGAGGAGGTGTTAGTAAGGTGGGAGGGAAGGGAAAGAAAAAGAAAGCAGTACCGATAGTTGGCCAGGATGAGTGCTTCCATTGTCACAGGAAAGGGCACTGGAAGAAGGATTGCAAGGCGTGGAACGCCAAGAACCAGGAACCGAAGCAAGCTGTGGCTTCGACTTCAGGTGTGTTTGTAATTGAGAATTGTCTGTCGATCAACTCTACTTCCTGGGTATTGGATACCGGATCAGGATCTCATATTTGCAATTTATTGCAGACACTGAGAAACCGTAGAGTGCTGAAGGAAGGTGATATGATCCTCAGGGTTGCTAACGGAGCTAGCGTGGGAGCTGCGTCCGTCGGGGATTATCACCTAGGATTGACGAGTGGACACATTTTGGTTTTACATAACTGTTATTTTGTACCCAGTTTAACGTGTAATATCATATCAGTTTCCTTGTTATCAAATAAAGGTTATGATTTCACGTTTGTAAGAGATGTTGTCAACATCCACCTTAATCATGGTTTGATTGGGTCCGGTACATTAAATAACGGCATATATGTTTTAAACCAACTCCAAATTTTCAACGTCCAGAACACACTAAAAAGAAAGTCTCCAGATTTAAATAAAGCTTTCTTATGGCATTGTAGACTGGGTCACATCAATGAGAGAAGATTGGCTAAGTTGCATAGAGAAGGATATTTGGACTCGTTCGAATATCAATCATATGACACTTGTCAATCTTGTCTCAAAGGAAAGATGACAAAGACTCCATTCACTGGACAAGGAGTAAGAGCGAGCGAGCTCTTAGGACTCATACACAGCGATGTATGTGGTCCAATGTCTACACATGCGAGAGGTGGTTATTCCTACTTCATTACTTTTACAGATGATTTCTCTAGGTATGGATATGTTTTCTTAATGAAGCATAAATCAGAGGCCTTTGAGAAATTCCTGGAATTCAAGAGTGAAGCGAAAAACCAAACAGGCAAAAGTATTAAGACACTAAGATCTGATCGAGGTGGAGAATACTTAAGTGCCGAGTTCCTAGGTTACCTAAAAGAGAAAGGAATTCTCTCTCAGCTTACTCCTCCATACAGTCCACAGCACAACGGTGTATCGGAGAGACGGAATCGAACCCTATTAGATATGGTACGATTCATGATGAGTAATGCTGAGTTACCGCGATCTTTCTGGGGTTATGCGCTAGAATCAGCGGCATATCTTTTGAACCAGGTTCCAACCAAGACTGTGCCTACCACACCATATCAGATGTGGAGTGGGAAGAAACCCTGTCTAAAACATTTTAGGACATGGGGGTGTCCAGCTTTTGTAAAAAAACAGCATGTGGACAAGCTCGAGGCACGTTCAGTACAGTGTAAGCTTGTGGGATATCCAAAGAACTCCAAGGGATATTATTTCTATTACGCAGAGGAACAAAAGGTCTTTGTTTCTCGTCATGCCACCTTCTTAGAAACTGAATTTTTAGAAAATCAGAAGAGTGGGAGCGAAATAGAACTGGAAGAAATTCCAGAACCACAAGCTGCTACTGAAAGATTGGTAGAACCAGAAGTTCAAGAAGAACAGAACATTCCCGCACCCCTCCGCAGGAGTAGTAGGCCGTCTCATCCGCCTGAGAGATACTACGGTTTTCTCATAGAAGGGGATAGAGAGGATTGCATCATAGATGATGATGAACCTACTGACTTCCAGCAGGCCATCCAGAGCGGCGACTCGGTACGATGGCTAGATGCAATGCGGACCGAAATGGAGTCCATGTACACCAACAAAGTATGGACTTTGGACTTTGCTCCAGATGGGGTAAAACCCATAGGATGCAAATGGATCTTCAAGAAAAAGATTGGTGTAGATGGACAGGTGGAAACCTATAAGGCTAGACTTGTTGCAAAGGGTTTTCGTCAAAGACCTGGTTTGGACTATGACGAAACTTTTTCTCCAGTGGCTATGCTCAAATCCATTCGGGTCCTTCTTGCTATTGCTGCCTTCTATGATTATGAAATCTGGCAGATGGACGTAAAGACGGCTTTTCTGAATGGAAATTTAGAAGAGAGCGTCTATATGGATCAGCCAGAGGGTTTCAATCAGAGTGGGAGCAGCGGGAAAGTATGCAAGCTGCTTAAGTCTATTTATGGACTAAAGCAGGCATCGCGGAGTTGGAACATCTGTTTTGATGAGACAGTCAAAGAATATGACTTTATCAAAAATCCAGATGAACCGTGCATATATAGTAAATTTGTGGCCAGAAGTGTCGTATTCCTCGTCTTGTACGTGGATGACATTCTATTGATAGGAAATGACATTCCTATGCTACAATCTGTCAAAGGATTCTTGTCACACAGGTTCTCCATGAAAGACCTGGGTGATGCCTCTTACATTCTGGGGATCCGGATCTATCGTGATAGATCCAAGAGGATGTTGGGACTTTCGCAGTCCAGGTATATCGACACTATACTGAAAAGATTCAGTATGGAAGATTCTAAGCGCGGTAATCTACCGGCTTGTCACGGA
Organism: Agapanthus africanus; assembly: GCA_030015575.1. Lineage (NCBI taxonomy): Eukaryota > Viridiplantae > Streptophyta > Magnoliopsida > Asparagales > Amaryllidaceae > Agapanthus > Agapanthus africanus. The sequence continues at coordinate 303,438,284 of JASDDO010000031.1, read as the reverse complement.
ATCACCCTCTCCAAAGAGATGTCTCCCAAGACTGATTTGGAAAGGGAACGCATGTCTATTATACCCTACGCTTCTGCGGTAGGCTCTATAATGTATGCGATGTGTACCAGACCAGATGTAGCTTACGCACTGAGCGTGGTAAGCCGGTATCAGTCAGACCCAGGGGAGAAACACTGGATAGCAGTAAAGAACATTCTCAAGTACCTGAGGAGGACTAAGGAGATGTTCTTGGTTTATGGCGGAAAAGACCTCAGGTTGGAGGCCTTTGCTGATTCCGGCTTCCAGAGTGATAAGGACGATTCCAAGTCCATGTCGGGTTATGTCTTTACCCTCAATGGAGGGGCGGTGTGCTGGAAGAGCTCCAAGCAGGACACCGTTGCTGACTCGACGATGGAAGCGGAGTATATAGCTGCTTGCGATGCCGCAAAAGAAGCAGTCTGGATGAAGAAGTTCCTAACAGAACTTCAGGTTGTTCCTACCATAGTTGATCCAATACCTCTGTATTGCGACAACAACGGAGCTATAGCTTTAGCAAAGGAACCAAGGTCCTATCAGAAGTCCAGACACATCTTGAGGCGGTATCACCTGATCAGGGAGATCATTGATCGTCAGGAGATCGAGGTTCGGAGAGTTGCTTCAGAAGAGAACATTGCTGATCCATTCACAAAGGCCCTTCCTCAGATTCAGTTCGAGCGGCTACTCGAGATCATCGGTCTTCGATACGCCAGTACATGGCCCTAGTGCAAGTGGGAGATTGTTAGTGTTATGCCCTAGAAGGCCATTACTGTATCATACTAGCTTGTATATTACTTAATGGAAGCTTGGGATATTCACATGTATATAACAGTCTTGCTAAACATGGTAGTATGCTACTTGGTTTTTCTATCTTAATATGTGAGTGTACGTATTGATAGAGCTCTTAGGATCTTGCTTGTCTACCAGCGTTGTGATGGCAGTCACACTAGTGGGGGCTGGGTAGTCTACAAGCACATCCTCATTCAGGTCCCTGGTCGTTGGATTATCGAGACAGAGCATCGATACTCCGGAGTAGACTAGTGTGTACGCTTCTCATCCCAGTTGGGGAGATGGTCTGTCCCACAGCCGTCAGTACGTCGTACTGGAGATAGTATGCAGGTGCTCGTTAGGTTACGGGTACACCGGACAGGACTCACAGGGAACTGTTGGTTGGTTTGATACCAGTCATCAGTGAACAGTTCCCAGGTGACATGAGTACAGCGTAGTCCGCAGACTTGACACTGCTACTTCGCCTCGAGTGTGTCCCACTGTTCTTAGATTGCTACCCTACCACGGCTCAAAGGAGTCGTGCAAACAGGTAGCAGTTGGGTGCAGTCCCGAGCACTTGGAGGCAGTGGCGGTTAGACAGGATTCGTCCCTCCCGGTATTGGGAGTAGATATCGTGCTGTGTCAGAGAGCCATTACGCAAAGTCCCTGGCCAGGGCAAGCGAGATTTGCTGGTAGGTTCCAGTAGTTTCTCAGGGTGTAATGGGCTTCCCTCCGACACGACTTATACCGCTATTAGGGGACTGACGCTTGCCGCCCCCCTAGGCCCGATATGCGATAGTCTTGGACGAACAGACCGGACTGTATGGAGATTGTCACATCAGACTCAGTAGGAGTTCGGATGGGTTTTCTCATCGGCCTTCTTATCGACAACTACCTGGGGACCGTTACGTACAGCTAGTGCCGCTTGCGGTCTGTGGTTAAACCCACTGCCAGCGTAATAGTCGAGTCTCTAGAGTCCCACACAGAGAGTTTCCTACTCCAGGCGAAACGATATAGAGGTCGCATGGTTTTGCGACAAAGGGTTCGGACGCATACGTGCGTTTACGCACGTACGACTTTCGGACAGTTTTTACCAGTCGGCTTTGGTTTAAGCCAGTTACTGGTATCCGGTTATTGGATTTTTACAGTCTAAAGTTTTTCCGTATTTTTGCGGATTGGAGGGGCGTTCTCGTAATTGTACGAGAAGCTTCTAGAAGATGTGACTAAGGAGGTTAAGGTGACATAAGCTTTGGATAAGTTAGTGAGTCATGAGGGTGATTCATCATGATCATTAATGCACTATAAATGCTTAATGACTCATGTTAATGAATCACCTCTTTTCATTTATGAAGCATGCTTATTCATTTCTTTTATTCATTATTCTTTAATAAGAATGCTTCATAATATATTATGATACACTCTCTCTCATCTCATTATCTCATCTCACATTCTCTCTCCTCAAGCTCTCATCTTCAAGAGACTAATCCTTAATCCTCATGTGTTGAGATCAAAGGTTTAGTTAGACTTAAACATCCATTACCTTCACTCTATATCATCCTTTCTTCTTTGATTAGCAATCAAAGTAGATTAGTTACCTCAAGTTAGAGGTGTAGCTTGGTGTTTTGCTCTCGGGTGGATCGTCTACTACCTAGAGAAGGTCGAGGAGAACAAAGAAGGACACAAAGACGAAGGACTAGTTTCGATAGGTATAATCCCTAAGCATAGTAGTTTAGAACAACTATATGTTTGGTTAGTTATCGTTTAGCTTCGATTTAAGCGGTTAGTCGATGTTCGTTCTTTAAACTTGATCGTTTTTGAAAATTCCGCCTCCCCATAAGTACTGGGGTGTACTACATCGACTTACAGAAATAACCAATAATGAGGTGTCCACCTTCTAGAAGGAAATCAGTAATAAATACGGATTTCGGTCTACTGTATATACATACTTGCATTCGGATAAAAATCCGAACGCCCAAAGAGATAGAATAACACGAAGAACGTAATATTAGAATATATATATCGAAATACATATATGTAAATTATTAAATCAATATCCGATTTAATAATCCGGCTCAAACCCGAGCCGGCTAGTATTACCAACTGTCCGATCGCAAATCCGAGTACAATGTACATCAATCGATCGAACCCTGCACGTATCCAATACGTCTACTATATCATTTCGCCTGAATCAGGGAAACCCTATGTGTGGCACTCTAAAGACTCGACAGTACGCCGACAATGAGTTACTGGATAAATCCATAACCACAAGCACGTCAGCGGCACTAGCTGTACGTAACGGCTACCCGGCTACCTGTCAAAAGGAAGGCCGATGAGCAAATTCATCCGGATCTCCACTGAGCCTATCCGTGACAATATCCGTACATTCCGGTCTCTTCGGCTGAGAGTATCGCATACTGGGTCTAGGGGTGGTGAACGTCAGAACCTAATAACCTGATAAGTCGTGCTGATGTGGCTCAGGACCAATCCGGGAAACTACTGATCAGCCTATCAGTAAATCCCAACTGCCTTGACCAAGGTCTTATGGTCCTGACCAATCGAACACTGTGTGATATCGACTCCCTATACCGGGAGAGACAAATCCCCGACAATCGCTCACTGCCTCCATGTGGCTCGGGACTGTACCCAACCAAAACCTGTTTGCACGACTCAGTAGAGCCGTGGTAGGGTAGTGATCAAAGCACAGTGGGAACTCACACGAGACAAATGCCGATCTCAGGTCTAAAGTCTAACTTGTACTAATATCACCTGAGAACTCCCACCTGACGATAGATATAATACTATCTGGAAGTTCTCAGCGAGTCTGTCCGGTGTACTCACCCCCAGTGAGCACCTGTATACGATCTTAGGTCTAAAGACCAATGGTTGCGGGACTAAACCATCACCCCTCGTCGGGGTCTAGAAACGTACACACTAGTCTACTCTGGGATATTGATGCCCAGTCTCGATACTCCCACGACTAGGGACCATTTAAGGATGTGCGTACCGACTACCCAGCTCCCACAAGTATGATCGCCATCACAACGCAGGTAGTCTAGCAACGATCCTACGAGCTTTATCAACATGTAACCGCAATATGTAATAACGAGTATGACATATGCCACGTTAAGATAAAGACAAATCATAATAGTATACTACCGTATCGAGGCTTCATCAATATGTGCAAGATAGATATAACAACAATAAATACACATATCCTGACAAAGACAAGTCAAATAATATACTATAAAACTGAGCAAGATTGTCCTGTACATACATATCCCTAGCATCCATATGTATACATATACAATATTGGCCTCTAAGGCATATATATCCAACAATCTCCCACTTGCACTAAAGGCCAGTAATTGGCGTACCGATTACCCAACGTCTGCACTAAGGCCAGTTGCTGGCGTACCGCATACCCAACATCTCAAAAAGTCGCTCGAACTGTGCTTGAGGGAGGGCCTTTGTGAATGGATCCGCAGTGTTGTCTTTTGTATCCACTCTCTGGACCTCGATCTCCTGGCGATCTACGATCTCCCTGATCAGGTGATACCGCCTTAAGATGTGCCTGTATTTCTGATGGGACCGTGGTTCCTTCGCTAAAGCTATAGCCCCATTGTTATCGCAATACACAGGTTTTGGGTCAACAATGGACGGAACTACCCGAAGTTCAGCTTTGAACTTCTTTATCCAGACCGCCTCTTTTGCGGCATCGCTTGCAGCAATGTATTCAGCTTCCATCGTCGAGTCTGCAACGGTATCCTGTTTGGAGCTCTTCCAACACACCGCCCCTCCGTTGAGGGTAAATACAAAACCCGAGACAGACTTGCTGTCATCCTTGTCACTCTGGAAGCTTGAATCGGTAAAGGGCTCGACCCTGAGGTCTCCATTACCGTAAACCAGGAACATCTCCTTAGTCCTTCTCAGGTACTTGAGAATGTTCTTTACTGCTGTCCAGTGGTCCTCACCTGGGTTCGACTGATACCGGCTCACTATGCTCAGCGCATAAGCTACATCTGGTCTTGTACATAGCATCGCATACATTATAGATCCTACCGTCGAAGCGTAGGGTATAGTGCTCATGCGAACCCTCTCCTCGTCAGTCTAGGGAGACATCTCCTTGGAGAGGATGATTCCGTGCAATGCGGGTATGTTACCGCGTTTGGAATCTTCCATACTAAATCTCTTTAGTACGGTCTCTATGTACCTGGACTGTGAAAGTCCCAGTAATCTCTTGGATCTATCTCTGTAGATCTTGATCCCTAGAATGTACGAGACATCACCTAGGTCTTTCATGGAGAACCTTTGTGATAAGAATAGCTTGACCGATTGTAGCATAGGAATGTCATTTCCTATCAAAAGAATATCGTCCACGTACAAGACTAGGAACACGATAATTCGTCCTATAATCTTCTTATAAATACAAGGCTCATCCTCGTTCTTGATGAAGTCAAAATCCTTGACTGTTTCATCAAAACAGATGTTCCAGCTCCGCGATGCCCGTTTTAATCCATAAATGGATTTAAGAAACTTGCATACCTTCCCGCTGCTCCCACTGTCTACGAAACCTTTCGGCTGATCCATATAAACGTACTCTTCCAAACATCCATTTAGAAAAGCTGTTTTCACGCCCATCTGCTAGATCTCATAGTCATGGAAGGCAGCAATGGCAAGTAGGATCCGAATGGATTTGAGCATAGCCACTGGAGAAAAGGTTTCATCATAGTCCACACCTGGTCTTTGACGAAAACATTTTGCAACGAGTCTAACCTTATAGGTTTCAACCTGTCTATCTACACCAAGTTTCCTTTTGTAGATCCATTTGCATCCAACGGGTTTTACCCCAGGTGGAGCAATATCCAAGGTCCACACTTTATTGGTGTACGTGGACTCCATTTCGGATCTCATAGCATCCAACCACTTATGAGAGCCCCTACTAATAATGGCCTGCCTGAAACTGGTAGGGTCATCTTCTTCCATGATGCAATCCTCTCGATCCCCGTCTATGAGAAAACCGTTGTATCTCTCGGGCGGATGAGAAACCTTACCAGATCTGCGGAGTGGCTGAGGTTCTTCTGGGGTTATTGAATCTTGAGGTTCTGTCAAAACGTCAGTTTCAGTTTGTGGTCGCTGAATTTCTTCCAGTTCTACCATGCTCCCACTAATTTCTTTTGCAAGAAACTCCGTTTCTAAGAAAACGGCATGTTGAGCAACAAACACCTTCTGTTCCTCGGTGTGGTAGAACAGATATCCATAACCATTCTTTGGATATCCTACAAACTTACATAAAACCGACCGTGCCATCTAGTTTATCTGGTTTATGCTTTTTAACATAAGCCGGACAACCCCATATCTTAAACCTTTTAAGATATGGCCTTTTTCCATTCCATATCTCGAACGGTGTCTTAGGCACTGATTTGGACGGAACATAATTCAATAGGCATGCCGCTGTCTGAAGTGCATGTCCCCAGAATGAAAGAGGCAACTCAGCATTACTCATCATGGAGCGAACCATATCCAATAGGGTACGATTCCTCCGCTCCGATACATAGTTGTGCTGTGGTGTATACGGAGGAGTAAGCTGAGAGAGAATTCCATTCTCTTTTAGGTATTCTAGAAATTCCGTGCTCAAGTACTCCCCTCCTCTATCAGACCGGAGGATCTTGATACTTTTGCCAGTCTGGTTCTCTACTTCGTTTCTGAATTCTTTGAATTTCTCAAAAGCTTCGAATTTGTGTTTCATAAGATACACATATCCGAATCCAGAGAGATCGTCAATGAATGTGATGAAGTACGAGAACCCACCCCTTGCATGTATAGACATCGGACCACACACATCACCGTGTATGAGTCCTAAGAGCTCTGCTGCTCTTTCTCCATGTACGGTGAACGGAGATTTGGTCATATTTCCTTTGAGACAAGACTGACAAGTTTCATAAGATGAAAATTCGAACGTATTCAAGAGTCCATCTTTATGTAACTTACTTAGTCTTTTCTCCCCGATATGACCAAGTCTACAAACCCACAAGTAGGATTCGTGCGTATCTGAACTCTTCCTCTTGCGTGTGTTTTGTACATTGAGAACTGTATTCTGATTTAGAACATAGATACCATTACACAGTGTACCTTCTGCAACCAGTACCTTATCAAGGTAAATGTTCATGATATTTCTATCAAGAACAAAGTTATATCCATCTTTATTAAGTAAAGAAACTGATATTATGTTGCAAACCATGGAAGGTACATAGTAGCAATTGTTCAAAATTATAGTATTGCCATTTGGCAATACTAGGTGATTTTCACCGACGTTTGCAGCATTAACTTGTGCTCCGTTCCCTACCTTGAGGGACATATCACCAGGTCCAACTATCCTATTTTTTCTCAGTCCCTGCAATAAATTACAGATATGATATCCTGATTGTAAGTCGATGTGCAACACCCCACGAGTTGCGGGGAGGCGGAAATATGAAAAACGATCTTGTTCTTGAAGCATACATCGACTAACCAAAGATTTTTGCTAAACGATAATTAACAACTACCATAGAAGTTCTTAGCTACTATGTAAAGAGATTATAGCTAGTGAATCGTGTCCTTCATCTTTACGATCTCTACGTCCTCCTCGGCCTCCTCTAAGTGATAGATGATCCACCCGAGAACCCTAATCCAAGCTTCACCTCAAAACTTGAGGTAACTAAGTTTCTCTAGTTGCTAATCAAAGGAACTTAGATCATATAGAGTTAGGTTATGGAATGTTTAGTCTATTCTAATCCTTGTTCTCAACTCATGAGTGGTAGGATTAGAGCTTGAAGAAAGAGTGAGCTTGAGGAGAGAGAAGGTGAACTAGAATAAAATGAATATCAAATTGTTTCTCACTTGATATATGAAGCATAATGAATAAATCAATAAATGAATAAAAAGAGATTATTCATCCTTCTACATAAATGTATTATGAGTGATTCACTATGTGAGTCATTAAGCATTTAATAATGCATTAATGACATAATGAATCACACATTATGAGTCACAATATCATTTAATGACAATGCCACCTAAACCCCTCAAGTTACCATGCTTCTAGAAGCTTCCCGGAAATTACGAGAATGCCTCTCCCATCCGTGAAAACACGGAAAAACTTTAGACTGTATAAATCCAATAACCTGATACTAGAATCTGGCTTAAACCAAAGCCGTCTAGTAAAAACTGTCCGAATGTCGTACGTGCGTTTAAACACGTATTCGTCCGAACCCTTGTCGTAAAACCGTACGACCTCTATATCGTTTCGCGTGGAGTTGGGAAAACTCTGTGCGGGACTCTAAAGACTCGACTACTACGCTGGCAGTGGGTTTAACCATATACCGCAAGCGGCACTAGCTGTACGTAACGGTCCCCAGGTAGATGTCGATAAGAAGGCCGATGAGGAAACCCATCCGAACTCATACTGAGCCTGTCCGTGACAATATCCGTGCAGTCCGGTCTGTTCATCTAAGAGTATCGCATGTATGGTCTAGGGAGGTGGTAAACGTCAGACCCCTAATAACCGTACAAGTCGTGTCGGCATGGCTTAATTACCATCCGAGAATCTACTGATCAGTCTATCAGTAATTCTCAATCAGCCCTGGCCAGGGACTTATGGTAATGATCAACCGATCACCGTGCGATATCAATTCCCTATACCGGGAGAGACGAATCCCTAACAGTCACTCACTGCCTCCACGTGGCTCGGGACTGTGCCCAACTAAAACCTGTTTGCACGACTCCTTTGAACCGTGGTAGGGTGGTAATCAAAGCACAGTGGGAACTCACACGAGACATATGACGACCTTAAGTCAACGGACTATCTGCACACATGTCACCTGAGAACTGCTATCTGACGTTAGGTATAAATACCATCCAGTCAGTTCTCGGCGAGTCCTGTCCGGTGTACTCACACCCAGTGAGCATCTGTATACAATCTTAGGTGCACTCCACCAATGGCTGCGGGACCAATCCATCGCCCCTCTTCAGGGTCTAGATATGTATACACTAGTCTACTCCGGAGTATCGATGCCCAGTCTCGATACTCCTACGACCAGGGACATCTAAGGATGTGCCTATTGACTAACCAGCTCCCACAAGTATGACTGCCATCACAACGCCGGTAGTCAGGCAAAACACCCTATGGGCTTTATCAACATGTATATATATATGAATACTACGCAAAATATATCATATGTTAAGATAAAGACAAACCAAATAGCGTACTATCATATTAAGCAAGACTGTCATGTACATACATATCCCTAGCATCCCATACAATGAAGGCCTCTAGGGCATATATATCCAACAATCTCCCACTTGCACTAAGGCCTATAATTGGCGCAATGAGTACCCACTGTCTGCACTAGATCCAGTTGTTGGCGTACCACATGCCCAACATCTCAAACAGCCTCTCGAACTGGACTTGAGGGATGGCCTTGGTGAATGGATCTGCCGTGTTGTCTTTTGTGTCCACTCTCCGTACCTCGATCTCCCGACGATCTACGATCTCCCTGATCAGGTGAAACCGCTTTAAGATATGCCTGGATTTCTGATGGGACCTCGGTTCCTTCGCTAATGCTACAGCACCATTGTTATCACAATACAAAGGTATTGGATTGGAAATGGACGGAACCACCTGAAGTTCAGAGATGAACTTCCTCATCCAGACAGCCTCTTTTGCGGCTTCACTAGCAGCTATATACTCAGCCTCCATAGTTGAGTCTGCGACGGTATCCTGTTTGGAACTTTTCCAACATACCGCCCCTCCATTGAGGGTAAACACAAAACCCGAAATGGATTTAGAATCATCTTTGTCACTTTGGAATCCGGAGTCGATAAAAGCCTCAACCTGGAGGTCCCCATTACCGTAAATCAAGAACATCTCCTTAGTCCTTCTCAGGTACTTAAGAATGTTCTTTACCGCTATCCAATGCTTCTCACCTGGGTCAGACTGATACCTGCTTACCACACCAAGTGCGTAAGCTACATCTGGTCTTGTACATAACATCGCATACATTATAGATCCTACTGCCGAAGCATATGGTATAATGCCCATGCGAGCCCTCTCTTCATCAGTCTTTGGAGACATCTCTTTTGAGAGGGTGATCCCGTGACAAGCGGGCATATTACCGTGCTTGGAATCTTCCATACTAAATCTCTTTAGTATAGTGTCAATATACCTGGACTGTGAAAGTCCTAACATTCTATTATATCTATCACGATAGATCTTAATGTCCAAAATGTAGGTTGCATCACCCAAGTCTTTCATGGAGAATATCTGTGACAAGAAGAGCTTTACTGATTGTAGCATAGGGACATCATTCCCTATCAGTAGTATGTCGTCGACGTACAAAACGAGGAAGACTACTTCTCCTTCTACAATCTTTCTATAAATACATGGTTCATCTACATTTTTGATAAAGTCAAATTCTTTGACTGTCTCATCAAAGCAGATGTTCCAACTTCGCGATGCTTGCTTTAATCCATAAATGGATTTAAGCAACCTGCACACTCTTCCGCTGCTCCCACTGTCTAAGAAACCTTCTGGTTGATCCATGTAAATGTCCATTTAGAAAAGCTGTTTTTACATCCATCTGCCAGATTTCATAGTCATGGAAGGAAGCAATGGCAAGCAGGATCTGAATGGATTTAAGCATAGCTACAGGTGAAAAGGTTTCATCATAGTCCAATCCTGGTCTTTGACGAAAACCTTTTGCAACGAGTCTAGCTTTGTAGGTTTCCACTTGTCCAAGTGCACCAATTTTCTTTTTGAAGATCCATTTGCATCCAACTGGTTTCACCCCAGGAGGAGCAACTTCTAAAGTCCATACTTTATTGGTGTACATGGATTCCATTTCGGATCTCATAGCATCCATCCATTTCACCGAGTCAATACTCGTGATAGCTTGCTGAAAACTAGTAGGCTCATCATCATCGATGATGCAATCCTCTCGATCTCCATCTAGAAGAAAACCATAGTATCTCTCAGGAGGATGAGAAAGCCTACTAGATCTGCGGAGTGGTGTTGGTTCGTTATGTTCTATTGAAATCTGAGGTTCTACTAAGTCCTCGGTAGCAGTTTGAGGTTCTGGAATTTCTTCCAGCTCTACCGCGCTCCCACTAATTTCTTTTGCAAGAAATTCGCTTTCTAAGAAGACAATGTGACAAGCGACAAACACCTTTTGTTTTTCAGTGTGGTAGACTATGTACCCCCTTGAATGTTTGGGGTATCCTACAAACTTGCACAAAACCGATCGTGCTTCGAGCTTGTCCGGTCTATGCTTTTTAACATATACCGGACATCCCCATATCTTGATATACTTGAGATATGGTCTCTTCCCGCTCCACATTTCATATGGAGTGGTAGGCACAGACTTAGTTGGAACTCTATTCAATAAGTATGCTGCTGATTCTAGAGCAAATCCCCAGAAGGAAAGTGGCAACTCAGCACTACTTATCATTGAACGCACCATATCTAATAGCGTGCGATTCCTCCTTTCTGATACACCATTATGCTGAAGTGTATAAGGCGGAGTAAGCTGAGAGAGAATTCCATTCTCTTTTAAGCATTCAAGGAAACTGGTACTTAAGTATTCTCCACCTCGATCAGATCGAAGTGTCTTGATGCTTTTACCAGTTTGTTTCTCTACTTCATTTTTATACTCCTTAAACTTCTCAAAGGCCTCGGATTTATGTTTCATTAAGAACACATGTCCATACCTAGAGAAGTCATCAGTAAAAGTGATGAAGTAGGAGTGACCGCTTCTCGCATGTGTAGATATTGGACCACATACATCACTGTGTACAAGTCCCAAGAGTTCTGTGGCTCTTGCTCCATGTCTGGTGAACGGAGATTTGGTCATTTTTCCTTTGATACATGATTGACAAGTTGCATATGATGAATATTCAAACGGATCTAGATATCCATCTTTATGTAACTTAGTCAACCTTGTTTCGTTTATATGACCAAGTCTACAATACCATAGGAAGGCTTGATTTGAATCTGGAGCCTTTCTTTTAAGTGTGTTTTGAATATTGAAAATTCGAGGTTGATTAAGTATGTATATGCCGTTTTCCAGTGTGCCATACCCAATCAGTTCTTGATTTAGGAGAATGTTCATGACATTTCTTTCAAGCGCAAAATTATATCCTTCATTAGATAACAAAGATACTGATATAATATTACACAACATACTGGGAATACAAAAACAGCTGTACAACACCAAAATGTGACCACTAGTCAACCCTAGGTGATATTCCCCTATTGCAATAGCATCTACATGCATTCCATTGCCCATCCAGAGAGTCATATCACTTGTCCCCAGTACTCTACTATTTCTCAGATCCTGCAATGAATTACAGATGTGAGAACCAGAACCGGTATCAAGTACCCATGATGTAGAGTTTACTGAAAGACAATTTTCGATTACGAACACACCTGAAGCAGAAGCAACAGCTTGCTTCTTGTCCTTGGCTTTGAAGGCTATACAGTCCTTCTTCCAGTGCCCTTGCTTGTGACAATAAAAGCATTCGTTTATATCCGCTTTCACCCTTCCTGCCTTGTTCGTTCCCTGCACCTTCTTGACCCCATCTTTCGGTTTGGTGGCTTTCATCTTCTTCTTCCCTTTAGCTTTCGCTTTAGATTTAGAAGAGGATGATTGGCCAACATACAGAATGGGGGTCTTCTCCTTTTTCAAGGAGGTCTATGCTACCCTCAACATGTTGAGGAGCTTTGGAAGATCAGCTTCCATTTCGTGCATGTTGAAGCTTAGCACGAACTGAGAGAAGGTGTGGGGGAAAGGACTGCAAAATCAAGTCGATATACAAATCATTCTCTAGAACGCATCCCAGGTTTGCGAGTTCCTCAATGAGGCTGATCATTTTGAGGACGTGCTCTCCTACAGGCGATCCTGGAGCTAACCTCATCTGGAAGAGTTTCCTTGAGGTCTCGTACCTCGCGATACGGGAGCGCTCTCTATATAATTCTTTGACATGAAGAAAGATGGATATAATATCCATACTCTCGTGCTGTTTCTGGAGTTCATTGTTCATGGACGCCAGCACGATACACTTAGCTCGCTCACAATCTAGATCCCAGGTTTTGCGAACTTCCTTGTCCACAACTGAGGAATCTGGTCCTGGGATAAGGGGAGGAACTTCGGTGGTAACATATGCTACTTTGTCATAAGTCAGTGCAATGTTGACGTTCCTTAGCCAATCTTTATAGTTCTGCCCGGTCAGTATATTTTTTTCAAGTAATAGTTTTAGTCCTGTCATGGTAGCTGCTAGAGAGAGAGAAAAGAAAACACTCAGCATATGCTTCTTGCAAGTTTAGATTGGTTATTAGTTTATCTAAACAGGATGGCTCCCACTGTTTCCTCAAATCCTTCTTCAAAACCTAAAAGAAGAACTAGTCAGGATTTAATCACACGTCACAATACTTGCTTAACCTTTCAGCCAGGCCGGTGTTGGTACTTCGAGGGAGGTTTTCCAACTCTTTCGTGAAGTTCCTTAATTAAATAACCTCTTTTCCCTGGAGGCGTAGCCCCTCTAACACCTTTCTGGACACCTACTTGGTTTATAGCATTGATTGTTAAGTGAGAAAGTTTCCCGAGAGTAATCCTACTCATCAGTGGGATCGGGTTCCAACTATCATTGCATGATGTACTAGATGGAAGCCACTCTAGTCACCACACTCCAGAAGGTATGCTAAATCTGCAAGTTTCCTTTATGTTTGAAACTCCCGATGTGAGTTTTTACCCCAAGCTCTTATGACCTTGACGTAGGCCAACAAATCATAAGACGCAAGTCAAGTTCTACCCGTCGTTGTCCTGATTAATTTAGGTACATCGTACATGCCCTTGACGTAGGCCAACAAGGCTGTACGTCTGTCCTATACTAATGCATCTATCTATGCAACAAATAAGCAAACACACTGCTACCATCCACTATGCCTTGACGTAGGCCAACAAGCATAGCATGAATACGATGTGCTGTCTATTTGAAACGACGGAGGGTTAGGCTGGTTTTTGGCAAAAAACCGTTAACGCAGTGAACTTGATTTAATCGAAGGAACCATGATAGCCTTTATTTAAAATGAGTGGTTTAAGATCCGCATTTAAATTTTGCTTTTTGAAGAAAACCGAGTGGTTTTGAAATTGTTCCAACGATTCAGTTTAGGTTTATTTTTCTTCGCATTAAAAAATAATGCGTCCCATCTTTAACCTATCATTACAGATAACAACGAAAATACAACGTTCTCTTATGCCATCCGCATTCGCCACGGGGTCCCGTCATCACCCGTTAGGTTACTTAACTAACGGCAGAGCGGGGGCTGGGCTAGTGCGGGTGTAAAACATAAGTGACGTCTAAATAGCTATCATATATAGATATTGTATATTCGTCAGACGCAATAATAGGCATTCCAGATCACAGATAAACTTTATTGGATATGCAAGCAATCCGCGTTTCTTTTGAGCCTGTAAGAAAAGACGGATTACACAGTTGTGATGAATAGCCATTACCCCACCCCAGACCCCTACGGGTACGGCAAACTACCCGCCAAGTACCCGAAGTGAAGCGGTCTCCCTCAACATCGTGAGTAGGCCACTAAACACTTCGAAGTACCCGGTAGTTTGTGCACCCCACCTTGGGTCTATCCTAGGAGCAAAAACAGTAAAAAGAAATAATACAACGGTAGCTACAACCGCAACCTGGAAGTGCCCCGCAAAATAATATTACAACTTATTACAATTACATCGAATGAATTAATACAATAATCCATCACAAAACCCCGGCTAATCATCACAACAATCTAATACAGTTCATAATCACAAACAGTTAAAACATAACGGATATGTGCAACCCCTGCCAACCGACATATTAGCAGTTAGGGGAGGTTTACGAACACATAATACAGTTCACAGATATAATCAAACAAGCAAACATCGTATAATTTCGATCGATCAAACCCATTAGATTCTGCTCCAAAACTTCCCTGTAAACCTGAGACCTGAGCAAAAAATAAACATTCCAGAAAAGACAAAATATTCACAGAAGAGTTACTGGGGAGATTTGGGGTGAATCGGGCTCAACTCGGCCGCGGATCCGCGGCGGATCGGTGGGATCGGACGCGGTTCCGCGGTGTGTTGGCCGATTCATGCACCCAAATTTCTCCAGTGTTCTTAGGTTTCCATGTAGGTTATTCTGGAGATCCCTGAAAAATTTTTGGACCTCAATTTAAAATCGACAGAAACTATGTGAATACGATATCTTTTCCGGTTCGTTTTGCGTTCGAAATTCATACGACTTTGCAAGTGAGTTAATTATTGTTTAGTGAGGCTCTGATACCACTGTAAGTCGATGTGCAACACTCCACGAGTTGCGGGGAAGCGGAAATATGAAAAATGATCTTGTTCTTGAAGCATACATCGACAAACCGAAGATCTTTGCTAAACGATAATTAACAACTACCATAGAAGTTCTTAGCTACTATGTAAAGAGATTATACCTAGCGAATCGTGTCCTTCGTCTTTACGATCTCTACGTCCTCCTCGGCCTCCTCTAAGTGATAGATGATCCACCCGAGAACCCTAATCCAAGCTTCACCTCAAAACTTGAGGTAACTAAGTTTCTCTAGTTGCTAATCAAAGGAACTTAGATCATATAGAGTTAGGTTATGGAATGTTTAGTCTATTCTAATCCTTGTTCTCAACTCATGAGTGGTAGGATTAGAGCTTGAAGAAAGAGTGAGCTTGAGGAGAGAGAAGGTGAACTAGAATAAAATGAATATCAAATTGTTTCTCACTTGATATATTGTAACGTCTTCAAAATAATAAAATATGATTTTTGGGAAATTTTATAATTTAATATTATTTTAATGAATATTTTAATATTTTGGTATAATTAAATACAAATAAATGGGGAAAAATTACGGAAAATTCTAAAATAAGGTATTTTATGGAATTATGCCATTTTAAAGTTTTTAAGATTAGTTATATGCTAATTTAGTGCTAATCGCGATTAAAAATCGCTAATTGGATTTTTAGCACTTTTGAGCAAAAATGTGCACATATCATTTTCCACACTTGTTACACTTGTGTTACATTTCTTTTGCCATGGTTTTCTTTTGGGTTCACCATTCAAGTAAGAAGAGTTTAGAAAAGAAAAGAAAAGATAAAGTAAGTGATGATGAGGGAGAGAGAGTAGGTGGCTTTTGGACTTTGACCCTTTCCTTCCTCATTTTCCCTTCTCATTTCTCTCTCCCTCTCTCATGGAGCTGCTGCCCTCTCCCTCACTCTCTCACCCTCTTCACTAAAACCCTAGATCCATCAAGAAAACAATGCCAAAACCTCATTCCCACTTCACAAAAAGTGTTCCCGAGCTCACTAGCTACACATTGAACCCAGCAAGATTGGATTTGGTGGACTTTGAGCAACTCAAGAATTTTCTTGAGTTGCCAAAGGAGGTAATTTCTGCACCTATTAGGGTAGTATCTCATTTCTTTTACATCCATACTAGTTTTGTATCGATATTGTGATGTTTGTGGATTTTAGAGAATTCAAGTTAGGGTTTAGGGTAAAACTGAGAATCAAGATGAAATTGAGGCTTATTGTGACCTTAGAAAACCTGGTGTAATGCAAAATTGGACCCAAACCTGGAATTGAAAACAGAATACGGAATTACGGAACCGATATCGGAAAAACTGGAAATCTGTCACTGTTTTGTGTAATCTGCTATTACCCTGAGGCCCCAAAAATGAAACCGAGTTGACAGTGAGATGTGCAGGCACCAGAGAACCATCACCCCAAACCCTAGCTCCCCACTCCAAAGTGAGGCCACCAATTATCCCATTCTGGCCGCAATTTGCGGCCAGAGCATGGTGGATCTGCCTCGTTTTGCGTGCATGCCCCTATTTCCTCTAGTCTTGACCCTGGGTATTTCTAGTTTTGACTGATTCCATCTAGGGTAAAATCTGGGTTGATTTTCCTATGTTGGTGCATGGTTTACGACTTGATTTAGCATGAATTTTGGTGTTTGGTGATTCATTGCTGTCGGGTGGCGTTTGGACGTCAACGACAAGTGGATATCGATTGTGTTTACATGCGAGTCGATAGGTTTTTACCTATGCGGGTAGCGTGTGCTATTTTGGTTTCCGATGTGATTTTCATATGCTTTAGCATTGTGATATACTTGTAGGTACACTACGAGATGTTGAGGCAAAGAAGATGAAGATGGCAACATCGGCACCGACACATGAGAAGCAAGGTGAGTAGATTATATCTACGGGGAGAAGTCGGGTGGATGGCGTATAGCACCCACGCAGTCCGTGGTGATGTATACGAATACGTATACACACATATATTTATTATGTGTTGTTTAGGGTTATTGATGGTAATAATGGATTATTGGTGATAAGGATGTATTGGTTGAGTATAGTGCGAAACCCTAGAGTAGTGGTTGCACCCACACTCACACATACACACATACTTGCATACATTCTTTCATATACCTGTGCGCATATGATGGTGGTATATCTACACATGGGTATGGGACTATGTGTTTATATACGGGTTTTGAGGATGATACGTGGGATTGAGATGAGTCGATGAGATTCGATTGAGGCCGTGAGATTTGGCGACATGACAGAGTTCATATTGGAGATGTGATATGATGGTAGCGATGCCTGTCATGTGATGAGATATGTGACATCGACTCAGATTTAGGTGGTTTCCATACCCCTCCCTTTTGACTTGATTGTGGGTTCGTAGTTCGCATAGTAGGCGTTAGACTAGACCCGAGTCATACCTATTTCAAAACTAACGAATCGGGGATATTTTAAAGATAAGCAAAGGGTTTATACGGATATTTAAAAAGGCGCATCTTTTCTTAAAACACCGTAGCCCTTATTTTACCAAAAGCCCTGATTCGTCTTATTTCAAAAGGCAAGGTTGCATGATATATCTTTTGAGGCAGGTTCTCTACTGTTGCGTTGATTACTCGGTTCTGCACATTCATGCTGTTTGCATTGCATCGCTTATGTTGTTGATATATTTCATTCATGCTGCTAGGACACCAGCACCATTATCGATGATGCGTATGTTCCACGTACACTGTTGCCAGCTCACACACTTCATCATCGATAATTGCCATGTCACTACACTGTAGTACTGTTGCATTCGGGATATGACCCTTGCATGACATACTGATATGCTTACCTTTCTGCTATATGTCGCATACATGCTGCTTTCTGATCATACGCATTGAGATATGATGTTTCCATGATATTTCTGGTTTTGGGAACCGTGGGTGTTTCAAAGAGAATATGTAATTGTTTTAAAAACCCGGTTACCCGTGATATGATATTTTGGTGTGTCCACCACGCGTTTTCTCGGTGCTGAGACGTGTGCTTGAAACCCGATTCGAGGAGTGGATGTTCCGTTTGCGGGTTCGTGGTGGGTCCGGTATGGTTCCCCTCGGCAAGATGATCGATGAGCTTTGCCGATTGAGCCTGGAGGCGGGCGAGTACCTACCGGTGATTTTGTTGGACCTGGCGGTTATCCGGAGGATACCGACCGGAGTCGATAGATGGATATGGGCGTACTGCCGGGGCCGAGGGCCGATACCGCAGACAGAGCCTGTGGGCCGATCCGGACTGACGGAGCCCGATATATGAGGATTTACGTGCCGATGCTGGGCACAGTTTTCATGATGTTTTCGAGTGCCGATGCTGGGCACTCCGGTTCCATGATTTTGACGTGTCGCGAGGGACACAGGTGGTTTATATCCTCATATTTCCATGCATATGCTGATGATATTTACATGCATGATGGTTATTGTCATTGGGTGACGAGTGGACGGGATCCACGTACATGCAGATTGATTTCATTGATTGTACCTCACACTTATGATATGCTATTACCTGAGGCACTGGCACGAGTACTTGACACTGCACTTATGTATAGGGATTACATTGCCAGTTTAGCATGTTTCAGACTTATTCATTTTGAGGTTTTTATGTATATCTGATCGTATTGACCTAGGATGGGTCATGCATTCGATCTCTGCTTGTAGATATTTTCTATTCACGAGTTGGCAACTCACCCCCGTTGTGCCACAGTCCTTGCAGGTTTTTGCCGTACAGATTCCATAGCGGCATTTCTGGCACACTGCTTCCATATGGGTGACTTGCGTTGGTAGGTGGGTTCTTTTGTATCAGAACCACCATTGTTCATGTATTATTCATTGTATCTAGTAATTCCATCAACCCAAAACTTGTATATTGTTTCAGACTTAGAAAACAGTGTTGTATTATTTCGACCTTAGAGTCGCGCTTGTAGTATTGCGGTTTTCTGGCTGTTTTGAGTTTCTTTTTGGCTTTTGATCCTCGCCCTTTGGCGTTGTATATTATTATTGCTTGCGTGGTTGTGACCGTCGATTGACGAAGAGCTAGCTCCCGCTTGGGGATGCCTTTTATCATTTCTTATATATTATTCTTGTTGTACCCCGTTCGGGGCCAGTTTTTACAAAGGAAACTCTGCCGAAATTTTCAGGAAAGATTACATATTTTAAAAATACACATTCGGCTTAGTTATTTAAAAACTTGATTTTTGAAACGTGATTTCCTTATCTTTTCAAAACCAGTTTTCCTTATTTACTCTTTAAATGGTTTTAGATTGCTGGGCTTTTGGCTTACTTGGATCAGATGGGGTCCTATAGACTTCATATGGTTCAAGGGCCAGTCACGTGCTCTTTCGGGTCGTGACATATATGAAGCATAATGAATAAATCAATAAATGAATAAAAAGAGATTATTCATCATTCTACATAAATGTCTTATGAGTGATTCACCATGTGAGTCATTAAGCATTTAATAATGCATTAATGACATAATGAATCACACATTATGAGTCACAATATCATTTAATGACAATGCCACCTAAACCCCTCAAGTCATCATGCTTCTAGAAGCTTCCCGGAAATTACGAGAACGCCCCTCCCATCCGTGAAAACACGGAAAAAGTTTAGACTGTATAAATCCAATAACCTGATACTAGAATCTGGCTTAAACCAAAGCCGTCTAGTAAAAACTGTCCGAATGTCATACGTGCGTTTAAACACGTATTCGTCCGAACCCTTGTCGTAAAACCGTACGACCTCTATATCGTTTCGCCTGGAGTTGGGAAAACTTTGTGTGGGACTCTAAAGACTCGACTACTACGCTGGCAGTGGGTTTAACCACAGACCGCAAGTGGCACTAGCTATACGTAATGGTCCCCAGGTAGATGTCGATAAGAAGGCCGATGAGGAAACCTATCCGAACTCCTACTGAGCCTGTCCGTGACAATATCCGTGCAGTCCGGTCTGTTCGTCTAAGAGTATCGCATGTATGGTCTAGGGAGGCGGTAAACATCAGACCCCTAATAACCGTACAAGCCGTGTCGGCATGGCTTAATTACCATCCGAGAATCTACCGATCAGTCTATCAGTAATTCTCAATCAGCCCTGGCCAGGGACTTATGATAATGACCAACCGATCACCGTGCGATATCAACTCCCTATACCGGGAGAGACGAATCCCTAACAGTCACTCACTGCCTCCACGTGGCTCGGGACTGTGCCCAACTAAAACCTGTTTGCACGACTCCTTTGAACCGTGGTAGGGTAGTAATCAAAGCACAGTGGGAACTCACACGAGACATATGACGACCTTAAGTCAACGGACTATCTGCACACATGTCACCTGAGAACTGCTATCTGACGTTAGGTATAAATACCATCCAGTCAGTTCTCGGCGAGTCCTGTCCGGTGTACTCACACCCAGTGAGCATCTGTATACAATCTTAGGTGCACTCCACCAATGGCTGCGGGACCAATCCATCGTCTCTCCTCAGGGTCTAGATATGTATACACTAGTCTACTCCGGAGTATCGATGCCCAGTCTCGATACTCCTGCGACCAGGGACATCTAAGGATGTGCCTATTGACTAACCAGCTCCCATAAGTATGACTGCCATCACAATGCCGGTAGTTAGGAAAAACACCCTATGGGCTTTATCAACATGTATATATATATGAGTACTACGCAAAATATATCATATGTTAAGATAAAGACAAACCAAATAGCGTACTATCATATTAAGCAAGACTGTCATGTACATACATATCCCTAGCATCCCATACAATGAAGGCCTCTAGGGCATATATATCCAACACTGATCTGGTATCTAATACCCAGGAGGTAGGACTGACCGAAAAGCAGTTCTCAATAACAAGAACACCTGAAGGAGACATAATAGTATGTTTCTCCTTCGATGGGGTCATCAAGGAATTTAAACAATCCTCTTTCTCTTGCTCATACTTATGACTGTTGTCATATGTTAGAGCCGAACTGACATTCCCCAGCCTCGAATAAGAATTTGGATCGGTCAAGCGATACATTTTATTATCTTGATTAGGGCGTGAAATGGTTGCTACCTGGAGAGAGAGAGAAGGAACACTCAGCGTGCGCTCTTGCAGGATTAGATTGGTTATCAGTTTATCTAATCAGGATGGCTCTCACTGTTTTCTCGAATTCTTCTTCAAACCTTAAAAAGAAGAACTAGTCAGGATTAATCGCACGTCACAATACTTGCTTAACCTTTCAGCCAGGCCAGTGTTGGTACTTCGAGGGAGGTTTTCCAACGCTTTCGCGAAGTTCCTTAATTACATAACCTCTTTTCCCTGGAGGCGTAGCCCCGCTAACACCTTTCTAGACACCTACTTGGTTTATAGCATTGATTATTAAGTGAGAAAATCTCCTAAGAGTAATCCTACTCATCAGTGGGATCAGTATCTAACTATCATTGTGTGATGCACTAGATGGAATCCACTCTAGCCATTACACTCCAGAAGGTATGCTAAATCTGCAAGTTTCCTGTATATTTGAAACTCCCGATGTGGTTTTTCCCCCCTAACGGTTTATGACCTTGACTAGGTCAACAAACCATAAACTGCTAGTCAAGTTCTACCCGTCATTTTCTTGATTGCATTAAACCCATCCGTACGTGCCCTTGACTAGGTCAACAAGGTCGTACGACTGTCCTAACCAATCGCATTTGCAATGCACAGAAAAATATCACTTAGCTACCGTTCACTACGCCTTGACTAGGTCAACAAACGCAGTACGAATACTAAATATTACTATTCTGAAATGACGGAGGGATACGGCTGGGTTTTTGGCGAAAAACTCGTTAACGTAATGAACTTGATATCATTGAAGGAACTTGATAGTTTTACAAATATATATAGTGGCGAAAACTTTTGCTAAAGAGGTCACTCCCTGTGATGGGATCTCGGCTCTTTCCTCGTCGAATGAGGTGCAGGATATTCCAAAATGAATACCACGATGCAAAGAAAAAATAGTCGGCTATAATGAAGTTATTACGTTGACGCAAACTTTTACTCAAAAGGTCACTCCCGATGAAGGGATCTCGGCCGTTGCCTCGTCGAATGAGGTGCTGGATATTCATAATCGAATACCATTGTGCAAAGCAAAAGAGAACGTCTGTAATGTCAGTTTTTCGAAATATGTTCCAACAACATCTTTTAGGTTTATTTTCTTTCATTAATTAAAATCAATGTGGTCCTATCAAATTAACCTATCACACCAGAAAAGAACGAAAATAAAATGTACGTATATGCCATCCGCATTCGCCACGGGGCCCCGTCATCACCCGTTAGGTTACTTAACTAACAACAGAGCAGGGGCTGGACTAGCGCGGGTGCAAAACATATACAACATCTACTAGTATATATATATATAAGTATATACAACATTCGTCCCAGGCATGATAATAATCAACATCACAGAAAATCAGCTAACAATACAGAATGGTGGATAATCTTGGAGCCCCGGGTTTCATTTGAGCCGCAAATAAAACCCGACATTCCTGGTCGTGTGGATAGCCTGTGCAATGAGAACCTGTACCCCCCACGAGTGCGGCGAGCAGCACGCCAATTCTAGAATGAAGCCCCCTCTGTCCCAACGCCACGAGATGCGGGCTTGTTGCCTTCTAGAATCCGGTTATCCGTGCACTCCACCGCGGGGTAATCCTAATGCAGAAAAAGAAAATAATATATACAAATGGTGACATCGGCCTCAACCCAGTCGTGCTCCAAAATAATATACAATCTGGCAAAAACGGCAGTCCACATGTCGGACGCTCGTCCCGCAATAACAAATATACAAATGAATATAAACTGTATTGCTAACATTGCACCACATGCTATCCACTACGACAATCCAACCACAACATCAGCACAACCACAGAAACATCAACGCGAATGTCACGTTCGCAAATCCGTCTAAAAGAACATATAGCAGATAGACGGATTTACCGATCAAATGACATTCACGGTCGCAGAATTTAAACTAAGTACTGATAACAGAATACGTATTTTAAAATTACGATCAACTAAACTTTCCAAGTGGGACCCAAGTATTAAACCAACGCTGCAACAAAACTGGGCCCAAAAATAATTATCCCAGAAACCACAATTCCAAAAATAAGAGGCCCAGAAGAAATTTTGTTCACGTGGGCCCCAAAACGGCCGCGGAACCGTCGCCAATAGGGGGTTTTCGTGGCAGTTCCGCGGTGGTTTACAGGGATTACGTGACCAATTTTCTTCTGTCGTCTTAAAAAAGCCTACATGATTTTCTGAGACCATAAAATTGATTTTTCGAGCACTTTTAAAAATCGACAGAAAACCCATGAATGGAAATGCGGTTTTTGAAAAATCCGGTCGATCGTTATTTTAAACACGTTAGAACTAGCTAGTGTAAGTTTTATGGATGGCTCTGATACCATGTTGAGTTACCTTGACGCCCGAGCTTCCAAACGAGGCGGTTTGCGGAACAAATTTTTTTTAGGGGTTTCAAGAAGGCGCTAAGATAACCCAAAGACCTGGATCTTTCCATAAAACTAACTAGCTATACTAAGAGGGCTATCTACTATGATGAAGGATTATACCAAGAGGCTCGAGTCCTTTGGTCTTCGTTCTTCATCCTTAGCTCCTGGTAGCCACCTTGAACTTGCTTGACTTTCTTTTGTTGCTCCGTCGGTTCTCCGGGATCGAGCTTGTTCTCCGGTCTTCCTTTGTCATAGATGATCCACCCGGGAAATATGATTCATGGCTCTAGCTCTTTGCTAAGTGTCAAAAGAGAAACAAGAGAACTTGGGATGCTAGTCTAAGTAATCTAGGGTGTAGTTTAGAGTTCTAGTGTCAAGCTATCTCTTTCTTGCCTCTTCACTTGATTCTCAACACATAAGAAGGTAGTGAAGAGGAAGAAAATGAAGGTGGAGGAAGCTAGAGAGGAAGGAGAGGAATGAGAGCTCAAGAAAATTATGAAGCATCCATGAAAGAGAAAATATGCATAAAGGTTTTGTATATCTTTTTTCATGAATAAACAAATGGCAACCATGCTTCAATAGTAACCACAAATGAATTGAAAATTCATTTGTTGATCATTGAAGCATGGTCATGCCCCATTCCTCCCATACCTCAATTTCCACCTCATTATCCATTTAGAATAAATGGAAATAACCAATAATGAGGTGTCCATCTAGAAGGAAATCAGTAATAAATACGGATTTCGGTCTACTGTATATACATACCTGCATTCGGATAAAAATCCGAACGCCCAAAGAGATAGAATAACACGAAGAACGTAATACTAGAATATATATATCGAAATACATATATGTAAATTATTAAATCAATACCCGATTTAATAATCCGGCTCAAACCCGAGCCGGCTAGTATTACCAACTGCCCGATTGAAAATCTGAGTACAATGTACATCAATCGATCGAACCCTGCACGTATCCAATACGGCTACTACATCATTTCGCCTGAATCAGGGAAACCCTCTGTGTGGGACTCTAAAGACTCGACAGTACGCCGGCAGTGAGTTACTGGATAAATCCATAACACAAGCACGTCAGCGGCACTAGCTGTACGTAACGGCTACCCGGGTACCTGTCGAAAGGAAGGCCGATGAGCAAACTCATCCGGATCTCCACTGAGCCTATCCGTGACAATATCCATACCGTCCGGTCTCTTCGGCTGAGAGTATCGCATACCGGGTCTAGGGGGTGGTCAACGTCAGACCCTAATAACCTGATAAGTCATGTTGATATGGCTGAGGACCAATCCGGGAAACTACTGATCAGCCTAGCAGTAAATCCCAACTACCTTGGCCAAGGTATTATGGTCCTGACCAATCGAACACTGTGCGATATCGACTCCCTATACCGGGAGAGACGAATCCCCGATAATCACTTACTGCCTCCATGTGGCTCGGGACTGTACCCAACCAAAACCTGTTTGCACGACTCAGCAGAGCCGTTGTAGGGTAGTGATCAAAGCACAGTGGGAACTCACACGAGACAAATGCCGATCTCAGATCTAATGTCACCTGAGAACTCCCACCCGACGATAGGTATAGTACCATCTGGAAGTTCTCGGCGAGTCCGTCCGGTGTACTCACCCCCCAGTGAGCACCTGTATACGATCTTAGGTCTAAAGACCAATGGTTGCGGGACCAAACCATCGCCCCTCGTCGGGGTCTAGAAACGTACACACTAGTTTACTACGGGATATCGATGCCCAGTCTCGATACTCCTACGACTAGGGACCATTTAAGGATGTGCGTACCGACTACCCAGCTCCCACAAGTATGATCGCCATCACAACGCAGGTAGTCTAGCAACGATCCTATAGGCTTTATCAACATGTAACCGCAATATGTAATAACGAGTATGACATATGCCACGTTAAGATAAAGACAAACCATAATAGTATACTACCGTATCGAGTCTTCATCAATATGTGCAAGCTAGATATTACAACAATAAATACACATATCCTGACAAAGACAAGTCAAATAATAAACTATAAAACTGAGCAAGATTGTCCTGTACATACATATCCCTAGCATCCATATGTATACATATACAATACTGACCTCTAGGGCATATATATCCAACAAAATCATCATTTGCCATGAGTGGATTTTGGGATTTCGGTTTTTTGTTTGGCATCGGCATTGCCACACTGGAATATGGTATATTGTTCGATAGAAGTGAGTGGAGACAGAGGATTCATGTGTTGGACCCGGCGTGATTCTCATGTTGGTTCATGTAGCCTACCCCTTATGCTTGGGATAAAAGGCTCATTTGTTGTTGTTGTTGTTGTATTGCCACACTGGAATATGGTACCAGGAGCGAATCATCATTTGCGTTTGCTTATCAGGAAGCGATGGTTTAGGAGACAGGTTTTAGGTCCCTATCACCTAAGACTTTTCAATTTTATGAACCGTAAGGGTCCCATAAAAGCATTTTCTCCCTACGAGTCATAAGGATCCCGTAGGTGTATTTTCTCCTTAGGAGTCGTGGGGACTCCTAAGCGTGTTGCTCCTTTGTGAGTCGTAAGGATCTCACGCGGGAATTTTCTCCTCACAAAGTCGAGATGACTTTGCGAGTGCATTTCATCTCTTTTTCACGAGTTTACGCCCTTTCGGGATTTCACAAACTCGCCGGCAGTCCTGCTGTTTTTGCTCACGGGGCCCTTTCAGGTTTTCATCCGTGCCCATTTTGCTTGTGGACATACCCTTTTTTTGTTTTTTTTGGAATCTTCATCGCCGGTGGGACTTTGGATGTGGTCTCGCCGGTAGGACTTGGGAGAGATTGTGATCGTTTTACGCCCGTGGATTGTATACGGTTTTGCAGGATGTATGATCCAGACCGTAGGGCCGGAAAAATTTCGGGACTTTGTTGGCGTCTGCATCGCTGCACTGGAATATGGTACCAGGAGCGACTCATTATTCACCATTGGGATATGGGATTTGGAATTTGGTTGGCGTCTGTATCGCTGCACTGGAATATAGTACCAAGAGCGACTCATCATTTGCTGCTTGGGGATTTAGATTTTGGTCGACGTCTGTATCACTGCACTGGAATATGGTACCAGGAGCGACTCATCATTCGCCATTGCCTATTGGGAAGCGATGGTTTTAGGAGACAGGTTTTAGATCCCTATCACCTAAGGCTTTTCAATTTTATGGGCCGTAAGGGTCCCATAAAAGCATTTTCTCCCTACGAGTCGTAAGGATCCCGTAGGTGCATTTTCTCATTAGGAGTCATGAGGACCCCCAAGTGTGTTTTTCCTTTGTGAGTCGTAAGGATCCCACGAAGGCGTTTTCTTACGAGTCGTAAGGATCTCGCAAGTTTTGTTCTCCTCATGTATCGTGAGGACACATGAGTGGGTCTTCCAAACGGAGAATAATTCCAAGGGTGGAGACCGGCCGCTAGACTGGTGACTGCGGTGGGGCATGGGTGTGAGGAGAACTATTTGAGCCCGTGGATTGTATACGGTAGTCAATTTGGGGACCACCCGTAGGGCCGAGAGAATTTTGGGAAATTGGATTTTGGTTAGCGTCTGCATCGCTGCACTGGAATATGGTACCAGGAGCGACTCATCATTCTCCGTTGGGACATCCAGGGATTTGAAAATTTGAATTTGGTTGGCATCTGTATCGCTGCACTGGAATATGGTACCAGGAGCGACTCATCATTCGCCATTTTTTTTGTTTTACCGTGATTTCTCTATCATTTCAGCTTTTCTTATCGCGAAGGTCGCGATTGCCCTATCATTTTGGCTTTTATGCGCGGTTGCCCTATCATTTCGGCTTTATTTTCATCTTTATTTTATTCGCTGATTTTTATTGCGAGTTGCCCTATCATTTCGGCTTTTCTCCTTTTTTTATTTACACATTTTTTTTATTTACACACATTTTTTTTACATTCCCAGTTTAACGACTTAGAGGTCAATTGTTCCCAGTTTAATGACGTGGTGGTCGACTGTTTTCAGGGAAAGGCAGATGTCTGAGAGAATCAGTTTCACGAAGGACTTCGGTCTCCGTTTGTATGAAATTGGCGGTCGCAGCTTGACTGTTTGTTAATACGCCTTTAGACAGTACTATCTCTCCTGCCTTGTATTGTTTTTTGACCCAATCTTTGAAAACGAAGCAGTCCTCAATGGCATGACCTATCACTCTGTGATAGGGGTAGTATTTAGGGTCATCGGTCATATTCGCTTCTTGCGGTCATTTTGATTCTGGTAATTGTAGACCGTTTCTTAGGGAATCTTTGAATATTTTACGGACTTTGTCCCTTCTGAAGGAATATACCTTATCCAACTTCTCTACCCTCTCCGAACATTCGCTTCCGAGGCTGGTTGCTATTAGGCTCGCTCATCCCTCGCTTATTTCGGTTAGCCGAAGTGTTGAAAGATTCAGTATTGTCAGAATTTCTGCCTTTGCGATTATCATCTTTTCGATTTCTCCAGGACCTATTATTATTTTGGGAATCCGCGGAGGACTCCTGCTTTGAGCGCTCCAGCATCTGAACTTTTCTGGTAAGCTCTTGGAATGTTTTGAGACCCGCGGTGCATAGAAACGAGGTCATCAAATTGTTGAGATTTCCGACGAGGAGACTGACAGATTGGTCCCGCTCTATCGGCGGTTCACATTTGACGGAGAGATTGCGCCATCAGGTTATAAAATCCACACTGCTTTCGTTGTTCTTTGGCTTGGTCTTACGAGATCTGCAATGGTGATGTTATCGCTGACGCTCATGAACCTCTACCGAAACAGAGACTCCATTTGGACGAAAGTCGTGACGGAGCCATCCGGTATGCTCGCGTACTGTTCATATCAGAATTTTGCATTATTATATTCCCCATTCTTAATCATATTGCAAATAAATAGGTGCTTTTGATCCATGTCTGCTAAATAGTTGCAGGTTACAGGTTCTCAGAACAATACAGTGAAATTAAGGAAAAGACGCTACAAATGTGAGACTAAGACCAACAAATAGACGAATCTGTATGATGCTGCTGAAAGGTTCCTAGGCACACTATAGAGGTCTCACAAGGCATCAACCATGCCAATTTCAATATTTATGAGTGCCGAGAAACCCTAACACGGATCGTCGGCTAGAATTCTAGGCGAAATACGAAACTAGTTAACACTTTAACTAAAGGAAAGAGGCTACAACCTTTGTAGATCCGGTTATCCACTTCCTTGGATCCACGTAGGCGTCCTCTCGCTATCCATCTCGAATCCCGAACTCAAACGTCGGCTTCATCGGAGAATTGGGCGGACTAGGTCATCGGCTTCGTGCCGAAGATGATCTACGTCGAGGCATCACAAGTTCAAGCTCCGACTTCACAAATTTGTGAAACTTGTGAAGAAAACACCCAAAACAACTTGGCAAGAGGTAGAGGGTGAAGAAATAGGAGGTGGGTTCACTTTAGAATTGGATTTCTCACTTTAGAACTCAAGTTGCCATTGATGGCATCAAGCTTTCTTGAAGAAGAAGATGATGAA
The DNA here is from genome assembly GCA_030015575.1 of Agapanthus africanus. Taxonomy (NCBI): domain Eukaryota; kingdom Viridiplantae; phylum Streptophyta; class Magnoliopsida; order Asparagales; family Amaryllidaceae; genus Agapanthus; species Agapanthus africanus. Next base: position 303,409,051 of record JASDDO010000031.1, on the reverse strand, counting down.
GAAGAAGAAAGAATATGATAAGTGTTGAATTAAAAAGAAAAATAAATCAATACTTATCATAAGCTAACTAAGGTTAAGTGTAGAGAATAGACCATGGTAAATGGGAATGGTTAGGGTTAAGCAAGAAGACAAATGGTCTCTTTAGTCAAAGCTTCATGAAGCTTCAACAAGCTTCATGATAAAAAGAAACCATTTTCTTTTCTTTTATCTAATTAAATAAATAAAGAATGGATAAATAAATAGATGAATAATACAAAACCCTAACCATTATCATAACCATGGTTTAATTCTTTGCACTTAACTAAATGATCAAGTATCATCAAACATGATACAAATATATGCACAAAAGTATATCACATATACTTCTTGCACATCAAGTGAGAAAATCCATATAAAGTGAACCAATACTAGATAATGCAAAATAATATATCAAATATATAATTATACATTAAATCATTAAATCAACACTTGATTTAACGATCCGGTTATATCGCATATAACCGACTAGTATCCAATGTATCGATTTATCGAATCAATGATTCGATAACTAGGTCATATCGCATACAACCAATCGAAACATTCATCGCGAGAATGAAATGCGGTATCACATACACGCATTATTCTCGGTCCTGCACATATCTTATATGCGCTCCTATTTCGTTTCGCTTGAGCCAGGAAACCTCTGTGTAGGACTCTAAAGACTCGTCAATACGCCGGTAGCAGATGATGATCATATCAAGCACCCACAAGCCGCAAGCGGTCTGCTAAACGTAACGGCCATCCGGGTATTGAGCGATCAGAAGATCGACGAGCTAGCCCGCTCACACTCCTGTGAATCCAACCAGTAACACTTACCGTACAGTCCGGTCTGTTCGTCTGATATGTCGCATATTAAGTCTAGGGGTGGTAAACGTCAGACCCCAATAACCGATAAGTCGTGCCGATGTGAGGCTCATAACGGGTCGAGAAACTACTGGTAACACTTACCATCAAATCTCTGATCAGCTCTGGCCAGGGACTTCCCTGTTACGGCCAATCGAGCACAGCGCAACATCAACCCCCAATACCGGGAGAGACGAAACCCCTCCTATCGCTCATTGCCTCCACGTGACTCGAGACTGTACCCAAAGACCACCGTTTTGCACGCCCTCATGGACATGGTAAGGTGGAGATCAAAGCACAGTGGGAATCACACAAGACTCTATGACGATCTCGGGTCTACAGACTAACCTGCACAAGTGTCACCTGAGAACTGCCATCTGACGTGAGGTATAATACCATCTGGGAGTTCTCGGCGAGTCCGTCCAGTGTACCCAGTCTCCACTGAGCACCCGTATACCATCTCTGATGTCAAACACCAATGGATATGGGATCATCCATCGCCCATCTCATGGGTCGAGAAGCGTATACGCTAGTCTACTCTGGTATATCGATGCCCCGTCTCGATACACCCACGACTAGGGACCTTGAAGGATGTACTTATGGACTACCATGTCCCCACTAGTATGATCTGCATCATAGTCCAGGTAGTCAAGTACACATCCTAAGGGCTTTACCAACATGTAACCATAAGACAGTTTAAAGAGACTAGTGTACATGTTAAGATAAAGAGTAACCAGATAGCATACTATCATATCGAGCAAGAAAGTCATCTCTATATATGTCCAAGCATCTAATATAATATACATCATCTGTACAATACTGGCCTCTAGGGCATACATACAACTAACAATCTCCCACTTGCACTAGGGCCAGCTTCTGTAGTATCGCATACCGAGCATCCCGAAGAGTCTCTCAAACTGTATCTGGGGAATGGCCTTCGTGAGTGGATCCGTCGTGTTGTTCTTCGTGTCAACCCTCCTGACCTCGATCTCCCGGCGATCAACTATCTCCCGGATCAGGTGATACCACCTCAGAATATGCCTGGATCACTGATGGGACCTGGGTTCCTTGGCCAAAGCCACCGCTCCATTGTTATCGCAATACAAAGGTATTGGATGCTCAATGGATGGAACCACTCCAAGTTCAGTAATGAACTTCTTGATCCAGACAGCCTCTTTGGTAGCATCGTTGGCAGCGATGTATTCAGCCTCCATCGTCGAGTCTGCCACGGTTTCCTGCTTGGAACTCTTCCAGCTAACCGCCCCTCCGTAAAGGGTAAAGACAAATCCCGACTGCGACTTAGAGTCGTCCTTATCACTCTGGAAGCTCGAATCGGTAAAGGACTCCACTTGGAGTTCTCCGTTACCATACACCAAGAGCATCTCTTTAGTCCTTCGCAAGTACTTAAAAATGCTCTTCACATCTGTCCAGTGACTCTCTCCAGGATCAGCTTGATACCTGCTCACTACACTTAGTGAGTATGCTATATCGGGTCTGGTACATAGCATCGCGTACATGATAGAGCCTACAGCCGAAGCATAGGGTATCCCTTGTATGCGAGCTCTCTCCAAATCAGTCTTGGGAGACATCTCTTTGGAGAGAGTGACTCCAGAGATCGTGGGCAAGTTCCCACGCTTGGATTCTTCCATACTAAACCTCTTTAGTATGGCGTCAATGTACCTGGATTGGGACAATCCCAATATCCGTTTGGATCTATCTCTATAGATCCTAATCCCCAATATGCAGGAGGCATCACCAAGATCTTTCATTGAGAATCTTTGTGATAAGAAGAGCTTGACCGATTGCAGCATAGAAATATCATATCCTATCAAGAGTATGTCGTCCACGTACAATACGAGGAAGACAACCTTACTCTCTGCCACCTTCTTGTAGATACAAGGTTCATCTGGGTTTTTGACGAAATCAAACTCTTTGATAACGACGTCAAAGCAGATGTTCCAACTCCGCGATGCTTGCTTTAATCCATAAATGGATTTAAGCAGCTTGCACACCTTCCCGCTGCTCCCACTGTCAATGAAGCCCTCTGGCTGAGTCATGTACACGCACTCTTCTAAATCACCATTTAGAAAGGCGGTCTTAACATCCATTTGCCAGATTTCGTAATCATGATATGCAGCGATGGCAAGCATGATCCGGATGGATTTAAGCATAGCCACTGGAGAAAAGGTCTCGTCATAGTCCACACCTGGTCTTTGACGAAAACCCTTTGCTATAAGTCTAGCTTTGAAAGTCTCCACTTTCCCATCTACACCAAGTTTTTTCTTGAAGATCCACTTTCTCCCAATGGGTTTTACCCCTTCAAGAGCAACTTCCAAAGTCCATACTTTGTTGGTGTATATGGATTCCATCTCGGACCGCATAGCATCCAGCCATTTCACTGAGTCCCCACTCGTGATGGCCTGCTCGAAGCTAGTTGGGTCATCATCCTCCATGATGCAATCCTCGCTCCCACCATCCATGAGAAAACCGTAGTATCTCTCAGGTGGGCGAGGTACCGTACCAGATCGGCGGAGAGGCTGAGGTTCGTCGGGAGCTACTGAATCCTCTGGTTCTACCAAGTCTTCTGTTATAGTTTGTGTTGCTGGAACCTCTTCCAGTTCTACCTCAATGCCACTAATCTGTTTTATAAGAAAACCTTTTTCTAAGAAAGTGGCATGTCGAGAAACAAACACCTTTTGTTCCTCGGGGTGGTAGAAGATATACCCTTGTGAATTTTTGGGATATCCTACAAACTTACATAAGACTGATCTTGCCTCGAGTTTGTCCGGATTTTGTCTTTTGACATAGGCTGGACAACCCAATATCTTAATGTAATTAAGATGTGGTCTCTTCCCTTTCCATATCTCATATGGAGTGGTAGGCACTGATTTGGTAGGAACTCTATTCAATAGGTCCATGGCTGTCTCAAGCGCATATCCCCAGAAGGAAATAGGTAACTCAGCTGTACTCATTATTGAGCGCACCATATCTAATAGGGTGCGGTTCCTCCGTTCTGATACACCGTTGTGCTGTGGTGTATATGGAGGAGTCAGCTGAGAGAGAATCCCATTCTCTTTTAGGAAGTCCAGGAATTCATTGCTCAAGTATTCACCTCCTCGATCAGATCGTAGGATTTTAATACTTTTTCCGGTTTGGTTCTCAACTTCTTGTTTATATTCCCTAAATTTCTCAAAAGCTTCTGATTTGTGTTTCATCAGGAACACATACCCGAACCTAGAGAGATCGTCAGTGAATGTAATGAAGTATGAAGAACCATCCCTGGCATGTGTAGACATAGGACTGCATACATCACTATGTATCAGCCCCAAGAGTTCGGTAACTCTTTCTCCGTGTCCCGTAAACGGAGTTTTGGTCATCTTGCCTTTGAGACATGACTGGCAAGTGTCATAAGATGAAAACTCAAACGGATTTAAATATCCATCTTTATGCAACTTAGCTAGTCGTGTCGCATTGATGTGACCTAGTCTATAATGCCACAAGAAGGATTCGTTCAGTTCTGAACTCTTCCTCTTGTGTGTGTTTGTTATGCTCAGAACTATTGATTGATTTAGAACATAAATGCCATTGCACAACGTGCCTGATCCAACCAACTTTTGGTTACGGAAAATGTTCATAACATTGTCCTGTAATACAAAATTATATCCCTCTTTACTTAATAAAGAAACCGATATAATGTTGCATATCAGGTTCGGCATGTAATAGCATTCGTTCAGAACCAATGTATTACCAGTTGGTAATACAAGGTGATATTCCCCGACAGTCTTAGCTGCAACAATTTCACCATTTCCAACTCTAATGTCTTTATCACCTTCTCCAAGTTCTCTACCTTTCCTAAGCCCATGTAACTGATTACATATATGAGATCCTGACCCGGTATCTAATACCCAGGACGTAGAGCAAATGGAGAAACAGTTCTCTGTAACGAACACACCCGAAGAAAATGCATCATCATGTACTTTCTTCATTTGGGTGGCATGGGAATCCTGGTATTCCCCTATATCCTGTTCATTCCTATAACTTTTATAAGAAAGAACGGAACCAACGTTCCCCAGCAAAGTATAACATGCGGGTTCGGTCAATACATCTATATTATTATCTTCATTAGGGCATGAAATGGTCGCTACCTGGAGAGAGAGAGAAGAAAACACTTTAGCGTATGCTCGTGCAAGATCAGATTGGTTATTATCTTATCTAATCAGGATGGCTCCCACTGCTTTTTATCAAATCTTCCTTCAAACCCTAAAAGGAAAGACTAGCCGGGATTAATTACACACTACAAGTTCGCCAATCTTTCAGCCAGGCCAGTGGCGGTACTTTGAGGGAGGTCCCCCGTGCTTTCGCACGAACCTAATTAATGTAAACCTCGTTTTCCCAGAGGCGTAACCTCGTTGACACCTTTCTAGACACCTACTTGATCGGCTAATTGCAATGTGCAAAACTCTCCCAGGAGTAATTCTTACTCGCAGTGGGTATCGGGATCCAACTATCTCATAGAAGGTATGCAATCTCATTGCAAATTTCAACACTTGAAATTCCCGATAATATTTTGCCCCTAGCGTGCTATGACCTTGACGCATGCCAAACAACCCATAGTCCGCTAGTCAAGTTCAACGCGTACAATTCGTGATTGAATTAAACCCACCCGTTCGACCCTTGACGCATGCCAAACAACGCCGTACGAATACCTTAATCCAATCGCATCTCATGCTACAGACAAGTAATAATCAGCTACCGTACACTACGCCTTGACGCATGCCAAACAACCGCAGCACGAATACTGAATATTACATATCTGAATTGACGGAGGGCTACGCAGGTTTTTCTGAAAACCATGAGCGTAATGAACTTGATATCGTTGTAGAGTCAAATGAAGTTTTGAAATGGAGTGATTTTGAGGCTTTTCTAGTTTTGCTAAAGGGGTCACTCCCGGTGAAGGGATCGTCGGCCCTTTCCTCGTCGAATGAGGTGCGGGATATATCATATATATCACTGTGCAAAGAAAAAACTCTTAAAAGCAATCAATAACCAAACCGAGTGTGTAGCATCTGCCAGTTATTGCTAAAGGAGTCACTCCCGGTGAAGGGATCTCGGTCCTTTCCTCATCGAATAAGGTGCAGGGTATATCATATATACCGCTATGCAAAGCAAGAACTGTAGCTACCTGTTTTTATTTTGAAATTCGATTCCACAACATCTTAGGTTTCTTGTCTTTCATTAATCACATTAATGAATTCCCATCATTTATGTACCTAAACATCACAGATAAATACGACGTACACTTATGCCATCCGCATTCGCCTCGATGTCCCCTCGTGCACCGTTAGGTTAGGTAACTAACGACAGAGCAGGGCAGGGCTGGCGCGGGTGTAAAACATAAGTAACGTCTATATAATATATCATATATACTATATACTGTATCCATCACAGAACATCACATGATCACATCACAGATATCGCAGCAGAAGAAACATATGAAATATTGGATATACTAGGACGTCCGTGTTTTCAATACGAGCCAGTATAAAACACGGATTCCACGGTCGTGATGAATAGCCAATCCCACACCCCTAGACCCCTACGAGAGCGGCAAGCAACCCTACCAATTCTAGGGTTAGGAGACCCGGACTCGACTCCTCGAGATGGTCTCCCACTGGACCCCAGAACCCGGTTACTTATGCTCCCCTCCTTGGGTCTATCCTAATGCGGAAAAGTAAATAATATACAAAAGGCAACAACTTCCGCTACCTGGAAGTGTCCCAAATAAAAGAATATTACATACAAGTTTTTACATGAATGAAAATGAAAAACACTCATCTCACATAAAACCCCCGGCTATTCGAACACGACGATCCAATATAACATATCCAGCAACACATAACATCACATGTCATCAACGTAAGTAAATATGCGCATCCCAATTGTCGTTGACATATAACAACGAAACCGGCGATATCACATATTACACTTACGGTCACAGAAAAGAAAGTGTAAAACTACAACAATTGGAATCTGCAACTTCTTTAGACATCGCATGCATAATCAAATGAAATACTTAGACATCACATGCCTAACAGATATAAATCCCGCATTTTAGTCTCATTATCGAAAACTCTTTTCAATATCATGTGGGACTAAACTGCTAGATTTATAACATTCATTCAGTTATCTCATAACTGTTTGTGAATTCCAATTATTGTATCCCATTCCGGATAAATAGAAAATATTAAACTTCCCGATCGAACATTCGAACACCCAAGTTTTCCCGAAACCGTTCAACACATGAAATAGGTTCAAAGACATTCATTTCATGCCTCAGTACCAACGGTCCAGCCGTAGAAGGGTCAAGCCAACGCCTCACATGTGGCACGCCGTACTGCCCTAAACCCGAAGGTTCAAAGGGCAGTTCAAGATGGTCACATAATCGAGTTAAGGTTTGTTGTCTTCTAGAGGGACCATCGCGTTACTTGCACTACTCAGAACGTCCTTAAACCACACAAAAATCCAACACTTGGATATATTTCCGGCAGGGGAAAAGTTGGGTATTTCTATCCGGTCGAACTTTTTAACATATTCTAAAGTCATCCGGAAATACACAAAGACGAAATTTGATAATCCGGTCGAAACATCGAAGCTCTAAAACACCACAGAAAATTCAACTCTTGAATAATTATTAAAAATACCCATAAAACTCGGCTGCAGAAATGATGAATTACTGTGCAACGTAGGGGGGCTGACGTCATCACTAGGCCGCGAAACCGCCGCAGAAGCCATGCTTCTGCCGCGGTTCCGCCGCACACTTCACTGTTGATTGGAAATAAATTGCACCGTAATTCTTAGAATTCTCTGCTGAATTTTTAAAGCATTTTTAATCTAGAAAAATCCCAGATTTTAGAAAATGTCCAGAGAGCACTTGGGTTTTAGGGTTTCGGGTTCGTTCGGGTTTCAAACGTCGTCTAGACTTCGCCTAAAGCTCTAGCTAGGCTCTGATACCAGTGAAAGGTTCCTAGGCACACTATAGAGGTCTCACAAAGTATCAACCATGCCAATTTCAAAATTTATGAGTGCCGAGAAACCCTAACACGGATCGTCGGCTAGAATTCTAGGCGAAATACGAAACTAGTTAACACTTTAACTAAAGGAAAGAGGCTACAACCTTTGTAGATCCGGTTATCCACTTCCTTGGCTCCACATAGGCGTCCTCTCGCTGTCCATCTCGAATCCCGAACTCAAACGTCAGCTTCATCGGAGAATTGGGCGGACTAGGTCGTCGGCTTCGTACCGAAGATGATTTACGTCGAGGCATCACAAGTTCAAGCTCCGACTTCACAAATTTGTGAAACTTGTGAAGAAAACACCCAAAACAACTTGGCAAGAGGTAGAGGGTGAAGAAATAGAAGGTGGGTTCACTTTAGAATTGGATTTCTCACTTTAGAACTCAAGTTGCCATTGATGGCATCAAGCTTTCTTGAAGAAGAAGATGATGAAGAAGAAAGAATATGATAAGTGTTGAATTAAAAAGAAAAATAAATCAATACTTATCATAAGCTAACTAAGGTTAAGTGTAGAGAATAGACCATGGTAAATGGGAATGGTTAGGGTTAAGCAAGAAGACAAATGGTCTCTTTAGTCAAAGCTTCATGAAGCTTCAACAAGCTTCATGATAAAAAGAAACCATTTTCTTTTCTTTTATCTAATTAAATAAATAAAGAATGGATAAATAAATAGATGAATAATACAAAACCCTAACCATTATCATAACCATGGTTTAATTCTTTGCACTTAACTAAATGATCAAGTATCATCAAACATGATACAAATATGTGCACAAAAGTATATCACATATACTTCTTGCACATCAAGTGAGAAAATCCATATAAAGTGAACCAATACTAGCTAATGCAAAATAATATATCAAATATATAATTATACATTAAATCATTAAATCAACACTTGATTTAACGATCCGGTTATATCGCATATAACCGACTAGTATCCAATGTATCGATTTATCGAATCAATGATTCGATAACTAGGTCATATCGCATACAACCAATCGAAACATTCATCGCGAGAATGAAATGCGGTATCACATACACGCATTATTCTCGGTCCTGCACATATCTTATATGCGCTCCTATTTCGTTTCGCTTGAGCCAGGAAACCTCTGTGTAGGACTCTAAAGACTCGTCAATACGCCGGTAGCAGATGATGATCATATCAAGCACCCACAAGCCGCAAGCGGTCTGCTAAACGTAACGGCCATCCGGGTATTGAGCGATCAGAAGATCGACGAGCTAGCCCGCTCACACTCCTGTGAATCCAACCAGTAACACTTACCGTACAGTCCGGTCTGTTCGTCTGATATGTCGCATATCAAGTCTAGGGGTGGTAAACGTCAGACCCCAATAACCGATAAGTCGTGCCGATGTGAGGCTCATAACGGGTCGAGAAACTACTGGTAACACTTACCAGCAAATCTCTGATCAGCCCTGGCCAGGGACTTCCCTGTTACGGCCAATCGAGCACAGCGCAACATCAACCCCCAATACCGGGAGAGACGAAACCCCTCCTATCGCTCATTGCCTCCATGTGACTCGGGACTGTACCCAAAGACCACCGTTTTGCACGCCCTCATGGACATGGTAAGGTGGAGATCAAAGCACAGTGGGAATCACACAAGACTCTATGACGATCTCGGGTCTACAGACTAACCTGCACAAGTGTCACCTGAGAACTGCCATCTGACGTGAGGTATAATACCATCTGGGAGTTCTCGGCGAGTCCGTCCAGTGTACCCAGTCTCCACTGAGCACCCGTATACCATCTCTGATGTCAAACACCAATGGATATGGGATCATCCATCGCCCATCTCATGGGTCGAGAAGCGTATACGCTAGTCTACTCTGGTATATCGATGCCCCGTCTAGATACACCCACGACTAGGAACCTTGAAGGATGTACTTATGGACTACCATGTCCCCACTAGTATGATCTGCATCATAGTCCAGGTAGTCAAGTACACATCCTAAGGGCTTTACCAACATGTAACCATAAGACAGTTTAAAGAGACTAGTGTACATGTTAAGATAAAGAGTAACCAGATAGCATACTATCATATCGAGCAAGAAAGTCATCTCTATATATGTCCAAGCATCCAATATAATATACATCATCTGTACAATACTTGTCTCTAGGGCATACATACAACTAACAGCCGCCTACCAGTTTGGGGAACAAACGAAGATCAATGAACAGTTCGATTGCACAAAGTACGAAAGCAGCACAATATTCAAGACTTCAACACGAAGTTTACGGTAAAAGTCCACAAACTCTGCACTGTTGGAAATCTGGAAGAAAGTAGAAAAGATTCTGAAGAACCAAGTGAAGAAAACTGAAGAAAAATGCAACATAAAGCAACCCTGAAGAAATGAGCCAGAGTTACCTCAAGATGGCCGCGGATCCGCGGCCAAACATGGCATTCCGCCGCGGATGCGCGGTCGTGCAGTGCACGTGTCGGTGCACGTGTCGGTGGGTGTCGGTGCTTTGACCCGGCTTTCTTAGGGTAGTCTTGTAATTTCAGATGTGGATCAGATGTAAACCCTAGGGTTTCTCCTATCTATAAATAGGAAAGCCTACAGCTTCTTTTGCGGCATGCCACTTTTAAATTTCTAGATTAAATTTTAGTTTCATTGTAATCGTCAAGGGGTGTCAATAAAAGTAAGTTTTTTATCTTGAATTTTTCTTATCTGCAATTTAATTTCCGCAATTTTCGTATCTGTCTTTTATTATCTGCACGTTAATTAGGTAATTAAAAGAAAATTATAAAAAATGAACTTCATCATAATATCCCTAATGAGTGAGTAGTTCCTCACTTGTTAGGGTTAGGTTTGGGGTAGGTTTGAGAGATGGAAATCTCTCACTCCTTTCTTGCCCGTATAATACTTCAAATTAGGACTCTATGTTAATCAAACACACACCGCTCACTACGGCACCCTATCCCACGAGATAGCGGTGATTCCCTAGTTAGACCGGTTGTGGTTGATTTATATAGAGGTTAGGGCTAAGAGTTAAGAAAGGACGGACAAGGACCAAAAGGAAGAAACTATGTTTCTTCCTAGTCGTGCTAATCCCCTTTGTTAACTATTACCCTAACACCTAAGTTCTTAATTAGGGTAAAGGAAGCGGTGGGTAGAATTAACTTTCCAAACTAACCTCATCCTAACCCTAGCAAGGTTTTAATCCAAATCAAATTCAATCTTAGTTTTTATAAAAATCAAAACCTACCACAAATAGGACTTAACTCGTAAGAACAATAAGAAAAGAACATGTTTTCCCTGTGGACCGACCCGTACTCAACCGGCTAGCTACCAAGCGACACCGTTATTGATTGCGGTATTCTTAACTTTGATTTTAAAACGCATATGCAAAAGCACGATCAATCAAATGGCGCCGTTGCCGGGGAGATGGTAGTCTCTTTCTTTGTGTAATTTCGGGTTAAAAAAATAAAAAAATGATAAAAATTGAAATTTTTTAAAACAAATAAAATATAAAAAAATAAAAAAATAAAAATAAAAATAAAAATCATCTTGTTCTTTTTGAAAGGTTTTTGTGCAAGTGTGCAGGCTTGGAGCAAACTCTGTTTCAGATCTAAAGCAAGCCCAGTGAACAAATCAAGAAACAGAGGATCTGAACAGACATGGCAGAATAAAAACAACACAGAGAAATTTTTTGGAGATCTAAAGCAACTTAACCACCGCGGAACCGCGGCGGATTCAAGCGTTTGACCGCGGAATCGCGGTCAACCACTGACGTCAGCACTTCAAAAAGTCTCTGTAAGTATTTTTGTCTTCTCTTCTACCCTCTGATTTCCACTGAAAAATTTTCCTGCAGGGTTCTTTGCGCAAAATTTCTTCTCCCTCTCCAATAAATCATTTTTGTGCAGGATTCTTTGTGCTGCCAAATAAAATTTTTTTTGCAAGTGTTTTAGATTTTGTGTGTTAATTGCTTTGCATATTTAAAACGGAATTTAAGGGGCTATAACACCAATCAAGATTGGGTGGGGATTTCATTACCCTTCCTAAGACCCCAAAAATCACTAAAAGCATATGCATCACCCTTGAGCTAATTAAAAAAAATATCTAGACTCAGCCAATTAAGTACTATCGCGCTCATTATGACAAAGGAAGGTTGTGGGAATTCAGTCGTTTATCTAAACCTGACTTTGTGGTGCCTAGGCTAGACAAGTGAGAAAGGTAACTTTAAAAAGCCCGTCTCACGGTGATTCGTGAGCGGATCCCTCCTTTCTTCATTTGTGCTTACCTGGCCACAATTGGCGGTGAAGAGGCGATTTGAGGGATATCTCACAACTTGTCGCTTTGGACCAGTTAGGAGCAGTCTAGTTGACTTAGGAGACCCTAGCTATAGGCTTGATTGTGCATATTGTGATTGCTTGAAAGTGTGTCGTAGTTCCTTATAAAAAATCTTTTGCAAAACTCTTTAAAAAAATAAAACAAAACCACAAAACAAAATTTTTACAAAAACTTGTCATTTTGTCGCTAGAAATCCATTGCACCAAACTTTCACCCACATTCTCTCATTGACGTTTTCTTACCCCCACCTTCTACTTTTTGACTACACTACACTTCATTTAGTGTATGTCCGGTTAGACTAGGGACACTAGCACCCGTTTAGTCCGTGTCTCGTTAGTTCCTATTGACGACGCGTTCGACTCCGAAATCGAAATTCCCTCCACTTCTTTACCTTCATCTTCAAATTCATCATCTTCTAAGGAGATGTCGGGATTCAATCCTAACAACCCCTTACCTACTTCGGGACTGATTCCACCTCAACTGGGTGCGAATAACCCACAACACCCTCCTGTTGAAGCGCCCCAACGAATCGCGCTCCAGGATCTTTTCTATCCAACCCGCACCGCACTTCCTACTTGTCTTTCACTTCCACCGACTAATGGGGATAACTTCGAAATTAAACCCCACTTCATCAATATGTTGCCCAAATTTCACGGGCTGGAATCCGAAGATGCCTACATCTTCATTAACAAATTCCAGAATGTTTGCGCAATGATGAAGACCACCCAACTTTCCGATGATGCTATAAGGCTACGTGTCATTCCCTTCACTATATGTGACCTAGCTGAAAAGTGGCTATATAGTACAGCATCGTATTCCATAAAAAGTTGGGAAGAGTTTGTTAAGGCTTTTCTTAAAAAGTTTTACCCACACCACAAGACCGCGAGAATTAGAAATGAAACCAATCAATTTTCCCAGCTTCCTTCCGAACCTTTTTGGAAGTGTTTCGAAAGATTTAAGGACCTTCTTGTTCAGTGCCCTCACCACGGTATCGAGAGATGGAAACTTTGCCAAACTTTATACGAAGGACTGAACTAAGCAACTAAGCAGTTGTTGGAAACCATTTGTCAAGGTCACTTTCTTACAAAATCTGACGAGGAAGCTTGGTAATTTCTCGACGATCTTGCTGAACAAACGCTTCAGTGGGAAAGCACTAGAAAAACTGCTTCATCCACTTCATCTGGTTCGTCTAGGGCATGTGTTCATTAACTCGACATGTCAATTGCAATGAAAGCCGAAATGGCTGCAATTACACGTAAGCTAGAAGCAATCGAGAGCAAATTCTCATCGCCTTCTCCTGTCCCCGCTTTACTCCCTCGCACTATTTATGCTTGTTGTTCGGATCTGTCCCATTTGACCGAAGAGTGTCCTTATAACCCACCTGCTCAAGGACAAGATCAATTCAATGCTGCCTTTCAGCAGAGACAAAGAAATGATCCATACTCTTCAACTTATAATCCTGGTTGGAGGAACCACCCTAATTTTGCTTGGAATCAAAATCAACAACAATTCCAAGGCAATAACAATTTTCAAAGGCCTCCTCCACAACAACAAGCTCCTCAACAAACTCAATATCAGCAACCTTTCCAACCCCAACCTTACCAAAATCAAATGAACAATTTTGCACCAAACAACTCTTTTCCTCAAAATAATTTTGTTCAACCAAATAACGATAAGGTTTCCTCGCTAGAACGAAGTCTGGATGCGTTTTTAAAACAATCTACGCAATCCTCAGCCAACATCCAGTCTTCCATTCAGTCTTTGGTGCAACACACTGCATCATATGAGCAAAGCATCAAAACCATTGAAGCTCAAATTGCACAACTGAATGCTGCTCTAAGAGAGCGAGAGAAAGGGAAACTTCCATCTCAACCACTGCCAAATCCTGGTCACACACAAAATGCACATCTTGCTCATGAACAACAAAATCATAATGTGAGTGCAGTGACTACATTGAGATCTGGAAAGGTATTGCACAACAACGTTGGCAATAATAATGACACCCCGGCCGCCGCTTCTTCTTCATCTTCTTCAGAGCCTGTTCTTCATTCTTCACAAGGCTCTACTTCTTCTACTAATTCGAACGAACCCACATCTCACTCTACGAAAACACTAACACTGGGATCCGTTCCAACTCCGCAATCTACTCTACAAACATTAGACTCAACAAATTTTCAAAATATTCCATTTCTAAACAGGTTGAGATCCAATAAACAAACTCCACAAATGGAGAAGATTGTGGAGTTATTTAAACAGGTTAGCATAAACATACCTCTCTTAGATGCAATCCAACAAGTCTCTTCTTACGCTAAAATCTTGAAGGACTTATGCACCAAGAAGAGGAAATCACAGGTACCTTAGAAAGTTTTCTTAGCTAGTGAAGTAAGTGATGCTCTTACCCAACCTTTACCTCAAAAACGAAAGGACTGTTGGAGATAGTGCCCTCGAAGTCAATTATTGGATCGCAGGTACGTGATTGCAATGATTGAGGCAGGACCTATACCGATATGACAGTCTTGCTCGAGATGATAGTATCCTATCTGGTTTGTCTTTATCATCGTATACATGCTTTAGTTCGCTATTGCATATTGATAGAGCCCATAGGATTCTTGCTTGACTACCAGCAGTATGATGACGATCATATACGTGGGAGCTGGGATCTGTAAGCACATCCTTAAAGAGTCCCTAGTCATGGGAGTTTCGAGACAGGGCATCGATACTCCAGAGTAGACTAGTGTATACAGTCGAGACCCCGAGGAGGGGCGGTGGCCGGTCTCACAAGCCATTGGTGTCAGTTTGTTCACCTAAGATGTATACAGGTGCTCATTGGGTTATGAGTACACCGGACAGGACTCGCCGGGAACCTGCTAGTTGGTATTATACCTAGCGTCAGATAGCAGTTCCCTGGTGACATGTGTACAGGTTAGTTCATCGACCTGAGGTCGTCATTTGTCTCGTGTGAGTTCCCACTGTGCTTTGATTTCTACCCTACCACGGCTCAAAGGAGTCGTGCAAACAAGTCTTTTTTAGGTACAGTCCCAAGCCACATAGAGGCAAGTGAGCGGATCGGCAGGGGATTCGTCTCTCCCGGTATTGGGGGTGAGATCGCGCTGTGTCTAGGAGAGCCATTACACAAAGCCCTCGGCCGAGGCAGGAGATTTATTGGTAGGTACTCCAGTAGTATCTCAGGGTGTTCTGGGCCACTCTCTGACACGACTTATACCGCTATTGGGGGTCTGACGTTACCAGCCCATAGGCCAATATGCGATACTCATAGACGAACGGACCGGACTGTATGTATATTGTCACTGTTAGGCTCAGTAGGGTTTATAGATGAGTTCGCTCGTCAGCTTCCCTTCCAATCAATACATAGGCAACCGTTACGTACAACCAGTACCTCTGACGTGCTAGTGGTTATACCCAGTGCCAGTGTGTTGATGAGTCATTAGAGTCCCCCACAGACACTTTCCCAAGTTCCGGCGAAACTTTGTAGAGTCCGTATGGTTTTTTGGCAGGGTTCGGAAAATGCACATGCGTTTTCGCATGTGTCATATTTCGGGCAGATAATACTGGTCGGCTTTGGTTTAAGCCGGATCCGAGTATTATATTGTGTAGATATAATATCTTTGTCTCAGTTGCATTTGTATTCAGTCGTAATACAAATGCGGGTATGCTTATACTGATACGGGGTTATCCTGAAATTCGTTTCAGGATCACTTTTGGAAGTTGTCAGTTTCCAGTTTTCTATCAGCCGTATTTAACATTCGGTTAAATACGGATTTATCTTTTCTTCTTGAGGGCGAGTCATAGGGTGAGTCATGTGTGTGGATGCTTCTTGTAGGTGACTAGGATGGTGAGGTGGCTTAGTGCATTAATGGAGCATTTATGTGTTGATGACTATGTGTTATGAATCATTGTTTCATTAATTATGTTCATACTAGGTGTTTAGATGACTCATTTCTTCATTAATGTTATGGTCACTCTCCCCCTCCTACACTCACCTATCCCCTCCATATATATGGCCGGCCACCCCTTGGTGGAAGGTTAAGGTTGTTGATTTGGAAAAAGATTTTAGTTGTGATTCATGATAGTTTCATATACCAACTTCTCATTTACCCGATTCAAATGGCAACTTCATTAACCGTTCGTCCGTGACTTTGGAAGAATCGAGACAAAGTGTTCTACTCATTCTTTACATCATCTTGGTCGTCTCTTCCAGCAAATTTGACGACCGAGTTGCCTCGGTTCAGAGGCGGGAGCCCCTTTAAAGATCCGTCGGCGTAGTGCCACCTGGACGAGAAGATTGGAGATTCAGGAGATCGGAACAGCCGCAACAAAGCGTGGGATGATGGTTGAAGACCGAAGGACTCGGATCGTTCGGTATAACATTTCTACCCACTTTGTAATTTGTTAGTTTAGTTTTAATGGCAGATCCGGGTTATAGTACGCGATAGCGCCAGTTGTTAAAAGTTTTTGTTCCACATTTGGCGTCTGTTAGACGGCCGAGGCGCTACCGTGGACTTACAGTGGTATCAGAGACTCACCATTAAGCTATACTAACTTGTGCTAACGCGTTTAAAATATCGATCGAACGGATTTTCGAAAAACACAATTTTCAAGTGCTAAACTTTCTGTCGATTTTAAATCAAGTCTAAAATTTATTTTGCGTATCACAGAAAATTGAGCAGGGTTTTTGAAGAGTTACGGTAAAATTTGGACACGTGTTACCTCTATACCGCCGCGGTTCCGCGGTCAAAGCTTAGGTTTGACCGCGGAACCACGGCCAGTATGTGGCAACAGTGGACCAAATGTTTCCAGTGTGTTCTTCATATGAAATTGTGGCTTCCGGAATATTTCTTTTGGGCCCAGATTTTGTTACTGTACAACAGATGTTTGTGGGGCCCACTTTGGGAAATTTTGTCGATCGAAATTTAAACGTGTTAGTTTACAGTACTTACTTTATATCTCCGACCGGGAATATCATTTGAGCGGTAAACCGCGTCTGATTGCTATAGTTCTTTTAGACGGGTTTGCGAACGTGATATTCACGTTGATGTTCTGTGTTGTGCTGTGATGTTGCGGATTTGTCGTGGTGGATAGCAGGGTGCAATGATAGTGCAGTTTGGATTTATTTGTACATTTGATATTGCGGGGCGAGCGTACAACATGTGGACTGCCATCACTGCCTGTTTGTATATTATTCTTTTGGGGCACGACCGGGTTGAGGTCGATGTACCCGTTGTACATATTTTTATTTCTGTACTAGGTTTATCCCGCGAAGGAGTGCACGGATAGCCGGGTTCTGGAGGGCAACGGGTCCGTATCTCATGGATTTGAGAGGCAAAGGGACCTCACTCTAGAATTGGCAGACTATTCGCCGCACTCATAGGGGGTACAGGTTGACCCAAGGAGGGGTGCTCAAGTTACCGGATTCCGTGAAGTGCCGGGTGGTCCATTCATTTTGCTGTAGGGGGCTACCTCGCTTCAGGTTTTGGCGGGTAACTTGCCGCACCCGTAGGGGTCTAGGTTTCATTGCATAGGCTATCCACACGACCAGGGGAACGTCGGGTTTCAGCAGCGGCTCTGTGAAACCCGGGGATCCCAGATTATCTGTATTGTTCTATGATGCTTATTACTTTTCTGTAATGTTGCATATTATCATGCCTGGAGCGATTATTGTATATTGGTATATATACTATTAGATGTTGTATATGTTTTACACCCGCGCTAGTCCAGCCCCCGCTCTGTTGTTAGTTAAGTAACCTAACGGGTGATGACGGGACCCAGTGACGAATGCGGATGGCATATACGTATATTTTATTTTCATTCTTTTCTGGTGTGATTGATTGATGGGACTGCATTGATTCTTATCAATGCAAGGATAAAACAAACCTATATTTGATGTTGTTGGAACAAATTTTAAAAGGTGTTATTACAAAGATGCTTCCTTTTGTTTTGCATAGCGATATTTAGTTAGAATATCCAGCACCTCATTCGATGAGGCAAGGGCCAAGTCTTGTAATTTCAGGTGTTATTACAAAGATGCCTCTTTTAAATTTCTAGATTAAATTTTAGTTTCATTGTAATCGTCAAGAGGTGTCAATAAAAATAAGTTTTTTATCTTGAATTTTTCTTCTCTGCAATTTAATTTCCGCAATTTTCGTATCTGTCTTTTATTATCTGCACGTTAATTAGGTAATTAAAAGAAAATTATAAAAATTGAACTTCATCATAATATCCCTAATGAGTGAGTAGTTCCTCACTTGTTAGGGTTAGGTTTGGGATATGTTTGAGAGATGGAAATCTCTCACTCCTTTCTTGCCCGTATAATACTTCAAATTAGGACTCTATGTTAATCAAACACACACTGCTCACTACGGTACCCTATCCCATGAGATAGCGGTGATTCCCTAGTTAGACCGGTTGTGGTTGATTTATATAGAGGTTAGGGCTAAGAGTTAAGAAAGGACAGACAAGGACCAAAAGGAAGAAACTATGTTTCTTCCTAGTCGTGCTAATCCCCTTTGTTAACTATTACCCTAACACCTAAGTTCTTAATTAGGGTAAATGAAGCGGTGAGTAGAATTAACTTTCCAAACTAACTTCATCCTAACCCTAGCAAGGTTTTAATCCAAATCAAATTCAATCTTAGTTTTTATAAAAATCAAAACCTACCACAAATAGGACTTAACTCGTAAGAACAATAAGAAAAGAACACGTTTTCCCTGTGGACCGACCCGTACTCAACCGGCTAGCTACCAAGAGACACCGTTATTGATTGCGGTATTCTTAACTTTGATTTTAAAACGCATACGCAAAAGCACGATCAATCACGTACCAGTCGAAAGCAACATCGGTCAAGCTATTAACGAATTGGCGGAGGAGAAGCGCATCATTGCACCCAGTATTCCCGCATGAGGCTTTAAAGTGGGCGATGTGCTGTTTCGCATTTCCCGTCCCATCGAATCTTCCGAATTTAGTGATGATATAGCCGCTAGGAAATTCTACCATATCATATTGAGCAGGATATGGTCTCCCGCTACTGCTAACATCTTTTTGCGCTTCAGCTTCGGCTACCAATGTTTTGACTTTCTTGGTAACCAAATCCATGATTTGATCTTTAATTAGCGGGTTACTGTCATCGGTAGCCAAGAAATTTCCCGAGATAGGATGCGACTGACTTTCATGCGGTCCTCCTACCTTTGGATTTGAGGGAATAAGCGTCGGCTGTCTCGGGACACCATTTCCCGGTTCATGAGCAGAGCCCTGCGCTTGATTGGGCGGCTGAGAAGCAAGTTGGGCCGTGAGCTGTAAGACGACGTTTGTCAAGTCGTCAATTTTTGAGTATAGCATGGCCATCTCCTTGTCTTTGTTTCTGAGCTGCTTTCGGAGCTCGTGGAGAAGTTGCTGCTCTGCGGTCTTAGGATTGAAAGTTGGTTCATCTTCGCTTTCCGAGCCCGACTCCTCATGAACTGAGGGCTCTCTCTACTTATCTGCCTCACTGGAAGGGTCTTCATTACCTTTCAGAGGAGGCTGGTCTTGAAATGTGGCAGCCACATTCACACCAGATTGGATTTGAGATGTGGTGGCCCCATCCTTGCTGCGAAGGTTGTCGCTGGGACGCGTGCCCACCATGTAGACTATGTGGATAACACATTCAGCCATCCTTTCATCACTGGCAACTGGTTTCACTGAGCGGTCCGGGCTTTGGAAATTCATAAATTTTAACATGGCCGGATCCTTAGCCCTTTTGTTGGCTTTGTATCTGAGCCGCTTCGGCCTCAGCTTCTCTGTCTTGAGTGCTTGGTAGGCTTCTGCTGTTCGGGAAGCCACTATAGGCTGAGTGTTGGGGAGGCTTGAGAAGACATCCGCCCGCGTGCCTGTCGAAGGTATCGCCTGGGCTTGCCCGCGACGTCTGGCAACTTCTTTTGTTCCGACGGCTTTGCCTCCAGCCGGGGCCATGGGGAGCCGTTTGAACACTGACTCGCGTCTAGGTTAGGGTGCCCTCGAGACCACCACATTTGGCCTCTTACCTTTCGAGGCCAGTTTGTCGGTTACCGGAGTTTGAAGAGCAGGGACGACGCTAGCTGGCACGAATAGAATAGAGCTAAATGGTAGTGGTGGCTCCTTCCACTGTCGCCCGAGACTGGCAAGAAGGACCGTCCTTGTGTCCATTTTTATCGTGTAGAAGATGGGTGTTGTGCTGAGAGCTGAGATCGTCCTTGGAGACATTTTGCTGCGTCCGAAGATTGCGATTGGAAAACGTTAACCTGCACAAAAAAACATGATTTCAGTACATGCAATTGATACACATATTAATTGAGTTCGTATGAATGTTTAACTCGAAATATGGGAGGAAAGATATGTCCCACCTGGCGTGCCAGAATCTGTAGGGTGTTTTTCGTCACCCCATTGAGATGGGAATACACGCGTGCTTGTCAGGCGTACTACAGATTCCCCCTGCTTCGGGTAGGCGGGGGTTTATTGATTGTGGTGATCCAAATCTCCGGCAGTCGCGGACTAAACTGCCGTTAATTACCTCTCGTCTTTGGAGCGAACGAACCTCCGATTGACGGGTTAAACTGGTCATGCGAACTCGATCTGTAGTGTGCATTGGTGTGTGTGTGTGTTTTTTGTTCCATTTGTTAAAAAAAAGGATATATATTTTTCTATATATAAAAAAAACAAAAATAAATAAG
Organism: Agapanthus africanus; assembly: GCA_030015575.1. Taxonomy (NCBI): domain Eukaryota; kingdom Viridiplantae; phylum Streptophyta; class Magnoliopsida; order Asparagales; family Amaryllidaceae; genus Agapanthus; species Agapanthus africanus. The sequence continues at coordinate 303,388,080 of JASDDO010000031.1, read as the reverse complement.
TAAATAAATATTTAAAGAAACGTTTTTTATTTTAATTTTAAAATATTATTTATAATTTATTTAATATTTATTTATTTATTTTATATAAAAAAAGATTAAAATAAAGTAAAGAAGGAAGAAAGAAGAAAAAAGAAAAAAAATTTAAAAAAAAGGGGTGGGGGTGGGGAATCTAGGCTCCCATTTAATGGGAGCCCCCCTCACGTGCTAGGGGTCAAAAGGGCTCCCACTTAATGGGAGCCCTACCTTTCATGTGCTAGCACGTGAGGGGCCAAAGGCTCCAAATATATATATATATATATATATATATATATATATATATAACTATATAATTTTAATTTTATTTTTTAACAAGGAGTTCAACTTCAAAAGAATTTTTTTTGTTGAGTTAAACTCCAAAAGAATTTTAAATATGGAGTTCAACTCCAAACAGATTTTAAAGGGAGTTTAACTCCAAAAAGAATTTTATTGTGTAGTTAAACTCCAAAAAGAGTTTTAAATAGAGTTCAACTCCAAAAAAAAAGAATTTTAAATGGAGTAAAGTTCCTAAAGAATTTTAAATAGAGTTTAACTCCAAAAAGATTTTTATTGCGGAGTTAAACTCCAAAAGAATTTTAAATGGAGTTCAACTCTAAAAAGTTTTAATGTGGAGTTAAACTCCCTAAAAAGATTTTTATTGTGGAGTTTGACTCCAAAAAGAGTTTTAAATGGAGTTCAACTCCGAAAAGATTTTTATTGTGGAGTTAAACTCCGAAAGAATTTTATTTGTGGAGTTAAACTCCAAAAGAATTTAAATGGAGTTAAACTCCGAAAGAATTTTTATTGTGGAGTTGAACTCCGAAAGAATTTTAACTATGGAGTTAAACTCCAAAAGAATTTTAAATGTAATTAAACTTCTAAAAAGATTTAATGTGGCACTAAATAGGGAGCTTTCCCCTCACGTGAGAAGGAGGGAAAGCTCCCACTTAGTGGGAGCTACCCTCTTCCTCACGTGAGAGGAAGCACGAGCTCCAAAAAGAATTTTTTTTTGTGATGGAGTTAAACTCTAAAAATTTTTATTTGGAGTTAAACTCCCAAAACAATTTTATTCAGAGTTAAACTAAAAAAAATGTTTTTATTATAGAGTTAAATTCCAAAATAATTTTATTTGTGGAGTTAAACTTCAAAAGATTTTCTCTTTTCTCTTTTGAGAAGAAACCCAAAATGGGTTCTCTTGAAACTCCAAGATCTAGATCTTGGATGATAAAAAAAGAGACCCTTTTTCTTCTCTTGATGAAGTCTTGGGAGGTGGGTTTATGGTAAGACTTTATTTAGTTTAAAAAAAAGAAGAGCAAAACTTTTGATTTAATTGGAAAATGAAAGGGAAGAGGAAGAACTTGGAAGAAAGAGGATGGAGGCACAAACCCTAGTTTTTGGGGATAATGAAAATTGTATCCTTTATTCATCATCATGTTGCCTTATATAGGCTTACACATTTACATATAGCCTCTTCGGCTTTACAAAATGGCATTTTGCCCATCCCATGCCTCATGTGCTTATTTCTTTTGCACATAAGTCATGGGCTTTACAAAAATTTGGCTTTATGCCCATTTTGCTTACATTCATGCATAAAAAAATTACATTAAATTTATTTATTACATGATTTTTATCTTGGCTTGGGGGAGACCGGCCGCGGGGCTCGACTTGGGCATGGGCCCACTTGCTTGGGCTTGGGCCCGCTTACTTGGGGTTGACCATGACTTTGACCCGGTCAACTGGGGTGCGAATTTTGACCCCAACAAACTTTAGTTCGTATTAGAATAAAGATATGGTAATGATAATGCTGGGGTAGAGAGATTTAGCATATCGTCCTTTAGGAATTTCACCTTTAAGAATAATGAGCCTATAAATAAACAACTTCATGACTTTCAGGAGTTAGTCACGAAAGGGATTAATTCTGAAACTATACTTTCAGATCAATTTTAAGTGACTGCTTTGATTGATCTTCTTCCGCCATTTTGGGAAGCCTTTGCTAACCAACTTCGGATGAACCAAAATTCACTTACACTCTTTGATGTCATGAATTGCATTAGAATTGAATAAAAAAGAAGGGCTATACTTATTCCTTGTAATAAAGGTTACAATAAAGTCAACCTGACTGAAGGTTTTAATAAAATTATTCCTAAGGAAAAACAATTTAGAACTAAGAACAATAAATTCAAAAAGAAATATTTTAATAAAGGTCTAAATCAGAACAAAGGTCACAAGCTAATGAATAAAGAAAAATTCTGTTTCGTATGTGAGAGAACCAACCAAATCTTTACCAGATGCTTCTTCAAGAAAACCGAACCAGTTCAGAAACCTGCAAGTACTAACAATGCAAATGTGAATGTGGTGGAAATGAATGAAGGTTCCTCTTGTTGGTGAATTGTGCTCACTCTATATCAAAGTAGAGATGCAGAATGCACAAAAATTAAAATTTTAAGTAAGCACAACCAACTTAACCCAAGTGATCAAACCATAACCCTAAACTAGCAACTACTAGGAGTTTTATCTACTACGAGAGAAGTTTATACCAGATTATCCGTGTCCTTCGGGTCTTCACTCCTCTTCTTAACCTCTTAGGGATCTCCTAGATCAACCTTGATGGTCGGCCTCCTCGGTCCTACATGATCCATGCGAGACTTTGTAATTCAAACTTAGCTTCACTAATGAAGCAACTCAACAACCTAGTTTGCTAATCTAGGTTGCCAAGATGATGTAGTGAGTTTTCTAGTGTATTTCTATCTCTCTTCATCTCTTAATTCTCAACTCATGATATTGTAGGGAGGAAGATGAAGAAGAATGTGGAGGAACTCAAGAAAGGCTAGAGAGGAGAGAGAAGCTCAGAGAATGAACAAATCATCACTTGAAACAATAATGCAATTATGGTTTTATAAAACATATTTTGCAATATAAATATATCAACCATACTTGAATAGTTTGCACAAATGAATTATAAATTCATTTTTCAAGACTATTCAATCATGGTTCTCACCATATCTCTCCTTACTACTTTTACACCTCATTTCCATTTAAAAGAATAAATGGATAAATAAAAAATGAGGTGTTCATCTTCTGGAATATTTTCCGTATAAATACGGAATAAATTCTACCATATAAACATACCCGTATTCGTACCAAAATACGAATACCCAAGAGATAGAATAATACCATTAATATAATACTAGCATTAAATCAATATCTGATTTAACAAACCGGCTTAATCCTAAGCCCGCTAGTATTATCAACCGTCCGATCGAAAACCTGGATAACACTAGAATATACATATCGAAATATATATATGTAAATTATTAAATCAATACCTAATTTAATAATCCGTCTTAATTCTGAGCCGGCTAGTATTATTATTCGATCGGAACCCTGCTCGATCGGAACCCTGGATGACACTAGAATATACATATCAAAATATGTATATGTAAATTATTAAATCAGTACCTGATTTAATAATCCGACTTAATTCTAACCGGCTAGTATTATCATTTGATCGAAACCTTGCACGTATAAACATACGACCACCACATCGTTTCGCTTGAACCAGAGAAACCCTCTGTGCGGGACTCTAAAAACTCAACAGTACGCTGGAAGTGGGTTTAACCACAAGCACGTCAGCGACACTAGCTATACGTAACGACTACCTAGCTACTTGTCGAAAAGGAAGGCCGGCGAGCAAGCTCATCCAGACCCCTACTGAGCCTATCCGTGACAATCTCCGTACAGTTCGGTCTCTTCGTCTAAGAGTATCACATACCGGGTCTAGGGGATGGTAAACGTCAGACCCCTACCGACCCAATAAGTCGTGTCGATTTGGCTTAGGACCACTCCGAGAAACTACTGATCTAACCATCAGTAAATCTCAACTGCCTTGGCCAAGGTCTTATGGTTCTAGTCAACCGGACACTGTGTAACATTTCAGAAATATAAAACATTATTTTTGGAATTTAAATAATAAAATAATAAATTTCACGAAAACTATGCGGGTATGGATTTGAGTTTTCTTAGAATAGTATAATTATATACCTATATTTTGGAAAATATTTGGAAATTAATATGAATTATTAATTATGAAGGCATCTATTGGATTTGGACATTTTACAAATAATTATACAATTATTTACATACAAGTTATGTTAAACTTGATTAGTGCATTATTAATTATGCATTAAGCCAAATCCATTTTTGTTAACCATGACTAAATGAACCATGACACATTGTATTTTGTTGCATGTTTGGTTTCATTTGTATTTGTTGTTATTTGGTTTTTTAAAAAAAAGGAGAAAATGAAAAGATATTTGAGAGATGGAGACAAGGGGGACCATGAAGTATGGGCATGAGAGAAGTAGAGAGAGTGTGTGTGTATGGTTCTCTTCACCACTTCTTTTTTAGAGTTTGCCTTCTCTTCATCACATTTTTTAGAGTTTGCTTTCTCTTCATCACCTTCATCTCCTTCCTTTTTTTTCTTCCTTCACTTCTTCCTACCTCACTACCCCCATGAGACCATCCCCAAAACTTCTTCAAAACCCCACACCACCTTCATAAAAAATGTCCACAACCCCATCCTACACCCCATGGTGAGATCAAGTTGGAAGCTTGAGCACTTTGGATCATCTTGAAATTTTCTTCAGTTGCTCCTTGAGGTAAAACTTTCACCTTCCTTCAAGTTATTAAGTTTCTTAATCTCTTACATATGTTTAGAGTTCAAAAATACATGATTAACGATCTTGGAAAATTCTAGAGTGAGGATTAGGGGGTAAAACTTATAGTACAGCTTAGTAGAGGGTTTAGGGAGTGCTTACAAGACCTTTAGTGATAAGTGAGGGTGATATAGTGGAGAAATTCTCGGATTCGACAAACTTGGAATTTTCCGATATCGGGTTTTTGTTGAAATGTGATGGGCAATTAGAATCTGCTATGAATCAGGGACTCTAAAAATTTAGTTGCAAACACAGAGAGGTGTGCAGGATATTATGAATATATCCTAAAAACCCGAGCCCCCATCTCCCATCTTTGGCCACAATTTTATTAGATATGGCCGCAAATTGCGGCCATATTTTTGGGTTAGGGTTTGATGTTTGGTCCATGGTTCAATCTCCTGATAATTAGGCCAATCCAATATGCAGAATGTCCTAATTTCACCTAGGGTAAAATCTGGGAGTGTTTTTCCAAGTTTCAGATATAGGTTTGCGACTTTTGAAAACTAGATTTTTGGGTATTTGAGTTTCTATTCGGTCGTTTGACGTTTGTACGTCAACGCTGGGGGTTGTTTGATTGTTCCTGCATGCATGGACCATAGGTTCTAACTTATGTACGTTCGCTTGCCGTGTCGGTTTTCAGATTTGGTTTTGATTTCGTTACGATATGTATTGATTTATAAGTACCTTTGTGTGGACTTCCGAGACGCCGAAGGAGAGCAAGGCATTCATCGACTTTGGCTAGAGCGAGGATAGTAGGTGAGTAGAGATATACCTACGGGGAAAGTCGGGTGTATGGCGTATAGCACCCCCACAACCATAGTAATAGGAGAACAGAGATGTAGTATATATCTATATATATATATATATATATATATATATATATATATAAACATACGCTTATGTAAATATGGATATAACCATAAGGATAAGTACGAGATGATATGATGAGATGAGGACATAATGAAACGAGATGACATGAGTTGATATGTTTGATATGAGGATGCGAGGCGATATATACACACATATACATATGCTAAGATATGATATATATATATATATATATATATATATATATATATATATATATATATATATATATATATATAAATATAAGATAATATGAGATACGAGACTATAGATCCGTACTTTGATTGATGATACCGTACGATGGATTATACCGTACACGATATAATGTACAGGGCGATAGATCCTTACTTTGATTGATGATACCGTACGATGGATTATACCGTACGTGATATGATATACCGGATGATTGATCCACATTCTTGACTCGAGGATGACGTACGATGGATTATACCATATCTGATACTATGAGGCTGTATCGCCGACTTATGGATTGTCATGATCTGGAAAATCATTGCTTTCTAATCACTTTGGTAGATAATAGATTACATTTGAACCATACCTATTTTCAAACTAACGAATCGTTAGACACTTTAAAGGACAATCTCTAGGGACGCTACGGATTTCCAAATGGTATCTCTTTTTCAAAATACAGTATCCCCAGTTTCAAAAGCTATGATTCATATTATTTAAACTATAACCGTATGGTTCATGTGTAATTACGTATTTTATACCGTTCATGTTTACGCTGTATTATTTCCTCACGACATACGTACTACGTTCCCGGCACTTATCTTTATATTGCTTCATCTGCTAGGACACACGCACCATTTCCGATGATGCGCATGTTGTACGTACACAGATTTGCCGGCTCACACATTCATCATCGGTAATTGCCATGCCACTTACACATTAGAAAACTGCTATATCGCCGTATTGTTCATAAACTGTAGAATTATAGTCATTATTCAATATTTATTACCGCACATGCTAGTTTAGATATTGCACTTCCTTATCTGGTTACACGACATGCTTACATGAAAACACTTGCAATACTTTACAGTACTGTTCTGTGCTTGCATTTACTGTACCTTTATGGTTACATACATATGAGATTCTATTTTCATGAGATCTCTGGATTTGAGAACCGCAGATACATTTTTAAAAGTCTTATGATTGTTTTTTAAAAAACAAGGTTTCTCTTGATATGATATTTCGATGTCCACCTTGAATTTTCTTGGTTCTGAGTTATGGGTATACCCGATTCGAGGAGAGAGGAGGTACCGTCTGCGGATACATGGTGGACCCGGTCCGGAACCCCGAGACAAGAAGATCGTATAGAGAGACGTTGAGCCCTACAGGGAAGCACTACCGACTGGTGATATTTTGGGCTTGGCGGATATCCGTAGGATACCGACCGGAGTCGTGTGATCAGATGGATATGAAGACCGATCCGATGAGACGGCGCCCGAGATATGAGGATTTACGTGTCGATGCTGGACACGGGTTTTGTTGGATATTAGTGCCCTCAAGGCAATTATCGTAATTGCGGGAAAGCAATTACTGAATTCAAGGAGGGCTTATACCAAGAACAGTCTTACTCGAGATGATAGTGTGCTATCTGGTCTGTCTTTATTTGTCATGTTAATGCGAGATACTAGTTATCACGTACCGCAAATACATGAGATAAAGCCCATATGATCTTTGCTTGACTACCAGGATTATGATAAGGATCATACCTGTCACGACCCAATTTAGGAACGCGACCAACACTTAAATCATGTAGCGTTTAAAGGCATAACGTAATTCAAGTAAGCCGAAACCCAGAAATCTAAACCATGAAAAGAAGTGGAGTGGTAAAACATTTTTTTTCAAAACATCACATCTCTTTTTAAAATCTCAAGTTGTTACTAAAAATTCGGCAGCACATCCTTTGTAAAAACTGGTCCAAAACGGATACAAAACATAGTATATAAAAAAAGGCATCCCCAATTGGGAGCAATCTCATGCCTAAAGGCGGAACACAACCACAACATATATATACGACGCCATAGGCGAAGAAATAAGCAAATAAGAAGTGAAACAATATCGCAACATAATACAAAAGTCGGTTCACACGAGCACGACACCCATAGTCACATATAATACAAATATCGAATCTCTTAGTCTCGTCTCTAAGTCAAATACATACAGGTGGTAGATGGAGAGTACTAGATACAAGATAAGATATACGAGTAGAAGCATATGGATACTCGCACAAAAACCCACCTATAGAAAATCTCACGCCCAAAAGTAGCGGTATCCACAGAAATAGATGAAGTAGAGTGCCCTGCCATGACTACGCTGAGGATCGACCCTGCAAGACACTGTGGCACAACGGAGGTGAGTTGCCAGCTCGTGAGTAGTAAATAACATTATACGGTGTAATCGCAAGCATGATGAAAAAGCGACAATTCCTAAGCATGCGGTCATGATGGCATATGTATAACAACATGAAATGCAGCATAATCATAATCAAAATACAACATCAGGGTACACCAACTATATGAATAGAGCATGCCATAATAAGTCCTGATTGTGGGATAAAATAGAGTTATCCTCAATAAATCATCATATAAATCCGGTGTCCAACAACGACACCCAAAATCCCAATATCTCAGGCGCCGTCACTCTGATCGGCCCTCATATCCATCTCATCATATAACTCCGGTCGGTATCCTCCGGATATCCACCGAGTTTCCATACAGTCACCGGTAGGTAGTGCTCCCCTGCCAGGCTCATCGTCTACTACACGATCTTCTTGTCCCGGGATACCTTACCGGGCCCACCATGTACCCGCAGACGGTTCCTCCTCACTCCTCGAATCGGGTATACTCATCACTCGGAACCGAGAAAACCCAAGGGGGACACGAAATATCATATGAAGGAAAACCGCCATTTTTAAATATTTTAAGTTTCAAAATGTACTTTGCGATTTCCCAAATCCACAAAACAGAAATCTCATGAAATATCATATGAGAATAAGGTACAATAGAAATGTATGTATGATGCTAACATGATACGTATGTCACGACCCAAAGTTTGGCCCGTGACCAGCACTTAACCACGTAACGTCTACAGGCGTAACGCGGCTAAGTGAACCGAAAACCCAGAAATCAAACCAGTAAAAGTATAGAGTGTTTTAAGCATTAAATGGAAGCATTTATTAAAATGTTAAGAGATCTAAGTAAACAATCACCAAGATAGCAATATATGACGCCGTAGCGAAGAAAATGAGCAACAAGTGGGAACATCACTGATAGAATAAACTGCATAAGTAAAGTCGGCTCACAACGGGCTCGACACCAGAATACAAAATAATATACATCATCCTCACAACTGGTCTCTAAGTCAATACATAAGTGGTAGATGGAGAGTACTAGATACAACAATGTACATAACTGAAAGATAAACAGATACCGCACAAAACCCACCTATCAGCAAAAGAGCTAGTACACCAACTGTAGGGGTATCTGTGTCAAAAGATGCAAGAACGCAGCCTGCCGCGACTACTCCGAAGGGCAACCTGCAAACACTGTGGCACAACAGGGGTGAGTTGCCAACTCGTGAATAGAGATAACATATAAAGGTAATCGCGAGCATGCACGTACTGCGCTACTCTATCAAATGCCAGCAGATAAGTCTATATGCAAGAAGCAGTGTGTGTATAATCATGCAAGTGCTCTGTCAAGTAAAGTAACTATAGGATGAGATGCAAAATAATAATTGCGGGCATGGGATGAAATAACATCTATACGAAATGTCAACGCGGGAAGATAATCGGTACCCACCAATGCACCCCAAATCCCAACAACCTAGATGCCGGCACTCCCATCGGCCCTCAAATCCTGTACATCACTGAGAATCACGAGTGCCCAATATCGGCACCCAAGTATCATAAATAATCGTGTCTAGTATCGACACGCAAATCTTCCTATATCGGGCATCCGTCAGTCCGGGTCAGCCCTCTCTCTCTCATATATCGGGCATCCGTCAGTCCGGGTCAGCCCTCTCTCTCTCTCATATATCAGGCATCCGTCAGTCCGGGTCAGCCCCCTCTCTCTCATATATCAGGCATCCGCCAGTCCGGGTCAGCCCTCTCTCTCTCTCATATATCGCGCTCTAGCACCGAGAAAACACATGGTGGACGCACTGAAATATCATATCAAGGGAAACCGGGTTTTTAAATAATTACCTATTCTCTTTTAAAATATCCACGGTTCCCAAATCCAGAAATAACATGGAACAACATATCTCAATGCGTAAATCTATGCAGGTATGAGGATATCAATATATACATGGCACATGTATGAATATGTGATGTAGATGTGTCCAAGTATGAATATAACATCTGCTGATATGCGGCAAATCATGGCAAACATCAATAATGCGGAAACAATCTGACATATGATTTATAGCAATCCTATAATGTGAGTGTCATGGCAATCACTAATGGTGTGAGTGTAGCATATAAATCGTGCTCGTGCAACTTGAACCGTTAGTAATAGTGCGGTGTTCTATCAATTCTAGTTTATATACGCATAGCACGGAATGCGCAATGCAATAAACAGTAGTCGTGTAGGTGAATGCAAAACATATCGCTATAAGGTCCTATCAGCCCTGACGCATAACGCCATGCGGGCGATATCCCCGTAGATGTTAAATCTACTCACCGTGGTCTCTCGCTAGGTATAGCCGACGACTTGTTTCCCCTTCTTCGCGGCGTCCGTCGCACTCGCCTGCAAACCTAGAATTTCACAATATATCACACATAAGCTCAAAACCATACAAACACGACATTTAAAGTCAACTAGAAACCCGTGTCGCAAACCAAGCGCGCGTGTGCGCGATACGCTAAAACATGTGATTACGCGCCTGAAGCCACTCCGACGCGTCGCGATACGCAGAAACCCCAAACCCACACACACGTATCACGCGTGTCGCGAAAGATTAAAAATACGGGAAATAGGGTATTCAACTCCAGATTTTGATACAGAACAGATATTATGAAAATATATATACCAAAATACTCCACATAGAAGCAGACTCCAGTGGCCCAAACCCCAAACCCCAACTCACCCATCTGGCCGCAATTTGCGGCCAGAATGTATATTTCGGCGGCCTGTCTTAGGAATTGGGCTCCCAGGTTTTGTGTGTGCATCCTATACCCCCTATACATGCTATAGTAAATCCAATTTTATTCTGAAACACCCCGGGTAGAAGCAGATTCCACAGAGCCCTAATTCTAGTTAAAAACCACATTTTTACACTAAAATGATACTTTATGGTATTTTCCTGAAATCTGAAGCAAACTCAAGTCTAAAACCACACTAATAACCCATTACCAAGCTAACTAAGCCATAAAAATGCTAAATTTAACATATCATCACTAAATCCCTTTAATACCACCAAACATGCACATAAAACATGATTTCTAGTTAAGATACTACAAGATATGGAAAAAGAGTGCTAACTATGAGCTATATACCTTCAAAAGACCTTAAGAAACACCACAAGTCTCAGCCCTAGCCCTAAAGGTGCAGATTTGCCTCTAAACACCTCAAAATGCCATTTTTCCCAATGTTTTGTGAAGGAAATGGTTAGATTTGTGTAGGATTTTGTAGAGATCAAAAAGAAGTGAAAAGAGAAGGGAATGTGATGAATTTTGCTGGGTTTGCTACTGCCTCTGTAGAAATTCTGCAATGAGAAAGGAGAGAGAGAAGAGGGAAGAAAATGGTCACAAAAGTCAAATTCTCACCTAACCACCATGCTTCTATATTCTAATTATTTTTTTTTGAATTTTTAAACAGGGTTTTGTTTTGATAAAAGGGTAGGGAAATAACAATGAACCATGCATGAAAAGAAATGGTTAACATGCTAACACTTTTAACCTAGGTCAAGGAAAATTGTGCTAAGTGTGCATGTGTGCACTAACATAAGAAATTTCCCAATTAGGGTAAACCCGACTAGAAATAATTAATAACCCTAAAATTATATATATATATATATATATATATATATATATATATATATATATATATATATATATATATATATATATATATATATATATATATATATATATAACACTTCACAACATAATTATCCCTAGCCAAGAAGGAAAATACGATACTCGAGCTTTTATGAAAAACACGCCAAATTGCTAATTAACGCGAAAACATCCTAAACGAATTTCAAAGTGTTACAATCTACCCCCCTTAAAGAAATTCGGTCCCCGAATTTAAAAATCTACCTTCAAAAAGGTGGGGATACCTCTTCCTCATCTCGCTCTCGGTCTCCCAAGTGACCTCCTCGCTGCTCGGACCACGCCAAAGTACCTTGACTGACGGTATGTCCTTCGATATCAATTTCTTCACTTGTCGATCCAAAATGATCACCGGCCGCTCTACATAGGAAAGGTCACGCTCAAGCTGGATCGTCGGGTGCTGAATCGCATGTGAAGGATCATGAAGATATCTGCGGAGCATCGAAACATGAAATACGGGGTGCACGTCCGGAAAACTGGGCGGAAGGGCTAACCGATACGCAACTGCACCAACGCGCTCGAGGATCTCGAAGGGGTCCACATATCTGGGACTAAGCTTCCTCTTCTTCCCAAATCTCATCACACCTTTCATTGGGGAGACCTTCAAGAAAACATGATCACCAACAGAAAACTCAAGTCTGCGCCGACGACGGTCCACATAAGATCTCTGCCTACTCTGGGCTGCTCTCATCCTATCGCGAATCAACTGGATCTTCGCGGTCGTCTCCTCCACAATCTGTGGCCCTAAGATACTGCTCTCACTGAGCTCTGTCCGACAGGTGGGCGATCTGCATCTCCTCCCATAAAGAGCCTCAAACGGTGCCATCTGAATGGTCTCCTGGTAGCTGTTGTTATAGGAGCACTCTACTAAGGGTAAATGATGATCCCAGCTACCTCCAAAGTCTAAGACGCACGCTCTGAGCATGTCCTCGAGAGTCTGAATAGTCCGCTCTGACTGTCCGTCGGTCTGCGGATGAAATGATGTGCTGAAGCTCAAGCGAGTGCCCAAAGCTTCCTGAAGTCTCTGCCATAGTCGGCTGGTAAACTGGATGCCTCTGTCGGACACGATACATGTCGGAACTCCGTGCAGTCGTATAATCTCGTCGATGTAAATCTGGGCATACTGAGCAAATCCGAAAGTCGTCTTCACCGGTAGGAAGTGAGACGCTTTCGTCAAACGATCCACGATCACCCAGATGGAGTCATACCCTTGACTAGTCCTGGGTAGACCCACAATAAAGTCCATAGAAATCTGCTCCCATTTCCACTCCGGAATGGGTAACGGCTGTAGCTCTCCCGCGGGCCTCTGGTGCTCAGCCTTGACTTGCTGACAAGTCAGGCATCTCGACACAAAATCTGCGATGTCTCTCTTCATTCCGTCCCATCAGTAAACACCTCTCATGTCATGGTACATCTTGGTGGAACCGGGATGAACACTGTATACCGATCGATGTTCCTCCTCAAGAATCTCGCGCCGCAATCCCTTAGCATCTGGTACGCACAGTCTAGCCCCAAATCGTAGTATCCTCTGATCATCGATCACGAACTCGGAAAATCTGCCATGTCCAATCTGTGCCCTGATCTCTGAGCATCGGTCATCACTGTGCTGTGCCTCATGTATACGGTCAAGCAACTGTGGGCGTGCACGAACATGCGCAATCTGTCCTCCGATCGGCGCAAACTTGAACTGTACCCGGCTGTCGCATAAAATCTGCCAATCTGCTGACGACTGCCTCTGTACTGTGCTCAAACAAGATAGACTACCCCCGGGCCTCCTGCTCAAAGCATCCGCCACTACATTAGCCCTGCCCGGGTGATATAAGATCTCACAATCATAGTCCTTCACTAACTGCATCCATCGGCGTTGTCTAAGGTTCAGGTCTCGCTGCTGGAATATATACTTTAAGCTCTTGTGATCAGTGAATATCTGGCACGACTCGCTGTATAGGTAATGTCGCCAGATCTTAAGTGCAAAGACCGCTGCAGCCATCTCCAAATCGTGAGTGGGGTAATTCTGTTCATGTTTCTTCAATTTCCGCGAAGCATACGCGATCACCCTGCCATGCTACATCAATACGCACCCTAGCCCTACTCGTGCAGCATCACAGTAGACCACAAATTCGCTTGATCGTGAAGGCAATGATAGCACTGGTGTCGTAGTCAGTAGAGCCTGTAGCTGCTGAAAACCGTGCTCACACTCCTCCGTCCAAACGAAAGGAACTCTCTTCCGGGTCAACCCAGTCAAAGGTGTAGCAATACGGGAAAAGTCCTGCACGAATCACCTGTAGTAGCCTGCCAGCCCTAGAAAGCTGCGAACCTCCGTCACTGACGTGGGTCTAGGCTAACTCCGAACGGCCTCGATCTTTCTCGGGTCTACACATATACCATCCCGTGTAATCACGTGGCCCAAGAAGTCTACGCTGTCCAGCCAGAAAGCACACTTGGAGAATTTGGCGAAAAGCTGATGCTCCCTCAAGGTCTGCAGTGTAATTCGCAGGTGCTGCTCGTGCTCCTCTCTACTCCGAGAATACACCAGAATATCGTCAATGAACACTATGATGAACAGATCAAGATACGGCCGGAAAATACGGTTCATCAAGTCCATAAATGCTGCTGGCGCGTTGGTGAGTCCGAACGACATCACCAAAAACTCATAATGGCCGTAGCGCGTGCGGAAAGCTGTCCTAGGAATGTCCTCCTGTCGAACCCGCAGCTGATGGTAGCCTGATCGCAAATCGATCCTCGAAAAGTATCCTGCCCCTTGAAGCTGGTCGAACAAGTCGTCGATGCGTGGCAAAGGATACCTTTTCCGCACTGTAACCCTGTTCAGCTGGCGGTAGTCGATACACAAATGCATACTGCCGTCCTTCTTCTAGACAAACAGGACTGGAGCACCCCAAGGAGAAACACTGGGTCGAATAAATCCCTTATCCAGCAAATCTTGCAACTGACCCTTCAATTCTCTAAGTTCCGCCGGGACCATCCGATAAGGCGGTACAGAAATAGGCCCCGTGCCAGGAACCAAATCAATACAGAAAGAAATATCATGCTCGGACGGCAGTCCAGGAAGCTCGTCAGGGAACACATCAGGGAACTCGCTAACAACCAGAACCTGATCCATCGGAACCTCTGTAGCTCTAGTATCGCAAACATAGGTGAGAAATCCCTGACATCCCTTCCTCAAAAGCTGTCCAACACGAAAAGAAGAAATCACACTGTGAAGGGTGGCACCACGGTCCCCCAACACAACAAAAACCGACTCACCGGGAAAACAAAATCTAACTGTCTTCTCGCGGCAGTCAACAGAAGAATAGCATGTGGCTAACCAATCCATGCCCAAAAGAACGTCGAAGTCCAACATCTCAAGAAGGATCAAATCGACCGGCAACTCTCTATCGCCAATACGGACGATACAGGATCGGAACACGTGCCTAGCAACAAACGACTCTCCCACAGGAGTAGTCACAACAAGCGGCTGATCAAGCAAACCGGACTCCCTACCCAAACTCGGCACAAAGTGTGTGGATACGTACGAGTGCGTGGATCCGGATCAGACAATATGTGTGCAACAAAGGACATACTGAAAGAGTACCTGAAAGCTCTGCGTTGGATGCCCTCGCGTCCCGATGAGTCGAAGCGAAAACTTGTGCCTGTCCTTCATCTGCGACTGACCGAACTCCTCCTCTACTAACCTGACCCCTCTGCGCGAACCCTCCGCGTCCACAACGTCTCAGAATACGACCCTGACGTGGTGTGAAGGAACACTACCCGATGAGGTGTTGAAGGCTTCCGCATCGTAAACATCTACGCGCTGACTGCCGTCCTCCCTGGGGATGAGAGCCAAATGACTGTCCTCGTCCTAAGCCTCTGCTCTGGGCTGGTACACCAGTACGATTCCTCAACTGTTCTGAAACATTCACGGTCTCTGGAAGACGTGTCTCTTAAACTGGGGCTGCCTCCACCGGTGCTATGTGGGGGACGGAATACTGCATGATGATTGCAAGGAACATCTGGGTAACAGGGGTGACAACCACCTGTCGCTGCGCTCGAACGACCTCCACCAATGAGCTCATTATCTGGAGCAAGCCCTGCATCTCTACCACTAGTCTAGCAATCTGAGCTGTCGTAGGGGGAACAATCTGTCCTGGTACAACAGGGGTACTACTCGGATCAGTCCTCGTCTCAGATGAATCAACTCGAACCTCGGCTCTCACGGCCGCTCTCTGCACCTTCGTAGTCCTTGGCGGCATAATGGCTGAAAAGAAGGTAGGATTCAATGAGGATACGGAAATCGAATCATAAGGATGTATACAATCATGAGGGAATTTCAATCAATAAATCCTAAGGTCGCTTAGGCGGAGTACCGTGTCGTGAGTATGCCGTGGAACATACGCACGCTACGCCACTCTGCTGCAGCTACCCACTCCATCATACCAGGGTCATCCTAAACTCCGAATGTAAAACCTACGCTCTGATACCAACTTTGTCACGACCCAAAGTTTGGCCCGTGACCGATACTTAACCACATAACATCTACAGGCGTAATGCGGCTAAGTGAACCGAAAACCCAGAAATCAAACCAGTAAATGTATAGAGTGTTTTAAGCATTAAATGGAAGCATTTATTAAAATGTTAAGAGATCTAAGTAAACAATCACCAAGATAGCAATATACGACGCCGTAGCGAAGAAAATGAGCAACAAGTGGGAACATCACTGATAGAATAAACTGCATAAGTAAAGTCGGCTCACAACGGGCTCGACACCAGAATACAAAATAATATACATCGTCCTCACAACTGGTCTCTAAGTCAATACATAAGTGGTAGATGGAGAGTACTAGATACAACAATGTACACAACTGAATGATAAACAGATACCGCACAATACCCACCTATCAGCAAAAGAGCTAGTACACCAAATGTAGGGGTATCTGTGTCAAAAGATGCAAGAACGCAGCCTGCCGCGACTACTCCGAAGGGCAACCTGCAAACACTGTGGCACAACAGGGGTGAGTTGCCAACTCGTGAATAGAGATAACATATAAAGGTAATTGCGAGCATGCACGTACTGCGCTACTATATCAAATGCCAGCAGATAAGTCTATATGCAAGAAGCAGTGTGTGCATAATCATGCAAGTGCTCTGTCAAGTAAAGTAACTACAGGATGAGATGCAAAATAATAATTGCGGGGCATGGGATGAAATAACATCTACACGGAATGTCAATGTGGGAAGATAATCGGTACCCACCAATGCACCTCAAATCCCAACAACCCAGACGCCGGCACTCCCATCGGCCCTCAAATCCTGTACATCACTGAGAATCACGAGTGCCCAACATCGGCACCCAAGTATCATAAATACTCGTGTCTAGCATCGACACACAAATCTTTCTATATCAGGCATCCGTCAGTCCGGGTCAGCCCTCTCTCTCTCATATATCGGGTATCCGACAGTTCGGGTCAGCCCTCTCTCTCATATATCGGGCATCCGTCAGTCCGGGTCAGCCCTCTCTCTCTCATATATCGCGCTCTAGCACCGAGAAAACACATGGTGGACGCACTGAAATATCATATCAAGGGAAACCGGGTTTTTAAATAATTACCTATTCTCTTTTAAAATATCCACGGTTCCCAAATCCAGAAATAACATGGAACAACATATCTCAATGCGTAAATCTATGCAGGTATGAGGATATCAATATATACATGGCACATGTATGAATATGTGATGTAGATGTTTCCAAGTATGAATATAACATATGCTGATATGCGGCAAATCATGGCAAACATCAATAATGCGGAAACAATCTGACATATGATTTATAGCAATCCTATAATGTGAGTGTCATGGCAATCACTAACGGTGTGAGTGTAGCATATAAATCGTGCTCGTGCAACTTGAACCGTTAGTAATAGTGCGGTGTTCTATCAATTCTAGTTTATATACGCATAGCAGGGAATGCGGTATGCAATAAACAGTAGTCGTGTAGGTGAATGCAAAACATATCGCTATAAGGTCCTATCAGCCCTGACGCATAACGCCATGCGGGCGATATCCCCGTAGATGTTAAATCTACTCACCGTGGTCTCTCGCTAGGTATAGCCGACGACTTGTTTCCCCTTCTTCGCGGCGTCCGTCGCACTCGCCTGCGAACCTAGAATTTCACAATATATCACACATAAGCTCAAAACCATACAAACACGACATTTAAAGTCAACTAGAAACCCGTGTCGCAAACCAAGCGCGCGTGTGCGCGATACGCTAAAACATGTGATTACGCGCCTGAAGCCACTCCGACGCGTCGCGATACGCAGAAACCCCAAACCCACACACACGTATCACGCGTGTCGCGAAAGATTAAAAATACGGGAAATAGGGTATTCAACTCCAGATTTTGATACAGAACAGATATTATGAAAATATATATACCAAAATACTCCACATAGAAGCAGACTCCAGTGGCCCAAACCCCAAACCCCAACTCACCCATCTGGCCGCAATTTGCGGCCAGAATGTATATTTCGGCGGCCTGTCTTGGGAATTGGGCTCCCAGATTTTGTGTGTGCATTCTATACCCCCTATACATGCTACAGTAAATCCAATTTTATTCTGAAACAGCCCGGGTAGAAGCAGATTCCACAGAGCCCTAATTCTAGTTAAAAACCACATTTTTACACTAGAATGATACTTTATGGTATTTTCCTGAAATCTGAAGCAAACCCAAGTCTAAAACCACACTAATAACCCATTACCAAGCTAACTAAGCCATAAAAATGCTAAATTTAACATATCATCACTAAATCCCTTTAATATCACCAAACATGCACATAAAACATGATTTCTAGTTAAGATACTACAAGATATGGAAAAAGAGTGTTAACTATGAGCTATATACCTTCAAAAGACCTTAAGAAACACCACAAGTCTCGGCCCTAGCCCCAAAGGTGCAGATTTGCCTCCAAACACCTCAAAATGCCATTTTCCCCAAGGTTTTGTGAAGGAAATGGTTAGATTTGTGTTGGGTTTTGTGTGGAGATCAAAGAGAAGTGAAAAGAGAAGGGAATGTGATGAATTTTGCTGGGTTTGCTGCTGCCTCTGCAAAAATTCTGCAATGAGAAAGGAGAGAGAGAAGAGGAAAGAAAATGGTCACAAAAGTCAAATTCTCACCTAACCACCATGCTTCTATATTCTAATTAATTTTTTTTTAAATTTTTAAAAAGGGTTTTGTTTTGATAAAAGGGTGGGGAAATAACAATGAACCATGCATGAAAAGAAATGGTTAACATGCTAACACTTTTAATCTAGGTCAAAGAAAATGCGGTTTCTCATGATATGATGTGTGTGGCATCCCCCTCCTCGAATCGGGTATGTGTACATACGTCTCAAGAACCGAGAAAACTCATGGTGGACGCCACACACATCATATCATGAGAAACCATATTTTCTTTTAATAAAATATAATCATGAGTTTATAAATATCACTTGCGGTTTCTCCAAATCCAGAAATCACATGAACATGGAAATCTCCAAAAGAAACACAATCTATGAGTATATAATGAGATAGTAAATACCGACGTAAAGCCAATGATCAGTGCATAACTAGAATGTATGGATGCAAATGCGTGTGGTATCTGAGTAAGAAATACAAAGTCTACACTAGCATTTAAGATCATGAATATAAAACAATACTACTTATACAATTGTCACATTATATGAATGGAGTAAAGGTTCTCTAGTGTGTACGTGGCATGATAATTACCGATGATGATGTGTGTGAGCCGGCAAGCAAGTGTACGTGCAACATACACATCATCGGTAATGGTGCAGGTGTCATAGCAGACGAGATCATAATAGCTAAAGAAAACACATGTATATATGCAATGCAATGAGATCAACATAAATATAACGGAAAAGTGAATAGTAAATGCAACATTTTAAAATATACATATCTGTATACAAGTCATACAATTTTAGTGTTTGAAATAGCACAAGTCGTGGTTCTTTAGAAAAGTAGGGGCTACGTTGTTTTTGAGAAAAAATATGTCCTTTTAAAATCCGTAGTATCCCTCGGATTGTCTTTTGAAAATACTCATGATTCGTTAGTTTCGAAAATAGGTATGACTTGAACCTAGTCTAGCATCTACCAAAACAATTAAAAGACTAAACTAAGAACCTAGTCGGAGTGATAAGAAAATCTAAACATATTCCAAGTCGATATATCTTGTAGTCGACGATCCAGCCTCATAGCATCACGTACGGTATAATACATCGTACGGTATCCTCGAGTCAAGAGTGCGGATCATGTTAGTTATATGTATGCCCTAGAGGCCATTACTGTACATGTGATGTATATTGTAGTGGATGCTTGGACATATATAGGGAGGACTTTCTTGCTCGACATGATAGTATGCTATCCGGTTGCTCTTTATCTTAACATGTATACTTATAGTCTCTCTATTACATATTGATAAAACCCTTAGGATGAGTACTTGACTACCAGGATTATGATGCAGATCATAATAGTGGGGCAATGGTAGTCAGTAAGTACATCTTTCAATTGTTCCGAGTCACGGGAGTATCGAGACAGGGCAGCGATACTCCAGAGTAGACTAGCGTATACGCTTCTCGACCCATATGATGGGAGATGGATGATCACATATTCATTTGTGTTTGACATCAGCGAAGGTATACGGGTGCTCAGTGGAGACTGAGTACATTGGACGGACTCGCCGAGAACTCCTAGATGGTATTATAACTATCATCAGATAGCAGTTCTCTGGTGACACTGGTACAGGTTAGTCTGTCGACCCGAGATCGCCATAGAGTCTTGTGTGATTCCCACTGTGCTTTGATTTCCACCATACCACGTTCAAGAGATCGTACAAAAAGGTAGTTTTTGGGTACAGTCCCGACTCACATGGAGGCAATGAGCGATAGGAGGGGATTCTTCTCTCCCGGTATTGGGAGTTGATGTTGCGCTATGCTCGATTGGCCATAAAAGGAAATCCCTGGACAGGGTTTCTGAGATTTACTGATAAGTGTTATTAGTAGTTTCTCAAACCGTTATGGACCTTGCATCGGCATGACTTATCAGGCTATTGGGGTCTGACGTTATGCCACCCCAGGCTGCGATATGTGACATATCTGACGAAGAGACCGGACTGTACGGTAGTGTTATTGATTGGATTTGCAGGAGTATGAGCAGGCTTACTTGTTGATCTTCTGATCGCTCAATACCCGGGTGTTCGTTACGTTTAGCAGACCGCTTGCGGCTTGTGGGTGTTTGATATGATCATCACCAACTGCCGGCGTATTGACAAGTCTTTAGAGTCCTACACAGAGGTTCCTGGTTCATGCGAAACGATGTAGGAGCACATATGTGATATGTACGGGACCGAGATTAATGCGCGTATGTGATACCGCATTCTATTCTCGCGATATGTGATATCGGTCGGTTATATATGATATAGCCGGGTTATCGGATCAAGTGTTGATTCGATAAGTTGTTACATTTGATATTAGTCGGTTGTATGTGATATAGCCGGATTATTAAATCATGTGTTGATTTAATAATTTGATGTATAATTATATATGCGATATATTAATTTACATTAACTAATATTTGCTCACTAAACATTTCTTTTTCTCACTTGTGTGCATAAAGTATATATGTGATATATATTAATGTACATTTTATTGTGTCATGCTTGATACCACATGCAACATGGGTGTATGAAACTTACACCATGCTTATGATAATACTAGTGTTTTTATTTATCTAAGTAATTCAAAATTGGATGGAATTTTGTCATGGCTAGAAGCTTGGAGAAGCTTGTTAAGCTCATTGACTTAGTCCACTAACTTTATTTTACTTGTAGATATTTATTAACCTAACCATTATTATTAGCCATGGTTTATTCTCTACATGAGTTATTATATGAAACTAACTCACCCATAGTTGATATTCTCACCTCATGAGTTTCATTCTCATCTCCACTTCATCTTCTTCTTCCTCATGAGAAAGCTTGCTAGCTTTTGAAATGGTGAAGAAATATTGTGAGAAAAATAAATCTAAAGAGAGCCCAATTCCTACTTCATCATCCTCTACTATATTAGCCATTTAGTTTAGGGTGTTTGCTTCACTAATCTACCTTTAGCGAAGCGGTAGCATGAGCTTGAGTCTCCTAGACGTAGATCATCTTTGGCCTCGAAAACTTCGAGCAAGCTTGTTCATTTCTTCATGTGAACCCTTACTAGAGTTCGGGTGTTCACTACTTGGAGCGAAGGGACCACTACACCGAGCTTTAGAAGTGAAGGACCAGTCTACAAAGGTTATATTCCTCATTCACTTTGTATGCAAAGTTGTTTGCATATTGTATTGTTTAATTCTTTAGTTAAGATTCTAGGGTTAGGGTTCTTTAGTACGACAAAAATTTGAAAACGGCATGGACGATGCCTCCCGAAACCTTGTTGTTGTGCTAGGTAACCCTACAGATCAATCATCATATATACCTCGTATAGTAATATCCATTGTACGACATCCTCAAAATCGAGGGTACGGGTCAAATATCATATAGTTCATACGGTATCAATCGTCATATAATATCATAATCAGGGGTACGGATCTAAAGTCTCGTACAAGCTATTATTTCATCGAGTCACATGATATCGCTTGTTTTCATATATATATATATATATATATATATATATATATATATATCCCAACGATCCTTTATTATATCCCATCATAAACAGTATCTCGACTCAATCACATATCATAACCTCATGGCATCATGCTCGATCATATCGACTCATATCCATATAACATATACTATCCTCATATCACGTGTGTGTGTGTGTGTGTGTGTGTGTGTATAAACACAAACACATACACACACACACACACACATATATACACCTATACAAACAATATAAATACCAAGTGTATGCGTGTCACGACCCGAAAGAGCACGTGACTGGCCCTTGAACCTTATGAAGTCTATAGGACCCCATCTGATCCAAGTAAGCCAAAAGCCCAGAAATCTAAAACCATTTTAAGGAGTAAATAAGGAAAACTGGTTTTAAGAAGTAAAGAAATCATGTTTTGAAAATCAAAGCTTTTAAATAACTAAGACGAATATGCATTTTAAAAATGTGTAACCTTTCCTGAAAATTTCGGCAGAGTTTCCTTTGTAAAAACTGGCCCCGAACGGGGTACAACAGGAATAATATAAATGAAATGATAAAAGGCATCCCCAAGCGGGAGCTAGCTCTTCGTCAATCGACGGTCACAACCACGCAAGCAATAATAATATACAACACCAAAGGGCGAGGATCAAACCCCAAAAGAAACTCAAAACAGCCAGAAAACCGTAATACTACAAGCACGACTCTAAGGTCGAAATAATACATCACTGTTTTCTAAGTCTGAAACAATATACAAGTTTTGGTTGATGGAATTTCTAGATACAATGAATAATACAGGAACAATGGCGGTTCTGATACAAAAGAACCCACCTACCAAGCAAGTCACCCATATGGAAGCAGTGTGCCAGAAATGCCGCTATAGAATTTGTACGGCAAAAACCTGCAAGAACTGTGGCACAACGGGGGTGAGTTGCCAACTCGTGAATAGAAAATATCTACAAGCAGAGATCGAATGTATGACCCATCCTAGATCAATACGATCAGATATATATAAACCTCAATATGAACAAGTCTGAAGCATGCTAAACTGGCAATGAAATCTCTATACATGAGTGTAGTGCCAAGTGCTCATGCCAGTGCCTCAAGTAATAGCATGTCATAAATATGAGGTATGATCAATGTAATCAAATCTGCATGTACGTGGATTCCGTCCACTCGTCACCCAATGACAATAACCATCATGCATGTAAATATCATCAGCATATGCATGGAAATATGAGGATATAAACCACTTGTGTCCCTCGCGACACGTCAAAATCATGGAACCGGAGTATCCAGCATCGACACTCGAAAACATCATGAAAACTGTGCCCAGCATCGGCACGTAAATCCTCATATAATGGGCTCCGTCAGTCCGGGCCAGCCCACGGGCTCCATCTGCGGAATCGGCCCTCGGCCCCAGCAGTACGCCCATATCCATCTATCGACTCTGGTCGGTATCCTCCGAATGACCGCCAGGTCCAACCAATCACCGGTAGGTAGTAGTCCCTCTGCCAGGCTCACCGTCTACTACACAGCGAAACCGTTCTCGCCCCGGGGTACCATACCGGGTCTACCATGTACCCGCAATCGGCCTTATCCGCCTCCTCGAATTGTGTTTCACATGTCGCTCTCAGCACCGAGAAAACACATGGTGGACGCACTGAAATATCATATCAAGGGTAACCGGGTTTTAAAACAATTGCATATTCTCTTTTGAAATACCCGCGGTTCCCAAATCCAGAAATATCATGGAAACAACATATCTCAATGCGTATAATCAAACATGATGTATGCGACATGTAAAGAAAGGTAAGCATATCAGTAAGTCATTCAACATGGAATAGTAATGTGCATATGTCGAGGGAAACCGCTCTTTTTAAAATGAATCAGTTTTAAAGAATATCTTGCGGTCCTCAAATCTCTAATCAAGTCAGAATCATTTATGTATGTGTACAGGTATAAGTGTACCATATGCCATGCAAGGATCATATCAGGAATGCAACAGTACTACTGTGTAGTGGCATGGCAATTATCGATGATGATGTGTGTGAGCCGGCAAATAGTGTACGTGGAACATACGCATCATCGATAATGGTGCTGGTGTCCTAACAGCATGATGGTAATATAGCAATAAGCACAAGTAATGCGATGCAATTAATATGAATATGCGCAATCGAATAATCGACGCAACAGTAAAGAATCTACCTCAATAACTATATCATGCAGCCTTGCCTTTTGAAATAAGACGAATCGGGGGTTTTGGTAAAATAAGGGCTATGGTGTTTTAAGAACAGATGCTACATTTGAAAATATCCATAGAATCCCTTTTTGCCTATCTTTAAAATATCCCCGATTCGTTAATTTTGAAATAGGTATGACTCGGGTCTAGTCTAACGCCTACTATGCGAACTACGGACCCAATAATCAAGTCAATCGGGAGGGGTATGAAAACCACCTATATCTGAGTCAATATACATTATCTCATCACATAACAGGTATCACTACCATCATAACACATCTCAAATACGAACTCTGTCATATCGCCGATCTCACGGCCTCAAATCATATCTCATCGACTCATCTCAATCCCACGTATCATCCTCAATTCCCGTATATGAACACATAGTCCCATACCCATGTGTAGATATACACACCTCCATATGCGCACAGATAAATGAAAGAATGTATGCGAGTATATGTGTACGTGTATGTGTGAGTGCATCCACTACTTTAGGGTTTCGCACTACTAAACCAATACATCCTTATCATCAATAATTCCATTATTACCATCAATAATCCTAACAACACATAATAAATATATGTGTGTATACGTATTCGTATACATCACCACGGACTGCGGGGGTGCTATACGCCATCCACCCGACTTCTCCCCGTAGATATAAATCTACTCACCTTGCTTCTCTGTGCCGATGTCGCCATCTTCATCTCCTTCGCCTCAACATCACGTAGGGTACCTACAAGTATATCACAACGCTAAAGCACATGAAAACCACATCGGAAACCAAAATAGCACACGCTACCCACATAGGTAAAAACCTATCGTCTCGCATGTAAACACGTTCAATATCCACTTGTCATTGACGTCCAAACGCCACCCAACAGAAACGAATCACCAATACCAAAATCCATGATAAAACAAGTCATAAATCATACGCCAACTCAAGAAAATCAACCCATATTTTACCCTAACTGGAATCAGTCAAAACTAGACATACCCAGGGTCAAGAATACTGGAAATAGGGCTATGCACCAAAATCGAGACGGTTTCCTCCTGCTCTGGCCGCAATTTGCGGCCAGAAGGAATTAATTGGCGGCCGGGGTTTGGATTTGGGGGCTAGGGTTTGGTGTGGTGGTTCCATGGTGCCTGCACATCTCACTGTCAACTCAGTTTTATTTTTGGGGTCTCGGGGTGATAGCAGATTCCTAAATACGATCACAGATTCACAGTTTTTCTCCGACATCGTCTCATAAATCCGTATTCTGTGTTCTAGTCTCTAGTTTGATCCAAAATAACATCACACCAGGGGTTTTAAGGTCACAATAAGCCTCAATTTCATCTTTAATTTCAGATCTCACATAAACCCTAACTTGAAGTTACACAAATCCACCAAACGACACCATATCGACATGAAACTAGAATTGATGCACAAGAAATGAAATACTACTCTAATAGGTCCAGAATTTACCTCCTTTGGCAACTCAAGAAAATTCTTGAGTTGCTCAAAGTCCTCCAAATCCAATCTTTCTTAGTCCAATGCGATCCTCTCGAGCTTGTGAGCATGTTTTGTGAAGAGGAAATGGGGTTTCGGGGTTGGATTCAAGATGTTTTTGGGGATTGAAGAGGAGGTAAGTGAGAAGAAGAGCAGCAGCAGTAGCAGCTCTCCTGGAGAAGGAGAGAGAAATGAGGTGATGAAATGATGGGGGAGGCATGGTTCAAAAAGGTGAAGGTTGACTTGGTCTCTCTCTCTCTCTCTCTCTCTCTCATAATCATGATACCTTTATCTTTTCTTTTCTTTTCCTTCTCCCACAATGGTGAACCCCTAAGCAACCATGCACCCAAAACATGTAACAAGTGTGGAAAATGATATGTGCACATTTTTGCACAAAAATGCTAAAAATCCGATTAGTGATTTTTAATCGTGATTAGCACTAAATTAGCATATAACTAATCATAAAACTTAAAAATGGTTTAATTCCATAAAATACGCTATTTTAGAATTTTCCATAATTTTTCCCCATTTATTTGTATTTAATTATACCAGAATATTAAAATATTCATTAAAATAATATTAAATTATAAAAATTCCCAAAAATCATATTTTATTATTTTGAAACGTTACAATGCGTGTGTGCATGTGTGTGACAACACATATCGAAGGTTTATGACTAAAGTAAACTACACTAGGGATAGATCTTTCTACGAGTATGCCTAACCTAGCCTACAGTTTCCTAGAAATCCTATTCGCTAAGTATCCAACTCGCATAACCATATATATACATAAAATAGATATCCTATTCTACGGTTGCGGGGGTGCTATACTGTAGGAATGCCTAGCACGACATCAAGGGTTCGGGAGGCATCGTCCATGCCATTTTAAAAAATTTTCTATGCTAAACAATCCTAACCCTAGAATCCTAACTAGAGATTTAGACAATACAACATGTAAACTACTTTACATCTAAGTGAATATGGAATACAACCTTTGTAGATCGGTCCTTCACTTCAATAGCTCCGAGTGGTAGTCCCTTCGCTCCAAATAGTGATCTTGCGGATTCTAGAACGGCTCCACAAGATGAAAGGAACAAGCTTGCACAAAGTCTTCGATGCCGAAGATGATCTACGTCGAGGAGACACTAACCCAAGATACCTCTTCACTAATCAGGGATTAATGAAGCTAACACCCTAAACTAAATGGCTAATCTAGTAGAGGATGATGAAGTAGGATTTTTGCTCACTTTAGAATTAATATTCTCACTATTTTTCTTCACCTCTCAAAACCTAGAGAGCTAAGCTCTTGATGAAAAAGAAGATGAAGAGGTAATCCCAATAATGTTATGGTAACCATGGGTGAGAAAATATCTCATATAACTCATGTAGAGACTTAACCATGAGTTTAGATAATGGTTGGGTTAATAAATATCTAGTGCAAGACAAAACTAGTGGACTAAGTCAATGGTTCTACAAGCTTCCACTAAGCTAACCCATGTAACTAATTTCCTACTAATATTTGATTTACTCTAAATAAATAAACTCTACATTATCATTAGCATGTTGTAAGTCTCATACACCCATGTAGCATGTGGCATCAAGCATGACGCAATAAGAAATACAATTAATATATATCACATATATATTAAATACATAAGTGAGAAAAGAAATGCTTAAGTGAGTTAATATAAGTTAATGTAAATTAATATATAAAATATATAATTATACATTAAATCATTAAATCAACACTTGATTTAATAATCCGGCTATATCTCATATGACCGACTAATATTATTTGTATCAACTTATCAATTCAACACTTGATTTGATAACCCGGCTATATCTCATATAACCTGTAGGGTTCCTAGGCACTCATACAAGGGTCTATAAGGCATCAACCATGCCCGGATAAAAATTTAGTCATGCCGAACAACCCAAAGCCGGGATCTTTGCTAGATTATTAGGGTTTAACATGCAAGTAAATATCTTTACAACTAAGAGTGAGGGATTACAACCTTTGTAGTCCGCGCCTTCGCTTCATAAGCTCCGCGTAGAAGTACCTTCGCCGCGATCAACGATCTCCCGGACTCAAGAGATGCTCCACAACCCGAATGATCCATGCTAGCTTGTAGTCTTCCTTTTCTCCGATGATCCACCTCGAAGTTTCTATAACTCAAGCTCTCTCTCTCTCTAATGAGGTGAACACCCTAATCTAATTGGCTAGATTAGATGAGGATGATGAAGTAGTATTTTTGCTCTCTTTTAATATCAAATTCTCACTTTAATTCATCACCTAAAGAAAACCTAGAAAGCTTTTTCAAAGCTCAAGCAAGAAGAAGAAGAAAGAAAATCCTTTTGTGATGAATAATGAAATTGAAGTGATAATTACAAATGCAACCATTGTTGACAATGAGTAGGCTAACCCATGTAGAGACTTAACTTAGGGTGAAGGGTTTGGGTTGGGTTAACAATGAGTCACTAAAATATCAACCATAATATCTTAGCACAAAACAAAAGAAAACCTTCTAGAAAGTTCATGAAAGAACTAACCCAAATCAAACCCTAACCATATTTAATCTCCACTAATCATGTTGCATTAGTAATTAGAATATGTTACAATATTATATATCACATATATAATATATTTTGTAACAAAAGAAAATAATACAATTAACATATATCGCATATATATCAATGTATTATCCGGTGAGAATGAATCAATAAAGCGAGCCAATATTAGATAATGTAAAGTAATATATCACATATATAATTATACATTAAATTATCGAATCAACACTTGATCCGACAATCCGGCTATATTGAATATAACCGACTAATATATCATGTACCGATACATCGAATCAACACTTGATTCGATGACCCGGCTGATATCAAATATCGCGAGAATACAATACGGTATCTTATATCGTATTATCCTCGGTCCAGCACATATCACATATGTGCCCCTACTCCGTTTTGCTTGAGTCAAGAAACCTCTGTGTATGACTCTAAAGAATCGTCAATACGCCGGTAGCAGATGATGATCATATCAAACACCCACAAGCTGCAAGCGGTCAGCTAAACGTAACAGCCACCCAGGTATTAAGCGATCAGAAGATCAACAAGCAAGCCTGTACATTCTCCTATGAATCCAAACAGTAACACTCCCGTACAGTCCGGTCTCTTCGTTTGATATGTTGCATATCTAGTCTAGGGGTGGTATACGTCAGACCTCAGTAACCGATAAGTCGTGTCGATGTGAGGCTCATAACGGGTCGAGAAACTACTGGTAACACTTACCAGTAAATCTCTATATCAGCCCTGGCCAGGGACTTCCAGTTATAGCTAATCGAACACAGCACAACATCAACTCCCTATACCGGGAGAGACGAATCCCCTCCTATCGCTCATTGCCTCCACGTGATTCGGGACTGCACCCAAAAGCCACCATTTTGCACGCCTTCTTGGATGTGGTAAGGTGGAAATTAAAGCACAGTGGGAATCACACAAGACTCTATGACGATCTCGGGTCTACAGACTACCCTGTACCTGTGTCACCGGAGAACTGCCATCTGACGTGAGGTATAATACCATCTGGGAGTGTAGGGTTACTAAGCACTCTAACAAGGTTCTACAAGGCATCAACCATGCACGATTAAAATTTTAGCCGTGCCGAACAACCCTAAACAAGATCTTTGCTAGACTATTAAGGTATCACATGCAAGTAAATATCAATTACGACTAAGTGAATACGAAATACAACCTTTGTAGATCGGTCCTTCACTTCTAAAGCTCCTTATTGTAGTCCCTTCACTGCGATCATGGTGCTCCCGGACTCTCGGACGGCTCCATGAGAAGATAGCAACGGTATTGCTTGAAGTCTTCGAGGCCGAAGATGATCTACGTCGAGGGAATACGAACTCAAGCTTCTACTTCACTAACTAGAGAATTAGTGAAGCAAACACCCTAAACTAAAGTGCTAGTCTAGTAGAGGATGATGAAATAGGAAATGGGTACACTTTAGAATTTCTTTTCTCACTATATTTCTCTTTCTTTATCAAACCCTAGCAAGCATTTGAAGGAGGAAGAAGATGAGCTCAAAAATAAGAATGAAAAACTAATCAAGAGAGAGAGGGAACCATGGGTGAGTTTATATCATATATTAACTCATGTAGAGACATAACCATGGCTACATTATAATGGTTAGGTTAATTAATATCTCAAGTAATCCAAAACTAGTAGACTAAGTCAATGCAACCCTAAGCTTCAAGAAGCTTCATGCATGTGAGCTCATCATCCACTAATTTTAGAATTACTTTAAATATAAAAACCTAACACTATAATTAGTATGGTATAAGTCTTATACACCCATGTAAGTTGTATCAACAACCATGATACAAAATGAACACACATACTTATATATCACATATATATTAAGTTGTGCACAAGAGAGAAAAACAAATGCTTAAGTGAACCAATGTTAATTAATGTAAATTAGTATATCTAATATACAATTATACACTAAATTATTAAATCAACACTTGACTTAATAATCCAGCTATATCTCATATAACCGACTAACATCCAATGTATCGACTTATCGAATCAACCCTTGATTCGATAACCTGGTTATATCTCATATAACCGATCGATACAAACATTGCGAGAATAGAATACGGTATCACATACTCGCATTATTCTCGGTCCTGCACATATCACATATGCGCTCCTATTTCGTTTTGCCTGAGCCAGTAAAACCTCTATGTAGGACTCTAAAGACTCGTCAATACGCCGGCAATAGGTGATGATCAAATCAAGCACCCACAAGCCGTCAGCGGTACTAGCTGGACGTAACGGCTACTCGGGTATTGAGCGATCAGAAGATCAGCAAGCAAGCCCGCTCCAACTCCTACAAAAAGCCTGACAGTGACACTACCGTACAGTCCGGTCTCCTCGTCTGATATGTCGCATATCAAGTCTAGGGGTGGTAAACGTCAGACCCCAATAACCGATAAGTCATGACGATGCGAGGCTCATAACGGGTCGAGAAACTATTGGTAACACTTACCGGTAAATCTCTAAACCAGCCCTGGCCAGGGACTTCCCTGTTATGGCCAATCGAGCATAGCGCAACATCAAACCCCAATACCGGGAGAGACGAAACCCCTCCTATCGCTCATTGCCTCCATGTGACTCGGGTCTGTACCCAAAAACCACCGTTTTGCACGCTCTCTTGGACGTGGTAAGGTGGAAATCAAAGCACAGTAGGAATCACACAAGACTCTATGACGATCTCGGGTCTACAGACTAACCTGTACCAGTGTCACCAGAGAACTGCCATCTGACGTAAGGTATAATACCATCTGGGAGTTCTCGGCGAGTCCGTCCAGTGTACCCAGTCTCCACTGAGCACCCGTATATCATCTCTGATGTCAAACACCAATGGATATGGGATCATCCATCACCCATCTACATGGGCCGAGAAGGTATACGCTAGTCTACTCTGGTATATCGATACCCCATCTCGATACACCCATGACTAGGGATCTTGAAGGATGTACTTATGGACTACCATGTCCCCACTAGTATGATCCGCATCATAGTCCAGGTAGTCAAGTACACATCCTAAGGGATTTACCAACATGTAACATAGAGACAATTAGCGTACACGTTAAGGTAAAGAGTAACCAGATAGCATACTATCATGTCGAGCAAGAAAGTCCTCCCTATATATGTCCAAGCATCCACTACAATATACATCTCATGTATAGTAATGGCCTCTAGGGCATACATATAACTAACAGGGAGTTCTCGGCGAGTCCGTCCAGTGTACCCAGTCTCCACTGAGCACCCGTACACCATCCTTGATGTCAAACACCGATGGATATGGGATCATCCATCGCCCATCATATGGGTCAAGATGCGTATACGCTAGTCTACTCTGGTGAATCGATGCCCTGTTTCGAAACACCCTCGACTAGGAACAGTTATAGGATGTACTCATCGACTACCGTGGCCCCACTAGTATGATCTCATCATAGTCCCAGTAGTCGAGTACAGATTCTAAGGGCTTTATCAAAATGTGAGAGTAAGACAATAAACAAATACAAGTCAACATGTTAAGATAAAGTGAAACCAAATAGCATACTATCATGACGAGAAAGAAAGTCCTCTCTATATATATCCAAGCATCCATTATAATATACATCATATGTACAACAATGGCCTCTAGGGTATATACATAACTAACAATCTCCCACTTGCACTAAGGCCAGTTGCTGTAGTATTTCATACCAAGCATCCCGAATAATCTCTCAAACTGTATCTGGGGAATGGCCTTCGTGAGTGGATCCGCAGTGTTGTCCTTCGTATCTACTCTCCTGACCTCGATCTCCCAGTGATCAACTATCTCCCTGATCAGGTGATACCGCCTCAGAATATGTCTGGACTTCTGATGGGACCTGGGTTCCTTGGCCAAAGCCACAGCTCCATTATTATCGCAATACAGAGGTATTGGATGCTCAATGGATGGAACCACACCAACTTCACTAATGAACTTCTTTATCCAGACAGCCTCTTTGGTAGCGATGTATTCAGCCTCCATCGTCGAGTCTGCAACGGTATCCTGTTTGGAACTCTTCCAACATACCGCCCCTCCATTGAGGGTAAAGACAAATCCCGAGTGCGACTTAGAGTCGTCCTTATCACTTTGGAAGCTGGAATCGGTAAAGGTCTCCACTTGGAGTTCTCCACTACCATACACCAAGAACATCTCTTTAGTCCTTCGCAAGTACTTGAGAATGTTCTTCACAGCTGTCCAGTGACTCTTTCCAGGATCTGCTTGATACTGACTCACTACACTTAGTGAGTATGCTACATCGGGTCTCGTACATAGCATCACATACATGTTAGAGCCTACTGCCGAAGCATAGGGTATCCCTTGCATGCGAGCTCTCTCCAAATCAGTCTTGGGAGACATATCTTTGGAGAGAGTTGTAAGTCCACGTTGCGACCCCCGGTTCTTACGGGGAGGCGGAAACGGTATAAAAATCAAATTTTTAGCGTATGGGGCAACATGGACTAACAAAGTCGGGATCTTTTCTAAACTAAACTAGCAAACAAGCTAAAGAGAGTTAGCTACTCGGAAAGATGGTTATACCTAACTTGAACTCCTTCGTCTTCAAACTTTTGTAGAGGTTGATGGTTCTTCCTCGTTACCTTCTTCCGTCAAAGATGGATCCACCTGAGGGTTCAACCTTCGGGATCTTTCTCGAACTTGGAGAGAACTAGAATCTTCGGCTTGCTAAACCTTTGATCCTAGAGTGAGTAGAGAGTGACTAAGGGGTGTTTATCTTTCAAGGAGAGGGATTCTCAACACATGAGAAGGATTCTCCTTGAGCTAGAGGAAGAAGAAGATGAAGTGAGGAGAGAGAAGCTAAATGATAGAATGAGGTATCTTTTTCTTTCTTGCAACCATATGACAAAAGAAAAAGAATTATCAAATTAATAATAATAATGAAAATGAAATAGTTGATGGAAGGTTTAGGAATGACCATTATCATTTCAAACATTAAATGGTTTTGCAAGAATCAAAAAGCATCTTTCTTTTGTAATGATGATGGTCAAAACTTCAACCATGGTCAACAAGTCAACCATGGTCAACTAGTCAACAAAAACCAACCATGAAACAATTTCATTTTATTAATATTATTAATTGATATAACATAAATCCATTAGGGTTTGGAAAAAGACGACTGTCAACTGTGCATACGCACCCGTTCCGAAACTCTAATGAAAGTCTTCTTCCTCCTCCTCAAACAACTGTGCATACATACCTGCATTCTTGTTCCGAGGAACATGAATACTGAGAGATAAAAGCAACCCCAAAACATATACCAGTATCTGACTCAAACCAGAGCCAGCCAGTAATATCCGTCCGGACTCCAAACGTGCACAAGTGCGCGGATGAGAACGAACCCTGTCGCAAAACCATGCGACCTCTACTCAATTTTGCCCAGAGGCAAATACCCTCTGTGTGGGACTCTAAAGACTCGACACTACGCTGGCAGTGGGTTTAACCACAGACCGCAAGCGGCACTAGCTGTGCGTAACGGTCCCCAGGTAGATGCCGACAAGAAGGCTGACGAGGTGAACCCCATCTGAACTCCTACTGAGTCTGAATGTGACAGTCTCCGTACAGTCCGGTCTGTTCGTCTAATACATCGCATGTCGGGCCTAGGGGGCGGTAAAACGTCAGTCCCCTAATAGCGGTACAAGTCGTGTCGGAGTGAAGCCCAAAACACCCTGAGATAACACTTGAAGCCTACCAGTATATCTCGCTTGCCCTGGCCAGGGACTACTCGTGTAATGGCTCTCCTAGACACAGCGCGATGTCAACCCCCAATACCGGGAGAGACGAATCCTGTCTAACCGTCACTGCCTCCAAGTGCTTCGGGACTGCACCCAACCACCACCTGTTTGCACGACTCCTTTGAGCCGTGGTAGGGTAGTGATCAAAGTGCAGTGGGAACACACTCGAGGCGAAGTGCCAGTGTCAAGTCAGCGGACTAAGCTGTACTCATGTCACCTGGGAACTGATAACTGACGATAGGTATAATACCAACCTGTCAGTTCCCGACGAGTCCTATCCAGTGTACTCGTAACCCAAC
Source organism: Agapanthus africanus (assembly GCA_030015575.1). Classification (NCBI taxonomy): domain Eukaryota; kingdom Viridiplantae; phylum Streptophyta; class Magnoliopsida; order Asparagales; family Amaryllidaceae; genus Agapanthus; species Agapanthus africanus. Next base: position 303,353,310 of record JASDDO010000031.1, on the reverse strand, counting down.
GAGCACCCGTATACTATCTCCAGTACGACGTACTGATGGCTGTGGGACAGACCATCTCCCACACTGGGATGAGAAGCGCATACGCTAGTCTACTCCGGAGTATCGATGCCCTGTCTCGATAGTCCTGCGACTAGGGACCTGTATAAGGATGTGCTTATAGATTACCCAGCCCCCACTAGTGTGACTGCCATCACAACGCTGGTAATCAAGCAAAGATCCTAAGGGCTCCACTAATGCGTATAGGTGATATACTAATATAAACACATGTACACATTGAAGTAGAAACAAACCAAGTAGCATACTACTATATTGAGCAAGATTGTTTATACAAGGTGAATATCCCAAGCTTCCATTAAGTAATATACAAACTAGTATGATACAGTAATGGCCTCTAGGGCATATACACTAACAATCTCCCACTTGCACTAAGGCCATGTACTGGCGTATCGAAGACCTATCATCTCGATCAGCCGCTCGAACTGAGTCTGGGGTAGGGCCTTGGTGAATGGATCTGCAGTGTTCTCTTCTGAAGCAACCCTCCGAACCTCGATCTCCTTGCGATCCACGATCTCCCTCATCAGGTGATACCGCCTCAAGATGTGCCTGGATCTCTGATGGGACCTGGGTTCCTTCGCTAAAGCTATAGCCCCGTTGTTGTCGCAATACAGAGGTATTGGGTCAACAATGGACGGAACCACCTGAAGTTCTTTCAAGAACTTCCTCATCCAGACAGCTTCTTTTGTGGCATCAGATGCAGCGATATATTCCGCTTACATCATCGAGTCTGCAACGGTTTCCTGTTTGGAACTCTTCCAACACACCGCCCCTCCATTGAGGGTAAAGACAAAACCCGACATGGACTTGGAATCATCCTTGTCACTCTGGAAGCCGGAGTCAGCAAAGGCCTCGATCTGGAGGTCTTTTCCGCCATACACCAAGAACATCTCCTTAGTCCTTCTCAGGTACTTGAGAATGTTCTTTACTGCTATCCAGTGTTTCTCCCCAGGGTTTGACTGATACCGGCTTACCACACTCAGTGCATAAGCTACATCCGGTCTGGTACACAACATCGCATACATTATAGAGCCTACCGCAGAAGCGTAGGGTATAATAGACATGCGATCCCTCTCCAAATCAGTCTTGGGAGACATCTCTTTAGAGAGGGTGATCCCGTGACAAGCCGGTAGGTTACCTCGCTTGGAATCTTCCATACTGAATCTTTTCACTATGGTGTCGATGTACCTGGACTGTGAAAGTCCTAATATCCTCTTGGATCTATCACGATGGATCCGGATCCCCAGGATGTATGAGGCATCACCCAGGTCTTTCATGGAGAACCTGTGCGACAAGAACCCCTTGACAGATTGTAGCATAGGAATGTCATTTCCTATTAAGAGAATGCCATCCACGTATAATACGAGGAATACTACAGTTCTCGCTACAAATCTACTATAGATGCATGGTTCATCTGGATTTTTGATAAAGCCAAATTCCTTGACCGTTTCATCTAAACAGATGTTCCAACTCCGCGATGCCTGCTTTAGTCCATAGATGGACTTAAGCAACTTGCACACCTTTCCGCTGCTCCCACTCTGAATGAAACCCTCTGGCTGATCCATATAGACACACTCCTCTAAATTTCCATTTAGAAAAGCGGTCTTTACGTCCATCTGCCAAATCTCATAATCGTGGAAGGCAGCAATGGCAAGAAGGATCCGAATGGATTTCAGCATAGCCACTGGAGAAAAGGTTTCGTCATAGTCCAAGCCAGGTCTTTGACGGAAACCCTTTGCTACAAGTCTAGCTTTATAGGTCTCAACCTGTCCATCTACACCAATCTTCCTTTTGAAGATCCACTTGCATCCTACGGGTTTTACCCCGTCTGGAGCAATGTCCAACGTCCATACTTTGTTGGTGTACATGGACTCCATTTCGGTCCGCATTGCATCCAGCCATTTTACCGAGTCAACGCTCTGAACGACCTGCTGGAAGCTAGTAGGCTCATCATAAGCTATGATGCAATCCTCTCTATCCCCGTCTATGAGAAAACCGTAGTATCTCTCGGGCGGATGAGACTGCCTACTACTCCTACGGAGCGGCGTAGGAATGTCCTGTTCTTTCGAACCCTCTGGTTCCTCTAAGCTTTCAGTAATGGTTTGTGGTTCTGAAATTTCTTCCAGTTCTTCTGTGCTCCCACTTATCTGGGTTTCCAAAAACTCAGTTTCCAAGAAGTAGGCATGACGAGAAACAAGAACTTTTTGTTCCTCTTCGCAGTAGAAGAAATATCCCTTGGAGTTCTTTGGATATCCCACGAACTTGCACTGTACTGAGCGTGCCTCGAGCTTGTCCGCATGCTGCTTTTTAACAAAAGCTGGACATCCCCATGTCTTAATGTGCTTAAGATAGGGTCTCTTCCCATTCCACATCTCATATGGTGTAGTAGGCACAGTCTTAGTAGGAACTCGGTTCAAAAGGTACGCAGCTGATTCTAGCGCATACCCCCAGAATGATCGCGGTAACTCAGCGTTGCTCATCATGGACCGTACCATATCCAATAGGGTCCGGTTCCGTCTCTCCGATACACCGTTGTGTTGCGGAGTGTATGGAGGAGTAAGCTGAGAGAGAATTCCGTTCTCTTTTAAATAATTCAGGAACTCGGCACTTAAGTATTCTCCACCTCGATCCGATCTTAGAATCTTGATACTTTTGCCGGTCTGTTTCTCTACTTCATTCTTATATTCCTGGAACTTTTCAAAGGCTTCGGACTTATGTTTCATTAAGAAGAAATAACCGTACCTTGAAAAATCATCCGTAAAAGTAATGAAGTAAGAGTAACCGCTTCGCGCATGTGTAGACATTGGACCGCACACGTCGCTGTGTACGAGTCCCAAGAGCTCGCTCGCTCTTTCTCCGTGTCCAGTGAACGGAGTCTTTGTCATCTTTCCCATGAGACAAGATTCACAAGTGGCATAAGACTGATACTCGAACGGATCCAAGTATCCTTCTTTATGTAACTTAGTCAACCGTGTCTCATTGATGTGACCCAGTCTACAATGCCATAAGAAAGCCTGATTAATATCTGGAGACTTTCTTTTGTGTGTATTCTGGACATTGAAAATCTGTGGTTGGTTTAATACGTATATACCATTGCTCAATGTACCTGACCCAATCAGAACTTGATTAAGGTGAATGTTTACAACATTACTTACAAACGCAAATTCATAACCTTCTTTAGAAACCAAAGATACAGAAATGATATTACAAGTTGCGTTGGGTACAAAAAAGCAATTACGCAAAACCAAAACATGCCCATCTGTCATTACCAGGTGATAGTCCCCCACGGCTTTAGCATCCATGCTAGCTCCGTTCGCAACTCTGAGGGTCATGTCACCTGCCTTCAAAAACCTACGGTTTCTCAACGCCTGCAAAGAATTACAGATATGAGATCCTGATCCGGTATCCAATACCCAGGAAGTAGAGTTTATAGAAAGACAGTTTTCAATAACATACACACCTGAAGCTGAAGCCGCAACCTGCTTCAGTTCCTGTGTCCTGGCCTTCCAAGCCCTGCAATCTTTCTTCCAGTGTCCACTCTTATGACAATAGAAGCATTCCTCCTTTCCCACAAGCTTCCCCGCAATCTTTGTTGCCTTTTCCTTTCCCTTCGTACCCACTTTACTAACACCGCCTCTTGGTTTGGCGGGGGCTTTCTTCCTCTTTCCCTTGGCTTTTGCCTTGGACCTAGAGGAAGAAGATCCTCCTACAAACAAAGCGGGTGTTTCCCTACCTTTCTGTAGGGTGCCCTCTGCGCTCCTCAGCATGTTGAGGAGTTCTGAAAGTTCAACTTCCTTTTCTTGTAAGTTGAAGTTCAGTATAAACTGGGCGTAAGTGGATGGAAGGGACTGGAGAATTAAATCCGTATAGAGTTCACTTTCCAACGTGGTCCCAAGTTCCGCGAGCTCCTCAATGTAGCCAATTATCTTAAGCACGTGGTCCGCTACCGATGATCCGACGGCCAACTTTGCCGAAAATAATTTCTTCGACACTTCGTATCTTGCGATACGAGACTGCTCTCCATACAGTTCTTTTGTATGAAGAAATATGGATTCCAAATCCATATTCTCGTGCCTCCTCTGATGTTCGTTGTCCATAGAGGCAAGCACGAGGCACCTGGCCTTCGCGCAATCAATCTCCCAAGTCTTACGGATTTCCTTATCCGCGACGCTGGAGGTGGGACCTGGGACGGGGGGAGCTTTGGTGGTAAGAAGATACCCCAGCTTGTCGTAAGTGATTGCCATTTTGACATTCCTGAGCCAATCTTTGTAGTTTGGCCCTGTCAGTATGTTTTTATCTAGAAGTAACTTAAGTCCAGTCATGTCGATTGGTCGCTGCAATTAGGAGGGAGAGAAGAAACACTTTAGCACGATGCTCTTGCAAGTTTAGAATGGTTTTTAATTTGTCTAAACAGGATGGCTCCCACTGTCTCTCGAATCCCTCCTCAAACCATAAAGGAAGAATTAGTCGGGATCAATCCCACCGCACAATACTTGCTTAACCGTTCAGCCAGGCCAGTGTCGGTACTTCGAGAGAGGTTTTCCAACGCTTTCGCGAAGTTCCTTAATTAGAGAACCTCTTTTCTCTGGGGGCGTAGCCCCGCTAACACCTTTCTAGACACCTACTAGGTTTATAGCATTGATCGTTTAGTGAGAAATTTCCCGAGGAGTAGCATATACTCACAGTAGGATCGGGATCCAAATATCATCGCGTGACGAAACTGAAGGAATCCTACCAGAATCACCACACTCCAAATGGTATGCAAATCTAGCAAGTTTCAGTACTTATGAAACTCCCGATGTGGATTTTTGCCCCATGCTCTTATGACCTTGACTTTGGCCAACAAATCATAAGTCACATGTCAAGTTCTACCCGTCGTTCTCCAGGTTAATTTGAATCCACCCGTACCTACCCTTGACTTTGGCCAACAAGGCAGTACGACTGTTCCAAACCAACGCATCTATCTATGCTGCACATGAATACCCAATAGCTACCAATCACTATGCCTTGACTTTGGCCAACAAACACAGCTTGAATACTATTGACTATTCATGTGAAACGACGGAGGGCTACGAATGGTTTTGGCGAAACCGTGAACGTAGTGAACTTGATATAATCGATGGAACGAGATAGCTTTTAGAAGGAGTGGCTCAAACTCCGCATTTAAAAGTTAGTTTTGAAAAGAACCGAGTGGTTTTTCGAAAGTGTTCCAACGACTTTAACTTGGTTTATTATCTTGCATTAGTTCTTTTAATGCGTGATATTCTTGCATTAGTTCTTTTAATGCGTCCCATCATTTAATCCTACCATTGCAGAAAACAACCAAAATATGACGTACGCTTATGCCATTCGCATTCGCCACGGGGCCCCGTCATCACCCGTTAGGTTACTTAACTAACGACAGAGCGGGGGCTGGGCTAGCACGGCTGTAAAACATAAGCAACGCCTAAATAGTTATAAATATAGCAATGATAGACATTACAGATCACAGATGAATACATTGGATATACTAGGAATCCGCAATCCGTTCGAGCCTGCAACGAAAAGCGGATTACACGGTCGCGGTGAATAGCCAATACCCCACCCAAGACCCCTACGGGTGCGGCAAACTACCCGCCAAGTACTCGGCAGTTTGTGCACCCCTCCATGGGTCTATCTTAGGAGCAAAAACAGTAAAAAGAATTATACAATGACGGCTACAATCCCGACCCGGTTGTGCGGCCAAACAAATAATAATATTACATCAATTTACGTGTTACAAATGAATGAAAGAAAAACAAAAGCTCATCTCACATCCACCCCGGCTATTCACCCGCGACAGTCCAACACATTCATATACACATTCCAATATCAAACACAGATCACAGAGATGTATAACCCCGACTAATCGACTTATAGCGATTAGCCGACGTTCAATACATACAAACATCACAGATATAACCAACATAGTCAAAGTGTAGTGAAGTTCGGAAAAAATACGGAATTATAGGCCCCCAAAAATAAATTTCTATTCTGGAAAATCTGGGCACATATAATATATCTTAAAAATCCTAAAACCAATACAGAGATACACTGCACCAAAATCGAGGCAGAGTGGAGACAAGACGGCCGCGGATCCGCAGCGACATAGCTTTATTCCGCCGCGGAAACGCGCTCGTTTCGTCAGCTCTCTGGCTCTTTTTGGTGGTTATCTTTAAAAAACCCTGAGATGATTTTTGGTATATAACAAATTTTGTTTTGACCAGAAAAATTTTTAACAGAAACTGGGGTTTTTGCAAAGTTTGGTTTTAGGATTTTTCGGTTCCGAACTTCGTTACACTTCACTACCTAGCTAGTTTAAGTTTAGTTAGGCTCTGATACCACTGTAAGTCCACGTTGCGACCCCCGGTTCTTACGGGGAGGCGGAAACGGTATAAAAATCAAATTTTTAGCGCATGGGGCAACATGGACTAACAAAGTCGGGATCTTTTCTAAACTAAACTAGCAAACAAGCTAAAGAGAGTTAGCTACTCGGAAAGATGGTTATACCTAACTTGAACTCCTTCGTCTTCAAACTTTTGTAGAGGTTGATGGTTCTTCCTCGTTGCCTTCTTCCGTCAAAGATGGATCCACCTGAGGGTTCAACCTTTGGGCTCTTTCTCGAACTTGGAGAGAACTAGAATCTTCGGCTTGCTAAACCTTTGATCCTAGAGTGAGTAGAGAGTGACTAAGGGGTGTTTATCTTTCAAGGAGAGGGATTCTCAACACATAGAAGGATTTTCCTTGAGCTAGAGGAAGAAGACGATGAAGTGAGGAGAGAGAAGCTAAATGATAGAATGAGGTAACTTTTTCTTTCTTGCAACCATATGACAAAAGAAAAAGAATTATCAAATTAATAATAATAATGAAAATGAAATAGTTGATGGAAGGTTTAGGAATGACCATTATCATTTCAAACATTAAATGGTTTTGCAAGAATCAAAAAGCATCTTTCTTTTGTAATGATGATGGTCAAAACTTCAACCATGGTCAACAAGTCAACCATGGTCAACTAGTCAACAAAAACCAACCATGAAACAATTTCATTTTATTAATATTATTAATTGATATAACATAAATCCATTAGGGTTTGGAAAAAGACGACTGTCAACTGTGCATACGCACCCGTTCCGAAACCCTAATGAAAGTCCTCTTCCTCCTCCTCAAACAACTGTGCATACACACCTGCATTCTTGTTCCGAGGAACATGAATACTGAGAGATAAAAGCAACCCCAAAACATATACCAGTATCTGACTCAAACCAGAGCCAGCCAGTAATATCCGTCCGGAGTCCAAACGTGCACAAGTGCGCGGATGAGAACGAACCCTGTCGCAAAACCATGCGACCTCTACTCAATTTTGCCCAGAGGCGAATACCCTCTGTGTGGGACTCTAAAGACTCGACACTATGCTGGCAGTGGGTTTAACCACAGACCGCAAGCGGCACTAGCTGTGCGTAACGGTCCCCAGGTAGATGCCGACAAGAAGGCTGACGAGGTGAACCCCATCTGAACTCCTACTGAGTCTGAATGTGACAGTCTCCGTACAGTCCGGTCTGTTCGTCTAATACATCGCATGTCGGGCCTAGGGGGCGGTAAAACGTCAGTCCCCTAATAGCGGTATAAGTCATGTCGGAGTGAAGCCCAAAACACCCTGAGATAACACTTGAAGCCTACCAGTATATCTCGCTTGCCCTGGCCAGGGAATACTCGTGTAATGGCTCTCCTAGACACAGCGCGATGTCAACCCCCAATACCGGGAGAGACGAATCCTGTCTAACCGTCACTGCCTCCTAGTGCTTCGGGACTGCACCCAACCACCACCTGTTTGCACGACTCCTTTGAGCCGTGGTAGGGTAGTGATCAAAGTGCAGTGGGAACACACTCGAGGCGAAGTGCCAGTGTCAAGTCAGCGGACTAAGCTGTACTCATGTCACCTGGGAACTGATAACTGACGATAGGTATAATACCAACCTGTCAGTTCCCGACGAGTCCTGTCCAGTGTACTCGTAACCCAACGAGCACCCGTATACTATCTCCAGTACGACGTACTGATGGCTGTGGGACAGACCATCTCCCACACTGGGATGAGAAGCGCATACGCTAGTCTACTCCGGAGTATCGATGCCCTGTCTCGATAGTCCTGCGACTAGGGACCTGTATAAGGATGTGCTTATAGATTACCCAGCCCCCACTAGTGTGACTGCCATCACAACGCTGGTAATCAAGCAAAGATCCTAAGGGCTCCACTAATGCGTATAGGTGATATACTAATATAAACACATGTACACATTGAAGTAAAAACAAACCAAGTAGCATACTACTATATTGAGCAAGATTGTTTATACAAGGTGAATATCCCAAGCTTCCATTAAGTAATATACAAACTAGTATGATACAGTAATGGCCTCTAGGGCATATACACTAACAAGAGTGAGTCCAGAGATCGTGGGTTGGTTCCCATGCTTGGATTCTTCCATACTAAACCTTTTTAGTATGGTGTCAATGTAGCTGGATTGGGACAATACCAGTATCCTTTTAGATCTATCTCTATAGATCATAATTCCTAATATGCAGGAGGCATCACCTAGATCTTTCATTGAGAATCTTTGTGATAAGAAGAGCTTGACTGATTGCAGCATAGGAACATCATTTCCTATCAAGAGTATGTCATCGACGTACAATACGAGGAAGACAACCTTACTCTCTACATCCTTCTTATAAATACAAGGTTCATCTACGTTTTTGATGAAGTCCAACTCTTTGACTACAACATCAAAGCAGATGTTCCAACTCCGCGATGCTTTCTTTAACCCATAGATAGATTTAAGCAGTTTGCACACTTTTTCGCTGCTCCCACTATCTACGAAGCCCTATGGCTGAGTCATGTACACGCTCTCTTCTAAATCACCGTTTAGAAAGGCAGTCTTAACATCCATTTGCCAGATTTCGTAGTCATGGTATGCAGCAATGGCAAGTAAGATCCGGATGGACTTAAGCATAGCCACTGGAGAAAAAGTTTCGTCATAATCCACACCTGGTCGTTGACGAAAACCCTTTGCAACAAATCTAGCTTTGAAAGTCTCAACTTTTCCATCTACACCAATTTTCTTTTTAAAGATCCACTTGCTCCCAATGGGTTTTACCCTTTCAGGAGCATTTTCCAAAGTCCATACTTTGTTGGTGTACATGGATTCCATCTCAGATCGCATTGCATCCAGCCACTTCACAGAGTCACCACTCGTGATGGCCTGCTCGAAACTAGTTGGGTCATCATCTTCCATGACGCAATCCTCGCTTCCACCATCAATGAGAAAACCGTAGTATCTCTCAGGTGGATGAGAAACCCTACTAGATCGGCGGAGAGGCTGGGGTTCGTCGGGTACTACTGAATTCTCTGGTTCCAATAAATCATCAGTTGTAGTTTGCGGTGCTGGAACCTCTTCCAGCTCTACCTCTTTGCCACTAATTTCTTTTGCAAGAAATTCCTTTTCCAAAAAGGTGGCATGTTGAGCAATAAACACTTTTTGTTCCTCAGCGTGGTAGAAAAAATATCCTTGAGAATTCTTTGGATATCCTACAAACTTGCAAAGAACTGATCGTGCCTCGAGTTTGTCCGGATTTTGCCTTTTGACATAGGCCGGAAAACCCCATATCTTAACTCGTTTAAAATATGGTCTCTTCCCACTCCATATCTCATATGGTGTGGTAGGTACATATTTAGATGGAATTAGATTCAATAGGTATATGGCTGTCTCAAGCGCATACCCCCAGAAGGAAATAGGCAACTCAGCATCGCTCATCATAGAGCGCACCATATCTAATAGGGTGCGATTCCTCCTCTCCGATATACCGTTGTGCTGTGGCGTATAAGGAGGAGTAAGCTGAGAGAGAATCCCATTCTCTTTTAGATAATCTAGGAACTCATTGCTCAAGTATTGTCCTCCTCGATCAGATCGAAGGATCTTAATACTTTTGCCCGTTTGGTTCTTTACTTCGTGCTTATATTCTCTGAATTTCTCAAAAGCTTCAAACTTGTGTTTCATCAGGATCACATGTCCGTATCTAGAGAGATCGTCAGTGAATGTAAAGAAGTAGGAAGAACCGTTCCTAGCATGCGTAGACATGGGACCTCATACATCACTATGTACCAGTCCTAAGAGTTCCTCAACTCTTGCACCGTGTCCACTAAACGGAGTTTTGGTCATTTTCCCTTTGAGACATGAATGGCAAGTATCATAAGATGATAATTCGAACGAATTCAAATATCCATCCTTATGTAACTTAGCTAGCCGTGTCGCATTGATATGACCAAGTCTACAATGCCACAAGAAGGATTCGTTCATTTCTGAACTCTTCCTCTTGTGTGTGTTTTGTATATTAAAGACTGCATTTTGATTGAGAATGAATATGCCATTATGTAACGAGCCTGATCCAATCAACTTTTGATCTAGGAAGATGTTCATAACATTATCCTTTACTACAAAATTATATCCTTCTTTACTTAATAAAGAAACCGATATAATATTGCACATCATGTTCGGTATATAATAGCACTCATTCAGAATCAATGTATTGTTACTTGGTAATACAAGGTGATATTCGCCAACTGCTTTGGCTGCAATACTTGCACCATTCCCTACTTGTACGGAATGATCACCTTTTCCCAGTTCTCTACCTTTACGTAGCCCACGTAACAATTTACATATGTGGGATCCCGATCCGGTATCTAATACCCAGGACGTAGGGTGAACTGAGAAACAGTTCTCAATAACTAACACACCCTAAGAAGATGCATCAACATGCTTACTCTTCATTTGGGCGGCGTGAGAATCCAGATTTTCTCCTGTTTCCTGTTCAGTCTTATAACTTTTATAAGAAATAACGGGACCAACGTTCCCCTGCTCAGTATAATAAGCGGGTTCAGTCAACACATCCATATTATTATCTTGATTATGGCCTGACATGGTCGCTACCTGGAGAGAGAGAGAAGAAAACACTTTAGCGTATGCTCTTGCAAAATTAGATTGGTTATTATCTTATCTAATCAGGATGTCTCCCACCGTTTTTATCAAATCTTCCTTCAAACCCTAATAGGTAAGATTAGCCGGGATTAATTACACCCTACAATTTCGTCAATCTTTCAGCCAGATCAGTGTCGGTACTTGAGGGAGGTTCCCCATGCTTTCACATGAACCTAATTAAAATAAACCTCGTTTTACGAGAGGCATAACCTCGTTAACACCTTTCTAGACACCTACTTGATCGGCTAATTGTCCTGTGTAAAATTCTCCCAGGAGTAACTCTTACTCGCAGTGGGTATCAGGATCCAACTATCTCATAGGAGGTATGCAATCTCATTGCAAATTTCAACACTTGAAATTCTCGATAATGCTTTTGCCGCTAGCGATCTATGACCTTGACTAAGTCAACAAACCATAAATCTCAAGTCAAGTTCAACCCGTACGTTTTCCGATTGAATTAAACCCACCCGTAAGACCCTTGACTAAGTCAACAAGGCCGTATGACTACCCTAATTGTAACACCTTAGAATGTGTTTTGTAGCTAATTATATTTTAATGTATGGTTTTTAATAAAAAGTTTACCAAATTAAGTTTCAAATATTTTATCCTATTTAATGAGTATTTTATTAGATTTTTCCTAGGCTTGCACACACTTGTGCATGATAACTAGGGTTGTTTTTGGGGGTTTAACCATGATTAGCAACATGGTGAACTAACCATTCCCTAATCTAGTTTAATATTGTATTAGGTGCTTTTGGGTTTTTATTTGTATATGGTTCTTTTCAAAAATAAAATGAATTTAAAAAGGGTTTTTTAAAATGATTTCTTTGTGTTGACTTGGTGAGAGAGAGAGAGAGGGAGCATGATGAGGCATGATGGCTTGCCCATGCCTTCATTTAATGAAGAGAGAGGGAGAGGGGTTGACCTTTTCTGCCATCATTCCTTACCTCTCAATTTTCCTTCATGCTCCACTTCACTCTCACTCACTCACACACACCCATACCTCTCCTTCAGCAGCAGCAGCTGAGAGCATCAGCAACAGCAACAAGGGAAGCAGCACCAGAAGAAGTAGCATCACCAGAACATAGCAACAGCAGCAGCTCCATGAGCAGCACACACTAGCATCAGCACCAGCAGCTCCGGCAACAGCAGGAGGAGATGCAGTAGCAGCAGCCCAGGGCAGCAGCATCAGCAGCCAAGGTAGCAGCAACAATAGCAACTTCAGCAGCAGTAGCAGTAACAGCATCAGCAGCAGCTGTAGCAGCAGCAGCTCCAGCAACTTGCAGAAGCTCTTCCCTCTCCATTCACTTCTTCACCTGCTTCCTAGGATCTCGTAGGGTATACTTCTTAACCCAATCCCCTAGTTGCTTTAGTTGTGCATCGATTAGCTTTGATTTGTGTTAATTAGCTAGTTTAGTGCTAATTATGGTGATTTGTGAGGAAATTTGATATAGTGATGATTGTGTTGGTAAACCCTACCCATTTAAGTGTTGTTAGGGTCACCTTAACAGAGTTTAACCCTGGATTACACTAAAATACCATAGTGTTTCCTTTTAGTGCAAATTGGTGTTTTTAAGCGTTAATTTTGACTTTCTGTGATCTGCTATTGACCCAGACACTTCAGGATAAAATTGAGAATACTGGAGCATATACACTAGGTATAGAACACACCACATGAACACGAGCCCATATCCCTAAAGAGTGGCCGCAGATTTAATGCGTTTGGCTGCAATTTGCGGCCAAATAGGGGGGCTAGGATGTTGGGTTTTTGTGTAGGGCTCTCTTCTGTGTTGTATATTGTTTTGACATGTCTAGTTTTGTAATATTTGACCTGTAGGATAATCTGGGGCAATATATCGTTTTTGGTGTTCGTTGTGTTCGCGCGATACGCGCGATACGTGAGTTGGTTCTGTGATCCAGCGTATCGCGGCGTGTCGCGATGGTTTTAGACACGTATACACACGATTCAGCGTATCGTGCACACGCGCGTTTCTTGTTTTGGTTCGATATCGCGTTTTGCGGAATATTTGGCTTATATATGATTTCCATGTCTTATTTGCAGGTTTGCAGGCAGGGACTACGGGCACGGCTACAAGGGGGAGCAGATGGTAGGATTCACCTAGCGTGGAGCGTAGGTGAGTAGATTTAACATCTACAGGGGAATCGCCCGCATGGCGTTATGCGTCTGGGCTAGGATTCAAATACCTGTCGCATATTCTACGTCATTGTTAGAATTGCGCCTTTACCTTATTTCCTTGATATAGTTGTACTGTGTCTAGCAGCCGTAGGACACTGCACATATTATTGACGGTTCATGTTGCACGAGCACGGATTGTATGCTACACACACACCGTCAATAATTGCCATGTCACACACAATCCCTTATGGATACTTTATTGCTTATCATACTTGATATCTAACTTATCGGTATACCTATAGTGTATCTTACTATTAGTGATAGGTACATCTACACCTTGGGATACAGCTACAGGTATACCTTGCACATATTTTACTTATACCCAGGGGGGTACCCTTCATATTTTACTTATACCCAGGGGGGTATACGCCATCTTTTACTTATAGGTAGACACCTATACTTAGCTGTACCTTATTGATTTCGCATACATCTGGTTTCAGCTACATATTTTCATTTATATGCTCGCATTCAGATATATCGCATATATTTATTCCTGGATTTGTGCATTGTTTATTTGGATTTTACATAATGTTTTCTGGATTTGGGAACCGCGGGAGTTCATGAAATTATGCATACAGTGAAAAACCCGGTTTCCTTGATATGATATTTGCGCAGCCACCATGAGATTTATCGGTTCGGATTATATACTCCATACGAGGTGTGGTTGCCGTATGAGGGTACATGGTGGGGCCCGGTATGGTTCCCCTCGGCAAGAAGATCGATGGATGTTGCCGATTGAGCCTGGAGGCGGACGAGTACCTACCGGTGACAGTACTGATGACTCGGCGGGGATCATGGAGATACGTTGGGAGTCATGTACGTATGCATACGTCGAAAGGCGAGGGTCAGAGCTAGGCACTCGTGCTTTCGGGATAGCGTATGATACGTGATCAGGATTTCTGTGTCGATGCTTGGCACATGGTTTTCATGATATTTCTTTAACACCTTTGTATATATAACATGGGATTTAGCCGTTGTTATATATACCCTTACACCAATATTAGTGGAATGGGACGCTAATATATGTGTATTGCCCCCATCATATTTATTTCTGTATATATATACCTTTAGGATGTTAGATTCTTACTTGAGATTTGACTTGGGATATTAGGTGATTCATTGAGATTGGATACTGGACATACCTATGTGATTACTGATTTGTACATTCGGGATATATGAGATTACTCGATATTGTACATTGAGGAGATGCGAGACTTATATGATGTGAGAGCCCAATGTGGGGGCTGATTTGAGGAATTGGGATTTGAGTGTCTTGATGGATTGTGATCCTACCACGATGAAAGGATTCCGTGGATGACATATTTCACTCCATACCTCGTACCTTTTCACTTATGCACTGTTCCATGTTTTAGGAGTACCTGTTAGTGTACCCTTCATGATAGCTGCATATTTCCCTTCTCATATCCCTATTGCATAGTTATTGCACACTATTGTCATGTTATTATTGCTTTACATATTGATTGTACCTGCTAGTGTACTTTCCATTATTCAGCATTTGCATGACATGTTATTACTGTAATCGCATATCATAGATTCGTGCTGTACGTACATTCCTGCGATTACCTGCATATGTTATCTACCATTCACGAGTTGGCAACTCACCCCCGTTGTGCCACAGGTGTTTCAGGTTGTTCCCCAGAGTAGTCGAGGCAGGCTATTCAGTATCCATCCATCATCTTTTGCTACAGATACCGCATCGGCTCACAGTATTATTTTGCTTAGGTGGGTTCGATGATTATCTGTATTTCATATTGTACATTCGTTGTATCTTGTACTCTCCATCTACTATTATGTTGTTGACTTAGATACTTGGTGAGGATGTTATTGTATATTAATTATGGATTTGTTGTCTTTTATATACAGGTTTCTCTCTACTGTCTTTATTTCTTCGCTACGGCGTCGTATTTTTGTATTGTATTCATCTTGGCTAGTTTTTTTACAAAAAGTGGGTGTTGCCAAAATTTTAAAGAAATAAAGTGGGACTTTTAAAGAATTTGGGTTGCGATTTCAAATGTTTCAAAAACATATATTATCTTTTCCGTATTTTTATGGTTTAGATTTCTGGGTTTTCGCTTTCTTTTACTACGTTACGTCTTAGGGCGTTGCGTAGTACTAGGGCCGTCATGGGCCAATTTCGGGTCGTGACAAAGTTGGTATCAGAGCGCTAGGTTTTACCTTTCGGAGTGTAGGATGACCTTAGTATGATGGAGTAGGTAGCTTAAGCAGAGTAACGTAGTGTGTGTATGTCTGCAGCATACCCACGATGCGGTACTTTGCATTAAGTGACCTAAGTACAATTTGCTTGAAATTCCTTCCTTGATGATTCATATCCTTGAGATTCGATTCCTTATTCTTATCGAATCTTATATCTATTTATAGCCTTGTCGCCGATGACTATGGGGACTCGGAGTGATGCAGCGAGGGCCGAGGTCAGTGTTGACTCGGGTGAGACGAGTACTGACCAGGATGGCACACTAGTTGCACAGGTGTAGACGGATCAGCCTACGACATATACTATTGATAGACTTTTGGCAGAGATGCAGGACTTCCGCCAGACTATGAGTTCATTGGTTGATGTCGTTCGGGAGCTACGACAGGAGGTTGTCACCCCTGTTACTCAATTGTCACTTACGATCAGCGTGCAGCAGTCCGTCACCTACATAGCACCAGTGGTTGCAGCTCCAGTTGACGAGGCGCATATTCCAGAGGCTCAGAGAGTTCCAGGACAGTGGAGGACTCGTACCAGTGTACCAACCCAGAGACAGAGGTTTGGTCATCGAGACAAATTTCGTGGCCGTCGCGGGAGTAGCAGAGGCTTAGGATGAGGACAGTCGTTCAGCTCTCATCCCCAGGATGGTCAGCAGTCAGCGCGTGGATGTTTTCGATGCGGAAGCCTTCAGCACCTCGTCAGGGATTGTTCCTTAGCACCTCGTCAGGATCGTTTTCAGAGAGGCCGTGGACATGGAAGGTTCGCTCAGAGGGCTCAGTCTACCAGAGGAGTTCAGCCAGCTGCGGGTAGAGGGCAGACACATGAGTTTGCTTCTACTCATCGGGACGCGCAGACGTCCAATGTAGAGTTTTCAGGTATCCTTATTTCGCATGTTCTTTGATGTATTCGTTTGTTTTTCATGCTTGTACCGTGGTTGGGTAGATTATTCGTAGTTGTGTTAACTTCTGTCAGCGATTCTTTTGTTGCGCAACACGTATTTCAGTTGTGTTCCAATCGGATAGGAGATAGAGATTCGTCCGTCGTTTTGATCCTTCTAGAGATGTTGGATTTGATGTTCTCCTGGGCACGGAATGTTTAGCTACGTGTTAGGCGTCTGTGGCTACCATGAGGAAACAGTCAGGCTTGTTTTTCCGGTAAGTCAGTTCTTGTTGTGCAGGTGTATAGTTGTGCCGCCTCTCACAGCTTGAATTCAGCCTTTTTCCTCTAGTCTGCTTCTGAGGAGATGTCGTGGATTCTTGGCGTTCATTCAGGATACCGTAGCCACAGAGGGTTTGTTGGACTGGTGTTCCTTTCGTGCGAGAGTTTTCCGACGTTGTTCTGGATGAGCCGGCGAAGCTTAGGGAGCTTAAGGATCAGCTGCAAAGTTGTGGTTTGGGGAGTTTTGTGCGTCTGAGTGTTTCGCTTTTGGAAGCTCCTATTTCTGTTCGTCAAGGAGAAAGACGGCAGTTTAGGGTTGCGTATCGACAGATCGTTAAGTGAACCGGCTTACGGTGGGGATAGGTATCCTTCACCTCGCCGTGACGATTTGTTCGATCAGCTCCAGAGTGCGAGACATCTTCTAAGTTTGTTTGGGATCAGGTCATCATTATTGCGGATTCGGGGTGATGACATTCCGAAGACTGCCTTATGCGTGCGACGGACTTTGTGTGTTTTTGTGAGTCGTTGGATTCACTGATGCCCTAGCAGCATTCGTAGATGTGATGAACCAGATTTCTTCAGGCCGTTCCTCGACCAGTGTTGTTGTGTTATTTACGACATTCTGGTCTATCTAATGTGTCTTGAGGAACCAGAGTAGCACTTAAGGATTTGTTATGCAGATACTGGGAGAGCCCCAGCAGTTTGCTAAATTCTCGGAGTGTTTCTTCAGGCTTGTTTTGTGTTGACTCCTAGGTCTTATAGTCACGGGAGACGGTTTCGTATGGTTCCGAGGGAGATCGTGGCCGTACAGCTTTGGCCCAGACATGTGTGCAGGACGGAGATCCGCAGATGGTTGGGCTTAGCAGGTTTTTACCGCCGTTTCGTGCAGGATTACTAGAGTAGTGCTGCACCGTCGACTGAATTGGCCGAGATGGAGGTTTCTTTTCTGTGGACTGAGGCATGTGTACGAAGTTTTCGGCAGTTGGAGATTCTGTTAACAACTGCATCAGTTCTTTCTTTTCTTTTGGTTCGGGCGACTTTGTTGTTTAACTGTAATGTTTCTTGAGTGGGCTCGAGTGTGTACTGAGGTGACACTAAAGAGTTATCACTTTTGCTTCCCTACTTTTGGAGGAAGTACGAGGGGGATATTCCACTCATGATCTGGAGATGGCCGCGGTGGTTTTGCGTTGGAGATTTGGGGACACTACTTGTTCGAGAGTCGTGTCAGATTTTCCACGGACCACCAGAGCTTAACGTACATCTTCCTGCAGCGGATTTTGACTGTTGTGATAGTCTTCTGCAGATTTACAGTTCTTGTGTGATCGTCGAGTACAGCTTAAGTTCGTCTCTACGGAGGGGACAGCTTGCTCATGTCCGCGCCCGACCACTTTCCTTAAATCGCCTTCGCGAGACACTGCCCGGCGATGCTCGTTCGCCAGAGATACTTGAGCATACTCGGCTGGGTAATGATTCGTAGTCCTTGATTTGTGACAATGGTGTGCTAAGTTAGGGACGCGTTTGTGTACCTGATGTTATCGGGTAGAGACGTGAAATCCTAGAGCAAGCACATCTGTCAACTCTCTATATGCATTCAAGTTCCACCAACATTTAGCGTGACTTGTGAGATAGTTACTGGTGGACAGGGATGTAAAGAGAAGTTTCAGGTTTCGTTTCAAGTGTCTGTCTTGTTGTGTGCTTGGGTCGAGTATCTGAGGCCGGCTGGAGAGTTGCAACCTTTAACCGCTCCGAAGTAGGAGTGGGGGCAGATCTCCACGAATTTCGTTATGGTTTCTACCCAGTTTTAGACAGGGTATGACTCCATTCGGATTCTTGTCGTCCGGTTATACTCAGTTTGCTCAGTTGTTTTTGTTAAGTTGTGGGTTTGTTTTGATTGTTGTCAGCAGTTGGGGATCGTCACTCGCCATCGTTAGGGTTCTCCTTCGATAGCTGTTATCAGGAGACACTCCAATTGGCCACCTTTAGGTTTAGGGGTTAGGTTGTGTCGATCACCAGTCTGTTGTTTTTCTGACTCGGCGTAAGTAGGATTTTGGACCCCAGCTATGTCTAGAGACTTCGGAGATGATCCAATTGATTCTGGTCAGGATGAAAATTGTTCATCGCAGAGAGAGGTCTTATGCAACCATGTTGGTCGTAGACTTAAGTGCGCAATGGCAAACCATATATTCCTGCGGATTTATCCGATAAAAGACGTGTTGGATTTTGGGAAGTTTATCCCAGAATTTTAGTCCTTCTGAGATCCTATAAGCGAGTTAGTTTCGTTGCCCTTAATTTGGCACTTACGCCCAGATTATTGGATTTTCATCCCGTATTCCTTGTGATCATACTTTACAATTACCTTCATGACCTTTCTTACATGATTTGGCACCAGACCATTTGGCTTGGGCGCGATCTTTCGTTCACAAGCAGCCAATTGTGTTAATGGCTCGGCAGGTGGAGAAACGTCGGTCAAGGGTCTTGCCATCCGTGAAGGGTTTTCTTGGGCGTAGCCGTATAGTGAGGTAATCATTTGGGAGGCTGCGAGTGAGATTTGAGAGTTGTAATCTTCTCTTTGAAGGTACGTGTATCGGTATATTTTTAAATTCGGGGACGAATTTCTTTTAAGGGGGGGGGGGAGAGTGTAACACCTTAGAATGTGTTTTGTAGCTAATTATATTTTAATGTATGATTTTTAATAAAAAGTTTACCAAATTAAGTTTCAAATATTTTATCCTATTTAATGAGTATTTTATTAGATTTTTCCTAGGCTTGCACACACTTGTGCATGATAACTAGGGTTGTTTTTGGGGGTTTAACCATGATTAGCAACATGGTGAACTAACCATTCTCTAATCTAGTTTAATATTGTATTAGGTGCTTTTGGTTTTTTATTTGTATATGGTTCTTTTCAAAAATAAAATGAATTTAAAAAGGTTTTTTTTAAATGATTGCTTTGTGTTGACTTGGTGAGAGAGAGAGAGGGAGCATGATGGCTTGCCCATGCCTTCATTTAATGAAGAGAGAGGGAGAGGGGTTGACCTTTTGTGCCATCATTCCTTACCTCTCAATTTTCCTTCATGCTCCACTTCACTCTCACTCACTCACACATACCCACACCTCTCCTTCAGCAGCAGCAGCTGAGAGCATCAGCATCAGCAATAAGGGAAGCAACACCAGAAGAAGTAGCATCACCAGAAGATAGCAACAGTAGCAGCTCCATGAGCAGCACACACTAGCATCAGCACCAGCAGCTCCGGCAACAGCAGGAGGAGATGTAGTAGCAGCAGCAGCCCAGGGCAGCAGCATTAGCAGCCATGGCAGCAGCAGCAATAGCAACTTTAGCAGCAGTAGCAGTAACAGCATCAGCAGCAGCTGTAGCAGCAGCAGCTCCAGCAACTTGCAGAAGCTCTTCACCCTCCATTCACTTCTTCACCTGCTTCCTAGGATCTCGTAGGGTATACTTCTTAACCCAATCCCCTAGTTGCTTTAGTTGTGCATCGATCAGCTTCGATTAGTGTTAATTAGCGAGTTTAGTGCTAATTATGGTGATTTGTGAGGAAATTTGATATAGTGATGATTGTGTTGGTAAACCCTACCCATTTAAGTGTTGTTAGGGTCATCTTAACTGAGTTTAACCCTGGATTACACTAAAATACCATAGGGTTTCCTTTTAGTGCAAATTGTTGTTTTTAAGCGTTATTTGTGACTTTCTGTGATCTGCTATTGACCCAGACACTTCAGGAAAAAATTGAGAATACTGGAGCATGTACACTAGGTATAGAACACACCACATGAACATGAGCCCATATCCCTAAAGAGTGGCCGCAGATTTAATGCGTTTGGCCGCAATTTGCGGCCAAATAGGGGGCTAGGGTGTTGGGTTTTTGTGTAGGGCTCTCTTCTATGTTGTATAGTGTTTTGACATGTCTAGTTTTGTAATATTTGACCTGTAGGAAAATCTGGGGCAATATATCGTTTTTGGTGTTCGTTGTGTTTGCGCGATACGCGCGATACGTGAATGGGCTCTGTGATCCAGCGTATCGCGGCGTGTCGCGATGGTTTTAGACACGTATACACACGATTCAGCGTATCGTGCACACGCGCGTTTAGTTCGCGACGCGAGTTTCTCGTTTTGGTTCGATATCGCGTTTTGCAATATTTGGCTTATATATGATTTCCATGTCTTATTTGCAGGTTTGCAGGCAGAGACTATGGGCACGGCTATAAGGGGAGCAGATGGTAGGATTCACCTAGCGTGGAGCGTAGGTGAGTAGATTTAACATCTACAGGGGAATCGCCCGCATGGCGTTATGCGTCTGGGCTATGATTCAAATACCTGTCGCATATTCTACGTCATTGTTAGAATTGCGCCCTTACCTTATTTCCTTGATATAGTTGTACTATGACTAGCAGCCGTAGGACACTGCACATATTATTGACGGTTCATGTTGCACGAGCACGGATTGTATGCAACACACACACCGTCAATAATTGCCATGTCACACACAACCCCTTATAGATACTTTATTGCTTATCATACTTGACATCTAACTTATCGGTATACCTATAGTGTATCTTACTATTAGTGATAGGTACATTTACAACTTGGGATACAGCTACAGGTATACCTTGCAAATATTTTACTTATACCCAGGGGGGTACCCTTCATATTTTACTTATACCCAGGGGGGTATACGCCATCTTTTACTTATAGGTAGACACCTATACTTAGCTGTACCTTATTGATTTCGCATACATCTGGTTTCAGCTACATATTTTCATTTATATGCTCGCATTCAGATATATCGCATATATTTATTCCTGGATTTGCGTATTGTTTATTTGGATTTTACATGATGTTTTCTGGATTTGGGAACCGCGGGAGTTCATGAAATTATGCATACATTGAAAAACCCGGTTTCCTTGATATGATATTTGTGCAGTCACCATGAGATTTATCGGTTCGGATTATATACTCCATACGAGGTGTGGTTGCCGTATGAGGGTACATGGTGGGGCCCGGTATGGTTCCCCTCGGCAAGAAGATCGATGGATGTTGCCGATTGAGCCTGGAGGCGGGCGAGTACCTACCGGTGACAGTACTGATGACTTGGCGGGGATCATGGAGATACCGTTGGGAGTCATGTACGTATGCATACGTCGAAAGGCGAGGGTCAGAGCTAGGCACTCGTGCTTTCGGGATAGCGTATGATACGTGATCAGGATTTCTGTGTCGATGCTTGGCACATGGTTTTCATGATATTTCTTTAACACCTTTGTATATATAACAGGGGATTTAGCCGTTGTTATATATACCCTTACACCAATATTAGTGAAATGGGACGCTAATATATGTGTATTGCCCCCATCATATTTATTTCTGTATATATATACCTTTAGGATGTTAGATTCTTACTTGAGATTTGACTTGGGATATTAGGTGATTCATTGAGATTGGATACTGGACATACCTATGTGATTACTGATTTGTACATTCGGGATATAGGAGATTACTCGATATTGTACATTGAGGAGATGCGGGACTTATATGATGTGAGAGCCCAATGTGGGGGCTGATTTGAGGAATTGGGATTTGAGTGTCTTGAAGGATTGTGATCCTACCACGATGACAGGATTTCGTGGATGACATATTTCACTCCATACCTCGTACCTTTTCACTTATGCACTGTTCCATGTTTTAGGAGTACCTGTTAGTGTACCCTTCATGATAGCTGCATATTTTCCTTCTCATATCCCTATTGCATAGTTATTGCACACTATTGTCATGTTATTATTGCTTTACATATTGATTGTACCTGCTAGTGTACTTTCCATTATTTAGCATTTGCATGACATGTTATTACTGTAATCGCATATCTTAGATTCATGCTGTACGTACATTCCTGCGATTACCTGCATATGTTATCTACGATTCACGAGTTGGCAACTCACCCCCGTTGTGCCACAGGTGTTTCAGGTTGTTCCCCAGAGTAGTCGAGGCAGGCTATTCAGTATCCATCCATCATCTTTTGCTACAGATACCGCATCGGCTCACAGTACTATTTTGCTTAGGTGGGTTAGATGATTATCTGTATTTCATATTGTACATTCGTTGTATCTTGTACTCTCCATCTACTATTATGTTGTTGACTTAGAGACTTGGTGAGGACGTTATTGTATATTAATTGTGGATTTGTTGTCTTTTATATACAGCTTTCTCTCTACTGTCTTTATTTTTTCGCTACGGCGTCGTATTTTTGTATTGTATTCATCTTGGCTAGTTTTTTTACAAAAAGGGGGTGTTGCCAAAATTTTAAAGAAATAAAGTGGGACTTTTAAAGAATTTGGGTTGCGATTTCAAATGTTTCAAAAACTTATATTATCTTTTCCATATTTTTATGGTTTAGATTTCTGGGTTTTCGCTTTCTTTTACTACGTTACGTCTTAGGGCGTTGCGTAGTACTAGGGCCGTCACGGTCCAATTTCGGGTCGTTACACTAATCCAATCACATCTCATGTTTTTGCAGACTAACACTATTTAGCTACCGTACACTATGCCTTGACTAAGTCAACAAACATAGCACGAATACTAAGTAATATCTATCTGAAATGTCGGAGGGCTACGCAGGTTTTTCAGAAAACCATGAGCATAATGAACTTGATATCGTCGTAGAATCGAGTGTTTTTGAAAAGGAGTGTTTTTGATGCTTTTCTAGTTTTGCTAAAGAGGTCACTCCCGGTGAAGAGATCTCGGCTCTTTCCCTATCGAATAAGGTGCAGGGTATATCATATATACCGCTGTGCAGAGCAAGAACTAAATAAGCTGTCATAAACTAAACCACGAGTTTGTAGCACCTGCCAGTTTCGCTAAAGAGGTCACTCCTGGTGAAGGGATCTCGGCTCTTTCCTCATCGAATAAGGTGCAGGGTATATCATATACACCGCTGTGCAAAGCAAAACTGTAGCTACCTTTTTTTATAAAGTTTTGATTCTACAACATCTTTTAGGTTTCTTTTATTTTTATTAATCTCATTAATATATCCCATCATCTTATGCTTCCTAAGCATCACAGAAGAAACGAAAGCAGTAATATTTATATATCAACATATATATATATATATATATATATATATATATATATAGTATAAGCATTCGTCTCAGACAGTAATATGATCTCATCACAGAACATTGCGGCAGAAGAACTTATATGAAATATTGGATATACTAGGATGTCCGTGTTTTTAATACGAGCCTGTATAAAACACGGATTCCACGGTCGCGATGAATAGCCAAACCCACATCCCTAGACCCCTACGAGAGCGGCAAGCAACACTGCCAATTCTAAGGTTAGGAGACCCGGTCTCGACTCCTCGAGATGGCCTCCCACTGGACCCTAGATCCCGGTTACTTGTGCTTCCCTCCTTGGGTCTACCTAATGCGGAAAAGTAAATAATATACACTGGTGACATCAACCTCATCCCGGAAGTGCCCCAATAAAAGAATATTACATACAAATGAATTTTACATGAATGAAAATAAAAACCCTCATCTCACATAAAACCCTCGGCTATTCAGAACACGACGATCCAATACAACATATCACAGCAACACATAATATCTCATATCATCAACGTAAGAAAGTATGCATATCCCGATTGTCGTTGATGTATAGCAACGAAGCCGGTGATAACTGTTAGTCTACGCTAGCGCCCCGGCAGTCTACAGATGCCAAATGCGGAATAAAAACTTTTAAACTGGCGCTATCGTATACTTTAACCCGGATCTGCCATTATTGCTAAACTAACAAACGGTAAAGAGTGTAGAAAGGTTATACCGAACGATCCGAGTCCTTCGTTCTTCAACCATCATCCCACGCTCCGTTGCGGCTGCTCCGATCTCGTCGATCTCCGATCTCCTCCGTCGAGGTGGCACCACATGATCGGTTCTTTAAACGGGCTCCCGCCTCTGACTCGAGGCAACTCGATCGTCAAGTTTGCTAAAAGAGACGACCAAGAAAGATGTAGAGAATGAGTAGATGACTTTGTCTCACTTCGTCCAAATCCGTGGACGATCGGTTAATGAAGTTGCCGTGGAAATCGGGTGATGGAATGAAATGAACTGTAAAATTCCATACACCCCGAATACTATCATAATCTTTTCTAACCAAAATGAAACATCAAGTGTAGTGAGGAGGAGAGAGAAGGCCGGCCATTTTATATGAAGGAGGGAGGTGACCGTAGGAGCAAGTGGTGACCATAAGCAAAAGCTTCTCACTTCAAAATATCTTAACCAAAACAAGAAGCTTTAATAACAAAGCATGAGTCATTAAACACAATAATGCATAAATGATGACTATTAAACCTAGTCACCATTACAATAAATGCATCCAATTAGAACACAACACCAATTAGCCTAGTCACCTCATCTAGAATCTTCTAGAACACTGACTCATCATATCTGAAGAAAAGATAAATCCGTCTTTAACCAAATGTTAAAAGACGGCTGATAGAAAACTGGAAACTGGCAACTTCCAAAAGTGATCCTGAAACGACTTTCAGGACAACCCCGAAACTGTATAAATATACCCGCATTTGTATTACGACCGAATACAAATGCAACTGAGACAAAGATATTATACCTACTCAATATAATACTCGGATCCGGCTTAAACCAAAGCCGACCAGTATTATCTGCCCGAAAAATAACACGTGCGTAAACGCACGTGCATTTTCCGAACCCTGCCATAAAACCATACGGCCTCTACAACGTTTCGCCCGAACTTGGGAAACTGTCTGTGGGGGACTCTAATGACTCGTCAGTACCCTGGCAGTGGGTTTAACCACAAACCGTCAGCGGCACTAGCTATGCGTAACGGCTGCCCATGGACTGACCTCAAGGGTGGCCGAGGAGCGAACTCAAGGGAGACCGATGAGCGAACTCCTCCGAAAACCCTACTGAGCCTAACAGTGACAATGTATATACAGTCCGGTCCGTTCGTCAATGAGTATCGCATATCCGCCTAGGGGGCTAGTAACGTCAGACCCCCAATAGCAGTATAAGTCGTGTCGGAGTGAAGCCTCAATACACCCTGAGATACTACTGGAGTACCTACCAGTAAATCTCCTACCATGGCTATGGATTTGTGTAATGGCTCTCCTAGACACAGCACGACCTCGCCCCCAATATCGGGAGAGACGAATCCCCTGCCGATCCGCTCACGTGCCTCCATATGGCTCGGGACTGTACCCAAAAGCTACCTGTTTGCACGAATCCTTTGAGCCGTGGTAGGGTAGAAATCAAAGCACAGTGGGAACTCATACGAGACAAATGACGACCTCAGGTCGATGAACTAACCTGTACACATGTCACCAGGGAACTGCTATCTGACGGTAGATATAATACTAACTAGCAGATTCCCGGCGAGTCCTGTCCGGTGTACTCATAACCCAATGAGCACCTGTATACATCTTAGGTGATCCAACTGACACCAGTGGCTTGTGAGACCGGCCACCGCCCCTCGTCGGGGTCTCGACTGTACACACTAGTCTACTCCGGAGTATCGATGCCCTATCTCGAAACTCCCACGACTAGGGACCACAATTAAGGATATGCATATAAACTACCCAACTCTCACGTATATGATCGCCATCATACTGTTGGTAGTAAAGCAAGATCCTAAGGGCTCTATCAAAGTGTAACATGCAATCAGTCACCTGAACATGTACACGACTGATAAAGGAAAACCAGATAGCATACTATCATCTTGAGTAAGACTGTGCTACCGAGATAGGTCCTCCGCAATCATTGCAATCACGTACCTGCGATCCAATAATTGACTATGAGGGCACTATCTCCAACAATCTCCCACTTGCACTCAAGGCTAATATTGCGATGTCGACTACTCACAGCCCGTGTGAAACCGAACATCCAACTCCTCTACTAATCAGTTTCACAAAGCCCGTTTGTAAAACTATTGTGTTCGAGAAATAGCCTCAGTGAGTGGATCCGCCTAGAAGTATCTTTCTATATCTCTCTTAATTTCAAGTTCGCGGAGAAAGCCATCTCCCGAATTGAGTAATACCTGTCTTAGAACATGTCTGGATATCTGATGGGACCTTAGTTCATAAAAGAACTCCATATCCAAAATTTCTTAGACTGAATCGATCACTGAACCTAATCAGTATCGGGCAACATGCCACCCACAGTATCCTCTTGGACCACCTGTCCATAATACTGTCCCTCTTCGTCAGAGGGAAAAACTACAACTCTGACAATCTCTCTGTCAACCATGTCACCTTTGAAGCTTGGAATGATAACCGTTTCCCGAAGGAGGCTGCCGTCATCATATCCGTAGAACATGTACTTATGTTCTAAACCTGCTTCCTTATGTTTCTCCAGGATTGGATTAATACAAACTTATTGCATCTAGTGCAAAACCAACATTTGGTGTGGTACTTGACATCTCATGATTGGCTCAATTGCCTAAGCAAGTGATCTGCCAATCATGCACATCCCTCTCCCCTTTAGTCTGTAAGACACCTTTAGAGAGGGTGACTCTATCACCTGCAGGTACACCACCATGCTAGGAGTCAACTATTCCAAAAACCATTAGAATATCTGTCAAAGTACCCACATTGGGAAACTACCCAAATCCAGATCTAAAACCATAGATCTAGAAACCAGAATGTCAAATATTATATCCATATCCTGTGTGGAGAAACAACTGTGTGACGACCACAGTACAACCGATCGTAGTATTGGAATTTTACATCCTACTCTGTGTATGTCATCCAGATACCATGACATCACACCCTACTACCTTCTTAACTGATCCATCCCCTATTCTGATTGAAGTCAAACCCATGACTGTCATATCAAAATTAGATGATCTATCTCCGCTATAACTGCTCAAGTCTATAAATAGATATAAGCATCTTGCCCACTATGTTTCTGCTGCTCCCACTGACTACGACAACCCTCCTACTGGGTCTCATATCCTGGAACAACAGTAGTGTCAAGTCTGGGTAGATAAGAACCTCCCTGTCACCGTCCTTGAGGCTACCGAAGTACCTCTCGGGTGTCTGAGGTTACCTACCATATCTGCGGAGTGGCTATTGGAATGTCAAACCTGATTGAATATATAGGTCCTATTAAATTTTCCGTAATCGTTCGCGGTTCTGGAATCACTTCCAGTTCTACCATACTCCCACTACTGTTTTCTGAAAAAGATCCATTTTACTAAAACTGTGGCGAGTCAAGAACAATATCACTATTGATCTTCCAAATGGTAGAATATCAACCCTCGTCATAGCCAGGGTCAACCCACAAACAGCCATTACAGAAACGTGCCTTGAGTTATCCAGAGTCTGGTTTTAATCATAAGCTGGACAACTCCCCATACCTTAATTTCTTTTAAGGTACGATCCATTCTATATCCAATACAGAAACTTTGGCACATATTTAATTGGAACCATATTCAAATCATGCAGCTGTCTCCAGTGCATATCAACTTAATGGAAAGAGGTTAATCAGCATTACTCAACTTAGGAATCCATCCAATTATGAGTAACCTGAAAGAGAAAACTCGTTTCTCAAAACCATCACTATCATCTGAATACCAATCACAAGAATCTACATCTTCGATCTCTTTGAAGAATCCCGATACTTGTGATACCTGGTTCTCTACTTTATTCTTATACCTACAACTTCTCAAAACTTAGACCTTGTATTTCTACGAAACACTCGTCTAAATATTAGAGAAGTTATAAGTAAACAGAACATAGTACGAGGACCTACCCCTTTTGTCCTGATGGACACTTGGACAACATACAATACTCTGTATAAGTCCGCTGAGTTAAACAACTCAAAACCTGTGCGTCGTAGGTTGAAAACTGTACCCTGGCGATTTTCTCAAATATCACCAATTACAACGAATTCCGATATAATGAGGATAATCACCTAATTCCCAATATCTTACTCCCATTCATCATCTGTAAAACCATACAGATATGAGAATGAAACCTGGTAAATACATACCCTTGGAGTAAGTGTCTAATCGGAAAAACAGTTTTTCCTTAACAATGCACTGAAACATGAAAATGTTTCGTAGGGGTATCCTGGTATTCATAGCAATGCCTCTTCCATAATCCAATTCATGACTTCAACCGTATATTTTATTGCCATCTCTCCAAATCCCTTTATTTGTCTTTAGTCGTTACCTTCTGTACACCATCGTTAGGCTAACTGGTTTTCTTCCTTCCCTACCGTTCGGCACCAGCCTATGGTTTGGAATAAGACTATCCAATAAGCGTAATAGGTGTACTCTCCTAAACCAAGGAGCTCTCGCAACCTGAGAGAAGGTGATAATAAAAGACAACTGAATAAACCAATTCTATTTCTCCTGAACCTGGATCCATCCCCGAAGAAGTCCCTTCGAGTTCGTATATAACCATACGATGGATCTATCCAATGGAAGTGGATATCCGTAATAATACGGGTGTTCTGAGAAATTCAAAGGGTAAAAGAAGGAGTGGCAATGACTTATGCAACTCAGACAATCCAAAAGCCAGTATTTTAAGAAGGTTCGGTCAACCTGGTCACTGAGTCATAGTCTAGGGTCGGTCAAAGGTCGCTGCCAAAGAGAGAGAAAGAAAAGAAACATTCTGCGTGCACTCTAACCTAGATCAGAATGGTCATCACTTTATCTAATCCGGAAACCTCCCACTGTCCTGTCAAATTCTCCTCCAAACCTAAAGAAGAATCAATCGGGATCACCCGAAGAGTAAACCAACTCATCAGTGGGAATCGGGATCCAACTCTCATCGCATGATAACGTGATGGAATGCATCCACGTTACTCATACTCCAGAAAGTATGCGCATACTTGGCAAGTTTCAGTTTCTTTAGAAACTCCCGATATGATTTTTGCCCCATGCTCTTATGATCGTGACTAAGGGCCAGCCACCATAAGTCACATGTCAAGTTCTTCCCATCATTATCTTGTTAATTTGAACCCACCCGTACTCGCCCTTGACTAAGGGCCAACAAGGCTGTACGACTGTCCCAAACCAACTCATCTATCTATGCAACATGTGAACACCCCAGCAGTTACCAATCACTATGTCCTAGCTAAGGGCTAGACCAACATAGCTTGAATACTACTGACCATCCATATGAAATGACGGAGGGCTACGACTGGTTTTTGGCGAAAAACCTTTAGCGTAGTGAACTTGATATCGCTGAAGGAACCTGATAGCTTTTTAAAATATAGCGGCGAAAACCTTTTGCTAAAGAGGTCACTCCCGGTAAAGGGATCTCGGCTCTTTCCTCGTGGAATGAGGTGCAGGATATTCCACTGAATACCGCTATGCAAAGCAACTTGTAATCGACTATAGTAAAGTTATTACTCTGACGCAAACTTCTGTCCAAGGGGTCGGTCCCGGTGAAGGGATATCGGCCCTTGCCTCGTCGAATGAGGTGCTGGATATTCCACTTAATACCGCTATGCATAACAAAAGGAAACGTCTTTGTAACAACACCTTTTAAATTTGTTCCAACAACTGTAAACAGGTTTGTTTTACTTTGCGTTGATCAGAATCAACGCAGTCCCATCAAACGATCACACCAGAAAAGAACGAAAATAAAATGTACGTATATGCCATCCGCATTCGTCACTGGGTCCCGCCATCACTCGTTAGGTTACTTAACTAACGACAGAGCGGGGACTGGACTAGCGCGGGTGTAAAACATATACAACATCTAATAGTATATAAGCCAATATACATAATCGCTCCAGGCGTGATAGTATGCAACATTACAGAAAAGTAATAAGCATCACAGAACAATACAGATAATCTGGGATCCCCGAGTTTCACAGAGCCGCTGCTGAAACTCGACATTCCCCTGTCGTGTGGATAGCCTGTGCAATGAAACCTAGACCCCTACGGGTGCGGCAAGTTACCCGCCAAAACCTGAAGCGAGGTAGTCCCCACAGCATAGTGAATGGAACACCCGGCACTTCACGGAATCCGGTAAATTGAGCACCCCTCCTTGGGTCAACCTGTACCCCCTACGAGTGCGGCGAATAGTCTGCCAATTCTAGAGTGGGACCCCTCTGCCTCTCAAAACCATGAGATGCGGACCCGTTGCTTCTCAGAACCCGGCTATCCGTGCACTCCGTCTTGGGGTAAAACCTAGTACAGTAATGAAAAATAGTACAATAGGTACATCGACCGCAACCTGGTCGTGCCCCAAAAAGAATATTATACAACAGGCAGTGACGGCTGTCCACAAGTTGGACGCTCGCCCCGCAATATCAAATGTACAAATAAACACAAACTGTACTACCATTGCACACTGCTATCCACCACGACAAATCCGCAACATCACAGCACAACACAGAACATCAACGCGAATGTCACGTTCGCAAACCCGTCTAAAAGAACTATAGCAATCAAACGCGGTTTACCGATCAAATGACATTCCCGGTCGGAGATATAATGTAAGCACTGTAAACTAACGTGTTTAAATTTCGATCGACCAAAGACCAAATATCAAAAAGTGGGCCCCACTGCTTACTGGTGAACAGTAACAAAACCTGGGCGCAAATGATATATACCAAAAATCCCAATTTGCAATAGAGAATACACTGTAGAAATTTCACAGAGTGATTTGACTTTCCTGCGGCGCTTCCGCGGCCAAACCCATGCTTAGGCCGCGGATGCGCGGCGGAACAGTAAAATTACTTCGTCGAATTTCTGCAGTTTTCCTAAAAAAGCCTGCTTGATTTTCTGGTATGGTCAAAATGACATTTGGACCAGTTTTGAAATTAACAGAAACTGTCAAGCAAGAAAAATGCGATTTTTGTTTTTCGGTTCGATCGATGTTTTAAACGCGTTAGCACAAGTTAGTATAGCAAAATGGTGAGGCTTTGATACCACTGTTAGTCTACGCTAGCGCCCCGGCAGTCTACAGACGCCAAATGCGGAATAAAAACTTTTAAACTGGCGCTATCGTATACTTTAACCCGGATCTGCCATTATTGCTAAACTAACAAACGGTAAAGAGTGTAGAAAGGTTATACCGAACGATCCGAGTCCTTCGTTCTTCAACCATCATCCCACGCTCCGTTGCGGCTGTTCCGATCTCGTCGATCTCCGATCTCCTCCGTCGAGGTGGCACCACATGATCGGTTCTTTAAACGGGCTCCCGCCTCTGACTCGAGGCAACTCGATCGTCAAGTTTGCTAAAAGAGACGACCAAGAAAGATGTAGAGAATGAGTAGATGACTTTGTCTCACTTCGTCCAAATCCGTGGACGATCGGTTAATGAAGTTGCCGTGGAAATCGGGTGATGGAATGAAATGAACTGTAAAATTCCATACACCCCGAATACTATCATAATCTTTTCTAACCAAAATGAAACATCAAGTGTAGTGAGGAGGAGAGAGAAGGCCGGCCATTTTATATGAAGGAGGGAGGTGACCGTAGGAGCAAGTGGTGACCATAAGCAAAAGCTTCTCACTTCAAAATATCTTAACCAAAACAAGAAGCTTTAATAACAAAGCATGAGTCATTAAACACAATAATGCATAAATGATGACTATTAAACCTAGTCACCATTACAATAAATGCATCCAATTAGAACACAACACCAATTAGCCTAGTCACCTCATCTAGAATCTTCTAGAACACTGACTCATCATATCTGAAGAAAAGATAAATCCGTCTTTAACCAAATGTTAAAAGACGGCTGATAGAAAACTGGAAACTGACAACTTCCAAAAGTGATCCTGAAACGACTTTCAGGACAACCCCGAAACTGTATAAATATACCCGTATTTGTATTACGACCGAATACAAATGCAACTGAGACAAAGATATTATACCTACTCAATATAATACTTGGATCCGGCTTAAACCAAAGTCGACCAGTATTATCTGCCCGAAAAATAACACGTGCGTAAACGCACGTGCATTTTCCGAACCCTGCCATAAAACCATACGGCCTCTACAACGTTTCGCCCGAACTTGGGAAACTGTCTGTGGGGGACTCTAATGACTCGTCAGTACCCTGGCAGTGGGTTTAACCACAAACCGTCAGCGGCACTAGCTATGCGTAACGGCTGCCCATGGACTGACCTCAAGGGTGGCCGAGGAGCGAACTCAAGGGAGACCGATGAGCGAACTCCTCCGAAAACCCTACTGAGCCTAACAGTGACAATGTATATACAGTCCGGTCCGTTCGTCAATGAGTATCGCATATCCGCCTAGGGGGCTAGTAACGTCAGACCCCCAATAGCAGTATAAGTCGTGTCGGAGTGAAGCCTCAATACACCCTGAGATACTACTGGAGTACCTACCAGTAAATCTCCTACCATGGCTATGGATTTGTGTAATGGCTCTCCTAGACACAGCACGACCTCGCCCCCAATATCGGGAGAGACGAATCCCCTGCCGATCCGCTCACGTGCCTCCATATGGCTCGGGACTGTACCCAAAAGCTACCTGTTTGCACGAATCCTTTGAGCCGTGGTAGGGTAGAAATCAAAGCACAGTGGGAACTCATACGAGACAAATGACGACCTCAGGTCGATGAACTAACCTGTACACATGTCACCAGGGAACTGCTATCTGACGGTAGATATAATACTAACTAGCAGATTCCCGGCGAGTCCTGTCCGGTGTACTCATAACCCAATGAGCACCTGTATACATCTTAGGTGATCCAACTGACACCAGTGGCTTGTGAGACCGGCCACCGCCCCTCGTCGGGGTCTCGACTGTACACACTAGTCTACTCCGGAGTATCGATGCCCTATCTCGAAACTCCCACGACTAGGGACCACAATTAAGGATATGCATATAAACTACCCAACTCTCACGTATATGATCGCCATCATACTGTTGGTAGTAAAGCAAGATCCTAAGGGCTCTATCAAAGTGTAACATGCAATCAGTCACCTGAACATGTACACGACTGATAAAGGCAAACCAGATAGCATACTATCATCTTGAGTAAGACTATGCTACCGGGATAGGTCCTCCGCAATCATTGCAATCACGTACCTGCGATCCAATAATTGACTATGAGGGCACTATCTCCAACAATAACCCACATACTACGCTTACAGTCACATAAAAGAAAGTGTAAAACTACAACATTTGGAATCCACAATTACTTTAGACATCGAAAATCCGAAATATCACATACTTCGCATTTCATGCCTAACTATATGAATTCCACATATTGTATCACATTCCCGATAAATAGACAGTATTAAACTTTCCGATCGAATAATCAAATACCCAAGATTTCCTAAATAGCTCAACACTTGAGCGGAGTTCAAAAAGTCCCAGAGTATGTCACAGTACCAATGGTCCAGCCGTAGAAGGGTCAAGCCAACGCCTCACATGTGGCACGCCGTACTTCCCTAAATCCTAAGGTTAGAGGCGGTTCAGACGATCACATAATCGAGTTAAGGTTTGTGTTCTTCTAGAGGGTCCACCGCTTTACTTGCACGTTTTGCCGAAAGTTTTAAACTCAAGAAAAATTCAACACTTGAAAGTTTTTCGTGCCGGGAAAAAGTGAGTTAATGATATCCATTCGAACATTTTAACAGTTTCTAAATTATCCGGAAAACAGAACGAAATTAAATTTTCCGATCGAATCAACGAATTCAAAATAATCCCCAGAACACTCAACACTTGAGTAAGATTAAAAATACCCAGAATTATGCAGGAATAGCTACGGATATTATTGTACGAACATATGTCCCCAATTCACTCCTTTGGCCGCGGAACCGCCGCGGCAAGCATGTTCTTGCCGCGGTTCCGTGGCTCTTTGAGAGCCTTGGGGGCTCGTGCTTCACGGTTATCCTTAGAATTCCCTGCTAATTTTTTGAGTATTTTTAATGAAGAAAAAAAATCATATTTTTACAAAATTTCCAGAGAGGGGTAAATTTCGATGTTCCGGGGTTCGATCGGAGTTTTAACTTCGTATACACGTCGCCTAATGCTCTAGCTAGGATCTGATACCACTGTAGGGTTCCTAGGCACTCATAAAAGGGTCTATAAGGCATCAACCATGCCCGGATAAAAATTTAGACGTGCCGAAAAACCCAAAGCCGGGATCTTTACTAGATTATTAGGATTTAATATGCAAGTAAACATCTTTACAACTAAGAGTGAGGGATTACAACCTTTGTAGTCCGCTCCTTCACTTCATAAGCTCCGAGTAGAAGTCCCTTCGCCGCGATCCACGATCTCCCGGACTCAAGAGAGGCTCCACAACCTGAATGATCCATGCTAGCTTGTAGTCTTCCTTTTCTCCGACGATCTACCTCGAAGTTTCTATAACTCAAGCTCACTCTAATGAGGTGAACACCCTAATCTAATTGGCTAGATTAGATGAGGATGATGAAGTAGTATTTGTGCTCTCTTTTAATATCAAATTCTCACTTTAATTCATCACCTAAAGAAAACCTAGAAAGCTTTTTCAAAGCTCAAGCAAGAAGAAGAAGAAGGAAAATCCTTTTGTGATGAATAATGAAATTGAAGAGATAATTACAAATGCAACCATAGTTGATAATTAGTAGGCTAACCCATGTAGAGAATTAACCTAGGGTGAAGGGTTTGGGTTGGGTTAACAATGAGTCACTAAAATATCAACCATAATATCTTAGCACAAAACAAAAGAAAACCTTGTAGAAGGTTCATGAAAGAACTAACCCAAATCAATCCCTAACCATGTTTAATCTCCACTAATCATGTTGCATTAGTAATTATAATATGTTACAATATTATATATCACATATATAATATATTTTGTAACAAAAGAAAATAATACAATTAACACATATCGCATATATATCAATGTATTATCCGGTGAGAAAATGAATCAATAAAGCGAGCCAATATTAGATAATGTAAAGTAATATATCACATATATAATTATAAATTAAATTATCGAATCAACACTTGATCCGACAATCCGGCTATATCGAATATAACCGACTAATATATCATGTACCGATACATCGAATCAACACTTGATCCGATGACCCGGCTGATATCAAATATCGTGAGAATATAATACGGTATCTTATATCATATTATCCTCAGTCTTGCACATATCACATATGTGCCCCTACTCCATTTTGCCTGAGTCAAGAAACCTCTGTGTAGGACTCTAAAGAATCGTCAATACGCCGGTAGCAGGTGATGATCATTTCAAACACCCACAAGCTGCAAGCGGTCAGCTAAACGTAACAGCCACCCAGGTATTGAGTGATCAGAAGATCAACAAGCAAGCCTGTACATTCTCCTGTGAATCCAAACAGTAACACTCCCGTACAGTCCGGTCTCTTCGTCTGATATGTTGCATATCTAGTCTAGGGGTGGTATAAGTCATACCCCAGTAACCGATAAGTCGTGTCGATGTGAGGCTCATAACCGGTCGAGAAACTACTGGTAACACTTACCAGTAAATCTCTATATCAGCCCTGGCCAGGTACTTCCAGTTATAGCCAATCGTACACAGCACAACATCAACTCCCTATACCAGGAGAGACGAATCCCCTCCTATCGCTCATTGCATCCATGTGATTCGGAACTGCACCCAAAAGCCTCCATTTTGCACGCCCTCTTGGACATGGTAAGGTGGAAATCAAATCACAGTGGGAATCACACAAGACTCTATGACGATCTCGGGTCTACAAACTACCCTGTACCTGTGTCATCGGAGAACTGCCATCTGACGTGAGGTATAATACCATCTGGGAGTTCTCGGCGAGTCCGTCAAGTGTACCCAGTCTCCACTGAGCACCCGTACACCATCCTTGATGTCAAACACCGATGGATATGGGATCATCCATCGCCCATTATATGGGTCAATATGCGTATACGCTAGTCTACTCTGGTGAATCGATGCCCTGTCTTGACACACCCTCGACTAGGAACAGTTATAGGATGTACTCATTGACTACCGTGGCCCCACTAGTATGATCTCATCATAGTCCCAGTAGTCGAGTACAGATCCTAAGGGCTTTATCAACATGTGAGAGTAAGACAGTAAACAAATACAGGTCAACATGTTAAGATAAAGTGAAACCAAATAGCATACTATCATGACGGGAAAGAAAGTCCTCTCTCTATATATCCAAGCATCCATTATAATATACATCATATGTACAACAATGGCCTCTAGGGCATATACATAACTAACATAATCGACCGATATCATAAATCGCGAGAATAGAATACGGTATCACATACACGTATTAATCTTGGTCC
Organism: Agapanthus africanus; assembly: GCA_030015575.1. Classification (NCBI taxonomy): domain Eukaryota; kingdom Viridiplantae; phylum Streptophyta; class Magnoliopsida; order Asparagales; family Amaryllidaceae; genus Agapanthus; species Agapanthus africanus. Next base: position 303,316,342 of record JASDDO010000031.1, on the reverse strand, counting down.
CGCACATATCTCATATGTGCTCTTACTTCGTTTTGTCTGAGCCAGTAAACCTCTGTGTAGGACTCTAAAGACTCGTCAATACGCCGACAGTAGGTGATGATCATATCAAGCACCCACAAGCCGTCAGCGGTACTAGCTGGACGTAACGGCTACCCGAGTATTGAGCATCAGAAGATCAACAAGCAAGCCTGCTCTAACTCCTGTAAAGCCTGTCAGTAACACTACCGTACAGTACGGTCTTTTCGTCTGATATGTCGCATATCTAGTCTAGGGGTGGTAAACGTCAGACCCCAGTAATCGATAAGTCGTGTCGACATGAGGCTCATAACGGGTCGAGAAACTACTGATAACACTTATCAGTAAATCTCCGTATCAGCCCTGGCCAGGGACTTCCTGTTATAGCCAATCGAGCACAGCACAACATCAACCCCCAATACCGGGAGAGATGAATCCCCTCCTATCGCTCATTGCCTCCATATGATTCGGGACTATACCCAAAAGCCACCGTTTTGCACGTTCTCTTGAACGTGGTAAGGTGGAAATCAAAGCACAGTGGGAATCACACAAGACTCTATGACGATCTTGGGTCTACAGACTAACCTGTACCAGTGTCACCAGAGAACTGCTATCTGACGATAGGTATAATACCAACTAGGAGTTCTCGGTGAGTCCGTTCAGTGTACCCAGTCTCCACTGAGCACTCGTATACCATCTTTGATGTCAAACACCAATGGATGTGGGATCATCCATCGCCCATCATATGGATCAAGAAGCGTATACGCTAGTCTACTCTGGAATATCGATGCCCAGTCTCGATGCACCCTCGACTAAAAACAATTAAAGGCTGTACTTGTAGACTAGTCTGGACCCACTAGTATGATCTCCATCATAGTCCTGGTAGTCAAGTACACATCCTAAGGTCTTTATCAACATGTGAGAGCAAGACAGTATCATAATACAAGTTTACATGTTAAGACAAAGAGCAACCAGGTAGCATACTATCATGTCGAGCAAGAAAGTCCTCTCTATATATATCCAAGTATCCACTATAATATACATCACATGTACAATAATGGCCTCTAGGGCATACATATAACTAATATATATGCCATCCACCCGACTTCCCCAGTAGATATATATCTACTCACCTCAATCCTCGCTTGCCGAAGTCGATGACGCCACGCTCTCCCTTGTCGTACGTAGTCCACACGGGATACCTACAGTTTTCAATATGTTATATCGTAAACATGAATCGAATACGAAAACCAAAACGGCACAAGAAATACACATAGGTTAGAACCTATGGTCTACGCTTGCAAAAACAACTAAACCACCCTCGTCGTCGACGTACAAACGTCCAGACCGAGATAAAACGCAATATCAAAACTCAAGTTATTAAAAACCACAAAACCCAAAACAAAAACTTAGGAAAATAACTCCAGATTTTGACTTAGGTAAATTGGGACTAATCTAACAATACAAGGGATAGTTTACAAGGTGTATGAGCTACAGGAAAAACCACAACACCATCACCTAATATCGGTCCGGCGAGATTCCTAAAATGGCCGGCGCCGTCGGTCATTAGGGAGTATTCTTGGCTCGTTTTCTCGTGGTAGTCTCCTAGTGGTCTATCTAGGTTAATGTATATGTTTGATTATCTACAAAGATCCCAGGTTGCTCCAGATTCCTTGTAGTACTCACAATTCAAAGAAACCAACATCAGAAAATCTAAAGTTCAAGTTTGGGGTTTTCTATACTTGGTTTGGTCCAGGTTTTGACACTAGAGGGGGGGGGGGGTCGTGGTCACTAATACATCTCAATTACACCCTTACACATCATAATATCACCAAAAGCTCAACTTAGAATTTTCAAACATCACAAAATCATAAAGGTTTAACTCTAACTATAATAGGAGGTATGGAGACTTAGATCTTAAACTAGGGGTGTAGAAATTACCTCATTTGGCAACTCAAGAAAATTCTTGAGTTGCCCAAAGTCCTCAAAGTCTTGACTTGATGCCTCCAAGGTGTTTGTGATGAACCCATGATCATTTTTGGTGAAGGTGACATGGTAGTTTGAGGTGGTTTTTGGGGTGGTGTATGGTGGAAGAAGAGGTGGAGGAAGGTGATGAAGGAGGAGGAGAAGAAAAACAATGAGAGTGAAGGAGGAAAAGAAAGAATCATGGTGAGAATAACCACTTTCTCTCTCTCTCTCTCTCTCTCTCTCTCTCCCCCCCCCATGCCATGATACAAGTCCCATCACTCTCTCTCCTAAAAAATATCTTCTCGTTTCATTTTAAAACAAAACCAATTTTAAATGAAATGAAGCATGGTTAAAACTATGTAACAAGTGTTTTGCAACATATTGCATGTCACATACTTAAGCAAGATAATTACATAATTAGTGAAATATTAATCGAGTTTAATATTAATTTGAATATAATTAGTTGTATAATAATTATACAATATCTAAATCACTTAAATTCTTTCAAAATCAATACTTCATATTTGTTTTCCAAACTATCGGTATAAAATCATACCATTTCATTAAAACTAATTTCTATACCTTAATAATATTCATGAAATTTATTATTTTAATTATTTAAATTCCCAAAAATAATATTTTAATTTTTGAAATGTTACAATCTTCCCCCTTAAATATTCGTTCCTCGAATTTAAATTTAAACCCCCCGATAACTAAAACATTTCGACAGAACGATCGAGTCGTCGGGGCTCCGAAATCATGAATATCAAAAATATCATAACGCGTCGTATGCGCGTGAAAACGAGTGTAAAGCTCAAAATCAAAACTTTATCAAGCATCACGCAATTATCGGAGTTGTGACGAAAATACAAATGTCAAAATCCAATAAGAAAATCAAACATGATATAATTAAAACTATAATATGTATATAGTACGGATCGTTATGAAATCGTCAAAACATCCAAATGGGAACACATGCAAAACCTTTTTCAAATCACCGTGCAATGCGCGTATCATGGTACAAGTAGCGGATGTTCATTATAAGGGAAATAACTACATATATATATATATATATATATATATATATATATATATATATATATGTATCCTTTGTTTAACATATCGTTCCGTCTTTTGAAAATGATTTAGAAGGATTTCCTTCGTAAAGTTTCGTGTCATCATGGACACGTAAGAGAATATTGAGACTATAGCTCCTTTTTAGAAATCCCCTCGGCAATTATCGATGCATGCAAAAGTACTCAGGTATTGTCCTCAGACCAGTCCTGCTTGGTTACTAAACCGGATATTATATATACCATAAAAAAAGTGATGCTAGAAATGAAATCGATCTCAAATAAAGTATACAAAACACCATGTGCGTCTGGTGCGCACGGAAATCGAAATCAAATACAGGTGCCACGAAAGTGCAAAGAAACAAAACCAAGTGCAATAGGTCTGCACAAAAACATTTGTCAAGTGCAACAGGTGCGCTTGACAACATATCAGGTGCATCTGATGTGCACGAAGAATCTCGATTAAGTGCATCGGGTGTGCACAAAATCGCATATATTGCGCCATGTGTGCGCAAGAATCCCAATCAAGTGCACAAGGTGCACGGAAACATAAGTCCAGTGCACTAGGGTGCACGAAAACGAATATCGAGTATCAAAATCGAAATCAACGGTATACGACATACACCAAATCAAATCAGGTATACCGTGGTATATAAACTCATAAACACGTGCATCTGTGAGCACAAAATCATATCAATACTGAAAGTGGGTGATCAGTCGAAAATATTGCATTCTTAACACATCAATTTCCCTACTCTGTGTAATCATCTAAAGGTGTTTGGTATAAATATAGTACATATTAGCAATTTGTCTCCAAAATATCAAATAACATGTGTTATAAATTATAACCGGCATTATGAGGGAAATTGTGTGTTTATTACTACACGCATGATCTTTTGTGTATCAACACTTGTCTCGAGATTGTGTGCAGGAAATTCTCCAGGTTAAAGAGCCGGAACTGCTAAAAGTGCTGATAAAATACACCAAGTCCAAGACTTGAGATCTGGCAGTAAACAAGAAAGTATAAAAATATTCCAGACATCAGAAAAGTGCCACAAAGCCAACACCGGAATACCCTAAAATTTCATGCATTGAGTCCATCAAACGGCCGCGGATCCGCGGCAGAGTCATGCCGATCCGCCGCGGATCCGCGGCCGAGTCGACTCGTCAGCGGTTGGTATTTGTTGCAGAGGCCTCCTTTCAACTGTAAAACTTACTCAAGACGCTTCAAATCTCCAGAAGTTTCCCTCCAACAGAAAGGCTTCTCATGCAAGCTAGCTAACTACCTTAATCTAGAAACTTCTACCTAGCTTCCTATACAAGCCTCATAACAACCAAGCTTACAAGAGAAGCTAGACCTAGCTTCTAGGGGAAGCTAAATGGAAAACTATAAAAAGAGACCTAGAGCTTCATTACAAAGGTTGTTGATCATTCTACATCAATTCACCCGCAAGTTGAGTGACACAACTTGCAACATCAAAACCCTAGCCTAAATCCAATTCCAAAGCCAAATCAAGATTCATCGAGTACCGATTCAAGCAAGCCTTCAATGAGCCTTTGAAGCAATGCCGATCTTCATCCGAGCAAGAGATCCGCGACGATCCGCGACTCAAGAAGACCGAAGCGATGCTAGTTTCGACGATTTAGTTCCTCCTCAAATCTTGTAATCTGTGAGTGAATTGTACCTAAACGTTGATAAATAAAAGGTGAATATTCTTAATCTTGCTTTTCTTTACATTCTTACATTATGAAGAGTTATAGATTCTTGATTCTTTTTTTTCTTCATGATGTTTGAGCGAAAACTCCGCTTGTAGCGAAATCGAGAGAATAGGTAGATGATGATGATGAAATTCTTGAACAATTCTTAAGTCTTATGAGTTTTGTACACTTTAGGAAATTGAATTATCGAAAACCTAATTTGAGCGAGATCGCTTTCTTGAATGTTTTCACTCCAAATTAGAGATCAACGATCGGTGATTTAATTTGGTAGAGGCTAGAATTTGAATGATAATCAATGAAAGGACAAGGGATGATGATGGAGAAACCCTAGTTTCTTCAATAGATCCCTAAACCTCACTGATTGTCATCGATCAAGAAACAAATCTTCAATAGATAAGAATTTGTAATCATTAGTATTCATCATCACTATCAATTGGATCGATTCCGACAAGCCTCTTTACAAATCTTGATAATTCAAACTATTTGGACATTTTATTGATCTCTATCGTTTCTTGATTTTAGATCTATTTCTTGATGATTCTTGAAACTAAATTTCACAAATATTGAATCATTTTCTTTTATCTTTTAATTTTCAACTCAACTGAAACGATAACGAACAAATCACACTTTCTCAGTGGACGATCCGCATTCACCGACGAAACTATAATAGACACCGTCAATTGATTGCGTATAAATTTCTTTGGTTATGATTAAAACTTTTCCATACACACGAAAAAATGATCAATCAAATGGCGCCGTTGCCGGGGATCGTGTGCTAATTTGTTCGTTTTTGTTAATTGAGTTGAAAAATTTATTATTACATCAGAGCTTTTAGATCAAAATTCGCATCAAATGCTTAACGATATGTTGTGAATTGTTGCAAGGGAATCTGGAATCTCTGGAGCGAGAGAAAAAATTTTCAGAGCATCTCAGATAGTTCAGTGAGTCAACAGGAGTCTTTGGAGAATTTATTGTGCAGGGATCTAATCACAAGGCCGCGCATCCGCGGCCAAAGGAGGCATTTCGCGGCGGTTCCGCGGCGAGCTGAGGGATTCAGTGCTTCAAAATTTCTAGGTCAATCTCTGACTTTCTTATCTCCTCCCTGCTCTGTCCATTAACCGATTTCTGCAGGATTCTTTGCAAAAATTTGCAGCGCCGCTAAAAAGAAAAATTGTTGCTTGTTTGATCTTGGTTGTTTGCATTTTTAATACGGAAATTAAGGGGAAAAGACCAAATTCAGATTAGGTGGGGAGTTCATTACCCTTCCTAAGCCCCAAAAATCACAAACATGCATCCGCATCACCCTTATTAACTAAAAAATATCTAGACATGACTCTAAGGACCGTTACGCTCATTTAGGACAGAAGGAGGTTGTGGGTAATCTATTGCTTATCTGCGTTTCTTTTATGGTGTCTAAGGCAAGTGTGTCTAAAGCAAGTGGTTACTTAATTAGGCCCACTACTTATGTAGTGGAGAACCTCTCACTTATCTGGCACTTACCTAGCCACAGAAGGGGCAAAGAGGCAGTAGAGGATCTATCTTGCGATTTGTCTTCTGGAAGTCTAGGAGCGGTCTAGAGACTTAACCTAGGTGACCACTAGATTTAGGGTTGCTTGTGCATTGTTTGTGTGATTTTTCAAAAATCCGTCTTTTTCAAACCAAACACCAACTCATCTTTTATCTAATTATCACAATGCTGCCACTTGTGCTAAACCATTTAGTGCATGCTCGGCTGGACGCGAGATTCTAGTGCTCGTCTTGTCCGCGTTCCTCCTATCGACTCCGAAGTCGGTAATTCTACGTCTACTTTTTCTTCACCCACTACCTCACCCACTTCGATGGACGGTTCTCCATCGAACTTCTTTAACACTACTCTGCCACCATCCGCAAGTGCGTAGAATCCGCCCCGCATCTCTCTCCAAAAGAGATGTTATCCAATGCGAGGTCCTCTTTCGACCTGTCTCACCATTCTACCAGCCAATGAGGATAATTTTGAAATCAAACCACAATACATCAATCTTCTACCCAAATATCACGGTCTTGAGTCTGAAGACGCATACGTCTTTATTACCAAATTTGAAAATGTATGCGCTATGATGGGTACTTCACAGCTTTCTGTGAGATTACGTCTTCTCCCGTTTACCTTGTGCGATATAGCCGAGAAGTGGCTTTATAACACATCCACACATTCTATTTCGAACTGGGGAGAATTCGTAACAGCTTTCCTAAAGAAATTCTACCCTAATCATAAGACAGCTCGAGTCCGTAGCGAAATAAATCAATTTACCCAGCTTCCTAATGAACCATTCTCGAAGTGTTTTGAACGCTTCAAGGATTTGTTAGTTCAATGTTCTCATCACGGAATCCCTAGATGGGATTTGTGCAGAATCATATATGAAGGCATTAATCCTACAACAAAACAGACCCTTGAATCCATGTGTCAAGGCACCTTCATGAATAAAGATGATGGTGAAGCATGGAGATTTTTAGAAGATTTCGCTGAAAGAACTTTACAGTGGGAGAGTGTAAACCAGTCATCGTCTAGGGGTGGCATTCATCAACTTGATGTTTCCATAGGAGTTAGAGCTAAAATGGCAGCAATGCAAAAGAAACTTGAAGCTATGGAATATAAATTTTAGCAGCCTCCATAAATCAGATGCCACTCTCCAAAATTGTCTGTGGATGCTGTTCTGATCCATCTCATCTTACGGAAGAATGTCCATTGAATTCTCCGTTTCAAGGTCAAGAGCATACCAATGCTGCTTTCCAAAAAAGACCTAGAAACGATCCGTATTCTTCCACTTATAATCAGGGTTGGAGGAATCACCCTAACTTTGCTTGGAACCAACAACAAACTCAAATCACGGTTCCAAATCAAAACAATTTCCAAAGGGGTCCTCCACCACAACAACCACCACTTCAAATAAGTCAGCACCCCTACCAATCACAAAACTTTCAGAATCCGGTCAACACACCTGCACCGTATAATCCTTTGCAGTTGACCGGTACTGATGAATCCTCTTCACTCGCACAAACCATAAATTTGATTTTGAAAAATTTCATGCAAGTTTCGGCTGAGGTTCAGTCTTCTGTCGATGATATAAAGAAAAACTCCGCCTCCCAAGCTGAGAGTATAAAATTGATGGAAGCACAAATTGCACAATTAAAAGCCGAAATGAGTGCTAGAGAGAAAGGAAAACTTCCGCCTCAACCCCTACCGAATCCTGGACATTCACAACACTATAATGTGAATACAATTACAACCTTGAGATCTGGAAGAGTGCTGAATAATCACGTTGGGGAAGAAATTGATAATTATGATGAATTAATCAATAACACCCCGGCTTCCACTTTCACTTTTCCTTCCACATTTACTTCTACTTCTGATCCTTGTTCGTCTACCCCACCACCTTCTTGCGAGCATATTCTTCGTTTTTCCCAAGGCTCGACACCTCAGCATACCTCTTCTATTCCACCAAAGACGATCCCTACTTCTATTCTGGGATCAGTTCCACACACACCACCTTCTCCAACGATGGACCCAGCTCTTATTGCTAAAGCTCCTTATCCAAATCAGTTAAGGGGAAACAAATCGAGTCCACATATGGAGAAGATTATGAAAATGTTTAAACATGTTAAAATCAATATCCCTCTTCTAGATGCTATCCAACAAGTTCCGTCTTATGCGAAAATTTTAAAGGACTTGTGCATTAGGAAGAGGAAGACTCAAGTGCCCAAAAAGGTTTTCATGACCAATAATGTTAGCACTGCTTTTACCCTACAGCTACCAAAGAAACGTAAGGACCCAGGATGTCCTACGATATCGATTTCTATTGGGGGTAAAAACATTAACCGTGCTTTACTTGACCTAGGCGCAAGTGTTAACCTGCTCCCATATTCTATTTACGAGCAGTTAGGGATTGGAGAGTTAAAACCAGCTCATTGCACTCTCCAAATGGCAGACCGATCAGTCACCAAACCTAGGGGTGAACTGGAGGATGTGTTGATAAAAGTCGGGGAATTTATATTCCCTGTGGACGTTATTGTTCTCGATACACAACCTGCAGCAAACCCACAGAACCAAATTCTGGTGATCTTGGGTCGACCATTCCTTGCCATTTCCAATGCTGTCATTAATTGTCGAAACGGTTCTATGAACCTATCTTTTGGAAAAATGACAATTGAACTGAACATTTACAAAATTGGATGTCAGCTGTCTGAACCCTGTGCTCACATACTTGATGTCTGTTCTGTCCACGAGATTGCTCCCGAAATTTGCGAAGTTAATGAACTTTGTTTTGAAAATCTCGACGGCACTAGCACATCAATGTTTGATCTTTCACATCTTAGTGAGGACACTCTTTCCATCCTTGAGTCTGACACTCTTGACACTTCACTTTCCGAGTCTGTATTTTTTGCAGGCTACGAGCTTCTTTGTAACTCTGAATTCATTCGCTTACCCCACCTTCTATAGTTTCTCTGCCAGCATTAGATCTCAAAATTTTACCTTCTCATCTTAAATATGCATATTTAGGTGAAGATGGGTTTTTACCTGTGATCATATCCGCTTTTCTAGCCTCAGAGCAAGAGAATGCTCTTTCAACGGTATTGAGATCTAATAGGCAGGCGTTTGGTTGGACTATGGCTGACATCAAAGGGATTAGTTCCTTAATAGTTGAACATCATATACATCTGATGGATGAAGCCAATCCTACCCGAGAACCACAGAGACGGCTAAAACCCGTCATGAAGGATGCGGTGAAGAAAGAAATTGTCAAATGCCTTGACAATGGTATCATTTACCCAATATCTGATAGCCAATGGGTAAGTACAATTCATGTAGTCCCTAAGAAATCTGGCATCACGGTCATAACAAATGAGGCAAATGAGTTAATCCAGACACGCGCTCAAACTGGGTGGCGTGTATGTATTGATTATAGAAAACTCAATGCCGCAACGAGGAAAGACCACTTCCCTCTACCTTTCATTGACCAATGCTGGAACGCTTAGCTGGACGGGAATATTATTGCTTCATGGAAGGATACTCTGGCTATAACCAGGTCCCTATTGCCGAAAATGATCAAGATAAAACCACATTTACTTGTCCTTTTGGTACTTTTGCTTATAGATGCATGCCCTTTGGGTTATAAAAATACTCCCGCTACATTTCAGCGGTGCATGATGGGGATATTCTCGGACATGGTCGAGAATTTTCTGGAGATTTTCATGGACGATTTCTCGATATTTGGAGATTGTTTTGCTGACTGCCTATCTCATCTTGACGCAGTTCTTACTCGTTGCAAGGATAAGAACTTAACCTTGAACTAGGAAAAATGCCATTTCATGGTCTAAGAGGGAATTGTGCTTGGACATGTTATTTCATGAAAAGGCATTGAGGTTGACAAAGCCAAAATAGATGTCATTCAAAACCTTCCTCATCCCAAATGTGTCAAGGATATACGATCCTTTCTTGGCCATGCAGGCTTTTATCGGAGATTCATTAAGGATTTTAGCAAAATTGCTAGACCCTTAACTCTTCTCTTGGCCAAGAACATAATCTTTCACTTTGACTCGGATTGTGAGGCAGCATTTGACTCACTTAAAAACTCTCTCACTACAGCCCCCATTCTATCTTCTCCAGATTGGAACCAACCTTTTGAGCTTATGTGTGATGCATCAGATTTTGCAGTTTGTACAGTCTTAGGACAACACATTGAAACGATACCACACGTGATCTATTATGCAAGTAAGACTCTGAATGATGCTCAAATTAACTATACAACTACCGAGAAAGAACTTTTGGCAGTTGTATTCGCATTAGAAAATATCAGTCCTTACTTGATTGGCTCACCTATTGTTGTGTACACTGACCACTCCGCCTTGAAAAATCTTTTGGCGAAGAAGGATGCTAAAGGTAGGTTAATATGTTGGATCCTTCTATTATAAGAATTTGATCTTCTTATTAAAGATAAGAAAGGATGTGAAAATGTTGTAGCCGACCATCTTTCGCGCATCTCTTCTTCACCTGTGACCCTACCGATCAATGATTCTTTTCCAGACGAACAACTCTTGAATGTATCCGACGAACCTTGGTTCAGGGATATTGTGAATTATCTTGCTACGGGACTTATTCCCCGCGAATGGTCAAAACATGACAAACATCGATTTTTATCCCAAGTAAAACATTTTTACTGGGATGAACCATATCTGTTTAGGTATTGTCATGACTAGATCATTCGTAGGTGTGTTCACAACGATGAATTCAAGAGTGTTCTATATTTTTATCATGATCAGGCATGTGGTGGTCATTTCGGTCCTCGAAAGACGGCGGAGAAGGTTTTGCAATGCGGCTTTTATTGGCCGAATTTATTCAAGGATGCATTTGATCATTGCAAAACCTGTACACAGTGTCAACACACGGGTAGGATTTTCCGGAGAAATGAGATGCCACTTCAACCCATCTTGGTGGTTGAAATTTTTGACGTTTGGGCTATTGACTTTATGGGTCCTTTTCCCAACTCTTTTGGGAATTTGTACATATTGCTTGCGGTTGATTACGTCTCGAAATGGGTTGAAGCTATTCCTTGTCGCACTAATGATAAAAAGGTTGTCATTAAATTCTTAAAAGAAAACATCTTTTCGCGATTTGGACACCCACGCGCTATCATTAGCGATAACGGGAAACATTTCTGTAATCGGTCTTTCGAGACTTTGATGCGGAAATATGCAATCAACCACAAACTTTCCACACCCTATCATCCCCAAACGAGCGGGCAAGTTGAGGTTTCAAACAGACAAATCAAACAAATTTTGGAGAAAACAGTTTCTAAAAATCGAAAATATTGGTCAACCAAATTGACGGATGCTCTTTGGGCGTTCCGAACTGTATATAAAACCGATCTAGGTATGTCTCCTTACAGACTAGTGTTTGGAAAGGCTTGTCACCTTTTGGTCGAGATTGAGCATAAAGCAATGTGGGCCATTAGAGAACTTAAGTTTAACTTAAATCAAGCCTGCAACTTTCGGAAGCTGCAATTAAACGAGCTAAGCGAACTCCGCGATGAAGCTTATGATAATGCTGTAATTGTAAAGAACCGGACTAAGGTATTTCACGATAAAAACATTTTGAGAAATTTTTTTACACCTGGTCAACAAGTCCTTCTTTATGATTCGCGACCCCATCTTCATGCAGGTAAGCTAAAATCTCGGTGGAAAGGACCTTTTGTTGTGCGGTATGTATACCCGCACGGGGCAGTTGAGTTTGAAAATGTTGAAAACGGTACAATTTTCAAAGTAAATGGACATAGATTAAAACCGTATTTTTCCCCTGACCCCACAGAGGAGCTCCTGTTTTTACAGGAGCCGCTTTATCTTGATTAAAAATTCCTCCGTCTCACCTCCATGTCTTGTAAAATACTGTATCATATTTAGAATGGAGGTGAGTGAAAAGAATAAGTTTGGGGGAGATTTTAACGATCATATTTATTGCCCCCGTTAATAAATTTCCTCCCAAGCTTACAGGTTTTTAGTGATCCAGTAGATGGCGACAGCGAGGACACTGTTGAAAACAAGTTTGGGGGAGGTTTGTGCTTATTTATGAATCACTTTGCATCATACTTTACATAAGCACAAAACATAAAAAAAAATAAAAATATAAAATATAAAAAAAATATTTAATATTTAATTTTATAATAAAAGATTAGATAATGAAAAATTACATCCAAAAGATTGGAAAAATTTAAGAAAACCTAGAAAGTTCGAAGTTTTCTTAAACGAACTAGTAATAAGTAGTTATGAGCCGTTGTCCCAAGGGTTAGTATGATGAATGAAGTCACTAATCCGAGGATAAAAATAAGTCTGAAAAATAGTTCATATTCTGGAAGCCAAACATTTGAATGTTGATACCCTACTATTCGCACTTACACACGTCTTGAAACTCGGGATAGTAGAGGATACCTTGAAATGCTCTTGTCTACAAGCCAAAGTATGAGGAAATTATAAATGCAAAAAAAGATAAAATGGTGAAGAAAAATGAACACTGGTTTTGTTATCACCAAGGCAGCATAAAAAAAATATAGCGAGGGTGCTTCAACACCTAGTGCCTTAGACCAACTAGTTTAGGAGTCACTACTAAGCCTTAGGTGTTGCAAGACAAGGAAAACACTATTTACACCTAATAAGCAAGCACATGAGTAATCGGTCGGTTAGTACCTCAAGAAGTATTAACGGTCGCATGAAAAATGTATGAGCAAATCCATCTAAATATTCACCAATTAAAAAGTACAGAGGTGGATGGACAAGAGTATGATAGCTTGAATTGAATTCTCCGAGTGTAGGGATGCCTTTTACACACACGTAGGGGTATATGATCGGTGTTTGGAAGAAAGGTAGGGATGAAGAATAAATGCGATGTTTTATTAAGGGATAATGCGATTTCTAACATCTTTTCATGACTATTAAGATATGGCTCATGACAACCGAAAAACTAGAATAGTTGGAAACTCTAATTTTCAAAGTCTTTTTTTACAATTCTTATCTTTATATTTAACTTTTACGGTCTTCCTTTTATTATGGGATTTTGTGGGTGCAATCTGTTGAAAACCCTCAGGAGACAACACTCCTTCTACTAGGGACACCTAGAGCTTTAAAGGCTTGTTGCACGTGCTCAGTGAAATCGTGTTGCCTACAAAAGTGTGCTAGTTAGTTTTTCTTTTCTTTTTTATATTTTCTCCTTCTATTGAATAAAACAAGTTTGCTCGAGACGACCAAAATTAAGTTTGGAGGAATTTGATCAGTCGAAAATAATGCATTCTTAACACATCAATTTCCCTACTCTGTGTAATCATCTAAAGGTGTTTGGTATAAATATAGCACATATTAGCAATTTGTCTGCAAAATATCAAATAACAAGTGTCATACATTATAACCGGCATTATGAGGGAAATTGTGTGTTTATTACTACACGCATGATCTTTTGTGTATCAACACTTGTCTCGAGATTGTGTGCAGGACATTCTCCAGGTTAAAGAGCCGGAACTGCTAAAAGTGCCGATAAAATACACCAAGTCCAAGACTTGAGATCTGGCAGTAAACAAGAAAGTATAAAAATATTCCAGACATCAGGAAAGTTCCATAAAGCCAACACCAGAATACCCTGAGATTTTCATGCACTGAGTTCAACAAACGGCCGCGGATCCGCGGCCGAGTCGACTCGTCGGCGGTTGGTATTTGTTGCAGAGGCCTCCTTTCAACTGTAAAACTTCCTCAAGACGCTTCAAATCTTCAGAAGTTTCCCTCCAACAGAAAGGCTTCTCATGCAAGCTAGCTAACTACCGTAATCTAGAAACTTCTACCTAGCTTCCTATACAAGCCTCATAACAACCAAGCTTCCAAGGGAAGCTAGAACTAGCTTCTAGGGGAAGCTCAAGGGAAAACTATAAAAATGGACCTAGGGCTTCATTACAAAGGTTGTTGATCATTCTACGTCAATTCACCTGCAAGTTGAGTGACACAACTTGCAACATCAAAACCCTAGCCTAAATCCAATTCCAAAGCCAAATCAAGATTCATCGAGTACCGATTCAAGCAAGCCTTCAACGAGCCTTTGAAGTAATGCCGATCTTCATTCGAGCAAGAGATCCGCGACGATCCGCGACTCAAGAAGACCGAAGCGAAGCTAATTTTGACGATTTAGTTCCTCCTCAAATCTTGTAATCTTTGAATGAATTGTACCTAAACGTTGATAAATAAAAGGTGAAAATTCTTAATCTTGCTTTTCTTTACATTCTTGCATTATGAAGAGTTATAGATTCTTGATTCTTTTCTTTTTCATGATGTTTGAGTGAAAACTCCGCTTGTAGCGGAATCGAGAGAATAGGTAGATGATGATGATGAAATTCTTGAACAATTCTTAAGTCTTATGAGTTTTGTAAATATTAGGAAATTGAATCATCGAAAACATAATTTGAGCGAGATCTTTTTCTTGAATGTTTTCACTCCAAATTAGAGATCAACGATCGGTGATTTAATTTGGTAGAGGCTAGAATTTGAATGATAATCAATGAAAGGACAATGGATGATGATGGAGAAACCCTAGTTTCTTCAATAGATCCCTAAACCTCATTGATTGTCATTGATCAAGCAACAAATCTTCAATAGATAAGAATTTGTAATCATTAGTATTCATCATCACTATCAATTGGATCAATTCCGACAAGCCTCTTTATAAATCTTGATAATTCAAACTATTTGGACATTTTCTTGATATCTATCATTTCTTGATTTTAGATCTATTTCTTGATGATTCTTGAAACTAAATTTCACAAATATTGAATCATTTTCTTTTATCTTTTAATTTTCAACTCAACTGAAACGATAACGACCAAATCACACTTTCTCAGTGGACGATCCGCATTCACCGACGAAACTACAATAGACACCGTCAATTGATTGCGGTATAAATTTCTTTGGTTGTGATTAAAACTTTTCCATACACACGAAGAAAGGATCAAACAGTGGGTGTAAACTGCTCGAATGCATAAGTCAGAATCATATTCATATGGTGTGCATGAAATCAAAATCAAATGTCTCAAAATGCATAAGAATCGAAAACAAGTGCAATGGGTATGCACAAAAACGAACATCAGTACAACTGATACATGAAAATATGAACAAGTGCACTGTGGTGCACATAGAAAATATCAACCATAAAACAAATCGTCAAAATATCAATATCCAGATGGACTAAAACGTGACATATAAATCGCCAAAGCGCAATTTATTCTAACAGTCGACGAGGTGCCCCTCCTTCATGGTCAAAAGGTGTTGGTGCGTCCAAGGCTGGCGGAGCAAGATATCTACTTTCCTCTTGCCCACGGTCTGGCGTCCTCTACTATTAGATCCTCATTTCTCCTTGTGGATTACCAGTTATATGCCTTTTCGGCTCGACAGCCCGATTCGGAGCAATGACGGAAATAATCCCGTTCAGGCGCTTCTCTGAAGATTCACTGACCAATTAATATGGTCACTCGTAAGGTATCCTGTCAATGATAGCAGTCTCTGGTCCACTGAGTGTGCGCGATACAATCGATCCTGGTTCAAGTCTTTTCGTATTGTATTCCATAAAGATCCCGTCGGGGTCTCTTCCAAATATTATCTCTACAGGACTGCTCGGAAGTTGGCGCCCCTTACTCAATCTGTTCCTTGCTTTGGAACAACTGCATTCTCTAAATGTCTTTTCTCTAGAATTATGGCTGCTTTCAACGCCTCTGCGTGCATGTTAAATCTCATATGTCAACGGAGTGGAACGTCATTTCGTCAAGGTCTCGTACGAATCTCTTACTCCTCTTCTCTTCAGTAAGGACCAACTTGGAATCATCTTTACATAGCTGTGTGGACGGCGCACCATTTGGCTGTAGTCATATATAAAGTCTCCTCTTTCGAAGCTACGAACTCGCTATCTCTAATATCCTGTGGTAAGCATCTGGCCAAAACGTCCTCGAGAACTCGTCCAAATCATCGGAGTGATGCGCTTACGCTCGTCCTGTTTTGATCGACTCACCACATTCCTGTGTGAGGTCCTCTTCTAGCTGAAGCTAGTAAATCTGATGATCTCGCATCGGAGTATCCAAACAAACAACATGTCCTAGTCATTCATCCAGAGGTGACTAGCGATCTTCTATCATATCCCCAAGTATAGACCCATGCTTCATTAGCTTCAATGATCCGGGGACAATATCTTATCAACTCAGCAACAGCTGGCTCATCTGTCTGCACGGTAGACAACGCCTCTATCATCTGGAGTAGACAGCACATCAATAGTCTTTGCCTTCTGGTTGGCTTCTAGCAGTGGCCTGATCATCTGGTGTGGACGGTACCTTAATAGTCGTCGCAAACTGACTGGATTCTAGCAATGGCCCGATCATCTGGTGCAGATCTGATCGCCTGCGTCAACGAGAAGTCTTAACAAAACAACACATCGAAACGCTCGTGTCAACGGAAAACATCATAAAACAATATGTCAAACATTCGTGTGTCACGGGGATAAGCCCTGGTCAGTCCTCATCCATGATGAGCTCGCTCTGACAACATCTCTAGCCGCAGCTCTCTCTGCTCGTATAATCATGGTAACGGAAACCACGATCCGATATCAATGAGGATAAATCATAGGAATGAATAGAAATACAATACATAAGAAATGTACATCCTAAGGTTTCTTAAGCGGAGTAGCGTATCGTAAGTATGCCGCGGAACATACACATGGTACGACACTCTACTTAAGTCACCTACTCCATCAACCAAGATCAATCTACGTGACGAAAGTTCGGGTCTAATACCCTCTAGGCCAAGTCTAAGTTCCGTAAGGTCAAGTCTAGGTTCCCAATACACACACACACACACACACACTCCCCAGACTCCGCATAGTTAAACCTAGACTCGAACCAAGGTTAAACCTAACGCTCTGATACCAACTTTGTCACGACCCGGAAAAGGCATGTGACTGGCACTTGAATCTGTAACGTTTTAGAAATCGTTATGCGAATTTTCCGTTAAAAGGTAAAATAGGCGGTGTTTTTCCGTAAAAACCCTGAAGTGATCAATTTTCAGTATAGACTTAACCGCACCTAATTTAACTAGGAAATTGCTAGTTTGCGGTTTTTAGTTGTCACTTGAAAATTTTAGTTCACTTTAATATTTTTCCTTAATTAAATATTATTATAAGTTTTTAATTATGCACTTAATTAGTGGTAATTACAAATTTGATTGGGTTCATTATGCTAAAGTGAATCTATGCTAATTTAATCACAAGATTATGCTTTAAACCTTCTCTCCAAAATATCTAGATATTTGTTGAATTAAAAGAAAATTTTAAAGAAAATGTTTAAGAGGTGGCATGGATGGGAGGTGCTTTAATGAGCATTTATTGGTGTTTTAGACTAGAAATTTCCACACAATTTTCTAACCTCCTCATTTTTTTAGCCTTGGCCGAGCCCCCCCTGCTGCCCTCACTTGTTCCTTGCCCCATTTTCACTTCTTCAAGCTCAAATAAATCATATAAAATCATCAAACAATCCCACAAACCCACAAACAAATCCCTACCCATTATTCTTCAACCCTAAACAAGCTTGGATCTTCATGAAAGTCATCATTTTGGAGGCTAATTTGGAGTTTAGTTGCTAATTTGTGAATCTAGTGGAGGTATAAAATCCTAACCCTAAACTTTAATTTTTGTTTAAATACATTAAACTAGCTTATTAAATATTTAGTATAGCTTTAATTAGCATGTTTAGGAATTCATGATAGAGTTGGGAAGATCAAGTTAGGGTTTGATTGGTTGAAATGGTTAATTGAAAAGTGTAGACTTGGAAAAAGACTTAACCTAGTTGTGAGAATGCTATTTGTTATTTTCCTAATCGTCTAATTAAGCTTAATAGCAAACTAACTTTTACTAAAACTTATATGGGTGAGATTAAAATTTTAGCAAAGGTTTGCGTGACTTAGTTAAGCTACTTTGCGATGTTTGTGATCGCTTGAATTGTTAAACTTCTAGACTTGAGCTAAAATGATGAAAAGTTCCTTACTAGGTTTTCGGTTAAATTAGGCGTGTGTTTCAATTGACGTTGCGATATTATATATATTATCTTCCATGCTATATATTGTGTTGTGAATGCGCGATCGGTACGATCGGGGTCTAGGCTTGGTGGTAGCGTAGTTTAGCGATCCTAGCGAGGGTTGTGCTGATGTCGTATGTGTTTTGTGCACTAGGTGCACAGTGTGTTTATCTTGTGGATGTTATCCTTGCGTTTCGTTATCTTTGTGTCGACGCAGGATAGTTAGCCTTATGTGTTGTGTTTGTGAAATTTTAGGATCGCAAGTGGGGACTTCGGACACCGCGAAGAAAGGAAAGCAGGTGGTCGGATTTTCTTAGCTCGAGATCATCGGTGAGTAGATTTAACATCTACGGGGAAATCGCCCATATGGCGTTATGCGTCAGGGCTGGATATGATATTATAGCTGCTTATTTATATGCATATGAGTTGATTGCACATGAGCGTCATTGCATATTATTACCTGTTGTGCCTTGACTTGGTACCTATTGGACACAACACCATTACAGACGGTTCATGTTGCACGAGCACTAAATTGTATGCTACACACACACACCGTCGGTAATTGCCATGACACGCACTACATATATACATATTGTAAGTGCACGGCGGCGCCCCGGCCGTCAATCCGACGCCGGAATGAGGAAGCGATGCTTTTCTTTAACTTTTTAAACCGGCACCACCGCGCACTATAAACCCGGATCGGGCCATTAATCTAGTCCTAGCTAACTAAAGAACGGGGGTAGAGAGATATACCGAGCGATCCGTGTCCTGCGGTCTTCTCGTCATCGTCCCGATCTCCCCGCGGAATCTCCGGTCTCCACCTCGTCGCCGGCTTCTTTTACGGGCTCCCACCTCTGGATCGAGGCAACTCGGGCACGAAGCTGGCGAGTCGACGAGCCCAAGATTTGCTGTAGAATAGTGTAGTGCTATGTCTTATTTGGGGTTGTAGGAGGTTGCCATTTTGGTGGAGGAAATGAAGTGGTGGAATTTTGTGATGAACTTGGGATTTTAGCAAGCATGAAGAGCAAAAATCCCCACTACCAAAAATTGGACAACCCCTTCATGTCTTGGCCGGCCATGGTATGAGGAAGAGAAGAGAGTGAGAGAATGGAGTGAGTGTATGTATCAAAAAGAGAGTGAACCTCATAATGCAAGAGAGAGAGAAGAAAGTTATCATGATGAATCATGATCACTAACTAAAACCACACTCAACAACAACCATCATGACACCACAAGTCAAGCCATGATGACTAAAGAAAGTCAAGTGATCATGACACAACAAAATGCAAATAACACCCTCCACATTGCTTATTTGCACAAATGCAAATAAGCCCTCCTCCACCAATCTTCAGCCATTGAATGATACAAAGAAATATGGCTGAAACGGAAAATAAACTGGCAACTCCAAAAACTGATCCCGTAATAAATTACAGGAAAACCCCGCTACTGTATATACATACCCGCATTTGTATTCCGACCGAAATACAAATGCAATGAGACAAAATCTATACAGTACAATACTAGCATCCGGCTTAAACCAAAGCCTGCTAGTATTATCCGTCCGATCCTGATCCATGCAATACCGCACGTATCTGATCGAACCCTGCCATATATCCATACGGCCTCTAGTACTAACCGTCCGATCCTGATCCGTGCAATACTGCACGTATCTGATCGAACCCTGCCATGTCTCCATACGGCCTCTACAGCGTTTCGCCCGAAACTTGAGTAACTCTGTGTGGGGGACTCTAAAGACTCGTCAATACTATGGCTGTGGATTTAACCACTAGCACGTCAGAGGTATTAGCCATACGTAACGTGATACCAGCTATTGACCAAAAGGGACGTCGATGAGCGAACTCATCCTGACACCCTACTGAGCCTGTCAGTGACAATATCCGTACAGTCCGGTCCGTTCGTCTATGAGTATCGCATGGCGGGCCTAGGGGGTTGGTAAAAGTCAGACCCCCAAAAGCGGTACAAGTCGTGTCGGAGTGAAGCCCAGAACACCCTGAGATACTACTGGAATACCTACCAGTAAATCTCCTGCCTTGGCCAAGGACTTCTTGTAAGGGCTCTCCTAGATACAGCGCGACCTCACCCCCAATACCGGGAGAGACGAACCCCTAAAGATCCGCTCACTGCCTCCATGTGGCTCGGGACTGTACCCAACTAAAACCTGTTTGCACGTCTCCTTTGAGCATGTGGTAGGGTAGTAATCAAAGTACAGTGGGAACTCACACGAGACAAATGACGATCCTCAGGTCGATGAACTAACCTGTACACATGTCACCAGGGAACTGCTATCTGACGTCAGGTATAAGACCAACTAGCATGTTCCCGGCGAGTCCTGTCCGGTGTACTCATAACCTAATGAGCACCTGTATACATCTTAGGTGAACCAACTGACACCAGTGGCTTGTGAGACCGGCCACCGCCCCTCGTCGGGGTCTCGACTGTATACACTAGTCTACTCTGGAGTATCGATGCCCTGTCTTGAAACTCCCACGACTAGGGACCTTTTAAGGATGTGCTTATAGACTACCAGCTCCCACGTATATGATCGCCCTCATACTGCTGGCAGTCAAGAAAGAATCCTAGGGGCTCTACCAACGTGCAATAGTGACCTGTAAGGCCACCTAAAGCAGTACACGATGATAAAGGTAAACCAGATAGCATACTATCATCTTGATTAAGACTGTCCTACTGGGACAGGTCCTCCCTCAATCATTGCAATCACATGCCTGTGATCCAATAATTGACTCTGAGGGCACTATCTCCAACAATCTCCCACTTGCACTCAAGGCTAATTATTGCGATGTCGCATACTTACAGCCTGTGTGATACAGAACACCCAACTCCTCTACTAGTCAGTCTCACAAATCCCGTTTGTGAGACTATTGTGTTCGAGGATTAGCCTCAGTGAGTGGATCCGCATTGATGTTTCTTTCTATGTCTCTCTTAATCTCAAGTTCGCGGAGAAACCCATCTCCCGAAATGAGCAATACCTGTCTTAGAATGTGTCTGGATGTCTGATGGGACCTAGTTCATAAATGAACTCCAAATCCAAACTTCTTAGACTGTATCGTCAACTGAACTTAATCAGTATCCTGCGCCACGCCTCCCTCAGTATTGCCTTGGACCACCTGTCCAAAATACTGCCCTTCATCAGAAGGAAAACCATAACTCTGACAACCTCCTTGTCGTCCAGGTCACCTTGGAAGCCTGGAATGATAACTGTCTCCCGAATGAGGCTGTCGTTATCATATCCTTAGAACATTCACTTATGTTCTAAAACTGCTTCCGACTGTTTCTCCAGGATTGGATCAATATCAACTTATTGCTTCTAGTGCAAGAACAACATCTAGTGTGGTACTTGACATCTCATGATTGACTCAATTGCTTGAGCAAGTGATCTGCTAATCATGCACATCCCTCTCCCCTTTAGTCTGTAAGACACCTTTAGAGAGGGTGACTCCATTACCTACAGGTACACTACCGTGCCAGGAGTCGTCTATTCTATAGACTCTTAGAATGCTGTCTAAGTACCCTGATTGGGAAACCACCCAAATCTAGATCTAAAACCATAGATCTAGTAACCAGTATGTCTGATATAATGTACAAGTCCCATGTGGAGAAACCACCGTGTGACGACCAAAGTATAACCGATCGTAGTATAGGAATATCACTTCCTACTCTGTGTATGTCATCCAAATACCATGACATTACACCCTACTACCTTCTCAACAGATCCATCCCCTATTCTGATGAAGTCAAACCTATGACTGTCACATCAGAAACAGATGATCTATCTCCGCTATATCTGCTTTAGTCTATAAATAGACATAATCCACATGTCCACCAATGCTTCCGCTGCTCCCACTGGCTACGACAACCCTCTGGCAGAGTCATATACACGTTCACTTCTAAAGCTAGTTTAGAACAACACTATACTCATCCTCCCGCCGGGTCTCACAGTCTGGAACAACAGCAATGGCAAGTCTGGGTAAACAAGAACTTCCCTGTCACCGTCCTTGAGGCTACCGGAGTACCTCTCGGGTGCCTGAAGTTACCCACCTTATCTGCGGAGTGGCCAATGGAATGTCAAACCAGATTGAATCTTTAGGTTCCTATCAAATCTTCAGTAATCGTTTGTGGTTCTGGAATCACTTCCAGTTTTACCATACTCCCACTACTGTTTTCTGAAAAAATCCATTTTTATTAAAACTGTGGTGAGTCAAGAACAATATCACTATTGATCTTCCAGATGGTAGAAAGGCAACCCTCGTCATACCTGGGTCAACCCACAAACAGCCATTACAGAAACATGCCTAGAGTTATCCGGAGTCTGGTTTTAAGCATAAGCCAGACAACTCCCCGTACCTTAACATCGTTAAGATATGAACTGTTCTATATCCAATATAGAACCAGAGGCACTGATTTAATTGAACCAGATTCGAATCATGCAGCTGTCTCCAGTGCATGTCAACTAAATGGAAAAAGGCCAATCAACATTACTCAACTTAGGAATGCTTCCAATTATGAGTATCCTGAAAAAGAAGCAAGTTCTCTTAATCATTACTATCAACTGAATACCCTATACAAGTATCTACATCTTCGATCACCTTGAAGAATCTTGATACTTGCAACACCTGGTTCTCTACTTTATTCAAATACCTATAACTTCTCAAAATTCGGACCCTGTGTTTCTATGAAACGCCTGTCTAAAAACTAGAGAAGTCATAAGTAAACCGAATATAATACGAGGACCAACCCCTTTGTCCTGATGGACCCTGGACAACATACAATACTCTGTATAAGTCCTTTGAGTCTGATAACTCAATCTCTGTGTGTCGTAGGTTGAAAACTGTACTTATGGTTATGAAGAATTACACCGCTGTTCATTGCTCCTTACCTAACCATCCACTGATATAGGTAAATGTCATAGACATAATTTCAGAAAGGTATATCTCACTCTATGAAAATAGACATACAGATATATCAATTTGAAATTGGTGCATAACAGGGGATATTCAAAACCAAATATTTGCCGTCCGGCAAACAACCCAGGCGTTTTCCTCAAATATCACCGATTTCAACGAATCCTGATATAATGAGGATGATCACCCAATTCCCAATAACTTACTCCCACTCATCATCTGTAAAACCATACAGATGTGAGAATCATACCTGGTAAATACATACCGTGGAGTAAGTATCTAATCGGGAAATCAGTTTTCCTTTAACAGTACACAGTGAAACTGAAACATTGAAATGTTTCGATGGGGTATCCCGGTATTCATAGTAATGCTTCTTCCATTATCCAGATTCACAATTGTAACCGTGTAATTCTTTTCCATCTTTCCAAATCCCATTCTATGTCTTTAGTCATTACCTTCTGTACACCCCTTTAGGCCAAATGGTTTTCTTCCTTCCCTACCGTTCGGCACCAGCTTATGGTTTGGAAGAAGACTATCCAATAAGCATAATGGGTGTACTGTCCTAATCCTAGGAACACTCGCAATGCGAGAGAAGGTGAAGATAAAAGACAACAGAATAAACCTTATTCCTATTTCTCCTGAACCAGAATCCATCCCCGAACTGGAACAAGTTCCTTTCGAGTTTGTATATAACCATACGATGGAGTATCCAATAAACTGTGGATCTTCGTAGTGATACGGAGTGTCCTGGAGAAATACAAAGATGATTTAGGATTGGCGAAGAAATACTTGGTTTGGTCGTGAATAGCAGTCGCAATTTACTTTGCCCTCTTACTAATCCCTTGTTATGTCTTTACTTAATACCTTCTGTACACCATCGTTATGCTAATTGGTTTTCTTCATTCCCCACTGTTCGGCACCAGCCTAAGGTTTGGAAGAAGACTATCCAATTTGCGTAATAGGTGTACTATCTCCTAAACCAAGGAGTACTCGCAACCTGAGAGAAGGTAAAAGGAAAAGACAACTGAATAGTCCTATTCGTTTTCTCCAGAACCGGAAACCATCCTCGAATAAATTCCTTCGAGTTCGTATATAACCATATGATGGTTTTGTCCAATGGAAGTGGACGTTCGTAGTAATACGGGGTGTCCTGGAGAAAAGGGTAAAAGTAGGAGTGGCAATGAGGTTTGCAACTCTGACAATCCAAAAGTCAGTGTTTAAGAAGGTTCGGTCAATTTTGGTCACTGAGTCATAGTCTTGGGGTCGGGTCAATGGTCGCGGCCAAAGAGAGAGAGAAAAGAAATACTCAGCGTGCACTCTAACCTAGATCAGAATGGTTACCAATTTATCTAATCTGGAAACCTCCCACTGTACCGTCAAACTCTCCTCCAAACTTGAAAGAAGAATTAGTCGGGATCACCCGAGGAGTAAACCAACTCATCAGTGGGAATCGGGATCCAACTATCATCGCATGATAACGTGACGGAATCCGCTCACGTCATCACACTCCAGAAGGTATGCGCATATCTGGCAAGTTTCAGTTTCTTTAGAAACTCCCGATGTGATTTTTACCCCATGCTCTTATGACCTTGACTTTGGCCAACATATCATAAGTCACATGTCAAGTTCTACCCGTCATTCTCCAGGTTAATTTGAGCCCCCCCGTACATACCCTTGACTTTGGCTAAAATAGTAGTACGACTGCCCCAAACCAACACATCTATCTATGCTGCATATGAATACCCAATAGCTACCAATCACTGTGCCTTGACTTTGGCCAACATACACAGCTTGAATACTATTGATCACCCATATGAAACGACGGAGGGCTAAGAATGGTTTCTGGCGAAAACCTTTAACGTAATGAACTTGATACGTTGAAGGAACCGGATAGCTTTTAAAATATAGTGACGAAACCTTTGCTAAAGAGGTCACTCCCAGTGAAGGGATCTCGGCTCTTTCCCCGTAGAATGAGGTGCAGGATATTCCAACTGAATACCACGGTGCAAAGCAAAAGTAATCGGCTATAGTAAAGTTATTGCCCTGACGCGAACTTTTTGTCCAAGGGGTCACTCATGGTGAAGGGATCTCGGCCCTTGCCTCGTCGACTGAGGAGCAGGATATTCAAACTGAATACCACGATGCAAAACGAAAGAGAACGTCCTTGCAATAACAGCCTTTTGAAAAGTGTTCCAACAACATCAGAATAGGTTTGTTTAACTTGCATTGATCCGAATCAACGCAGTCCCATCAATTGATCACACCAATAAAGAACGAAAATAATGATGTACGTATATGCCATCCGCATTCGCCACTGGGTCCCGTCATTACCCATTAGGTTACTTAACTAACGACAGAGCGGGGACTGGACTAGCGCGGATGCAAAACATATACAACATCTACTAGTATATATATCAATATATAATATTTTCGCTCAAGGCGTGATAAAATGCAACATCACAGAAATGTACAGCATCACAGAACAATACAGATATCTGGGATCCCCGGGTTTCACAGAGCAGCTACTGAAACCCGACGTTCCCCTGGTCGTGTGGATAGCCTGTGCAATGAAATCCTAGACCCCTACGGGCGCGGAAAGTTACCCGCCAAAACCTGAAGCGGGGCAGCCCCCTTCAGCAACGTGAATGGACCACCCGGCACTTCACGGAATCCGGTAACTTGGGCACCCCTCCTGGGTCAACCTGTACCCCCTACGAGTGCGGCGAATAGCCTGCCAATTCTAGAGTGAAGCCCCCTCCGTTTCAATGCCATGAGATGCGGGCTTGTGCCCTCTAGAACCCGGCTATCCGTGCACCCCACCTTGGGGTAATCCTAGTACAGAAAGTAAAATATACATACAACGGGTACATCGACCTCGACCCGGTCGTGCCCCAAAAGAATAATATACAATCAGGCAGTGACGGCAGTCCACATGTCGGACGGTCGCCCCGCAATATCAAATGTACATAATACAACCAAATCTGTACTAGCATTGCATCCAGGCTATCCCCCACGACCAATCTGCAACATCACAGCACAACACAGAACATCAACGTGAATGTCACGTTCGTAAATCCGTCTAACCGGGCTATAGCAGTTAGACAGGATTTACCGATCGAGTGACATTCACGGTCGCAGATATAATGTAAATACTGTGAACTAATGTGTTTAAAATATTCGATCGATCAAATTTACCCAAGTGGGCCCCAAGCACTACTGTAGCACTCACAGAAAATCTGGGCCCAAAAAGAACATTCCAAAAACCCTATTTTCAAGTCAGGGGCTTTTTGCAAAATTTTGGTACACTGAACAGTGAAAGTCACGGCGGAACCGCGGCCCAAGCATGGGTTTGGCCGCGGTTCCGCGATGGTGTAGACTATTCACGATACCAAATTTTCACAGAATTCTTAAAATTCCCTGCACATCATTCTGCAATGTACTGAAAAATTTTTGGAGCCAAAAACAATTCGACAGAAAACTGATGTGCATGATATCGGGTTTTCGGAAAATCCGTTCGATCGAACTTGTAAACACATTAGACAAAGCTAGACTAGGTTAATGGCGAGGCTCTGATACCACTGTAAGTGCACGGCGGCGCCCCGGCCGTCAATCCGACGCCGGAATGCCGAAGCGATGCTTTTCTTTAACTTTATAAACCGGCACCACCGCGCACTATAAACCCGGATCGGGCCATTAATCTAGTCCTAGCTAACTAAAGAACGGGGGTAGAGAGATATACCGAGCGATCCGTGTCCTTCGGTCTTCTCGTCATCGTCCCGATCTCCCCGCGGAATTTCCCGTCTCCACCTCGTCGCCGGAAGGGCGCCACGTTACCGGCTTCTTTTACGGGCTCCCACCTCTGGACCGAGGCAACTCGGGCACGAAGCTGGCGAGTCGACATGCCCAAGATTTGCTGTAGAATAGTGTAGTGCTATGTCTCAATTGGGGTTGCAGGAGGTTGCCATTTTGGTGGAGGAAATGAAGTGGTGGAATTTTGTGATGAACTTGGGATTTTAGCAAGCATGAAGAGCAAAAATACCCACTACCAAAAATTGGACAGCCCCTTCATGGCTTGGCCGGCCATGGTATGAGGAAGAGAAGAGAGTGAGAGAATAGAGTGAGTGTATGTATCAAAAAGAGAGTGAACCTCATAATGCAAGAGAGAGAGAGACGAAAGTTATCATGATGAATTATGATCACTAACTAAAACCACACTCAACAACAACCATCATGACACCACAAGTCAAGCCATGATGACTAAAGAAAGTCAAGTGATCATGACACAACAAAATGCAAGTAACACCCTCCACATTGCTTATTTGCACAAATGCAAATAAGCCCTCCTCCACCAATCTTCAGCCATTGAATGATACAAAGAAATATGGCTGAAACGGAAAACAAAATGGCAACTCCAAAATCTGATCCCGTAATAAATTACAGGAAAACCCCGCTATTGTATATACATACCCGCATTTGTATTCCAACCGAAATACAAATGCAATGAGACAAAATCTACACAGTACAATACTTGCATCCGGCTTAAACCAAAGCCTGCTAGTATTATCCGTCCGATCCTGATCCGTGCAATACCGCACGTATCTGATCGAACCCTGCCATATATCCATACGGCCTCTAGTACTAACCGTCCGATCCTGATCCGTGCAATACCGCACGTATCTGATCGAACCCTGCCATATCTCCATACGGCCTCTACAGCGTTTCGCCCGAAACTTAAGTAACTCTGTGTGGGGGACTCTAAAGACTCATCAATACTATGGCTGTGGATTTAACCACTAGCACGTCAGAGGTATTAGCCATACGTAACGTGCTACCAGCTATTGACCAAAAGCGACGTCGATGAGCGAACTCATCCTGACACCCTACTGATCCTGTCAGTGACAATATCCGTACAGTCCGGTCCGTTCGTCTATGAGTATCGCATGGCGGGCCTAGGGAGTTGGTAAAAGTCAGACCCCCAAAAGCGGTACAAGTCGTGTCGGAGTGAAGCCCAGAACACCCTGAGATACTACTGGAATACCTACCAGTAAATCTCCTGCCTTGGCCAAGGACTTCGTGTTAGGGCTCTCCTAGACACAGCGCGACCTCACCCCCAATACCGGGAGAGACGAACCCCTAAAGATCCGCTCACTGCCTCCATGTGGCTCGGGACTGTACCCAACTAAAACTTGTTTGCACGTCTCCTTTGAGCGTGGTAGGGTAGTAATCAAAGTACAGTGGGAACTCACACGAGACAAATGACGATCCTCAGGTCGATGAACTAACCTGTACACATGTCACCAGGGAACTGCTATCTGACGTCAGGTATAAGACCAACTAGCATGTTCCCGGCGAGTCCTGTCCGGTGTACTCATAACGCAATGAGCACCTGTATCCATCTTAGGTGAACCAACTGACACCAGTGGCTTGTGAGACCGGCCACCGCCCCTCGTTGGGGTCTCGACTGTATACACTAGTCTACTCTGGAGTATCGATGCCCTGTCTCGAAACTCCCACGACTAGGGACCTTTTAAGGATGTGCTTATAGACTACCAGCTCCCATGTATATGATCGCCCTCATACTGCTGGCAGTCAAGCAAGAATCCTAGGGGCTCTACCAACGTGCAATAGTGACCTGTAAGGTCACCTAAAGCAGTACACGATGATAAAGGTAAACCAGATAGCATACTATCATCTTGAGTAAGACTGTCCTACTGGGACAGGTCCTCCTTCAATCATTGCAATCGCGTGCCTGTGATCCAATAATTGACTCTGAGGACACTATCTCCAACACATATGTGATATTGTATCGGTTATTATCATCGAGACAGTGATTCTTATTCCATTGCGTATATGAAATGTAGTATATAGGCTATACCTATATGCTTACACATATACTTTGCTACAGCTACATGTACATCATGCATACATACTCATATGTACACCCGCATACTTTGCTATAGCTACATATATCCCTAAGTGATATTTTATTGTCATTTGACATTGAGACGTTGGTTATTATGCTATTGCTCTTATGAAATGCATCCTACATACCTGCTTAAATGTTGATACACATATCTTGTTATAGTTACATGTACACCTCACATGATGCTGCACTTGATTTCGGAGGAATTGGGAACCACATGATATATTTTAAAACTGGATTCATTTAAAAGAGCGGTTTTCCCTTAATATGCTCATATTGCTGTTTTATGTTGCATATATCAGTTTTTTCATGGATTTACGCATTGAGATATGGATTTCATGTGGTTTATGGATTTTAGAACCGTGGGGGTATTTCAAGAAATTTATGTATTGTTTGAAAACCCGGTTTCTCTTGATATGATATTTCAGTGCGTCCACCATGAGTTTTCTCGGTTCTGAGACTTGTGTTAGAAACCCGATGCGAGGAGTGGATGAGGCCGTTTTGCGGGTTCATGGTGGACCCGGTATGGTACCCGGGGCAAGAAAGGTATGTCGATGGATTTAGCTGATAAGCCTGGCAGGGGAAGTGCACTGCCTACCGGTGATAGTTTTAGACTCGGCGGTTATCCGGAGGATATCGACCAAAGTCGTGAGATGGATATGGGCCGATTCCTACTGCCGGAGCCTGCGGGCCGATCCGGGCAGACGGAGCCCATGATACGTGGATTTACATGTCGATGCTGGACACGAGTATTTCATGATGTTTCGAGTGTCTATGTTGGACACTCAGGTTCCATGAGATTTACAGATATGCGGGCCGGTTTTGGTGACGACACCTGAGGATTTTGGGATTTGGGGGTGTCATTGATGGACACCAGGGTTTTTCCATGCTGATGATTTATGCATGAGCTTTATTATTTATCCCACACTCAGGATTTATTTGATATGCATTTGATTCATGTAGATCTAGTACCCTGGTGGTGTACCTTGATCATGATTATTGCATATCCATATTGCCATACTTATGCTATCAGATTTCATGTGATAGATTATCGCTGTTCGTGCATACTTGCGATTACAGTATGATGTTATTTACTGTTCATGAGTTGGCAACTCACCCCCGTTGTGCCTGTCACGACCCGAAATATTATCTTGTGACCAACACTTAAATCACGCAACGTCTAAAGGCGTAACGTAATTCAAGTAAGCTGAAACCCAGAAATCTAAAACCTTTTTAATGAAAATAAAAGAGCTGAAGTTTTGAAATAAAGGTATAATGAAATCAAGTTTTCTTAAATGCATAGAGAAGGAACATGAATAATGCAAGTGAAATTTACTAGTTTGTAAATATGTTTTGTCTTTTGAAAATTTGGGCACCACCTCCTTTGTATATTTTGATCCAAAACCACAATACATGATAATATAAAAGGCATCCCCAAGCGGGAGCTAGCTCTTCGCCAAACGGCGGATCACAACCACGCAAGACAGTATATATAAGTATACGACCCCCAACGGCGAAGTCACCACCAAAGATAAATAAATAAGCAAGACATCAACCCAAAATGCGAACATGAAAACCAAAGCTGCATGCGAATCGCTTATAGGTTAGAACCTATAGCCTACGCCTGCAAAACCACTAAACGACCCCCGTCGTTGACATAAAAACATCAGACGATGGAACATAATATCAAATACCAAATCTCAAATTAAAACGAAGTCGTAAAACTATGCAGCAACTCAAGAAAATGGTCCCAGATTTTACCTTAGGTGAAATTAGCCAATTTTGCACACATAGGGGTCTAATTTACTGAAGATAGAGCCATGGACCAAACACGGACCAAATCCACCCTACTCTGGCCATAAATTGCGGCCAAAAGGATTAAATATGCGGCCTATAGGTAGAGTTGGGGTCTCGGGTCTCTGTGGTAGCTTCCTGGATGCTTGCATGTGTCACTGTGTTCGCTAAATAATTTTCCAGGTCCCCGAGTGTTAGCAGATTCCAAAATACCATCACAATTTTCACAATTTTCCGACGTCGGGTTTATAAGTTTGGGGTTTGATCAGTCGAAAATATTGTATTTTTAACACATCAATTTCACTACTATTTGCAATCATCTAAAGGCATTCGGTATAAATATAGCACATATTAGCAAATTGTTTGTAAAATACCAAATAACTTGTGTTATACATTATAACCGGCATTTTGAGGGAAATTGAGTGTTTATTATTGCACGCATGATCTATTGTATATCGCAACACTTGTCTCGAGATTGTGTGAAGGAAATTCCAGGTAAAAGAGCCGAAACTACTAAAAGTGCTGATAAAAATACGCCAAGTCCAAGACTTATGATCTGGCAATAAACAAGAAAGATTTATGAGATTCCAGACATCAGGAAACAACCCTGAAGCCAACACAAATAAACCCTGGAAAAATCATGCAGCAAGTCCTCAAAAGGGCCGCGGATCCGCGGCCGAAGGGGCCTATTCGAGGCGGATCCGCGGCCGCGTCATCAAGTCATCGGCAGAATACATGTTCGGGGTTCTCCTTTCAGTAGCCAAATTTCTTCAACACACTTCATTCTCCAGAGATCTCCAGAAGCTTCTTTCCTAATAGCCAAGCTTCTTGTACAAGCTAAACACTACCAAGCTTTTCAAGGAATCTAGCTAACTACCTAAATCTAGAAGCTTCCTTCATAACTACCAAGCTTGCAAGAGATGCTAAACCTAGCTTAGCTTCTAAAGGAAGCTAAACCTAATCAAGCTTCTAGGGGTAGCTAAAGAAGAAGGCTATAAAAGGGGACCCAAGGCTTCATCACAAAGGTTGTTCAACAATTCCAAACACAAGTTGGGTGACACAACTTGTGCATCCAAACCCTAGCCCAAATACAATTCAAAATCCAAGTCAAGATCATCGAGTACAAAATGAAGCAAGAATTCAACAAGCCTTTTTGAAGCGACATCGATCTTCATCTGAGCAAGAGATCCAAGACGATCCGCGACTCACGAAGACGATGCAAAGCTAATTCGACGATCGAGTTCTCTCCTCAATTCTTGTAGTCTTGAGTGAATTGTAAAAAAATGTTGAATAATGAAAGGTGAAAATTCTTGATCTTGCTTTTCTTTACATTTGAGCATTATGATGAGTT
Organism: Agapanthus africanus; assembly: GCA_030015575.1. Lineage (NCBI taxonomy): Eukaryota > Viridiplantae > Streptophyta > Magnoliopsida > Asparagales > Amaryllidaceae > Agapanthus > Agapanthus africanus. The sequence goes on along the minus strand of JASDDO010000031.1, from coordinate 303,283,949 downwards.
CTCAATTCTTGATTGTTTTCTTTTTCATGATGTTTGAGTGAAAACTCCGCTCGTGGAGAAATCGAGAAAATAGATAGATGACGATGATTAAATTCTTGAACGATTCTTAACTCTTATGAGTTTTGTAAACTTTAGGAAATTGAATCATCGACAACCTAGTTTCGAGCGAGATGCTTTCTTGAATGTTTTCGCTCTTAATTAGAGATCAATGATCGATGATTGAATTTCCTAGAGGCTAGAATTTGAATGCTAATCAACAAAAGGACAAGGGATGAGGATGAATAAACCCTAGTTTCTTCAATAGATCCCTAAACCTTGTTGATCGTCATCGATCTAGCAACAAATCTTCAATAGATAAGAATTTGTAATCACAAGTATTCATCATCACTATCGATTGGATCGATTCCTATGAGCCTCTATACAAATCTTGATAATTTAAACAATTTGGGAACAATTCTCGATTCTTGATTTTAGATCTTTACTTTCTTTAAGTTTCTTGAAAATAAAAACTCATAAATTTTGAATCAATTTTATTTCATTTTTCTTTTCTCTTTTAATTTTCAACTCAACTAAAACAATTACGATCAAATCTCACTTTCCCTGTGGACGATCCGCACTCGCTAACGAACCTACAATTGACACCGTTATTGATTGCGGTTTACAAATTTCTTTGGTTGTGATCTTTACACTTTTCTAAACACGACATCGAAATATATCATCAATCAAATGGCGCCGTTGCCAGGGATCGTGTGCTAATTTGTTCGTTTTTCAAATTTGAGTTGAAAGATTTATTAATCCATCAGAATTTTTAGATCAAAATTCGCACAAATACTAAACGATTCGTTGTGATTTGTTGCAAGGAAATCTGGAATCTGTGGAGCAAGAGGAAAGATTTTCTGAACATTCCAGAGAGTTCAGAGAGTGAACAGGAGCATCTGCAGCAATTTTTGTGCAGGTATCTCATCAATTCACCACGTTTCCGCGGCCAATACCAGCATCTCGCGGTGGATCCGCGGCGCGTCTAGGGCATCACTGTTCCAAACTCCTCTGGTATATTTTGAACTTTCTTATCTCCTTCCTGCTCTGCTCCATTACCCAATTTCTGCAGGATTCTTTGCAAAAATTCGCAGCGCCGCAAAAAGCAAAATTGTGCGTGTTTGATCTTGGTTGTTTGCATTTTTTAAAAACGGAAATTAAGGGGTAAAGACCAAATTCAGATTAGGTGGGGAGTTCATTACCCTTCCTAAGCCCCAAAAATCACAAAACTGCATCCGCATTACCCTCATTAACTAAAAAATATCTAGACATGACTCTAAGGACCGTCGCGCTCACTTAGGATAGAAGAAGGTCGTGGGTAATCTATTGCTTATCCGCGTTTCTTTTGTGGTGTCTAAGGCAAGTGTGTCTAAGGCAAGTGGTTACTTAATTAGGCCCACTACTTACGTAGTGGAGAACCTCCCACTTACCTGGCCACAGGAGAGACAAAGAGGCAGTACAGGATTGATCTTGCGACTTGTCTTCTGGAAGTCTAGGAGCGGTCTAGAGACTTGACCTAGGTGATCACTAGAATTAGACTTGCTTGTGCATTGTTTGTGTGCATTTTTCCAAAAATCCGTATCTTTTTCAAAACAAACACCAATCCACATTTTCCTTAATTATCACAACGCTGCCACTTGTGCTAAGCCATTTAGTGCATGCTCGGCTGGACAAGGGATTCTAGTGCCCGTCTTGCCCGCGTTCCTTCTATCGACTCCGAAATCGGTATTTCTACGTCTACTTTTCTTTACCCACCACCACACCCATTTTGATGGACGGTTCTCCATCAAACTTCTCTAACACTACTCTGCCGCCGTCCGCAGGTGCATAGAATCCACCCCGCATCTCTCTCCAAGAGAGATGTTATCCTATGCGAGGTCCTCTTTCGACCTGTCTCACCATTCCACCAGCCAACGGGGACAATTTTGAAATCAAACCCCAATACATCAATCTTCTACCAAAATATCATGGTCTCGAGTCTGAAGACGCATATGTCTTTATTACCAGATTTGAAAATGTATGCGCAATGATGGGTACTTCACAGCTTTCTGCGGATGCTATGCGTCTACGTCTTCTCCCATTCACTTTGTGCGATATAGCCGAGAAGTGGCTTTATAACACAACCACACATTCTATTTCAAACTGGGAAGAATTCGTCGCAGCTTTCCTAAAGAAATTCTACCCTAATCATAAAACAGCTCGAGTCCGTAGCGAAATAAATCAATTTACCCAGCTTCCTAATGAACCATTCTCAAAGTGTTTTGAACGCTTCAAGGATCTGTTGGTTAAATGTCCACATCACGGAATCCCTAGATGGGATCTGTGCAGAATCATATATGAGGGCATTAATCCTACCACAAAACATAACCTTGAATCCATGTGTCAAGGCACTTTCATGACTAAAGATGATGGTGAAGCCTGGAGATTCATAGAAGATTTCGCTGAAAAATCTTTACAGTGGGAGAGTGTAAACCAGTCATCGTCTAAAGGTGGCATTAACCAAATTGATGTTTCCATAGGAGTTAGAGCTGAAATGGAAGCAATGCAAAAGAAGCTCGAAGCTATGGAACACAAATTTTTAGCAGCCTCCCTAAATCAGATGTCACTCCCCAAAACTCTCTGTGGATGCTGTTCTGATTCATATCATCTTACGGAAGAATGTCCATTGAATTCTCCATTTCAAGGTCAAGAGTACACCAATGCTTCTTTTCAACAAAGACCTAGAAACGATCCGTATTCTTCCACTTATAATCAGGGTTGGAGGAATCACCCTAATTTTGCTTAGAACCAACATCAAAATCAAAACATGGTTCCAAATCAAAACAATTTCCAAAGGGCCCCTCCACCACAACAGCAACCACTTCAACTAACTCAGCACCCCTACCAATCACAAAATTTTCAAAACCAGGTCAACACACCTGCACCGTCTAGTTCTTTGCAGTTGACTGGTTCTGATGAATCTTCTTCATTCACACAAACCATGAATTTTCTTTTAACAAATTTCATGCAAGTTTCGGCTGAAATAAATACTTCTGTCGATAAAATCCAGAAAAACCCTGACTCTCATGGTGAGAGTATAAAATTGATGGAAGCAGAAATTGCAAAATTAAAAGCCGAATGAGTGCGAAAGAGAAAGGGAAACTTCCGTCTCAACCCTTACCGAATCATGGACATTACAATGTGAATGCTATCACAACGTTGAGATCAGGAAGAGTGCTGAATAATCATGTTGTGGAAGAAATTGATGATACTGAAAAATCTATCAATAATACCCCGGCTGAGACCTTTCCTTCCACACACACTTCTACTTCTGATCCTTGTTCATCTATCCCACCACCTTCTTGCGAGCCTATTCTTCGTTTCCCTCAAGGCTCGACACCTCAGCAAACCTCTTCTAGTCCACCAAAGACGATCCCCACTCCTATTCTGGGATCACTTCCATACACATCACCTTCTCCAATGATGGACTCAGCTCTTATTGCTAAAGCTCCTTATCCGAATCAGTTAAGGGGTAACAAATCGAGTCCACATATGGTGAAGATTATGGAAATGTTTAAACAGGTTAAAATCAACATCCCTCCTAGATGCCATTCAACAAGTCCCCGCTTATGCGAAAATTCTCAAAGAATTGTGCACTAGGAAGAGGAAGACTCAAGTGCCCAAGAAGGTCTTCATGACTAATAATGTTAGCACTACTTTTACCCCACAGTTACCAAAAAAACGTAAGGACTCAGGATGTCCTACGATATCGATTTCTATTGGGGGTAAAAACATCAACCGTGCTTTACTTGACCTTGGCGCAAGTGTTAACCTACTTCCATATTCTGTTTATGAGCAGTTAGGGATTGGAGAGTTGAAACCAGCTCATTGCACTCTCCAAATGGCAGACCGTTCAATCACCAAACCTAGGGGTGAACTGGAGGATGTGTTGATAAAAGTCGGGGAATTTGTACTCCATGTGGACTTTATTGTTCTCGATACACAACCTATAGCAAACCCACGGAACCAAATTCCGGTGATTTTGGGTCGACCATTCCTTGCCACTTCCAATGCTGTCATTTACTGTCGAAATGGTTCAATGAACCTATCTTTTGGAAAAATGACAATTGAACTGAACATCTACAAAATTGGAAGTCAGCCATCTGAACCCTCTGCTCACATACTTGATGTCTGTTCTGTCCACGAGATTGCTCCCGAAAGTTGCGAAGTTGATGAACCTTGCTTTGAAGATCTCGATGACACTAGCACATCAATGTTTGATCTTGCACATCTTAGTGAGGACACATTTTCCACGCTTGAGTCTGACACTCTTGACCCATCACCTTTCGAGTCTGTATCTTTTACAGGCTACGAACTTCTTTGTGACTCCGAAAATCATTCGATGATCCCACCTTCTATAGTTTCTCCGCCAGCATTAGATCTCAAACTTTTACCTTCTCATCTTAAATATACATATTTAGGTGAGAATGAATCTTTACCGGTGATCATATCCGCTTCTCTAGCATCAGAGCAAGAGAATGCGCTTTTGACGGTATTGAGATCTAATAGGCATGCGTTTGGTTGGACTATGGCTGACATCAAAGGGATTAGTCCCTTGATTGTAGAACATCATATACATCTGATGGATGAAGCTAAGCCAACCCGATAACCACAGAGATGGTTGAACCCTGTCATGAAGGATTCGGTGAAGAAAGAAATCGTGAAATGCCTTGACAATGGTATCATTTACCCAATCTCCGATAGCTAATGGGTTAGTTGTCACGTCCCGAAAGTACGGAACATGACCGACACTTAAACTACGAAACGTCTCGAGGCGTACGTAATCTAAGTAAACCGAAAACCCAGAAATCCAAACCAAGAAAAGTAGTAGAGTGCAGGAAAACCAATTTAAAACAAGTAGTTTTAATAGCATAAGCCGAATTATGCGGTTTTTAAGAACATCAAAATTTACTGAAAATTTCGGCAGAGTCTCCTTTGTAAAAACTGGCTCCCAAACGGGATACAACATGAATAGTATACGAAATCAATAAAAAGGCATCCCCAAGCGGGAGCTAGCTCTTCGTCAATCGACGGTCACAACCACGCAAGCAATATAATATACAACGCCAACGGCGAGGATCAAAACTCAAAAGGAACTCAAAACCACCAGAAATATAACGAGCGACTCTAAGGTCGAAAGAATAAACAGCACTGGTCTCTATCTCAAAATAAATACATGTTTGGTTGATGGAACTTCTAGATACAACAGAATAATGATATACAAGATATATAATGGGGGTATGATACAAGTAAACCCACCTACTAGCAAATCACCCGAATGAAACTGAGCCCGCAAGCCGTAATGAAACATGTACGGCAAATCTGCAAGAAACTGGGGCACAACGGGGGTGAGTTGCCAACTCGTGAATAGAAAAACATCTACGAACAGAAATCGCATGTATGACGCAATCCTAGGTCATACGATCATAATATATTCTCAAAATATACATAACAAGCAGCCTATAACAATAGCTAGGGTAATATCTAACCGAGTGAAATCTCATGTGCCCGTGTCAGTGCCTCAGGTAGTAATATATCATATGAATGAGGTATGAATGCATGAAAACAGAATACATGTAAATGAAGAAACTGTTTTCATAAATTAGTGAGATTTCCTTCGTATTTTTAAACTGAGGTATCATAATGAAATCAGTATCAACGGTGTCTAGCATCGACACAAAACATAAATCTCACTGTCTCGAAATATCAATGTCTCAATCTCAATATCTAGGGCGCCGTCAATCCAGACTGGCCTCTACCATCCATCTCAAGACCACGACGGTATCCTCCGGATATCCGACGCGTCGGGTAATATCACCGGTAGGTAGTGCTCCCCAGCCAGGCTCAACGTCAACACCACATTCCTCTTGCCCCGGGGTACCATACCGGGCCCACCATGTACCCGTGACGGTTCCTCCACTCCTCGACACGGATCTCCAAAACCACAGTAAACTCATGGTGGACGACACTTTACATCACTAGAAAACCGCAACATTTTATATTTTAAAAGATCATAAGTAGTAAATTTTGCGGCTTTCCCCGAAATCCAGAAATATCATAAATCTCAAGAAATCATCACAAGTGCATATGTCAATGATAATGAACTAGGCATGAACAACTGAATAACAGTATGCATGAAGTGGTAGGTAATAACTACAATGTCTAATATGGCATATAAGAGAAGTATACTAATATCATGTCAAAACTACCAGCTAACAATCTAAGTCAAGCAATTATATTCTCTAAAGTGTACGTGACATGGCAATTACCGATGAAGATGTGTGTGAGCCGGCAAGTAGGTGTACGTGGTATATACGCATCATCGGTAATGGTGCTGGCGTCCTAACAGCAAGATATCAATAATGGAATATGCAGCAAAATAAATATGCGAGGCAGAGCGAACAGCAATAATGTGCGGGAGCTGAATACTAGACACAACGATAACTAATCTGCAATAATCTAATATAAGTCCTACGAATGGTGCCTTTTGAAATAACACGAATCATGGGGTTTTGAAAATAGGGGCTACGGTGTTTTTATGAAAAGATACGTCGTTTTTGAAATATCCGTAGATTCCCTTGAGCTGTCTTTAAAAATGCCCACGATTCGTTAGTTTTTGAAATAGGTAAGAAGTCTAATCTAATCTAAAAACTACACTAAACTATACGGCTGAACTAACAAGCTGAACTACAGGTAAGGAAACCACCTATCATCTGAGTCGATACATATACCTACCTGTATATGTATAGTCGGTGATCCCGCCTCAATAATATCATATCCGATACCATATCTATAATCAGACATCCCAAGTCAAGAGTGCGGATCAATCATCAAAATATAGCTCGTACGTAAATCCGTCGTACGGCATCCCAAATCTGGGTACGGGTCAATATCACATTCATCATACTATTCATCTGATATCCTCTTTATCAAATATCATGATCGGGGTACTGATCTACGTCTAGTACCATACTGATACCGCCTACGTATGCATGGACGTGTGTGAAACACTACGTCAAGGACCCGCTACAACGTCATGTCGTATCTAAGATACGAACCCTGCTATATCACCGATCTCACGGCCTCAAATCAAAGCTCATCGACTCAGCTCAATCCCAAGTATCATCCTCAGTCCGTATGTGAACACATAGTCCCATACCCATGTGAACACATAGCTATAAAGAATCCCATGAGCACATATCAATAGAAATGTATGCAAGTATGTATGTGTGTATGTGTATGTAACACTACCCTAGGGTTCGCAACACTAAAGTAATCCAACACACCAATATCCATCCTAAGCATCGTTATTAATCCTAAATAACATATAATAATTGTTGGTGTGTATACGCATCCGTATACACCACCACGGACTGCGGGGGTGCTATACGCCATCCACCCGACTTCTCCCCATAGATATAAATCTACTCACCTGGTCCTCGCTCGCCGGTGCCGACGTCGCCACGCGCTTGCTTGTCGTCTCGAAGTCCGCATGGGGTACCTACATATCATAATGCACCGTATCGCATTAAAACTAAATTCGAAATCGAAACGGCACACGAAAATCAAATCGGCACGCCTATCACGCATAGGTCCAAACCTATCGCCTACGCATGCAAGAATAGTAAAACCAACCCTCGATGTCGATGTACAAACGTAGAACCATCGAGAAATATCCAAACACACCCATTTTCACATTCACAAACACTAAACATACATATGAAATAGGGTGAAATCATCAAAATCAATAAATTGATTAAATCGGTTTATTTCCAAAAATTCTAGTAAAGGGGGTCGTTAACTGTTTTACTACAAGTCTTGATGTTTTAGCAAATTAGAGTTCACAATAATCACTAATTATCTTAATTAGGCCACATAAGCATTTACTAGATTTTTAATCTTGCCAAATTATATTAAACCAAAAACTAGTTTGCAATTTTTCCAATTTCAACCCTTTTAAAGCAACAATACATAATTCAACAAGTAGGCTAGGTTTTGCACAAGCTAAGGTATTAAACTACCCATTATAATTTCAATGATGTGATGATACCCTTACCATATTTTAATTCTCAATTTTTTCATAATATTTAAAAAAAACTAGTAAGCATAAAATTCCAAATTCGGTGCAAGCATCTTAGATTTGCGATCTAAAGATCAAAATCACAAGTAAATATCCAAACTAAACAAATAGATAACAACTACACATAGCCAATCTAGTTGTGATGCTTAAAACCCTAATTCAAAACCAAACCCTCTTCTTTAAAAACCTAGAATGAATTTAGCACTAAAATTTAACACTAAAACAATTTAATTAAAGGAATTAACCATAAGTGTTAGTTGGGCAAAGATTATACCTCAATATATAGAGATCTAGCATGAAGATTTGCTTCCAAAAACACCTCCTTTCTCCATGTTTTAAACCAATTTGGGTTAGAGAAGAGGTAGAATAGGGTTTTGTGTCGAATTTGTAAAGAAATTTGTGGATTTTTGTAGAATTTTGATGGAATTTAAAGCAAAAGAATTGGGGATAAAATGAGGGGCTGAAGCATGGAAAGATTCGGCCAAGGGAAGATGGGAGAGAGTGTGAGGAAATGGTGTGAAAAAAAATCCAAGTCAAAGCCCCCCCAAATTACCGTAATACCCCCATCCAAAATAATATAATAAAAACCTATATTTAAATCATTTGAATGAGTCAAAGAAGCAAGGAATGGAAGGGGAAGTTGCTGATCCAGCAGTGGTGGGGCCGGCCAAAGTAGTGAGGAATGAGTGAGAGAGATTTTACAAAGAAATTCTATGCAAAAAGACCCCCCACAAGCTCAAAATTGCAAGTTTTAGCTTAAATTAATTATTTTTTTGTTCTCCATAATAAAAACCCATTAAAACATGAAATAAAATACTAAAAATTTATATTACAACTAGAATTTAATTAACATGATTTTAAAGATTAAAATTAGCCCATTTAAATTTGTATTTATCGCTAATTTAATGTATTTTCTTACCGGCTTAAAATAATATTAAAATAATATTTTTTTCAGAAAATTTGAAATTTCACATGTGGCTCAATAAACACCAAATACTAGTAATTACATAGCTAGAATATGTATATTTAATTTTATAATAAAGTTATTTGCATTTTGAATTTTTACAGAAAACCGCCTTATTTTTCCGTTTTTTCGAAATTTCACCGAAACGATTTTCAAAACGTTACAATCTTCCCCCTTAAAGAAATTCGGTCCCCGAATTTAAATTAAAACTTTCCCCAAATACTAAAACATCTAAGCAAAACCATGAAGTCGTCGGGGCTCCGAAATCATAAGTACATAAAACAAATCGTAGCGCAGCACATGCGCATGAAAAATGGGCATATAACTCAAAATCAAAACTCCGTCAAGCATCCTACAATCATCGGAGTCAAGGTGAAGACACGAATGCCAAATCCAAAGCAAAACCGATATGCTATAATTCGGAACTATACATGTAAATATCTGAAGAAAATGCGTGCAAAACACACTCAGGTACTGTCCTCTGACTAGCCCTTCTTAGTACGAAACAAATCAAAAAAATCATGAAAATGTACTGCTCCATAAGAATCAATCCCAAAAGTGCATATGAAAACCCTGTGCGTCCGGTGCGCACGGAAATCGAAATCCATGAATGTGCACAGAAGCAACATCTAAGTGCATCGGGTGTGCACGAAACATCTGTCGTAGGCAACATGTGTGCCTGACAGCAAAATCAGGTGCATCTGACATGCACGAAAAATCTCGATTTAGTGCATCTGGTGTGCACCAAAATTACACTTCAAAACATGCGCCCAACATGCGCGAAAATCCAAATCAGGTGCATCCATCGTGCACGAAATCATGAAATCCAATATCAAGTGCCGAACTTGCGCAAAATCAAATCAGGTGCACAAAACAAATATCGAACATCACCATCGAAATCAAAGTCCGATGCATCTAAGTGAACAAAAGGCGTATTACTGCACTGCAAGCATATATAAACTATACAGAGTGCAGGAACCAAATCGTGTGCGTGCATACGCACAAAACCAACTCAAATGTCTAAAACCGTAACATCACAAACATGTGAAACCCAAGCACGAAAACGATATCAAGTGCAACACTGTGCAAGGATCGTAAATCCTCAATCATCAAAATCAAATCATGCGAATAAATCACCCAAAACATCGAAATCAATAATGGCGGAATAGTACCGCTCAAGTGCATCCTCTAAGAATCTCGGCCAACTGTCGCGTTCATTAGTGGGACGTCTCGTCGATGATCATGAACTCTGGCCTGCTGGTGTGCGTAACCATGACCACTCCTGGGTCAAGGTCTTCACTGTGAATTACCAATCTTTCGGTCCATCGGCTCATCGGCCCTGTCAGGTGTGCTAACGGGGACGATTCCGTTCTGGCACTTCTCTGGTCATCTCTTGGTCAATCATCGCGACCACTCGTAAGACAGTATATCACTGGCGTTGGCCTCTGGCTCTCTGAATGTACGTGACACATCTGACCCTGGGTGCAAGTATCATTGCAGCAGTGTCCTGGAAGAAATCCTGCTCACGGTCTCTTCCATGTCTCGTCTCTGCCAACTGTCCGGAAGTCATCGTCCTTTCCTATATCTGCATCTTGCTCCGGAATGGCTGCATACCCATCGCGACCTCTTCTGGAAGGTATATCCAGTACTCTGCCTCGGCATGCGTATCGCATCTCTAATGTCGGCGGAGTGGAACGCCATCTCATCTAGATCTGGTGCGAACCTCTTACTCCACTTTTCTCTAACGTCGTCTGCTTTGGACTCGTCTCGTCGCGGCTGCATGGACTGAGCTCCAACGACTATCCTCGTATCTGGAGTCTCCCAAGAATGCGTCTCACCACCTAGCATCCGATTGAAGTCGAACCATTCGATCGATTCGTCAAAACCTCATAATCCCCCAAGAGCTCAACCTCTTGGGCACAGTTTAATAGTATCGAATACATACCACAGTATCGGTGGTCCAGCCGTAGAAGGGCAAATCCAAGCCTCACTAATGGCGCCGTAGAACTGCCGCAAACCCGAAGGTTCAAAGGCTTTCACACGGTCATTAAGTCGAGTTAGGGTTTCATTCTTCTAGAGGGACCATAGAATTGCATGCATGTCTTTCCGACTACTTTAAACTTGGATAAATAGGTTTCTGACATTCGATCGTCTCTGTCGACCGCCAACGCCTCCGCGTGAAGTCGTCTCTAGCTGGAATCAATCTATCTGATGACCTCGCATCGGGGTAAGCGAACGAACCACCTGTCCTAGTCATTCATCATCGGGTGACTAGCGACCTTCTATCATCTATTCGTACAACTCGCCCCGCCATAGCTCCAACATATGGGGCGATATCTCGTCGTTCGCAGCAATAACTGGCTCACTCGTTTGCATGCTGAACAGTGCCTCAATCATCAGGAGTAAGCAACACACCAACGGTCATCAAAATCTGGCTGGCCTCTGTCAGTGGCTCAATCCTCTAGTGTCGATCAGCACATCCGAGTAACCTCATAAAGGCGATCCGCCAAACGCTCGCGGCTCGGAAACACAGTAAAAAGACACATCTCTGCAATCGTGTGTCGCCGGAATTTCGTCCTGGTCAGTCCTCGTTCGTGACGAGCTTGTGCTGACCGCAACTCTAGCCGTAACTCTCCCTGCCGGTAACCGTAGCAGCAAAACCAAACTGGTACCGATGATGCTAGATCAGGAAGGAATATAATACTGAACAAGGAAATGTACATCCTAAGGCTTCATAAGTGGAGTGGCACGTCGTAAATATGCCGCGGAACATACCAACGGTACGTCACTCTACTTTAGTCACCTATTCCATCAACCAAGGGGTTATCCTACGCTCCGAAGGTTAAAACCTAACGCTCTGATACCAACTTTGTCACGTCCCGAAAGTACGGAACATGACCGGCACTTAAACTACGAAACGTCTCGAGGCGTACGTAATCTAAGTAAACCGAAAACCCAGAAATCCAAACCAAGAAAAGTAGTAGAGTGCAGGAAAACCAATTTAAAACAAGTAGTTTTAATAGCATAAGCCGAATTATGCGGTTTTCAAGAACATCAAAATTTACTGAAAATTTCGGCAGAGTCTTTTTTGTAAAAACTGGCTCCCAAACGGGATACAACATGAATAGTATACGAAATCAATAAAAAGGCATCCCCAAGCGGGAGCTAGCTCTTCGTCAATCGACGGTCACAACCACACAAGCAATATAATATACAACGCCAACGGCGAGGATCAAAACTCAAAAGGAACTCAAAACCACCAGAAATATAACGAGCGACTCTAAGGTCGAAAGAATAAACAGCACTGGTCTCTATCTCAAAATAAATACATGTTTGGTTGATGGAACTTCTAGATACAACAGAATAATGATATACAAGATATATAATGGGGGTATGATACAAGTAAACCCACCTACTAGCAAATCACCCGAATGAAACTGAGCCCGCAAGCCGTAATGAAACATGTACGGCAAATCTGCAAGAAACTGGGGCACAACGGGGGTGAGTTGCCAACTCGTGAATAGAAAAACATCTACGAACAGAAATCGCATGTATGACGCAATCCTAGGTCATACGATCATAATATATTCTCAAAATATACATAACAAGCAGCCTATAACAATGGCTAGGGTAATATCTAACCGAGTGAAATCTCATGTGCCCGTGTCAGTGCCTCAGGTAGCAATATATCATACGAATGAGGTATGAATGCATGAAAACAGAATACATGTAAATGAAGAAACTGTTTTCATAAATTAGTGAGATTTCCTTCGTATTTTTAAACTGAGGTATCATAATGAAATCCGTATCAACGGTGTCTAGCATCGACACAAAACATAAATCTCACTGTTTCGAAATATCAATGTCTCAATCTCAATATCTAGGGCGCCGTCAATCCAGACTGGCCTCTACCATCCATCTCAAGACCACGACGGTATCCTCCGGATATCCGACGCGTCGGGTAATATCACCGGTAGGTAGTGCTCCCCAGCCAGGCTCAACGTCAACACCACATTCCTCTTGCCCCGGGGTACCATACCGGGCCCACCATGTACCCGTGACGGTTCCTCCACTCCTCGACACGGATCTCCAAAACCACAGCAAACTCATGGTGGACGACACTTTACATCACTAGAAAACCGCAACATTTTATATTTTAAAAGATCATAAGTAGTAAATTTTGCGGCTTTCCCCGAAATCCAGAAATATCATAAATCTCAAGAAATCATCACAAGTGCATATGTCAATGATAATGAACTAGGCATGAACAACTGAATAACAGTATGCATGAAGTGGTAGGTAATAACTACAATGTCTAATATGGCATATAAGGGAAGTACACTAATATCATGTCAAAACTACCAGCTAACAATCTAAGTCAAGCAATTATATTCTCTAAAGTGTACGTGACATGGCAATTACCGATGAAGATGTGTGTGAGCCGGCAAGTAGGTGTACGTGGTACATACGCATCATCGGTAATGGTGCTGGCGTCCTAACAGCATGATATCAATAATGGAATATGCAGCAAAATAAATATGCGAGGCAGAGCGAACAGCAATAATGTGCGGGAGCTGAATACTAGACACAACGATAACTAATCTGCAATAATCTAATATAAGTCCTACGAATGGTGCCTTTTGAAATAACATGAATCATGGGGTTTTGAAAATAGGGGCTACGGTGTTTTTATGAAATGATACGTCGTTTTTGAAATATTCGTAGATTCCTTTGAGCTGTCTTTAAAAATGCCCACGATTCGTTAGTTTTTGAAATAGGTAAGAAGTCTAATCTAATCTAAAAAATACACTAAACTATACGGCTGAACTAACAAGCTGAACTACAGGTAAGGAAACCACCTATCATCTGAGTCGATACATATACCTACCTGTATATGTATAGTCGGTGATCCCGCCTCAATAATATCATATCCGATACCATATCTATAATCAGACATCCCAAGTCAAGAGTGCGGATCAATCATCAAAATATAGCTCGTACGTAAATCTGTCGTACGGCATCCCAAATCTGGGTATGGGTCAATATCACATTCATCATATTATTCATCTGATATCCTTTTTATCAAATATCATGATCGGGGTACTGATCTACGTCTAGTACCATACTGATACCGCCTACGTATGCATGGACGTGTGTGAAACACTACGTCAAGGACCCGCTACAACGTCATGTCGTATCTAAGATACGAACCCTGCTATATCACCGATCTCACGGCCTCAAATCAAATCTCATCGACTCAGCTCAATCCCAAGTATCATCCTCAGTCCGTATGTGAACACATAGTCCCATACCCATGTGAACACATAACTATAAAGAATCCCATGAGCACATATCAATAGGAATGTATGCAAGTATGCATGTGTGTATGTGTGTGTAACACTACCCTAGGGTTCGCAACACTAAAGTAATCCAACACACCAATATCCATCCTAAGCATCGTTATTAATCCTAAATAACATATAATAATTGTTGGTGTGTATACGCATCCGTATACACCACCACGGACTGCGGGGGTGATATACGCCATCCACCCGACTTCTCCCCGTAGATATAAATCTACTCACCTGGTCCTCGCTCGCCGGTGCCAACGTCGCCACGCGCTTGCTTGTCGTCTCGAAGTCCGCATGGGGTACCTACATATCATAATGCACCGTATCGCATTAAAACTAAATTCGAAATCGAAACGGCATACGAAAATCAAATCGGCACGCCTATCACGCATAGGTCCAAACCTATCGCCTACGCATGCAAGAATAGTCAAACTAACCCTCGATGTCGATGTACAAACGTCGAACCATCGAGAAAAATCCAAACACACCCATTTTCACATTCACAAACACTAAACATACATATGAAATAGGGTGAAATCATCAAAATCAATAAATTGATTAAATCGGTTTATTTCCAAAAATTCTAGTAAAGGGGGTCGTTAACTGTTTTACTACAAGTCTTGATGTTTTAGCAAATTAGAGTTCACAATAATCACTAATTATCTTAATTAGGCCACATAAGCATTTACTAGATTTTTAATCTTGCCAAATTATATTAAACCAAAAACTAGTTTGCAATTTTTCCAATTTCAACCCTTTTAAAGCAACAATACATAATTCAACAAGTAGGCTAGGTTTTGCGCAAGCTAAGGTATTAAACTACCCATTATAATTTCAATGATGTGATGATACCCTTACCATATTTTAATTCTCAATTTTTTCATAATATTTAAAAAAAACTAGTAAGCATAAAATTCCAAATTCGGTGCAAGCATCTTAGATTTGCGATCTAAAGATCAAAATCACAAGTAAATATCCAAACTAAACAAACTAGATAACAACTACACATAGCTAATCTAGTTGTGATGCTTAAAACCCTAATTCAAAACCAAACCCTCTTCTTTAAAAACCTAGAATGAATTTAGCACTAAAATTTAACACTAAAACAATTTAATTAAAGGAATTAACCATAAGTGTTAGTTGGGTAAAGATTATACCTCAATATATAGAGATCTAGCATGAAGATTTGCTTCCAAAAACACCTCCTTTCTCCATGTTTTAAACCAATTTGGGTTAGAGAAGAGGTAGAATAGGGTTTTGTGTTGAATTTGTAAAGAAATTTGTGGATTTTTGTAGAATTTTGATGGAATTTAAAGCAAAAGAATTGGGGATAAAATGAGGGGCTGAAGCATGGAAAGATTCGGCCAAGGGAAGATGGGAGAGAGTGTGAGGAAATGGTGTGAAAAAAAATCCAAGTCAAAGCCCCCCCCAAATTACCGTAATACCCCCATCCAAAATAATATAATAAAAACCTATATTTAAATCATTTGAATGAGTCAAAGAAGCAAGGAATGGAAAGGGAAGTTGCTGATCCAGCAGTGGTGGGGCCGGCCAAAGTAGTGAGGAATGAGTGAGAGAGATTTTACAAAGAAATTCTATGCAAAAAGACCCCCCACAAGCTCAAAATTGCAAGTTTTAGCTTAAATTAATTATTTTTTTGTTCTCCATAATAAAAACCCATTAAAACTTGAAATAAAATACTAAAAATTTATATTACAACTAGAATTTAATTAACATGATTTTAAAGATTAAAATTAGCCCATTTAAATTTGTATTTATCGCTAATTTAATGTATTTTCTTACCGGCTTAAAATAATATTAAAATAATATTTTTTTCAGAAAATTTGAAATTTCACATGTGGCTCAATAAACACCAAATACTAGTAATTACATAGCTAGAATATGTATATTTAATTTTATAATAAAGATATTTGCATTTTGAATTTTTACAGAAATCCCCCTTATTTTACCGTTTTTTCGAAATTTCACCGAAACGATTTTCAAAACGTTACATTAGTCCAATCCATGTCGTCCCTAAGAAATCTAGCATTACGGTCATTACAAATGAGACAAATGAGTTAATCCAGACATACGCTCAAACTGGGTGGCGTGTATGTTTTGATTATAGAAAACTTAATGCCGCGACGAGGAAAGACCACTTTCCTCTACCTTTCATTGACCAGATGCTAGAACGCTTAGCTGGACGTGAATATTATTGCTTCATGGATGGATACTCTGGCTATAATCAGGTCCCTATTGCCAAGAAGGATCAAGATAAAACCACATTACTTGTCCTTTTGGTACCTTTGCATATAGACGCATGCCCTTTGGGTTATGCAATACTCCCTCTACATTTCAGCGGTGTATGATGGGGATATTCTCCGACATGGTCAAGAATTTTTTGGAGATTTTCATGGACGATTTCTCGATATTCGGAGATTCTTTGCTGAATGCCTATCACATTTTGACACAGTTCTTACTCGTTGTAAAGAGAAGAACTTAACCTTGAATTGGGAAAAATGCCATTTCATGGTCCAAGAGGGAATTGTGCTTGGACATGTTATTTCACGGAAAGGCATTGATGTTGACAAAGCTAAAATAGATGTCATTCAAAACCTTCCTCATCCCAAACGCGTCAAGGATATACGATCTTTTCTTGGCCATGCAGGCTTTTACAGGAGATTCATTAAGGATTTTAGCAAAAATGCTAGACCTTTAACTCTTCTCTTGGCCAAGGACACGACCTTTCACTTTGACTCGGATTGTGAGGCAGCATTCGACTCACTCAAACACTCTCTCACTACAGCCCCCGTTCTATCATCTCCAGATTGGAACCACCCTTTTGAGCTTATGTATGATGCATCAGATTTTGCAGTTGGTGCAGTGTCGGGACCCGGTTCTTGCTCACGGAGCAAAGTGCCACACGGAACAAAGTGCCACGCCAAGTGTCGTGTTAAGTGGGCGGGGGCCACCTCTTGAATCCGTGGGGGCCACCTCTTGAGTCCGTGGGACCCACTGTAGAACAATGGGGACTCTTCGGAATACATTCCGAAAGAGGGCAGATCTGTACTATAAATGGAATGATATCACCCTTCAATACAGAGGCGCCTTTTAAGTGAACCGGCACTACAGGAGCTTGAGAATTCCGTAGTTAAGCGTGCTCAGGCCAGGGAAGTCCTGGGATGGGTGACCTCCTGGGAAGTGGCCCCTGGTCGGGTCCGGTTCGCCCTGAAGGACAAAACCGTGCGGCTTCGGCCAGAGCGGACAATACTCTCTGTATTGGAGGTGGGGCGTGACAGAATGGTATCAGAGCTGGTGCCTCAATAGTAGGTATGTGGTTCGACGACGAACCATTGTTCAAAGGTGGGGAGAATGTCGGGACCCGGTTCTTGCTCACGGAGCAAAGTGCCACACGGAACAAAGTGCCACGCCAAGTGTCGTGTTAAGTGGGTGGGGGCCACCTCTTGAATCCGTGGGGGCCACCTCTTGAGTCCGTGGGACCCACTGTAGAACAATGGGGACTCTTCGGAATACATTCCGAAAGAGGGCAGATCTGTACTATAAATGGAATGATATCACCCTTCAATACAGAGGCGCCTTTTAATTGAACCGGCACTACAGGAGCTTGAGAATTCCGTAGTTAAGCGTGCTCAGGCCAGGGAAGTCCTGGGATGGGTGACCTCCTGGGAAGTGGCCCCTGGTCGGGTCCGGTTCGCCCTGAAGGACAAAACCGTGCGGCTTCGGCCAGAGCGGACAATACTCTCTGTATTGGAGGTGGGGCGTGACATGCAGTCTTAGGACAACACATTGAAAAGATGCCACACGTGATCTATTATGCTAGTAAGACCCTGAACGATGCTCAAATTAACTATATAACTACCGAGAAAGATCTTTTGGCAGTTGTATTCGCATTAGAAAAAATCAGGCCTTACTTGATTGGCTCACCTATTATTGTGTACACTGACCACTCCGCCTTGAAACATCTTTTAGCGAAGAAGGATGCTAAATGTAGGTTAATACGTTGGATCCTTCTATTACAAGAATTTGATCTTGTTATTAAAGATAAGAAAGGATGTGAAAACATTGTAGCCGACCATCTTTCGCGCATCTCTTCTTCACATGTGACCCTACCGATCAATGATTCTTTTCCGGACGAACAACTCTTGAATGTATCTGATGAACCTTGGTTCAGGGATATTGTGAATTATCTTGCTACGGGACTTATTCCCCGCGAATGGTCAAAACAGGACAAACATCGATTTCTATCCCAAGTAAAACACTTTTACTGGGATGAACCCTATCTGTTTAAGTATTGTCCTGATCAGATCATTCGCAGGTGTGTCCCTAATGATGAATTCAAGAGTGTTCTATCTTTTTGTCATGATCAGGCATGTGGGG
The DNA here is from genome assembly GCA_030015575.1 of Agapanthus africanus. Lineage (NCBI taxonomy): Eukaryota > Viridiplantae > Streptophyta > Magnoliopsida > Asparagales > Amaryllidaceae > Agapanthus > Agapanthus africanus. The sequence continues at coordinate 303,265,081 of JASDDO010000031.1, read as the reverse complement.
GTCACTTTGGTCCTCGAAAGACGGCGGAGAAGGTTTTGCAATGCAGTTTCTATTGGCCGACTTTATTCAAAGATGCATTTGATCATTGCAAAACCTATGCATAATGTCAACACACGGGTAGGATTTCCCGGAGAAATGAGATGCCACAGCAACCCATCTTAGTGGTTGAAATTTTCGACATTTGGGGCATTGAATTTATGGGTCCTTTTCCCAACTCCTTTGGGAATCTGTACATACTGCTTGCGGTTGATTACGACTCGAAGTGGGTTGAAACTATTCTTTGTCGCACTAATGACAAAAAGATTGTCATTAAGTTCTTAAAAGAAAACATCTTTTCGCAATTTGGACACCTACGCGCTATCATTAGCGATAACGGGACACATTTCTGCAATAGGTCTTCGAGACTTTAATGCGGAAATATGAAATCAACCATAAACTTTTTGCTACCTGATTAAAAAATCAGGAATTACCTCAATGAGCTATCACGTGTTCACACGTGACCAATGGTCACGTGATGACACGTGATGGTTAAAACTTCATCAAACAGAAGCGAAAACAGACTGCAGAAAAATAACTCAATTGAGGGTCACGTGCTCACGCGTGACCAAGGGTCACGTGCCAGCACGTGACATGCTTTGAAAGCCTTACAGCTTAAAAGAATTTAATTCTAAAAGTCAGAAAAAAATACCTCAACGAGGTGTCACGTGTTCACACGTGACCAATGGTCACGTGATGACACGTGATGGTTAAAAACTTCATTAAACAGAAGCGAAAACAAACTGCGGAAAAATAACTCAATTGAGGGTCACGTGCTCACACGTGACCAAGGGTCACGTGCCAGCACGTGACGGGCTTTGAAAGCCTTACAGCTTAAAAGAATTTAATTCTAAAAGTCAGAAAAAATACCTCAACGAGGTATCACGTGCTCACACGTGACCAATGGTCACGTGTTGACACGTGATGGTTAAATCAACAACATGAACAAGCTACTGAAAAATGACTCAATTGAGGGTCACGTGCTCACACGTGACCAAGGGTCACGTGTCAGCACGTGACTGGCTTTAAAAGCCTCATAGTTTAACAGAATTAAAATTCTGAATTTATCTAAAATCTTTCCAAATGGGAAAGGAATAAGGAGAACCGTTGGATTAAAAATCCATGGGTGATTAAATATCACCAATTTATGGAAAAATCTGAGACAAGGAAAGATTTCCCTAAATCTCACCAGAATTAACAAACAGAATATGTTTGGATTGAAAATCCAACGGTAAATAAAATTCACTGAATGATCTAAAGGATCATATTAATTATGAAAACAAACAAAATCTTTCAATGAAAGATTTACTGAACAAATTGATTCTTTTCCTTCTCCTATAAATAGGAGGCAAGAGAAGAGAAGGGGGGAGAATTTTTGGATATAGAGTTTTGGAATCTTGAAAATTCAGAGAGAAAAGAGAGGAGAATTTAATTCTCTACAAAGAAAAACCCTAGGTAAGAAAAGAAAGGGGATCAAAACTTTAATAAAGAGAATTTAATTCTCAATCTAAGAGTTTAACTCTTCTACAAAAAGAACTTAGTTCTTCTTCTGGTTGAAAATCTGCACAGAGCACATCTCCCCATAAGTTGAGAATTTAATTCTCATCGGGTCGAGATCCTGCCATGCAGATCCTAAACTTAGAGGAGGAATTGAGTTTTGAGAATTTAATTCTCCCAAAATTATAGGAATTTAATTCCTTCAAGATGGACAGAACTAGGGTTTAACCCTAATTAAGAATTTAATTCTCTCAGATTAATAGGAATTTAATTCCTCCAAGACAGAATCAGGGTTTCACCCTATACAAGAATTTAATTCTTTTACATATATGGGAATTCAATTCCTATAAAAGGAAATTAGGGTTTAACCCTACATAAGAATTTAATTCTTTCACAATAGGAATTTAATTCCTCCAAAGTTATAATTAGGGTTTAACCTTACGGAGAATTTAATTCTCAAAATAAAATAAAGAGACTAAAGAGATCTCTGTGCATAAAAAGACTAAGGTCACGTGTCCCCACATGACCCCTGGAAAGATCCCCAGAAATGAGAAGGGAAGAGCTCAGAGACAACGCCTCACGTGCTCCACATGACCCCCGAAACACAGAAAGAAAAAACAAAGGAAATAGAAGCTTTGGGCGCTCTCACGTGCTCCCACGTGACCCCTTGGCAAGTGCTTTAATAATCAGTGTATAAATCTCCATCGCGTGTCAACACGTGATGCTCAAAATAAAAATAAAAGTGTTTAACACTTAATTGCAGAACAAACAAAAGGAATCTGGTCCTACCTTTGGGCGCCCTCACGAATCCACACGTGACCCCTTTTCCTTTAGTGTTTAAGACTAATTCGTGAACTTATACCCAGTGTTTAACACTGGTGTTTTCTAGTGTGTAACACTAATTTGGGGACTATATTTCCAGTGTTTAAACACTGTTACCTTCTAGTGTTTAAACACTAACTTAGGAGCTTTAACACTGTTGCTAGCTAGTGTTTAACATTAGTTTTAACCAAATTGGTTAATCTTCCAGAGGCAAAGCCTCCAATTCGAAATTGAGTAAAAATCAGAGCTCTAATGTCTACTGCTCAATCACAGATAAAAATGTTATCAGAGCCCTCAAACTTTTGTTTAGCATTGCTAAATAATGTGGGCCTGAAACAAGACAAATAGACTAATGGTCCAACAAAGGGCCAATATGTCAAACTTAATTGGACTTAGCCCAAATTGGCCATAAGTCCTCAACCCATACTTAACTGAGCCAATGTGCTCATAATATAATTAATTGGTCTTGGTTCCAAACTGGGCTACAGATCATTTAATCCACCTTGGTTCAAGGGTATATCTCTTCATCCCTTTGATATTTGTCGTTGTAATCCCTCAACGTCTTCAAAGAGGTGACGGGTCCCAACAACTATACATTTCACGGACTGTGGGGTCCTTAAACTCATGGACTATGATGTCCTTAACCTCGACCATGATGTTTTAAAACTAACAACGGACTGTGGGGTCCTTAAACTCATGGACTATGATGTCCTTAACCTTGACCGTGATGTCTTAAAACTAATAATGGAATGTGGAGTCCTTAATTCCATGGACTATGATGTCCTTAACCTTGACCGTGATGTCTTAAAACTAATAATGGACTGTGGAGTCCGTAAATCCATGGACTATGATGTCCTTACCCTCGACCACTATGTCTTAAAACTAACATTGGACCACTATGTCCTTAAACTGGTAATCGACCGCAACGTCATTAAACTAAACAATAGAGCCCAATTGCTCTCTTGTCGGATCTAAACGATCCTGTTAAGTTGATCTTAGTCTAAAAATTGGGCTAACGTATCCTTAACAAACGTTTAAGTTGATTTAGTCTCAAAAGAGACTAACATATCCTTAAACCCAACCCCCAAACCCAAATCTAAGAAAGATACGGATTTGGACTAGTCCACGCCCTACGGGCGACAACACAACTTAGTCTCCGTATACAATCCATGGGCAACCACAAACAAAACAAACACCCACGACACGAAGTGACCATCTGGAGAAGGAGAAAGTTGTTATCGCAATGCGGTAGCGTAATTAACTGCAGGGGCTTGCGCCTGCAGGGAAGAGCGTCCCCACAATCAAAAACCCCTCAAGCGAGGGGGAATCTGACGAAGTCTGCTACATCGGCCGCATCCGTTTAAACCTTCAATACATGGTGCCATAAATCAACTTGGCATCTTCAGAGAGGTGGACGGATAGTACCAATTAGCATCTGCCCCGAATTTCAGGCGAGACGTCAGTCTTGCGCCGTCTTTCGGAGGGAAACAAATTCTGGCACGCCCGGTGGGACTCTTCCTCTTTCCATTCCACACTTCGTGTGTCATGTTCGCGAACCAATCACGGTTTGCTAATGGTTGCCCTTGGGTTTCGAGGTACTAAGATTTAGCGTTTTTCTTGGTGCAGAAAGCAAAGGATCAATGGCGTTCACCTGCTCAAAGTGTTCCACATGCAACTGCAACCCGCGTCCTGCCTCAACAGGGGGCATAGCCTACGGGCCCCATGCTGCTTCCCTGTTCACGATGCCCATGGAACAGGTCACTCAAGCTACCACAGGGTTATTTTTCGGGACCCTGCTCCCGCCAATGAGCTTCACCGCTCCCGTGCCCGTACCAGAGGCTCCCAAGAAGTCGGTCTTTGATCGGCTTACAGTTACTGCGGCCCCTCTTAACGGGTCGTCCAGCACCGGCGCCTCGGTCTTCTCCAGACTGGGCCAAAATTCATATGGGCCCACAATGAAGTTTGCACCTCAAGAAAAGGTTATTCCGAAGAGAGTAATCAATCCTGCTCTTGAAGTCGTCAAGGCGACTTCTCCTTCCAAGGTGTCAGTCTTTACAAGACCGACTGCCCCAACTCCCACTCCTGCTCCTGCTACTCAAAGGACATTAGTCTTCAATAGACTGACACCAGCAACAGCCCCTCACCTGAACAGGGGGCAAGCCATCCCCATCACCGAACCAATTCTATCAGCTCAGCACTCTCGACGGCGCCACTGGCGCCGAGTGAGGAAGACTGGAAGCAACTCACCTTCTGGGGTAACTCCACTAGCCCCGACGGCGGAAATTAATGCTGCTGTTCCAACCGGGAACAACTTTGAGCTGCTAAATAAGGTGCGTAGGAATTCTCCTACCGCTGTACTGAAAAGATCTCCTCCTCCGGTGGAGAATGTTGCGGAAACAAAGCCAGAACAGTCTCCTCAGCGGCTGTCCTCCAAGATCTACAAAGTCTGGCGGCAGGTCCGGAACTCAGTGGTTGATCAAGACTACCCTCGCCGAAAGAAAATGGCGAAGGTTGAACAAGAAGAAAGCCATCTTGCTAAGCCACAGAAAGCTATTTGGGTGCCCACCGCGATGGACCCCTCAACTTCTACCGCTCATAAGAAGAGAAGGCCGGAGAAAATCCCCATGCCTGCGACAAACGTCAAAGGAACTGAACCCAAACGCCCTAAGTCTGGGGGCATGGTGGTCCATACTATTTACATGGCATCCGGAAAGGAGGATAGACGCGCTTCTACGGGCCACCAACCACTCACCCGATCCATCACAAGGGCTCAGGAACAGCAACAACGGAAGCTCCAAGAGATGCTGACTGCAATGGCCGCACTCATCGGGCCAAAAGAAAGCCAGGAGGCGTCATCGGAACAACGTCGCGAACACGAGACTGATGCGGAGTTCCTTCGGAGAATGCTTGAAAAGAAGGACAAAGAGGCTGCGGAACAAGCGGCCAATATAAAGCAAATGGCTCTTCTGTTTTAAGACATGGTCGGGATGATGATACAGCCGGGTCCTCCAGCCGAAGATCCTCCGATTATCTTCGAAGATGAAAGAGGAGAAACGTTAAATCCACCTCCGGCTCTTTCAACAGCCAAAGAGGAAACAATCTCTAAAGCTGCCCTGGATGACTATATTTCTCAGCAAATAAGAGTTCACCAGGCAAATGAGGCAGCCGGCCAAGTTGTCAAAACAGGGCGACCGTATCCAGGCTGGTATGATCAGATAAAGTACCCGCCGGGCTACACAATCCCGAAATTCCATGTCTACAAGGGGACAGGCAATCCCCACCAGCACGTCGCCCAGTTCAGAGCTCTGTGCGGCAACACCGGGGGAGATGATAAGCTTTTCCACCGTCAATTCGTCGGCAGCTTGTCGGAGACTGCATTCGAGTGGTACTCCGAACTTCTAAATGACTCCGTCAAAACTTTCGCAGAGATGGAGTTTCTATTCACTCAGTGATTCGCGAGCGCCGGCGAACGCACCCCAATAACGACGTTGATTAATGCAAGGGTGAAGCCAGGCGAAACTTGGGTCCAATATGCAATCCGATGGCGGAACCTGTGGTCGAAGTGCGAACAGCTCAATGAAGAAGTACCAACGGTGGGCATGTTCGTGGGCACCCTAGACCCTCATGCAACTATTTCACAATTCATGATGTTCTTTAAACCGACCACGTTCCAGGCTTTAATCGATAAGTTAGCCCAGATGGATCAGATGGGTCACAGACCGTCTCTCTCGAATCTGGAACCTCGGAACGACATGGGTAAAGGGAAGGCGACCTTCGTTGAGAATGCCCAACAGCAGCCCAGTGCCCCAAAGCTAGCGGATCAACTGGAGGAGAGACGACGCTATTACAATGAGAAAATGAAGCATCCTTACTCATTCCCACGGGACAAAACGAAGAGGTTGTTCGAGCTGGCAGTGCGCAACAGGATTATCAACTTGCCAAACCCAAGGCGACCACCACAACCCAGCGAGGTGAATAATCCCAATTATTGCCCTTACCACCAAACGGTAAGCCACCCGATCGAGGGTTGCTTCGTTTTTAAGGGATGGATCGAGGATCAGTACCTACAAGGCAAGTTTGCGCTGTCTGAGAAGTGGAAAGTAAACCCACCACAACCGCACACTCCTAAGAAGACGGACGCACCGGGGGCAACATGCTCTTTTGTTGAGGAAGCTCCATAGGAGGTGGCTCTTTCGGCCAAAACCAAAAGGATGCTGAATGACCTCCAGACATGCCCGGCGATCAGGTGGAAGAACCCGCTGGAACCCAAATCATCGAAGGAATGCTAAAGCCGCGCCCAACTCCAAAGATTGGCGGTGATAGCCAAAGTGTTCACATCCAGCCGTCAAAATCTTCGAAAAAGAAGAAATCCCAGAAGCCCGTGAAGCCTGGCGACAAGCGCACGAACCTACAAAAATAGATTGACGCGCTGGAAGAGTATAACCAGAAGGTGCGGACTCCAATCACGCTCCAAGAGTTCCTCAGCCAAGTCCTTGAGGACGAAAATGATGGAGAAGACTCATCAGATGAATCTGAGGACTATGTAGAAAGTTGTCATATGATCTCTCACTCATTAATAGATGATGAAGAGACTCCTTACAAAGAGAAATTGGGGGCAGGTCCCCAGCCGGAATTTCTATGGCCGTCAGACGAAATGATCGACGCCTTCCTGAATGAAATTCTTCTGAAAAGTAAAGCCGATCGGGAGCGTGTGATGGCCATATTTGAAAGAGGCAAACGCCGCCGACTGGACGAAAGAGTCGAGATGCTCCTGCCAATTCAAAGGACATCGGTTGCAAATAAAAACAAGACCAAGACGAGAAAAAGGTTTGCAAAAGCCATATCAGTGGGAATGAAGCTACCACCTTCCGAAGGAAGTACTCTTGGTAAAGCCAAAATGTGTCTGAGCTATTGCTTATATCATCGAAAGATTGTGCACCCCACCGAAAAGTGCAAAGCTTTTAAAAGATGGTGGCAGGGGTATGTTGCTCACCGGAACATTTTAAGCGATTTAAACGAGAAACTTGTCGGGAGAAAAGAAGTACGACCAAGGAGTATAAGAGAACTTCCAGCAACTGTCGCATGGTCAACGCTGGGGAATCGCAAGTTCTCACCTTTGGGAGCGACTCTGACGAAGAAATGACTCTTGGCCCCCTCTTCAAAGAACCCACGTCAAGAAAAGAGGAAGAACCGAAGAACTGCGAGAATATTCAGCTGCGCAATCGTACGCTGCCCGAAAAGAATCTCGGACCCACAAATAAAAAAGATAAGGGAAAAGAGAAGGTCTCTGAGGATATCGCCCTAGACGACCAAGTCAAGAAAGAGCTGACAGCTAAGGACCCGCCCAAGAAAAGTAAGGTGGACTACAACATTCTGGCGCACTTGAGGAAGCTACCCTCGCAGCTCAGCATTCTCGATGCCCTTTTACTATCAAAAGGAGCAAGTGATTCATTGATCAAGGCGCTACAAGAGCCAGAGCAATTCCAAGCTTTTCTCGCCGAAGAAAAGTTGAAGGACGAGCTGGAGGAAGTGCACACAGCCGATGTCTCCTTCGGCAACGAAGATCTCCTACTTGGGATATGTGAGCACAACCTGTAGGGTTACTAGACACTCTAATAAGGATCTACAAGGCATCAACCATGCCGGATTAAAATTTTATCCGTGCCGAATAACTCTAAACAAGATCTTTGCTAGAAAATTAGGTTAACACATGCAAGTTAAACTCTTTAACACTAAGTGAATACGAAATACAACCTTTGTAGATCGGTCTTTCACTTCTTAAGCTCCTTGTAGTAGTCCCTTCACTGCGATCATCGAACATCCGGACTCTTGGACGGCTCCATGAGAAGAGGAAACGGAATTGCTTGAATTCTTCGAGGCCGAAGATGATCTACGTCGAGGGAATACGAACTCAAGCTTCTACTTCACTAACCAAAGAATTAGTTGTTGGAGATAGTGCCCTCAGAGTCAATTATTGGATCACAGGCACGTGATTGCAATGATTGAGGGAGGACCTATCCCGGTAGGACAGTCTTACTCGAGATGATAGTATGCTATCTGGTTTACCTTTATCATCGTGTACTGCTTTAGGTGACCTGACATGTCGCTATTGCACGTTGATAGAGCCCCTAGGATTCTTGCTTGACCACCAGCAGTATGAGGGCGATCATATAAGTGGGAGCTGGGGTCTACAAGCACATCCTTAAATGGTCCCTAGTCGTAGGAGTCTCGAGATAGGGCATCGATTCTCCAGAGTAGACTAGTGTATACAGTCGAGACCCCGACGAGGGGCGGTGGCCGGTCTCACAAGCCACTGGTGTCAGTTGGTTCACCTAAGATGTATACAGGTGCTCATTGGGTTATGAGTACACCGGACAGGACTCGCCGGGAACATGCTAGTTGGTCATATACCAGACGTCAGATGGCAGTTCCCTGGTGACATGTGTGCAGGTTAGTTCATCGACCTGGGGATCGTCATTTGTCTCGTGTGAGTTCCCACTGTACTTTGATTACTACCCTACCATGGCTCAAAGGAGTCGTGCAAACAGGTTTTAGTTGGGTACAGTCCCGAGCCACATGGAGGCAGTGAGCGGATCTTCGGGGGTTTCGTCTCTCCCGGTATTGGGGGTGAGGTCGCGCTGTGTCTAGGAGAGCCATTACACAAAGACCTTGGCCAAGGCAGGAGATTTACTGGTAGGTATTCCAGTAGTATCTCAGGGTGTTCTGGGCTACACTCCGACACGACTTGTACCGCTTTTGGGGGTCTGACTTTTACCAACCCCCTAGGCCCGCCATGCGATGCTCATAGACGAACGGACCGGACTGTACGGATATTGTCACTGACAGGCTCAGTTGGGTGTCGGGGTGAGCTTCCTCATCGACGTCCCTTTTAGTCAATAGCTGGTGGCCCGTCACGTATTGGCTTATACCTCTGACGTGCTAGTGGTTAAATCCACAGCCATAGTATTGACGAGTCTTTAGAGTCCACCACACTTTCAGTTACTCAAGCTTTCGGGCGAAATGCTGTAGAGGCCGTATGGAGATATGGCAGGGTCCGATCAGATACGTGCGGTATTGCACGGATCAGGATCGGACAGTTTGTACTAGTAGCCGTATAGGTATATGGCAGGGTTCGATCAGATACGTGCGGTATTGCACGGATCAGGATCGAACGGATATTACTAGCCGGCTTTGTTTTAAGCCGGTCCTAGTTTAGTACAGTGTAGATTTTGTCTCATTGCATTTGTATCCGGACGGAATACAGATGCGGGTGTGTATGCACAATATAGGGTTTTCCTGTAATTTATTACGGGACCAGTTTTCTGGAGTTGCCAGTTTGCATTCCGTTCCGGCCGGTTTTCCTTTGTTCTTTCCCGGCCGGACTTTTCCGATGGAGGGGGTAATTTGCAGTTTTGCAAATTACATTTGTGGAGGGGGTTTCTTTGCATATTGTTTGATATGATAGCTTTCATATCTTTTTCCACCATGCTTTTGCTTTTTGAGATTTGATTGAATAGGAAAGGGTATGGAGGAAAGGGTATGGTTGATGTTGTGGTCACCTCTTTTGTTTCTCCTACACTTACCTCCCTCTTGCAATTTATATACATCTCCACCATTCTCCAAAAGCATCATGGCCGGCCACACATTGTGAGGAGAGGAAAAATGAGAGTTCATTTTTGATGCTTCATTTGTTCATCTCATTTCCTTGCAAAATTTGGTAGCTTCATTTCCCTCCAAAGTTCAATCCTCATTCCTCCATCCAAAGGCAACAAACCCCAAAGAGACAAGTAGCCTCTACACTACACTTCCTACAGCATATCTTGGACACGTCGAGTAGCCGGCTTCGTGCCCGAGTTGCCTCGGTATAGAGGCGGGAGCCCGTAAAAGTACCCGGCTTCGTGGTGCCCTTTCCGACGAGGAGGAGATGGATGGAGATCCCGCGAGGAGATCGGAGCGGAGATGAAGACCGGAGGACTCGGATCAGTCGGTACATCTCTAACCCGTATTCTAGTTAGCTTAGACTTGTTAATGGTTACGATCCGGAGTTTAGTGCGCGGTGGTGCCGGTTTGCAAAGTCCGCAAAATTTGAGTTATTCACCGTTTCCGCGTTTGGCCGTCGGATTGACGGCCGGGGCGCCGCCGTGCACTTACAGTGGTATCAGAGCCTCGCCATTAACTTCGTCTAGCTTTTGTGTAATGTGTTTTACGTTTCCGATCGAACAAAATCCCGAAAACCCGTATTTTGTGCACATCAGTTTCTGTCGAATTTTTTTTAAGTCCAAAAATTTTTCTGGTTGTCTCAGTGTGATGTGCAGGGAATTCTAAGGTTACTGTAAAAATTTGGTACCCCGATCTCACTATTCCGCCGCGGAAGCGCCGTGAAAACCCACCTCGTGCGGCGCTTCCGCCGCGGAATTTACTGTTCACCCCCCCAAATTTTTCCAGTGTGTTCCTGAGTTGAAAATGTGGTTTCTGGAATATTAAAATTGGGCCAATTATTTCTGTGAGTGCTACAGTTTTCTTTGAGGCCCAATTGATAATTGTTTGATCAATCGGAAAATTTTAAACACATTTTTCACAGTATTTACATTATATCTGCGACCGTGAATGTCACTCGATCGGTAAATCCGGTCTAACTGCTATAGCCCGGTTAGACGGATTTGCGAACGTGACTTTCACGTTGATGTTCTATGTTTATGCTGTGATGTTGCGGATCGGTCGTGGGGATAGCCTGGATGCAATACTAGTACTGTGTTGTTGTATCATGTACATTTGATATTGCGGGGCGAGCGTCCGACATGTGGACTGCCGTCACTGCCTGATTGTATTATTCTTTTGGGGCACGACCTGGTTGCGGTCGATGTACCCGGTGTATGTATATTTTACATTCTGTACTAGGATTACCCCGCGGTGGGGTGCACGGATAGCCGGGTTCTAGAGGGCAACAAGCCCGCATCTCATGGCATTGAGACGGAGGGGGCTTCACTCTGGGATTGGCGGGCCATTCGCCGCACTCGTAGGGGGTACAGGTTGACCCAGGAGGGGTGCCCAAGTTGCCGGATTCCGTGGAGTGCTGGGTGGTCCATTCACGGAGCTGAAGGGGGCTGCCTCGCTTCAGGTTTTGGCGGGTGACTTGCCGCGCCCGTAGGGGTCTAGGTTTTCATTGCACAGGCTATCCACACGACCAGGGGAACGTCGGGTTTCAGTAGTGGCTCTGTGAAACCCGAGGATCCCAGATATCTGTATTGTTCTGAGATGTTGCATTTCTTTTCACGCCTTGAGCGAAATATAATATATTGGTATATATATTAGTAGATGTTGTATATGTTTTACATCCGCGCTAGTCCAGTCCCCGCTCTGCCGTTAGTTAGCTAACCTAACGGGTGATGACGGGACCCAGTGGCGAATGCGGATGGCATATACGTACGTCAGTATATTTTCGTTCTTTGTGGTGTGATTAATTGATGGGACTGCATTGATTCGGATCAATGCAAGTTAAAAACAAACCTATTCTGATGTTGTTGGAACACTTTTCAAAAAGCTGTTATTGCAAGGACGTTCACTTTTGTTTTGCATCGTGGTATTCATTTGGAATATCCTGCTCCTCAGTCGACGAGGCAAGGGCCGAGATCCCTTCACCGGGAGTGACCCCTTGGACAAAAAGTTTGCGTCAGGGCATTAACTTCACTTTAGCCGATTACTTTTGCTTTGCATCGTGGTATTCAGTTGGAATATCCTGCACCCCATTCTACGGGGAAAGAGCCGAGATCCCTTCACCGGGAGTGACCTCTTTAGCAATGGTTTTCGTCACTATATTTTCTAAAAAGCTATCCGTTCCTTTAACGATATCAAGTTCATTACGTTAAAGGTTTTCGCCAGAAACCATTCGTAGCCCTCCGTCATTTCAGACGGGTAGCACGTAGTATTCATGCTATGTTTGTTGACCTTCGTCAAGGCATAGTGCATGGTAGCTGCTTGTTACCTTTCTGCTGCATAGGTAGATGCGTTGGTTTGGGACAGTCGTATAGCCTTGTTGACCTTCGTCAAGGGCTTGTACGGGTGGATTCAAATTAACCTGGATAATGACGGGTAGAACTTGACATGTGACTTATGATTTGTTGACCTTCGCCAAGGTCATAAGAGCATGGGGCAGAAATCACATCGGGAGTTTCAAAAGAACTGAAACTTGCCAGATATGCGCATACCTTCTGGAGTGTGATACCGTGAGCGGATTCCGTCACGTTATCGTGCGATGAGAGTTGGATCCCGATTCCCACTGATGAGTTGGTTTACTCCTCGGGTGACCCCGACTAATTCTTCTTTCAGGTTTGGAGGAGAGTTTGAGGTACAGTGGGAGGTTTCCAGATTGGATAAATTGGAAACCATTCTGATCTAGGATAGAGTGCACGCTGAGTGTTTCTTTTCTCTCTCTCTTTGGCAGCGACCATTGACCCGACCCTAAGACTATGACTCAGTGACCAAGTTGACCGAACCTACTTAACACTGGCTTTTGGATTGTCAGAGTTGCGAACCTCATTGCCACTCCTACTTTTACCCTTTTCTCCAGGACACCCCGTATTACTACGAACGTCCACTTCCATTGGACAAAACCATCGTATGGTTAGATACGAACTCGAAGGAATTCGAGGATGGTTTCCGGTTCTGGAGAAAACGAATAGGATTATTCAGTTGTCTTTTCTTTTCACCCTCTCTCATGTTGCGAGTACTCCTTGGTTTAGGAGTAGTACACCTATTACGCAAATTGGATGGTCTTCTTCCAAACCATAGGCTGGTGCCGCCCGGTAGGGAATGAAGAAAACCAGTTAGCCTAAACGGTGTACAGAAGGTATTAAGTTCAGACAAAGCAAGGGATTAGTAAGAGGGCAAAGTAAATTGCGACTGCTATTCACGATCAAACCAAGTATTTCTTCGCCAATCTTAAATCACCTTTGTATTTCTCCAGGACACTCCGTATCACTACGAAGATCCCATTTTATTGGATAATCCATCGTATGGTTATATACGAACTCGAAAGGAACTTGTTCCAGTTCGGGGATGGATCCTGGTTCAGGAGAAATAGGAATAAAGTACATTCAGGTGTCTTTTATCTTCACCTTCTCTCGCGTTGCGAGTGCTCCTAGGATTAGGACAGTACACCCTTTATGCTTTTTGGATAGTCTTCTTCCAAACCATAGGCTGGTGCCGAACGGTAGGGAAGGAAGAAAACCATTTGGCCTAAAGGGGTGTACAGAAGGTAATGACTAAAGACATATGAAGGGATTTGGAGAGGTGGCAAAGAATTATACGGTTATAGTTGTGAATCTGGATAATGGATGAGGCATTACTAGGAATACCAGAGTACCCCAACGAAACATTTCAATGTTTCAGTTTCACTGTGTACTGTTAATGGAAAAACTGATTTCCCGATTAGACACTTACTCCAGGGTATGTATTTATCAGGTATGATTCTCACATCTGTATGGTTTTACAGATGATGAGTGGGAGTGAGTTATTGGGAATTGGGTGATCATCCTCATTTTTGAGGAAGTCACCTGGGTTGTTTGCAAGTTAGCAATTATTTGGTTTTGAATATCCGCGGTTATGCACCAATTTCAAATTGATATATCTGTACGTCTATTTTCATAGAGTGAGATATACCTTTTGATATTATGTCGATGACATTTATCTATATCAGTGGATGATTAAGTAAGGAGCATTAAACAGCGGTGTAATTCTTCTTAACCAAAAGTACAGTTTTCAACCTACGACACACAGTGAATGAGTCACTAGACTCAAGGGACTTATACAGAGTATTGTATGTTGTCCAGTGTCCATCAGGACAGAGGGGTTGGTCCTCGTACTGTATTCTGTTTACTTTTGACTTCTCTAGTTCTTAGACATGTGTTTCGTAGAAACACAGGGTCTAAGTTTTGAGGAGTTATAGGTATTTGAATAGAGTAGAGAACCAGGTATAGCAAGTATCGGGATTCTTCAAAGTGATCGAAGATGTAGATACTTGTGTATGGTATTCAGTTAATAGTAATGATAAAGAGAAATTACTTCTCTTTCAGGTTACTCATAATTGGAAGTATTCCTAAGTTGAGTAACGCTGATCGACCTCCTTCCATTTAGTTAACATGCACTGGAGAAAGCTGCATGATTTGAATCTGGTTCAATTAAATCAGTGCCTCTGGTTCTATATTGGATGTAGAACAGTTCATATCTTAACGTTGTTAAGGTACGGGGAGTTGTCCGGCTTATGCTTAAAACCAGACACTGGACAACTCAAGGCACGTTTCTGTAATGGCTGTTTGTGGGTTGACCCAGGCTATGACGCGGGTTGACTTTCTACCATCTGGATGAACAATAGCAATATTGTTCTAGACTCGCCACAGTTTTATTAAAAATGGATTTTTTCAAAAACAGCAGTGGGAGTATGGTAGAACTGGAAGTGATTCCAGAACCGCAAACGATTACTGAAGATTTGATAAGGAACCTGAAGATTCAATCTGATTTGACATTCCATTGGCCACTCCGCAGATAAGGTGGGTAACTTCAGGCACCCGAGAGGTACTTCGGTAGCCTCAAGGACGGTGACAGGGAAGTTCTTGTTTACCCACACTTGCCATTGTTGTTGTTCCAGGCTGCGAGACCCGGCAGGAGGATGAGTATAGCGTCGTTCTGAACTAGCTTCAGAAGTGTACGTGTATATGACTCTGCCAGAGGGTTGTCGTAGTCAGTGGGAGCAGCGGAAGCATTGGTGGACATCAGGCTTATGTCTATTTATAGACTAAAGCAGATGTAGCGGAGATAGATCATCTGTTTCTGATGTGACAGTCATAGGTTTGACGTCATCAGAATAGGGGATGGATCTGTTGAGAAGGTAGTAGGAAGTGATATTCCTTTACTACGATCGGTTATACTTTGGTCGTCACACAGTGGTTTCTCCACAAAGGACTTGGACATTATATCAGACATACTGGTTACTAGATCTATGGTTTTAGATCTAGATTTGGGTGGTTTCCTAATCTGGGTACCTTGACAACATTCTATGAGTATTTAGAATGGACGACTCCTGGCACGGTAGTGTACCTGCAAGTAATGGAGTTGCCCTCTCTAAAGGTGTCTTTTAGACGAAAGTAGAGAGGGATGTGCATGATTGGCAGATCACTTGCTTAGGCAATTGAGTCAATCATGAGATGTCAAGTACCACACCAGATGTTGTTCTTGCACTAGATGCAATAAGTTGATATTGATCCAATCCTGGAGAAACAGTCGGAAGCAGTTTTAGAACATAAGTGGCTGTTTTAGGGATATGATAACGAAAGCCTCTTTCGGGAGACAATTATCATTCCAGGCTTCCAAGGTGACATGGACGACAAGGAGGTTGTCAGAGTTATAGTTTTTCCCTCTGACGAGGGGCAGTATTTTGGACGGATGGTCCAAGGCAATACTGAGGGTGGCATGGCGCAGGATACTGATTAAGTTCAGTTGAAGATACAGTCTAAGAAGTTTGGATTTGGAGTTCATTTATGAGCTACGTCCCATCAGACATCCAGACATTCTAAGGCAGGTATTGCTCATTTCGGGAGATGGCTTTCTCCGCGAACTTGAGATATAGAGAGACATAGAAAGAAACTTCTAGGAGGATCCACTCACTGAGGCTATTCCTTGACCGAAATAGTTTCACAAACGGGATTTGTGAGACTGACTAGTAGAGGAGTTGGGTGTTCGGTATCACACGGGCTGTGAGTATGCGACATCGCAATAATTAGCCTTGAGTGCAAGTGGGAGATTGTTGGAGATAGTGCCCT
This sequence comes from Agapanthus africanus, assembly GCA_030015575.1. Taxonomy (NCBI): domain Eukaryota; kingdom Viridiplantae; phylum Streptophyta; class Magnoliopsida; order Asparagales; family Amaryllidaceae; genus Agapanthus; species Agapanthus africanus. Next base: position 303,248,912 of record JASDDO010000031.1, on the reverse strand, counting down.
CAGAGTCAATTATTGGATCACAGGCACGTGATTGCAATGATTGAGGGAGGACCTATCCCGGTAGGACAGTCTTACTCGAGATGATAGTATGCTATCTGGTTTACCTTTATCATCGTGTACTGCTTTAGGTGACCTGACATGTCGCTATTGCACGTTGATAGAGCCCCTAGGATTCTTGCTTGACCACCAGCAGTATGAGGGCGATCATATAAGTGGGAGCTGGGGTCTACAAGCACATCCTTAAATGGTCCCTAGTCGTAGGAGTCTCGAGATAGGGCATCGATTCTCCAGAGTAGACTAGTGTATACAGTCGAGACCCCGACGAGGGGCGGTGGCCGGTCTCACAAGCCACTGGTGTCAGTTGGTTCACCTAAGATGTATACAGGTGCTCATTGGGTTATGAGTACACCGGACAGGACTCGCCGGGAACATGCTAGTTGGTCATATACCAGACGTCAGATGGCAGTTCCCTGGTGACATGTGTGCAGGTTAGTTCATCGACCTGGGGATCGTCATTTGTCTCGTGTGAGTTCCCACTGTACTTTGATTACTACCCTACCATGGCTCAAAGGAGTCGTGCAAACAGGTTTTAGTTGGGTACAGTCCCGAGCCACATGGAGGCAGTGAGCGGATCTTCGGGGGTTTCGTCTCTCCCGGTATTGGGGGTGAGGTCGCGCTGTGTCTAGGAGAGCCATTACACAAAGACCTTGGCCAAGGCAGGAGATTTACTGGTAGGTATTCCAGTAGTATCTCAGGGTGTTCTGGGCTACACTCCGACACGACTTGTACCGCTTTTGGGGGTCTGATTTTTACCAACCCCCTAGGCCCGCCATGCGATGCTCATAGACGAACGGACCGGACTGTACGGATATTGTCACTGACAGGCTCAGTTGGGTGTCGGGGTGAGCTTCCTCATCGACGTCCCTTTTAGTCAATAGCTGGTGGCCCGTCACGTATTGGCTTATACCTCTGACGTGCTAGTGGTTAAATCCACAGCCATAGTATTGACGAGTCTTTAGAGTCCACCACACTTTCAGTTACTCAAGCTTTCGGGCGAAATGCTGTAGAGGCCGTATGGAGATATGGCAGGGTCCGATCAGATACGTGCGGTATTGCACGGATCAGGATCGGACAGTTTGTACTAGTAGCCGTATAGGTATATGGCAGGGTTCGATCAGATACGTGCGGTATTGCACGGATCAGGATCGAACGGATATTACTAGCCGGCTTTGTTTTAAGCCGGTCCTAGTTTAGTACAGTGTAGATTTTGTCTCATTGCATTTGTATCCGGACGGAATACAGATGCGGGTGTGTATGCACAATATAGGGTTTTCCTGTAATTTATTACGGGACCAGTTTTCTGGAGTTGCCAGTTTGCATTCCGTTCCGGCCGGTTTTCCTTTGTTCTTTCCCGGCCGGACTTTTCCGATGGAGGGGGTAATTTGCAGTTTTGCAAATTACATTTGTGGAGGGGGTTTCTTTGCATATTGTTTGATATGATAGCTTTCATATCTTTTTCCACCATGCTTTTGCTTTTTGAGATTTGATTGAATAGGAAAGGGTATGGAGGAAAGGGTATGGTTGATGTTGTGGTCACCTCTTTTGTTTCTCCTACACTTACCTCCCTCTTGCAATTTATATACATCTCCACCATTCTCCAAAAGCATCATGGCCGGCCACACATTGTGAGGAGAGGAAAAATGAGAGTTCATTTTTGATGCTTCATTTGTTCATCTCATTTCCTTGCAAAATTTGGTAGCTTCATTTCCCTCCAAAGTTCAATCCTCATTCCTCCATCCAAAGGCAACAAACCCCAAAGAGACAAGTAGCCTCTACACTACACTTCCTACAGCATATCTTGGACACGTCGAGTAGCCGGCTTCGTGCCCGAGTTGCCTCGGTATAGAGGCGGGAGCCCGTAAAAGTACCCGGCTTCGTGGTGCCCTTTCCGACGAGGAGGAGATGGATGGAGATCCCGCGAGGAGATCGGAGCGGAGATGAAGACCGGAGGACTCGGATCAGTCGGTACATCTCTAACCCGTATTCTAGTTAGCTTAGACTTGTTAATGGTTACGATCCGGAGTTTAGTGCGCGGTGGTGCCGGTTTGCAAAGTCCGCAAAATTTGAGTTATTCACCGTTTCCGCGTTTGGCCGTCGGATTGACGGCCGGGGCGCCGCCGTGCACTTACATTAGTGAAGCAAACACCCTAAACTAAAGTGCTAGTCTAGTAGAGGATGGTGAGATAGGAAATGGGTACACTTTAGAATTTCTTTTCTCACTTTGATTCTCTCTCTATTTCAAGCCCTAGAAAGAAATTTTGAGGAGGAAGAAGATGGGCTCAAAATGAATATGAAAACTAATCAAGAGAGAGAATAAGCTAACCATGGTGAGTGAGTATCATATACTAACTCATGTAGAGACATTACCATGACTAATTATAGTGGTTAGGTTAGTTAATATCTTAAGTAAAACAAAACTAGTGGACTAAGTCAATGCAACATAAGCTTCATGAAGCTTCATGCATATGAACTCATTATCCACTAATTTTAGAATTACTTTAAATATAAAAACCTAATACTATAATAAGTATGGTATAAGTCTTATACACCCATGTAATGTGTATCAACAACCATGATACAATTTGTACACTAATAAATATATATCACATATATATTAACTTGTGCACAAGTGAGAAAAATAAAAGCTTAAGTGAACCAATGTTAGTTAATGTAAATTAGTATATCACATATACAATTATACACTAAATTATTAAATCAATACTTGACTTAATAATCCGGTTATATCACATATAACCGACTAACATCCAATGTATCGACTTATCGAATCAACCCTTGATTCGATAACTTGGTTATATCGCATATAACCGATCGACACTAACTTCGCGAGAATAGAATACGGTATCACATACTCGCATTATTCTCGGTCCTGCACATATCACATATGCGCTCCTATTTCGTTTTGCCTGAGCCAGTACAACCTCTATGTAGGACTCTAAAGACTCGTCAATACGCCGGCAGTAGGTGGTGATCATATCAAGCACCCACAAGCTGTCAGTGGTACTAGCTGGACGCAACGGCTACCCGGGTATTGAGCGATCAGAAGATCAGCAAGCAAGCCCGCTCCAACTCCTGTAAAAGCCTGACAGTGACACTACCATACAGTCCGGTTTCCTCGTCTGATATGTCGCATATCAAGTCTAGGGGTGGTAAACGTCAGACCCCAATAACCGATAAGTCATGCCGATGCGAGGCACATACCGGGTCGAGAAACTACTGGTAACACTTACCAGTATATCTCTAAACCAGCCCTGGCCAGGGTCTTCCCTGTTATGGCCAATCGAGCATAGCGCAACATCACCCCCCAATACCGGGAGAGACGAAACTCCTCCTATCGCTCATTGCCTCAATGTGACTCGGGACTGTACCCAAAAACCACCATTTTGCACGCCCTCTTGGACATGGTAAGGTGGAAATCAAAGTACAGTGGGAATCACACAAGACTCTATGACGATCTCGGGTCTACAGACTAACCTGTACCAGTGTCACCAGAGAACTGCCATCTGACGTAAGGTATAATACCATCTGCGAGTTCTCGGCGAGTCCGTCCAGTGTACCCATTCTCCACTGAGCGCCCGTATATCATCTCTGATATCAAACACCAATGGATATGGGATCATCCATCTCCCATTTGTATGGGTCGAGAAGGTATACGCTAGTCTACTCTGGTATATCGATGCCCCGTCTCGATACACCCACGACTAGGGACCTTGAAGGATGTACTTATGGACTACCATGTCCCCACTAGTATGACCCGCACCATAGTCCAGGTAGTCAAGTACACATCCTAATAGCTTTACCAACATGTAACAGAGAGAAAATCAATATACACGTTAAGGTAAAGAGTAACCAGATAGCATACTATCATATCGAGCAAGAAAGTCCTCCCTATATATGTCCAAGCATCCATTACAATATACATCTCATGTATAGTAATGGCCTCTAGGGCATACATATAACTAACAATCTCCCATTTGCACTAGGGCCATCTGATAACTGTGGTTGTAGTTTCTCATACTCAACCATCCCATAATAGTCTCTCTCAGGGAAAAAGCCTTTGTTAGTGGATCCGCCGTGTTGTCCTCTGAGTCTACTCTCCTTACCTCGATCCCCTGGAGATCAACCATCTCCATAATCAGGTGACACTGCCTTAGAATATGTCTGGATCACTGATGGGACGGGCGTTCCTAGGCAAAAGCCACAACTCCATTGTCACGCAATGGTAGGAACGAAGTTCATCTCATGAACTATTATACACCAAGACTTCCTCTTTGGTAGCATCTTTGGTAGTGATGTATCCAGCCTTTATCGTCTAGTATTCCATGGTATCTAGCTTGGAACTCTTCCAACATACCGTCCGTTTACTTAGGGTAAAGACAATGCCTGTGACCGACATTCAGTCGTCCTTATCACCCTGTAACCATTCCAGTGATTCTCCCCAGGATCAATTGATACCATCTCACTACAACTAGTGAGAATCCTAACATCCAATTAGATCTATCTCATAGATCAAAACTAAGGATTTAGAAGGTATCATTGTGATCCTGTATGGAGAATCATTGTGATAAGCGGAGATTGATCGAGCGCAGCATAGGAAACTCCTTCCCTATCAAGAGCATGACATCCACGTACTCTACGAGGATCACCACCATACTCCCTACTACCTTTTTGTTTATACAAGGTTCATCTAATATTTTGATGATGTCAAACTCTTTGACTAACACATCAAAACAGACGTTCCAACTCCGCGATGCCTGCTTTAACACATAAAACATCTTGCACACGTTTCCGCTGCTCCCACTGTCTACGAAGCTCTCTGACTGTGTACTTATAGACTCTCTCTTCTAAAACATCATTTAAAAAAGCAGTCATGACACCCAACCGCCAGATATCGTAGTCATGGTATGTAGCCGTGGCAAGTAGGATTTGGATGGACTTAAGCATAGGTACTTAGAAAATGTTTCAACATAATCCATACCTGGTCAATGATGCAAACCTTTAATAAGTCTAACTTTGAAAGTCTCAACTTTTCCATGTACACCAAGTAATCTTCTCAAGATATACTTGCTCCTGATGGGGATTTAACCCTTCAGATAAAGCAACCAAAGTCCATACTTTATTGGTGTATAAGGATTCCATCTCAGATCGTTAAGCATCCTGCCATTCTTATAGAGTCACACTCCTGATGGCCAGCTCGAAACTAGTTGGGTCATCATCTCATGATGCAGTCCTCGCTCCCACTGTCATAGATAAACCAAAGTATCTCTCAGGTGGGTGAGGAACCCTACTAGATCGGCGGAGAGGCTGAGGTTCGTCGAAAACTATTGAATCCTTTGGTTCTACCAAATCATCAGCTGCAGTTTTTATTGCTGGAACTCTTTCCAGTCCTACCTCATGACCATTAATTTCTTTACAAGAAATTCCCTTTCACAAAGGTGGCATGCTGAGAAACAAAACATATTTTGTTCCTCGGTTTCGTAGAAGATATTCCCTTGCGAATGCTTGGGATATCCAACAAACTTCTACAGAATTGGCTTTGCCTCGAGCTTGTCCGGATTATGCTTTTAGACGTAGGCTGGACAACCCCAAATCTTAACAAACTTAAGATATGGGCTCTTCCCCTTCCATATCTCATATGAAGTGGTAGGCAACTGATTTGATCGGAACCCTATTCAATAGGTATGCAACTTCATAAGTGCATAACTCCCAAAAGGAAATAGGTAACTCAGTAGTACTCATCATAGAGCACACCTTATCATATAGGGTGTGATTGCTCCGCCCCGATACACCGACGTGCTTTGGTGTATACGGAGGAGTAATGCTGAGAGAGAATCTCATTCTCCTTTAGAATAGTCCAGGAATCCCATGCTCAAGTATTCTCCTCCCTGATCACATCAAAGGACATAATACTTATACCCGTTTTGGTTCTCTACTTCTAACTTATATTATGTGAATATCTCAAAAGCTTCGGACTTGTGTTTCAACAGGAACATATGTCTGAATCTTGAAAGATTATCAGAGAATGTAATGAAGTACAAAGGACCAGTCTTGGTATGTGTAGACAGGGGACCTTCATACATCAGTATGTATCATCCCAAGAGTTCACTAACTCTTTCTCTGTTTCTAATAAACAGAGCTATGGTCATCTTATCTCTGTGACATGACCGGCAAGTTTCACAAGATGTAAATTCAAACTAATTTAAATATGCATATATATGTAACTTCAGCTAGTCGGTTCGCATTGATATGACCTAGTCTACAATACCTCAAGAAGGATTCGTTCATTTCTGAACTCTTCCTCTTGTATGTGTTCTGTATACTAAGAACTGTAGTTTGATTTAGAACGTCAATGCTTTTAGATAACGTGCCTGAACCGATCAACTCTTGATCTAGGAAATGTTCAAAACATTATCCAACAATACAAAATTATATCCTTTCTTTAAAAATAAAGAGACTGATATGATGTTGTATATCTGGTTCGATATCTAATAACATTCATTCAGAATCAATGTATTCTTGTAATACAGGGTGATAGTGACCAACAGATTTGGCTGCAACACTTGCACCGTTTTCTATCTCATGAAACTTATCACCCGTTCTCAGTTCTCTACCTCTCTGTAGCCCATGTTACAAATTACATATGCGGGATCCTGATCCGGTATCTCATACCCAGGACGTAAAGGATACTGAGAAACGGTTCTCTGTAATGAACACACCCGAGGAAGATGCATCATCATGCACTTTCTTCATTTGGGCGGCACGGGAATTCTAGTAATCCCCAATTTCCTACTCTGTCTTATAACAATTATAAGTTGGAGCGGGACCAACGTTCCCCTAGCACAGTATAACAAGCGGGTTCGGTCAATACATCCATATTATTATCTTGATTAAAGCGTGACATGGTCGCTACTTGGAGAGAAAGAGAGAAGAAAACACTCTGCGTGCGCTCTTGCAAGATCAGATTGGTTATTATTTTATCTAATCAGGATGGCTCCCACTGTTTTTATCAAATCTTCCTTCAAACCCTAAAAGGAAAGACTAGCCGGGATTAATTACACCCTACAACTTCGCCAATCTTTCAACCAGGCCAGTGTCGGTACTTTGAGGGAGGTTCCCCGTGCTTTCGCACGGACCTAATTAAAGTAAACCTTGTTTTCCTAGAGGCGTAACCCCGCTAACACCTTTCTAGACACCTACTTGATCGGCTAATTGTAATGTGTAAAATTCTCCCAGGAGTAACTCTTACTCGCAGTGGGTATCGGGATCCAACTATCTCATGGAAGGTATGCAATCTCATTGCAAATTTCAACACTTGAAATTCCCGATAATATTTTTCCCCAAACGATCTATGACCTTGACAAGGTCAACAAACCATAGACCGTGAGTCAAGTCCAACCCGTCATTTCTTGATTGAATTAAACCCACCCGCACGACCCTTGACAAGGTCAACAAGGCCGTACGACTACCCTAAAACAATCTGCATCATATGCATAAACAGATAAATACTGGTAAGCTACTGCACACTACGCTTTGACAAGGTCAACAAACGCAGCATGAATACTAAGCAGGACTTATCTGAAATGACGGAGGGCTACGACAGGTTTTTCTGAAAACCTATTGCGTAATGAACTTGATATCATTGTAGAATCAAATGATTTTAAAATGGAGTGTTTTTGAGGCTTTTACTAGTTTCGCTAAAGAGGTCACTCCCGGTGAAGGGATCTCGGCTCATTCCACGTCGAATGAAGTGCAGGACATATCATATATATCACTGTGCAAAGCAAGAACTAGAAAAGCAATCAAAAGACAAAACCGAGGGGTGTAGCATGTGCCAGTCATTGCTAAAGGGGTCACTCCCGGTGAAGGGATCTCGACCCTTTCCTTATCGAATAAGGTGCAGGATGTTCTACAAGGAACACCGCGATGCAAAGCAAGAACTGTAGCTACCTGTTTTTGAAAATTCGATTCCACAATATCTTTTAGGTTTCTTTTCTTTCATTAATCACATTAATGAAGTCCCATCATTTAAGTCACCTAAACAACACAGATAAATACGACGTACACTTATGCCATCTGCATTCGCCTCGATGTCCCCTCGTGCACCGTTAGGTTAGGTAACTAACGGCAGAGCGGGGAAGGGCTAGCGCGGGTGTAAAACATAAGTAACGCCTATATAATATATCATATATACTATATACAGTATTTATCACAGCACATCAAATGATCACATCACAGATATCGCAGTAGAAGAAACATATGAAACAGTGGATATACTAGGACGTCCGTGTTTTATTTTGAGCCTCTATATAACATGGATTCCACGATCGCGATGAATAGCCAAACCCACACCCCTAGACCCCTACGAGAGCGGCAAGCAACCCTACCAATTCTAGAGTTAGGAGATCCGGACTCGACTCCTCGAGTTGGTCTCCCACTGGACTCCAGAACACGGTTACTTGTGCTCTCCTCCTTGGGTCTATCCTAGTGAGGAAAAGTAAATAATATACAAATGGTGACATCGACCTCATCCCGGAAGTGCCCCAATAAAAGAATATTACATACATTTAATTTTACATGAATGAAAATAAAAACTCTCATCTCACATAAAACCCCCGGCTATTCAGAACGCGACGATCCAATATAACAAATCCAGCAACACATAACATCACATGTCATCAACGTAAGTAAATATGCGCATCCCATTTGTCGTTGACGTATAGCAACGAAACCGGCGATATCACATATTACACTTACGGTCGCAGAAAAGAAAGTGTAAAACTACCACAGTTGGAATCCGCAACCTCCTTAGACATCGCATGCCTAACAATTAAAAACCCCGCATTTTAGTCTCTATATCAAAAACACTTTTCAATATCTAGTCGGGCAATTCAACAAGATTCCCGATATGCTGATCGAATGCTCGTCGCAAACTTTAGTAGACGGCCGCACCCCCGGATGCCGTCGACGAAGTGCACTAAGGCGGAACACCGCTGCCGCGAGCACCCGAACGGATGCTTTTGGCGACGGGGTTCTCCTACAGTCACTTGGTCGGGGCTATGGGGCATGGCTGTCTATTAAGTTTACCCGGTGAGTATCCGTGTACGCTACGTGGTTGCGACGGACTTTTGATCGCATCAAAATTCCGTGGCAACCGATCATTTGGGACTAAACTGCTATGTTTATAACATCCAAATCAGTTATCTCATAACTACTTGTGGATTCCAAATATTTTATCACATTCCAAATAAATATACAATGTTAAACTTTCCGATCGAATGATCAAACACCCAAGTTTTCCCAAATAGTCCTCAACACTTGAGGGGAGTTTAAAAACATCCATCACATGCCACAGTACCAATGGTCCAGCCGTAGAAGGGTCGAGCCAACGCCTCACATGTGGCACGTCGTACTGCCCCAAACCCTAAGGTTCAAAAGCCAGTTCAAGACGGTCACATAATCGAGTTAAGGTTTGTTGTCTTCTAGAGGGTCCATCGCGTAACTTGCACGATCTAGACGTTCTTAAACAAAAGGAAAAATCCAACACTTGGAAATTTTCCGGGTCGGGAAAAAGTGAGTTATTGATATTTGTTTGAACTTTTTAACACGTTCTAAATATCCGGAAAGCATAACGAAATTAAATATTCCGATCGAATCAACGAATACAAAATAATCCCCAGAACCCTCAACTCATGAGTCAGGTTAAAAATGCCCAGAAAACTATACATGCAGCTACGGTCATTACTGCATAAAGAACCGTCCCTAATACCCTATTTATGCCGCGGAACCACCGCAGAAAGTGGCTTATTGCCGCGGTTCCGCGGCCACGTGGAGGGTTTAGGGGCTCGTTTTTCATGGTAATTCTTAGAAAATCCTGCTGAATTTTTTCGGCATTTTTAATACAGAAACATCCCAGTTTTGAAAAATTTTCCAGAGAGGGTTTACTTTGTAGTTTCCGGGTTCGATCGGGGTTTTAACTTCGTAAACACATCGCCTAATGCTCTAGCTAGGCTCTGATACCACTGTAGGGTTACTAGGCACTCTAATAAGGATCTACAAGGCATCAACCATGCCGGATTAAAATTTTAGCTGTGCCGAATAACTCTAAAAAAGATCTTTGCTAGAAAATTAGGTTAACACATGCAAGTTAAACTCTTTAACATTAAGTGAATATGAAATACAACCTTTGTAGATCGGTCCTTCACTTCTTAAGCTCCTTGTAGTCGTCCCTTCGCTGCGATCATCGAACATCCGGACTCTTGGACGGCTCCATGAGAAGAGGCAACAGAATTGCTTGAAGTCTTCGAGGCCGAAGATGATCTACGTCGAGGGAATACGAACTCAAGCTTCTACTTCACTAACCAAAGAATTAGTGAAGCACACACCTTAAACTAAAGTGCTAGTCTAGTAGAGGATGGTGAGATAGGAAATGGGTACACTTTAGAATTTCTTTTCTCACTTTGATTATCTCTCTATTTCAAACCCTAGAAAGAAATTTTGAGGAGGAAGAAGATGGGCTCAAAATGAATATGAAAACTAATCAAGAGAGAGAATAAGCTAACCATGGTGAGTGAGTATCATATACTAACTCATGTAGAGACATTACCATGGCTAATTATAGTGGTTAGGTTAGTTAATATCTTAAGTAAAACAAAACTAGTGGACTAAGTCAATGCAACATAAGCTTCATGAAGCTTCATGCATATGAACTCATTATCCACTAATTTTAGAATTACTTTAAATATAAAAACCTAATACTATAATAAGTATGGTATAAGTCTTATACACCCATGTAATGTGTATCAACAACCATGATACAATTTGTACACTAAAAAATATATATCACATATATATTAACTTGTGCACAAGTGAGAAAAATAAATGCTTAAGTGAACCAATGTTAGTTAATGTAAATTAATATATCACATATACAATTATACACTAAATTATTAAATCAATACTTGACTTAATAATCCGGTTATATCACATATAACCGACTAACATCAATTGTATCGACTTATCGAATCAACCCTTGATTCGATAACTCGGTTATATCGCATATAACCGATCGACACAAACTTCGTGAGAATAGAATACGGTATCACATACTCGCATTATTCTCGGTCTCGCACATATCACATATGCGCTCCTATTTCGTTTTGCCTGAGCCAGTACAACCTCTATGTAGGACTCTAAAGACTCGTCAATACGCCGGCAGTAGGTGATGATCATATCAAGCACCCACAAGCCGTCAACGGTACTAGCTGGACGTAACGGCTACCCGGGTATTGAGCGATAAGAAGATCATCAAGCAAGCCCGCTCCAACTCCTGCAAAAGCCTGACAGTGACACTACCGTACAGTCCGGTCTCCTCGTCTGATATGTCGCATATCAAGTCTAGGGGTGGTAAACGTCAGACCCCAATAACCGATAAGTCATGCCGATGTGAGGCACATAACGGGTCGAGAAACTACTGTAACACTTACCAGTATATCTCCAAACCAGCCCTGTCCAGGGACTTCCCTGTTATGGCCAATCGAGCATAGCGCAACATCACCCCTCAATACCGGGAGGGACGAAACCCCTCCTATCGCTCATTGCCTCCATGTGACTCGGGACTGTATCCAAAAACCACCGTTTTGCATGCCCTCTTAGACATGGTAAGGTGGAAATCAAAGCACAGTGGGAATCACACAGGACTCTATGACGATCTCGGATCTACAGACTAACCTGTACCAGTGTCACCAGAGAACTGCCATCTGACGTAAGGTATAATACCATCTGGGAGTTCTCGGCGAGTCCGTCCAGTGTACCCAGTCTCCACTGAGCACCCGTATATCATCTCTGATGTCAAATACTAATGGATATGGGATCATCCATCGCCCATCTGTATGGGTTGAGAAGGTATACGCTAGTCTACTGTAGCGTCTTGAAAAGTCGTTTTGGTGTTTTCCTGAAAATCGGTGAAAATTCGGTATTTTTCCGAAAACCGTCTTTCTCGTTATTTTGCAGTTTAGGATTAATTATACCTAAAATGGATAGGTAATTGCTTGTTTTTAGTAGCTAATGAGTTACTTATGAAATTTTGGTCATTTAAAATTTTTTCCCTATTTTTCAAATTTTTAATATTATTTTAAGCCGGTAGGAAAATACATTAATTTAGCGATAAATACAAATTTTTCCGGGCTAATTTTAATCTTTAAAATTATGTTAATTAAAATCTAGTTGTAACATAAATTTTTAGTATTTTACTTTGATTTTTAACAAATTTTTATGATAGGAAACGAATTTATTGAATTTTAAGCTAAAACTTGCAATTTTTGACTTGTAGGGGGTCTTTTTGCATAAAATTTCTTTTGTAAAACCCCTCTCTCTCTTCCCTCAGCCCTAGGACAGCCCCACCTTGTTCAGGTCCAGAAATTTCTGGCCTCACCTTGAATTTCATTCATGTGTTGTATTGGTTTGTTTATGGATTTATTTTAATTATAGTTTGTTGAAGTATGGTGCTTTGACTTTTGGGGGAGTTGACTTGTGACTTTTCCCACACACCCACACCCTCCCCTTACCTCTCCTGGCCGAGACCTGCTCCCCCCCCCATTTCCATTATTTTCCTTCTCTTTTTCTCTCATTTTCTTCAAAAAATTGCATCAAAATTCAATAAAAATCAACAAATCCTTCACTTTTTCAACACAAAACCTTATTCCCTCTCTTCTCAAACCCAAATTGGTTCAAATCTTGGAGAAAGATGGCATCTTGGGAGGTTTTAGCAACTTAGGGATTGATCTTTTGAGGTATAATTTCTAATCAAATGGTTAAATTGTAGTTTAAAGTGTGCTAATTGAACTTTGAAAATTGTTTTAGTGTTAATTTTAGTGTTAATTGCATACTAGTTTTTTTTAAAGTTTGTGGTTTGAAATTAATTTAGGGTTTAGATCACCATTAAGAGATTAATTAAGCTATTTTGTTATCTAGTTATTTTGTTAGCTTAATCCAGGAGGTTAACTTGCTAATTGGGCTATAAATTAGTGTTAATTTAAGGTTTTTCATATATAGTTTGGATTAAGTTTTGCTAGGTTATAAATTCAAGTGATGGTTGTTTATGGAAAATAGGTTTTGAATCTTTGCTAATGTGTTGTAATTATAGTGTTTGTAGATTGCTTGTAGTGTGGTTGGTTGTTCAAGCTTGATAGTAGTTTTTATAGCAAATCGGCGATGTTGCACCGATTTTTTGGAATGTAACTGCTTACTAGTTTTGTTATAAAATTATGTGATGGATTATTTTCGACATCTTGATGATTGTGTTGGCTTATCCTATGACGTTTAGGATGCGTGTGTGCGGATTTTTGAGTAGTCGGGTTTTAGTTTTGCCGGGCGACCAAATCGGCGTTTTTTGGCAGTTTTTGTGATTTTGGCGTGTGTTCCGCGCACTTTGTGCACGTTGTACCTAGCTAGCGAACATTAGTAGTTTCGTTGGGGTTTTGCGTCGTTCTTGATATGTAACATTATGTTTGGTATTGATGTAAATTCCAGGTTCGGTCGCGGAGACGTCAAACGCGGCGCGAAAGGGGAAAGCGGTGATTGGACACAGCTAGCCAGGGATTCCGGTGAGTAGATGTAATATCTACGGGGGACTATCGTTGGATGGCGCAAGCCGCACGATAGTTTTAGTAACTTACAAGATTCTTAGTGATGTTAGTAATTAGGGGTGAAATACTTATATGATTATTTGCTGCATCCATGCATTATATTGACATACATATGCGAAACCATTTTATAGGACACCTGCACCATTGCCAGGATTTTTTTTATATATGCAGCACGAGCACTATTCATGCTTACACACACACCCTGGTAATTGCCATGCCACCACACTAGATAACCTTTAAATTGAAACCTTTTACTATAATTGATACTTAAACTCGCACTATTGCTTTAATTCCTTAAAAATGAAATCGTAGGATTGCTATTCATGTGCATGTGCTTCATCATATTATTTGTTCATGCCTAATCTATTAATCACACATCGCAACTTGATTATTGATACCATATGCATTCATTATCATTGACATATGCACTTATGAGGATTTCTTGAGATTTTATGATATTTCTGGATTTCGGGGGAAAGCCGCAAAATTTCTAAACTTATTATATTTTTAAAATATGTAAATTGTGGTTATCTAGTGATGTAAGTGTCGTCCACCATGAGTTTGCTGTGGTTTTGGAGATCCGTGTCGAGGAGTGGAGGAACCGTCACGGGTACATGGTGGGCCCGGTAAGGTACCCCGGGGCAAGAGGAATGTGGTGTTGATGTTGAGCCTGGCAGGGGACGGATTACCTACCGGTGACTGTTTGGGACGGAGGATATCCAGAGGATACCGACCGTGGCCGCTAGATGATGAGATATTGATATTTGAGATGGGTCAGCCGGACGGCTGAGGCCAGAGATACATTGATATGAGATTTGAGACAGTTTTGAGGTGTCGATGCTGGACATAGGTTCTTGTTGATTCTATTGGTATTGTGCTGGTATTTCAAAAGACATTCTTAATGGGAAAAACATGATTTCTTATACTTACACATTCAGATCACGAGTTGATTCGCATTGCATTCATACCTGCTAGTATATCCATATTGCATACATACTTGCCATTATGTCCTGCCTTACCCGTATTTAGATGCTAGGATGCTTGTGTGCATGCATTCGATAGCCTGTGTAGATGTTATTTATTACTCACGAGTTGGCAACTCACCCCCGTTGTGCCATAGCCTTTTTCAGGTCCGCTCCGTCAGTACAGTAGCGGCGGGTGCGCTTGCTTCTTTTGCCTCTTTTGCCTGGACTCGAGATTTTGCTCATAGGTGGGTTATGTTATTATTTTTGTACCACCTTGTATATTCTTTGTATCTAGTGTACTCCATCTACTGTTTCTACCAGTATTATTGTATATTGACCTAGAGATGAGACTGTGAGATTTGTGGACTTTTATGCTGTATTTTGGGGTCGAGCTCACTTGAGCCGACATGATGTTTTCTTATGCTTCATTATGATTATTTCGCATGTTGTTGCTTTATATTGCGTGAGATTTGTGACCGCCTTGTGGCGAAGAGCTAGCTCCCGCTTGGGGATGCCTTATTTGTTGGATTCATATATATTCTTGTTGTACCCATTTTGGGGGCCAGTATTTACAAAGGAGACTCTGCCGAAATTTTCGGAAAAATTGATATTGTTTTTAAAGAGGTTTTATATGACTTATTTGATAACTCGTTTTCAATTGATTGGGTTCTCTTCACTCTTTTGCTTATTTGGTTTTGGTTTCTGGGCTTTGGCTTACTTATTTTACGGACGTCTTGAGAAGTTTCGTAACCTAAGTGCCAGTCACGTTCCGTACCCTGCGGGTCGTGACAAAGTTGGTATCAGAGCGATAGGTTTTACCTTTTTGAGTGTAGGATGACCCTTGGTAGATGGAGTAAGTGACTTAAGTAGGGTAACGTAGCGTGTGTATGTCCGCGGCATACTTGCGATACGGTACTCCGCCTAAGTGACTTTAGGATACTTGCTTGAAATTCCTTCTTCAATTCCGTGTATCCTATGATTCTTTTGCACTATTCTTATTATCCTTTTTCTGTACCAGCCACTATGCCGCCAAAGGCTACGAGAGCGCAGAGGGCTGCCGCCCGTGATGATACCCGAGCAGGCTCGTCCGAGACGAGGACTGAGCAGGGTGGTATACCTATGCCTCAGGGACAGACTGATCCGCATTCCCCAGGTCGCATGGATAGGCTTGAGTCCGGTATGAAGGAGCTGCGACAGATGATGGGAGGCATACAGGAGTTACGACAGATGGTGGAATCGTTAGTAGAGGTCAATCGAGCACAGAGATCGGATATTACTCCCCCTGCGGTCGTTTCGAGACCGAGTCGGATTCGCACTGATATGTTAGCACCTAGGAGGGTTCGCAGAGGCCGTGGTGGATTCTTTAGGGGCCAGTTATATCGCCTTCACCCATACGATCAGCAGCCATGGTTAGGATGTTTTTGGTGTGGTAGCCTGCATCATCGTAACAGAGACTGTCCGGCAAGACGACAGGGAGCGGCGACAGTTCCACATGTGACTCTACCACCATCGCCATCCCCTCCACAGAGAGCCCTACTTCCTACCACAGGCGATGCTCCACGCCAGTTAGGTGCACCCAGAGGCCGTGGACGCGGCGGTCCTGTTCAGAGAGGACGAGGAGGCAGAGGCCGAGGTCGAGGTCAGCCCGCTATCGGTGGAGGACAGGCCCGAGTTTTTGCTTTGACACCGCAGGATGCGCAGGCATCCAATGCCGTTGTGACAGGTACCTTGCCAGTTTGTTCTTTCGACGCACAGGTATTATTCGACCCAGGTTCCACACATTCGTACGTCTCTATACACTTTGCACCGATGTTGGGCCGTGAGTCGTCGTCGTTAGATCATCCGCTTGTTGTTGTTACTCCGGTAGGCGAGTCGTTTGTCGCTCGTTTTGTATTTCGTTTGTGTTCCGTTCGTATCAGGGAGAGGGATTCATCGGTTGATTTGATTCTCCTCGATATGTTGGACTTTGATGTGCTTCTGGGCATGGACTGGATGGCCACTTGTTATGCTTCGGTGGACTGCCGTGAGAAGGCAGTCAGATTTAGCTTTCCGGGAGAGCCAGTCCTTGTTATTCAGGGAGACCGCAGCGTCACCCTTCCCAGCTTGATTTCGTCTCTTCGCGCTGGTCAGCTCTTGCGGAAGGGATGTCAGGGATTCTTAGCGTTTATTTGTGATACTCGAGCTGCAGAGGTTCCGTTGGACCGGGTCTCAGTAGTTTGTGAGTTCCCTGATGTTTTCCCTGATGAGCTACCTGGGCTACCGCCAGAGCGCGATGTTGAGTTCTGCATTGATTTGATTCCCGGCTCGGGGCCTATTTCTATACCGCCATATCGGATGGCCCCGGCAGAGCTTCGAGAGCTGAAGGATCAGTTGCAGGATTTGTTAGATAAGGGGCTTATTCGACCGAGTGTTTCTCCGTGGGGTGCTCCGGTCCTGTTTGTCAAGAAGAAGGATGGAAGTTTGCGCTTATGTATCGACTACCGCCAGCTGAACAAAATTACCGTTCGGAACAGATATCCGTTGCCGCGCATTGATGATTTGTTCGACCAGCTTCAGGGTGCGGGGTATTTTTCGAGGATCGACTTGCGATCAGGATACCATCAGCTGCGAGTTCGACAGGAGGATATACCGAGGATAGCTTTCCGCACGCGCTACGGCCACTACGAGTTTTTGGTGATGTCGTTCGGACTCACCAACGCCCCAGCAGCATTCATGGATTTGATGAACCGTACATTCAGGCCGTATCTTGACTTGTTCATCATCGTGTTTATCGACGATATCTTGGTGTACTCCCGGAGCAGAGAGGAGCACGAGCAGCACTTGCGGATTACGTTACAGACTCTGAGGGAGCACCAGCTGTTCGCGAAGTTCTCCAAGTGTGCATTCTGGCTGGACAGCGTCAGATTCTTGGGTCACGTGGTTACGAGAGACGGCATTTGTGTGGACCTGAAGAAGATTGAGGCTGTTCAGCAGTGGCCCCGACCTACATCGGTTACTGAGATCCGTAGTTTTCTAGGCCTGGCGGGCTACTACAGGCGTTTTGTTCAGGACTTCTCCCGTATAGCTGCACCGTTGACCGGTTTGACCCGGAAGGGAGTTCCTTTCGTCTGGACAGAGGAGTGCGAGCGCAGTTTTCAGCAGCTACGGACTTGTTTGACTACGGCGCCGGTATTATCTTTGCCTTCGGGATCAGGCGGATTTATTGTCTACTGTGATGCTTCGCGAGTGGGATTAGGATGCGTATTGATGCAGCATGGCCGGGTGATCGCTTATGCTTCTCGGCAGTTGAAGAAGCATGAACAGAACTACCCCACTCATGATTTGGAGATGGCTGCAGTGGTCTTTGCACTGAAGATTTGGCGACATTACCTGTACGGCGAGTCGTGTCAGATATTCACTGATCACAAGAGCTTAAAGTACATATTTCAGCCGCGAGACCTGAACCTCAGACAGCGTCGTTGGATGGAGTTGGTGAAAGACTACGACTGCGAGATCTTATATCACCCCGGCAAGGCAAATGTGGTGGCAGATGCGTTGAGTAAGAGGCCCGGGGGTAGTCTATCCTTTTTGCGCGCAGTGCAGAGGCAGTCGTCAGCAGATTGGCAGATGTTATGCGACAGCCGAGTTGAGTTCGAGTTCACTCAGACAGGGGGACAGCTCGCGCATGTTCGTGCACGCCCACATTTTCTTGACCGTATATGTGAGGCACAGCGCAGTGACGACCGTTGCTCAGAGATCATGGCACAGATGGGACAGGACAGATTTTCCGAGTTCGTGGTTGACGATCAGGGGATTTTACGATATGGATCTAGACTGTGCGTACCAGATGCTGATGGATTGCGGCGCGACATTCTTGAGGAGGCACACCGATCAGTGTATAGTGTCCACCCCGGTTCCACCAAGATGTACCATGATATGAGAGAGACCTACTGGTGGGACGGGATGAAGAGGGACATTGCGGAGTTCGTTTCGAGATGCCTGACTTGTCAGCAAGTCAAGGCCGAGCACCAGAGGCCCGCAGGAGAGCTACAGCTGTTACCCATTCCACAGTGGAAATGGGAGCAGATTTCGATGGATTTCATTGTGGGTCTACCCAGGACCAGTCGAGGGTACGACTCCATCTGGGTGATCGTGGATAGATTGACGAAAGCGGCTCACTTCCTACCAGTGAAGACCACTTTCAGCTTCGCTCAGTATGCTCAGCTCTATATTGACGAGATCGTGCGACTACATGGCGTACCGACTTGTATCGTGTCAGATCGAGGCACTCAGTTCACCAGCCGACTTTGGCAGAGACTTCAGGAGGCTTTGGGCACTCGTTTGAGCTTCAGCATAGCGTTTCATCCGCAGACAGACGGACAGTCAGAGCGGACCATTCAGACTCTCGAGGACATGCTCAGAGCGTGCGTTTTAGACTTTGGTGGTAGCTGGGATCATCATTTACCTCTAGTGGATTTCTCCTACAACAACAGCTTCCAGGATACTATTCAGATGGCACCTTTCGAGGCATTGTATGGGAAGAGATGCAGATCGCCCGTCTGTTGGACCGAGCTCAGCGAGAGCAGTATTTTGGGGCCGCAGCTTGTTGATGAGACGACAGCAAAGATACAGTTGATTCGAGACTGGATGAGGGTAGCTCAGAGCAGACAGAAATCCTATGCAGACAGGAGCCGTCGCAGTTTAGAGTTCGCAGTTGGCGACCATGTTTTTCTGAGAGTCTCTCCGATGAAGGGCGTGATGCGTTTTGGGCGAAAGGGGAAGCTTAGCCCTAGATTCGTAGGTCCCTTCGAGATCCTCGAGCGTGTCGGCGCAGTTGCATATCGTTTGGCCCTTCCACCCAGCTTTCCCGATGTTCACCCCGTCTTCCATGTTTCGATGCTCCGCAAGTACTTTCACGACCCTTCGCATGCGATTCAGCACCCGACAGTCCAGCTAGAGCGTGACCTTTCTTTTGCAGAGCAGCCGGTGGCCATCCTGGATCGGCAGGTGAAGAAGTTGAGGTCGAAGATTATACCAACCGTCCAGGTCCTTTGGCGTAGCCCGAGCAGCGAGGAGGTTACTGGGAGACCGAGGGCGAGATGAGGAAGAAATATCCCCATCTCTTTGAAGGTACGCGTAGTTATATTTTTAAATTCGGGGACCGAATTTCTTTAAAGGGGGAAGATTGTAGCGTCTTGAAAAGTCGTTTTGGTGTTTTCCTGAAAATCGGTGAAAATTCGGTATTTTTCCGAAAACCGTCTTTCTCGTTATTTTGCAGTTTACGATTAATTATACCTAAAATGGATAGGTAATTGCTTGTTTTTAGTAGCTAATGAGTTACTTATGAAATTTTGGTCATTTAAAATTTTTTCCCTATTTTTCAATTTTTTAATATTATTTTAAGCCGGTAGGAAAATACATTAATTTAGCGATAAATAAAAATTTTTCCGGGCTAATTTTAATCTTTAAAATTATGTTAATTAAAATCTAGTTGTAACATAAATTTTTAGTATTTTACTTTGATTTTTAACAAATTTTTATGATAGGAAACGAATTTATTGAATTTTAAGCTAAAACATGCAATTTTTGACTTGTAGGGGGTCTTTTTGCATAAAATTTCTTTTGTAAAACCCCTCTCTCTCTTCCCTCAGCCCTAGGACAGCCCCACCTTGTTCAGGTCCAGAAATTTCTGGCCTCACCTTGAATTTCATTCATGTGTTGTATTGGTTTGTTTATGGATTTATTTTAATTATAGTTTGTTGAAGTATGGTGCTTTGACTTTTGGGGGAGTTGACTTGTGACTTTTCCCACACACCCACACCCTCCCCTTATCTCTCCTGGCCGAGACCTGCTCCCCCCCCCCCAATTCCATTATTTTCCTTCTCTTTTTCTCTCATTTTCTTCAAAAAATTGCATCAAAATTCAATAAAAATCAACAAATCCTTCACTTTTTCAACACAAAACCTTATTCCCTCTCTTCTCAAACCCAAATTGGTTCAAATCTTGGAGAAAGATGGCATCTTGGGAGGTTTTAGCAACTTAGGGATTGATCTTTTGAGGTATAATTTCTAATCAAATGGTTAAATTGTAGTTTAAAGTGTGCTAATTGAACTTTGAAAATTGTTTTAGTGTTAATTTTAGTGTTAATTGCATACTAGTTTTTTTTAAAGTTTGTGGTTTGAAATTAATTTAGGGTTTAGATCACCATTAAGAGATTAATTAAGCTATTTTGTTATCTAGTTATTTTGTTAGCTTAATCTAGGAGGTTAACTTGCTAATTGGGCTATAAATTAGTGTTAATTTAAGGTTTTTCATATATAGTTTGGATTAAGTTTTGCTAGGTTATAAATTCAAGTGATGGTTGTTTAGGGAAAATAGGTTTTGAATCTTTGCTAATGTGTTGTAATTATAGT
Source organism: Agapanthus africanus (assembly GCA_030015575.1). Classification (NCBI taxonomy): domain Eukaryota; kingdom Viridiplantae; phylum Streptophyta; class Magnoliopsida; order Asparagales; family Amaryllidaceae; genus Agapanthus; species Agapanthus africanus. The sequence continues at coordinate 303,227,834 of JASDDO010000031.1, read as the reverse complement.
GTTTGTAGATTGCTTATAGTGTGGTTGGTTGTTCAAGCTTGATAGTAGTTTTTGTAGCAAATCGGCGATGTTGCACCGATTTTTTGGAATGTAACTGCTTACTAGTTTTGTTATAAAATTATGTGATGGATTATTTTCGACATCTTGATGATTGTGTTGGCTTATCCTATGACGTTTAGGATGCGTGTGTGCGGATTTTTGAGTAGTCGGGTTTTAGTTTTGCCGGGCGACCAAATCGGCGTTTTTTGGCAGTTTTTGCGATTTTCGCGTGTGTTCCGCGCACTTTGTGCACGTTGTACCTAGCTAGCGAACATTAGTAGTTTCGTTGGGGTTTTGCATCGTTCTAGATATGTAACCTTATGTTTGGTATTGATGTAAATTCCAGGTTCGGTCGCGGAGACGTCAGACGCGGCGCGAAAGGGGAAAGCGGTGATTGGACACAGCTAGCCAGGGATTCCGGTGAGTAGATGTAATATCTACGGGGGACTATCGTTGGATGGCGCAAGCCTCCCGATAGTTTTAGTAACTTACAAGATTCTTAGTGATGTTAGTAATTAGGAGTGAAATACTTATATGATTATTTGCTGCATCCATGCATTATATTGACATACATATGCGAAACCATTTTATAGGACACCTGCACCATTTCCAGGATTTTTTTTATATATGCAGCACGAGCACTATTCATGCTTACACACACACCCTGGTAATTGCCATGCCACCACACTAGATAACCTTTAAATTGAAACCTTTTACTATAATTGATACTTAAACTCGTACTATTGCTTTAATTCCTTAAAAATGAAATCGTAGGATTGCTATTCATATGCATGTGCTTCATCATATTATTTGTTCATGCCTAATCTATTAATCACACATCGCAACTTGATTATTGATACCATATGCATTCATTATCATTGACATATGGACTTATGAGGATTTCTTGAGATTTTATGATATTTCTGGATTTCGGGGGAAAGCCGCAAAATTTCTAAACTTATTATATTTTTAAAATATGTAAATTGCGGTTATCTAGTGATGTAACTGTCGTCCACCATGAGTTTGCTGTGGTTTTGGAGATCCGTGTCGAGGAGTGGAGGAACCGTCACGGGTACATGGTGGGCCCGGTAAGGTACCCCGGGGCAAGAGGAATGTGGTGTTGACGTTGAGCCTGGCAGGGGAAGGATTACCTACCGGTGACTGTTTGGGACGGCGGATATCCAGAGGATACCGACCGTGGCCGCTAGATGATGAGATATTGATATTTGAGATGGGTCAGCCGGACGGCTGAGGCCAGAGATACATTGATATGAGATTTGAGACAGTTTTGAGGTGTCGATGCTGGACACAGGTTCTTGTTGATTCTATTGGTATTGTGCTGGTATTTCAAAAGACATTCTTAAAGGGAAAAACATGATTTCTTATACTTACACATTCAGATCACGAGTTGATTCGCATTGCATTCATACCTGCTAGTATATCCATATTGCATACATACTTGCCATTTTGTCCTGCCTTACCTGTATTTAGATGCTAGGATGCTTGTGTGCATTCATTCGATAGCCTGTGTAGATGTTATTTATTACTCACGAGTTGGCAACTCACCCCCGTTGTGCCATAGCCTTTTGCAGGTCCGCTCCGTCAGTACAGTAGCGGCGGGTGCGCTTGCTTCTTTTGCCTGGACTCGAGATTTTGCTCATAGGTGGGTTATGTTATTATTTTTGTACCACCTTGTATATTCTTTGTATCTAGTGTACTCCATCTACTGTTTCTACCAGTATTATTGTATATTGACCTAGAGATGAGACTGTGAGGTTTGTGGACTTTTATGCTGTATTTTGGGGTCGAGCTCACTTGAGTCGACATGATGTTTTCTTATGCTTCATTATGATTATTTCGCATGTTGTTGCTTTATATTGCGTGGGATTTGTGACCGCCTTGTGGCGAAGAGCTAGCTCCCGCTTGGGGATGCCTTATTTGTTGGATTCATATATATTCTTGTTGTACCCATTTTGGGGGCCAGTATTTACAAAGGAGACTCTGCCGAAATTTTCGGAAAAATTGATATTGTTTTTAAAGAGGTTTTATATGACTTATTTGATAACTCGTTTTCAATTGATTGGGTTCTCTTCACTCTTTTGCTTATTTGGTTTTGGTTTCTGGGCTTTGGCTTACTTATTTTACGGACGTCTTGAGACGTTTCGTAACCTAAGTGCCAGTCACGTTCCGTACCCTGCGGGTCGTGACATCTACTCTGGTATATCGATGCCCCGTCTCGATACACCCACGACTAGGGACCTTGAAGGATGTACTTATGGACTACCATGTCCCCACTAGTATGATCGCATCATAGTCCAGGTAGTCAAGTACACATCCTAAGGGATTTACCAACATGTAACAGAGAGACAATCAGTATACATGTTAAGGTAAAGAGTAACCAGATAGCATACTATCATGTCGAGCAAGAAAGTCCTCGATATATATGTCAAAGCATCCACTACAATATACATCTTATGTATAGTAATGGCCTCTAGGGAATAAATATAACTAACACAACCGTCCCCTCTATGTCTCAGGATACTGCCACGATATAAAGATAGGCAAAATCCTGGTCGACAATGGGTCTTCCGTCAATCTCCTTAACGTGCGAGTGTTGAAGGAAATCTGCATGAGCGTTCAACACTTCGCTCGTGATAAGATCACCATAACTCCCAGTCATCACGGACCCTCGGGTCTGTAATACTGACGCTGCGCTTCGGGTTGCTTGTCACAGACATTAAATTTCACGTCATTGACGCTAAGACTTGTTACAATGCTTTGCTTGGCCGGCCTTGGTTACACGAGTAAAACATCATCCCTTCTACACAACACCAGTGTATGAAGTACTTCAAGGATGGTCTCGAGTATACTGTGACAGGGGAGTTGAACCCTTTCTCTGTGAACGAGGTCCAAAAATATGAAGACGCAAAATACTTTTTGCCAGATTTTGAGGATACGGAAAGATGTCACCAACCGAAGGACAAATCTATCACCACTATTCCAGGTTATTCGGGGCCGCCTCGACGCAACAACCCGGGACCTTCTACCCCCATGTTGATCTTCGGCAGCGACTCGGAGGACGAGGTTAATGATGTATTCTCCGCTCGGCCGTCAATGCAAGCTTTCGCTGGCAATAATCAGAGTCTTCAAATTATCCTGGTTCCGCGGGAGCATTACAAAGATCTCGATGCACTCAAAGCTTATAGTGTGCATGAACTGCAGACATTTTACGTCCCTCCCAGGCGAGAAGGAGAAAAGGCGATCCTATTCTACCGCTCCGGGGAAACCAGAACGGAGAAAGAAATCTGGCACGGCGTGGATTCTACACTCGACAGGCTCCAGCCCATCCGCTTGCCCAGATGTTACTCGGAAGGCTTAAAAAGGATCTTGAAACGCCAAGGGGTACCTTTCAAACAGACCATTCGACAAGCTCGGTTCTACAACAAGATTTGGGTTATCCCTGGAACTCAGCGCAAGCTGCCCAACGGGGGAATGGAAACGCTCGTGCTTGGATATGTGAAATCCGGGAAACGGGAACGAGTCCACGGTAGCTACGTCATATATAACTTCGATGAAGAAGAGGACGCCTTGTCAGAAAACGCTGACTCCGAACCAAAACAAGATCCTGCAATCAAAATGCCGAGCCCGTCATTTGAAGAACGAATGGACAAGCTTATAAGGGAAGCGGGTCAAAAGGCTCGAGACGACCACAATCGCGAAATGGCCATCTATGAGAAAGCCAGGACGCAACGCCTTCTTCAACAAGCTGCAAAAGATGAAAATGCTCCTCCCTGTCAACCTGTTGTGCAAAAGGCCCGACGCAGAGGCAGAAATAAGTCAAAGAGCGGAAAAGTCGTTCGTCAGCAACAAAGCGGAACCAAGAAGCCACGCGATCGGGAATCGAGCAACCCGGATTCGTCCCTTATGAAGAAGATGAGTTGGGCATACTCTTTTCCTCAGAATAAAACACGAAAGATACTCGAGCTCGCCATAAAACATCAGATGATTACACTTCCGGAGTCCAAACACCCCGAGCAAACAGGCGAAGTCTCTCTCCCGGACTATTTCTCCTATCATAGGGCAATAGGACATCCTATTGAAGACTGTTTCACCTTCAAGAACCGGGTCGAAGATCAATATCAGCTCGGCAAATTCGCTTTATCCAGCAGTTGGAAGGTAACACCGCCGCAGAAGCATGAACCCAAATTCGCGAGAATAGACCCAGATCCACATCGGTCTTGGAAGCGAGCTCGTACTTGTCATATGATAACACTATCAAAAGGAGAGCCTGAGGGGAGGGGTGATCTCCCCTGGTGCTTCGAAAACAATGATGACGAGGTGATCTCAGAATTTCCACCGGCGCCAAAAGAGCTGGAAGATGGAATACATACCACTGCGGATAACCTTAAGAAAGTTGATTTGGGGACGGCAAGTGACCCGCGACCAACATTCGTCAGTGAGTTGCTGTCTAAGGAAAGGGTAGCTACACTTAAAGACGTGCTTATGCAGCATAAGGATTGCTTCGCGTGGAACTATTCTGAAATGCCAGGATCAGATCCAGAGATTGCTGTCCACAAATTGGCAATATCCCCAGACGTCAAGCCAATCAAACAAGCACCGAGAGGAATGCGGCTCGAGCTTGAGATGAGCATCAACGCTGAGGTCAAAAGCTGATCGACTCTGGCTTCATCCAAGAAGTACAATATCCTTACTGGATCGCCAACATCGTCCCAATGATGAAGAAAAATAGGACAGTATGCATATGCGTGGACTTCCGGGATCTCAATAAAGCCTGCCCGAAGGATGATTTCCCAGTACTGGTCACTGAGCTGATGATAGATAATACGTCCACCCACGAGGTTTTCTCCTTTATGGACGGATCATCAGGATACAATCAGATAAAGATGCATCCCGGAGACCAGAAGCACACCACTTTCCGGACCCCTTTGGGTATATTCTACTACAGGGTGATGCCCTTCGGTCTAAAGAACGCTGGTGCCACCTATCAAAGGTCCATGACGAAGATCTTCGATGATCTCATACATGAAATCGTCAAATGCTATATCGACGACCTCGTAGTGAAAAGAAAATCATACGAGGAATATCTCGAGCATCTGAAGATCGTATTTCAACGCCTTCGACAATACAACTTGAAGATGAACCCTCTCAAGTGCGCATTCGGAGTTTCCTCAGGCAAATTCCAAGGATTCATCATCCGACGCCGAGGTATCGAGATAGATCCGTCAAAGATCAAGGCGACTATGGAAATGCCCTCGCCAAGAACACTCAAGCAGCTGCGGTCTCTCCAAGGAAAGATCGCATATATTTGGCGATTTATAGCCAATCTTTCAAGGAAGTGCCGTCCTTACAGTCACCTGATGAAGAAGGGAACCCCTATTGTTTGGGATCACAAATTCTAAGGCGCGCTGGACGAAATCAAGTAGTATCTGCAGAACCCGCCGGTGCTGGCCGCTTCGGTCAAGGAAAAGCCCCTTATTCTTTATACAACAGCCCTCGAAGGTTCTTTAGGCGCATTATGGGCACAAGAGAACGACCAAGGGAAAGAAAGAGTTCTCTACTACCCGAGTCGAGTTCTCCTGGGGGCAGAAAGCAATTATTCTCCCATTGAAAAACACTGCCTGGCGTTGATCTTCGCAATAACGAAGCTCAGGCACTATGCGTTGGCGCATGAAGTCCATCTCATATTGAAGGTGGATCCCCTCAAATACTTGATGTCAAAGTCCATATTGACAGGACAGATCGCTAAATGGGCCTTGCTCCTGATGGAGTTCTCAATAACCTATTAGCCTCTTAAGGCAGTAAAATGCCAGGCCATCGCCGACTTCCTCGCTGAGCATCCAATACCTGCCGATTCTCCTTTAAACTGTGAACTGCCAGACGAACATGCGTTCGATGCGATCGACAGTAGCGGTACCCATTGGGAACTTTATTTTGATGGAGCGTCTTCCACGAAGAAGCGCAAACAGAACACCCCTACAATCAAATCGGGGGTAGGCCTTATCTTTGTGACCCCACAAGGAGGGATAATGCGCTTCGCTTTCTCCTTAACAGAGCCGAGGACAAATAATGAAACCGAGTATGAGGCTTTGATAGCAGGCCTCAAGATCGCCATCGACATGGGAATTGAAAACCTCCTCATATACGGAGACTCCCAACTGGTCGTTAGTCAAGTAAACGGCGACTATCAAACGTGTAAACCAGAGTTGGTGAAATACGGCGAGAGGGTACATCAACTGCTGACTCAAATACCTTATCTTGGAAAGCATACCGCGTTCAGAAAATAGCAAAGCGGATGCATTAGCCATGCTCGCTAAAGAACTAGCCGACGAGAGCCTCGATGACGTGAGGATCATTGTGCAGAGCCGTCGGGTTCTTGCGCCGGCGGAAATATCTCCGGAGTCGTTCGAAGAAAAAGGAGCGATTGAGCAAATGACTATGCAAATAAAAGATCAGGAAAAGGCTGAGGATTGGAGGAAGTCTTTATAGACTACTTCAAATCCCATCGAACACCTGATGATGCATCCTCAAAACATCAGCTCATGAAGCGAGCCCTATCTTTCGCTTTCGTCAATGATACTCTGTACAAGAGGTCATTCGATTCTTTATGGTTAAGATGCCTGGGACCTGAAGAGGCGAAGAGAGTCGTCCAACAAACTCATGACGTACTCTGCGGTTCTCACCAAGCCGGCCCGAAGATGAAGTTGAAGATTAAACGGATGGGCAACTACTGGCCCACGATGATTCAGGACTGCCTCGAGTATGTGAAGTTGTAGGGTTACTGGGCACTCTAATAAGGTTCTAAAAGGCATCAACCATGCCCGATTCAAAAATTAGCCGTGCCGAACAACCCTAACCAAGATCGTGTACTAGAGATTATGCGAAATCTAGCAAGTAAAACAGTTTAACACTAAGTGAAAGGGATTACAACCTTTGTAGATCCGGGCCTTCACTTCTAAAGCTCCGTGTTGACGTCCCTTCGCCGCGATCATCGAGATCCTGGACTCGAGTGATGGTTTCCTCGGAGAAATGAGCGCGCTAGGTCGTTGACTTCGAGGCCGAAGATGATCTACGTCGAGGAGACTCAAACTCGAGCTCCATCTTCACTAGGTCAAGAACTTTGTGAAGAGAACACCCTAAACTAAATGGCAAGTAGTAGAGGATGATGAAATAGGAAGTGGGTTCACTTTGGATTTGGATTTCTCACTCTATTTCTTCACTTGAAAATTTCTAGCAAGCTTTTCTTCTTCTTGAAGAAGAAGAAGAAGAAAGAAAAGAATAATGATAAAATGAATTATATAAAAAGAATAATCAAGTGAAGTCTATCATAATGCAACCATGGGTGAGTTTACCTTTGTAGAGACTAAACCATAGTTTGAGGTAATGGTTTGGTTAATGAAAATCTTATGCAAAACAAAATGAGTGGACTTTGTCAAAGATGCTTAAAAGCTTCATGAAGCTTCAAGCCAAGACAAAGAAAACCACCATTTTGTTTTACCAAAATAATTTAAAACCCAAACCATTATCTTAAATATGGTGTAAGCCATACACACACCCAAGTTTGCATGTATCATCAATCATGATACTAACTAGTGCACAAACATATATCACATATACAACTTATGCACATAAAGTGAGAAAGTCAATCTTAAGTGAACAAATACTAGTTAATGTAAAGTAATATATCAAATATATAATTATACATTAAATCATTAAATCAACACTTGATTTAATGATCCGGTCATATCGAATATAACCGACTAATATCTAGTGTATCAATATATCGAATCAACACTTGATTCGGTAACCCGGCTATATCTCAAATAACCGTCCGATGATACAAATCGTGAGAATGGCATTCAGTATCACATACTAGTATTATTCTTGGTCCCGCACATATCTCATATGCGCTCCTATTTCGTTTCGCTTGAGCCAGGAAACCTCTGTGTAGGACTCTAAAGACTCGTCAATACGCCGACAGTAGATGGTGGTCATATCAATCACCCACAAGCTGCAAGCGGTCTGCTAAACGTAACGGCCACCCGGGTATTGAGCGATCAGAAGATCAACGAGCAAGCCTGCTCACACTCCTGTGAATCCAATCAGTAACACTTACCGCACAGTCCGTTCTGTTCGTCTGATATGTCACATATCTCGCCTAGGGGTGGTAAACGTCAGACCCTAGTAGTTTGATAAGTCATGCCGATGTAAGGTCCATAACAAGCATGAAACTACTGATAACACTTACCAGTAAATCACTGCAACCCTGGCCAGGGATTTCCAGTTATGGCCAGTCGAGCATAGCGCAACATCAACCCCCAATACCGGGAGAGACGAATCCCCTCCTATCGCTCATTGCATCCATGTGAATCAGGACTGTACCCAAAAACCACCTGTTTGCACGACTCAGTAGAGTCATGGTAAGGTGGAAATCAAATCACAGTGGGAGACACACAAGACTCTATGATGATCTCGGGTCAACAGACTAAGCTGTACCTGTGTCACCAGAGAGCTGCCATCTGACGTGAGGTATAATACCATCTGGGAGTTCTCAGCGAGTTCGTTCAGTGTACCCAGTCTCCACTGAGCACCCGCATACCATCTCTGATGTCAAACACCATTGGATATGGGATCATCCATCGCCCATCACATGGGTCGAGAAGATATACGCCAGTCTACTCTGGAATGTCGATGCCCCGTCTCGATATTCCCTCGACTAGGAACATTGAAGGATGTACTCATGGACTACCCAGGCCCCACTAGTATGATCTGCATCATAGTCTTGCAAGTCGAGTATACTTCCTAAGGGCTTTATCAACATGTAACAGAGAGACAGTAAGTATACATGTTAAGATAAAGAGCAACCAGATAGCGTACTATCATGTCGAGCAAGAAAGTCCTACCTATATATGTCCCAGCATCCACTACAATATACATCTTATGTACAGTAATGGCCTCTAGGGCATACATATAACTAACAGAAGCAATGCCACTCGTGCCAGATCCATGGGGACTTTATCGATCAGCATCCGAATCCACTGCACCCGACAGTGGCTAGCTGGCCGTTCGAAATGTGGGGGACTGACATAATCGTCCCCATCGAACCGGCATCATCCATGTTCCCCTCCGAAAGACGGCCCGGACTTCGCGTCCGTAGCCTGAGGTTCGGGGCAGATGCTATTTGGTTTGATCCGTCCACCTCTCCGAAGATGCCAAGTTGATTTATGGCGCCTGGTATCGGAGGTTTAGACGGATGCGGCCGATGTAGCAGACTTCGTCAGATTCCCCCTCAGGGTGAGGGGTTTTTGATTGTGGGGACGCTCTTCCCTGCAGGCGCAAGCCCCTGCAGTTAATTACGCTACCGCATCGCGGTAACAACTTTCTCCTACTCCAGAATTTCACTTCGTGTCGTGTATGTTTGTTTTGTTTATGGTTGCCCGTGGATTGTATACGGAGACTGAGTAATGCCGTCGCCCGTAGGACGTGGATTAGTCCAAATCCGTATTTACTTAGATTTGGGTTTGGTGTTTTTAGTTTAAGGATGCATTAGTCGCGTTGCGGCTAAGATCAACTTAAACGTTCGTTAAGGATACGTTAGTCTTGTTTTGGACTAAGATCAACTTAACATCATGATTGATTTAATTATTCGGCCGTCGGGACTCGTCACCTCTCTGACGTCGTTGAGGGATTACAACGACAGGCGTCTGAGGAGTTCAGAGATGTACCCTTGAACCAAAGTTAATTTGGAGTTTTATTGTTTATTTAAATGTCTAAGGACACGTTAACCGTATTTGGGGTTAAGATCAACTTAGACGGGACCGTTTAGATCCAACAAAGGAGCATTTGGGCCCTATTGTACCAGTTTAGGGACATGGCGGTCCATCGCCAGTTTTAGGGACGTGGGGGTCCATCATTAGTTTAGGGACGTTTCGGTCCGTCGCCAGTTTAAAGATGTAGTGGTCCATATTCCAGTTTAGGGACGTGGTGGTCCATCGCCAGTTTAGGGACGTGGTGGTCCGATATTAGTTTAGGGACGTTTCGGTCCGATTTTTTAGTTTAGGGACGTTTCGGTCCGATTTTTTAGTTTAGGGACGTTTCGGTCCGCTTTTTAGTTTAGGGACGTTTCGGTCCAATATTAGTTTAGGGACGTTTCGGTCCGATATTAGTTTAAGGACATCTCGGTCCGTTCTTAGTTTAAGGACGTCTCGGTCCACGAGTTTAAGGACCCCGCAGTCCATAGCGATGTGCGGTCGATGGGACCCGTCACCTCTTTGACGTCGTTGAGGAATTACAACGACAAATGTCAAAGGAGTTCGGAGATGTACCCTCGAACCGGATGTAAGTTGATTTAGGAGAGCCATTTTGCTCAGTCAATTTACTTTAAGGACTTATGGCCACGATTGGGCTAAGTCCAGTTCAACATCTTTATTAAGTAATGTATTGCATTTAGGCTCTGCAGAGCATCACTTTATTCTGAGCTCTGCTCATTTATGAATGATGCAATGCATTTGTTTTTGATTTGGGCTCTGCCCCTTGTAAAATGCATAGCATTCTGGGGATTCTGTTTGGGCTCTGCCCATTTATAAATGATGCAAAGCATCTGTTTTGATTTGGGCTCTGCCCCTTGTAAAATGCATAGCATTCTGGAGATTCTGTTTGGGCTCTGCCCATTTATAAATGATGCAAAGCATCTGTTTTAATTTGGGCTCTGCCCCTTAAAATAATGCATTTGCGCTTTATTGAGCCTGTTAGGCCTTCTCTTAATTGGGCTTGGCCCTTTTTAATGCATCTGCGCTAAGCAATGAGCGCAAGTCCATATGGTGATGACACGTGTCGTGCTCTCATGAGTGCAAGCGCACTAGCGCAGCGCGTTGCGCTGTTGCGCTGCGCTATTGCGCTGCAGACACGTGGCGTGCTCTCAGCGAGTTGCGCTAATTCCAGAGAGCAAAACTCTATCTTAAGGGCGCTCAGCGCAAGTGGTTTTATAGCCGACACGTGGCGCTCTGTTAAGAGCGCAACGGCGCAACTTGGAAGTGCAAAGCACTAAGAATCTTTTAGATTCAAGAAGGGAAGTGCAAAGAACTGTTTAATTTTTTCGTCCAAATTAGATCAAAGAAAAAAATAAATTTTTTCTTTATTCGAAGAACCAGAGGTTCTTTAAAAGTGCAAAGCACTATTCTTTTATTATTCTATTATTTTTATTGTTTTTTACAGAACCGAAGGTTCACAAGAAGTGCAAAGCACTGTTTTTTTTTTTATCAAAAGATCATTGATCTTATTTTTAGATCAATGATCTATTAGAAGGCCTTTTTTCTACCTTATAAAGGTTCTTTACCTTTTTTCTTCTCGGAGTTTTTCTCTCTTTAGACTTCTTGATTTTTTCGAGAAAATTCCTCCCTCTCTCTTTTTTATTGATGAGGTCTGGGGTCCTATTTATAGTGCCCCATAAATTTGTTGAATTTGTTAACGGGATCTTTCCTGAATGATTTTTGGGAGTTTTCCCGCCGTTGGATCTTTGATCCAAAGGCCGAAGAAAGTCTTCTAGTTCTGGAAAGAACAGAAAAGATTTCATAAAAATCTTAATTCAGTTTGGCGCAGACGCCCCAGCGCACGACACGTGTCGCGCAGCGCAGAGCGCAGCGCAAGTGCGCTAGCGCATCTGCGCTGACACGTGTCGCACAGCGCAGAGCGCAGCGCAAGTGCGCTAGCGCATCGGCGCTGACACGTGTCGCGCAGCGCAGAGCGTAGCGCAACTGAAGCGTTGCTTCGTTTAAACAGAGCTTTGCTCTGATTGGGCGCGCTTTCTGGGCGCTGCGCTCGGCGCGTTGCGCCAGACACGTGGCAAGTTGCGCCCAGCGCAGAGGATCTGAAGCGTTGCTTCACCTGAGATATCTTTTCATCTCCCCTTTTCAAAGTCAAACTTGTATTTCCAAGATTTTGATTTCCCGGGTCTTGGAAATAATTCCATTGTGCGCAAAATCTTTTGTGTTTGGGTCTATATATAGTTCAGGGCCGAGCTTTTTATTCTCTCATCTTCAGAGAACTTTTTCGATCATGGCTTGCAACCGCCTTCATGCCCGCCGACAACCATGGGAGGTTCCGATTCGGGACATCGTTCCCCGTTTTGCTGCGCGCCTGGTGGACCCTTCTCTCTCGGACGAGCAATGCATGAGCTTTTGACTCGTGTGGGGTCTCCTCTTCCTCCGAATTCCATTTGGCTTCGGATGGCCCTTGCCTCGGTGCTCTCCGACATTCCCCCTCCTCCAGCAGAGATGTCCCCGGCAATGCTGGATGCAGCCGAGGACAAGATCGAGGGCCTTCTCGAAGCGCACTTGATCACCAAAGCCCTGAAGGACTGCTCCTTCCATTTGCTGAACCAGATACGGGCTCGTCGGGTTGTCATCGCCACTTTTTCTCAGGAGTGTGGCGTCGACCGTTGGATAGCCACCCCTCGGGAGGATCGCCGCTTCGATGTGGTGGAGAAGACAGAGAGGGAGCTGGGGAATCTTCTTCTTCTTTTTGCGAATCCTTGTCTTTCTGATCCCGTATTCGGTGATCTTTTTTAAATGTAATATCAATAATAATGAATAAGCATTTTTCTTTTTAATCAAGTATTTCATTGCCCGTTAAGGGTTCTTTTATTTTAGTTCTTTGTTGTGTTCGTGCATCATGTGATTTTAATTCGTTATTATCAAGTGTACGTAACTTTGCATGAATAAATTGCTTTTGGTGTTAAACCCCATCTTCTGCGCTAGCGCATCTGCGCTGTCGCGCAGCGCGCAGCGCAGCGCGGCTGCGCTAACGCATCTGCGCTGACACGTATCGCACAGCGCATAGCGCAGCGCAACTGCGCTAGCGCATCTGCGCTGACACGTGTCGCGCAGCGCAGTGCCTGGGCAACTGAAGCGTTGCTTCCTTTATTGAAGTTTAAATTTTCAAAGCAAAGCTTTGTTTCTGATTGGGGAGTTGTTTCATCTTCCACCTCGGAATTTGATCGGAGCTTTGCTCCGATTGGGGTAAACAATCCAGAGGACATCGTTTCATTTTGGGGACAACTGATTACTTCTTCAAATGGGCAGAAGCAGTACCACTGAGGGAAGTGAAGACGGAGAATATCCTCCACTTCTTCAAGATGCACGTTATTTATCGGTTTAGAACTCCGAGGCGGATCATCTCCGATAACGGGCCAGCTTACAGAAGTCACAAGATCATCCGCTTCGCACAACAGCACAACATAGACTGGAGATACTCCTCAGTTTATAATCCCCGAGCTAACGGTCTGGCTGAGGCTTTCAACAAGACCTTGACAAAGATAGTGAAGAAGACGGTGTCTCGAAATAAGAAAGACTGGCACGAGAGACTGCAAGAAGCTCTCTGGGCGTATCGAACTACGTTCAAGACGGCCACGAACACAAAGCTGTACGCATTAGTATTCGGTACAGAAGCGGTACTCCCCCTCGAGATAGAGTTACCCTCTCTACGAGTGGCAGTTCATTACGAGCTGACAGATGAAGAGAATGCTCGCCTTCGCCTCGAGGAGCTCGATGCCCTTGATGAAACCCGGCTCCTAGCGCAACAAAATCTGGAAGCTTATAAAGCAATGATGAAGCGCTCCTACGAAAGATTGACCAGGCCAAGGACATTTCGCCAGGGCGAACTCGTCCTGGTAGTCAAAAGACCCATGATCCCCAATCGTGCTAAATGAGGGAAATTCGAGCCGAATTATGAAGGCCCGTACATTATAGACAAAGTCTACCAGAGTGGAGCCTATCTACTCATGGACATGCATGGCGAAAGGCCCTTCAGGCCAATAAATGGTCGCTTCCTGAAGAAGTACTATGCCTGACGAGTCACGGCCTAGGTCAATGATAGATGACGACGACTATGTCCGCTCGCTATCTTCCTAAGCCCAAACTCCATAAGTAGTAACCGACTTACTTTACAGTGGACAGAAACTTTCTTAAACTAACAGCGGACCGAAACGTCCTTAAACTAACAACGGACCGAAATGTCCTTAAACTAACAACGGACCGAAACGTCCTTAAACTAACAACGGACCGAAACGTCCTTAAACTAACAACGGACCACTATGTCCTAAAACTAGCTGTTGACCAAGATGTCGATAAACTACGGTGGATTGCAGCATCCCAAAGCCAATACAAAAATAAAATAAAAGAAAAAAAAATAAATAAAAAGAAAGAAAACGGTATGTCCATAAGCAAAATGGACACGGATGAAAACCCGAAAGGGCTCCGTGAGTAAAAACAGCAGGGCTACCGGCGAGTGTTATGAAAACCCGAAAGGGCGCAACCTCATTAAAAAAAGAGAATAAATAAAAAAAAGAAAACGGTATGTCCATAAGCAAAATGGGCACGGATGAAAACTCGAAAGGGCTCCGTGAGTAAAAACAGCAGGGCTACCGGCGAGTGTTTGTGAAAATCCGAATGGGCGCAACCTCGTGAAAAGACACTTGCAAGGTCCTCTCGACCTTGTAAGGAGAAAATCACCCGCGTGAGATCCTTACGACTCACAAGGGAGCAACACACTTAGGGATCCCCACGATTCCTAAGGAGAAATTACACTTGCGGGATCCACACGACTCGTAAGGAGAATCCTCTTATGAGACCCTCACGGCTCATAAGATTTGAAAGTCTTAAGCTACAGAGACCTGGACCTGTTCTTAAGCAAACCCCACAACCTACGATACTGCCCTACAAGCGGCTCAACACTGGCCCTTGTATACAATCCACGGGCGCGAATAAACATTACCCTAACCAAGTCCCACCCGTGACTAGGGATATGTTCGCACGGTGAACAACCCTTATGAGTCCTCTCGACTTATAAGGGGAAATTCTCTTGTAAGATCCTTACGACTTACGAGAATCCATACACTTAGGAGTCCTCACGATTCCTAAGGAGAAAACACACCTACGAGATCCTCACGACTTGTAAGGAAAAATACCTTTGTGAGACCCTTACGGCTCATGAAGTCAAAAGCCTTAGTCGACATAATCCTAACCCTGTTTACTAAGCCACCTTTGTTCGACATCGACAGAGGCAAATGATGATTCTCTCCTGGCAATATCCCAGTTGTAGCGGTGCTGATGCCGAAATCGGTGTCTGATTCCACGCTTGCAGCGAAAATCCAGCAAGCCACACATGCATACGAAATAGCCGAAATGATGGGGCAATTTGCAATAAAAAGCAGCAAGTAAAATATGTATGCATGCAAAATAGCCGAAATGATTGGGCAACTCGCAATAAAAAGCAGCGAGTAAAAATAAAACAAATAGCTGAAATAATTGGGCACCGCGAAAAATAGCCGAAATGATTGGGCAATCGCGACCTTCGCGATATAAAAGCTGAAATGATAGAGCATCGCGGAAAGAAATAAAATAAAAGTAAAAATGAAATTTATGCCCTACAGGTGGTATCATGTCAATCCCTGTATACAATCCAGGGGCGCAAACGAAGAAGGAATCACACCTTTCCTCCCCAGGTTTCATCAGAAGAAGAAGCCAAATCTCAATGGTTCATAGACAGCCTAGAGATCATCTCAACATTCGCGGAACAACAGCAACTCCCAGTTCCATGACTCGGCAGTATACAGATGACCGAGAGTCAAACTCCGACTCCGTGAAATGCGGATAAAGTCAACCATTCCTGGTTACGTGGAACGCGGATAACGTCACTTCTGACCCCGTGGAAAACGTCCAGAGCGGATCCTGGTCCTCGCAGAGCACGGCAGTGAACCCATGTGAAGCATCCAGAGCGGAGCTTAGTCCTCGCCGAACACGGCAGTGAACTCATGGGAAGCACCTAGAGCAAAATTCCTGGTTACATGGAACGCGGATAATGTCACTTCTGACCCCGTGGAAAACGTCCAGAGCGGATCCTGGTCCTCGCAGAGCACGGCAGTGAATCCGTGTGAAGCATCCAGAGCGGAGCCTAGTCCTCGCCGAACACGGCAGTGAACCCGTGGGAAGCAGCTAGAGCAAAACTCCTGGTTACGTGGAATGCGGATAACGTCACTTCCGACCCCGTGGAAAACGTCCAGAGCGGATCCTGGTCCTCGCAGAGCACGTCAGTGAACCCGTGTGAAGCATCCAGAGCGGAGCCTAGTCCTCGCCGAACACGGCATTGAACTCGTGGGAAGCATCTAGAGCAAAATTCCTGGTTACGTGGAACGCAAATAACTTCAATTCTGACCCCGTGGAAAACATCCAGAACGGATCCTGGTCCTCGCAGAGCACGGCAGTGAACCCGTGTGAAGCATCCAGAGTGGAGCCTAGTCCTCTCCGAACACGGCAGTGAACCCGTGGGAAGCATATAGAGCAAAATTCATGGTTACGTGGAACGAGGATTATGCCACTTCTGACCTCGTGGAAAACATCCAGAGCGGATCCTGGTCCTCGCAGAGCACGACAGTGAACCCGTGTGAAGCATCCAGAGCGGAGCCTGGTCCTCGCCGAGCACGGCAGTGAACCCGTGTGAAGCATCCAGAGCAAAATTCCTGGCTACGTGGAACACGGATTATGTCACTTCTGACCCCGTGGAAAACGTCTAGAGCGGATCCTGGTCCTCGCATAGCACGGCAGTGAACCCGTGTGAAGCATCCAGAGCAGAGCCTGGTCCTCGCAAAGTACGGCAGTGAACCCGTGTGAAGCATCCAGAGCAAACATCGGACTGTGAGGTCTTTAAACTCATGGACTATGATGTCCTTAACCTCGACCGTGATGTCTTAAAACTAACATCGGACTGTGGAGTCCTTAAATCCACGGACTATGATGTCCTTAACCTCGACCGTGATGTCTTAAAACTAACAATCAACCGTAATGATTTTAAGCCAATTTCGTCTTGGTTCAAGGGTACATCTCGTCATCCCTTTGATATTTGTCGTTGTAATTCCTCAACGTCTTCAGAGAGGTGACGGGTCCCAGCAACCACACATTTCATGGACTGCGAGGTCCTTAAACTCACGGACTATGATGTCCTTAACCTCGACCGTGATGTCTTAAAACTAACAACGGACTGTGGAGTCCTTAAACCCACGGACTATGATGTCCTTAACCTCGACCGTGATGTCTTAAAACTAACAACGGACTGTGGAGTCCTTAAATCCACGGACTATGATATCCTTAACCTCGACTGCGATGTCTTTAAACTACGGTATCCCGAAGAACATCCGGAGCGGAGCCTGGTCCTCGCCTAACACGGCAGTGAACCCATGGGAAGCATCGAGAGCAACCCTTAACTCCGTGAAATGCGGATAAGGACAACTTCACCCATAACTTGCGGGTCCTCATGACTCGTAAGGGAGTAAATTCTCTTGTGAGATCCTTACGACTTTCAAGAGAAAATAGGCACTTAGGAATCCTCACGATTCTTAAGGATAAACCACACCTATGGGATCCCTTCGACCTGTAGGGAGAAAAACTCTTTATGACACCCTCACGGCTCATAAAGTTGAAAAGTCCTAGAGAGAAGATCTTAACCCTGAATCCTAAGCCATCGTTGTCCTGCAAAGAGATCAAGATAGACTATCCGCAAAATACATTCAATAAAAAGGGACACGCCATTGAGAAGAAAAATATGTCTTTTATTCATGAACCAAAATGGTACAAAGTACAATTCGTGAAAGAACAAAAAATATATGCTCTCATTCAAGAGTATGTACAAAAAGAAAAAATGGGGATATACAAGTCTTCAAACCGGTGGGCGATTTAGCAGAGTGGTTAGCTCATCCCTTTTCCGATGGACCTCGCCTTCGTGGTTCAATATCGCCAAAAGACGGGCTTCCACCTGAGCCTGCTGGGCCTGATAAGATGCAAGCCGGCCTTCAAGCTCTTTCTCGGTAGCCTTGTGAGCCTCAACCCTTTCGCGAGTGAACACAGCAGCTTTATCGAGGGCCACCACCTCTTTGATGGCCTCTTGAGGCACTCGCCAGAGTTCATACGTTTTGTTGGCCTTAGCTGTAAGGTTGTCTTGGAGCTCATTCAGAGCTTTCGAAGCCAGCTCCATCTCTTAGAATTTGCGACCGAGCCTCTTTTCGCATGACACCATATTCGCCGCGCACCGTTCGAATCAGCCCCCGCAAGTTCGCCTTTGCAGGCCATGGCACTCAGTTATTTCCTCAAGATAAACCACACTAAATTGAGAATAGATTTCTCTGTGAAGAGAAAAAGAAGGCTATGGCCTCAGGTTATAAAGATGAGCATTAAATGCTGCGCACGGAGAATGTTGCATGGTGGAACTATTTCCAAGGCCCAAAGAAGAGAAGGCATTGGAAATCTAGGAGATGGAACTATTTTCAAGGCTCCTTTTCTGCATCTAATGCTGTGCATAGAAAATATGGCATAAAAAAATTAAACAGCCCCATCAAAAGGGGCCCACGTGCAGAGCACGTGAGCACCAAACTTGATATGCACTGAAAAGTAAAATGGCGCCTTACATGCCAAACACGTCAGCAGCAACAATGACAATATGATAAAATTCCATAAAGAAGGCATGCAAACACAGAAAGGAAGGAAAAAACTTATCACTCATACTTTAAAAAGTTCATACAAAAATAAGAAGAAACAATTACAATGGCAAGACCTCAGATTCGGGGCATGGATTAAGAAACTCAAAAGTGACTTTTTCCAAGATCTTCCAGGCATTTCGAACCATCCTAGTATGTTTTCTTTCGCGATCACAAGCGTCGGGATCCTCACGGATGTCCTCCACCCTCCGATAAGCAGCTAGTATGGCCGACCGCTGAAAAGCCTGATGCAAGAGATCAATGAGATTGTCTCGCCTCCTCTTCGAGATTAGGCTTATCAGATATATCGAATGCACTTTATCCTCGGCGGCATCCAATGCCCTGAGTGGTACACCGGTGCAAAAGAGAGGGAGCGCCTCCCAGATCGTCAGCACGATGAGTTTCAAAAGAGAAGAGCGACGAGGGAGTAGCCGACCATTGTACTCGTCGAAGCGGCTCATGATCTCAGCACACTGAGCATTAGTGAACTCCTGGTTCTGGCTGCGGCCCAGTGCATGAATGTTTCCGTAAGAAATGATTTCATCAAGATCAAACAAATGGGCATCCATAATACCTGAAATAAAGATCATAAGACTTTAATAGACAAGCCAATCAAGAAGAATACTTGTCTAAACAAACAAAGGATTTCAAGCAACTCCGTACGTTCCCTAGGGAAAAACAACATTGCAAACTTATTCTTCTTTGTTGCAAAGGGACAACTCAGGGCAAGAAAACCCCAAGAAGCTCTCTGGGAAGAACTGAGTTCTTCTTAGGAATTAAATTCCTTGTTAAAAAAGGGGGGAATTAAATTCCCAGAAACATTTTGAGATGGAATTAAATTCCATGGGAAAGACAACTGCCAGCATTAGCCCCCTGAAGATCAGAAAAACCCTTAGAGATCTATGATTTGAAGATTAAATGATTCTCTGTTTTTTTTAGAGAGTTTCAAAAAGATGGGTTCTTGTTAAAAAGGGAAAACCCTTAGTGTAGATTTAAAATCCAAAGAGTTTTATATGTATGAAAGTTTTTCGATCGTCCAAAGCCATTACCTGAAGAGATGGATCTTTCTTAGACAGAGTTAAACTCTGAAGATTTTGGAACAGAGAACTAAGCTCTGAGAACGAGAATTAAATTCTCAAAAGAAAAGTTCACAAGGAAGAAGATGAAAGAGTGGAGGCGCTTCTGAAGAGACCCCTGCATTTATAGGATGTGATGGAAACGCTTCATCTTCCCGATTCCCTAGATGAATCCAACGGTCACAAAAGTGACAGCGTTGCACTCACGTGAGAGCAACGCTGTAACTTTTTTTTGTTTCCTGATTAAAAAATCAGGAATTACCTCAATGAGGTATCACGTGTTCACACGTGACCAATGGTCACGTGATGGTTAAAAGATTCATCAAACAGAAGCGAAAACAAACTGCTGAAAAATAACTAAATTGAGGGTCACGTGCTCACACGTGACCAAGGGTCACGTGCCAGCACGTGACAGGCTTTGAAAGCCTTACAACTTAAAAGAATTTAATTCTAAAAGTCAGAAAAAAATACCTCAACGAGGTGTCACGTGTTCACACGTGACCAATGGTCACGTGATGGCATGTGATGGTTAAAAACTTCATCAAACAGAAGCGAAAAAAAACTGCGGAAAATAACTCAATTGAGGGTCACGTGCTCACACGTGACCAAGGGTCACGTGCTCACACGTGACCAAGGGTCACGTACCGGCACGTGACAGGCTTTGAAAGCCTTACAGCTTAAAAGAATTTAATTCTAAAAGTCAGAAAAAATACCTCAACGTGGTATCACGTGCTCACACGTGACCAATGGTCACGTGTTGACACGTGATGGTTAAATCAACAACATGAACAAGCTAATGAAAAATGACTCAATTGAGGGTCACGTGCTCATACGTGACCAAGGGTCACGTGCTCAGCACGTGACTGGCTTTAAAAGTCTCACAATTTAACAGAATTAAAATTCTGAATTTATCTAAAATCTTTCCAAATGGGAAAAGAATAAGGAGAACAGTTAGATTAAAAATCCATGGGTGATTAAATATCACCAATTTATGGAAAAGTCTGAGATAAGGAAAGATTTCCCTAAATCTCACCAGAAATAACTAACAGAATATCTTTGGATTGAAAATCCAACGGTAAATAAAATTCACTGAATGATCTAAAGGATCATATTAATTATGAAAACAAACAAAATCTTTCAATGAAAGATTTACTAAACAAATTGTTTCTTTTCCTTCTCCTATAAATAGGAGCCAAGAGAAGAGAAGGGGGGAGAATTTTTGGATATAGAGTTTTGGAATCTTGAAAATTCAGAGAGAAAAGAGAGGAGAATTTAATTCTCTACAAAGAAAAACCCTAGGTAAGAAATGAAAGGGGATAAAAACTTCAATAAAGAGAATTTAATTCTCAATCTAAGAGTTTAACTCTTCTACAAAAAGAACTTAGTTGTTCTTCTGGTTGAAGATTTGCACAGAGCATATCTCCCCATAAGTTGAGAATTTAATTCTCATCGGGTCGAGATCCTGTGTCACGCCCCGCTTCCCGGTGTACGGCGAAGGAGACGTGACGAGGTCCGCTACGTATGTACTCAGAAGTACATACGCTAAGCGTGTCTAAGCAATATAAAAGTAAATCATAAGAGACAAGAGATATAGAAATAACAACAACTTTATTAATATCATTCTTTTGTACAATGCATGAAAAGTAAATACAACTGAAATGAAAAGCGATGCCTAAATAGTGGCATAACAGGAAATGAAAATACTGAATAGAATGAGGTACAATATCTAAAGCTCGGGGTCTTCGTGAAACTGCTCCAAGTCTTCACCGGTGGGCTCGATCTCTGCTGGGTCCAAAGCACCTGGCGACATTCAAAGAAGAAAGAAATAGAATGTCGTCAGCGAACAGGTCGCTCGGTAAGTCCCAAAGATAAGGAAGAATTAGAAAGACAGAATAAGAGTATTTTCTAAAGTATTATGTTGTAGAATATTATGGAATATTGTGTTAACGATGTTGTTTGTAGCTTGGTACAGAAGGATGCCAGTGTATACGAGAGGGGTCTCTATATGCTAGAGCCCAGGGCAAACGGAATGTACAAGGAACCGTTAAGCCACGGTACAACAGCAACGGAATATGGTTAGGTGTCTTAATCTGACCACCTCATGCCACCTTTAACACCTTCCGTACCAATCTACCCCTTAAATCCCGTACTGTTTTGATAGTATTGTTGTATTGTATTGTGTAACTTGGATGACTGACCAAAACCATGATATCAGTAAACAGATTGTAATTGCAAAATCAGGTAAATGGAATAACGGAATAATGGATGTATATCCATGGTTTGATTCAGTCAAGTTGTATAGATTGTTAACTGGATTCTGGGATTCGTGTGTTCATATTGAGTTGGAATATTAAAGAATATAGATTGACTTGAATCATATTCAAGTCAGAAATAATCAGACTCAAACCCGAGTCAGACTAAAAGAAATGTAATTTGAAATTCTATAATTGTTAGGGTCCTTATTATAAATTATAAAACTTGAGGGGGTTTTATGTAAAAAGTACTTTTGTATAATTTTCAAGATACACCTCAAGTATTTACTATTCGTCTTTATAGTTATAATGAGCGTGATTTATTTAGTGATATTTCTAGTGAATATATCCTAATAAAGGTATTAATCTGTAATATTGATTTATTTGAAATTCATGGTATTTTAATGTAACTTTTAATCTTGTAATTTTTAGAAAAAGGTGGAAACTTTATTTTATAATAAAATAGGTGTTTAAATGATAAATATACATATTTTTATACAAGAATAATTTTTAATAAATATTTTATTTTCCAAAAATCTCATTTTTCATAAATATCGTATTCTAAACCTTTCGAGACCGAATGCTCCTTGCGGAGGTCTGAATCTCGCACTACTAAGCCCGAGAGTGCACGATAAACCGTACTATCCCTAACGAGTTCCCCAAAGGTGGGTTGTAGTGGCGCTTTGCAAAGATTTAATAAATACTAATCATTTAGAAAACAGTTTTATAAAAATAAGGTATTTATTTGTAAAAGGGTGTAAATTTCCGTATTTTAGATTCTAGGGTTTCCTAAGCCAACTAGACTATTTCTAAATGGTCTAAACGACACGTCATTAGAAGCCTCAAATCGCCTCTTCACCGCCAATTGCGGCCAGGTAAGTGCCAGGTGAGTGGGAGGCTCTCCACTACAAGTAGTGGTCCTAATTAAATAACCACTCGTCTTAGACACACTTGCCTAGACACTACAAAGTCAGGTTTAGATAAACGATCGATGTCTATGACATATCGTATTTTCCTATTAAAAGATTTTGTTTTAAAATTGTATACAACTTAGGACTTTCAGAAAAGTTTATAAAGAAAATGGAATTTTAATGAAAAATCTTGTATTATCGTATTCTAAGTTTTGATGATATCAATTAGGGTTGTATTTGCGTGTGTGTGGAGGTAGGTCATTACCTCGTGATCTATTTTAAGGTATTGCAATGTTAAAGGGTTAAATGTGATAAACTAAACATTGTGGTATTTAAGTGCGAAAATACGGTATTTTGCAAAAGTTATCATTTCATGTGAGAAACTTTATCCAAATTGATTTTTAAGTGATTAGTAGTCAACATGAATATGTTTAAGCATTATGGAATTAGTGACAAGTGAGTTTTGATAGAAAAACCGAATCGGAAGTCGGTTTGTTCCGATTTCCGTCGGGTTTATAAAGTCGTATTTTAAATGGAAGAAAGAAAGGTAGAAAATAGGGACTTACGGGTTTGGACAACGCTAGAGAGTGAGAGGGAGGTAGTGGGTTTGTCGGTGCGTCGAAACGTCTTGAAGAGGTCCTAGTACGATCGCCGGGATTCGTCGTCGATTTCGGCAGTGCTTCGCCTTTCGCTCATTTTCTACCGTACCAAGTTCTCTTGAAATTTTTAGAGAGTGGACTTAGGTATGTAGGGTGAGAGGGTAGAGGGTAGGGGTGTTTATATAGGGTTAGGCTAGGGTTAGGGTTTTAATTAAAAAAATATAAAAAATATATAAAAAACATTAAAAATCATTAAATTTTTGGAGTAAAAGTGATTTATTGAGAATTTGATAACCGATCTGGGAAATTAAAGTATTCAGGTGAGAAGACCAGGACAACACGGAGAAATTCCGTGTTGATGACTCGGCCGTCCGGCCGAGTCCGGCCGGCGGCGCCGGCCCGAGTCAGCCGGTTCGCCGGCCGACTCGGCCGAGTCAGGCCGAGTCGAAGGCTCGTCGGGTGGGTTTCTTCCTGCGTGGAAATTTGGTGTATTTAACTTTTTGTGTTCAGTATAAATTTTGTGAGTTATGGCGGTTTGACCATTGACTTTCCAAAAAATTTAAAACAAAATAATATAAAAATAATGTGGGGCATGGGATTTGAACTCTGGTGGCTTGGTTCAGCAGTGCAAGGTATTACCAATGAGCTACAAGCTCCTTCTTGTAATTATAGAGTTAAATAAATACTTAAAGAGATATCAGCTGCAATAAATACTCCAAGTATACATTGAATTTAAATCAATTCTTTGTACATTAAAAATGGAGTTGTTACAGTCTACCCTCCTTATAAAAATTTCGTCCTCGAAATTTACAACTTTTATTTGAGGACTAGTTTACAAAGAGGTGTGGATATCTAGTACGCATTTCATCCTCCCTTTCCCAAGTGGACTCTCCTGGAGTGTCTTTCCTCCACATCACTCGAACCAAGTTAACTTCCTTGTTCCGAAGTGTCTTCACTTTCCTGTCCAGGATCTCCACGGGCTGTTTCTCACAAGACAAATCGGGCTGTATAGTGAGCTCGGAATGATCGAGAACATGACTGGGGTCACTCACATACCTTCTGAGTTGGGATATGTGGAACACGTTATGCACTCCTTCCAATGAAGGTGGAAGCGCTAAGCGGTATGCCACTTCACCGACTCGTTCGAGTATGTCGAACGGTCCAATATATCTCGGACTTAGCTTACCCCGTTATCCAAATCTGATCACTTCGCGGTTCGGAGATATCTTCATGAATACGTGCTCTCCTGGTTGGAACTCCAAGTGTCGTCTCTTCGCATCAGCCCAGTGCTTCTGTCGATCTTGGGCTATGCGCATCCTTTCTCTGATAGTACGAACCACATCAACAGTTGCTACTATCATTTCTGGTCCAAGAAGTTCCCTCTCTCCGATGTCGTCCCAACTTAATGGCGATCGACACTTCCTTCCATACAATGCTGCAAAAGGTGACATTCCTATGCTTGCTTGGTAGCTTTTGTTGTACGAAAACTCCACAAGATGTAGGTGATCTTCCCACGATCCTTTGAAGTCCAGCATACACGCTCTAAGCATATCCTCCAAGATCTGAATAGTTCATTCCGACTGACCATCTGTTTGTGGATGATAAGCCGTGCTGAAGTTCAGACTTGTTCCCAAGCTTGCTTCCAGACTCTGCCAAAATTGAGATCGGAACCTGGTGTCACGATCGGAGACAATGCATACCGGTACTCCCTGGAGTCTCACAATTTCCTGTATGAGTTCATGGGTATCAGAGATAGTACATTATGAAGAGTTTTAAATCTAAATTAGATTATTACCTCCATGTACTTCTTTACTAGTGTCTCAGTTGGTTGGCCAACTCGAAATGAGATGAAGTGAGCCGACTTTGTGAGTCGATCCACAATGACCCATATGGTATCGTTACCCTTTGTGCTGCGAGGAAGAGCAGTCACAAAGTCCATCGTGATGTGTTGCCACTTCCATTCTGGGATTGGTAATGGTTGAAGTAATCCAGCAGTCCTGTGATGTTCAGCCTTTACTTGCTGACACACCAAGCATTTTGCGACGCTTCTGGCTACTTTACGCTTCATTCCATGCCACCAATAATTCTGACGTAGATCTTTGTACATTTTGGTACCTCCTGGATGTACTTAGTAGGGAGAGTTGTGAGCTTCTTTCATTAACTCTTCCCGAACAGGACCTTTTGGTACACACAATCTGCTGCCGTATCTCAAAGATCCATCTTCATGGATGATGAAGTATGTTCTGAGTCCATTCTCCACTTGTTCTCTGATCTTTTGCAACTTAGCATCGCTGGCTTGAGCTGCTTTGATCTGATTGGCAATGGTTGATTGAACTTGTAAATTCATCAAACTTGAAGCATTACCTGGCATGACTACTTCAATCTCCATCTGATGCAAGTCTTGTTGAAGCTTCCACTGAGCGGTGAGATTCATTGCTAATGGTTAGTGACTAAGAGCATCAGGTACTACATTCACCTTCCCTGGGTGATATTGCAAGTTGATGTCAAAGTCCGCCATGAGTTCTAACCATCTTCTCTGCCGCATATTCAACTCCTTCTGAGTAAACACATACTTCAGGCTCTTATGATCTGTGTAGATGTTCACTTGTTCACCAAGTAGGTAATGACGCCAAATCTTGAGAGCAAAGATGACGGCTGCCAACTCCAAATCATGCGTCGGATAATTGCGCTCGTGAATCTTTAGTTGTCTTGAAGCATAAGCCACAACCTTACCGTGCTGATGTAGAACACAGCCTAATCCCTTACCGGATGCATCGCAATGCACTTCGAATCCTCCAGATTGATCCGGTATGACGAGAATAGGCGATGATGTCAACCTTGACTTGAGTTCTACGAAAGCTTGTTCGCATGCTTCTGACCACACAAATTCTTCATCTTTACGTGTGAGCTTGGTCAAGGGCGTTGCTATCTTTGAAAAGCCTTCAATAACCCTTTTGTAATATCTAGCTAAACCTAAGAAACTTCGAATATCCTTCACTGACTTTGGTGTAGGCCATTCGCTAACTACCGAAACTTCGCTGGATCTACAGAGATTCCTTCTCCAGATACGATATGTCCAAGAAAACCGACTTGATTTAGCAAAAACTCGCACTTGCTGTACTTGGCATAAAGATGATGTTGTCGAAGAGTTTCCAGGACAATTCGTAGATATTCTGCATGCTCTTTCCGACTCTTAGAATACACCAGGATGTCGTCGATGAAGATGACAACAAACCTGTCTAAGTACTCCCGAAAAACTTGATTCATAAGGTTCATGAATATTGCGGGTGCGTTGGTCACTCCAAATGGCATCACTAGAAATTCGTAATGTCCATAGCGAGTTCTGAAAGCTGTTTTGTGAATATCAGCTTCTTTGACCTTCACTTGATGATAATCTGAACGAAGATCTAATTTAGAGAAAACACAAGATCCACTTAGCTGATCGAATAGATCATCGATGTGCGGGAGTGGATACTTGTTCTTTATAGTGACTTCGTTCAAGGCTCTGTAATCGATGCACATTCTGTATGAACCTTCCTTCTTCTTCACAAGTAGTACATGTGATCCCCAACTTGAAGTGCTGGGACGAATCCATCCTTTCGCCAGTAATTCGTCCAACTGTGTTTGGACTTCCTTCAAACCTTCCGGACTTAAACGATAGGGTGCTTTGATCACCGGTTGTGCTCCTGGTACTAAATCAATACTGAATTCAAGAGCTCGATCGGGAGGCAAACCTGATATATCGTCAGGAAATACATCGTCGAACTCTCGAACCACATCTGGTCTTGATTCTTCCTCCGCTTGAGCTGCTGCAACTACTGCTTCTCTTGGCTTCGCTTTGTAGGTACTTGGCTCCAGTGTACGGTCTCCGCTTTTGAAATAAAAGACCGGATGGTCTGGAATCTCGAATACTACCCTCCTTTGACGACAGTCGATGGTAGCATAAAAAGTTCCAAGCCAATCCATTCCTAGAACCACATCGAAGTTCGGTATGTCCAGCACTTTGAAGTCAGCGTAAAACTCTCAACTGCAGACGACGACTGGACACATGCCGTATCCCATAGTTGCCTTTAGAACGCCATTTCCGGAACTGACATTCCAGCTGGATACAAGTGGTGAGACTGGAATCGCATGGGTTCGGACAAACCGTTGCAACATAAAGCAGTGTGATGCTCCAGTATCGAACAGTGCAAGTGCAAGGATTGAGGATACTAAGATTGTACCTAAGGTATGTAGGATTTGTTTTAGGTATAGGAAATATGTAACTAAGTAGTAGAATAGAAAAATCAAAGTTTGAAAAGAAAAAATTTACCAGTGATGAATTGGCCAGTGGCCTCAGCTTCTTCCACGGACATCGTGAAAGCCTGGCGCCTTGGTACATTCCTCCTGGCCTGAGGAGCATTCCTCGGAACGTTCCTTTGAGCTTGATGGAACTGATGAGGAGGTGGTGCAGCTTGTGGTCCTCTGGGTGGTGCAGGTAGTGCAGGTCTGG
This sequence comes from Agapanthus africanus, assembly GCA_030015575.1. NCBI lineage: Eukaryota > Viridiplantae > Streptophyta > Magnoliopsida > Asparagales > Amaryllidaceae > Agapanthus > Agapanthus africanus. The sequence continues at coordinate 303,199,927 of JASDDO010000031.1, read as the reverse complement.
GAGTAGGTGCCTGAAGAGCTGGTCGCTGCGGATAAGTAATTGCTGGCCTGGGTGCAGCAACTGGGTTCTGTTTTTGGGGACAAGACCCAATATCGTGAGTAGCTGAGCCGCAGACTAAGCAAAGGCGGTTGGCTCGACGGCAATCCTTCATCATATGTCCAGTTCTCTTGCAGTATGTGCAAAAGGCTGGGCTGGGACGATGGGTTGGTACTCCGGGTCGCCTTGGCACGAAAGGTGGCCTTGACGAGGCTCCACCTGCCATCTGGTTGGCAGGGCGCTTGACTCCTGCAGACTGAGGTCTGCCCCTTGCTTTTATCACTGCCTGATAGTTGCGGGCAGCTTCTAGAGCATCCTCATGAGTCAAAAATTTTCCCGTGGGTAGAGCAGCCTGAATCTCCGTGTCCAGTCCTTGTTGAAAGCGATGGGCTCTGATCTCGTCCGTCGGTATCAAGTGTGCCGTGAATCTGTTTAAATATTGTGTTAGCTGTGTAGTATGTGATTTTTAAAAAATTTAACTATTGTGACATATCTTACCGGCTTAACATGGTGAATTCAGCGTCGTATTCATCTACTGATTTGTCCTACATTGAACCCTGTTGTAGATGAATAAACTGCTGCTCCATTTCAAACCTGGCAGTCACAGGGAAGTATTTCGCGTCGAACTTCTCACGAAAAGTCTTCCATTCAATCGGCTGCACCAGACGGCTTTCTTCCGCCTTCCACCAGTTGCGAGCATTATCCGTGAGCTGTAGTTTTGCTACACGGACCCAAGCGATGTCTGGCACTTGAGCTGCTGCCAGATCGTCTTCGATGCTTTGTGCCCATTCTTCCGCTTCAAGAGGGATTCCTTTTCCAGAGAACTGTTTGGGATGTAAAGCCCTGAATTGCTTTACTCCCGGTGCGTCGGTTTCAGGACGGTTCAAAAGTTGTTGTCCCTCGAGAAGGCTGCGGATCGCTTCTAGCAGCACTGTTTGCTCGGTGGTTGGTGCAGGAACAACTGGTACTAGAGGTAGTGTTGGAGGTGTGTTGTTGACGTTGGTGCTGGTGTTGTTCGAGGAATCCATAACCTTGAAGAAAAATTTGGGTTAGGACAGATTCAAATACATGAAATGATAAGATTCAAGGAATAGAAATTTATAAAATTCAAAAAACATGAATTGTAAAGAATGTTTTAGTTACTGTTTCTTGTGTTATATTGCTTAGGTTGTTCACGTAGACCAGAACTGCATGATAGGGATTCATACAGCTCTGACCTGCATGGGCCACCAACAAAACCTGTTACGCCCCGCTTCCCGGTATACGGCGAAGGAGACGCGACGAGGTCCGCTACGTACGCACTCAGAAGTACATACGCTAAGCGTATCTAAGCAATATAAAAGTAAATCACAAGAGACAAGAGATATATAAATAACAGCAACTTTATTAATAACATTCTTTTGTACAATGCATGAAAAGTAAATACAACTGAAATGAAAGGCGATGCCTAAACAGTGGCATAACAGGAAATGAAAATACTGAATAGAACGAGGTACAATATCTAGAGCTCGGGGTCTTCGTGAAACTGCTCCAAGTCTTCACCGGTGGGCTCGATCTCTACTGGGTCTAAGGCACCTGACGACATTCAAAGAAGAAAAAAATAGAATATCGTCAGCGAACAGGTCGCTCGGTAAGTCCCAAAGATAAGGAAGAATTAGAAAGACAGAATAAGAGTATTTTCTAAAGTATTATGTTGTAGAATATTATGGAATATTGTGTTAACGATGTTGTTTGTAGCTTGGTACAGAAGGATGCCAGTGTATACGAGAGGGGTCTCTATATGCTAGAGACCAGGGCAAACGGAATGTACAAGGAACCGTTAAGCCACGGTACAACAACAACGGAATATGGTTAGGTGTCTTAATCTGACCACCCGTGCCACCTTTAACACCTTCCGTACCAATCTACCCCTTAAACCCCGTACTGTTTTGATAGTATTGTTGTATTGTATTGTGTAAATTGGATGACCGACCAAAACCATGATATCAGTAAACAGATTGTAACTGCATAATCAGGTAAATGGAATAACGGAATAACGAATGTATATACATGGTTTGATTCAGTCAAGTTGTATAGATTGTTAACTGGATTCTGGGATTCATGGTTCATATTGAGTTGGAATATTAAAGAATATAGATTGACTTGAATCATATTCGAGTCAGAAATAATCAGACTCAAACCCGAGTCAGACTAAAAGAAATGTAATTTGAAATTCTATAATTGTTAGGGTCCTTATTGTAAATTATAAAACTTGAGGGGGTTTTATGTAAAAAGTACTTTTGTATAATTTTCAAGATACACCTCAAGTATTTACTATTCGTCTTTATAGTTATAATGAGCGTGATTTTATTTAGTGATATTTCTAGTGAATATATCCTAATAAAGGTATTAATCTGTAATATTGATTTATTTGAATTCATGGTATTTTAATGTAACTTTTAATCTTGTAATTTTTAGGAAAAGGTGGAAACTTTATCTTATAATAAAATAGGTGTTTAAATGATAAATATACATATTTTTATACAAGAATAATTTTTAATAAATATTTTATTTTCCAAAAATGTCGTATTCTAAACCTTTCGAGACCGAATGCTCCTTGCGGAGGTCTGAATCTCGCACTACTAAGCCCGAGGGTGCACGATAAACCGTACTATCCCTAACGAGTTCCCCAAAGGTGGGTTCTAGTGGATCTTTGTAAAGATTTAATAAATACTAATCATTTAGAAAACGGTTTTATAAAAATAAGGTATTTATTTGTTAAAGGGTGGAAATTTCCGTATTTTAGATTCTAGGGTTTCCTAAGCCAACTAGCCTATTTCTAAATGGTCTAAACGACACGTCATTAGAAGCCTCAAATCGCCTCTTCACCGCCAATTGCGGCCGGTTAAGTGCCAGGTGAGTGGGAGGCTCTCCACTACAAGTAGTGGTCCTAATTAAGTTACCACTCGTCTTAGACACACTTGCCTAGGCACCACAAAGTCAGGTTTATATAAACGATCGATGTCTATGACATATCGTATTTTCCTATTAAAAGATTTTGTTTTAAAATTGTATACAACTTAGAACTTTCAGAAAAGTTTATAAAGAAAATGGTATTTAAATGAAAAATCTTGTATTACCGTATTCTAAGTTTTGATGATATCAATTAGGGTTGTATTTGCGTGTGTGTGGAGGTAGGTCATTACCTCGTGATCTATTTTAAGGTATAGCAATGTTGAAGGGTTAAATGAGATAAACTAAACATGGTGGTATTTAAGTGCGAAAATACGGTATTTTGCAAAAGTTATCATTTCATGTGAGAAACTTTATCCAAATTGATTTTTAAGTGATTAGTAGTCAACATGAATATGTTTAAGCATTATGGAATTAGTGACAAGTGAGTTTTGATAGAAAAACTGAATCGGAAGTCGGTTTGTTCTGATTTCCGTCGGGTTTATAAAGTCGTATTTTAAATGGAAGAAAGAAAGGTAGAAAAGAGGGACTTACGGGTTTGGACAACGCTAGAGAGTGAGAGGGAGATAGTGGGTTTGTCGGTGAGTCGAAACGTCGTGAAGATGTCCTAGTACGATCGTCGGGATTCGTCGTCGATTTTGGCAGCGCTTCGCCTTTCGCTCGTTTTCTACCGTACCAAGTTCTCTTGAAATTTTTAGAGAGTGGACTTAGGAATGTAGGGTGAGAGGGCAGAGAGTAGGGGTGTTTATATAGGGTTAGGCTAGGGTTAGGGTTTTAATTAAAAAAAAAATAAAAAAATATATAAAAAACATTAAAAATCATTAAATTTTTGGAGTAAAAGTGATTTATTGAGAATTTGATAACCGATCTGGGAAATTAAAGTATTCAGGTGAGAAGACCAGTTCAACACGGAGAAATTCCGTGTTGACGACTCGGCCGTCCGGCCGAGTCCGGCCGGCGGCGCCGGCCCGAGTCGGCCAGTCCGCCGACCGACTTGGCTGAGTCGAAGGCTCGTCGGGTGGGTTTCTTCCTGGGGGGAAATTTGGTGTATTTAACTTTTTGTGTTCAGTATAAATTTTGTGAGTTATGGCGGTTTGACCGTTGACTTTCCAAAAAATTTAAAACAAAATAATATAAAAATAATGTGGGGCATGGGATTTGAACTCTGGTGGCTTGGTTCAGCAGTGCAAGGTATTACCAATGAGCTACAAGCTCCTTCTTGTAATTATAGAGTGAAATAAATACTTAAAGAGATATCAGCTGCAATAAATACTCCAAGTATACATTGAATTTAAATCAATTCTTTGTATATTAAAAAAGGAGTTGTTACATCCTGCCATGCAGATCCTAAACTTAGAGGGGGAATTGAGTTTTGAGAATTTAATTCTCCCAAAATTATAGGAATTTAATTCCTTCAAGATGGACAGAACTAGGGTTTAACCCTAATTGAGAATTTATTTCTCTCAGATTAATAGGAATTTAATTCCTCCAAGACAGAATCAAGGTTTCACCCTATACAAGAATTTAATTCTTTTACATATATGGGAATTCAATTCCTCTAAAAAGAAATTAGGGTTTAACCCTACAGAAGAATTTAATTCTTTCACAATAGGAATTTAATTCCTCCAAAGTCATAATTAGGGTTTAACCCTACGGAGAATTTAATTCTCAGAATAAAATAAAGAGACTAAAGAGATCTCTGTGCATAAAAAGAATAAGGTCACGTGTCCCCACGTGACCCCTGGAAAGATCCCTAGAAATGAGAAGGGAAGAGTTCAGAGGCAACGCCTCACATGCTCCACGTGACCCCCGAAACACAGAAAGAAAAAGCAAAGGAAATAGAAGCTTTGGGCGCTCTCACGTGCTCCCACGTGACCCCTTAGCAAGTGCTTTAATAATCAGTGTATAAATCTCCATCACATGTTAACATGTGATGTTCAAAATAAAAATAAAAGTGTTTAACACTTAATTGCAGAACAAAGAAAAAGAATCTGGTCCTACCTTTGGGCGCCCTCACGTGTCTATACGTGACCCCTTTTCCTTTAGTGTTTAACACTAATTCGAGAACTTATACCCAGTGTTTAACACTGGTGTTTTCTAGTGTGTAACACTAATTTGGGGACTATATTTCCAGTGTTTAAACACTGTTACCTTCTAGTGTTTAAACACTAACTTAGGGGCTTTAACACTGTTCCTATCTAGTGTTTAACACTAGTTTTAACCAAATTGGTTAATCTTCCAGAGGCAAAGCCTCCCATTCAAAATTGAGTAAAAATCAGAGCTCTAATGTCTACTGCTCAATCACAGATAAAAATGTTATCAGAGCCCTCAAACTTTTGTTTAGCATTGCTAAATAATGTGGTCCTGAAACCAGACAAATAGACTAATGGTCCAACAAAGGGCCAATATGTCAAACTTAATTGGACTTAGCCCAAATTGGTCATAAGTCCTCAACCCAGACTTAACTGAGCCAATATGCTCATAATATAATTAATTGGTCTTGGTTCCAAATTGGGCTACAGATCATTTAATCCACCTTGGTTCAAGGGTACATCTCTTCATCCCTTTGATATTTGTCGTTGTAATCCCTCAACGTCTTCAAAGAGGTGACGGGTCCCAACAACCATACATTTCACGGACTGTGGGGTCCTTAAACTCATAGACTATGATGTCCTTAATCTCGACCGTGATGTCTTAAAACTAACAACGGACTGTGGGGTCCTTAAACTCATGGACTATGATGTCCTTAACCTTGATCGTGATGTCTTAAAACTAATAATGGACTGTGGAGTCCTTAATTCCACGGACTATGATGTCCTTAACCTTGACCGTGATGTCTTAAAACTAATAATGGACTGTGGAGTCCTTAAATCCATGGACTATGATATCCTTAACCTCGACCGCGATGTCTTAAAACTAATATTGGACCACTATGTCCTTAAACTGGTAATCGGCCGCAACGTCATTAAACTAAACAATAGAGCCCAATTGCTCTCTTGTCGGATCGAAACGATGCTGTTAAGTTGATCTTAGTCTAAAAATTGGGCTAACGTATCCTTAACAAACGTTTAGGTTGATCTTAGTCTCAAAAGAGACTAACGTATCCTTAAACCCAACCCCCAAACCCAAATCTAAGAAAGATACGGATTTGGACTAGTCCACGCCCTACGGGCGACAACACAGCTTAGTCTCCGTATACAATACACGGGCAACCACAAACAAACCAAACACCCACGACACGAAGTGACCATCTGGAGAAGGAGAAAGTTGTTATCGCAATGCGGTAGCGTAATTAACTGCAGGGGCTTGCGCCTGCAGGGAAGAGCGTCCCCACAATCAAAAACCCCTCAAGCGAGGGGGAATCTGACGAAGTCTGCTGCATCGGCCGCATCCATTTAAACCTTCGATACATGGTGCCATAAATCAACTTGGCATCTTCGGAGAGGTGGACGGATAGCACCAATTAGCATCTGCCCCGAATTTCAGGCGAGACGTCAGTCTTGCGCCGTCTTTCGGAGGGGAACACTTTCCACACCCTATCATCCCCAAACGAGCGGGCAGTCTGAGGTTTCTAACAGACAAATCAAACAAATTCTGGAGAAAACTGTTTCTAAAAATCGAAAAGATTGATCAACCAAATTGATGGATGCTCTTTGGGCATTCCGAATTGCATATAAAACCTATCTAGGTATGTCTCCTTATAGACTAGTGTTTGGTAAGGTTGTCACCTGCCGGTCGAGATTGAGCACAAAGCAATGTGGGCCATTAGAGAAATCAACTTTGACTTAAATCAAGCCTGCAACTTTTGGAACCTGCAATTAAACGAGCTAAGCGAACTCCATGATGAAGCTTATGATAATGCTGTAATTGTAAAGAACCGGACTAAGGTATTTCATGATAAAAATATTTTGAGAAAAACTTTTACACTTGGTCAATAAGTCCTTCTTTATGATTCACGAATCCATCTTCATACGGGTAAGCTACGATCTCTGTGGAAAGGACCTTTTGTTGTGCAGTCTGTATACCCGCACGGGGCAGTTGAAGGTGAAAATGATAAAAACGGTATAATTTTCAAAGTAAATGGATATAGAATAAAACCGTATTTTTCCACTGACCCCACGGAGGAGCTCCTGTTTTTACAGGAGACGATTTATCTTGATTAAAATTCCTCCGTCTCACCTCCATGTCCTGTAAATTACTGTATCATCTTTAGAATGGAGGTGAGTGAAAAGAATAAGTTTGGGGGAGGATTTGCACGATCATATTTATTGCCCCCATTAATAAATTTCCTCCAAAGCATACAGGTTTTTGTGATCTAGCGGATGGAAACAGTGAGGACACTGTTGAAAACAAGTTTGGGGGAGGTTTGTGCTTATTTTTGCATCATACTTTGCATAAGCACAAAACTTGTAAAAACATATAAAAATTTAATTTTTTTTTAAAGATAAAAATATTTAATATTTAATTTGATAATAAATGATTAGATAGTGAATAATTACATCCAAAAGATCGGAAAAATTTAAGAAAACCAAGAAAATTAGAAGTTTTCTTAAACGAAACTGGTAATAAGTAGTTATGAGCCGTTGTCCCAAGGGTTAGTAAGATGAAAGAAGTCACTAATCTGAGGATAAGATTAAGTCTGAAAAATAGTTCCTATTCTGGAAGCCAAACATTTGAATGTTGATACCCACTATACGCACTTACACACTTCTTGAAACCCGGGATAGTAGAGGATACCTTGAAATGCTCTTGTCTAAAAGCCAAAGTATGAAGGAAATAATAAATAAAGAAAATATAAAATGGTGAAGAAAAATGAACACTGGTTTTGTTATCGCCAAGGCAGCAATAAAAAAATATAGAGAGGGTGCTTCATCACCTAGTGCCTTAGACCAACTGGTTTGGGAGTCACTGCTAAGCCTTAGGTGGTGCAAGAAGAGGAAGATACTAATACACCTATTAAGCAAGCACATGAGTAATCGGTCGGTTAGTAACTCAAGAAGTATTAATGGTCGCATGAAAAATGTGTGAGAAAAATTCAACTAAATATTTATCAATTAAAAAGTACTGAGGCAGATGGACAAGAGTATGATTGCTTGAATTGAATTCTTCGAGTGTAGGGATGTCTTTTACACACACGTAGGGTTATATGATAGATGTTTGGAAGAAAGATAGAAATGAATAATAAAGACGATGTTTTATTGAGGGATGATGTGACTTCTAACATCTTTTCATGACTATTAAGATAGGGCTCATGACAACCGAAAAGCTAGTATAGTTGGAAACTCTAATTTTCAAAGTCTTTCTTTTACAATTCTTATCTTTACATGTAACTTTCACGGTCTTCCTTTTATTATTGGATTTTGTGGGTGCAATCCGCTGAAAACCCTCAGGAGACAACACTCCTCCTACTAGGGACACCTAGAAGTTTAAAGGCTTGTTGCATGTGCTCAGTGCAATCGTGTTGCCTACGAAAGTGTGCTAGTTAGTTTTTCTTTTTCTTATATTTCTCCTTCTCTTTTTAATAAAACAGTTTGCTCGAGACGACCAAAAATAAGTTTGGGGGAATTTGATCAGTCGAAAATATTGTATTTTTAACACATCAATTTCCCTACTATTTGCAATCATCTAAAGGCATTCGGTATAAATATAGCACATATTAGCAAATTGTCTGTAAAATACCAAATAACTTGTGTTATACATTATAACCGGCATTTTGAGGGAAATTGAGTGTTTATTATTGCACGCATGATCTTTTGTATATCGCAACACTTTTCTTAAGATTGTGTGCAGGAAATTCCAGGTAAAAGAGCCGAAACTGCTAAAAGTGCTGATAAAAATACGCCAAGTCCAAGACTTGTGATCTGGCAATAAACAAGAAAGATTTATGAGATTCCAGACATCAGGAAACAGCCCTGAAGCCAACACAAATAAACCCTGGAAAGATCATGCAGCAAGTCCTCAAAAGGGCCGCGGATCCGCGGCCGAAGGGGCCTATTCGCGGCGGATCCGCGGCCGCGTCATCAAGTCATCGACAGAATACATGTTCGGGGTTCTCCTTTCAGTAGCCAAAATTCTTCAACACACTTCATTCTCCAGAGATCTCCAGAAGCTTCTGTCCTAACAGCCAAGCTTCTTGTACAAGCTAAACACTACCAAGCTTTTCAAGAAAGCTAGCTAACTACCTAAATTTAGAAGCTTCCTTCATAACCACCAAGCTTGCAAGAGAAGCTAAACCTAGCTTAGCTTCTAAAGGAAGCTAAATGTAATCAAGCTTCTAGGGGAAGCTAAAGAAGAAGGCTATAAAAGGGGACCCAAGGCTTCATCACAAAGGTTGTTCAACAATTCCAAACACAAGTTGAGTGACACAACTTGTGGCATCCAAACCCTAGCCCAAATACAATTCAAAATCCAAGTCAAGATCATCGAGTACAAAATGAAGCAAGAATTCAACAAGCCTTTTTGAAGCGGCGCCGATCTTCATCCGAGCAAGAGATCCAAGACGATCCGCGACTCACGAAGACGATGCGAAGCTAATTCGACGATCGAGTTCTCTCCTCAATTCTTGTAGTCTTGAGTGAATTGTAACGAAATGTTGAATAATGAAAGGTGAAAATTCTTGATCTTGCTTTTCTTTACATTTGAGCATTATGATGAGTTCTCAATTCTTGATTGTTTTCTTTTTCATGATGTTTGAATGAAAACTCCGCTCGTGGAGGAATCGAGAAAATAGATAGATGACGATGATTAAATTCTTGAACGATTCTTAAGTCTTATGAGTTTTGTAAACTTTAGGAAATTGAATCATCGACAACCTAGTTTCGAGCGAGATGCTTTCTTGAATGTTTTTGCTCTTAATTAGAGATCAACGATCAATGATTGAATTTCGTAGAGGCTAGAATTTGAATGCTAATCAACGAAAGGACAAGGGATGAGGATGAAGAAAGCTTAGTTTCATCAATAGATCCCTAAACCTCATTGATCGTCATCGATCTAGAAAGAAATCTTCAATAGATAAGAATTTGAAATCACAAGTATTCATCATCACTATCGATTGGATCGATTCCTACGAGCCTCTTTACAAATCTTGATAATTCAAACAATTTGGGAACAATTCTTGATTCTTGATTTTAGATCTTTACTTTCTTTAAGTTTCTTGAAAATAAAAAATCATAAATCTTGAATCAATTTTATTGCAATTTTCTTTTCTCTTTAAATTTCAACTCAACTAAAACAATTACGATCAAATCTCTCTTTCCCTGTGGACGATCCGTACTCACTAACGAACCTACAATTGACATCGTTATTGATTGCGGTTTACATATTTCTTTGGTTGTGATCTTTACACTTTTCTAAACACGACATCGAAATCGATTATCAATCGGGGTTCTATCCCTGGTTTCAGTCCATGAAACTAACTCTATAGGGTTTATTAGGTCTCTTCTAACCTCAATTTCATCTTTGAATTCAATAATTTCCCAAAACCCTAACTTGAATTTTCCAAACCTCCCTAAACATCACTTAATCACTTCTAAACATGCATAGACACTAATGTGAATGAAATACTATGATAATGGTGATAAAATTACCTCATTTGGGCAACCCAAGAAAACCCCCAGCTTCTCCAAGTCATCAAAATCAAACATTTCTTGGTCCAAAGTGTAGAGGTTGAAGAGGGGATCAATTTTAAAGAAAGGGGTTTAGGGTTTTGATGAAGCTTTTTAGATGATTTCATGGATTGAAGTGGAGGGATATGGAGAAGAAGAAGGAGATGAAGAAATAACATGGGGTGAGGATATGGCAGCCCCCCCCCTCTCTCCTCTCTTATTCTAACTCTCTCTCACAATATTACCCTTTTACCTTTTCTCTTTTTAAACTTTTCTTTTTATTTAAAAACCAAATCACATAATACCCAAAATAACATAAGAACACAACATGTAATCAAAATATAACATGATATGGTGCACTAGCCACGAAAAACTGTAGAAACACGGATTTGGCCTAATCGCGATTAGTAGTGCACTAATCGGGTTTTATCCAAATTGCATATAATAAATTTTAAAAATGCCAAATCCTTTAAATATATTTTTAAATGAATAAATCATTTTAATTTCCATTTATTTCACAATTATCGGTATATATTTATACCATTTTTCGAAAACCCCAATTTCGCAAATCGGGCAGTTTTCAGGAAAAATATTATTTTAATATTAAATTCCAAAAATAATATTTTATATTTTCTGAAATGTTACAATCTTCCCCCTTAAATAAATTCGGTCCCCGAATTTAAATTTAAACCCCCCAAAACTAAAACATTTCCATAATCAGCTCAAATCAACGGGGCTTCGAAATCATGGAAAACGCAGAAATAACACAGTGCGTCGCGTGTGCCTGAACACGAATACGAAACTCAAAATCGAACTCCGTCAAGCGTCACGCAAATCATCTGATTTTCAAGCATATCCTCCGAGTTACCATGGAGATACAGATCTCAAAATCTACTACTGAAATCCAATATACACTAGTTAAATACTATAATACGTGTATAGTACGCATCCTTCAAACTCCAAAATCTGAATAAAATACATGCAAAATCTTTTCTGAATCGACGCGTGATGTGTAACTCACGGCATAAGCGACGGACGCTCATTTGTAAGATAATAATATATGTCCATATATATTTTGCTAAATATACGTTCCATCGTTTCAAAATATCCTAAAAGATTTTCCTTTAAAAAGAACGTTCGCGTCGCTCACGGACACGTAGGAAATAGCGAGACTATAGCTCCATCGAAAATCTCTTGGTAATCTTTTAATGCATGCAAAGTACTCAGGTACTGTTCTCAGATCAGTCTTGTTCGGCTACTATATAATATATAGTACCTAACATGAAAATAATGTGCTCAAAAGCAAAATCAGCCTCAAAAGGCGTATCCAATAATCACATGCGTCTGGTGCGCACGGAAATCAAATCCAAACACATGTGCCACTATACACACAAAGTAAAACTAAATGCAATAGGTGTGCACAAAAGCATCTGTCCACTGCAACGGGTATGCATGACAACAATATCTGCTGCATCTATTTTGCACGAAAATCTTAAATCTGGTGTATCAAATGCGCGAAATACAAGTACGGTGAAACCAATGCACGAAAATCACATTAATAACTCAAATGCGTATAAGAACGACACCGAGTGTACCAAGGTGTATAAATCAAAAACGTGTGCAACTACGAGCACAATTCCGTATCAATGCAATACAAGCACATGTAAGCTATACCGAGTGCAAAAATCACATCATCCGTATGAAATCCACGAAATCATAAGCACATGATACGAAGGTACAAAATCGAAATCAACGCAATAGGTTTGCACAAATCGCAAATCAACACAACGGTGTATAAAATATATATCCAGTGCAATAACTATGCCCAAAAATGTAAATACCCAGCAGGTGCAGCCATAGTGCACGGAAACAATATCATGAAACTCAATCATCAAAACTCAAATTCAAACGATATAAGCATGATACTCGGATCACAACGCAAATCGCAGTAAATGACATCGAGGTACACCTCCTACAATGTCAAAAAAAAAATCAGTGCGCCTAAAACCGGCAGAACAAGAATATCCTCTCGCCTCCTGCTCACGGTCTGGCGTCTTCTGTCTCTGGGTCCTTATCTTCTCTGAAGATTCACCAATCTCGCAATCCATCGGCTCATCGGCCCGGTTAGGTGTGCTAGTGGGAACGATCCCGCTCTAGCACTTCTCTGGTCACCTCTCAGCCAATTAGCATGACCACTCGTAAAGCAGCACGTCACTGGCGTCGGCCTCTGGCTCTCTGAATACACCTGACACATCTGATCCTCGGTGCAAATCTTATTGCAGCAGTGTCCTGGAAGGGACCTGCTCAAGGTCTCTCCCGATCTCGCTTATGCCGAACTGTACTGAGGCTGGTACTCTGACATAATCTTTTCTCGTTCTTTGGACATCTGTGTTTTCAGCATAACATTTCCTTGGGAGCTGGCTGTATCCAAACGCCTCTGTATGCATATCAGATCTCTAATCTCGACGGAGAGTAGCAACAGATCGTCAGCATCTCGCATGAACCTCTGGCTCCACTCATCTTTATCATCGTCCTCTTCGATGTCACGTCTTGCTGTCTGCGTACTGCTACTTTTCTCGGCCACGATCAATACGAAGTCTCTCACACGGACTCGAAATCGTGTACTCTGTATCTTCATTACTCTGTAGAAGATATCTGGCCGAACATGTCCTCGGGAACTCGTCCCAACTAACGGAGAAATACTCAATACTCGTCCGTTCTCGATCAACTCACAATGCATCTGGGGAGGTCCTCTATTCTAAGCTGGTCAGCTTGCTGATCTCTTATCACATAATATCTGGACGACGTCAAACTTTTCATCCAAAAATAATATTTTAGATTTTCTGAAATGTTACAATCTTCCCCCATAAATAAATTTGGTCCCCGAATTTAAATTTAAACCCCCAAAATCTAAAACATTTCCATAATCAGCTCAAATCAACGGGGCTCCGAAATCATAGAAAACGCAGAAATAACACAGCGTGTCGCGTGCGCCTGAGCACGAATACAAAACTCAAAATCGAACTCCGTCAAGCGTCACGCAAATCATCTGATTTGCATGCATATTCTCGGAGTTACCATAGAGATACAGATCTCGAAATCCACTACTAAAATCTAATATACACTAGTCAAATACTATAATACGTGTATAGTACGCATCCTTGAAACTCCAAAATCTGAATAAAATACATGCAAAATCTTTTCTGAATCGCCGCGTGATGCATAACTCACGGCATAAGCAACGGACGCTCATTTGTAAGATAATAATATATGTCCATATATGTTTTGCTAAATATACGTTCTATCGTTTCAAAATATCCTAAAAGTTTTTCCTTTAAAAAAAAGTTCGTGTTGCTCACGGACACGTAGGAAATAGCGAGACTATAGCTCCTTTGAAAACCTCTTGGTAATCTTTTAATGCATGCAAAGTACTCAGGTACTGTCCTCAGATCATCCTATTCCGCTACTATATAATATATAGTACCTAACATGAAAACAAAGTGCTCAAAAGCAAAATCAGCCTCAAAAGGCGTATCCAATAATCACATGCGTCTGGTGAGCACGGAAATCAAATCCAAACACAGGCGCCACTATACGCACAAAGCAAAACTAAGTGCAACGGGTGTGCACAAAATGATCTGTCCACTGCAACGGGTGTGCATGACAACAATATCTGGTGCATCTATTGTGCACGAAAATCTCAAATCTGGTGCATCAAATGCGTGAAATACAAGTACGGTGCAACCAATGCATGAAAATCACATTAATAACTCAAATGCGTATAAGAACGACACCGAGTGTACCAAGGTGTATAAATCAAAAACGTGTGCAACTACGAGCACAATTCCGTATCAATGCACTACAGGCACATGTAAGCTATACCGAGTGCAAAAATCACATCATCCGTATGAAATCCACGAAATCATAAACACATGATACGAAGGTACACAATCGACATCAACGCAATAGGTATGCACAAATCGCAAATCAACACAACGATGTATAAAATATATATCCAGTGCAATAACTATGCCCAAAAATGTAAATACCCAGGTGCACGAAAAAAATATCATGAAACTCAATCATCAAAACTCAAATTCAAGCGATATAAGCATGATACTCGAATCACAACGCAAATCGCAGTAAATGACATCGAGGTACACTTCCTACAATGTCAAAAATAATATATAAATTGGTGTGCCTAAAACCGGCAGAACAAGAATATCCTCTCGCCTCCTACTCACGGTCTGGCGTCCTCTGTCTCTGGGTCCTTATCTTCTTTGCAGATTCACCAATCTTGCAATCCATCGGCTCATCGGCCCGGTCCGGTGTGCTAACGGGAACGATCCCGCTCTAGCACTTCTCTGGTCACCTCTCGGCCAATTATCATGACCACTCATAAAGCAGCACGTCACTGGCGTCGGCCTCTGGCTCTCTGAATACACATGACACATCTGATCCTCGGTGCAAATCTTATTGCAGCAGTGTCCTGGAAGGAACCTACTAAAGGTCTCTCCCGATCTCGCCTATGACGAACTGTACGGAGGCTGGTACTCTTATATAATCTTTTCTCGTTCTTTGGACATCTGCGTTTTCAGCATAAAATTTCCTCGGGAACTGGACGTATCCAAACGGCTCTGTATGCATATCAGATCTCTAATCTCGTCAGGGAGTAGCAACAGCTCGTCAGCATATCGCATGAACCTCTGGCTCCACTCGTATTTATCATCGTCCATTTCGACGTCACGTCTTGCTGTCTGTGTACTACTACTATTCTCGGCCACGGTCAATACGAAGTCTCTCACACGGACTCGAAATCGCGTACTCTGTATCTTCTTCACTCTGTAGAAGATATCTGGCTGAACACGTCCTCGGGAACTCGTCCCAACCATCGGAGAAATACTCAATACTCGTCCGTTCACGATCAACTCACAACGCATATGGGGAGGTCCTCTATCCAAAGCTGGTCATCTTGCTGATCTCTTATCACATGATATCTGGACGACGTCAAACTTTTCGATCGAGTCATCAAGGTCCCAAAATTTGCCGAAGGCTCAACACCTGAGCACAGTCTAAAAATATATGGTACATACCACAGTACCTTTGGACCAGCCGTAGAAGGGCAAACCCAAGCTTCACTGATGGCACCGCTAAACTGCCGCAAACCCTAAGGTTCAAAAGCGGTTCCATGGTCATCATGTCGAGTTAGGGTTTCATTCTTCTAGAGGGTCCACAGAATCACTTGCATGTTCCTCCGAACACTTTAAACTTGGGGAAAATGGGTTTCTGACACTCGTTCGAACATTTTAGCTTCACCTATACAACATGTGAATACTCTTCGTCCGCATGCTAACAATGCCTCAATGCTCCAGGGAAGGCGATACATCGACTGTCATCTCTGGATTGGTCTGCTCTAGATCTAAGTAAGACTCCCCGCACTGAAAATCTTCAACTCAACTGGCCTGCGTCGGCGCATCAATCTGACGAATTACCTTCGTCTCTCAAAACGGGGTAGACTAGCTATCACCTGTCGCCTCTCTAGCTGGAAGCTCCAGCGATCTCAGCTCGTAAGCCCTGGAAGCGACATCTCATCATCTCAGCAACAGCTGGGTCATCTGTCTGCACGGTAGGCGACATCAAAATCTCTGAGGTATGTTGTACATCAACAGTCCTCTCGCAACTGGCAGCTCTAACAGTGGCTCGATCATCCGGTGTAAAACCAAGCACTCGCCTCCACAAGAGGTCACAACATAACACTACATTGAGACATTCCCATGTCACCAGAAAACACAATGGTCAGCCCTCATACCGGACGAGCTCGTCCTGACCGCAACACTAGTAGCAGCTCAATCAACGCTCAAACCATGGTGACATGAACCTCAATCGAGTATTGAGGAAAACAGATCAAAGGGATGAAAGGAAACGACAAATACAGAATGGATACATGATCATAAGAAGGAACAACATCAATGAGAGTATGATCACGGAGACGAATAGAATCAAGTATATCAAAATGTGTACATCCTAAGGTTTCTTAAGTGGAGTATCGTATCGTAAATATGCCACGGAACATACGTACGGTACATCACTCTACTCAAGCTACATACTCCATCAATCAAGGTCTACCTATGAAATGAAAGTTCGGGTCTAATACCCCCCCGTTCAAGTCTAAGTTCCGTAAGGTCAAGCCTAGGTTCCGAAATACATACCCGCCCTAAACTCCGCATAGTCAAATATAGACTCGAACCATGGTTAAACCTAACGTTCTGATACCAACTTTGTCACGATCTGAAATATTAGCTCGTGACTATCACTTAAATCACGCAACGTCTAAAGGCGTAACGTAATTCAAGTAAGCTGAAACCCAGAAATCTAAAACCTTTTTAATGAAAATAAAAAAGGTGATGTTTTGAAATAAAGGTATAATGAAATCAAGTTTTCTTAAATGCACAGAGAAGGAACATGAATAATGCAAGTGAAATTTACTGGTTTGAAAACATGTTTCGTCTTTTGAAAATTTGGGCAGCACCTCCTTTGTATATTTTGATCCAAAACCACAATGCATGATAATATAAAAGGCATCCCTAAGAGGGAGCTAGCTCTTCGCCAAACGGCGGATCACAACCACGCAAGACAGTATATATAAGTATACGACGCCCAACAGCGAAGTTCACCACCAAATATAAATAAATAAGCAAGACATCAACCCAAAATGCGAACATGAAAACCAAAGCTGCATGCGAATCGCTTATAGGTTAGAACCTATAGCCTATGCCTGCAAAACCACTAAACTACCCCCATCGCTGACGTAAAAACATCAGATGACGGAACACAATATCAAATACCAAATCTCAAATTAAAACGAAGTCGCAAAACTATGCAGCAACTGAAGAAAATGGTCCCAGATTTTACCCTAGGTGAAATTAGCCAATTTTGCACACATAGGGGGTCTAATTTACTGAAGATAGAGCCATGGAACAAACACGGACCAAATCCACCCTACTCTGGCCGCAAATTGTGGCTGGAATGATTAGATCTGCGGCCTATAAGTGGAGTTAGGGTTACGAGTCTCCGTGGTACATCCTGGGTGCCTGCATGTGTCACTGTGTTCGCTAAATAATTTTCCAGGTTCCCGAGTGTTAGCAGATTCCAAAATACCATCACAATTTTCATAATTTTCCGACGTCGGGTTTCTAAGTTTGGGGTTTGGGGTTCTATACCTGGTTTCAGTCCATGAAACTAACTCTAGAGGATTTATTAGGTCTCTACTAACCTCAATTTCATTTTTGAATTCAATAATTTCCCAAAACCCTAACTTGAATTTTCCAAACCTCCCTAAACATCACTTAATCACTTCTAAACATGCATAGACACTAATGTGAATGAAATACTATGCTAATGGTGATGAAATTACCTCATTTGGGCAACCCAAGAAAAACCCTAGCTTCTCCAAGTCATCAAAATCAAACATTTCTTGGTCAAAGTGTAGAGGGTGAAGAGGGGATCAATTTTAAAGAAAGGGGTTTAGGGTTTTGATGAAGCTTTTTAGATGATTTCATGGGTTGAAGTGGAGGGAGATGGGGAAGAAGAAGGAGATGAAGAAATAACATGGGGTGAGGATATGGCAGCCCCCTCTCTGTCTCCTCTCTTATTCTAAATCTCTCTCACAATATTACCCTTTTACCCTTTCTCTTTGTAACCTTTTCTTTTTATTTAAAACCCAAATCACATAATACCCAAAATAACACTAGAACACAACATATAATCAAAATATAACATGACATGGTGCACTAGCTACGAAAAACTGTAGAAACGCGGATTTGGCTTAATCGCGATTAGCAGTACACTAATCGGGTTTTTATCCAAACTGCATATAATAAATTTTAAAAATGCCAAATCCTTTAAATATATTTTTAAATAAATAAATCATTTTAATTTCCATTTATTTCATAATTATCGGTATATATTTATACCCTTTTCGAAAACCCCAATTTCGCAAATCGGACAGTTTTCGGGAAAAATATTATTTTAATATTAAATTCAAAATGTAATATTTTATATTATCTGAAATGTTATAGTGCCACAGTGTTTTGTAGGATTTACCCTCAGAGTAGTCACGGCAGGACTTCTTATTATCTTTACTTTTGCGGATACCGCTACGGTTGGCTGTGAGGCCTTTTGCTATAGGTGGGTTTTGCGGTTATCCAATGATGTTCATTATTTATCTTTTGTATCTAGTACTCTCCATCTACCGCTTCATGTATTTGACTTAGAGACGAGTTGTGAGGATCGGTGTTGTATTTTTTTTTTGTGACTCTGGGTGTCGTGCTCGTGGAAGCCGACCTTGTTATAAAGTTTTACCTCCTTATGTTGTTTTCATTTATATTTCTTCGCTACGGCGTCGTATATATGCTTGTGGTGGTTGTTTCCGCTGTTGGGCGTGATTTTGCTCCCGTTTGGGATGCTTTATTTATATTCTATGTTGTACCGTTTTCGGGGCTAGTTTTTACAAAGGAGGTGCTGCCGAAATTTTTGAGAAAGTAAACTTAAGTGTAAAGATTTTTACTTGAAGTTTTTCCAAAGATTTTTAACTATTTTTTCTCCACTTATCCATTTTTGGGTGGTTTAGATTTCTGGGTTTCGGCTTACTTAAATTGGGTACGCCTGTTTACGTTACGTGGTTTAAGTGCCGGTCACGTGCCTAAATTTGGGTCATGACAAAGTTGGTATGTTTTACCTTTCGGTGTGTAGGATGACCATGGTATGATGGAGTAGGTAGCTTAAGCAGAGTGACGTAGCATGTGTATGTTCCGCGGCATACTTACGACACGGTACTCCGCCTAAGTGACCTTAGGACTTATTGCTTGAAAATTCCTTCAGTGGTTATATACATCCTTGCGATTTGATTTCTATGTTCTTATCGAATCCAATTTTCATTTATAGCCGTTCTGCCGCCGAAGACTACGAGGGCCCAGAGAGCGGCTGTGAAGGCTGAGGTCAGAATTGACTCGTCTGAGACGAGGACTGACCCGGGTGGTACGCCCATTGTGTAGGAGAAGATTGATCCACCTTCGACAGACCATATTGCTATACTAGGGGCCGGTATGCAGGATTTGTGCCAGATGATGGGGTCTTTAGTTGAGGCCATTCGAGCGAAGAGACAGGAGGTTGTTCCACCTGTTGCGGGGACCTCGATGGTGCCTACTGTTCCGGCAGCCGTAGCTGCAGCTACGGAGGTGATCGCCGTATCATTATCTGAGTACATGAGACTGAAGCCTCCGGTTTTCACAGGCACCGATTCAGCTGAGGATCCGCAGTCGTTTATCGACCGGATAGCCAGGATATTTTGTTCGCTGAGATGCTCCGACGCGAGATGGGTAGAGTTCGCGAGTTTTCGTCTGGAAGGTCTGGCCCAGAAGTGGTGCGAGTCGTTAGAGAAGGGCAGAGCCGCAGGTCTTGCTCCTATGACGCGGGCTGAGTTCGTGACGGTGTTTCTCACCCGTTTTCTTCCGCAGAGCGTCAGGGATGCTCGAGCGCGCAGTTTCGAGTCATTACGCCAGACTCTGGGTATGTCAGTGGCTGAGTACGATGTGTAGTTTACCGAGCTATCTGTGTATGCTCCGTATTTGGTAGCTACTGAGGAGATGCGGGTAAAGAGGTTTGTTCGAGGCCTGCTTACCCAGTTGTTCCTCACTATCAGCATTCAGCATTGTGACACATATGCAGCAGCGGTAGATATACCCCTATTGGTTGAGGATCTTCTTTCCGAGACGTCGGTTGTTCCGGAACTGAAGAGGGTTCGTACTGGTGTGCCAGCACGGAGACAGACGTTTAGACGCCGTAATAGATTCCGTTCCGGTACTGGGGGTAGTGGAAGCTCGGGACGAGGCCAGTTATTTAGCTCTTATCCCCAGGAGGGTCATCAGTTTTCATCTGGATGTTTCCGGTGTGGGAGTTCGTATCATCGGGTTCGAGATTGTACTGAGACACTTGAGGGCAAGGCAGTTGTACCGCAGGTTACCTTACCACCTTCTCCACCTCAGAGAGCGTTGCCTCTTATGCCTGTTGTTTTTCCGCGTTAGACCCATACTCAGAGAGGTCATGGTCGCGGCGGTTTTGTTCCGAGAGGACGGGGTGGCAGAGGCAGAGGACAGCCAGTTACCGGTAGATGGCTGGCTCGGGTGTTTGCCTTGACTCATCAGGACGCGCATGCATCCAATGCAGTGGTTTCAGGTACTCTTTCTGTATGTTCTTTTGATGCACACGTTTTTTTGGATCCGGGATCTATGCATTCGTATGTTTCTATGCACTTCGTGCCGAGGTTGGGCCGAGAGTCGTGTTTGCTAGATCAGCCGCTTGTCGTGACTACTCCTGTTGGTGATTCGTTTGTTGCGAGACATGTGTTTCGGTCGTGTGCCGTTCGTATAGGAGATAAAGTTTTGTCCATCGACTTGATCCTTCTTGAGATGTTGGACTTCGACGTTCTCCTGGGCATGGACTGGTTAGCTACTTGCTACGCTTCCGTGGACTGCCGCGAGAAGACAGTTAGATTTTGTTTTCCCGGCGAGTCAGTTCTTGCTGTGCAGGGGGACGTGGTGCCGCCCCTCACAGTTTGATTTCATCCCTTTGCGCTAGTCGGCTTTTGAGGAGGGGATGTCGGGGATTCTTGGATTTCATTCATGATACTGGAGCCACAGTAGAGTCATTGGACCGGGTTCCTGTCGTGCGAGAGTGTTCCGATGTTTTTCCCGATGAGTTACCTGGTTTGCCGCTAGAGCGCGATATTGAGTTTTGCATTGATCTGATTCCCGGCACGGGACTTATTTCTATACCGCCTTACCGGATGCCCCCGGCGGAGCTTAGAGAGCTTAAAGATCAATTGCAAGAGTTACTTGATAGGGGACTTTTGCATCCGAGTGTTTCTCCTTGGGGAGCTCATGTGCTGTTCGTCAAGAAGAAGGACGACAGTTTGAGGTTGTGTATGGATTATCGTTAATTGAACCGAGTTACGGTGCGAAATAGGTATCCTTTACCTCGAATTGACGATTTTTTCGATCAGCTCCAGGGAACGAAACATTTTTCTAAGATTGATTTGCGTTCGGGTTATCATCAGTTGCGGGTTCGGAATGATGACATTCCGAAGACTGCTTTTCGTACGCGCTGCGGGCATTATGAGTTTTTGGTGATGTTGTTCGGACTCACCAATGCGCCAGCAGCGTTCATGGATCTGATGAACCGGATTTTCAGGCCGTTCCTCGACCAGTTTATTATTGTGTTTATTGATGACATTCTGCTCTACTCTAGGAGTCGAGAGGAGGATGAGCAGCACTTGAGGATTGCTTTGCAGACATTGAGAGAGCATCGGCTGTATGCTAAATTCTCAAAGTGCGCATTTTGGCTTGATAGAGTTGACTTCCTGGGTCATGTGGTGACGGGAGACGATATTCTTGTGGACCCGAGGAAGATCGAGGCTGTACAACTTTGGCCCAGACCTGTATCTGTGACTGAGGTCCGCAGCTTTTTGGGCTTACCTGGTTATTATCGCCGTTTCGTGCAGGATTTTTCCAGTATCGCTGCACTACTGACCGAACTGACCCGGAAGGGGGTTCCTTTTCTTTGGACTGATGCGTGCGAGCAGAGTTTTTAGCAGTTGAAGACTCGGTTGACGACTGCACCAGTTCTATCTTTGCCTTCTGGATCGGGCGGTTATGTTGTTTACTGTGATGCTTCTCGAGTGGGGCTCGGTTGTGTATTGATGCATCATGATAGAGTTATAGCTTACGTTCTCGGCAGCTGAAGAAGCACGAGCAGAATTACCCCACTCACGATCTTGAGATGGTCGCGGAAGTCTTTGCGCTGAAGATTTGGAGACACTACTTGTACGGAGAGTCGTGTCAGATTTTCACGGATCATAAGAGCTTGAAGTACATCTTCCAGCAACGGGATCTGAATCTGAGACAGGGCCGTTGGATGGAGCTTGTGAAGGATTATGATTGTGAGATCCTTTATCACCCGGGCAATGCGAATGTGGTAGCTGATGCTTTGATTCGTAGGCCCGGGGGTAGCTTGTCCCAGTTGAGCGCAGTTCAGCGACAATCTTCTGCAGATTGGCAGATCTTGTGCGATGGTAGAGTACATTTTGAGTTCACTTCCACTGGGGGACAGCTTGCTCATGTCCGCGTCCGTCCACTTCTGCTTGATCGTATCCGAGAGGCGCAGCCCAGTGATGCCCGTTTGTCTGAGATTCTTGAGCTTGTTCGGAAGGGTACAGATTCGGAGTTCTTGATTGATGACCAGGGTGTGCTATGTTACGGGACTCGCTTGTGTGTACCAGATATTGATTGGTTGAGACGCGAGATCCTGGAGCAGGCACATCAGTCAGCGTTTTGCGTTCATCCAGGTTCCACCAAGATGTACCGTGACTTGAGAGACATTTACTGGTGGGAAGGGATGAAGCCCGATGTTTCGGACTTCGTTTCGAGGTGCCTGACTTGTCAGCAAGTCAAGGCTGAGCATCAGAGACCGGCTGGAGAGTTGCAGCCTTTACCCATTCCTGAGTGGAAGTGGGAGCAGATTTCCATGGACTTTGTTGTGGGTCTACCCAGGACCAGTTGGGGGTATGACTCCATTTGGGTGATTCTTGACCAGTTGACGAAAGCGGCTCACTTCTTTCCAGTGAAGACCACTTTCAGTTATGCTCAGTATGCTCAGTTGTACATAGATGAGATTGTGCGTTTGCACGGCGTTCCCACATGCATAGTATCCGACAGGGGCACCCAGTTTACTAGCCGTCTTTGGCAGAAGCTTCAGGAAGCTTTAGGTACCCGCTTGAGTTTTAGCACCGCTTTTCATCCGCAGACCGATGGTCAGTCGGAGCGGACTATACAGACTCTAGAGGATATGCTTCGGGCGTGTGTGCTTGATTTTGGTGGCAGTTGGGATCGTCACTTGCCGTTGATTGAATTCTCCTAAAATAACAGTTATCAGGAGACGATTCAGATGGAGCCTTTTGAGGCTTTGTATGGTAGAAAGTGTCGATCGCCAGTCTGTTAGACCGAACTCAGCGAGAGTAGGGTGTTGGGACCCTAGCTAGTTCAGGAGACTACGGAGAAGATCCAGCTGATTCAGGACAGGATGAGAGCAGCCCAGTGCAGGAAGAAGTCTTATGCCGACCGTCGTCGTCACAGACTTGAGTTCGCAGTGGGGGATCATGTATTCCTGCGGATTTCTCCGATGAAGGGAGTGATGAGATTTGGGGAAAAGGGGAAGCTCAGTCCCAGATTTGTGGGTCCTTTCGAGATCCTTGAGCGAGTTGGTGTCGTTGCCTATCGTTTGGCACTTCCGCCCAGTTTTCTGGATGTTCACCCCGTATTAAATGTGTCGATGCTTCGCAGATAGCTTCATGATCCTTCTCACATGATTCGGCACCAGACCGTTCAGCTTGAGCGCGATCTTTCGTTCACCGAGCAGCCGGTAGTTATATTGGATCGACAGGTGAAGAAAGTTCGGTGAAAGGTCTTGCCATCTGTGAAGGTTCTTTGGCGTGGCCCTACTAGTGAAGAGATCATTTGGGAGTCCGAGAGCGAGATGCGGAATAAATTCCCTCATCTATTCGAAGGTACGCGTAGTTAAATTTTTAAGTCGGGGACCGAATTTCTTTAAGGGGGAAGATTGTAACGTTTTAGAAATCGTTATGCGAATTTTCCATTAAAAGGTAAAATATGCGGTGTTTATCCGTAAAAACCCTGAAGTGATCGATTTTCAGTATATACTTAACTGCACCTAGTTTAACTAGGAAATTGCTAGTTTGCGGTTTTTAGTTGTCACTTGAAAATTTTAGTTCACTTTAATATTTTTCCTTAATTAAAATATTATTATAAGCTTTTAATTATGCACTTAATTAGTGGTAATTACAAATTTGATTGGGTTCATTATGCTAAAGTGAATCTATGCTAATTTAATCACAAGATTAAGCTTTAAACCTTAACTCCAAAATATCTAGATATTTGTTGAATTAAAAGAAAATTTTAAAGAAAATGTTTAAGAGGTGGCATGGAAGTGAAAGGTTAGTATAGCACCCTATGAAGAGTTTTGAAGCATCACATGACCCGAAGTTATAATTTTTATGGTGCTAAACTAACATGCAAAGGGATCGATCCTAGAAAATTAGGGTTATGAAACTTTAAGCTAGTAAAGATAAGGGTTTGAAGGCTGCAACCTTTGTAGCTCCCCTTTGCTGGACTCCTTGGTGTCTTGGGTGTTGAATCGAGGTCCTCTTGAAGTTCCCTTGCGTCCACGACGATCCACCACGGAGTACTCCGTCCAAGCTCGCTACTTTGGAAAACCGAAGGAAACACTCTAATCAAGTTGGCTAGACTTGAGTAGAATGATGTTGTGGTTAGGTTTCTCACTTCAAAAACCTATCTTTAAGTGGTATTTGCTCACTAAGAAAAACTAGAGAGCAAAGGAGCAAGAGGAAGAAGATGGTGGCAATTTTAATAAGAGGTAAAAAGGATAACTCTAGTGAAGAAAAAGAAATATATCTATATATATTTTATTCCTTCATGCTATGAACCATGGTTAAAGTGATGGAGACATTATTTAACTTGAGTTTTGAATGATAAAGAGAAGGATAACCATAGGTTAGTGGTAGTTGAGCATGGTTAGGTCAAAAGAAGAATGTAGAAGCAAGAATGATTATCCTTTCCTTTTCATTTTCTTTTTAAATCCAAAATCAAATAATAATCCATAATATTATCCATGGTGTGAGTCTTATATTGCCACCATTTCCATATGCTAACAACCATGATGGATGGGTGTATGTATGTATGCATGTATGCACATCCACATGTGCATAAAACTAGCATGAAAGAAAGAAAGAAAAGCACACATGCATGCACACATCCATCATCCAAGAAAAGGTTTTAAGTGAGAAAACCAATGGTTAAATGATAAATCAACACTTGATTTATCAATCCGGTCATATCTCATATGACCCCACCAAAAGCAGTTCACCCGATCAATGTTCGGTATCATATACGCACATTTCAATCGGGTGCATGCGCATATCGCATACGCGCACCACATTGTTTTGCCTGGACTGGGTAACTCCTTTGTGGGACTCTAAGACTCGTCAATACGCCGGCAAAGGGTAATGATCATATCAAGTCCCCCAAGCCGCAAGCGGTCAGCTAAACGTAACGGCTACCCGGGTATTGAGCGATCAGAAGAAAACAAGCGAACCTGCTACAACTCCCGTCGAGCCATCCGGAAACACTACCGTACAGTCCGGTCTCTTCGTCAGATATGCTGCTTATCGAGCCTAGGGATGGTCACGTCGACCCCAATAACTCAATAAGTCGTGCCGGTGAATGGTCTATAACAGATCGGGACACTACTGATAACACTTATCAGCAAATCTCAGCAGCCCTGGCCAGGGACTTGCTGTTATAACCAGTCGGGCACAGCACAGCATCAACTCCCAATACCGGGAGAGACGAAACCCCTCTTATCGCTCATTGCCTTCGTGTGTCTCGGGACTGTACCCAACGGCCACCTTCTTGCACGACTCAGTAGAGCCGTGGTAGGGTGGTAATCAAAGTACAGTGGGAGAACACACAAGGCTCTATGACGATCTCGGGTCTACAGACTAACCTGTACCAGTGTCACCTGAGAACTGCTATCTGATGATAGATATAATTCTATATAGGAGTTCTCGGTGAGTCCGTCCAGTGTACCCAGTCACCACTGAGCACCCGTATATGATCTTGATGTCAAACATCGATGAATGTGGGAACATTCATCGCCCATCGTATGGGTCTAGTATCATATACGCTAGTCTACTCTGGTATATCAATGCCCTGTCTCGATATACCTACGACTAGGGACGTTCCAGGATACGCTTATAGACTACAGATGTCCCACTAGTATGATCTCCATCATAATCAGAGTAGTCAAGCCGATATCCTCAGGGCTTTATCAGCATGTATGAATGAATAAAAGCATGATCTAATCAACATGTCAGATAAAGAAGAACCAGATAGCATACTATCATGTCGAGCAAGAATGCAAACTGAATATATATACATGTATAGATACATCTGCTATCACATAATGGCCTCTAGGGCATACATATATCCAACAATCTCCCACTTGCACTAAGGCCAGTTATTGGCGTATCTCATACCCAACATCTCAAAAAGTCGCTCATGCTGTGGCTGAGGGAGGGCCTTGGTGAGTGGATCCGCGGCGTTGTTCTTTGTGTCTACTCTCTTAATCTCGATCTCGCGGCGATCTACAATCTCCCGGATCAAATGAAAGCGCCTCAGGATATGTCTGGACCGCTGATGGGATCTGGTCTCCTTGGCTAACGCCATCGCCCCATTATTGTCACAATACAAAGGTATTGGATCAATAATGGTTGGAACTACTCCTAGCTCCGAGGCGAACTTCTTCATCCAGACGGCTTCCTTGGCGGCATCATTTGCAGCAATGTACTCAGCTTCCATCGTAGAGTCTGCAACGGTATCTTGTTTGGAACTCTTCCAACTTACCGCCCCTCCATTGAGGGTAAATACAATCCCTGAGATAGATTTGCTGTCATCCTTATCGCTCTGGAAGCTCGAATCGGTAAAGGCCTCCATTTGGAGATCTGTATTACCATACACCAAGAACAATTCTTTAGTCCTTCGTAAGTACTTAAGAATGTTCTTCACAGCTGTCCAGTGGTTCTCCCCTGGGTTGGATTGATACCTGCTTACAACACTAAGTGCATAAGCTACATCTGGGCGTGTACATAACATCGCATACATTATAGACCCTACTGCCGAAGCATAAGGTATAATGCTCATGCGAGCTCTCTCTTCATCGGTCTTTGGACAAGAATCCTTGGAGAGAGTGACTCCATGGCAAGCGGGTAAGGCACCCCGCTTGGAGTCTTCCATACTAAACCTTTTTAGGATGGTGTTGATGTACCTGGTTTGGGACAATCCCAATAACTTTTTGGATCTATCCCTATAGATCCTTATGCCCAGGATGTATGTGGCATCACCCAGGTCCTTCATAGAGAACCTTAGTGATAAGAATGATTTGACCGACTGTAGCATAGAATATCATTTCCTATCAGAAGAATATCATCCACGTACAATACGAGGAATGCGACAGCTCTTCCTACAGCCTTCTTATAAACACAAGGTTCATCTGGATTTTTGATGAAATCAAACTCTTTGATAACATCATCGAAAAAGATGTTCCAACTCCGAGATACCTGCTTTAACCCATATATGGATTTAAGCAATCTACATGCTTTCTCGCTGCTCCCACTGTCAATGAAGCCCTCTGGCTGATCCATATAAATGCATTATTCTAAATCTCCGTTTAGAAATGCCGTTTTAACGTCCATCTGCCAGATTTCATAGTCGTAGTGAGCAGCAATAGCATGTAGGATCCGAATGGATTTAAGCATGGCTACGGGCGAAAAAGTTTCGTCATAGTCCAAACCTGGTCTTTGACGAAAACCTTTCGCCACAAGTCTTGCCTTATAGGTCTCTACCTGCCCATCCACACCAATCTTTCTTTTAAAGATCCATTTGCACCCTACAGGTTTTACCCCAGGGGGTACAACGTCCAAAGTCCATACTTTGTTGGTGTACATAGACTCCATTTCGGATCTCATGGCATCCAGCCACTTCACAGAGTCACCACTCGTGATAGCTTGCTGAAAACTGGTAGGATCATCATCATCCATGATGAAATCTTCTCCGTTACCATCAATGAGGAAACCGTAGTACCTCTCCGGTGGGCGAGAAGTCCTACCAGATCTACGGAGTGGCCGAGGTTCTTCAGTTTCTGTTGCAACAGCCGGTTCAACCAAATCGTCATTTGTAGTTTGTGTCTCCAGAACCTCTTCTAGATCTACTACCTTGCCATCATCTTTATCTGTGAAAAACTCTTTTTCCAAGAATGTAGCATACTGAGAAACAAACACCTTTTGTTCCTTTTTGTGGTAGAACAAATATCCATAAGAATTCTTTGGATATCCCACAAAGTTACACATGACTGACCGTGTCTCGAGTTTGTCCGGATTCTGCTTTTTAACATAGGCCGGGCAACCCCAAATCTTAATTCTTTTAAGAGATGGTCTCTTCCCATTCCATATCTCATATGGCTTGGTAGACACGGCTTTGGTTGGAACCCTGTTTAGCAGAAACGCTGCAGTCTCCAATGCATGTCCCCAAAACGAGACTGGTAACTCAGCGTCACTCATCATGGATCGGACCATATCTAATAGGGTCCTATTCCGTCGTTCTGACACACCGTTGTGCTGTGGTGTGTAAGGAGGAGTGAGCTGAGAGAGAATCCCATTCTCTTTTAGGAAGTTTGCAAATTCTGTACTGAGATACTCTCCACCTCGATCTGATCGAAGCATCTTAATACTCAAGCCGGTTTGTTTTTCTACTTCTTTTTTATATTCAATGAATTTCTCGAAAGCGTCGGACTTGTGCTTTAATAAAAATACATGACCGAATCTTGAGAAATCGTCAGTGAATGTAATGAAGTATGAAAAACCGCCTCTAGCCTGTGTAGGCATAGGCCCACATACATCACTATGTATGAGGCCCAGGAGCTGAGTAGCTCTTTCTCCGTGTCTGGTAAACGGAGTTTTGGTCATTTTACCCTTGATACAAGACTGGCAAGTCGCATAAGATTTATAATCAACAGAGTTTAAATATCCATCTTTGTGTAACCTGTTTAGTCTTGTTTCGTTAATATGACCAAGTCTACAATGCCAAAGAAAAGCTTCATTTAATTCTGAAAGTTTTCTTTTATTAGCGTGTTGTATATTGAAAACTGTGTGTTGATTTAGGACATGTATTCCGTTATTAAGTGTACCATACCCAACCAACATTTGATTTAGGTGAATGTTCATAACATTGTTCTGCAACACAAAATTATACCCTTCATTGTCCAACAAAGAAACGGATATTATATTACATAGCATACTTGGTACAAAATAACATGGATTCAAAATCAAATACATCCAGATGGCAACCCCAAGTGATACTCTCCCACTGCGACTGTATGTACATTGGAACCATTTCCAACGCGGAGAGTATGGTCACCTGTCCTCAAAACCTTGCTATTTCTCAGCCCCTGCATAGAATTGCAAATGTGAGAACCTGAACCGGTATCCAATACCCAGGAATCAGAGTTTATAGAAAAACAGTTTTCAGTCACAAACGCACCTGAAGCAGAAGCATCACCATGCTTCTTCTTGAGACTTAGGTACTCCGTGCAATTGCGCTTCCAATGTCCTGTCTTGTGGCAATTAAAACACTCGCCTTTCCCCGGGTCTCCAGCTGTGGACTTTCCCTTTCCCTTCACCTTTTTGACTCCGCCTTTAGGATTAGTGGGTTTCTTCTTTTTCTTTCCCTTGGCCTTAGCTTTCGGGCGAGAAGAAGAAGACTGTCCAATAGTCATAATGGGAGTCTTTGCTGACTTCATAGTGCTCTCTGCACTCTTTAACATATTAAGGAGTTCAGGGAGTTCCTTCTCCATTCTATGCATGTTAAAGTTCACTATGAACTGAGCAAAGGTGGAGGGGAGGGACTGCAGAATAATATCTATATATTGTTCATTGTCCATTGTCCATCCGAGGCCCTCAAGCTCTTCTATAAGAGCTATCATCTTCAAAACATGGTCTCCTACTGGTGTGCCAGGGGCCATCCGCATCTGAAACAGTTTCTTTGATGCTTCGTATCGTAATACGCGGGACTGCTCCCCATACAACTCCTTTGTATGGAGCAATATCCCGTGAATGTTCATGTCCTCGTGCTTCTTTTGATGTGTGTTGTCCATCGATGCAAGCGCGAGGCATTTTCCGTGGCACAGTCAGCGTCCCATGTCTTGCGGACTTCAATGTCCGCAACTGAGGACTTTGGGCCTGGGACGGGCGGGGCTGAAGCCGTGAGGACATATGATACTTTATCATAAGTCAAGGCGATCTTTAGATTCCTCAGCCAGTCTTTATAGTTGGTCCCATTCAGTTTGTTTTTATCTAGTAGAAGCTTAAGTCCAGTCATTGGTATCTGCCATTAAGAGAGAGAAAAGAATACACTCAGCGAAAGCTCTTGCACAGATTAGATTGGTTTATTATCTTGTCTAATCGATATTTCCCACTGCTTTTTATCAAGTTTTTCTTTCAAACCTTAAAAAGAAAAACTAGCCAGGATTAATTACAGTCTACAACTTCGCTAACCGTTCAGCCAGGCCAGTGTCGATACTTTGAGGGAGGTTCCACGTGCTTTCGCACGGACCTAATTAGAGTAAACCTCGTTTTCCCAGAGGCGGAGCCCCGTTAACACCTTTCTAGACACCTAATGAGTTAGCTAATTGTAAACTGTAAAACTCTCCTAGGAGCAACTATTGCCCACAGTGGGATCGGGATCCAACCATCACATGGAAGGTATGCAATCTCATTGCAAATTTCAACACTTGAAATTCCCGATGTAATTTTTAACCCTAGTACTTATGACCTTAACTATGGTCAACAAATCATAAGTACCAGTCAAGTTCTACCCGTCATTTCTTGATCAATTAGACCCACCCATATGACCCTTAATCTGCATCATATGCAGTGTAGGAAGACATCACTTAGCTACCGTACACTACGCCTTAACTAAAGTCAACAAACGTAGCACGAATACTAAGTACTCTACTTCCTAAAATGACGGAGGGTTGCGAATGATTTTTAAGAAAATTTTTAACGCTTTGAACTTGATATCGTTGTAGAATCAAAACAGTTTTCAAAAAAAAGGAGTAGCTTAATCTCCGCAGTTTTGAAATGTAGCTTTTTCATAAATAGCCGAGTAATTTTTTAAATCCGATTCTACAACATCTTTTTAGGTTTATTTTCTTTACATTAATCACATTAATGTAATCCCATCATTTAAGTCCTTAAGCCAATCACAGAAAAGAAACGAAAA
Organism: Agapanthus africanus; assembly: GCA_030015575.1. Taxonomy (NCBI): domain Eukaryota; kingdom Viridiplantae; phylum Streptophyta; class Magnoliopsida; order Asparagales; family Amaryllidaceae; genus Agapanthus; species Agapanthus africanus. The sequence goes on along the minus strand of JASDDO010000031.1, from coordinate 303,168,351 downwards.
TAACACGTACGCTTATGCCATCCGCATTCGCCGCAATGTTCCGTTATGCACCGTTACGTTACTTAACTAACGGCATACTGGGACGGGACTAGCGCGGGTGTAAAACATAAGCAACGTCTACTTAATATGTCATTCGTCTCAGATATCACAGAACACAGGTAGCAGAAACATAGATATAACGTGGGATATCCTAGGACGTCCGTATTTAGTATTTAGCCAGAATAGAAAATACGGATTCCACAGTCGCGATGAATAGCCAAGCCCACACCCTGGACCCCTACGAGAGCGGCAAGTGACCCTACCAATCCTGGATTTTAGGAGACCCGGTCTCGACTCCTCGAGATGGCCTCCCACTGAACCCCAGAACCCGGTCACCTATGCTCCCCTCCTTGGGTCCATCCTAATGCGGAAAAGTAAATAATATACAACACTGGTGACACAACCTCAACCTGGATGTGCCCTAAATAAAAGAATATTACATTACATTTGAATTTACATGAATGAAAATATAAAACTCTCATCTCACAAAAACCCCCCCGGCTATTCGATCGCGACAATCCTGCACATCATATCTCAGCAACACATAATATCACATATCATCAACGTAAGTAAGTATGCGTACCCCGATTGTCGTTGATGTATAGCAACGAAACCAGCGATATCTAACATACTACACTTACGGTCACAGAAAAGAAAGTGTAAAACTACAATATTTGGAATCCAGATTCTCTTCAGACATCATAAATGCGAAATATCACATATTTCGTATTTCATGCCTAAACTATATGAATTCCACATATTGTATCACATTCCAGACAAACAGACAGTATTAAAGTTTTCGAACGAACGATCAAGCACCCGAGATTCACTAAATCTCAACACTTGAGTAGGGTTCAAAAATCCGGAGTGTGACACAGTAGTAGCGGTCCAGCCGTAGAAGGGTCAAGCCAACGCCTCACATGTGGCACGCCGTACTGCCCTAAACCCTAGGGTTCAAAGGGCAGTTCGAGACGGTCACATAATCGAGTTAAGGTTTGTTTTCTTCTAGAGGGACCACCGCAAAAAGACTTGCACGTATCTCCAAACTATTTAAACCCCGTGAATAGTGAGTAAATGATACTCGTTCAAACACTTCAATACTTTCTAATTTACCCGGAAAAGCTACGAAGTGAAAATCCCGATCGAAATGACGAGTCCAAACCCACCTCCAGAATTTTTCAAAACCAAATACAGATTAAAAATATCCAAAAATTTATACAAGCAGATTCATGAATTACTGTAAAAAACATATCCATCAATTCAAATATACGGCCGCGGAACCGCGGCCTAAGCAAGCTTAGGCCGCGTTTCCACGGCGAAAATCACTGTTCACTGGAAAAGTTTTCTACCGTAATCCTTATATTTTCCTGCTGTATTTTTTACAAATTTTTAATTCTGCAAATTATCAAATTTTAGAAAATTTCCAGAGAGCATCCCAAAATATCGTATTTTTGTCCGATCGGGGTTTTCACTTCGTAAAAACGTCGCCTAATGTTCTAGGTCGACTCTGATACCAATGAAAGGTTAGTATAGCACCCTATGAAGAGTTTTGAAGCATCACATGACCCAAAGTTATAATTTTTATGGTGCTAAACTAACATGCAAAGGGATCGATCCTAGAAAATTAGGGTTATGAAACTTTAAGCTAGTAAAGATAAGGGTTTGAAGGCTACAACCTTTGTAGCTCCCCTTTGCTGGACTCCTTGGTGTCTTGGGTGTTGAATCGAGGTCCTCTTGAAGTTCCCTTGCGTCCACGACGATCCACCACGGAGTACTCCGTCCAAGCTCGCTACTTTGGAAAACCGAAGGAAACACTCTAATCAAGTTGGCTAGACTTGAGTAGAATGATGTTGTGGTTATGTTTCTCACTTCAAAAACCTATCTTTAAGTGGTATTTGCTCACTAAGAAAAACTAGAGAGCAAAGGAGCAAGAGGAAGAAGATGGTGGCAATTTTAACAAGAGGTAAAAAGGATAACTCTAGTGAAGAAAAAGAAATATATCTATATATATTTTATTCCTTCATGCTATGAACCATGGTTAAAGTGATGGAGACATTATTTAACTTGAGTTTTGAATGATAAAGAGAAGGATAACCATAGGTTAGTGGTAGTTGAGCATGGTTAGGTCAAAGGAAGAATGTAGAAGCAAGAATGATTATCCTTTCCTTTTCATTTTCTTTTTAAATCCAAAATCAAATAATAATCCATAATATAATCCATGGTGTGAGTCTTATATTGCCACCATTTCCATATGCTAACAACCATGATGGATGGGTGTATGTATGTATGCATGTATGCACATCCACATGTGCGTAAAACTAGCATGAAAGAAAGAAAGAAAAGCACACATGCATGCACACATCCATCATCCAAGAAAAGGTTTTAAGTGAGAAAACCAATGGTTAAATGATAAATCAACACTTGATTTATCAATCCGGTCATATCTCATATGACCCCACCAAAAGCAGTTCACCCGATCAATGTTCGGTATCATATACGCACATTTCAATCGGGTGCATGCGCATATCGCATACGCGCACCACAACGTTTTGCCTGGACTGGGTAACTCCTTTGTGGGACTCTAAGACTCGTCAATACGCCGGCAGAGGGTAATGATCATATCAAGTCCCCAAGCCGCAAGCGGTCAGCTAAACGTAACGGCTACCCGGGTATTGAGCGATCAGAAGAAAACAAGCGAACCTGCTACAACTCCCGTCGAGCCATCCGGCAACACTACCGTACAGTCCGGTCTCTTCGTCAGATATGCAGCATATCGAGCCTAGGGATGGTCACGTCGACCCCAATAACTCAATAAGTCATGCCGGTGAATGGTCTATAACAGATCGGGAAACTACTGATAACACTTATCAGCAAATCTCAGCAGCCCTGGCCAGGGACTTGCTGTTATAACCAGTCGGGCACAGCACAGCATCAACTCCCAATACCGGGAGAGACGAAACCCCTCCTATCGCTCATTGCCTTCGTGTGTCTCGGGACTGTACCCAACGGCCACCTGCTTGCACGACTCGGTAGAGCCGTGGTAGGGTGGTAATCAAAGTACAGTGGGAGAACACACAAGGCTCTATGACGATCTCGGGTCTACAGACTAACCTGTACCAGTGTCACCTGAGAACTGCTATCCGACGATAGATATAATTCCATATAGGAGTTCTCGGTGTGTCCGTCCAGTATACCCAGTCACCACTGAGCACCCGTATATGATCTTGATGTCAAACATCGATGAATGTGGGAACATTCATCGCCCATCGTATGGGTCTAGTATCATATACGCTAGTCTACTCTGGTATATCAATGCCCCATCTCGATATACCTACGACTAGGGACGTTCCAGGATACGCTTATAGACTACAGATGTCCCACTAGTATGATCTCCATCATAATCCGAGTAGTCAAGCCGATATCCTCAGGGCTTTATCAGCATGTATGAATGAATAAAAGCATGATCTAATCAACATGTCAGATAAAGAAGAACCAGCTAGCATACTATCATGTCGAGCAAGAATGCAAACTGAATATATATACATGTATAGATACATCCACCATCACATAATGGCCTCTAGGGCATACATATATCCAACAGGAAGGGAGGTGCTTTAATGAGCATTTATTGGTGTTTTAGACTAGAAATTTCCACACAATTTCTTAACCTCCTCATTTTTTTAGTGTTGGCCGAGCCCCCCTGCTGCCCTCACTTGTTCCTTGCCCCATTTTCACTTCTTCAAGCTTAAATAAATCATCTAAAATCATCAAATAATCCCACAAACTCATAAACAAATCCCTACCCATTATACTTCAACCCTAAACAAGCTTGGATCTTCATGAAAGTCATCATTTTTTAGGCAAATTTGGAGTTTAGTTGCTAATTTGTGAATCTAGTGGAGGTATAAAATCCTAACCCTAAACTTTAATTGTTCTTTAAATACATTAAGCTAGCTTATTAGATGTTTAGTATAGCTTTAATTAGCATGTTTAGGAATTCATGATAGATTTGTGAAGATCAAGTTAGGGTTTGATTGGTTGAAATGGTTAATTGAAAAGTGTAGACTTGGAAAAAGACTTAACCTAGTTGTGAGAATGTTATTTGTTATTTTCCTAATCGTCTAATTAAGCATAATAGCAAACTAACTTTTACTAAATCTTATATGGGTGAGATTAAAATTGTAGCAATGGTTTGTATGACTTAGTTAAGCTACTTTGCGATGTTTGTGATCGCTTGAATTGTTAAACTTCTAGACTTGAGCTAAAATGATGAAAAGTTGCTTACTAGGTTTTCGGTTAAATTAAGCGTGGGTTTCAATTGACGTTGCGATGTTATATATATTATCTTCCACGCTATATATTGTGTTGTGAATGCGCGATTAGTATGATCGGGGTCTAGGCTTGGTGGTTGCGTAGTTTAACGATCCTAGCCAGGGTTGTGCCGATGTCGTACGCGTTTTGTGCACTAGGTACATAGTGTGTTTATCTTGTGGATGTTATCCTTGCGTTTCGTTATCTTTGTGTTGACACAGGATAGTTAGCCTTATGTGTTGTGTTTATGAAATTTTAGGGTTGCAAGCGGGGACTTCGGACGCTGCGAAAAAAGGGAAGCAGGTGGTCGGATTTTCTTAGCTCAAGATCATCGGTGAGTAGATTTAACATCTACGGGGAAATCGCCCGTATGGCGTTATGTGTCAGGGCTGGATATGATATTATTGTTGCATATTTATACGCATATGAGTTGATTGCGCATGAACGTCATTGCATATTATTACCTGTTGTGCCTTGACTTGGTACCTATTGGACACAACACCATTACTGACGGTTCATATTGCACGAGCACTAAATTGAATGCTACACACACACACCGTCGATAATTGCCATAACACGCACTACATATATACATATGTGATATTGTATTGGTTATTATCATTGAGAAAGTGATTCTTATTCCGTTGCATATATGAAATGTAGTATACGGGCTTTACCTACATGCTTACACATATACCTTGCTACAGCTACATGTACATCATGCATACATACTCACATGTACACCCGCATACTTTGCTATAGCTACATATATCCCTAAGTGATATTGTATTGTCATTTGACATTGAGATGTTGGTTATTGTGCTATTGCTCTTATGAAATGCATCATACATACCTGCTTACATGTAGATACACATATCTTGTTATAGTTACATGTACACCTCACATGATGTTGCACTTGATTTTGGAGGAATTGGGAACCGCATGATATATTTTAAAACTGGATTCATTTAAAAGAGCAGTTTTCCCTTAATATGCTCATCTTGCTGTTTTATGTTGCATATATCAGTTTTTTCATGGATTTATGCATTGAGATATGGATTTCATGTGATTTATGGATTTAAGAACCGTAGGGGTATTTCAAGAAATTTATGTACTGTTTAAAAACCCGGTTTCCCTTGATATGATATTTCAGTGCGTCCACAATGAGTTTTCTCGGTTCTGAGACTTGTGTTAGAAACCCGATGCGAGGAGTGGATGAGGCCGTGTTGTGGGTTCACGGTGGACCCAGTATGGTACCCCAGGGCAAGAAAGGTATGTCGATGGATTTAGCCGATGAGCCTGGCAGGGGAAGTGCACTGCCTACCGGTGATAGTTTTAGACTCGGCGGTTATCCGGAGGATATCGACCTGAGTCGTGAGATGGATATAGGCCGATTCCTACTGCCGGTGCCCGCGAGCCGATTCCTACTGCCGGAGCCCGCGGTACGTGGATTTACAAGTCGATGCTGGACACGAGTATTTCATGATGTTTCGAGTGTCGATGTTGGACACTCAGGTTCCATGAGATTTACAGATATGAGGGCCGTTTTTGGTGACGGCGCCTGAGGATTTTGGGATTTGCGGGTGTCATTGATGGAAACCAGGGTTTTTCCATGCTGATGATTTGTGCATGAGGTTTATTATTTATCCCACACTCAGGATTTATTTGATATGCATTTGACTCATGTAGATGTAGTATCCTGGTGGTGTACCTTGATCATGATTGTTGCATATCCATATTGCCATACTTATGCTATCAGATTGCATATGATAGATTATCGCTGTTCGTGCATACTTGCGATTATAGTATGATGTTATTTACTATTCACGAGTTGGCAACTCACCCCCGTTGTGCCACAGTGTTTTGCAGGATTTACCCTCAGAGTAGTCGCAGTAGGACTTCTTATTATCTCTACTTTTGCGGATACTGCTAGGTTGGCTGTGAGGCCTTTTGCTATAGGTGGGTTTTGCGATTATCCGATGATGTTCATTATTTATCTTTTGTATCTAGTACTCTCCATCTACCACTTCATTATTTGACTTAAAGACGAGTTGTGAGGATCGGTGTTGTATTATTTTTTTTGTGACTCTAGGTGTCGTGCTCGTGGGAGCCGGCCTTGTTATAAAGTTTTACCTCCTTATACCGTTTTCATTTATATTTCTTTGCTACGGCATCTTATATATGCTTGTGGTGGTTGTTTCCGCTGTGTGTGTGTGTGTGTGTATATATATATATACATACACGGATGATGAGGATAGTATATGATACTTGGAGATGAGTCGATGTGATTGGGCATGATGCCGCGAGATCGGTGATGTGAATTGGGTCGTGTTATGATATACAACATGATATATGAGTGGATCGTTGGGCGATGTGTTTTCATACACACGCGGATATATATGTATGATGGTATCATAATGTACTAGACTTTAGATCAGTACCCCTAAGTCAGGATATGATGATAATGATACCAGATAAATAATGAGATAAATGTGATATTCGAACCGTACCCCGATTTGGGATGCCGTACGATGGATTTTACCGTACGAAGTATAAATATGATGATTTATCCGCACTCTTGACTCGGGGATGTCGTATTATATATATATATATATATATATATATATATATATATATATATATTATCGTACATGACGCTATTGAGGCGGGATCACCGACTACTAGATATATTGACTCGGACCTAGGTGGATTTCCTTACCCCCTTCGATTAGTTTCTTAGTTTAGTCCTGTAGTTATCAGTTAGATGTTAGAATGGCTCGAGTCATACTTATTTTCAAAGTAACGATCGTGGGTATTTTGAAGACAGGCCGAGGGGTATTACGGATATTTCAAAGGACGTACCTTTTCTTAAAAACATCGTATCCCCTATTTTTCTAAAAACCACGATTCGTGATATTTCAAAAGCCAAAATCGTATGACCCGTATATATAGATGTTTATTCTTATATGTTGCATTTACCATTCATTTTCGGTATATTCTTGTTGTTCGCATCGCATTGCATGCTTATAAATGTGTATCGTTAGTTATTATGAAACCCTTGATATCAGGACACCAGCACCATTATCGATGATGCGTATGCTCCACGTACACTTGCTTACCGGCTCACACACATCATCGGTAACTTCCATGTCACGTACACATTAGATAATATTACTTCATTGTATAAATTGCTAGCGGTAGTCTTAATATAGTACTAGCGCGCTTGCTTTTATATGCTAGTTTAGTTAATGCATTTATTTCTGAGATATCTCTTGCATTTATACGTTTATTCTGTTATGCAATATCGTGGGGCTTTATGCCAGTATTCTCTGTTTATTAACATCGTGATTTTGAGATTTCGGATTTCCATGAGATTTCTGGATTTGGAGAAACCGCAAGGATTTTATAAACTGATTATCATTTCTAAAAATAGCAATTGCGGTTTTCTCATGACATGATATGAGATATGTCCACCATGAGTTTTCTCGGCCCTTGAACAGTATCATACACCCTATTCGAGGAGGAGGATGAACCGTCTACAGGTGCATGGTGGACCTGGTGCGGTACCCTGAGGCAAGATTGTCGCAGATGATGGCGTTGAGCCCGGCAGAGGAGCACTATCGACCGGTTACTTATGACGCGGCGGATATCCGTAGGATACCGACGTAGTCGTAAGATTTGATGATTTGGGCCAGTCCGGTTTGCCGGAGCCCGAGATAGTTAGATTTGATGATATGGGCCAGTCCGGATTGCCGAAGCCCGAGATATTGAGATATTAGGATATATGTTTTGTGTCGATGCTCGACACGAATTCTCTGTTGATTTCATTGATCATATTTCGGTTTTTTATAGAAATCTCACTGAGATAAGAAAACAGTTTTCTCATTTAGATATATTCTGTTTTCATACATCATATATATAGGATATGTTGTTACCTGAGGCACTGATACAAGCACCTGGTATTACACTTATGTATAGATGTTTACCCTTGCCATTATTTAGATGCTTAAGGTTATATATTGAGGATATATTATTGTATGACCTAGGATAGTCATACATGCGATTTCTGCTCGGTGATGTTTTCTACTCACGAGTTGGAAACTCACCCCCGGTGTACCACAGATTCTTGCAGATTTTGCCGTACAGGTTTCGTTGCGGCTTGCCGGCACACTTATTCCTTTCGGGTGATTGCTTTGGTAGGTGGGTTCACTTGCATCGTGACTACCATTGTACCTTGTTTATATTCTGTTGTATCTAGTAACTCCATCAACCAGACTTGTATCATTGATAGACTTAGAAGAACAGTGTATATTCTTTCGACCTTAGAGTCGCGCTTGTATTATTATGTTTTTCAGGAGGATATTGGTTTTCTTCTGAGTTTTGATCCTCGCCCTTCGGCGTTGTATATTATATTGCTTGCATGGTTGCTTCCGCCAATTGGCGAAGAGCTAGCTCCCGTTTGGGGATGCCTTTATTCATTATTTATATTATTCATGTTTGTACCCGTTTGGGGCCAATATTTACAAATGAGACTCTGCCGAAATTTTTGGGAAAATATGAGGTTGCTTTTAAATGTTTTATGCCATTTATTTTATTTAAACCACTTGCTTTACACAAGTTTTCCATAACTTCTTATTTAAAATGGTTTAGATTTCTGGACTTTTGGCTTACTTGAATTAGGTGGGGTCCTATAGACTTCACATGATTCAAGTGCCAGTCACGTACTATTTCGGGTCGTGACAAAGTTGGTATTAGAGCGCTAGGTTTACCCTTGGTTCGAGTGTAGGTTTGACTATGCGGAGTCTGGGGCGTATATATATTCGGAACCTAGGCTTGACCTTAAGGAACATAGACTTGGTCGAGGGGGTATTAGACCCGAACTTTCGTCGTATAGGTTGACCTTGGTTGATGGAGTAGGTGACTTAAGTAGAGTGATGTACCGTGTGTTTGTTCCACGGCATACTTACGATACGCCACTCTGCTTAAGAAGCCTTAGGATGTACATTTCCTTGCACCATCTTATATTCATTCCTATGATCTATCCTCATCGATATCGGTTTGTGGTTTGTGTTACCACGATTGCACGGGCAGAGAGAGCTGCGGCTAGAGTTGCGGTCAGCATGAGCTCGTCTTGGACGAGGACTGACCAGGGCGTAATTCCGGTGACACACGATTGCATAGATGTGTCGTTTTATTGTGTTTTTTCGCGCCATGATCATTTGATGGATTGCTTTTACTAAAATTTCTCGAACGTGCAGATCAGCACCAGAGGATTGGGCCACTGCTAGAGGTCGACTAGAATGCGATGACCATTAATGTATCGTCTATTCTTGAGGATTGAGGCACAGTTCAGCGTGCGGATGAATGAGCCAGTTGCTGCTGCGAATGACAAGATATCGCCCCAGATGTTTGAAGCTAATGCAGCACGAGTTGTACTTAGAGATATGATAGAAGATCACTAGTCACCCAAGGATGAATAACTAGGACATGTGGTGTCACGACCCGAATTTAGTTCGGGACCGACACTTAAATCACGCAACGTCTAAAGGTGCAACGTAAATTAAGTAAGCCGAAACCCAGAAATCTAAACCTTTTTAAGAAAATAGAAAACGTGAAGTTTTGAAACAAAGTATATAAATCATGTTTCGTCTTTTAAAGATTCGGGCAGCACCGCCCTTGTATATTTTGATCCAAAACCACATATCCATGATAATATAAAAGGCATCCCCAAGCGGGAGCTAGCTCTTGGCCAAACGGCGGAGTCACAACCACGCAAGGCAGAATATAAGTATACGACGCCCAACGGCGAAGATCAACACTAGGAATAATGTAAAGCAAGACACCAAACCCACCAAGCGAACATATAACCCATCGCTCAAGTCTCGCAACTACAAGTCTTCATAAGTCTTACTACTTATACAAATGCTAGCTTCTGATTGATGGAGTTGACTAGATACAACAGGAATAATAATACGAGAGTTTCACGATCCAACATGTACCACCTACCAAAGAAAATCACCCGAATACAGCTGTGTGCCAGCGATGCCGCTACTGATCCATACGGTCAACCTGCAAGAACTGTGGCATAACGGGGGTGAGTTGACAACTCGTGAGTAGAAAACATCATCAGGTAGAAATCGAAATAAACAACGATTCCTAGGTCAACTATATCATAATGGTAATACAATGATATCTAGGGTGACCGTATCTGCATATGGGCCAACAACATAATCAATGCCTATCAGCAAGTAGATATCATCCAACCATATAATCAATACTTGTATGCCTATGGATCTCATCCACGTGTCAACCAATGACACAACAACCTCATGCATGTAAATATCATAAAATCGTATACATGTAAATGTGAGGATATAAATCAACGTGTGTCCATCAATGACACATCTGTCCATCAATGACACATCAAGTCATGGAATCTGAGTGTCCAACATCGACACTCAAAACATCATGAAACCCGTGTCCAACATCGATACGTAAATCCTCATATCTCGGGCTCCGTCAGTCTGCGGGATCGGCCCTCGGGCTCCGGCAGTATGGATCGGCCCATGTCCATCTCTCGACTCTGGTCGGTATCCTCCAGATATCCGCCGAGCTCTATACAATCACCGGCAGGTAGTAGCCCCTCTGCTAGGCTCATCGGCTAATCCATCGACATAACTTTCTTGCCCCGGGGTACCATACCGGGTCCACCATGTACCCGCAGACGGTGCCTACCGCTCCTCGAATTGGGTTTCACATGCCAATCTCAGAAATGAGAAAACACATGGTGGACACAATGAAATATCATATCAAAAGAAACCGGGCTTTTAAAACAATACATACTTCCTTTTGAAACATAACCACGGTTCTCAAATCCAGAATCTCATGAAAACAACATATCTCAATGCGTATAATCATAAAGCATGATGTATGCGACATATAACAGAATGTAAGCATATCCGTATATCATGCAACATGGAACAGTGATGTGAACATAGCAAATAAATCATGCAAGGAGTCATATCATGATGCAACAATTCTACTGTGTAAGTGACATAGCAATTATCGATGATGAAGTGTGTGAGCCGGCCAATCTGTATAAGTGTAACATACGCATCATCCATAATAGTGTAGGTGTACTAGCACAGGTATATGTAAAGCAAAGAGAATGACATGAACGTAGCATAAAGTACATCGTCAACTAAATGCTATAAGGTATACATGTCTATAATATATCCGAGTCGGTGAATCTATCAATCGGCATCCAGCCTCACAACATCACGTACGGTATAATCCATCGTACGGCATATCATTCAAGATTCACAACCTTATATATATCTATATACCTATATCCCAGGTCACATCCGTATCAATCTTATATCGTGGGACCGACATAGGTATCAACTATCTCATATCGACCCGCATCCATATAACGACATATCACACCAAGTCATCATACGTATACATTCTATCTTATAAATCTCATGTCATGCTACTCTAAATCTCATACATATCAATTATATCATATCATGTCACCTACAAATTCTTTAACCATATCCATATATATCGGTTTCCATAATAATTTGCGGGGGTGCTATACGCCATCCACCCGACTTCCCCTACAGATATAAATATACTCACCGCAATTGTCCTCGCTTAGCCAAAGTCGATGTGCTTCTTCGTCTCGGAAGTCCACGCGAAGTACCTACAATCAATGCATATCGGAAAGCAATTAAAACCAATACGAAAACCGATACGGCACACGGTTCGCTCGTAGGTTAAAACCTATAGCTTCGCATGCAAAACACAACCAAACAACCCTCGTCGTTGATGTTCAAATGCCACACGATGGAATCCAACTTAAATCTAAAAACCACGTTTTAGAAATCGGAAAACGAAATTCAGCAACTAAGGAAATTCTATCCCAGATTTTGACTCAGGTAAAATGAGCCAATTTTGCATATCAGGTTGCTCTAGATATAAGATAACAATGCTACAGACCAAAAATCACAAGGTTTCACTCCGACTTGGTCGCAAATTGCAGCCAAACCCAATAAATCTGCGGCCAGATAAATGAACTAGGGGCTCGGGCTTCAAGGGGTGCTTCTATGTTGCCTGCTCATCTCTCTATAGTCGCTATATAATTCTCAGGCTCTCTGAGTTATAGCAGATCAAAGTATCCCCTCACAAATCATACAAAATATGATATCGACCAAAGTCAAAGTTCGAATTTTGGGTTTAAGTCTCAGGTCATGGCCAGAGAATCATCTCTAAAGTCTAGTAAACACTCACTACACCTTAATTAACCACTTAACATCATCTTGGAATTTTCCAAGATCACAAACCTAACTAAATCGATGTCTAACTAGAAATACGATATTTAAACACAAATAATAATCTAGAGATGAATATATTACCTCATTGACCACTTAGGAAATTTCTAGAGTTGTTCAAAGTCTTCAAAATCTAAACTTGAAAGATTCTAAAGGTTTACAATGAGGTGGTGTATGTTTTTAATGAAAGGGGCATGATGTCACGACCCAAAATTGGCCCGTGACGACCCTAATACTAGCAACGCCCTAAGACGAAACGTAGCAAAAGAAAGCCAAAACCCAGAAGTCTAAACCATAAAAATACGAAAAAGATAATATAAGTTTTGAAACATTTGAAATCGCAAACCAAATTCTTTAAAAGTCTTACTTTCTTTCTTTAAAATTTTAGCAACACCCCTTTTTGTAAAAACCAGCCAAGATGAATACAATACAAATATACGACGCCGTAGCGAAGAAATAAGGACAATAGAGAGAAGTTGTATATAAAAGACAACAAATCCACAATAATATACAAATACGTCCTCACCAAGTCTCTAAGTCCACAATACAATAGTAGATGGAGAGTACAAATACAACGAAGGTACAATAGGAAATACAGATAATCATCTAACCCACCTAAGCAAAACGGTATACTGTGAGCTGATGCGGTATCTGTGGCAAAAGATAGTAGCTAAATAGCTGAATAGAGAAATAGCCTGCCTCGACTACTCTGGAGAACAACCTGAAACACCTGTGGCACAACGGGGGTGAGTTGCCAACTCGTGAATAGTATAAAACATATGCAGGTAATCGCAGGAATGCACGTACAGCATGAATCTAAGATATGTGATTACAGTAATAACATGTCATGCAAATGCTGAATAAAGGAGAGTACACTAGAAAGTACAATCAATATGTGAAGCAACAGTAACATGACAGTAATATGCAATAACTATGCAAAAAGGATATGAGAATGTAGATATGCAACTTATCATAAGGGTACACTAACAGGTACTACCACTATATGAATCTGTCCATAAAAATAGGTAAGGGTGAGGTATAGGGTGGAATATGTCATTTCCACGGAAACCTGACATCGCGGTAGGATCACAATCCATCAAGACACTCACATCCCAAATCCTCAAATCAGCCCCCACATTGGGCTCTCACAACATACAGGTCTCACATCACCTCAAAGTACAATATCGAAAAGCTCTCCTATATCTCGAATGTACAGATCAACTATATCTTTCATATCCAATATCCAAACTCAATGAATCACCTATATCCCAAGTCGAATCTTAAGTAAGTTTCTAACATCTTAAAGGTAAATACACAGAAATAAGTATGATGGGGGCAATACACATATATTAGCGTCCCATTCCACTAATATTGGTGTAAGGGTATATGTAACAACGGCTAAATCCCCTGTTATATATACAAAGGTATTAAAGAACTATCATGAAAACAATGTGCCAAGCATCGACACAGAAATCCTTGTATATCGGGCTCCGTCAGTCCGGATCGGCCCACGGGGTCCGTCTGCGGTGTCGGCCCTCGGCCCCGACAGTATAGATCATCCCGCATCCATCTCTCGACTCTGGCCAGTATCCTCCGGACAACTGCCAGGTCCAACCAATCACCGGTAGGTACTCGCCTGCCTCCAGGCTCAATCGGCAAACCCATCGATCTTCTTGCCGAGGAGAACCATACCGGGCCCCACCATGTACTCTCATACGGCAACCACACCTCGTATGGAGTATATAATCAGCACCGATAAAACTCATGGTGGACGCGCAAATATCATATCAAGGAAACCGGGTTGTTCAATGTATGCATAATTTCATGAACTCCCGCGGTTCCCAAATCCCGAAAACATCATATAAAATCTAAATAACAATGCGATATATCTGAATGCGAGCAGGTAACAAAAGTATATAGCTGAACCAGATGTATGCAAAATCAATAAGGTACATCCAAGTATAGGTATCTACCCATAAGAACTGATGTCGTATACCCCCCTGGGTATAAGAAGAATATGAGTAAGATATCCCCCGGTATAAGTAAAATATCTAAAAGGTATACCTGTAGCTGTATCGTAAGGTGTAAATGTACCTATCACTAAAGGTATGATACACTATAGGTATACCGGTAGCTAGATGTCATGTGTGGTAAGCAATAGTAGCTATAAGGGGTAGTGTGTGACATGGCAATTATTGACGGTGTGTGTGTAGCATACAATCCGTGCTCATGCAACATGGACCGTCAATAATGTGTGCAGTGTCCTACGGCTGCTAGTCACCGTATAACTATATCAAGGAAATAAAGTATGGCGCAATTCTATAATGACGTAGAATGTGCGACAGGTAATTGAATCCTAGCCCAGACGCATAACGCCATGCGAACGATTCCCCTGTAGATGTTAAATCTACTCACCTACACTCCACGCTAGGTGAATCCTACCATCTGCTCCCGCTGTAGCCGTGTCCGTAGTTCCTGCCTGCAAACCTGCAAATACGACATGAAATCATATAAAAGTCAAGATATTCCGCGAAACGCGATATCGAACCAAAACGAGAAACTCGCGTCGCGAACTAAACGCGCGTGTGCACGATACGCTGAATCGTGTGTGTACGCGTCTAAAACCATCGCGACACGCCGCGATACGCTGGATCACAGAACCCACTCACGTATCGCGTGTATCGCGCAAACACAACGTACACCAAAAACGATATATGACCCCAGATTTTCCTACAGGTAAGATATCACAAAACTATACATGCCAAAGACCTAGACAACACAGCAGGAAACCCTACACAAAACCCTAACACCCCAGTCCCCCTCTGGGCCACAATTGGCAGCCAAAATGAAGGATTTGGCGGCCTGGGTTGGGAATTAGGGGGTCGTGCTCTGGCAGTGGTGTCTAGACCTAGGTATCATGTCCCAGTCTTCTCAATTTCACTCTGTAAGGTTCGGGTCAATAGCAGATTCCAGAAGTCACAAAAATCACTTAAAAACACTAATTTGCACAAATTAAGAAACCTTATGGTATTTTAGTTTAATCTGGGTTGTTTCTCAGTGAAGTGACCCTAATAACACTTAAATAGGTAGGGTTATCTAACACAATCATCAATTTGCCACCACATCTCACAAATCACCAAAACTAGCACTAAATTAGCTATTTTAACACAAATCGAGCTAATTAACACACAAGATACACAACAAGCAATAGGGTTCAGAAAATATACCCTATGCAACCCTAGGAAGCAGGTGAAGAAGTGGAGAAGAGCTTCTGCGAGTTGCTGGAGCTGTTACTGCTGATGCTGCTGCCCTGGGCTGCTGCTGCTGCTACTTCTTCTGCTGCTGATGCTCTCTGCTGCTGTTGCTGAAGATGATGATGATGATGATGCTGTTGTTGTTGTAGTTGATGTTGCTGTTGTTGTTGTTGTTGCTGCTGCTGCTGCTGCTGCTGTTGTTGTTGTTGTTGTTGCTGCTGCTGCTGATGGATGGGCGTGTGTGTGTGTGTGTGTGAGTGAGAGTGAGTGAGAAGAGAAGTGAGAAATGAGAGGCAAAGACAAAACCCCCTCCCCCCCTCTCTCTCTTCATTGATGAGGGCATGGGCAAAGCCATGATGCCCCATCATGCACTCTCCCTCTCTCTCACCAAGGTCAACCAAATAAAGAAATCCTTTTTTTTTAAATTCATTTTCAATAAAGAAAAACAACCATGAATAATTACAATCATGACACTTAAACAAATATTAAAACTAGATTAGGAAGAAATGGTTAGTTAACCATGGTTGCTAATCATGGTTTAACCCCAAAAACAACCCTAGTTATCATGCACAAGTGTGTGCAAGCCTAACAAAATTCTAATAAAATACACATTAAACAGGATAAAATATTTAAAATTTAATTTGGTAAACTTTTTATTAAAAACCACACATTAAAATATAATTAGCTACAAAACACATTCTAAGGTGTTACAATATCCCCCCTTAGAAGAAATTCGTCCCCGAATTTAAAACTTAAATTGTTACGCGTACCTTCAAAAAGAAGATTAAAATCCTCAATCTCGCTCGCAGCCTCCCAAGTGACTAACTCACTATACGACTATGTCCAAGGAAACCCTCCACAGATAGCAAGACCCTTGACCGATGTTCCTCCACCTGCCGAGCCATTAACACAATTGGCTGCTGGTGAACGAAAGATCGCGTCCAGCTAAATGGTCTGGTGCCAAATCATGTGAGAAAGGTCATGAAGGTAATTGTAAAGTATCATCACAAGGAATACGGGGTGGAAATCCAATAATCTGGGCGGAAGTGCCAAACTAAGGGCAACGAAACTAACTCGCTTATAGGATCTCAGAAGGACCTAAATCTTGGGATAAGCTTCCCAACATCCAACACGTCATTCATTGGAAAGTCCATAGGAATATATGATCTGTCCCTGTGAACTCGAGTCTATGGCTAACACAGTCTGCATAAGACCTCAGTTCGCAATGGAAAATTCCCATCCTGACCTAACACAGCTGGACTATCTCCGAAGTCTCTAGACTAGCTGGGGTCCAATGTCCTACTTACGCAGAGTCAGAAAAACAACAGACCGGCGATCGACACGACCTAACCCCTAAACCTAAAGGTGGCCAATTGGAGTGTCTCCTGATAACAGCTATCGAAGGAGAACCCTAACGATGGCGAGTGACGATCCCAAACTGCTCACAACAATCCAAACAAACACACAACTTAACAAAAACAACTGAGCAAATTGAGTATAACCGGACGACAAGAATCCGAATGGAGTCACACCCTGACCAAACTTGGGTAGAAACCATAACGAAATTCGTGGAGATCTGCTCCCATTCCTACTTCGGAACGGTAAAAGGTTGCAACTCTCCAGCCGGCCTCAGATGCTCGACTCAAGCACACAACAAGACTGACACCTTGAAACGAAACCTGAAACTTCTCTTTACATCCATGTCCATTCATAACTATCTCACAAGTCGCGCCAAAGCTGGTGGAACTTAAATGAATACAGAGAGTTGACTGATGTGCTGTTCATACCAGAATATTGCATTTTATACCGCCCATTCTTATGCTCGTGTGTTTATAGGTAGGTGCTTGTAATCCGTGTTTGTTACATATTTACAGAGTACAGGTTTTCAGTCCAAATATTGCAAATCAAGACAAAATCTCCACAGTTACACCAAATACAGAACATCTGTCACAGCAGATAAAAGCCGGGTTCCGGTCATCCATATCTGTCCAGTGCCGAGTACCAGTTCCAGAGACAAGACATATGACAGTGGTCATTCGTGTCTGGGACAAGCACAGAGCACGAGGGGGGGCAGCACAAGAATCAATGGGTGCGCGGAGCTCGAGAGAGATAGAAGTCAAAAGTGAAGAAAAGATAGCAATCTTGGACTAAGAATTTTGAAGATATTCTGGAAAGATTATCAAAAAATACATATACCAGACAATAGGGGGCAGCAGACCAGGGCCGTACAGAAAAGCCCATGCCCTGACTCCATCATAGGGCCGTGGATCCGCGGCCAATAGGGGGTATTGGCGGAGGATCCGCGGCCGTACTGGTGCCGCAGCTTGTCAACTTTTGTGGGTATTTTGGTCTTTTTATGTAGGTTCTGAATGTTGCGCTAGATTTCCAGCTCCCTGCCTATAAATACTCCAGAATTGAGCTAAACCAAGGGTCCAATTTTGTGTCCACTCTTTTGTAGTTTTTTGTATAGTTCTTCTTCTTCTTCTTCATTCTTCCTCCATGGAAATGTAGTGAGAGCATTGAGTGGATATTAATGAAGATGAGGGTTTTGTATCATTCTCTTTTGTTTCTTCTTCCCCTTGAGATTCTTTCTTTCTCTTGATCATTCAACCTCTTCATTGAGCTTAAATGGTTAAGGGTTAGTTATTGATCTCAAGGGTCGTATTTTCTCACGGGACTAGTTCTTCACTTCACATGCGTTCTCTACCCTTCTCTTGATCTTGCAACCTCTTAATTGAGCTTGCAAGTTTAAGGGTTGGCTATTGATCACATGCTTGTCTTGAGTTCTATGTTCTTGTAATTACTTTCTTGTTCTTTTTATCGCTTTTTATTACTTGCTTATTATTATCTTGCTTTTCTTTCTTGCAATTTATTTCATGCACTTAAATTCATGCACTTAATACTTGTAATCTTTTCTTTTCTTTGTTCTTTTCTTTTGCTCTCTTTTGTTCATTTTGTGAATGTTGTATTTATTGTTGTTGTTAAGAATAAATACGGTATTGTAAGTTAATATTTTCCTTCTCATTTCCTTTTCCCGTTATTTTCCATTGAACTCCGCCCAAACCATACGCAAGCGCTCCGTTAGGCACCCTACCCTGACAAGGTAACGGTGATTCCTAACCGCGACCGGTTGCAGTCGGTTTGGCCGGAGGCGAAAGCAAGAGACAAGAACGGAAGGACAAGGGTAAATAAGCCGGATTCCACGAATACCGCGCTTAAATCCCCTAATCCATGTTGTTTCCGATTGCTCTAGCTCCAATTGGTCAAGACTCGGCTCAAAGGTTTTGAGTACGGATTTCTTAGCTTACAATCTCGTATCTTTTCTTAACAACTTTATACTTGCAAATAATACACTTAGGATAGAATCGAACAAACATATACTCATTCTTTATTGACTCGTCTAAGACAAGAAGGTAAAATACCACCATCTCCCTGTGGACCGACCCGTGCTCAACCGGCTAGCTGCATAGCGACACCGTCCTGATCGCGGTTATACTTTAATTCTTTGAACATCCGACACGCCAAAAGCGTGCGATCAAATGGTGCCGTTGCCGGGGACACGGTAGCGTATTTTCTTTCTTGTTATTCGGGTTAATATTCTTTTTGTATATATTTAAAATATATATATATATATATAAAATCTTTTTGTTTTTTTTGATCAATTTTGTGGGCAAGTGTGCAGATTTTTACGTATTTGCAAACTGCGATTGTGGGGAGCAAAGTGTGCATTCAAGGCAAAGGTGATTACGAAGTACAGTGCCAAAGATCCGGGTAGTTTGACCCGCGCAAGCGAACCTTTCAAGCTTACCGGATTTGATTCAACGGGGGTTTCCTAACCCAAATCTTAACGGTACGTATTTTACTAACACCTTCTTCTCAAATCCGACGCATCCAATATACTATTCTTTGCAGGATTCTTTGCAAGTTCGCTAGCAAACGCTAAAAATTGACTAACCCGTATTTGTTGCAGTGCCGCGCTTAAACAAAAAAAAAACAATTTTTTTGATTCTTTATAGAATTTTTATTGAATTGTGCATTGCATACATTAATACGGACTTAAGGGCAAGCAAACCCCACAAGATACGGTAAAGGATTTCATCACCTTTTCCGTGGCCCACAAATCACGAACTTGCGCATAACGTTTACCCGCACAAATTTAAAAGAAACTAGACTTTAAGCCTTAAGGACTTCGCGCTCACTAGGAGAAGTTAATTGTGTTTAGAACCTTGCTTAACGGTACATTGTTTACGGGGTGTCTAGGAAAGTGTTAACGGCGAAACCGCCAAAAGAGAAAAGGTTATTTAATTAAGGAACTTCGCGAAAGCGTTGGAAAACCTCCTCTTATCTCTGCACTTACCTGGCCTCGTGATCAGTGTATCTTGAGCCCGTTTCTCGACACAGTTTTACTTCGACAATCAAGTTCTGGAGCAGGTCTAGTTGACCTAGGTGAACCCTAGAACGATTAGGTGTGTGGTATTTTTGTGTCGTGATTGTTTTTGTCCATATTCTTTTTGTGTATACTTCATTCTTTTGTTAATACAAAAAAAAAGTTATCACATTCTTTTTCCCCTCCTCTTCTTTACCTTTCTTTCCTTCTCTCTTCATACTCATGGGTACTCCACCTCGCAAAACTCTTGCCGAATTTTGGTACCCACAACCAAACATTACTTCTTACGGTTCTTGCTTTGGCCGAACTTCGAACGATCAATCCATGCCAAAAATTTCATTGAGAGATCGGATAGACGCGTCTAGGACAAACAATTTGACCCCGCAATCCACTTCGTATCAACCATTTCAAACATTCACCCCTTCTTACGTTGATACCCCTTCTTCGAGTCATATTGCAATTCCAAGACCTATGTCTATTGCAGAACGTATTGAACAATCTCGTAGCCGATCTTTCACTCCTGTCACCACTTCAAATTCTTGGGATCAACAATTTCATTCACCTTCTTATCCAAATGTTGATCCTGCTCCTGTCCAGCATTCAATTCCTACCAATCCTATCCTACTTTTGCACCTTCCCTAGACATTGCATCAGAACCGCCATTAGAGAGTTTTCAGTATCCAAACAACTTTGAATCTTTTACTGAAACCCCTTCACAACCCATGTCTAGTCTGGAACAGTCGTTGGAAGACTTTAGGGTAGCGTCAAGCCAACAGATGATGGATTTGAATGTGTCCATGGCCGCCCTCATGCAACCTAGTGACCCGGTAGCTAGTTTTCAACTAGCTCCAACTTTTTCAATGTATGATGAGACGGCAGGACAGGCTGTGAATTTGAGTGGAGAGAGTGAGATGTACCCCCTTCCAAATCAAACCTACCCGTCCCAAATTGAATCCCACAACTTCTATTTTGAAAGTCTATCGAGTATCCCACATGATTTATCAATTGAAGATAGAATGATGAATGAGTTGTGCGACTTCGTAGTGTTTGATTTGCCCGATTGTGAAGGGTCTCTTCCAGGTGAAACCGATCCTAAACCTTTTGACCTTTACACCTCCACTTTAGAACCTGAATCGATTGATATCCATGCTTTTGATGAGGTGTCAGAGAATTTTGATTTTCACTTGATTGAGGATATTGACGCTGGGGATATTTTGGATGATGAACCCGTAGATTTGGCTGAGTTTGTCTCTTCAAATCATCATCCCGAGTCTTTAAATGTTTTTCCGAACCCCATATGCGTCTGGATTTTGAAGAGAAATGCATGGATGTGCTACATTTTGAGGAGAATATTGAGGATAGTGTTGAGGATCAACCAGTTTTTATTGATGAGTCGGATTTTCCAATTCATCCGGTTCCTTTCACTGACTGTGTACACCCTCCTGAACCTTTAACCGATACCCTTCCTCAACCACTTCCCTCCATCCTTTCCATCGTTCCGACCTTGCAAGAACCCGTCTCACTTTCATTTACTATGTCTGGTTTACCAAGTTCGGCATACCCATGGTTTCTCACGAATCTTGAGGGATTTGACCCCATTTCTCGACGGGTAAATATATTAGCACAATCGCTTTTCACACATCGGTCATCACAAATTGTGCTAATCTATTTACTCCATTTACACCCTCAAGTTCATATTCCACTTCTTTTTCCCTTCCGCCATTCTTCTTCCTCTTATATACCGAGACCGTATCCCGCTTCTCTTCGCATACGGTCTCGCGTATTGTCCATCTCTTTTCTCTACGCCTTCTTTCCCCAACCAGCACATTATAGAGATAAATTTTTTGAATGGTTGGTGTTAACTTTTGGCCTGTGTAAGGCCTTGTATAGTTTGATACTGTTTTCTTTCCCCCCTAATACTGAATTTCAATGCTTAACAGTGGAAACATTGTTTTACTTAAGTTTGGGGGGTATTTTTTTTTGTATATATTTTTTTGTTTTTCCTTTTTGTATATAATTTGTTTTTAGGGGGAGCGCCGACAATTTTGACCCTCTTGGTATAGCCTGACAGTGAGGGCACTGTCAAGTTTAAGTTTGGGGGTGTGCTCGGTAAGCTTTCTTCCTTCGCATTCATTTGTATATTTTGCATTTGCATACCTTATTTAAAAACCCATAAAAATCGAAAATTTTCCAAAAATATAAAAACTTTGTCGTCAAGTTAGCTAATAGGGTAACTTAGATCTTTATTCCGAAAGATTAGTCGATATGATAGAAATAACTAAATTCTAGGCTTAGGAATTGAAAACCCTAAAAATAACCCTCATTCTGTTTAAACTAGGTAAGTATACGTCCTTACAGTGTTTTTTTTGAGAAATAGGTAATCTTGAGTTCAGTTCTTGAGTTAAGTTAAGATGAAGGGAAAATATTGAAGCTTTACTGGAGGATAAGTCTGAAAAATAGTTTCTTTTCTTGAGTTCAAATTTAAAAAGTATATACCCTACAAACTGCACTTACACGCACCTTGAAACTTGGGATAGTAGAGGATACCTAGAAATACTCTTGCCTGAAAGCCTAGTATGAAAGAAAAAACGGTATTTAAAGCTAAACACCAAAAGAGCATATTGAAAAATATATCCGGTCTTGAAAAAGAAAAAAGAAAAAGAAAAAAAAAATAGAATAAAGTCAAGACCTGGAAACTGCTATTTACGCTTTAAAGTTCACACATTCAGTAATCGGTCGTTAGTGCCTCAAGAAGCATTAATAGTTGCATGAAAGATGTGTGAGCAAATCCGTCCATCCTTAATGAAAAGAAGTAGTATTAGATATTAGGGCAAGGGTATTATAGTTTGAATTGAATTCTTAAGTGTAGGGGTGCAAATACACACACACGTAGGGGTATACAATCGATGTTTGAATAAAAGATAGAAATAAAGAATAAGACTTGTGTTTTCTGTAAAGTTGATAAAAATCCCTGATTTGAGGCGCACTTTAGAAGGAAAACTCAGGAGAACCAACATCTTTCTAAACTTTTTTGGAACGTATAGGACCTAAGGTTAAATAGATAGGAGGTGTGAAGCATTAGGGTTGGATATTTCTAACTTAGGATGATAGAATTTCTAACGTAAATACTAAACTGTAGGAGTAGAATCGACGTTAACTTATGACACTAGCTTGAAGGGATTTTGTGGGTAGTATCCGCTGAAAACCCTCAGGAGACAACACTCCTCCTACTAGGGACACCTAGAGGTTTAACGGCTTGTTGCACATGCTCAGTGCAATCGCGTTCCCTGCGAAAGTGCGGTTAGGATTTTCTTTTTTGTGAATAATTGGTTTTGCTCGGGACGAGCAAAAGTTAAGTTTGGGGGTATTTGTTCATACCAGAATATTGCATTTTATACCGCTCATTCTTATGCTCGTGTGTTTATAGGTAGGTGCTTGTAATCCGTGTTTGTTACATATTTACAGAGTACAGGTTTTCAGTCCAAATATTGCAAATCAAGACAAAATCTCCACAGTTACACCAAATACAGAACATCTGTCACAGCAGATAAAAGCCGGGTTCCGGTCATCCAAATCCGTCCAGTGCCGAGTACCAGTTCCAGAGACAAGACATATGACAGTGGTCATTCGTGTCTGGGACAAGCACAGCACACGAGGGGGGCAGCACAAGAATCAATGGGTGTGCGGAGCTCGAGAGAGATAGAAGTCAAAAGTGAAGAAAAGATAGCAATCTTGGACTAAGAATTCTGAAGATATTCTGGAAAGATTATCAGAAAATACATATACCAGACAACAGGGGGAAGCAGACCAGGGCCGTACAGAAAAGCCCATGCCCTGACTCCATCATAGGGCCGTGGATCCGCGGCCAATATGGGGTATTGGCGGAGGATCCGTGGCCGTACTGGTGCCGCAGCTTGTCAACTTTTGTGGGTATTTTGGTCTTTTTATGTAGGTTCTGAATGTTGCCCTAGATTTCCAGCTCCCTGCCTATAAATACTCCAGAATTGAGCTAAACCAAGGGTCCAATTTTGTGTCCACTCTTTTGTAGTTTTTTGTATAGTTCTTCTTCTTCTTCTTCATTCTTCCTCCATGGAAATGTAGTGAGAGCATTGAGTGGATATTAATGAAGATGAGGGTTTTGTATCATTCTCTTTTGTTTCTTCTTCCCCTTGAGATTCTTGCTTTCTCTTGATCATTCAACCTCTTCATTGAGCTTGAATGGTTAAGGGTTAGTTATTGATCTCAAGGGTCGTATTTTCTCACGGGACTAGTTCTTCACTTCACATGCGTTCTCTACCCTTCTCTTGATCTTGCAACCTCTTAATTGAGCTTGCAAGTTTAAGGGTTGGCTATTGATCACATGCTTGTCTTGAGTTCTATGTTCTTGTAATTACTTTCTTGTTCTTTTTATCGCTTTTTATTACTTGCTTATTATTATCTTGCTTTTCTTTCTTGCAATTTATTTCATGCACTTAAATTCATGCACTTAATACTTGTAATCTTTTCTTTTCTTTGTTCTTTTCTTTTGCTCTCTTTTGTTCATTTTGTGAATGTTGTATTTATTGTTGTTGTTAAGAATAAATACGGTATTGTAAGTTAATATTTTCCTTCTCATTTCCTTTTCCCGTTATTTTCCATTGAACTCCGCCCAAACCATACGCAAGCGCTCCGTTAGGCACCCTATCCTGACAAGGTAACGGTGATTCCTAACCGCGACCGGTTGCGTTCGGTTTGGCCGGAGGCGAAAGCAAGAGACAAGAACGGAAGGACAAGGGTAAATAAGCCGGATTCCACGAATACCGCGCTTAAATCCCCTAATCCACGTTGTTGCCGATTGCTCTAGCTTCAATTGGTCAAGACTCGGCTCAAAGGTTTTGAGTACGGATTTCTTAGCTTACAATCTCGTATCTTTTCTTAACAACTTTATACTTGCAAATAATACACTTAGGATAGAATCGAACAAACATATACTCATTCTTTATTGACTCGTCTAAGACAAGAAGGTAAAATACCACCATCTCCCTGTGGACCGACCCGTGCTCAACCGGCTAGCTGCATAGCGACACCGTCCTGATCGCGGTTATACTTTAATTCTTTGAACATCCGACACGCCAAAAGCGTGCGATCATGTGCTTACTCTAGGATTACACGTCTCTACCCGATGATGTCAGGTACACAAACGCGTCCCTAACTTAGCATACCATTGTCATAATTCAAGGTCTCCGAATCATTTCCCAGCCGAATATGCTCAAGTATCTCTAATGTACGAGCATCGACGGGCAGTGTCTCGCGAAAACGATTTAAGGGAAGTGGTCGGGGGCGGACATGAGCAAGCTGTCCCCTCTGTAGAGACGAACTTAAGCTGTACTCAACGATCACACAAGGACTGTAAATCTGCAGAAGACTATCACAACAATCAAGTCCGCTGCAGGAAGATGTACATTAAGCTCTAGTGGTCCGTGAAAATCTGACACGACTCTCAAACAAGTAGTGTCTCCAAATTTCCAACGCAAAACCACCGCGGCCATCTCCAGATCATGAGTGGAATATCCTCCTCGTACTCCCTCCAGATGTAGGGAAGCAAAAGTGATAACTCTATAGTGTCACCTCAGTACACAATCGAGCCCACTCAAGAAACACTACAGTTAGACAACAAGGTCGCCCGAACCAAAAGCAAAGAAAGACTGATGCAGTTGTTAACTGAATCTTCAACTGCTGGAAACTCCGTACACATGCCTCAGTCCAAAGAAAAGAAACCTCCTTACTGGTCAATTCAGTCGACGGTGCAGCACTACTCTAGCAATCCTGCATGAAACGGCGGTAAAAACCTGCTAAGCCCAACCATCTGCGGATCTCCGTCCTGCACACAAGTCTGGGCCTAAGCTGTATGGCCACGATCTCCCTCGGAACCATACGTAGCCGTCTCCCGTGACTACAAGACCTAGGAGTCAACACAAACAAGCCTGAAGAAACACTCCGAGAATTTAGCAACTGCTGGTGCTCTCCCAGCATCTGCATAACAAATCCTCAAGTGCTACTACTGTCCCTCAAGACACATTAGATAGACCAGAATGCCATAAATAACACAACAGAAACTGGTCGAGGAACGGCCTGCAGAAATCTGGTTTATCATACCTACGAATGCTGCTAGGGCACCAGGGAATCCAACGACTCACTGATACACACAAAGCCCGTAGCACGCACAAGGCAGTCTTCGGAATGCCATCACTCCGAAACCGCAATAATGATGACCTGATCCCAAACAAACTTAGAAAATGTCTCGCACTCTGGAGCTGATCGAGGAAATCGTCACGGCGAGGTGAAGGATACCTATCCGCACCGTAAGCCGGTTCAATTGACGATCCGTCGATACCCAACCCTAAACTGCCGTTTTCCTCCTCGACGAACAAAAATAGGAGTTTCCAAAAGCGAAACACTCAGACGCACAAACTCCCCAGACCAAAACTCTGCAGCTGATCCTTTAGCTCCCAAGCTTCGCCGGCTCACCCGGAACAACGTCGGAAAAACTCTCGCACGAAAGGAACCCGGTCCAACAATCCCACTGTGGCTCCGGTATCACGAATGAACGCCAAGAATCCACGACATCTCCTCAGTAGCCGACTAGCGAAAAAGGCTGAATTCAAGCTGTAAGAGGCGGCACAACTATCCACCTGTACAACAAGAACTGACTTGCCGGGGAAAACAAAACCTAACTTGCTTCCTCACGGTGGTCCACAGACGCCTAGCACGCAATTAACCAATCCGTGCCCAGGAGAACGTCAAATCCAACATCTCTAGAAAGATCAAAACGACGGACGAATCTCTATCTCCCATCCGATTGGCACAAAACTGAAATACGTGTCGCGCAACAAAAGAATCGCTGACAGAAGTTAACACCACTACGACTAATCTACCCAACTACGGTACAAGCAAGAAAACAAACGAATACATCAAAAGAACATATAAATCAAGGGTACCTGAAAACTCCACATTGGACGTCTGCGCGTCCCGATGAGTAGAAGCAAACTCCTGTGTCTGCCCTCCACTCACAGCTGGATGAACTCCTCTGGTAGACTGAGCCCTCTGAGCGAATCTTCCACGTCCACGGCTTCCCTGAAAACGATTCTGACGAGGTGCCAAGGAACAATTCCTGACGAAGTGCTGAAGGCTCCCGCATCGAAAACATCCACGTGCTGACTGCTGATCATCCTGAGGATGAGAGCTGAACGACTGCCCTCGTCCTAAGCCTCTGCTACTCCCGCGACGGCCACGAAATCTGTCTCGACGACCAAACCTCTGTCTCTGGGCTGGTACACTGGTACGAGTCCTCCACTGTCCTGGAACTCTCTGAGCCTCTGGAATATGTGCCTCGTCAACTGGAGCTGCAACCACTGGTGCTATGTAGGTGACGGACTGTTGCATGCTGACCGTAAGCAACAACTGAGTGACAGGGGTGACAACCTCCTGTCGTAGCTCCCGAACGATATCAACCAAAGAACTCATCGTCTGGCGGAAGTCCTGCATCTCTACCAAAAGTCTATCCATAGTATAGGTCGTAGGCTGATCCGTCTGCACCTGTACAACTAGAGTGCCATCCTGGTCAGTACTCGTCTCACCCGAGCTAACTCTGACCTCGGCCCTCGCTGCATCACTCTGAGTCCCCATAGTCATCGACGGCAAGGCTATAAATAGATATAAGATGAGATGCGATAAGAATAAGGAAATCGAATCTCAAGGATACGAATCATCAAGGAAGGAATGTCAAGCAAATTGTACTTAGGTCACTTTAGGCAAAGTATCACATCGTGGGTATGCTGCAGACATACACACACTACGTTACCTTGCTTAAGCTACCTACTCCATCATACTAAGGTCATCCTACACTCCGAAAGGTAAAACCTAGCGCTCTGATACCAACTTTGTCACGACCCAAAATTGGCCCGTGACGGCCCTAATACTACGCAACGCCCTAAGACGTAACGTAGCAAAAGAAAGCCAAAACCCAGAAGTCTAAACCATAAAAATACGGAAAAGATAATATAAGTTTTGAAACATTTGAAATCGCAACCCAAATTCTTTAAAAGTCTTACTTTCTTTCTTTAAAATTTTAGCAACACCCCTTTTTGTAAAAACCAGCCAAGATGAATACAATACAAATATACGACGCCGTAGCGAAGAAATAAGGACAATAGAGAGAAGTTGTATATAAAAGACAACAAATCCACAATAATATACAAATACGTCTTCACTAAGTCTCTCAGTCCACAATACAATAGTAGATGGAGAGTACAAATACAACGAAGGTACAATAGGAAATACAGATAATCAACTAACCCACCTAAGCAAAACGGTATACTGTGAGCTGATGCGGTATCTGTGGCAAAAGATAGTAGCTGAATAGCTGAATAGAGAAATAGCCTGCCTCGACTACTCTGGGGAACAACCTGAAACACCTGTGGCACAACGGGGGTGAGTTGCCAACTCATGAATAGTATAAAACATATGCAGGTAATCGCAGGAATGCACGTACATCATGAATCTAAGATATGCGATTACAGTAATAACATGTCATGCAAATGCTGAATAAAGGAGAGTACACTAGCAGGTATAATCAATATGTGAAGCAACAGTAACATGACAGTAATATGCAATAACTATGCAAAAAGGATATGAGAATGTAAATATGCAACTTATTATAAGGGTACACTAACAGGTACTACCACTATATGAATCTGTGCATAAAAATAGGTAAGGGTGAGGTATAGGGTGGAATATGTCATTTCCACGGAAACCTGACATCGTGGTAGGATCACAATCCATCAAGACACTCACATCCCAAATACTCAAATCAGCCCCCACATTGGGCTCTCACAACATACAGGTCTCACGTCACCTCAAAGTACAATATCGAAAAGCTCTCCTATATCTCGAATGTACAGATCAACTATATCTTTCATATCCAATATCCAAACTCAATGAATCACCTATATCCCAAGTCGAATCTCAAGTAAGTTTCTAACATCCTAAAGGTAAATACACATGATGGGGGCAATACACATATATTAGCGTCCCATTCCACTAATATTGGTGTAAGGGTATATATAACAACGGCTAAATCCCCTGTTATATATACAAAGGTACTAAAGAACTATCATGAAAACAATGTGCCAAGCGTCGACACAGAAATCCTCGTATATCGGGCTCCGTTAGTCCGGATCGGCCCATGGGGTCTGTCTGCGGTGTCGGCCCTCGGCCCCGACAGTACAGATCATCCCGCATCCATCTCTCGACTCTGGCCAGTATCCTCCGGACAACTGCCAGGTCCAACCAATCACCGGTAGGTACTCGCCCGCCTCCAGGCTCAATCGGCAAATCCATCGATCTTCTTGCCGAGGGGAACCATACCGGGCCCCACCATGTACTCTCATACGGCAACCACACCTCGTATGGAGTATATAATCAGCACCGATAAAACTCATGGTGGACGCGCAAATATCATATCAAGGAAACCGGGTTGTGCAATGTATGCATAATTTCATGAACTCCCGCGGTTCCCAAATCCCGAAAACATCATATAAAATCTAAATAACAATGCGATATATCTGAATGCGAGCAGGTAACAAAAGTATAGAGCTGAACCGATGTATGCAAAATCAATAAGGTACATCCAAGTATAGGTATCTACCCATAAGAACTGATGTCGTATACCCCCGGGTATAAGAAGAATATGAGTAAGATATCCCCCAGTATAAGTAAAATATCTAAAAGGTATACCTGTAGCTGTATCGTAAGGTGTAAATGTACCTATCACTAAAGGTATGATACACTATAGGTATACCGGTAGCTAGATGTCATGTGTGGTAAGCAATAGTAGCTATAAAGGGTAGTGTGTGACATGGCAATTATTGACGGTGTGTGTGTAGCATACAATCCGTGCTCGTGCAACATGAACCGTCAATAATGTGTGCAGTGTCCTATGGCTGCTAGTCACCGTATAACTATATCAAGGAAATAAAGTATGGAGCAATTCTACAATGACGTAGAATGTGCGACAGGTAATTGAATCCTAGCCCAGACGCATAACGCCATGCGGGCGATTCCCCTATAGATGTTAAATCTACTCACCTACACTCCACGCTAGGTGAATCCTACCATCTGCTCCCCCTGTAGCCGTGTCCGTAGTTCCTGCCTGCAAACCTGCAAATACGACATGAAATCATATATAAGTCAAGATATTCCCCGAAACGCGATATCGAACCAAAACGAGAAACTCGCGTCGCGAACTAAACGCGTGTGTGCACGATACGCTGAATCGTGTGTGTACGCGTCTAAAACCATCGCGACATGCCGCGATACGCTGGATCACAGAACCCACTCAAGTATCGCACAAATACAACGGACACCAAAAACGTTATATGACCCCAGATTTTCCTACAGGTAAGATATCACAAAACTATACATGCCAAAGACCTAGACAACACAGCAGGAAACCCTACACAAAATCCCAACACCCCAGTCCCCCTCTGGGCCGTAATTGGCGGCCAAAATGAAGGATTTGGCGGCCTGGGTTGGGAATTAGGGGGTCGTGCTCTGGTGGTGGTGTCTAGACCTAGGTATCATGTCCCAGTCTTCTCAATTTCACTCTGTAAGGTTCGGGTCAATAGCCGATTCCAGAAGTCACAAAAATCACTAAAAAACACTAATTTGCACAAATTAAGAAACCTTATGGTATTTTAGTGTAATCTGGGTTATTTCTCAGTGAAGTGACCCTAATAACACTTAAATAGGTAGGGTTATCTAACACAATCATCAATTTTCCACCACATCTCACAAATCACCAAAACTAGCACTAAATTAGCTATTTTGACACAAATCGAGCTAATTAACACACAAGCTACACAACAAGCAATAGGGTTCAGAAAATATACCCTATGCAACCCTAGGAAGCAGGTGAAGAAGTGGAGAAGAGCTTCTGCGAGTTGCTGGAGCTGTTACTGCTGATGCTGCTGCTACTTCTTCTGCTGCTGATGCTCTCTGCTGCTGTTGCTGAAGATGATGATGATGATGCTGTTGTTGTTGTAGTTGATGTTGCTGTTGTTGTTGTTGTTGCTGCTGCTGCTGCTGCTGCTGTTGTTGTTGTTGTTGTTATTGCTGCTGCTGCTGATGGATGGGTGTGTGTGTGTGTGTGTGTGAGTGAGAGTGAGTGAGTGAGAAGAGAAGTGAGAAATGAGAGGCAAAGACAAAAACCCCTCCCCCCTCTCTCTCTCTTCATTGATGAGGGCATGGGCAAAGCCATGATGCCCCATCATGCACTCTCCCTCTCTCTCACCAAGGTCAACCAAATAAAGAAATCCTTTTTTTTTAAATTCATTTTCAATAAAGAAAAACAACCATGAATAATTACAACCATAACACTTAAACAAATATTAAAACTAGATTATGGAGAAATGGTTAGTTAACGATGGTTGCTAATCATGGTTTAACCCCAAAAACAACCCTAGTTATCATGCACAAGTGTGTGCAAGCCTAACAAAATTCTAATAAAATACACATTAAATAGGATAAAATATTTAAAACTTAATTTGGTAAACTTTTTATTAAAAACCACACATTAAAATATAATTAGCTA
The DNA here is from genome assembly GCA_030015575.1 of Agapanthus africanus. Lineage (NCBI taxonomy): Eukaryota > Viridiplantae > Streptophyta > Magnoliopsida > Asparagales > Amaryllidaceae > Agapanthus > Agapanthus africanus. The sequence continues at coordinate 303,136,398 of JASDDO010000031.1, read as the reverse complement.
CAAAACACATTCTAAGGTGTTACACATGAGGTTTTGAGAATGGATTGGAGGTGATGCATGGAGGTAGTGGGAATGAAGCATGAAGCAATTTGGGTTGAAGAAAATAATGGAGAAGGAGGGAAAGGGCAGCCAAGTTAATCCCTTAAACTCTCTCACTCTAAATATCTTCCATACACCCACTCTCTCACAAAACAAATATCTCTTTTGTTTTACTCACAAAATATCTCATGGCATCAACTTCATATTCCATTCACACTCAATTCATTTTCTTTTCCTTTTCTTTTCCTTTTCATTTCCTTTCTCATTCTCTATCTCACAAAACTCACAAACATACACATGCACACATGCACATGACATGGTGTAAAATCTTGAAAAATGTAAAAACACGGATTTTATCCAAAATCTGATAAATATCATTAAAATAAATAAATCATTTTATTCTCCGAGAAATTTCCAAATATTGGTATACACTTATACCATTTTACGAAAAATCCCTATTCGCAAATGGAATAGTTTTCGCGAAATATATTATTTTAATATTAAATTTCCAAAAATAATATTTTATATTTTCTGAAATGTTACAGTCTTCCCTCCTTAAATAAATTCGGTCCCCGAATTTAAATTTAATCCCCCAAATGCTAAAACGTTTCAATAATCAACTCAAATCAACGGGGCTCCAAAATCACGGAAGACATAAAAATACCACGGCGCATCCTGTGCTCATGAAAACAAGTACGAAAATCAAATCAAACTCCGTCAAGAATGACGCAATCATCGGAGTTAAAATAGAAATACTAACATCGAATTCCACTACTGGAAATCCAAATGCACTACACTCAAATCTTAATACGTATATAACACGCATCTTTGTAAACCCATTTAAAAAAAACTGAATAACTCATGCCAAATCTTTCTCAAATCCCCGTGCTATGCGTAGCTCACGGTACAAGTGGCGGAAGATCATTTGTAAAGTAGTAAATATATACCTATATATGTTTTGGTCAATTTAACGTCCTGCCTTTTTGAAATATCCCAGAAGGTTCTCTTTATAAAATTTCATGTCACTCACGGACTCGTAAGAAATAGCGAGACTATAGCCCCTTTTTGACAACCTCTTTTTATACATGAAAAAGTACTCAGGTACTGTCCTCAGATCAGTCCTGTTCGGCTTCTACATAATATAGTGCCGATTATGAAAACAAAGTGCTCAAGAGCAAAATCAGCCCCAAAAGGCGTATCCAATAATCACGTATGTCTGGTGCGTACGGAAATCAAATCCAATGCAAGTGCCACGAATGTGCACAAAACCCAAACTAAGTGCAACGGGTGTGCACGAAAGCATCTGTCCAGTGCAACGGGTGTCCACGACAACAACATCTAATGCATCTATAGTACACGAAAATCTCAACCCAGTGCAACTAATATGTACGAATGAAAATCCCAATCAAGTGCATCCAACATGCACGGATATAATTCTCAATCAAGTGCATCCAACATGCATGAATATAAATCTTTATCAAGTGCATCCTGGTGTGCACAAAATCTCATATCATGCGCCCAACATGCGCGAAAACCCAAATCAAGTGCATCCGTCATGCACGAACGAAATCTAACTCAAGTGCATCCGACATGCACGAATAAAGTCTAAGTCAAGTGCATCCAACATGCACGAATGAAATCTCACTCAAGTGCATCCGATGCGCACAAAATCCAATATCAGCGCCTAATATGCGCAAAAATCCATCCCAAGCACGTCAGGTCCGTAAAAATATCTAGTGCGGTAGCATGCACGAAAATGAACGTCAAGTGCCAACACGCACAAAAACACAAATCTGGTAACACAAATACTCAAAGACATAAATCGGGTGCAACCAAGGTACGGAGTATAAATCTAGTGCAACCAATGCACGAAATACTCATCTGGTGCAACAAATGTACAAAATGCAAATCTAGTGCATCCAATGCACGAAGTACAAATCCGGTGCATCCAGTGCACAAAATACAAATACAGTGCAACAATGTACGAAATGCAAATCTAGTGCAACAATTGCTCAAAATACAAATTGGGTGCAACTAGTGCACGAAAATGCATTAATAACTCAAATACGTATACAACAACACCAAGTGTACCAAGGTGTATAAAATCAAAATTCGTGCAACTGCGTGCACAAAACACGTGTCAATGCACTGCAAGCACATGTGAGCTATACCGAGTGCATAAATCAAATCGAGTGCATACCACATGCACAAAAATCAAATCAACCGTTTGAAATCCACGAAATCATAAATACGTGCTACGAAGGTACAAATCGACATCAAGTGCAATAGATGTGCACAAATCACAAACCAACACAACGGTGTGTAAAACGTATATCAAGTGCAATAACTATGCACAAAAATGTAAATACCCATTAGGCGCAGCCAAGGTGCACGAAAACAATATCATGAAACTCAATCATCAAAACTCAAATCCAAGCGATATCATCACAAATGCAAATCGCAACAAATGACATTGAGGTACACCTCTTACAATATCGAAAAAATGTCGGTGCGCCCAAAACTGGAAGAGCAAGAACATCCTATTGCCTCTTGCTCACGGTCTGGCGTCCTCTGTCTCTGGGTCCTCATTTCTCTGCGGATTACCAATCTCGTAATCCATCGGCTCGTCGGCCTGGTCACGTATGCTAACGGAAACGATCCCGCTCTGGCACTCCTCTGGTCATCTCTCAGCCAATTAGTATGACCACTCGTAAAGCAGCACGTCACTGGCGTCGGCCTATGGCCCTCAGAATACACGTGACACAACTGATCCTCGGTGCAAAATCTTAGTGCAGCAGTGTCCTGGAAGGAAACTGCTCAGGGTCTCTTCCGATCTTGCCTATGCCAAACTATACGGAGGCTGGTACTCTTACATAATCTCTTCTCGCTTTCTGGAAATCTGCGTTCTCAGTACAACTTTTCCTCGGGAACTGGCCGTATCCCAACGCCTCTGTACACATATCAGATATCTAATCTCAACGGGGAGTAACAACAGCTTATCAGCATCTCGCACGAACCTCTTGTTCCACTCGTCTTTACTATTGTCCACTTCGACGTCACGTCATGCTATCTGTGTACTGCAATTATTTTCGGCTACAGTCAATCCAGAATCTCTCACACGGACTCAAAATCACGAACTCGGTATCTTCATCACTCTGTAGAAGATTTCTAGCCGAACACGTCCTCGGGAACTCGTCCCAACCAACGGAGGAATATTCAATACTCTTCCGTTCTCGATCAAATCACAACGCATGTGAGTGAGGTCCTCTATCCGAAGTTAGTCAACTTACTGATCACCTATCGGATAATCCAACGAACAACGTCATCTCTGGATCGATCTACTCTAGATCTGAATAAGATTCTCCATACTGAAAATCATCAACTCAACTGGCCTGCGTCGGCGCATCAAATCTGATGAATCACTTTCGTCTCTTAACTAAAGATAGACTAGCTATCACCTGTCGCATCACTGCCTGAAAGCTCCAGCGATCTCAGCTCGTAAGCTCTGGAAGCGACATCTCGTCAATCTCAGCAACAGCTGGGTCATCTGTCTGCACAGTACACATCACAATCCCTGAGGTAGGTTGTACATCAACAGTCCTCTCACAATAGGCAACCACTAACAATGGCCCGATCATCCGGTACAAAACCGTACACTCGTCTCAAAAGAGAGGTCACAACACAAACACTAACTCGATACGTTCCTATGTCACCATAAAACATGATGGCCAGTCCTCGTTCATGACAAGCTCGGCCTGACCGCATCACTAGCAGCAGCTCAATCTGCGCTCAAACTATGGTGACAGGAACCTCAATCACATATCGACAAAAATAGATCAAAGGGATGAAAAGAATCAACAGATCCAGAATGAATACATGATCATAAAGAGAAACAAAATCAGTGAGAGTATGATCATGGAAACAAATAGAATCAAGGATCTCAAATGCATGTAAAATCAAGGGAATGAAAAGAAACACAAGTCTCAAGATATGTACAACCTAATGTTTCTTAAGTGGAGTATCGTATCGTAAATATGCTGCGGAACATACGTACGGTACGTCACTCTACTCAAGCTACCTACTCCATCAATCAGGGTCAGCCTATGTAACGAAAGTTCGGGTCTAATACCCCCCTGTCCAAGTCTACGTTCCGTAAGGTCAAGCCTAGGTTCCAAAATATATACACGCCCTAGACTCCGTATAGTTAAACATAGACTCAAACCATGGTTAAACCTAGCGCTTTGATACCAACTTTGTCACGACCCCAATTTAGTTCGTGACCGGCACTTAAATCACGCAACGTCTAAAGGCTCAACCTAAATTAAGTAAGCCAAAACCCGGAAATCTAAACCTTTTAAGAAAATAGAAGAGGTCAAGTTTTTAAATAAGGTATACAAATCATGTTTCGTCTTTTAAAGGTTCGGGCAGCACCTCTCTTGTATATTTTGATCCAAAACTACATATCCATGATAATAAAAGTCATCCCCAAGCGGGAGCTAGCTGTTCGCCAAACGGCGGAGTCACAACCACACAAGACAGAATATAAGTATACGACACCCAACGGCGAAGATCAACACAAGGAATAATGTAAAGCAAGACACCAAACCCACAGAGCGAACATATAAACCATTGCTCAAGTCTCGCAACTACAAGTCTTGCTAAGTCTTACAACTTATACAAATACTAGTTTCTGATTGATAGAGTTGACTAGATACAACATGAATAATAATACGAGAGTGGCACGATCCAACATGTACCACCTACCAAAGCAAATCACCCGAATATAGCTGTGTGCCAGCCATGCCGCTACTGATCCATATGGTCAACCTGCAAGAACTGTGACACAACGGGGGTGAGTTACCAACTCGTGAATAGAAAACATTATCAGGTAAAAATCGAAATAAACAATGATTCCTAGGTCAACTATATCATAAAGGTAATACTATGATATCTAGGGTGACCGTATCTGCATATGTGCCAACAACATAATCAATGCCTATCAGCAAGTAGATATCATCCAACCATATAATCAATGCATGTATGCCGGTGGATCTCATCCACGTGTCAACCAATGACACAACAATCTCATGCATGTAAATATCATAAAAGCATATGCATGTAAATGTGAGGATATAAATCAACGTGTGTCCATCAATGACACATCAAGTCATGGAATCTGAGTGTCCAACATCGACACTCGAAACATCATGAAACCCGTGTCCAACATCGACACGTAAATCCTCATATCTCGGGCTCCGTCAGTCTGCGGGATCGGCCCTCAGGCTCCAGCAGTACGGATCGTCCCATGTCCATCTCTCGACTCCGGACGGTATCCTCCAGATATCCGCTGAGCTCTATACAATCACCGGTAGATAGTAGTCCCTCTGCCAGGCTCGTTGGCTAATCCATCAACATACTTTTCTTGCCCCGGGATACCATACCGGGTCCACCATGTACCCGCAGACGGTGCCTACCGCTCCTCGAATCGGGTTTCACATGCCAATCTCAGAACCGAGAAAACACATGGTGGACGCACAGAAATATCATATCAAGAGAAACCGGGTTTTTAAAACAATACATACATCCTTTTGAAACATAACCACGGTTCTCAAATCCAGAATCTCATGAAAACAATATATCTCAATGTGTATAATCATTAAGCATGATGTATGCGACATATAACAGAATGTGAGCATATCCGTATATTATGCAACATGGAACAGTGATGTGAACATATCAAATAAATCTTGCAAGGAGTCATATTATGATACAACAATTCTACTGTGTAAGTGACATAGCAATTATCGATGATGAAGTGTGTGAGCCGGCCAATCTGTATAAGTGTAACATACGCATCATCGATAATGGTGTAGGTGTACTAGCACAGGTATATGTATTGCAATGAGAATGACATGAACGTAGCATTAAGTACATCATCAGCTAAATGATATAAGGTATACGTGTCTATAATATATCCAAGTCGGTGAATCTATCAATCGACATCCAGCCTCACAACATCACGTACGGTATAATCCATCGTACGGCATATCACTCAAGATTCACAACCTTATATATATATATATATATATATATATATATATATATATCCCAGGTCACATCCGTATCAATCTCATATCGTGGGACCAACAAAGGTATCAACTATCTCATATCGACTCGCATCCATATAACGACATATCACACCAAGTCATCATATGTATACATTCTATCTTTTAAATCTCACGTCATGCTACTCTAAATCTCATACATATCAATTCTATCATATCATGTCACCTACAAATTCTTTAACCATATCCATATATATCGGTTTCCATAATAATTTGCGGGGGTGTTATACGCTATCCACCCGACTTCCCGCGTAGATATAAATATACTCACCGTAATTCTCCTCGCTTAGCCGAAGTCGAGGTGCTTTGTCGTCTCGAAATTCCACGCGAAGTACCTACAATCAATGCATATCGGAAAGCAATTAAAACCAATACGAAAACCGATACGGCACACGGTTCGCTCGTAGGTTAAAACCTATAGCTTCGCATGCAAAACATAACCAAACAACCCTCGTCGTTGACGTTCAAACGCCACACGACGGAATCCAACTTAAATCTAAAAACCACGTTTAGAAATCGGAAAACGAAATTCAGCAACTAAGAAAATTCTATCACAGATTTTGACTAAGGTAAAATTAGCCAATTTTGCATATCAGGATGCTCTAGATATAGGATAACAATGTCACAGACCAAAAGTCACAAGGTTTCACTCCGACTTGGCCGCAAATTGCATCCAAACCCAGTAAATCTACGGCTAGATAAATGAATTAGGGGCTCGGGCTTCAAGGGGTACTTCTATGTTGCCTGCTCATCTCTCTGTAGTCGCTAAATAATTCTCAGGCTCTCCGATTTATAGCAGATCTCAGTATCCCCTCACAAATCATACAAAATACGATATCGACCAAAGTCAATGTTCGTATTTTGGGTTTAAGTCTCAGATTATGGCCAGGGAATCATCTCTAAAGTCTAGTAAACACTCACTACATCTTAATTAACCACTTAACATCATCTTGGAATTTTCCAAGATCACAAACCTAACTAAATCGATATCTAACTAGAAATACGATATTTAAACACAAATACTAATCTAGAGATGAAGAGATTACCTCATTGGCCACTTAGGAAATTTCTAGAGTTGTTCAAAGTCTTAAAAATCCAAACTTGAAAGGTTCTAAGGGTTTTACAATAAGGTGGTGCATGTTTTTAATGAAAGGGGCATGAGATTTTGAGAATGGATTGGAGATGATGCATGGAGGTAGTGGGAATGAAGCATGAAGCAATTTGGGTTGAAGAAAATAATGGAGAAGGAGGGAAAGGGCAGCCAAGTTAATCCCTTAAACTCACTCTCTCACTCTAAATATCTTCCCTACACTCACTCTCTCACAAAACAAATATCTCTTTTGTTTTACTCACAAAATATCTCATGGCATCAACTTCATATTCCATTCACACTCAATTCATTTCCTTATCTTTTCTTTTTCTTTTCATTTCCTTTCTCATTCTTTATCTCACAAAACTCATAAACACACATATGCACACATGCACATGACATGGTGCAAAATCATGAAAAATGCAAAATCACGGATTTTATCCAAAATCCGATAAATATTATTAAAATAAATAAATAATTTTATTCTCCGATAAATTTCCAAATATCGGTATACACTTATACCATTTTACGAAAAATCCCTATTCGCAAATCGAATAGTTTTCACGAAATATATTATTTTAATATTAAATTTTAAAAAAATTATTTTATATTTTCTGAAATGTTACATGTGGTTCGTTGCATACCCCGATGCAAGGTCATCAGATTTATTGATTCTAGCTTGAGAAGACTTCACGTAGGTACGTTGAGAGTCGATAGAAAACGATCGAATATTATAAACCCATTTTTCCAAGTTTAAGGTATTCGGAAAAACATGCAAGTAATTCTGTGAACCCTCTAGAAAAATGAAACCCTAACTCGACATAATGACCATGGAAATGCTTTTGAACCTTAGGGTTTGCGGCAGTTCCGCGGTGCCATTAATGAGGCTTGGGTTTGCCCTTCTACGGCTGGTCCATAGGTACTGTGGTATGTACTGGATATTATTAAACTGTGCTCAAGTGGTGAGCTCTCGGGGAATTATGGGACTTTGATGAATCGATCGAAAAGTTCGACGTCGTCCGGATATCATGTGATGGGATACATTACTTGGGAGACTCTAGATATGAGTATAGCCGTTGTAGCGCGGTCCATACAGATACAAAGAAACGAGTCCGAGTCAGTCGACATTAGAGAAAAGTGGACTAAGAGGTTCGTACGAGATTTTGACGATATGGCATTCCACTCCGTTGACATCAGAGATGTGATACGCATGCAAAGGCATTGAATGTGGATATATCTTCCAGAAGGAGTAGTGATGAGTATGCTGAGAAATGGATTTAGTAAAGGGTGATAACTTCCGGGCAGTTCGGCAGAAACGAGATTTGGGAGAGACCCCGACAGATTCTTTCTGGAATACTAAACGAGAAGACTTGGACCCAGGATCGGTTGTATTACGCACACCCAGTAGGCCAGAGTTGTAAGTCCATGTCACGCACCCCATGAACTTGCGGGGATGCAGAATATATGAAAAACGATCATCAAAGCTTCGTAACACGGACTTGAGCGCATGAATCGTGTCTAAACCGTTACTATCATACTACGAGAGGTTAAACTACTTGGATTCGAAGTTATACCTCACGTTACTTATCCTTCAGGTCTTCATCGCTGTCCTCCACTCCTCGTAGGCTCCTTGGAACATCGGCACCTCAACGGCCTCCTCGAGTCAAAGACGATCCACCAGATAGCTCCTACGCCAAGCTTGATCTATAACTTGAGATAACTAGGTTGCTCAAAGTGCTAATCTAAGCTACCAAGGGGATATAGAGTGAGGTTATGGATGTATTAGACTATCTAATCCTTGATCTCAACACATGAGAGGGGAGGATTAGGGTTTCAAGAGAGAGCTTGAGGAGAGAGAAGGTGAGCATAAGTTATGAATGAAAAAAGCTTCTCACTTCTAATATATTATGAAGCATAAGAAAATCAAAAAGAATAATCAAAATGCATTATCATCATGCTTCATTAAAGATATGCAATGAATCATCAAGTGAGTCATTAAGCAATAAATGCTTCATTAACTCATCTGAATGATTCATCTAAGTAAGTCACAAATTCATTAAATGTTAATGCCACCTTACCCTCTATGTCATCATCCATCTAGAAGCTTCCGACAAATTACGAGAACGGGGCCTATCCGTGAAAACACGGAAAAACTTTAGACTATATAAATCCAATAACCTGATACTGGAATCTGGCTTAAACCAAAGCCGACTAGTAAAAACCGTCCGAACGTCGTACGTGCGTAAACACACGTATGCGTCCGGACCCTTGTCGTAAAACCATACGACCTCTATATCGTTTCGCCTGGAGCAGGGAAACTATCTGTGTGGGACTCTAAAGACTCGACACTACGCTGGCAGTGGGTTTAACCACAGACCGCAAGCGGCACTAGCTGTACGTAACGGTCCCCAGGTAGATGTCGATAAGAAGGCCGATGAGGAAACCCATCCGAACTCCTACTGAGCCTGATGTGACAATCTTCGTACAGTCCGGTCTGTTCGTCTAAGACTATCGCATATCGAGCCTAGGGGCGGCAAGCGTCAGTCCCCTAATAACGGTATAAGTCGTGTCGGAGCGTAGCCCATTACACCCTGAGAAACTACTGGAACCTACCAGTAAATCTCCCTTGCCTTGGCCAGGGACTTTGCGTAATGGCTCTCTGACACGGCGCGATATCAACTCCCAATACCAGGAGAGACGAATCCTTTCTAACCGCCACTGCCTCTAAGTGCTCGGGACTGCACCCAACTGCTACCTGTTTGCATGACTCCTTTGAGCCGTGGTAGGGTAGCAATCTATAAACAGTGGGACACACTCGAGGCGAAGTAGCAGTGTCGATTCTGCGGACTATGTTGTACTCATGTCACCTGGGAACTGCTAACTGACGATTGGTATAATACCAACCAACAGTCCCCCTGCGAGTCCTGTCCGGTGTACCCGTAACCTAACGAGCACCTGTATACTATCTCTAGTACGATGTACTGATGGCTGTGGGACAGACCATCTCCCCAACTGGGATGAGATGCGTACACACTAGTCTACTGTGGAGTATCGATGCCCAGTCTCGATAATCCTACGACTAGGGATAAGTATAGGATGTTTCTTATAGACTACCCAGCCCCCACCAGTGTGACTGCCATCACAACGCTGGTAATCAAGCAAAGATCCTATGGGCTCTACTAATATGTATAAGTGATAAGTTACAAGAAACATATGCACATATTAAAGTAGACACAAACCAAGTAGCATACTACCATTTTTAGCAAGACTGTATATACAACTATCAATATCCCAAACTTCCATTAAGTAATATACATACAAGTATGATACAATAATGGCCCGTAGGGCATATACACTAACAATCTCCCACTTGCACTAGGGCCATGAGCTGGCATATCGTAGACCTATCATCTCGAATAGCCTCTCGAACTGCGTCTGAGGAATGGCCTTTGTGAATGGATCAGCAATGTTATTCTCCGTCTCTACTCTTTTCACCTCGATCTCCTGGCGATCTACGATCTCCCTGATCAGGTGATTCCGCCTTAAGATGTGTCTGGACTTCTGAGGGGACCTGGGTTCCTTCGCTAAAGCTATAGCGCCGTTGTTGTCACAATACAGAGGTATTGGATCAACACTGGTAGGAACCACCTGAAGTTCTGTGAGGAACTTCTTCATGCAGACAGCTTCTTTTACGGCATCGCAAGCAGTTATGTACTCCGCTTCCATTGTTGAGTCAGCAACGGTCTCCTGCTTGGAACTCTTCCAGCAGACCGCCCCTCCATTGAGGGTAAAGACATAACCCGACATGGATTTGGAGTCATCCTTGTCACTCTGGAAGCCGGAGTCGGCAAAGGCCTCCATCTGGAGGTCTTTTCCGCCATACACCAAGAACATCTCCTTAGTCCTCCTCAGGTACTTTAAAATGTTCTTTACTGCTATCCAGTGCTTCTCCCCTGGGTTTGCCTGATACCGGCTTACAACGCTCAATGCGTATGCTACATCTGGTCTGGTACATAACATCGCATACATTATAGAGCCTACCGCAGAAGCGTAGGGTATAATCGACATGCGATCCCTTTCCAAATCAGTCTTGGGAGACATCTCTTTGGAGAGGGTGATTCCGTGATAAGCCGGTAGGTTACCGCGCTTAGAATCATCCATACTGAATCTCTTCACTATGGTGTCTATGTACCTGGACTATGAAAGTCCCAACATCCTTTTTGATCTATCACGATAGATCCGGATCCCTAGAATGTAGGTGGCATCACCCAGGTCTTTCATGGAGAATTTCTGTGATAAGTATCTTTTGACTGACTGTAACATAGAAATATCATTTCCTATTAGGAGAATGTCATCCACATACAAGACGAGGAATACTATAACTCTCTCTACAATCTTACTGTATATGCAAGGTTCATCTGGATTTTTGATAAAGTCGAATTCTTTAACAGTATCATCAAAATAGATGTTCCAACTCCGCGATGCCTGCTTTAGTCCATAAATGGACTTAAGCAGCTTGCATACTTTACCGCTGCTCCCACTCTGAATGAATCCCTCTGGCTGATCCATATAGACGCACTCTTCCAAATTACCATTTAGAAAGGCCGTCTTTACGTCCATCTGTCAGATTTCATAATCGTGGAAAGCAGCAATAGCAAGAAGGACCCGAATGGATTTGAACATAGCTACTGGAGAAAAGGTTTCGTCATAGTCCAAACCAGGTATTTGACGGAAACCTTTTGCAACAAGTCTAGCCTTATAGGTTTCAACCTGTCTATCTACACCAATCTTCTTTTTGAAGATCCATTTGCATCTTACGGGTTTTACCCCATCTGGAGCAATGTCTAAAGTCCATACTTTGTTAGTGTACATGGACTCCATTTCGGTCCGCATTGCATCCAGCCATTTTACTGAGTCACCGCTCTGAATGGCTTGCTGGAAGCTAGTAGGCTCATCATAGTCAATAGTGCAATCCTCTCTATCCCCGTCTATGACAAAACCGTAGTATCTCTCAGGTGGATGAGACGGCCTACTACTTTTGCGGATAGGCGCAGATATGTCCCTTTCTTCTGAAACCTGTGGTTCTACCATACTTTCAGTAACACTTGTGGTTCTGTATTTTCTTCCAGTTCTACTGCGCTCCCACTCTTCTGATTTTCTAAAAATTCAGCTTCTAAGAAGTGGGCATGACGAGAAACAAAAACCTTTTGTTCCTCTGCGTAATAGAAATAATACCCTTTGGAGTTCTTTGGATATCCCACAAACTTACATTGTACTGAGCGTGCCTCGAGTTTTCCCGGATGCTGCTTTTTTACAAAAGCTGGACATTCCCATGTCTTCAGGTACTGAAGATAGGGGTTCTTCCCACTCCACATCTGATATGGTGTGGTAGGCACAGTCTTGGTCGGAACCTTGTTCAAAAGATATGCAGCTGATTCTAGCGCATAACCCCAGAAAGATCGTGGTAACTCATCCTTACTCATCATGGAATGAACCATAACCAATAGGGTTCGATTCCTCTTTTCCGATACACCATTATGTTGTGGTGTGTATGGAGGAGTAAGCTGAGAGATAATTCCATTCTCTTTTAAGTAACCCAGGAACTCGGCACTTAAGTATTCACCACCTCGATCAGATCTCAGGGTTTTGATACTTTTGCCTTTTTGGTTTTCCACTTCATTCTTATATTCCTGGAATTTCTCAAAAGCCTCGGATTTATGTTTCATTAAGAAGACATGTCCATACCTAGAGAAATCATCCGTAAAAGTAATGAAGTAGGAATAACCACCTCACGCATGTGTAGACATTGGACCACATATATCACTGTGTATGAGTTCCAAGAGCTCGGTTGCTCTTACTCCGTGTCCAGTAAACGGAGTCTTGGTCATCTTTCCTATGAGACAAGATTCACAAGTAGCATAACATTGATATTCGAACGAATTCAAATATCCTTCTCTATGTAACTTAGTCAACCTTCTCTCATTGATGTGACCTAGTCTACAATGCCATAAGAAAACCTGATTTAATTCCGGAGACTTTCTTTTAAGTGTGTTCTGGACATTGAAAACTTGAGCTTGACTCAATCGTATTTGCCGTTATCTAATGTACCGGACCTAATCAAAACTTGATTTAGGTGGATGTGAACTACATCGCTTACGAATGTAAAATTATATCCCTATCTCGAAAGTGAGGATACTGATATGATATTACAAGTCATACTGGGTACATACAGACAGTTACGTAGAATCAATATCTGCCCACTTGTCAAACCTAGGCGATATTCTCCTACGGATTCAGCGTCCACGCTCATTCCGTTTGCAACTCTGAGAGACAAATCACCTTCCTTCATAACTCTACGGTTTCTCAAAGCATGTAATGAATTACAGATATGAGATCTTGCTCCGGTATCTAGTACCCAGGAAGTAGAGTTAATTGACAAACAGTTCTCAATTACAAATACACTTGAGGCTGAAGCCACAACATGCTTCATATCCTGTCTACTGGTTTCAAAAGCCCTGCAATCTTTCTGCCAATGCCCAATCCCATAACAATAGGAACGTTCCTCTTTTACTACATTCAGTCCCAAAACTTTTGCCCTTCTCTTTCCTTCTACTTTCCTGGTTTCCTTAAGGGTAGAAGGCGGAGACTGTAGAATCAAGTCAGTATCTGACTCGTTTCCTAACGTGGACTCCAGGTCCTGGAGCTCATCAATATAGCTAGTCATTGTAAGGACGTTGTCCCCTACAGATGACCCGAAATCCAACCTCGCTTGAATTAATTCGTTCAAGGTCTCATATCTTGCGATATGAGATTGCGCTCCATATAAATCTTTGTTATGGAGAAAAATGGAAACTGAGTCCATCTTCTCGTGCTGCTTCTGGTATACACCATCAACTGAAGCTAACACGAGGCACTTGGCTTTCGCTTTATCCTTTTCCCTTGTCTGACGGATATTCATATCCGCGACAGTGGAAACTGGACCAGGGACGGCGGGATCTTGAGTAGTAATAGGGTGGTCCAGCTTGTCATAGGCAATGGACATCTGGACAGACCATTGCCTGTCATATAAGTCAGATTTAGTCAATTTGTTATCTAGATGTAACCTAATCGTGGTCACAAGGTCGCTGCAATTTAAGAGAGAGAGAATAAAACTCTATTAGCATGATGCTCTTACAAGTTTAGAGTGGTTTTTAATTTATCTAAACAAGATGGCTCCCACTGTTTCTCGAATCCCTCCTCAAACCATAAAAGAAGAATTAGCCAGGACTATTCTCACCGTACAATTCTTGCTTAATCGTTCAGCCAGGTCAGTGTCGATACTTCGAGGGAGGTTTTCCAACGTTTTCGCGAAGTTTCTTAATTAAAGAACCTCTTTTCTCTTGGGGCGTAGCCCCTCTGACACCTTTCTAGGCACCTACTTGGTTTATTGCATTGATCGTTAAGTGACGAATCTCCTGATAAGTAGCATGTACTCACAGTAGGATCGGGATCCAAATATCATCGTATGATAATGTTGAAGGAATCCTACCAACATTCATCAAACTCCAAATGGTATGCAACACTAGCAAGTTTCAGTTCTTTAGAAACCCCCGATGTGGATTTTTGCCCCATGCTCTTATGACCTTGACGAAGGCCAACAAATCATAAGTCACATGTCAAGTTCTGCCCATCATTATCTTGTTAATTTGAACCCACCCGTACATACCCTTGACGAAGGCCAACAAGGTAATACGACTGTCCCAAACCAACACATCTATCTATACACCAAATGAATACCCCAGCAGCTACCAAACACTATGCCTTGACGAAGGCCAACAAACATAGCTTGAATACTACTGGCCATTCATAAGAAATGACGGAGGGCTACGAATGGTTTTGGCAAAAACATGAACGTAATGAACTTGATATAATCGAAGGAACCTGATAGCTTTTTAAAAGGAGTGGTTAAAGCTCCACAATTAAAAATTCTGCTCTTTTTAAAATAACCGAGTGGTTTCTTTTAAATTTTGTTCCAACGATTTAACTTTGGTTTATTTTCTTTTCATTATAATAATGCGTCCCATCATTTATCATATCATTGCAGAAAACAACGAAAATACCATGTCCTCTTATGCCATCCGCATTCGCCACTGGGTCCCGTCATCACCCGTTAGGTAACTTAACTAACGACAGAGCGGGGGCTGGGCTAGCGCGGGTGTAAAACATAAGTGACATCTAATAGCTATCATATATAGATATTGTACATTAGTCAGACGCAATAATAAGCATTCCGGATTACAGATGAACTTTATTGGATATGCAAGCAATCCGCGTTTGCTTTGAGCCTGCAACACAAGACGGATTACACAGTTCTGATGAATAGCCATTACCCCACCCTAGACACCTACGTGTACGGCAAACTACCCGCCAAGTACCCGAAGTGAAGCGGTCTCCCTCAACAACGTGAGTAGGCCACTAAACACTTCGACGTACCCGGTAGTTTGTGTACCCCACCTTGGGTCTATCCTAGGAGCAAAAACAGTAAAAAAGAAATAATACAACGGTGGCTACAACCACAACCTGGATGTGCCCCGCAAAATAATATTACATCATATTACAATTACATCGAATGAATGAATATAATAACCCATCTCAAACCCCGGCTAATCATCACAACACTACAATCAAGTCCTTATACACAAACAGTAAACATTACAGAAATGTGCAACCCCCTGCCAACCGGCATACTAGCAGTTAGGGGAGGTTTACGAACACATTAAACATTACAGATAAAAACCCAATTAGAAAATATCTTAGAACATCGATCGACAACCATTTTCCATGTCTACCCCAATTGCAAGCCAGCACAGAAGTAACCTGGGCAGAAACAGAATATACAGGAAAACAAAACTCCAAAAAATATGAATTACTGTGCAAATCCGAGTCAACTCGGAGTTGACTCGGCGGCGGATCCGCGGTCAAAAGCAACATCTTGCCGCGGATCCGCGGCCGTCTTGCCAAGTTAGGGGCTCGTATTTTCCCAGTATTCTTATATTTCCCTGCTGTGAATTTTAAGGCATATCATATAATTTTTTAGACATGTTTAAAATTAACAGAAACTCCGGGGTTTCGTTTTCGTTTTTTCCGACGATCGAAGTTCTAACTAGTTGCTAACAATCTAGTAATGGTTTAGTTGGCTCTGATACCACTGTAAGTCCATGTCACGTGTTTCCTCCAGTCAGAGCAAAGCTCTGTTGGAAATTCAAAATTCAAAATTTGAAGCAACGCTTCAAATCCCGGGCGCAACGCGCCACGTGTCAGGCGCAGACACATCAGCGCAGCGCCCAAAGCAGCGCACCCAATCAGAGCAAAGCTCTATTTAAAGCAAAAATTAAAGGAAGCAACGCTTCAATTGCGCAAGCGCTGCGCTGCGCGACACGTGTCAGCGCAGATGCGCTAGCGCAGTTGCGCTGCGCTTTGCGCTGCGCGACACTTGTCAGCGCAGATGCGATAGCGCAGTTGCGCTGCGCGACGCGTGTCAGCGCAGATGCGCTAGCGCAGTTGCGCTGCGCTGTGCGTTGCTTGACACGTGTCACGCGGTGGGGCATTTGCGCCAAACAGAATCAAGATTCTAAAGAAATCTTTCTGTTCTTATTAAAACAAGAAGATTTTCTTCTGTAAAACAGAAGCCCTTGGATCAAAGATCCAACGGTGGGAAAAATTCCCCAAATCACTCAGAGAAAGATCTCTTTAACTAATTTATGGGCACTATAAAAAGGACCCTAGACCTCAATTCAAAGGCATCAACATTTTTGAGAAATCAAGAGCTTCAAACAGAGAGAACTCTGAAAAAGTTTCAAGAAAAAGGTAAAAAAAAAACCTTCATAAAATAGAAGAAATTTCTTCTAATAGATCATTGATCTAAGAACAAGATCAATGATCTTTACATAATAAACAGTGTTTTGCACTTCTTATGAACCACTGGTTCTTTAAACAAGAGCAACAAGAAATACTTGTTTTCTTTGATTCTCATTAGATCGAAGAAAACAAATAGTGCTTTGCACTTCTTTTATGAACCATTGGTTCTTGAATCTAAAAGATTCTCAAATTAATAGTGCTTTGCACTTATAAATCTGCACTGTTGCGCTCTTGGGCTGGCGCAAGCCACCAGAGAGCGCCACATGTCAGCATCTGAACCATTTGTGCTATGCGCTTTTGAAATAGAGCTTTGCTCTCTGAAATTGGCGCAACTCACCAGAGCGCGCCACGTGTCAGCAGCGCAAGCGTAGCGCCCTAGCGCAGCGCACTGCGCTGCATGACACGTGTCATCACCACAAGCGCTTGCGCTCTTTGATTGGCTCAAAGCGCCTGAAAAATGCAATGCATTTCTTTTGTTAAAGGGCCAGGCCCAAGTCAAAAAGACCTAGCAGGCCAAAATAAATTGCAAAGCAATAAAAAGGGCAGAGCCCAAATAAAATTGATGCTCTGCATCATTTATACATGGGCAGAGCCCAAAATAAATTGATGCTCTGCATCCTTTATGGGCAGAGCCTAAATAAAAATAAAAAGAAATTCAATGCAAAAACAAATAAAAATGATGAGTACTTTCCAACTGGACTTAGCCCAATCATAGCTATAAGTCCTCAAATTAAATTGACTGAGCAAGATTGCTCTCCTAAATCAATTTATATCTGGTTCGAGGGTACATCTCCGAACTCCTCTGACACTTATCGTTGTAATCCTTCAACGATGTCAGAGAGGTGACGGGTCCCGACGACCACACATCAATATGGACTGCGGGGTCCTTAAACTCGTGGACCGAAACGTCCTTAAACTAATGTTGGACCGAAACGTCCTTAAACTAATGTTGGACCGAAACGTCCCTAAACTGGCGATGGACCACCACGTCCCTAAACTGGAACATGGACCACCACGTCCCTAAACTGGCGATGGACCACCACGTCCCTAAACTGGAATATGGACTCCTATGTCCCTAAACTGGAACATGGACCACTATGTCCCTAAACTGGAACAATAGAGCCCCCAAATGCTCTTTTGTCGGATCCAAACGATCCCGTTAAGTTGATCTTAGTCTCAAATCAGACTAACGTATCCTTAACAAACGTTTAAGTCGATCTTAGCCTAAATACGGCTAACGCATCCTTAAACCAAAACACCAAACCCAAATCTAAGTAAATACATATTTGGACTAATCCACGTCCTACGGGCGACGACATCGCTTTGTCTCCGTATACAATCCACGGGCAACCACAAACAAAACAAACACACACGACACGAAGTGAAATTCTTGAGAAGGAGAAAGTTGTTACCGCGGTACGGTAGCGTAATTAACTACAGGGGCTTGCGCCTGCAGGGAAGAGCGTCCCTACAATCAAAAACCCCTCAAGCGAGGGGGAATCTGACGAAGTTTTCTACATCGGCCGCATCCGTCTAAACCTCCGATACACGGTGCCATAAATCAACTTGGAATCCTCGGAGAGGTGGACGGATAAAACCAAATTGCATCTGCCCCGAATCTCAGGCAAGACGAACCTACGCGGTAGCCGTCTTTGTATTCGGAGGGGAACAGATTCTGGCAAGCCCGGTGGGACCTTTTCCTCTTTCCACTCCACACTTCGTGTGTCGTCTTCGCGAACGAATCGCGGTTTGTTAATGGTTGCCTTTGGGTTGCAAGTTACTAAGATTTGGTCTTTTGCCTGGCACAGAACTCAAGCATCAATGGCCTCTAAATGCACCAACTGCTCGAAGTGCCACTGCAACGGACGCTCCACCTCCCCCGGAGGTGTAGCATATAGGCCCCAAGCGGCTTCCTTCCTCGCTCTACCGGTATAATAGGTGACCCAGGCCACCACCGGCCTGTTTTTCGGGACCATGATCCCACCTACAAGCTTCTCTGTGCCAATACCTGCATTGGAAGTGAACAAGAAGTCGGTCTTCGACCGGCTCACTGCTACGACGGCCCCTGTCAACGGGTCACCCACTACCAAACCAACAGCCTCTGTTTTCGCCAGGCTGGATCAGAACTCTAAATTGGCTGTCCCAAGGAAGGCAATAACTGCTGCTCCAGAAGTCGTCAAGGAGACTTCCCCTGTCAAAGAGTCAGTCTTTTCAAGACTGACGATTCCTGCTCCTGCCCCTGCTCGAGGATCTGTCTTCGACAGGTTGAATATCATCCCTCAAAAGACAACTTCAGTCTTTAAGAGGTTAACACCAGCGGCGCCTCATTCAGACAGGGGGCAAAAAGAACCTGTCTCAATCTCCGAGCCAGTCCCAACGGCCCGTCATGCTTGACGTCGCCATTGGCGACGAGTGAGGAAGGCAGGGGGCAACTCCCCCTCAGGGCTAACTCCACCGGCTCCAGTGGTAGAAGTCAACGCTGCTGTTCCAACTGGGAACAGCTTTGAACTGCTGAGGAGGGTACGTAAGAATTCTCCAACCGCTACATTGGAAAGATCTCCTCCGCCCGCGGAGAGAGTTCCGGAAACAAAGCAAGAACAACCCCCTCAACGGCTGTCCGCAAAAATATGCAAGGTTTGGCAAAGGGTTCAAGACTCCGTGATTGACCCAGATCACTCTCGTCAACGAAAGAATACGAAGGTGCAAAAAGAAAAAGACCGTCCTATTGAACAGCAGAGGACAACAATCGCTAGGGTGCCCACTGCAACGTCCCCTTCAACTTCAACAGCCCACAAAAGAAGAAGGCCGGAGAAAACCCCCGCGCCGGCGACAAATATCAAAGGTGGTGAACCCAAACGCCCTAAGTCAGGGGGCATTGTAGTTCATACCGTCTATGTGGCGTCTGGTAAAGAGGGCAGTCGCATATCTACGGGTCATCGACCGCTTACGCGATCAGTGACCAAAGCGCAAGAACAGCAGCAGAAGCTCGAAGAGATGATGAACGCTATGGCCGCACTTACTGGGCCAAAAGAAAACCCTGAAACGTCCTTGGATGAACGCCAAGAGGAAGAAACCGACGCCGAATTCCTTCGTCGAATATTGGAGAAGAAGGACAAAGAGGCTGCTGAACAAGCAGCCAACATACAGCGTATGGGCCTCCTGTTCCAAGACATGGTAGGGATGATGATACAACAAGATCCTCCGGCCGAAGATCCCCCGATCGTTCTTGGAGACGACAGGGGAGAGACATCAAATCCTCCGCCAGCTCTGTCGACGGCTAAGGAGGATACAATCTCCAAAGCTGATTTGGACGAGTACATAGCCCAACAAATACGGGTTCATCATGCGACTGAAGCAGCTGGCCAGGTCGTAAAAACGGGACGGCCATATCCAAGTTGGTACGACCAAATCAAGTACCCGCCCGATTACACAATTCCCAAGTTCCATGTCTACAAGGGGACGGGCAATCCTCACCAGCATGTTGCCCAGTTCAGGGCACTCTGCGGCAACACCGGCGGTGTTGACAAGCTTTTGCTTCGCCAGTTTGTTGGAAGCTTATCAGATACGGCGTTTGAGTGGTACTCTGAGCTCCCTAATGACTCTATCAAGACCTTCGCGGAGATGGAGCTGTTGTTTACTCAGCGTTTTGCAAGCGCCAGTGAACGCACCCCGATGATGGCATTGATTAATGCCAGGGTAAAGCCAGGCGAGACATGGGTTCAATATGCTATACGGTGGCGTAACTTATGGTCGAAGTGCGAGCAGCGCATTGAAGAAGCTCCCGCGGTGGGTATGTTTGTGGGAACCCTTGATCCGCAAGCAACCATCTCGCAATTTATGATGTTTTTCAAGCCGACTACCTTCCAGGCCTTGATTGACAAGCTAGCGCAAATGGATCAGATGGGCCATAAACCCCCTCTTCCAAAGCCGGATTCCCGAAATGACAAAGGGAAGGGAAAAGCGATCGTTGTCGCTAATGCTCAAAACAACAACCGAGCGACTCGAAGCCGGTTGTTCGTCAAAATAATATGCGTCCGTACGTAGCCCTTGAGGAGAGGCTAGGACGTTCTTACTCTTTTCCCCGCGATAAAACGAGAAGGTTATTCGAGCGGCGTTGCACAACCGACTCATAAATCTGACGGATCCAAAACGTCCGTTGCAACCAAGTGATGTCAATGAGCCCAACTACTGTCCTTATCATCGAGTACTGGGCCATCCGATCGAAGATTGCTACGTTTTCAAAAATTGGCTTGAAAACTAGTACCGACAGGGCAAATTCGCGTTATTTGACAAATGGAAGGTGAATCCCCCGCAGCCCCACACCTCTAAGGGGACGAATACGCTAGGGGAAACATGCTCCATCGTTGAAGAAGCTCTTTGGGAGGTTGTATTATCAACCAAGACAAAGAGGATGCTAAACGATCTTCAGACATGTCCAGCGATTAGGTGGAAGAACCCGTTGGAACCGCAGATCATTGAGGGGATGTTGAAGCCACGTACAACTCCAAAGACCGATGGTGGTGGCCCAAGCACTCGCAACCAGCCGTCAAAATCCTCGAAAAAGAAGAAGAAGAAATCTAAGAAGCCCGTGAAGCCTGGCGACAAGCGCACGGACTTGCAAAAACAAATTGACGCGCTGGAGGAATACAACCAGAAGGCACGGACTCCCATCACATTCCAAGAGTTCTTCAATCATGTCTTTCAATAGGAAGATAAGGGAGAAAGTTCATCTGATGAATCTGAAGAATATGTGGCGAGCTGTCATATGATTTCCCACTTGTTCATGGACGATGAGGAGACTCCTTGTACTGGAACGCTGGGGGCAGACCTTGAACCAAAAATTCTGGGGCTATCAGATGAAGTAATTGACGCATTCCTTAATGAAGCTCGGTTGAAAAGTAAAGCTGATCGAGAACGCGAGGCGGTAATATTTGAAAGGGCCAAGCGCCAGCGACTTGATGAAAGAGCTGAGACGATCCCGCTGGAGCAAAATACCTCCGCTACCGACAAAAGCCAATTCAAGATGAGGAAAAAGTTTGCTAAGGCCATATCAATGGGCATGAAGCTACCATCCTCCGAAGGAAACATCACCGATGAAATAGAAATGCACCCTTCCTATTGCTTATATCATCAGAAGGTTTTGCACCCCACTCAAGGGTGCAAAGCTTTTGATAGATGGTGGCAAGGATACGTTGCTCATCGACAACGCTTTAAACGGGAAAAGCGCAAAACTCGTCGAGAACGGAAGGATATGACCGAAGGGTTTAACAGAATTACCGGTGATTGTCGCATGGTTAACGCCGGGGGATCACAGGTGCCTACATTCGGGAGCGATTCTGATGAGGAGCTGGAACTTGCCCCTCTCTTTAAAGAGTCCACTTCGGTAAAAGAAGAAGAGCCGAAGGTCTGCGAAAATATCCGGCTACGTAATCGCACGCTACCCGAAAAGAATCTCGGACCCTCAAACAAAAAAGATAAAGGGAAAGAAAAGGTCTCTGAAGATATCGTCTTAGATGACCAAGTGGTGGAGGAGCTAAGTGCCAAAGACCCACCGAAGAGGAATAAGGTGGATTACAATGTCTTAGCGCATCTGAGTAAGCTACCGTCACAGCTCAGCATTCTTGACGCCCTTTTGCTATCAAAGGAGGCGAGAGATTCTTTAATCAAGGCATTACAAGATCCGGAACAATTCCAAGCTTTCCTGGCTGAGGAAAAGATGAAGGATGAATTGGAGGAAGTGCACACGGCCGATGTCGCTTTTAGTGATAAAGACCTTCTCCTTGGGACGTGCGAACACAATCACCCCCTTTATGTCTCAGGATACTGCCACGATATAAAGATAGGCAAAATCCTGATCGACAATAGATCCTCCGTTAATCTCCTCAATGTGCGGGTGTTAAAAGAAATCTGCATGAGCGTCCAGCACCTTGCTCGAGACAAGATCACCATCTCCGGGTTTGACTCCCAGTCATCAAGAACTCTTGGGTCTGTGATACTGACGCTACGCTTTGGGCTACTCATCACGGACATTATGTTCCACATCATAGACGCTAAGACATGCTACAATGCTTTGCTCGGCCGACCATGGTTACACGAATACAACGTCATCCCTTCTACACAACATCGGTGTATGAAGTATGCTAAGGATGGTCTCGAGTATACCGTGGCGGGAGAACTGAATCCGTTTTCCGTGAACAAAGTTCGCAAATATGAAGATGCCAAATACTTCTTACCGGATTTCGAAGACACGGAAAGGTGTCACAAGCCGGACAACAAAGCTAACGCCACCATTCCTGTTTTCGGGAGTGATACCGAGGAGGAAGAAAAGATAGTGTATTCGGGTCCGCCCCAACACAACAAGCCAGGACCATCCACTCCTACGTTGATCTTTGGTAGCGACTCGGAAGATGAGATCCATACTGTATTCTCTGCTCGACCTTCAATACGAACGTCCGCTGACGAAGAACAAAGTCTACAAGTCGCCATGGTGCCGCTTAAACACCGTAAGGAACTGGATGCTCTTGATATCTACAATGTAGAAGAGCTGCGAACGTTCTATATCCCTCCCAGGCGAGAAAGCGAAAAATCAATTCTGTTCTACCGCTCTGAAGAAACCAAAGTGGAGAAAGAAATCTGGCATGGCGCGGATCCTACGCTCGAAAGGCTTCAACCCATCTGTCTTCCCAGATATTATACGGAAGGTTTGAAAAAGCTGCTGAAACGCCAGGGGATATCCTTCAAGCAGACCGTTCGAAAAGCCAAGTTCTATGACAAAGTCTGGAACGTTCCCGGGACTCAACGCAAACTGCCTAATCGGAGAATGGAGACAAAAGGACTTGGATACATCCGGTCAAAGAAATGAGGGCTACTAAACAGCTGCTACGTCGTGTATGACTTCGATGAAGAAGCGGATGCTCAATGGGAGAACGCTAATCCTGAGCCAGTGAAAGTTCCAGATGCAAAGGAGCCCAGTCCGTCGTTCGAAGAACAAATGAACAAGCTTATAAAGGAAGCGGGTCAAAAAGTACGGGACGATCATAACCGCGAAATGGTCATCTACGAGAAAGCCAAAATGCAACGCCTTCTCCAACAGGCAGTGAAAGATGAAAATGCCGCTCCTTGTCAACCGTTATAAAGAAGGACCGACGCAGGGGCAGAAACAAGTCGAAACGCGAAAAAGGCGCTCAACAGCAACGAAGCGGGGCTAAGAGTCCACGCGAGCGAAAATCGAGCGGTTCCGATCTATCCCTCATGAGAAAAATGAGTCGAGCATACTCTTTTCCTCGGGACAAGACGAAGAAAATACTTGACCTCGCTTTAAAACATCGGATGCTTACACTGCAGTAGTCTAAACACCCCGAACAAGCAGGCGAGGTCTCACACCCAGACTATTGCTCTTATCACCGAGTGGTAGGGCATCCTCTCAAAGACTGCTTCACCTTCAAAAACTGGGTTGAATATCAGTACCAGCTTGGCAAGTTCGCTCTGTCCGACAACTGGAGGGTAGCGCCGCCACAGAAGCACGAACCCAAGGCCACGGAAGAAGAACCAGTTCCGCATTGGGATTGGAAGCGAATCCGTACTTGTCACGTGATAACGATATCAAAAGAAGAGCCCGAGAACATGGATGACCTTCCTTGGTGCTTCGAAAACAGCAACGACAAGGTAATCTCAGAATTTCCACCAGCGCCAAAAGAGCTGGAAGATGTAATCCATACCACTGCAGATAACCTTAAGAAAATTGAGTTGGGAACGGGAAATGACCCGCGACCGACGTTCATCAGCGAGCTGCTATCTGAAGAAAGGGTGGCTGCGTTAAAGGACGTGCTTCTACAGCATAGAGATTGCTTCGCATGGACCTATTCCAAAATGCCGAGACTAGATCCAGAAATTGTTGTGCATAGATTGACGATATCTCCGGACGTCAAGCCAGTCAAACAGGCGCCGAGAAGAATTCGGCTCGAGCTTGAAATGAGTATCAATGTTGAAGTCAAAAAGCTGATCGACTCTGGCTTCATCCAGGAAGTTCAATACCCTGAATGGATCGCCAACATCGTCCCGGTGATGAAGAAAAATGGGACAGTGCGCATATGCGTGGACTTCCGGAATCTCAATAAAGCCTGCCCAAAATACGATTTCCCAGTGCCAGTCACCGAACTGATGATAGACAATACGTCCACTCACGAGGTTTTCTCCTTCATGGACGGCTCGTCAGGGTATAATCAGATAAAGATGCATCCCGAAGACCAGAAGCACACCGCCTTCAGGACTCCTTTGGGTATATTCTGCTACAAAGTGATACCCTTCGGTTTAAAGAATGTCGGCGCCACCTACCAGAGGGCCATGACGAAGATCTTCGATGACCTTATACACGAAATCGTCGAATGCTATATCGATGATCTCGTGGTTAAAAGCAAATCATACGAGGAACATCTCGAACATTTGAAGACCGTATTTCAACGCCTTCGACAATACAACTTGAAGATGAACCCTCTTAAGTGTGCGTTCGGGGTCTCCTCGGGTAAATTCCTGGGATTCATCGTCTGACACCGAGGTATCGAAATAGATCCGTCAAAGATCAAAGCGATCATGGAAATGCCTCCGCCGAGAACTCTCAAACAGTTGCGGTCTCTCCAAGGGAAGCTCGCATACATACGGCGATTTATAGCCAATCTTTCAGGCAAGTGTCGTCCTTACAGTCACCTGATGAAGAAGGGAACCCCGTTCGTCTGGGACCAAAAATGCCAAAGCGCGCTAGATGAGATCAAGCAATACCTGCAAAACCCGCCAGTGTTGGCTGCTCCGGTCAAGGGAAAGCCCCTCATTCTTTATACAACCGCTCTCGAAGGCTCCTTAGGCGCACTATGGGCACAAGAGAACGATCAAGGGAAGGAAAGAGCACTCTACTACTTAAGTCGAGTTCTACTGGGGGCAGAAAGCAACTACTCCCCCATTGAAAAACACTGCCTGGCGTTGATCTTTGCGATAACAAAGCTTAGACACTATGCGTTGGCGCATGAGGTCCGTCTCATTTTGAAGGTGGACCCCCTTAAATATTTTATGTCGAAGGCCATATTGACGGGACGACTTGCTAAATGGGCCCTGCTCTTGATGGAGTTCTCGACAACATATCAACCTCTCAAGGCAGTGAAAGGCCAGGCCATCGCCGACTTCCTCACTGAGCATCCGATACCCACCGATTCTCCTCTGAATTGCGATCTTCCAGACGAACATGGGTTTGATGCGATCGATGGTAATGATACCCGATGGGAGCTTTATTTCGATGGAGCATCTTCCGTGAAAAAACGCAAACAAAGTACCCCTATAATCAGATCGGGGGTAGGACTCATCTTTGTAACTCCGCAATGAGGGATAATGCGTTTTGCTTTCTCCCTAACGGAGCCAAGGACAAACAATGAAGCCGAATACGAGGCTTTGATAGCAGGCCTCAAGATCGCCATTGACATGGGAATTGAAAATCTCTTCGTATACGGAGATTCTCAACTGGTCGTTAGTCAAGTAAACGGCGACTACCAAACATGGAAACCAGAATTGGTGAAGTACGGCGAAAAGGTGCAGCAATTGTTGACCCAAATTCCCTCCTATACTTTGGAGAACATACCATGCGCGGAAAACAGCAAAGCGGATGCACTAGCCAAACTCGCTAAAGAACTGGCCGACGAGAACCTCGATGATGTAAGAATCGTGGTACAAAGCCGTCGGGTGCTTGCCCCAGCAGAAATATCTCCGGAATCATCCGAAGAAAAAGGAGTGAGTGAGCAGACGACCCTGCAAATAAAAGATTGGGAAAATACCGAGGATTGGAGAGAAGTCTTCATAGACTACTTTAAGTCCCACCGAATGCCTGAAGAAGCGTCCTCAAGACATCAGCTTATGAAACGAGCTCTGTCTTTCGCCTTCGTCAATGATACTCTGTACAAGAGGTCATTTGATTCTCTGTGGCTGAGATGCCTAGGGCCTACAGAAGCAAAAAGAGTCATTCAGGAAGTTCATGACGGACTCTGTGGTTCTCATCAAGCAGGCCCGAAGATGAAGTTGAAGATTAAACGGATGGGCTACTACTGTCCCACGATGATCCAAGACTGCCTTGAGTATGCGAAGCAGTGCCACTCGTGCCAAATTCATGGGGACTTCATTCACCAGCATCCGAATCCACTATATCCAACGGTGGCTAGCTGGCCGTTCGAAATGTGGGGAACTGACATAGTCGGCCCCATCGAACCAGCATCGTCCAAGGGACATCGTTTCATCCTGGCGACGACTGACTACTTCTCCAAATAGGCAGAGGCAGTACCACTGTGGGAAGTGAAGACGGAGAATATCCTCCATTTCTTCAAGACGCACGTCATATATCGGTTTGGAACTCCGCGCCGGATCATCTCCGATAACGGGCCAGCATACAGAAGCCACAAGATCAGTCGCTTCGCGCAACAGCACAATATAGACTGGAGATATTCCTCAGTTTATAATCCGCGATATAACGGTCTAGCTGAGGCCTTCAACAAGACCTTGGCAATGATCATGAATAAAACGGTGTCACAAAATAAGAGACTGGCACGAAAGACTGCAAGAAGCTCTCTGGGCGTATCGAACTACATTCAAGACGGCCACAAACACAACGCCGTACGCGTTGGTATTCGGTACGGAAGAAATACTCCCCCTCGAAATAGAGTTACCCTCTCTAAAAGTGGCAGTCCACTGCGAGCTAACAGATGAAGAAAATGCTAACCTTCGGCTCGAGGAGCTTGATGCCCTCGATGAGACCCGGCTCATAGCGCAGCAAAATCTGGAAGCCTATAAAGCAAAAATGACGCGCTCATATGAAAGATTGACCCGACCGAGGACATTCCGCCAAGGTGAGCTTGTGCTAGTGGTCAAAAGGCCCATGATCCCCAATCGCGCCAAGCGGGGAAAATTCGAGCCAAACTATGAAGGCCCGTACATCATAGATAAGGTCTACCAGGGTGGGGCCTATCTACTCATGGACATGCGCGGTGAAAGGCTTTTCAGGCCAATAAACGGTCGCTTCCTAAAGAAATACTACGCTTAATGAGCCACAGCCTAGGTCAATGATAGATGACGACAACTATGTCCGCTCGCTATCTTCCTCTGCTCAAGCTTTATAAGCAGTAGTCAGCTTTCTCAATGCTGGACCGAAACGTCCTTAAACTAATAGCGGACCGAAACGTCCTTAAACTAATACCGCAGCATCCATAGGCTGACAAAATAAAAAAAATAATATAAAAATATATAAATAAATAAAAACGGTATGTCCATAAGCAAAAAAGGGCACGGATGATAACCCGAAAGGGCGCCGTGAGTAAAAACAGCAGGGCTACCGGCGAGTGTTCGTGAAAACCCGAAAGGGCGCGACCCCGTAAAAAAAAAGAGAAGAAGAAAATAACAAAAAAATATAAAATAAAAACGGTTTGTCCATAAGCAAAATGGGCACGGATGAAAACCCGAAAGGGCTCCGTGAGTAAAAACAGCAGGACTACCGGCGAGTGTTTGTGAAAACCCGAAAGGGCGCAACCCCGTTAAAAGACACTTACAGGGTCCCCTCGACCTTGTAAGGAGAAACCACCCGCGTGAGATCCTTACGACTCACAAGGGAGCAGGACACTTAGGGATCCCCACGATTCCTAGGGAGAAAATACACTTGCGAGATCCTCACGACTCGTAAGGAGAACTCTCTTATGCGACCCTCATGGCTCATAAGATTTGAAAGTCTTAAGTTACAGAGACCGAAACATGTGCTTAAGCAACCCGCACAACTTCCAATATTGCCCTACAAGTGGTTCAATACTGACCCTTGTATATAATCCACGGGCGCGAATAAACATTTCCTTAACCAAGATCCATCCGTGACTGGAGATATGTTCGCATGACCCTTGTAAGTCCTCTCGATTTACAAGGAGAAAACCCTCCTGTAGGATCCTTACGACTTACAGAGAAACAAACACTTAGGAATCCTCACGATTCCTAAGGAGAAAATACACCTACAAGATCCTCACGACTTGTAGGGAGAAATACCTTTGTGAAACCCTTACGGTTCACGAAGTCGAAAGCCTTAGTCGACAGGACCTTAACCCTGATCGCTAAGCCACCTTTGTTTGACATCGACATAGGCAAATGATGATTTTCTCGTGGCAATATCCCAGTTGTAGCGGTGTTGATGCGGAAATCGGTGTCTAATTCCAGGTTTACGGCGGAAAGCCAGTAGGCCGCACATGCATACGGAATAGCCGAAATGATAGGGCAACTTGCAATAAAAAGCAGCAAGTAAAAATGTATGCATGCAAAATAGCCGAAATGATTGGGCAACTCGAAATAAAAAGCAGCGAGTAAAAATAAAATAAATAGCCGAAATGATTGGGCACCGCGAAAAATAGCCGAAATGATTGGGCAATCGCGACCTTCGCGATATAAAAGCTGAAATGATAGAGCTCGCGGAAATGAAAAAGATGATAAAACTTTGGCCCTACAGCTGAGATCACATCGATCCCTGTACACAATCCAAGGGCGTAAACAAAGAGGGGACCATAATTTCCCAACAGGCTCCGCCAGAAAATAATGCCAAATCTCGATGGTTCATCCCAACCCCGAAGAAACCAGTGTCTTCGGCAAATCCTTCGACTCGAGGAAACAAACAATCCTTGATGAGAGCCTCCTGATCCGCGTTGACTCGCAGAGCAACCAGTGCTTCCGTGGGAAATTCTCGATTCGTTTCAACACCAGGGAAACAAATAATCCTTGGCGCTAGGGAAACAAATAATCCTTAGCAAATACCTCAACTCAGGGAAACAAACAATCATTGATGAGAGCCTCCTGATCCGCGTCGACTCGCAGAGCAACCAGTGGCTCAGTGGGAAATTCTCGACTCGTTTCAACACCAGGGAAACAAATAATCCTTGGCGCTAGGGAAACAAATAATCCTTGGCAAATACCTCAACTCAGGGAAACAAACGATCCTTGACGAGAGCCTCCTGATTCGCATCGACTCGCAGAGCAACCAGTGCTTCCGTGGGAAATTCTCGATTCGTTTCAACACCAGGGAAACAAATAATCCTTGGCGCTAGGGAAACAAATAATAGCAAATACCTCAACTCAGGGAAACAAACAATCCTTGACGAGAGCCTCCTGATCCGCGTCGACTCGCAGAGCAACCAGTGCCTCCGTGGGAAATTCTCGACTCGTTTCAACACCAGGGAAACAAATAATCCTTGGCGCTAGGGAAACAAATAATCCTTGGCAAATACCTCAACTCAGGAAAACAAATGATCCTTGACGAGAGCCTCCTGATTCGCATCGACTCTGTCACGACCCGAAAATACGGAACATGACCGGCACTTAAACTACGAACGTCTCGAGACGTACGTAATCTAAGTAAACCGAAAACCCAGAAATCCAAACCAAGAAAAATAGTAGAGTGCAGGAAAAACCAACTTAAAGCAAGTAATTTCAATAGCATAAGCCGAATTATGCGGTTTTTAAAACATCAAAAATTTACTGAAAATTTCGGCAGAGTCTCCTTTGTAAATACTGGCCCCCAAACGGGATACAATATGAATAGTATACGAAATCAAGAAAAAGGCATCCCCAAGCGGGAGCTAGCTCTTCGTCAATCGACGGTCACAACCACACAAGCAATATAAAATACAACGCCAACGGCGAGGATCAAAACTCAAAAGGAACTCAAAACCACCCGAAATATAACGAGCGACTCTAAGGTCGAAAGAATAAACAACACTGGTCTCTATCTCAATAAAAACATGTTTGGTTGATGGAACTTCTAGATACAACTGAATAATAATATACAAGATATAAGGATGGGTGAGATACAAATAACCCACCTACTAGCAAGCCACCCGGAATGGAAATAGTGCCAGCAAAGCCGTAATGAAACCTGTACGGCAAATCTGCAAGAAACTGGGGCACAACGGGGGTGAGTTGCCAACTCGTGAATAGAAAAACATCTACGCACAGAAATCGCATAAATAACGCAACCTAGGTCAATGATCATAATATATCCTCAAATATATGTAAAACAGGCAGCCTATGACAATGTCTAGGGTAATATCTAACCCGAGTGTAATTTCATGTGCCAGTGCCAGTGCCTCAGGTAGCAATATATCATATGAGTGAGGTATGAATGCATGAAAACAGCATACATGTAAATGAAGAAACTGTTTTCATAAATTAGTGAGACTTTCTTTGTATTTTTTTTCAAATGAGGTATCATAACTGAAATCAACACCAACGGTGTCTAGCATCGACACAAAACATAAATCTCAATGTCTCAAAATCTCAAAATCTAAATCACAATATCTAGGGCGCCGCCAGTCCAGACCGGCTCCTACCATCCATTTCAAGACCACGACGGTATCCTCCGGATATCCGACGCGTCGGGTAATATCACCGGTAGGTAGTCTCCCCCTGCCAGGCTCATCGTCATCACCACGAGCTTCTTGCCCCGGGGTACCTTACCGGGTCCACCATGTACCCGAAACGGTTCCTCCACTCCTCGAACTCGGGTCTCACATGTCGCTCTCAGCACCGAGAAAACACATGGTGGACGCACTGAAATATCATATCCAGGGTAACCGGGTTTTTAAAACGATTACATATTCTCTTTTGAAATCTCCACGGTTCCCAAATCCAGAAATATCAAGGAAATCCGAGTCCAAAACCTCAATAGCACATAAACTAGTGAATAAGTGCATGAGAATCCATGCGTGCGGCATAACAATGAATAACAATATGCATGAAGTAGCAAGTAATAACTGAAATGTCTAATATGGCATATAAGGAAAGTACACTAATATCATGTCAAAACTACGAGCTAAGTCAAGCAAATATATTCTCTAAAGTGTACGTGACATGGCAATTACCGATGAAGATGTGTGTGAGCCGGCAAGTAGGTATACGTGGTACATACGCATCATCGGTAATGGTGCTGGTGTCCTAACAGCATGATATCAATAATGGAATATGCAGCAAAATAAATATGCGAGGCGGAGCGAACAGCAAAAATGTGCGGGAGCTGAATACTAGACACAACGATAACTAATCTGCAATAATCTAATATAAGTCCTACGACTGGTGCCTTTTGAAATAACACGAATCATGGGGTTTTGAAAATATGGGCTACGGTGTTTTTATGAAAAGATACATCGTTTTTGAAATATCAGTAGATTCCCTTGAGCTGTCTTTAAAAATGCCCACGATTCGTTAGTTTTTGAAATAGGTAAGAAGCCTAATCTAATCTAACAACTACACTAAACTATACGGCTGAACTAACAAGCTGAACTACAGGTAAGGAAACCGCCTATCATCTGAGTCGATACATATACATACCTGTATATGTATAGTCGGTGATCCCACCTCAATAATATCATATCCGATACCATATCTATAATCAGGCATCCCAAGTCAAGAGTGCAGATCAATCATCAATATAGCTCGTACGTAAATCCGTCGTACGGCATCCCAATCTGGGTACGGGTCAATATCACATTCATCATACTATTCACCCGGTATCCTCTTTATCAAATATTATGATCGGGGTACTGATCTACGTCTAGTACCATACTGATACCGCCTACGTATGCATGGACGTGTGTGAAACACTACGTCAAGGACCCGCTACAACGTCATGTCGTATCTAAGATACGAACCCTGCTATATCACCGATCTCACGGCCTCAAATCGAATCTCATCGACTCAGCTCAATCCCAAGTATCATCCTCAAATCCGTATGTGAACACATAGTCCCATACCCATGTGAACACATAACTATAAAGAATCCCATGAGCACATATCAATAGGAATGTATGCAAGTATGTATGTGTGTATGTGTAGTGCAACACTACCCTAGGGTTCACAACACCAAGGTAATCCAACACACCAATATCCATCCTAAGCAACGTTATTAATCCCAAACAACATACAATAAATGTTGGTGTGTATACTCATCCGTATACACCACCACGGACTGCGGGGGTGCTATACGCCATCCACCCGACTTCTCCCCGTAGATATAAATCTACTCACCTGAACCTCGCTCGCCGGTGCCGACGTCGCCACGCGCTTGCTTGTCGTCTCGAAGTCCACCTGGGGTACCTACATATCATAACGCACCGTATCGCATAAAAACCCAATTCGAAATCGAAACGTCATAAGAAAACCAAATCGGCACGCGTATCACGCATAGGTCCAAACCTATCGCCTACGCATGCAAGAATAGTCAAACCAACCCTCGATGTCGATGTACAAACGTCAAACCATCGAGAAAAATCCAATCACACTCATTTGCACAATTACAAGCACTAATTATAATATAAAATAGCTTAAAATTCCCAAAAACCCCAATTTCACTTAAAAAGTCGTTTTTCCGAAAATCTAGCAAGCACAATTCGCCGTTTGTACAAAACATGATGTTTAAATGAATGTAGCGGCCAATATACTTATTAAATATCTTAAATAAGTCATAGAAATTTTTTTCGGAATTTAATCTCATTAAATTCCAAAAACCCTAATATTCTAGTTTACAAAATACCCTTTTTACAATTTCATAGCAAAAATGCACAAACTACAATTTAGGTTGTATTTCCATGAACTAAAGTGTTAAACTACACTTAATAAAGTTAATAATATGATAAAGACCCTAACCATATTTTAATTCTCAATTTAACACAATATTTACAAAAACTAGTTTGCAATTTTAACCAATTTCGACCATTTTATAGCAAAATGCACATACAACAATCTAGTTTGGATTTGCATGATCTAAAGCATTAAACTATATTTTATAATGTTAATAAAGTCATAAAATTCTTAGTTAGATTTTAAATCACCCATTTGCAACTAAAAACTAAAACCTAGTTTGCTTAAATAACTAAATTTGGACTTTTAGATGCAACAATTTACAAATTATCTTCTAGATTAGGTCTAACATGTCTTAACATGCTAACTACACCATGCAACCTTAAACAAGTGACAACAACCCTATTGAATTTAAAACCCTAACTTATCAATTCAAACTCCTTCTCTTTAGATTTCCAAACTTGCAATTAAACCATATTTAAGCACCTAATAAGATACATTAAAGAATTTAACCCAACAATTGAACAATAGGTTAGGATTTATACCTTAAAACCATCTTGAGATCAACATGAAACTAGACCTCCAAATTGAAATCTTTGCACCAAGATCCATGCTTAAAGAGATAAGAGAAAATGGGTAGGGCTTTGATTTGCATTTTAGCTTTGATTTTTGATGGAAATGGGTGAATTTTTATATGGAAAATGAGAGGAGAAGAGGGAGGGAGGGGCTGCTGTTGGGGGCTAAGAATTTTCGGTCAGAAATGGGAGTGAGGAGAGAGAGGGAGGTAGAGAAAATGGGGGGCGACAAAGTCAAGGTCAAAGCAAGTCAAAAGTCTAACTACTTTATCCATTTTCTATTCTTTTCTTCATTTCCTTTCATTTGAAAATCAAGTGGGGAAAAAAATAGGGTGGCTGCTGATTTCAGCCATGGGGAGGAGTAAGTGGGTGTGTGTGGGTGTGGGTACGGGTGTGGGGTGATGAAAAATGATAAATACAATACCCCGAACATCCATTTACGCTAAAAAAAAGCCTTTTTTCTTCAATAATTTCTAAACCGTTTTGGCAAATGATTTCGTTCCAAAAACCACATGATAAATTTTTATTTAATGTTTTATGATGCACAAAATTTGTTTCAACTCATTCCAATTTTTAATTTTCCCTAATTAAATGTATTAGTGACGGCTTAAAATAATAATAAAATAATATTTTTTTCAGAAAATTTGAAATTTCACCAGCGGCTCAATAAACACCAAATAATAGCAATTACATAGCTAGAATATGTATATTTAAGTTTTATAATAAGATATTTGTATTTTGACTTTTTACAGAAAACCCCCTTATTTTACCGATTTTTTCGAAATTTCACCGAAACGATTTTCAAAACGTTACAATCTTCCCCCTTAAAGAAATTCGGTCCCCGAATTCAAATTCAAACTCCCCCAAATACTAAAACATCTAAGAAAAACCATCAAGTCGTCGGGGCTCCGAAATTGTAACTACATAAAACAATTCGTAGCGCAGCGCATGCGCTTGAAAAATGAGTATATAACTCAAATCAAAACTCCGTCAAGCATCCCGCAATCATCAGAGTCATGGAGAAGACATCAATGCCAAATCCAAATCAAAACCAATATGATATAACTCGAAACTATACATGTAAATATCGAATCTATATATGTAAGTATCTGAAGGAAATGCATGCCAAATCTCTTTAAGTCGCTGTGCACGCGTATAACACTGCACAGTGGCGGACGTCTATCATAAGGAAATAACTATATACATATATACCTTTGTTTGAAATGTACGTTCCGCCGTTTTGGAAACAATTTAGAAGGGTCTCCTTGTTTTAAACATTTCGTGTCATATCAGACACGTAGGTAAATACTGAGGCTATAGCTCGCTTTTTGGAAATCCCTTCAATAACTATCAATGCATGCCAAATATATTCAGGTACTGTCCTCTGACTAGTCCTGCTCAGTACGAAAACACATAGCAATATCATAAAAACGTACTACTCTATAAGAAATCAATCCCAAAATATGCACATGAATACTACGTGCGTCTGGTGCGCACGGAAATCAAAATCCATGAATGTGCCATACATGCGCACAGAAACAACATCTAAGTGCATCGGGTGTGCACGAAACATCTGTCGTAGGCAACATGTGTGCCTGACAGCAAAATCAGGTGTATCTGACATGCACGAAAAATCTCGATTTAGTGCATCTGGTGTGCACCAAAATCGCATCTCAAGACATGTGCTCAACATGCACGAAAATCTAAATCAGGTGCATCCATCGTGCACGAAATCATGAAATCCAATATCAAGCGCCGAACGTGCGCAAAATCAATCAGGTGTACAAGGTGCACAAAACAAATATCGAGTATCACAATCGAAATCGAAGTCCAGTGCATCTAAGTGCACAAAAGGCGTATCACTGCACTGCAAGCATATATAAACTATACAGAGTGCAGGAACCAAATCGTGTGCGTGCATATGCACAAAATCAACTCAAATGTCTAAAACCGTAAAATCACAAATATGTGAAACTAAAGCACGAAAACGATATGAAGTGCAACACTGTGCAAAGATCGTAAATCCTCAATCATCAAAATTAAATCATACGAATAAATCACCCAAAACATCGGAATCAATATTGGCGGAATAATACTGCTCCAGCGCATCCTCTAAGAATCTCGGCCAACTGTCGCGGTCACTAGTGGGACGTCTCGTCGATGATCATGAACTCTGTCCTGCTGGTGTGCGTAACCATGACCACTCCTGGGTCAAGGTCTTCACTGTGAATTACCAATCTTTCGGTCCATCGGCTTATCGGCCCTGTCGGGTGTGCTAACGGGGATGATCCAGTTCTGGCACGTCTCTTGTCATCTCCCGGTCAATCATCACGACCACTCGTAAGACAGCATATCACTGGTGTCGGCCTCTGGCTCTCTGAATGTACGTGACACATCTGATCCTGGGTGCAAGTATCATTGCAGCAGTGTCCTGGAAGGAATCCTGCTCACGGTCTCTTCCATGTCTCGTCTCTGCCAACTGTCCGAAAGTCATTGTCCTTTCCTATATCTGCATCTTGCTCTGGAACGACTGCATACTCATCGCGACTCCTTCTGGAAGGTAAGTCCAAGTACCATGCCTCGGCATGCGCATCGCGTCTCTGATGTCGGCGGAGTGGAACGTCATCTCATCTAGATCTGGTACGAACCTCTTACTCTACTTTCCTCTAATGTCGTCTGCTTTGGACTCGTCTCGTCGCGGCTGCATGGACTGAGCTCCAACGACTATCCTCGTATCTGGAGTCTCCCAAGAATGCGTCTCACCACCTAGCATCCGATTGAAGTCGAACCATTCGATCGATTCGTCAAAACCTCATAATCCCCCAAGAGCTCAACCTCTTGGGCACAGTTTAATAGTATCGAATACATATCACAGCATCGGTGGTCCAGCCGTAGAAGGGCAAACCCAAGCCTCACTAATGGCGCCGTAGAACTGCCGCAAACCCGAAGGTTCAAAGACTTTCACACGGTCATTAAGTCGAGTTAGGGTTTCATTCTTCTAGAGGGACCATAGAATTGCCTGCATGTCTTTCCGAATACTTTAAACTTGGAATAATAGGTTTCTGACATTCGATCGTCTCTGTCGACTCCCAACGTCTCCGCGTGAAGTCGTCTCTAGCTGGAATCAATCTATCTGATGACCTCGCATCGGGGTAGGCGAACGATCCACATGTCCTAGTCATTCATCATCGATGACTAGCGACCTTCTATCATCTCTTAGTACAACTTATACTGCAATAGCTCCAACATCTGGGGCGATATCTCATCGTTCGCAGCAATAACTGGCTCACTCGTCTGCATGCTGAACCGTGCCTCAATCATCAGGAGTAAGCAACACACCAACGGTCATCAAAATCTGGCTGGCCTCTGTCAGTGGCTCAATCCTCTAGTGTCGATCAGCACATTCGAGTAACCTCATAAAGGCGATCTGCCAAACGCTCACGGCGCGGAAACACGGTAAAAAGACACATCTCTGCAATTGTGTGCCGCCGGAATTTCGCCCTGGTCAGTCCTCGTTCGTGACGAGCTTGTGCTGACCGCAACTCTAGCCGTAGCTCTCCCTGCCGGTAACCGTAGCAGCAAAACCAAACTGGTACCGATGAGGCTAGATCAGGAAGGAATATAATACTGAACAAGGAAATGTACATCCTAAGGCTTTATAAGTGGAGTGGCATGTCGCAAATATGCCGCGGAACATACCAACGGTACGTCACTCTACTTTAGTCACCTATTCCATCAACCAAGAGTCATCCTACGCTCCGAAGGTTAAAACCTAACGCTCTGATACCAACTTTGTCACGACCCGAAAATACGGAACATGACCGGCACTTAAACTACGAACGTCTCGAGGCGTAGGTAATCTAAGTAAACCGAAAACCAGAAATCCAAACCAAGAAAAATAGTAGAGTGCAGGAAAAACCAACTTAAAGCAAGTAATTTCAATAGCATAAGCCGAATTATGCGGTTTTTAAAACATCAAAAATTTACTGAAAATTTCGGCAGAGTCTCCTTTGTAAATACTGGCCCCCAAACGGGATACAACATGAATAGTATACGAAATCAAGAAAAAGGCATCCCCAAGCGGGAGCTAGCTCTTCGTCAATCGACGGTCACAACCACACAAGCAATATAAAATACAACGCCAACGGCGAGGATCAAAACTCAAAAGGAACTCAAAACCACCCGAAATATAACGAGCGACTCTAAGGTCGAAAGAATAAACAACACTGGTCTCTATCTCAATAAAAACATGTTTGGTTGATGGAACTTCTAGATACAACTGAATAATAATATACAAGATATAAGGATGGGTGAGATACAAATAACCCACCTACTAGCAAGCCACCCGGAATGGAAATAGTGCCAGCAAAGCCGTAATGAAACCTGTACGGCAAATCTGCAAGAAACTGGGGCACAACGGGGGTGAGTTGCCAACTTGTGAATAGAAAAACATCTACGCACAGAAATCGCATAAATAACGCAACCTAGGTCAATGATCATAATATATCCTCAAATATATGTAAAACAGGCAGCCTATGACAATGTCTAGGGTAATATCTAACCCGAGTGTAATTTCATGTGCCAGTGCCAGTGCCTCAGGTAGCAATATATCATATGAGTGAGGTATGAATGCATGAAAACAGCATACATGTAAATGAAGAAACTGTTTTCATAAATTAGTGAGACTTTCTTTGTATTTTTTTTCAAATGAGGTATCATAACTGAAATCAACACCAACGGTGTCTAGCATCGACACAAAACATAAATCTCAATGTCTCAAAATCTCAAAATCTCAAAATCTAAATCACAATATCTAGGGCGCCGCCAGTCCAGACCGGCCCCTACCATCCATCTCAAGACCACGACGGTATCCTCCGGATATCCGACGCGTCGGGTAATATCACCGGTATGTAGTCTCCCCTGCCAGGCTCATCGTCATCACCACGAGCTTCTTGCCCCGGGGTACCTTACCGGGTCCACCATGTACCCGAAACGGTTCCTCCACTCCTCGAACTCGGGTCTCACATGTCGCTCTCAGCACCGAGAAAACACATGGTGGACGCACTGAAATATCATATCCAGGGTAACCGGGTTTTTAAAACGATTACATATTCTCTTTTGAAATCTCCACGGTTCCCAAATCCAGAAATATCAAGGAAATCCGAGTCCAAAACCTCAATAGCACATAAACTAGTGAATAAGTGCATGAGAATCCATGCGTGCGGCATAACAATGAATAACAATATGCATGAAGTAGCAAGTAATAACTGAAATGTCTAATATGGCATATAAGGAAAGTACACTAATATCATGTCAAAACTACTAGCTAAGTCAAGCAAATATATTCTCTAAAGTGTACGTGACATGGCAATTACCGATGAAGATGTGTGTGAGCCGGCAAGTAGGTGTACGTGGTACATACGCATCATCGGTAATGGTGCTGGTGTCCTAACAGCATGATATCAATAATGGAATATGCAGCAAAATAAATATGCGAGGCAGAGCGAACAGCAAAAATGTGCGGGAGCTGAATACTAGACACAACGATAACTAATCTGCAATAATCTAATATAAGTCCTACGACTGGTGCCTTTTGAAATAACACGAATCATGGGGTTTTGAAAATAGGGGCTACGGTGTTTTTATGAAAAGATACGTCGTATTTGAAATATCCGTAGATTCCCTTGAGCTGTCTTTAAAAATGCCCACGATTCGTTAGTTTTTGAGATAGGTAAGAAGCCTAATCTAATCTAACAACTACACTAAACTATACGGCTGAACTAACAAGCTGAACTACAGGTAAGGAAACCGCCTATCATCTGAGTCGATACATATACATACCTGTATATGTATAGTCGGTGATCCCGCCTCAATAATATCATATCCGATACCATATCTATAATCAGGCATCCCAAGTCAAGAGTGCGGATCAATCATCAATATAGCTCGTACGTAAATCCGTCGTACGGCATCCCAATCTGGGTACGGGTCAATATCACATTCATCATACTATTCACCTGGTATCCTCTTTATCAAATATTATGATCGGGGTACTGATCTACGTCTAGTACCATACTGATACCGCCTACGTATGCATGGACGTGTGTGAAACACTACGTCAAGGACCCGCTACAACGTCATGTCGTATCTAAGATACGAACCCTGCTATATCACCGATCTCACGGCCTCAAATCGAATCTCATCGACTCAGCTCAATCCCAAGTATCATCCTCAAATCCGTATGTGAACACATAGTCCCATACCCATGTGAACACATAACTATAAAGAATCCCATGAGCACATATCAATAGGAATGTATGCAAGTATGTATGTGTGTATGTGTAGTGCAACACTACCCTAGGGTTCACAACACCAAGGTAATCCAACACACCAATATCCATCCTAAGCAACGTTATTAATCCCAAACAACATACAATAAATGTTGGTGTGTATACGCATCCGTATACACCACCACGGACTGCGGGGGTGCTATACGCCATCCACCCGACTTCTCCCCGTCGATATAAATCTACTCACCTGAACCTCGCTCGCCGGTTCCGACGTCGCCACGCGCTTGCTTGTCGTCTCGAAGTCCACCTGGGGTACCTACATATCATAACGCACCGTATCGCATAAAAACCCAATTCGAAATCGAAACGTCATAAGAAAACCAAATCGGCACGCGTATCACGCATAGGTCCAAACCTATCGCCTACGCATGCAAGAATAGTCAAACCAACCCTCGATGTCGATGTACAAACGTCAAACCATCGAGAAAAATCCAATCACACTCATTTGCACAATTACAAGCACTAATTATAATATAAAATAGCTTAAAATTCCCAAAAACCCCAATTTCACTTAAAAAGTCGTTTTTCCGAAAATCTAGCAAGCACAATTCGCCGTTTGTACAAAACATGATGTTTAAATGAATGTAGCGGCCAATATACTTATTAAATATCTTAAATAAGTCATAGAATTTTTTTTCGGAATTTAATCTCATTAAATTCCAAAAACCCTAATATTCTAGTTTACAAAATACCCTTTTTACAATTTCATAGCAAAAATGCAAACTACAATTTAGGTTGGATTTCCATGAACTAAAGTGTTAAACTACACTTAATAAAGTTAATAATATGATAAAAACCCTAACCATATTTTAATTCTCAATTTAACACATTATTTACAAAAACTAGTTTGCAATTTTAACCAATTTCGACCATTTTATAGCAAAATGCACATACAACAATCTAGTTTGGATTTGCATGATCTAAAGAATTAAACTACATTTTATAATGTTAATAAAGTCATAAAATTCTTAGTTAGATTTTAAATCACCCATTTGCAACTAAAAACTAAAACCTAGTTTGCTTAAATAACTAAATTTGGACTTTTAGATGCAACAATTTACAAATTATCTTCTAGATTAGGTTTAACATGTCTTAACATGCTAACTACACCATGCAACCTTAAACAAGTGACAACAACCCTTTGAATTTAAAACCCTAACTTTTCAATTCAAACTCCTTCTCTTTAGATTTCCAAACTTGCAATTAAACCATATTTAAGCACCTAATAAGATACATTAAGGAATTTAACCCAACAATTGAACAATAGGTTAGGATTTATACCTTAAAACCATCTTGAGATCAACATGAAACTAGACCTCCAAATTGAAATCTTTGCACCAAGATCCATGCTTAAAGAGATAAGAGAAAATGGGTAGGGCTTTGATTTGCATTTTAGCTTTGATTTTTGATGGAAATGGGTGAATTTTTATATGGAAAATGAGAGGAAAAGAGGGAGGGAGGGGCTGCTGTTGGGGGCTGAGAATTTTCGGCCAGAAATGGGAGTGAGGAGAGAGAGGGAGGTAGAGAAAATGGGGGGCGACAAAGTCAA
This sequence comes from Agapanthus africanus, assembly GCA_030015575.1. Classification (NCBI taxonomy): domain Eukaryota; kingdom Viridiplantae; phylum Streptophyta; class Magnoliopsida; order Asparagales; family Amaryllidaceae; genus Agapanthus; species Agapanthus africanus. The sequence goes on along the minus strand of JASDDO010000031.1, from coordinate 303,094,147 downwards.
GGTCAAAGCAAGTCAAAAGTCTAACTACTTTATCCATTTTCTATTCTTTTCTTCATTTCCTTTCATTTGAAAATCAAGTGGGGAAAAAAATAGGGTGGCTGCTGATTTCAGCCATGGGGAGGAGTAAGTGGGTGTGTGTGGGTGTGGATACGGGTGTGGGGTGATGAAAAATGATAAATACAATACCCCAAACATCCATTTACGCTAAAAAAAGCCTTTTTTTCAATAATTTCTAAACCGTTTTGGCAAATGATTTCGTTCCAAAAACCACATGATAAATTTTTATTTAATGTTTTATGATGCACAAAATTTTTTTCAACTCATTCCAATTTATAATTTTCCCTAATTAAATGTATTAGTGACGGCTTAAAATAATAATAAAATAATATTTTTTTCAGAAAATTTGAAATTTCACCAGCGGCTCAATAAACACCAAATAATAGCAATTACATAGCTAGAATATATATATTTAAGTTTTATAATAAGATATTTGTATTTTGACCTTTTACAGAAAACCCCCTTATTTTACCGATTTTTTCGAAATTTCACCGAAACGATTTTCAAAACGTTACAGACTCGCAGAGAAACCAGTGCTTCCGTGGGAAATTCTCGATTCGTTTCAACACCAGGGAAACAAATAATCCTTGGCTCTAGGGAAACAAATAATCCTTAGCAAATACCTCAACTCAGGGAAACAAACAATCCTTGATGAGAGCCTCCTGATCCGTGTCGACTCGCAGAGCAACCAGTGCCTCCATGGGAAATTCTCGATTCGTTTCAACACTAGGGAAACAAATAATCCTTAGCGCTAGGGAAACAAATAATCCTTAGCAAATACCTAAACTCAAGGAAACAAACGATCCTTGACAAGAGCCTCCTGATTCGCATCGACTCGAAGATCAACCAGTGCTTCCGTGGGAAATTCTCGATTCGTTTCAACACCAGGGAAACAAATAATCCTTGGAGCTAGGGACACAAATAATCCTTAGCAAAAACCTCAACTCAGGGAAACAAAAAATCCTTGACGAGAGCATCCTGATTCGTGTCAGCTCGCAGAGAAACCAGTGTCTCCGCAGGAAAATTCCCGATTCGTCTCAACTTGCAAGATGAAGCCTCAGGCAGCAGGGACTAAAAAACTTGCTTCCTGAACAATGGGACCCTGCAAGTCGATCTAAAATGGTCTCTTGCATACTATTCATGGGTCTCACTCTCCGAAGTCGAGTTTCGACAAGGAGGGAAACAACCGCTTACGAGTCCTCTCGACTCGTAAGAGGGAAAAATTCTCTTACAGGATCCTTACGACCTATAAGAGAAAACACACTTAGGAATCCTCACGAATCCTAAGGAGAAAAACCCACCTGCGAGGTCCTCTCGATCCGTAGGGAGAAAAATCTCTACGAGACCCTCACGGCTTATAGAGTTGAAAAGTCTTAGGCAGCAGATCTGAGCCTGCGGCTTAAGCCATTGCTATTTCTTGAGGAAGGCAAGATGCTTGCTCTAATCATCCGTCAACCATGTTTACTAAGGTGGCATGCTGATAATAAAAGAAAGGAAAGGCGGAGAAATGACACAAGACATTACAAAAAAAAATGTGTATCTTTTATTCATAAACTTGATTGGGTACAGGATACATTGTGTTAAAGAATGAAAATATATATATATATACATTTTTTTATCTACAAGTACAAACGATACAAAGAGGGATAGCTACTGAGGAGGAAGTGTCTTTAACAAATCCGCAAGCCGCTCTCGCACCTCCTTCGGCGCCTCCTCCTTAGTGGCTGCCGCGGCTACCTCCGCTTCCACCTGGGCCCGCTGCTGTAAAAAAGATGAAAGTTGCTCCTCAGCCGCCTTCTGAGCTGCTTCCTGGCTGGGTGCATCCCGCTCGACAACGTCAAGCTGTTGCCTCAATGATAACCCTTCGGAAAGACATTGCAGAAGACCCTCAAAGACAACCTTCAGCCGTACAGCATTGGCCTCCACCCGAGCATGCAGTTGGGCAGACTTGCTCGAAGTCTCACCGCGCTCCTTACGCCTGGAAATGACTTCTTGTTCGAGATGGAGGAAGTAAGAAGCGCTCTGCTCAATTGTAACGTTTTCAAAATAATAAAATATGATTTTTGGGAATTTTTATAATTTAATATTATTTTAATGAATATTTTAATATTATGGTATAATTAAATACAAATAAAAGGGGAAAAATTATGGAAAATTCTAAAATAAGGTATTTTATGGAATTATGCCATTTTAAAGTTTTTAAGATTAGTTATATGCTAATTTAGTGCTAATCGCGATTAAGAATCGCTAATTGGATTTTTAGCTTTTTTGTGCAAAAATGTGCACATATCATTTTCCATACTTGTTACACTTGTGTTACATTTCTTTTGCCATGGTTCTTTTTGGTTCACTATTGGAGTGAGAAGGAAAAGAAAAGAAAAGGAAAAAGTAGTGTGATGAGAGAGAGAGAGGGACCAAGTCAACCTTCACCTTTTTGAACCATACCCCATCATTTTCCCCTTCTCATTCTCTCTCCTCTCCCTCCCTTTGTTGCTGCTGCTGCTGCAATCCCTCTCTCTCACCCTCTTCACAAAAACCCTAGATCCACCATGAAAACAAAGCCAAAACCCCATTCCCACTTCACAAAACTTGCTCCCAAGCTCACTAGCTACACATTGAACCTAGCAAGATTGGATTTGGAGGACTTTGAGCAACTCAAGAATTTTCTTGAGTTGCCAAAGGAGGTAATTTCTGCACCTATTAGAGTAGTATTTCATTTCCTTGTGCATCTATTCTAGTTTCATATCGATAATGTGTTGTTTGTGGACTTTAGAGATTTCTAGTTAGGGTTTAGGGTAAAACTGAAATCAAAGATGGAATTGAGGATTGTGGTGACCTTAGAATCCCTTGTGTGATGATAATTTGGACCCAAACCTGAACTTGAAACCAGAATACGGAATTACGGAATCGATATCGGGGAAAACTGTAAATCTGGAAGTGTTTTGTGGAATCTGCTATCACCCCGAGACCCCAAAAATAAAACTGAGTTGACAGGGAGATGTGCAGGCACCATAGAACCACCACACCAAACCCTAGCCCCCAACTCCAAGGTGAGGCCATCAATTATTCCCTTCTGGCCGCAATTTGCGGCCAGAGCAGGAGGGAATTGCCTCGATTTTTGTGCACGGCCCCATTTCCTCTATTCTTGACCCTGGGTATGTCTAGTTTTGACTGATTCCATCTAGGGTAAAATCTGGGTTGATTTTCCTATGTTGGTGCATGGTTTACGACTTGATTTAGCATGGATTTTGGTATTTGGTGATTCATTCCTGTCGGGTGGCGTTTGGACGTCAACGACAAGTGGATATTGAACGTGTTTACATATGAGTCGATAGGTTTTTACCTATGCGGGTAGCGTGTGCTATTTTGGTTTCCGATGTGGTTTTCATGTGCTTTAGCGTTGTGATATACTTGTAGGTACCCTACGAGATGTTGAGGCAAAGAAGATGAAGATGGCGACATCGGCACCAGCACATGAGAAGCAAGGTGAGTAGATTTATATCTACGGGGAGAAGTCGGGTGGATGGCGTATAGCACCCCCGCAGTCCGTGGTGATGTATACGAATACGTATACACACATATATTTATTATGTGTTGTTTAGGAGTATTGATGGTAATAATGGATTATTGGTGATAAAGATGTATTGGTTGAGTATAGTGCGAAACCCTAGAGTAGTGGTTGCACCCACACTCACACATACGCACATACTTGCATACATTCTTTCATATATCTGTGCGCATATGATGGTGTGTATATCTACACATGGGTATGGGACTATGTGTTCATATACGGGTTTGAGGATGATACGTGGGATTGAGATGAGTCGATGAGATTCGATTGAGGCCGTGAGATTTGGCGACATGACAGAGTTCGTATTGGAGATGTGATATGATGGTAGTGATACCTGTCATGTGATGAGATAGTGTGATATCGACTCAAATTTAGGTGGTTTCCATACCCCTCTCGATTGACTTGATTGTCGGGTTCGTAGTTCGCATAGTAGGCGTTAGGCTAGACCCGAGTCATACCTATTTCAAAACTAACGAATCAGGATATTTTAAAGATAGGAAAAAGGGTTTATACGGATATTTTCAAAAGGCACATCTTTTCTTAAAACACCGTAGCCCTTATTTTACCAAAAGCCCTGATTCGTCTTATTTCAAAAGGCAAGGTTGCATGATATATCTATTGAGGCAGGTTCTCTACTGTTGCGTTGACTACTCGATTCCGCACATTCATGCTTTTTGCATTGCATCGCTTGTATTGTTGATATATTTCAGTCATGCTGCTAGGACACCAGCACCATTATCGATGATGCGTATGTTCCACGTACACTGTTGCCGGCTCACACACTTCATCATCGATAATTGCCATGTCACTACACTGTAGTACTGTTGCATTCAGGATATGACCCTTGCATGACATATTGATATGCTTACCTTTCTGCTATATGTCGCATACATGCTGCTTTCTGATTATACGCATTGAGATATGATGTTTCCATGATATTTCTGGTTTTGGGAACCGTGGGTGTTTCAAAGAGGCTATGTAATTGTTTTAAAAACCCGGTTACCCGTGATATGATATTTCAGTGCGTCCACCATGTGTTTTCTCGGTGCTGAGAGCGACATGTGAAACCCGATTCGAGGAGGCGGATGAGGCCGATTGCGGGTACATGGTGGACCCGGTATGGTTCCACGGGGCAAGAAATGTTTTTCGTGGAGTAGAAGATGAGCCTGGCTGGGTGGAGAGTACCTACCGGCGATTTTGTTGGACCTGGCGGTTATCCGGAGGATACTGACCAGAGTTGATAGATGGATATGGGCGTACTGCCGGGGCCAAGGGCCGATACCGTAGACAGAGCCTATGGGCCGATCCGGACTGACGGAGCCCGATATATGAGGATTTACGCGCCGATGCTGGGCACAGTTTTCATGATGTTTTCGAGTGTCGATGCTGGGCACTCCGGTTCTATGATTTTGACGTGTCGCGAGGGACACAGGTGGTTTATATCCTCATATTTCCATGCATATGCTGATGATATTTACATGCATGATGGTTTTGTCATTGGGTGACGAGTGGAAGGGATCCACGTACATGCAGATTGATTTCATTGATTGTACCTCACATTTATGATATGCTATTACCTGAGGCACTGGCACGGGCATTTGGCATTACACTCATGTATAGAGATTACATTGCCAGTTTAGCATGTTTCAGACTTATTCATATTGAGGTTTATGTATATCTGATCGTATTGACCTAGGATGGGTCATGCATTCGATCTCTGCTTGTAGATATTTTCTATTCACGAGTTGGCAACTCACCCCCGTTGTGCCACAGTCCTTGCAGGTTTTTGCCGTACAGATTCCATAGCGGCATTTCTGGCACACTGCTTCCATATGGGTGACTTGCGTGGGTAGGTGGGTTCTTTTGTATCAGAACCGCCATTGCTCCTGTATTATTCATTGTATCTAGTAATCCCATCAACCAAAACTTGTATATTTTTTCAGACTTAGAAAACAGTGTTGTATTATTTCGACCTTAGAGTCGCGCTTGTAGTATTACGGTTTTCTAGCTGTTTGAGTTTCTTTTTGGATTTTGATCCTCGCCCTTCGGCGTTGTATATTATTATTATTGCTTGCGTGGTTGTGACCGTCGATGGACGAAGAGCTAGCTCCCGCTTGGGGATGCCTTTTATCATTTCTTATATATTATTCTTGTTGTACCCCGTTCGGGGCCAGTTTTTACAAAGGAAACTCTGCCGAAATTTTCAGGAAAGTTTACACATTTTAAAAATACACATTCGGCTTAGTTATTTAAAAACCTTGATTTTCGAAACAGGATTTCTTTACTTTTCAAAACCAGTTTTCCTTATTTACTCTTTAAATGGTTTTAGATTTCTGGGCTTTTGGCTTACTTGGATCAGATGGGGTCCTATAGACTTCATATGGTTCAAGGGCCAGTCACGTGCTCTTTCGGGTCATGACAAAGTTGGTATCAGAGCGCTAGGTTGACCTTGGTTCGAGTCTGAGTTTGACTATGTGGAGCCTAGGGCGTTATATATATACGGAACTTCGGCTTGACCTTATGGAACTTAGACTTAGTCGATGGGGTATTAGACCCGAACTTTCATCGTGTAGGATGACCCTTGGTTGATGGAATAGGTGACTAAAGTAGAGTGACGTGCCGTGGGTATGTTCCGTGGCATACTTACGACACGCCACTCCGCTTAAGAAACCTTAGGTTGTACATTTCCTTGCACCGTATTATATTCCTTCCTATGATCTACCTTCATCGATACTGGTTATGGTTTTGCTGCCGTGATTGCACGGGCAGAGTGAGCTACGGCTCGAGTTGTGTCAGCATGAGCTCGTCGGGGATGAGGGCTGACCGGGGCGTGATTCCAGAGACATACGGTTGCATTGAGGCTTCGCATTTTGTGTTTCCGCAATATGAGCGTTTGACAGATCGTTGTTGCGAGATTTCTCGGATGTACCGGTCGGTACCAGAGGATTGAGCCACTGATAGAGGCCAGCCAGGATGTGATGACCGTTGATTTATCGCTTATTCATGATGGTTGAGGCGCTGCTTAGCGTACCGACGAATGAGCCAGTTGCTGCTGCGAATGATGAGATATCTCCCAGATGATTGGAGCTACTGCAGCATGAACATATTCTTAGAGATATGATAGTGAGTCGCTAGTCACCGAGGATTAATGACTAGGACATGTGGTTCGTTCGCTTACCCCGATGCAAGGTCATCAGATAGATTGATTCCAGCTAGAGGCGACTTCACGCAGATTCGTTGAGAGTCGATTGAGACGATCGAATTTCAGGAACCCATTCCAAGTTTAAAGTATTCGGAAAGACATGCAAGCGATTCTATGGACCCTCTAGAAGAATGAAACCCTAACTCGACATAATGACCGTGTGAAAGCCTTTGAACCTTAGGGTTTGCGGCAGTTCCTCGGAGCCATTAGTGAGGCTTGGGTTTGCCCTTATACGGCTGGACCACCGATGCTGTGGTATATACTCGATACTATTAAACTGTACCCGAGATGTTGAGCTCTTGGGGGATTGTGAGGTTCTGACGAGCCGATCGGACGATTCGACATCATTCAGATATCATGTGATGGGACACTGCTTGGGAGACTCCAGATACGAGCATAGCCGTCGGAGCGCAGTCCATGTGGCCACGATGAGATGAGTCCGAATCAGTCGATATTGGAGCAAGGTGGAGTAAAGAGTTTGCACGAGATTTCGACGAGATGACGTTTCACTTCGCTGACATCAGAGATGCGATATGCACGCTGAGGACGTGTTCGGCTAGATATCTTCTACTGAGTGATGAAGATACCGAGTTCGTGATTTCGAGTCCGTGTTAGAGACTTCGGATGGACCGTAGCCGAAGACATTGTAGTGCGCAGATAAAGACGCGACGTCGAATGGTCGATGATACAGACAAGCGGGACAAGAAGTTCGTGCGAGATGCAGATGAGCTGTCACTACACCCCGTTAAGATTAAAGGACGCAGATGTCCAGAGAGCGAGAAAAGATTATGCCAGAGTACCAGCCTCCTTACAGTTTGGATTAGGCAAGATCAGAAGAGACCTTGAGTAGGATTCCTTCCAGTACACTGCTGCAATAACAGTTGCACCCAGGATCGGATGTGTGAAGGGTATTCAGAGGACCAGAGGTCGGCGCCAGAGATGTGCTGCTTTACGAACGGTCGTGAGGATTTACCGAGTGATGACCTGAAAAGTGCCAGAACGGAATCGTTCCTGTCAGCACACCTGACCGGGCCGATGAGCCGATGGATTGCGAGATTGGTGATCTATAGGAAAGATAAGGAACCAGAGGCAGAGGACGCCAGCCGCGAGCAAGAGGCAAGTAGATATCTTGCGCCGCTAGCATCGGATTGTAAGTCCACGCTAGCGCCCCGGCAGTCTACAGACGCCAAATGCGGAACAAAAACTTTTAACTTGGCGCTATCGTATACTTTAACCCGGATCTGCCATTATTGCTAAACTAACAAACTGTAAAGAGTGTAGAATGGTTATACCGAACGATCCGAGTCCTTCGTTCTTCAACCATCATCCCACGCTCCGTTGCGGCTGCTCCGATCTCGTCGATCTCCGATGTCCTCGTCGAAGTGGCACCACATGATCGGTTCTTTAAACGGGCTCCCGCCTCTGACTCGAGGCAACTCGATCGTCAAGTTTGCCAAAAGAGACGACCAAGAATGATGTAGAGAATGAGTAGATGACTTTGTCTCACTTCGTCCAAATCCGTGGACGATCGGTTAATGAAGTTGCCGTGGAAATCGGGTGATGGAATGAAATGGACTGTGAAATTCCATACACCGATTAATACTATCAAAACCTTTTCTCTCTTGAATCAAGTAAGTAAATGAGAGAGAGAGAGGAGGCTATATATATCAAAGGAGGGAGGTGAGTGTAGGAGGAGGGAGGTGACCATATCACAAAAGCTTCTCACTTAAATATCTTAAGCAATCCAAAACACATTAATGAAAACAATGACACATATAAACCTAGTCATCATCTCTTTAATGTATCCAATAAGAACACTACACCAAATAGCCTAGTCACCTCATCTAGAATATTCTAGAACACTGACTCACCTCATCTGTAGAAAAGATAAATCCGTCTTTAACAGAATGTTAAAAGACGGCTGATAGAAAACTGGAAACTGGCAACTTCTAAAAGTGATCCTGAAACGACTTTCAGGATAACCCCGAAACTGTATAAATATACCCGCATTTGTATTACGACCGAATACAAATGCAACTGAGACAAAGATATTAAACCTACTCAATATAATACTCAGATCCGGCTTAAACCAAAGCCGACCAGTATCATCTGTCCGAAAATCGACACGTGCGTAAACGCACGTGCATTTTCCGAACCCTGCCATAAAACCATACGGCCTCTACAACGTTTCGCCCGAACTTGGGAAACTGCCTGTGGGGGACTCTAATGACTCGTCAGCACCCTGGCAGTGGGTTTAACCACAAACCGTCAGCGGCACTAGCTATGCGTAACGGCTGCCCACGGACTGACCTCAAGGGTGGCCGAGGAGCGAACTCAAGGGAGACCGATGAGCGAACTCCTCCGAAAACCCTACTGAGCCTAACAGTGACAATGTATATACAGTCCGGTCCGTTCGTCAATGAGTATCGCATATCTGCCTAGGGGGCTAGCAAGGTCAGACCCCCAATAGCAGTATAAGTCGCGTCGGAGTGAAGCCCAATAACACCCTGAGATACTACTGGAGTACCTACCAGTAAATCTCCTGCCACGGCCGTGGGCTTTGTGTAATGGCTCTCCTAGACACAGCACGACCTCGCCCCCAATACCGGGAGAGACGAATCCCCTGCCGATCCGCTCACGTGCCTCCATATGGCTCGGGACTGTACCCAAAAACTACCTGTTTGCACGACTCCTTTGAGCCGTGGTAGGGTAGAAATCAAAGCACAGTGGGAACTCACACGAGACAAATGACGACCTCAGGTCGATGAACTAACCTGTACACATGTCACCAGGGAACTGCTATCTGACGATAGATATAATACTAACTAGCAGATTCCCGGCGAGTCCTGTCCGGTGTACTCATAACCCAATGAGCACCTGTATACATCTTAGGTGATCCAACTGACACCAGTGGCTTGTGAGACCGGCCACCGCCCCTCGTCGGGGTCTCGACTGTATACACTAGTCTACTCCGGAGTATCGATGCCCTGTCTCGAAACTCCCACGACTAGGGACCACAATTAAGGATATGCATATAAACTACCCAACTCTCACGTATATGATCGCCATCATACTGTTGGTAGTAAAGCAAGATCCTAAGGGCTCTATCAAAGTGTAACATGCAATCAGTCACCTGAACATGTACACGACTGATAAAGGCAAACCAGATAGCATACTATCATCTTGAGTAAGACTGTTCTACCGGTATAGGTCCTCCGCAATCATTGCAATCACGTACCTGCGATCCAATAATTGACTATGAGGGCACTATCTCCAACAATCTCCCACTTGCACTCAAGGCTAATATTGCGATGTCGACTACTCACAGCCCGTGTGAAACCGAACATCCAACTCCTCTACTAATCAGTATCACAAAGCCCGTTTGTAAAACTATTGTGTTCGAGAAATAGCCTCAGTGAGTGGATCCGCCTAGAAGTATCTTTCTGAATCTCTCTTAATCTCAAGTTCGCGGAGAAAGCCATCTCCCGAATTGAGTAGTACCTGTCTTAGAATATGTCTGGATATCTGATGGGACCTTAGTTCATAAATGAACTCCATATCCAAACTTCTTAGACTGTATGGATCACTGAACCTAATCAGTATCCGGCACCATGCCACCCACAGTATCCTCCGGAACCACCTGTCCATAATACTGTCCCTCGTCAGAGGGAAAACTAAAAACTCTGACAATCACTCTGTCATGCATGTCACCTTTGAAGCCTGGAATGATAACCGTCTCCCGAAGGAGGCTGCCGTCATCAAATCCGTAGAACATGTACTTATGTTCTAAAACTGCTTCCTTATGTTTCTCCAGGATTGGATTAATACAAACTTATTGCATCTAGTGCAAAAACAACATTTGGTGCGGTACTTGACATCTTATGATTGACTCAATTGCCTAAGCAAGTGATCTGCCAATCATGCACATCCCTCTCCCCTTTAGTCTATACGACACCTTTAGAGAGGGCGACTCCATCACCTGCAGGTACACCACCATGCTAGGAGTCAACTATTCCAAAAACCATTAGAATATCTGTCAAAGTACCCACATTGGGAAACTACCCAAATCCAGATCTAAAACCATAGATCTAGAGACCGGAATGTCAAATATCATATCCATATCCTGTCTGGAGAAACAATTGTGCGACGACCACAGTCCAACCGATCGTAGTATAGGAATTTTACTTCCTACTCTGTGTATGTTATCCAGATACCATGACATCACACCCTACTACCTTCTTAACTGATCCATCCCCTATTCTGATTGAAGTCAAACCCATGACTGTCACATCAAAATTAGATGATCTAACTCCGCTATAACTGCTCAAGTCTATAAATAGACATAAGCTACTTGCCCACCATGCTTCCGTTGCTCCCACTGACTACGACAACCCTCCTACCGGGTCTCATATCCTGGAACAACAGTAGTGTCAAGTCTGGGTAGATAAGAACCTCCCTGTCACCGTCCTTGAGGCTACCGAGGTACCTCTCGGGTGTCTGAGGTTACCTACCATACCTGCGGAGTGGCTATTGGAATGTCAAACCTGATTGAATATATAGGTCCTATTAAATTTTCCGTAATCGTTCGCGGTTCTGGAATCACTTCCAGTTCTACCATACTCCCACTACTGTTTTCTGAAAAAGATCCATTTTTACTAAAACTGTGGCGAGTCAAGAACAATATCACTATTGATCTTCTAAATGGTAGAATCTCAACCCTCGTCATAGCCAGGGTCAACCCACAAAACAGCCATTACAGAAACGTGCCCTGAGTTATCCAGTGTCTGGTTTTAATCATAAGCTGGACAACTCCCCGTACTTTAACTTCTTTTAAGGTACGATCTATTCTATATCCAATATAGAAACTTTGGCACTTATTTAATTGGAACCAAGATTCAATCCATGCAGCTGTCTCCAGTGCATATCAACTTAATGGAAAGAGGCTATTCAGCATTACTCAACTTAGGAATCCATCCAATTATGAGTAACCTGAAAGAGAAACACGTTTCTCAAAACCATTATTATCATCTGAATACCAATCACAAGAATCTACATCTTCGATCTCTTTGAAGAATCCCGATACTTGTGATACCTGGTTCTCTACTTTATTCTTATACCCACAACTTCTCAAAACTTAGACCTTGTATTTCTACGAAACACTCGTCTAAATACCAGAGAAGTTATAAGTAAATAGAACATAGTACGAGGACCTACCCCTTTGTCCTGATGGACACTTGGACAACATACAATACTCTGTATAAGTCCGCTGAGTTAAACAACTCAAAACCTGTGCGTCGTAGGTAGAAAACTGTACCCTGGCGATTTCCTCAAATATCACCAATTACAACGAATTCCGATATAATGAGGATGATCACCTAATTCCCAATATCTTACTCCCACACATCATCTGTAAAACCATACAGATATGAGAATGAAACCTGGTAAATACATACCCTTGGAGTAAGTGTCTAATCGGGAAAACAGTTTTTCCTTTAACAATGCACTGAAACATGAAAATGTTTCGTAGGGGTATCCTGGTATTTATAGCAATGCCTCTTCCATAATCCAATTCATGACTTCAACCGTATATTTTATTGCCATCTCTCCAAATCCCTTAATTTGTTTTTAGTCGTTACCTTCTGTACACCATCGTTAGGCTAAATGGTTTTCTTCCTTCCCTACCGTTCGGCACCAGCCTATGGTTTGGAAGAAGACTATCCAGTAAGCATAATAGGTGTACCCTCCTAAACCAAGGAGTACTCGCATCTCGAGAGAAGGTGACGATAAAAGACAACTGAATAATACCTTATTCTTTTTAAAGGTGAAATAGGAGCGGCGATGAAGTACGCGGTTTATGGTCGTGAATGATATCAGTCGCAATTTACTTTGCCCTCTTTCTAATCCCTTTATTTTGTCTTTACATATTACCTTCTGCACACCCTACTTAGGCTAATTGGTTTTCTTCATTCCCTACCTTTCGGCACCAGCCCATGGTTTGGAATAAGACTATCCAATAGGCGTAATAGGTGTACTCTCCTGAACCAAGGAGCTCTCGCAACCTGAGAGAAGGTGATAATAAAAGACAACTAAATAAACCAATTCTATTTCTCCTGAACCTTGATCCATCCTCGAAGAAGTCCCTTCGAGTTCGTATATAACCATACGATGGCTCTATCCAATGGAAGTGGATATCCGTAGTAATACGGGTGTTCTGAGAAATTCAAAGGGTAAAAGAAGGAGTGGCAATGACTTATGCAACTCAGACAATCCAAAAGCCAGTATTTTAAGAAGGTTCGGTCAATCTGGTCACTGAGTCATAGTCTAAGGTCGGTCAAAGGTCGCTGCCAAAGAGAGAGAGAGAAAAGAAACACTCTGCGTGCACTCTAACCTAGATCAGAATGGTCATCATTTTATCTAATCCGGAAACCTCCCACTGTCCTGTCAAATTCTCCTCCAAACCTAAAGAAGAATCAATCGGGATCACCCGAAGAGTAAACCAACTCATCAGTGGGAATCGGGATCCAACTCTCATCGCATGTTAACGTGATGGAATGCATCCACGTTATTCATACTCCAGAAGGTATGCGCATACTTGGCAAGTTTTAGTTTCTTTAGAAACTCCCGATATCATTTTCTTGCCCCATGCTCTTATGACCTTGACGTATGCCAACAAATCATAAGTCACATGTCAAGTTCTGCCCGTCATTATCTTGTTAATTTGAACCCACCCGTACATACCCTTGACGTATGCCAACAAGGTAATACGACTGTCCCAAACCAACTCATCTATCTATGCAACAAATGAATACCCAGCAGCTACCAAACACTATGCCTTGACGTATGCCAACAAACATAGCTTGAATACTACTGACCATCCATAAGAAACGACGGAGGGCTACGGCTGGTTTTTGGCGAAAAAACCTTCAACGTAGTGAACTTGATATCGCTGAAGGAACCTGATAGCTTTTTAAAATATAGTGGCGAAAACCTTTTGCTAAAGAGGTCACTCCCGGTAAAGGGATCTCGGCTCTTTCCTCGTGGAATGAGGTGCAGGATATTCCACTGAACACCGCTATGCAAAGCAACATGTAATCGACTATAGTGAAGTTATTACCCTGACGCAAACTTCTGTCCAAGGGGTCTTTCCCGGTGAAGGGATATCAGCCCTTGCCTCGTCGAATGAGGTGCTGGATATTCACACCGAATACCGCTATGCATAACAAAAGGAAACGTCTTTGCAATAACACTTTTAAAATTGTTCCAACAACTGTATACAGGTTTGTTTTACTTTGCGTTGATCAGAATCAACGCAGTCCCATCATTCAATCACACCAGAAAAGAACGAAAATAAAATGTACGTATATGCCATCCGCATTCGTCACTGGGTCCCGTCATCACCCGTTAGGTTACTTAACTAACGACAGAGCGGGGACTGGACTAGCGCGGGTGTAAAACATATACAACATCTAATAGTATATAAACCAATATACATAATCGCTCCAGGCGTGATAATATGCAACATTACAGAAAAGTAATAAGCATCACAGAACAATACAGATAATCTGGGATCCCCGAGTTTCACAGAGCCGCTGCTGAAACTCGACGTTCCCCTGTCGTGTGGATAGCCTGTGCAATGAAACCTAGACCCCTACGGGTGCGGCAAGTTACCCGCCAAAACCTGAAGCGAGGCAGCCCCCTACAGCATAGTGAATGGACCACCCAGCACTCCACGGAATCCGGTAATCTTGGGCTCCCCTCCTTGGGTCAACCTGTACCCCCTACGAGTACGGCGAATAGTCTGCCAATTCTGAAGTGGGACCCCTCTGCCTCTCAAAGCCATGAGCTGCGGACCCGTTGCCCCCCAGAACCCGGCTATCCGTGCACTCCGTCTCGGGGCAAAACCTAGTACAGTAATGAAAAATAGTACAATAGGTACATCGACCGCATCCTGGTCGTGCCCCAAAAGAATATTATACAACAGGCAGTGACGGCAGTCCACAAGTTGGACGCTCGCCCCGCAATATCAAATGTACAAATAAACTCAAACTGTACTACCATTGCACACTGCTATCCACCACGACAAATCCGCAACATTACAGCACAACACAGAACATCAACGCGAATGTCACGTTCGCAAACCCGTCTAAAAAAGCTATAGCAATCGGACGCGGTTTACCGATCAAATGACATTCCCGGTCGGAGATATAATGTAAGCACTGTAAACTAACGTGTTTAAATTTCGATCGACCAAAGACCAAATTTCAAAAAATGGGCCCCAAAGCTTACTGGTGAACAGTAACAAAATCTGGGCCAAAAATTTATATACCAAAAACCCCAAAATCCCACCAAGAACCCACTGAAAAAAAATTGGAGCACGTGCTCCTCACATGACCGCGGAAGCGCGGCCAAACCATGGGTTTGGCCGCCCTTCCGCGGCAACTTGGAGGAGTCACGACTCCAAATTTCGTCGTGGGTCTTATAATTCTCTGCTCTGATTTTTAAGACATCCAGAAATCAATTTCGACACCTTTTAAAAACAACAGAAACTGTCAAGTAAGGAAAATGATATTTTTGGCAGTTTTCGATTTTCGGTCGGATCGATGTTTTAAACGCGTTAGCACAAGTTAGTATAGCAAAATGGTTAGGCTCTGATACCACTGTAAGTCCACGCTAGCGCCCCGGCAGTCTACAGACGCCAAATGCGGAACAAAAACTTTTAACTTGGCGCTATCGTATACTTTAACCCGGATCTGCCATTATTGCTAAACTAACAAACTGTAAAGAGTGTAGAATGGTTATACCGAACGATCCGAGTCCTTCGTTCTTCAACCATCATCCCACGCTCCGTTGCGGCTGCTCCGATCTCGTCGATCTCCGATGTCCTCGTCGAAGTGGCACCACATGATCGGTTCTTTAAACGGGCTCCCGCCTCTGACTCGAGGCAACTCGATCGTCAAGTTTGCCAAAAGAGACGACCAAGAATGATGTAGAGAATGAGTAGATGACTTTGTCTCACTTCGTCCAAATCCGTGGACGATCGGTTAATGAAGTTGCCGTGGAAATCGGGTGATGGAATGAAATGGACTGTGAAATTCCATACACCGATTAATACTATCAAAACCTTTTCTCTCTTGAATCAAGTAAGTAAATGAGAGAGAGAGAGGAGGCTATATATATCAAAGGAGGGAGGTGAGTGTAGGAGGAGGGAGGTGACCATATCACAAAAGCTTCTCACTTAAATATCTTAAGCAATCCAAAACACATTAATGAAAACAATGACACATATAAACCTAGTCATCATCTCTTTAATGTATCCAATAAGAACACTACACCAAATAGCCTAGTCACTTCATCTAGAATATTCTAGAACACTGACTCACCTCATCTGTAGAAAAGATAAATCCGTCTTTAACAGAATGTTAAAAGACGGCTGATAGAAAACTGGAAACTGGCAACTTCTAAAAGTGATCCTGAAACGACTTTCAGGATAACCCCGAAACTGTATAAATATACCCGCATTTGTATTACGACCGAATACAAATGCAACTGAGACAAAGATATTAAACCTACTCAATATAATACTCAGATCCGGCTTAAACCAAAGCCGACCAGTATCATCTGTCCGAAAATCGACACGTGCGTAAACGCACGTGCATTTTCCGAACCCTGCCATAAAACCATACGGCCTCTACAACGTTTCGCCCGAACTTGGGAAACTGCCTGTGGGGGACTCTAATGACTCGTCAGCACCCTGGCAGTGGGTTTAACCACAAACCGTCAGCGGCACTAGCTATGCGTAACGGCTGCCCACGGACTGACCTCAAGGGTGGCCGAGGAGCGAACTCAAGGGAGACCGATGAGCGAACTCCTCCGAAAACCCTACTGAGCCTAACAGTGACAATGTATATACAGTCCGGTCCGTTCGTCAATGAGTATCGCATATCTGCCTAGGGGGCTAGCAAGGTCAGACCCCCAATAGCAGTATAAGTCGCGTCGGAGTGAAGCCCAATAACACCCTGAGATACTACTGGAGTACCTACCAGTAAATCTCCTGCCACGGCCGTGGGCTTTGTGTAATGGCTCTCCTAGACACAGCACGACCTCGCCCCCAATACCGGGAGAGACGAATCCCCTGCCGATCCGCTCACGTGCCTCCATATGGCTCGGGACTGTACCCAAAAACTACCTGTTTGCACGACTCCTTTGAGCCGTGGTAGGGTAGAAATCAAAGCACAGTGGGAACTCACACGAGACAAATGACGACCTCAGGTCGATGAACTAACCTGTACACATGTCACCAGGGAACTGCTATCTGACGATAGATATAATACTAACTAGCAGATTCCCGGCGAGTCCTGTCCGGTGTACTCATAACCCAATGAGCACCTGTATACATCTTAGGTGATCCAACTGACACCAGTGGCTTGTGAGACCGGCCACCGCCCCTCGTCGGGGTCTCGACTGTATACACTAGTCTACTCCGGAGTATCGATGCCCTGTCTCGAAACTCCCACGACTAGGGACCACAATTAAGGATATGCATATAAACTACCCAACTCTCACGTATATGATCGCCATCATACTGTTGGTAGTAAAGCAAGATCCTAAGGGCTCTATCAAAGTGTAACATGCAATCAGTCACCTGAACATGTACACGACTGATAAAGGCAAACCAGATAGCATACTATCATCTTGAGTAAGACTGTTCTACCGGTATAGGTCCTCCGCAATCATTGCAATCACGTACCTGCGATCCAATAATTGACTATGAGGGCACTATCTCCAACACGGATGTACCGGTACCTTCTCGACCCTGAAGAAGGATATACCGACGACAGTATTTATGATTTGTGATTTTGTGATTTGATTATCACGTATCCGTCATCTTGGATTTCGGTATTTTGGGCGATCTATTCGCATGATTTAGTCTTGATGACTGAGTTCCATGATATTTGATTTTGTGCACCATGGTTGCACCTACTGGGTATTTATACCTTGCACATAGTTATTACTCTTGAGGTGTTGATTGTGATTTCATGCCTATTTTATGCCGGTGATTTGATTTACGCTTCCAGCATAGTTTCATGTACTTTTAGTGTTTTGATTTGTGCACGCTGATGCACGCGGTTGTGAGTTTTTCCATCGCGGTACACCTGATTTGATTAAGCCGCGTTGTATATTGTTTCGTGCCTTGGCTGCACCTGCTTATGACTTTATGGATTTCATACGGTTGATTTGATGTTATGCATATGTTACGCACACGATTTGATTTTTGCACTCGATATAGCTTATATGTGCTTGTAGTGCATTGATATGTGTTTTGTGCACGCAGTTGCACACGTTCATGATTTTCTATCTGGGTACACTTAGTGTTGCTGCTTACACATTTGAGTTATTGCTGGTATTTGTGCATGGGTTGCACCAGTTCTAAACTTCGTGCGTTTGTCGCACCAGTTTTATGTTTCTTGCGTTTATCGCATCAGATTTATATTTCATGCCTTTGTTTCACCGGATTTATATTTTGTGCATTACGGTTGCACCTGACTTCGATTTGATGCCTTTCGGTATATCGATTTTGATTCTGATATTGATGTGGATTCTTGCACTCCTTGCTTTTGACTGGACTTACGCATGTTCGGCGTGCTATTGGATTTTGTGATTCCGTGCATGTTGAGTGCGCAGGGTCTAGATTTTCATTCGTGCACGATGGATGCACCGATTTGGATTTTCGCGCATGTTGGGCGCATGTTTTTAGATACGAGTTTGGGGCACACCAGATGCACTAAATCGAGATTCTTCGTGCATGTCAGATGCACATGTTTTGGCTGTCAGGCACACACGTTGCCTATGACAGATGCTTCGTGCACACCCGTTGCACCTAGATGTTGTTTTGTGCACCTGTATGGCACATATATGGATTTTGATTTCCGTGCGCACCAGACGCACAGGGTGATGTTATGTGCATTTTTGGGATTTATTCCTTTTGGAGCAGCACATTTTTATGATATTTGATATTCGTTTTGTACCGAGCAGGACTAGTCAGAGGACAGTACCTGAATATATTTTGCATGCATTGATAGTTCGAAGGGATTTCCAAGAGCGAGCTATGGTCTCGATATATATATACCTACGTGTCCGATATGACACGAAACGTTTAAAAACAAGGAAACCCTTCTAAATTGTTTTCAAAACGGCGGAACGTACCTATTAAACAAAGGATATATATATATATACATATATAGTTATTTTCTTGTGAAAAACGTCCGCCACTGTGCAGTGTTACGCGCATCGTACAACGACTTAAAAAGATTGGGCATGCATTTACATCAGCTATTCACATGTATAGATTGGATGTCTACATGTATAGTTCTGATTTATATCATATTGATTTTGTATTGGATTTGACATTTGTGTCTTTACCATGACTCTGATGATTGCGGGATGATTGATGGAGTGTTGCTTTTGAGTTATCTGCTCAGTACTCATGCGCATGCATTGCGCTATGATGTTTTATGTATAGACGATATCGGAGCCCCGATGACTTGGAATTTGTATTGCAATATTTTAGTATTTGGGGGTTTAAATTTAAATTCGGGGACCGAATTTCTTTAAGGGGGGTAGATTGTAACGTTTTCAAAATAATAAAATATGATTTTTGGGAATTTTTATAATTTAATATTAATGAATATTTTAATATTATGGTATAATTAAATACAAATAAATGGGGAAAAATTATGGAAAATTCTAAAATAAGGTATTTTATGGAATTATGCCATTTTAAAGTTTTTAAGATTAGTTATATGCTAATTTAGTGCTAATCGCGATTAAGAATCGCTAATTGGATTTTTAGCTTTTTTGTGCAAAAATGTGCACATATCATTTTCCACACTTATTACACTTGTGTTACATTTCTTTTGCCATGGTTCTTTTGGCTTCACTATTGGAGTGAGAAGGAAAAGAAAAGAAAAGAAAAGGAAAAAGTAGTGTGATGAGAGAGAGAAAGGGACCAAGTCAACCTTCACCTTTTTGAACCATACCCCATCATTTTCCCCTTCTCATTCTCTCTCCTCTCCCTCCCCTTGTTGCTGCTGCTGCTGCAATCCCTCTCTCTCACCCTCTTCACAAAAACCCTAGATCCACCATGAAAACAAAGCCAAAACCCCATTCCCACTTCACAAAACTTGATCCCAAGCTCACTAGCTACACATTGAACCTAGCAAGATTGGATTTGGAGGACTTTGAGCAACTCAAGAATTTTCTTGAGTTGCCAAAGGAGGTAATTTCTGCACCTATTAGAGTAGTATTTCATTTCCTTATGCATCTATTCTAGTTTCATATCGATAACGTGTTGTTTGTGGACTTTAGAGATTTCTAGTTAGGGTTTAGGGTAAAACTGAAATCAAAGATGGAATTGAGGATTGTGGTGACCTTAGAATCCCTTGTGTGATGCTAATTTGGACCCAAACCTGAACTTGAAACCAGAATACGGAATTACGGAATCGATATCGGGGAAAACTGTAAATCTGGAAGTGTTTTGTGGAATCTGCTATCACCCCGAGACCCCAAAAATAAAACTGAGTTGACAGTGAGATGTGCAGGCACCATAGAACCACCACACCAAACCCTAGCCCCCAACTCCAAGGTGAGGCCGCCAATTATTCCCTTCTGGCCGCAATTTGCGGCCAGAGCAGGAGGGAATTGCCTCGATTTTTGTGCACGGCCCCATTTCCTCTATTCTTGACCCTGGTTATGTCTAGTTTTGACTGATTCCATCTAGGGTAAAATCTGGGTTGATTTTCCTATGTTGGTGCATGGTTTACGACTTGATTTAGCATGGATTTTGGTATTTGGTGATTCATTCCTGTCGGGTGGCGTTTGGACGTCAACGACAAGTGGATATTGAACGTGTTTACATGTGAGTCGATAGGTTTTTACCTATGCGGGTAGCGTGTGCTATTTTGGTTTCCGATGTGGTTTTCATGTGCTTTAGCGTTGTGATATACTTGTAGGTACCCTACGAGATGTTGAGGCAAAGAAGATGAAGATGGCGACATCGGCACCGGCACATGAGAAGCAAGGTGAGTAGATTTATATCTACGGGGAGAAGTCGGGTGGATGGCGTATAGCACCCCCGCAGTCCGTGGTGATGTATACGAATACGTATACACACATATATTTATTATGTGTTGTTTAGGAGTATTGATGGTAATAATGGATTATTGGTGATAAAGATGTATTGGTTGAGTATAGTGCGAAACCCTAGAGTAGTGGTTGCACCCACACTCACACATACACACATACTTGAATACATTCTTTCATATATCTGTGCGCATATGATGGTGTGTATATCTACACATGGGTATGGGACTATGTGTTCATATACGGGTTTGAGGATGATACGTGGGATTGAGATGAGTCGATGAGATTCGATTGAGGCCGTGAGATTTGGCGACATGACAGAGTTCGTATTGGAGATGTGATATGATGGTAGTGATACCTGTCATGTGATGAGATAGTGTGATATCGACTCAGATTTAGGTGGTTTCCATACCCCTCTCGATTGACTTGATTGTGGGGTTCGTAGTTCGCATAGTAGGCGTTAGGCAAGACCCTAGTCATACCTATTTCAAAACTAACGAATCGGGATGTTTTAAAGATAGGAAAAAGGGTTTATACGGATATTTTCAAAAGGCGCATCTTTTCTTAAAACACCGTAGCCCTTATTTTACCAAAAGCCCTGATTCGTCTTATTTCAAAAGGCAAGGTTGCATGATATATCTATTGAGGCAGGTTCTCTACTGTTGCGTTGACTACTCGATTCCGCACATTCACGCTTTTTGCATTGCATCGCTTGTATTGTTGATATATTTCAGTCATGCTGCTAGGACACCAGCACCATTATCGATGATCCGTATGTTCCACGTACACTGTTGCCGGCTCACACACTTCATCATCGATAATTGCCATGTCACTACACTGTAGTACTGTTGCATTCAGGATATGACCCTTGCATGACATATTGATATGCTTACTTTTCTGCTATATGTCGCATACATGCTGCTTTCTGATTATACGCATTGAGATATGCTGTTTCCATGATATTTCTGGTTTTGGGAACCGTGGGAGTTTCAAAGAGGCTATGTAATTGTTTTAAAAACCCGGTTACCCGTGATATGATATTTCAGTGCGTCCACCATGTGTTTTCTCGGTGCTGAGAGAGACATGTGAAACCCGATTCGAGGAGGCGGATGAGGCCGATTGCGGGTACATGGTGGACCCGGTATGGTTCCCCGGGGCAAGAAATGTTTTTCGTGGAGTAGACGATGAGCCTGGCTGGGTGGCGAGTACCTACCGGTGATTTTGTTGGACCTGGCGGTTATCCGGAGGATACTGACCAGAGTCGATAGATGGATATGGGCGTACTGCCGGGGCCGAGGGCCGATACCGTAGACAGAGCCTATGGGCCGATCCGGACTGACGGAGCCCGATATATGAGGATTTACGCGCCGATGCTGGGCACAGTTTTCATGATGTTTTCGAGTGTCGATGCTGGGCACTCCGGTTCCATGATTTTGACGTGTCGCGAGGGACTATATCCTCATATTTCCATGCATATTGTAACACCCGAGCCCAATAGTACTATTTATATTACTGGTTGAGGGTTATATATTGCTCATTCCAATTTTCCTGATTTTCTGGTGTTTATTGCTAAATTGTAACCGGCTAAGTCATTTTGGCACATAACAAATTTTAACTCCTAAAATGAAATTAAAAGTGTCCATGTTGGCCTACTCGTCGCCAATAGTCGCGTGGTAGCGTCCGCGTGTCGAGATTCCGTCCCGTTCGGCTAAACGGGCAAGTTTGGACGACTACGCGCGCGTGCAAGTGTCCGACTTGGGGGCATGCATTTTAATCATTAAACACCTCTTTTCAAAATTTAGAACCCGCTTAAAATCCTATAATTTGAATTTGGAACATTTGGGCGCAACCCGGGCTCGATTTGGAAATGTTTCATTTCGCGCCAAAAAGGCCCATTTTAATTTAATATCTTAAAACCATATTTATACGAATATTTTCCTTAACTGTTTAATCTCTCAAAACCCTCTCAAATCTTTCTTTAAATTTCCTGGCAGCCAATCACGAGAGACTTAAGTCTCTCGTGGGCCCCGCCTTCCCTTTCTCTCTCTAACCAATCTCTCTCTAACCAATCTCTCTCTCTCTCTTCCTTTTTAAATCTTCTCCCCCTCATCAAATCTTCTCTCTCTCCTCTTATATTTTAAATCACGCAGCCGCCTCTTGTTCACTTCCTCCTCCATCACGAACACCCGAGCGAACCCTAACCCTAGCCACCTCGTAACCGCGCCGCCGACCTCCCCGCGACCTCGCCGTCGCCGCCCTCGCCACCGCGAGCCCAGCCGCACCTCCTACCTCCCTCCTTCGCCTCTTCCCGCACCTGCACCCAACCCCGACAACGCCACCAACCATCGCAGACTTCGCCGTCGACGCCGCCTCCCGTCGCCGACGACTCCCGCGACTCCCTCTCCTCCTCCTCTTCGCAACCTCGTCGTCGCCTTCCCTCTCCCCTCGCCGGACCACCAGCAAATCCGAGCCCTACCCTGCACCATCCCCGGGTTCGCCGGAGAACGCGCCGTCGACCCTCGTCGACGTCACCCGCGCCACCTCCGATCACATCCTTTCCCCCTCGATCACTAGAGCCGACCACCACCCTCCTCTACTCGTCGCACTACCCTCGCCAGCGAACCCGAGGCCGTTCAAGTCTTTGCAGCCGCCGTCGCTGCCTCGCAGGCGTTCCAGCACCGTCGAGCCCGCCAGGGTTACCCTGGTATCTCTCTGTAAGCATCCTTATCTTTCCTTTGTGCAAAGTTTTTCCCCCGCTGATCTTGTACGTATATCATTGTTGCTAACTTCGTTGCCGCGACTTTTGCCGAAACCCGACCGTGCCGTCTTGTGAACCCGACGCTCCAGCGAAGTACCCTGGTCCGTGTGATCCCGTTGTTCTCTGTTGGGACTCGATCCGTGGCCCGTGCTACCATATCGTGTTTTCTGCCGACATCGCATCCGTGTTCCGGTTTGCAAAACCGTCGAGGCAAGTATCTGAATACTTGCTTTAACATGCTAGCATATGAGATCTAGTCTTGCCATGCAGTGGAATATCATACTATATAATACTACAACTTAATGATGGTAATTGATATTATATTATAAGTTAGAATTGACAGTTGCAGTTATCTTTAACATGGGATCGTTATAATAGTTTCTCGTAATTAATCGACCCACTATCAATCCATATTTCAACTAAATAAAACAATTGGATCATATCTGCTTTAATTGTTAAATCGTTCACGAGACAAGTATTATACTTAGTGTAAATTCATGTAGCTTCATTACTTTATGATCGTGGATATTGCTTCACCTTGTGGCTTTTGCGCCCCAAAGGTGCGTGAACCTGTTAATAAGAGAATACAAAACATCACTGTGTTTACATGGAATAATATGGTTATTTACTGTTTCCTGCTGCTGTTCATTATTTGATTGTATACCTGTTGCGAGCACATACCCGATTGCACTACATATTGGCCTGACCCTGCTACACATGACATATACATACATACCGACTCATCCCGTTGTACCATGACATGACTTGTTTCATGATCTCATGCCTAATGCCGACAAACCCGACCATCCCTGCTGTCTATCCAGACGGACCTACTTTTACCGGATTTTCTGTTGGCATTAGTCCTTGACTACTGAATACCTGACCTGACATACATAGCTTGGGGGTATGGGGAAATCAAAGGTGAAACCGACTTGTAACTCAACAGTTCGATACATGTTCTGATCAGTCTTACGTGCTTGGCCAGCCCCGGAGTGTTGATGCTGACATCACTCGCCCATCCTACTACCTTTTACTGCTTAGCGGCACGTCTCGGATTCAGCCCCGAGGGCTTTGACCGTGGTCCCGGGCACGCACGGGATACTATTGAGTTACATCGACGATTCATCAATTGATTTCAAAGACTATAGA
Source organism: Agapanthus africanus (assembly GCA_030015575.1). Lineage (NCBI taxonomy): Eukaryota > Viridiplantae > Streptophyta > Magnoliopsida > Asparagales > Amaryllidaceae > Agapanthus > Agapanthus africanus. The sequence goes on along the minus strand of JASDDO010000031.1, from coordinate 303,069,271 downwards.
GTAGAAACCTGACAGGATAGTTTAGTCACTATTGCACATTACCCTGCTCTGTTATTTCTTAGTACTGCTTTATTCATGTTCATATTTGCATCGCTTATCACCATGTTTACATTATATACTTGATGTCATGACGCGCTGACGTCTGGGTTTTGCATGGCCCAGATTCCGTACCACTGTCGACGACCGAGCAGGAGTACTTCAGCCAGCAGGCTGAACTGTGAGTTCCTTAGGGTTTAGTTTATTTATTTCATTTCATTTCCAGATGTGAGCCCGCATTATGGGACGTACTGTTTATTCATTGTATTGGATCATTAGCTTCCGCACTTATTGTTTATTGATTCTTGATATTTATGGATTTGGACATGTATTAGATTAGTTTATTATGTAGTTCTTGATATCCTTACAACCGTAATGTGACTGTGGATGGATACTTCCTACCCACAGGTAGCATGGTTGGCTATGTCACGTGCCCAATCTTGCGTACTCTGGGAAGCGGGGCGTGACATGGTTTTTTTTGGTATCAGAGCCATAGGTTAATTGGGTTGATTCTTTGTAGTTGGGTATTGCACCCGATACACGAATCAGAATACCCGTGATTAGGAAACATGTCCTGCCACCTTGACCGTTTTACCATTCTTGAATCACATTCTTCCTGATTATATCTTTTACGACGTGCAAACTTACTTTGCATGTCGACTCGGAAACCTGATCTCTTGTTATCCCTAGGACTTGGGCGACTTGGGTGGAGTTAAGTAATTGCGGCTATGATACCGCGGCATAGCTACAATGCAGCACTCTATTTAAGTATCTTGGAGTTCTAGCCTTGATCTATACTCAGAATCTATCATCATGCTAATGTTGGGTATTTTGATTTCCAGGAATATGGCCGGTCAGGATTTGAAGATGGACCAAAGACGTGCGGTCTTAGCCGCCAGGCGTACAGTGATAAGGGGATTGCTGGAGAAACTAAAGGAACAAACCGAGCTGGAACCGGCATTTGCACTGAACCAAGCGTCTGTACGTAGAAGTATTCCGGTGAACATGCGCAGCATAGCACCAATGAAGAAAACGATTGTGAGTGATCGGATAGGGAGCGTGATTTGTAACTACTGCCATATACCCGGACACGTGCGAAAGGAGTGTCGTAGGAGGTTGGGACTCTGTTTTAGATGTGGGGCGGCAGATCACACCGTTAGTGCTTGTTCGTCGAAGCTTCGTACAAGGGATGATATTCAGAGGCCTCCGCAGGGACCGTTCCAAGGGCAGAGACAGCTGACTCAAGGACCAAACCAGGGTCGAGCTTTCACGTTGACAGCTGAGGAAGCTAAGGCATCAGGAGAAGTGGTTTCAGGTAATTCACTCGTTCGTGGTTTTCCCGCATTGGCATTATTTAATTTCGGAGCATCCCACTGTTTATGTCATCCAAATTTATAACTACACACTCGATTACCTGCACGACCCTGTCTAGTTTTGGGACATAAACACTGGGAATGGGAAAATCATAGCTAGTAAGGAATGTAGAGATTGTACAGTTGTTGTTTGCGGACGGGAGCTTTTTGCAGATTTCTTGGTGATTGATACGGGCAGCTTTGAGGTTGTCTTGGGAATGGATTTTCTTGGCACTTCCACGCCCACATTGACTGTAGGCAAGGAAGGTAATTTCCAGATTCCCGGACACCCTGAGTTTACTTTCATTGGAGGAAGCAGCTCTGTTGGGCCAGTCGAGTTTAGGGCTAGGCCGACAACCAGTGTTCTTGCGACAATGGTAGTGGATAGTGATGAAGAGCCGGCAGTTGTCCGCGACTTTATGGATGTGTTTGAAGATATTTCGGGCTTACCGCCGAAGCGAGATGTGGAGTTTGCGATTGACCTTATTCCTGGTGCAGCGCCAGTATCAAAGTCTTATTATCCGATGGCACCGGTGGAATTGGAAGAAGTTAAGAAACAAGTGGGTGAATTACTCGAGAAGGGATGGATTCGAAGCAGCAACTCACCTTGGGGAGCTCCAGTTCTTTTAGTAAAGAAGAAGGATGGCACGAGAAGGATGTGCATTGATGATCGAGAATTGAACCGGGTGACTATTAAGAACAAGTACCCGATCCCTCGCATTGGAGAACTTTTGAGCAGCTTAGTGGCGCGAGAGTATTCTCGAAACTGGACTTACGATCAGGATATCATCTGGTCCGAGTGAAAGCAGAAGACATTTGCAAGACGGCGTTTCGAACTCGATATGGACATTTCGAGTATCTAGTGATGCCCTTCGGAGTGACTAATGCGCCAGCAATATTCATGGATTTGATGAACAGGATCTTTTCACCGTTCTTGGACCAGTTTATCGTGGTATTCATCGACGATATTCTGGTGTACTCGAAGAGTCCGGAGGAGCATGCTGAGCATTTAAGGATCGCACTGCAGACGCTGAGACAAGAGAAGTTATTTGCGAAGATGAGTAAGTGTGAATTCTGGCTGGAAGAAGTGAAGTTTCTGGGGCATGTTGTGTCGGGCAATGGAATCGCTGTCGATCCCGAAAAGATTGCAGCAGTTCGAGATTGGCCTATTCCAAGGAATGTTGCGGAGATAAGAAGTTTCCTTGGACTCGCCGGTTACTACAGAAGATTTGTGGAGAACTTCGCTCGTTTAGCTGAGCCGTTAACCAAGCTTACGCGTAAGGAGGCACCGTTTGTTTGGACGGATGGATGTGCATTGGCCTTCGAGACGTTGAAGCAGAAGTTGATAACCGCCCCTATCCTAACCGTACCGGATGATTCAGGAGGACTGGTGATTCATAGCGACGCATCTGGAAAAGGATTGGGATGTGTTTTAATGCAGAATGGGAAAGTCGTCGCTTACGCATCGAGACAACTGAAGACTCATGAGAAGAACTATCCGACTCATGACTTGGAGCTTGCAGCCGTGATCTTCGCCCTGAAGATTTGGAGACACTACCTTTTGGGAGAGAGAGTCGAAGTCTTTACAGATCACAAGAGTTTAAAGTATGTGTTCACTCAGAAGGAGTTGAACATGAGGCAACGCAGATGGTTGGAGCTGATGGCCGACTATGACCATGATCTTAAGTACCATCCGGGAAAAGTCAACGTCGTGCCGGATGCGCTGAGTCGGTTACCAGCAATTCAGATATTGACGGCACAGAGAGAGATCATTGCGGATTTTCGGAGATTTGACTTGGAGGTTGTGCTACCACATGCTACAGGACAGTTGATGCAGTTGCAAGTACAATCGTCCTTAGTTGAGAAGATTAAAGCAGCACAATCGCAGGATCCTAGACTGCAAAAGTTTCGAGAGCAGGTTGAAGCCGGACTACGAACCGATTTACTGATCCACGAAGACGGTTCGTTGAGATATGGTAGCCGTGTGTGTGTGCCAAAAGGAGATGTGCGTGAAGAGCTTATGAAGGAGGCACACAGTTCAGCTTATTCTGTACATCCAGGAGGGACAAAGATGTACCGAGATATTCGACATCACTTCTGGTGGGAAGGTATGAAACGGGAAATTGCTCGCTTCGTAGCTAAGTGCTTGGTGTGTCAGCAAGTCAAGGCTGAACACCAAAGGGTTGCTGGTTTGTTGCAACCACTTCCGATTCCTCAGTGGAAGTGGGAACATATAACCATGGATTTCGTGACGGCTTTACCGCGGAGTCCAAAGGGCAACAATGCAGTATGGGTGATTGTCGATCGTTTGACCAAGGCAGCTCACTTTATTCCTTTTCGGGTTGGTCAATCGACGGAGACTTTGGCAGAGCGATACATGCAGGAGATTGTCAGATTGCATGGAGTGCCGATAAGCATCGTGTCTGACCGGGACACTCGGTTCTTGTCGCACTTTTGGAGGAGTTTACAAGAACGTTTGGGGACTCGATTGAAGTTCAGCACAGCCTATCATCCTCAGACTGATGGACAATCGGAGAGAACGATCCAGACCCTGGAAGATATGTTGAGGGCTTGCGTGTTAGAATTCAAAGGTTCATGGGGGGATCATCTACACCTGGTGGAGTTTCGTACAACAATAGCTTCCAAGCGACAATTCAGATAGCTCCGTTTGAAGCGTTGTATGGTCGTAAGTGCCGTTCACCGGTTTGTTGGGATGATGTTGGTGAACGAAGGTTACTAGGACCAGATTTGGTGGTACAGACAGTCGAGAAGGTGGATACCATCAGGAAGCATATGAAGGCAGCTCAAGACAGACATAAAAGTTGGGCCGACACGTCAAGAAGACCTCTAGAGTTCGCCGTGGGTGATTTGGTATTCCTGAATATATCACCGACTAGAGGGGTGATTCGCTTTGGAAGTCAGGGAAAGCTTAGTCCCCGATTCGTCGGACCCTTCGAGATATTGGAGCGTGTTGGAGAGGTAGCGTACCGTTTGGCGTTACCACAGTCATTGGCAGGAGTTCACGATGTGTTTCATGTGTCTCAACTACGGAGGTATGTTCGTGATGAGACTCATGTCTTGGATCATTCGGAGTTGACCGTATGGGAGGACCTGACGTTTGAGGAGCGACCAGTTGAAATCAAGGATCGGAGAGAAAAGGTTCTCAGGGACAGGGTTATCCCTCTTATGCTAGTTTCTTGGGGTAATCGATCGCATGGAGAATCCACTTGGGAGCGAGAAGACGAGATCCGGCAGAAATTCCCTCGCCTTTTCCAGTAGTTAGCTATCTTGTATTCATGGAATTTCGAGGACGAAATTCTTTTTGTAGTTGGGTATGATGTAACACCCGAGCCCAATAGTACTATTTATATTACTGGTTGAGGGTTATATATTGCTCATTCCAATTTTCCTGATTTTCTGGTGTTTATTGCTAAATTGTAACCGGCTAAGTCATTTTGGCACATAACAAATTTTAACTCCTAAAATTAAATTAAAAGTGTCCATGTTGGCCTACTCGTCGCCACTAGTCGCGTGGTAGCGTCCGCGTGTCGAGATTCCGTCCCGTTCGGCTAAACGGGCAAGTTTGGACGACTACGCGCGCGTGCAAGTGTCCGACTTGGGGGCATGCATTTTAATCATTAAACACCTCTTTTCAAAATTTGGAACCCGCTTAAAATCCTATAATTTGAATTTGGAACATTTGGGCGCAACCCGGGCTCGATTTGGAAATGTTTCATTTCGCGCCAAAAAGGCCCATTTTAATTTAATATCTTAAAACCATATTTATACGAATATTTTCCTTAACTGTTTAATCTCTCAAAACCCTCTCAAATCTTTCTTTAAATTTCCTGGCAGCCAATCACGAGAGACTTAAGTCTCTCGTGGGCCCCGCCTTCCCTTTCTCTCTCTATTCTCTATCTCCCTCTCTCTCTAACCAATCTCTCTCTCTCTTCCTTTTTAAATCTTCTCCCCCTCATCAAATCTTCTCTCTCTCCTCCTATATTTTAAATCACGCAGCCGCCTCCTGTTCACTTCCTCCTCCATCACGAACACCCGAGCGAACCCTAACCCTAGCCACCTCGTAACCGCGCCGCCGACCTCCCCGCGACCTCGCCGTCGCCGCCCTCGCCACCGCGAGCCCAGCCGCACCTCCTACCTCCCTCCTTCGCCTCTTCCCGCACCTGCACCCAACCTCGACAACGCCACTAACCATCGCAGACCTCGCCGTCGACGCCGCCTCCCGTCGCCGACGACTCCCGCGACTCCCTCTCCTCCTCCTCGTCGCAACCTCGTCGTCGCCTTCCCTCTCCCCTCGCCGGACCACCAGCAAATCCGAGCCCTACCCTGCACCATCCTCGGGTTCGCCGGAGAATGCGCCGTCGACCCTCGTCGACGTCACCCGCGCCACCTCCGATCACATCCTTTCCCCGTCGATCACTAGAGCCGACCACCACCCTCCTCTACTCGTCGCACAACCCTCGCCAGCGAACCCGAGGCCGTTCAAGTCTTCGCAGCCGCCGTCGCTGCCTAGCAGGCGTTCCAACGCCGTCGAGCCCGCCAGGGTTACTCTGGTATCTCTCTGTAAGCATCCTTATCTTTCCTTTGTGCAAAGTTTTTCCCCCGCTGATCTTGTACGTATATCATTGTCGCTAACTTCGTTGCCGCGACTTTTGCCGGAACCCGACCGTGCCGTCTTGTGAACCCGACGCTCCAGCGAAGTACCCTGGTCCGTGTGATCCCGTTGTTCTCTGTTGGGACTCGATCCGTGGCCCGTGCTACCATATCGTGTTTTCTGCCGACATCGCATCCGTGTTCCGGTTTGCAAAACCGTCGAGGCAAGTATCTGAATACTTGCTTTAACATGCTAGCATATGAGATCTAGTCTTGCCATGCAGTGGAATATCATACTATATAATACTACAACTTAATGATGGTAATTGATATTATATTATAAGTTAGAATTGACAGTTGCAGTTATCTTTAACATGGGATCGTTATAATAGTTTCTCGTAATTAATCGACCCACTATCAATCCATATTTCAACTAAATAAAACAATTGGATCATATCTGCTTTAATTGTTAAATCGTTCACGAGACAAGTATTATACTTAGTGTAAATTCATGTAGCTTCATTACTTTATGATCGTGGATATTGCTTCACCTTGTGGCTTTTGCACCCCAAAGGTGCGTGAACCTGTTAATAAGAGAATACAAAACATCACTGTGTTTACATGGAATAATATGGTTATTTACTGTTTTCTGCTGCTGTTCATTATTTGATTGTATACCTGTTGAGAGCACATACCCGATTGCACTACATATTGGCCTGACCCTGCTACACATGACATATACATACATACCGACTCATCCCGTTGTACCATGACATGACTTGTTTCATGATCTCATGCCTAATGCCGACAAACCCGACCATCCCTGCTGTCTATCCAGACGGACCTACTTTTACCGGATTTTCTGTTGGCATTAGTCCTTGACTACTGAATACCTGACCTGACATACATAGCTTGGGGGTATGGGGAAATCAAAGGTGAAACCGACTTGTAACTCAACAGTTCGATACATGTTCTGATCAGTCTTACGTGCTTGGCCAGCCCCGGAGTGTTGATGCTGACATCACTCGCCCATCCTACTACCTTTTACTGCTTAGCGGCACGTCTCGGATTCAGCCCCGAGGGCTTTGACCGTGGTCCCGGGCACGCACGGGATACTATTGAGTTACATCGACGATTCATCAATTGATTTCAAAGACTATAGAGTAGAAACCTGACAGGATAGTTTAGTCACCATTGCACATTACCCTGCTCTGTTATTTCTTAGTACTGCTTTATTCATGTTCATATTTGCATCGCTTATCACCATGTTTACATTATATACTTGATGTCATGACGCGCTGACGTCTGGGTTTTGCATGGCCCAGATTCCGTACCACTGTCGACGACCGAGCAGGAGTACTTCAGCCAGCAGGCTGAACTGTGAGTTCCTTAGGGTTTAGTTTATTTATTTCATTTCATTTCATTTCCAGATGTGAGCCCGCATTATGGGACGTACTGTTTATTCAGTGTATTGGATCATTAGCTTCCGCACTTATTGTTTATTGATTCTTGATATTTATGGATTTGGACATGTATTAGATTAGTTTATTATGTAGTTCTTGATATCCTTACAACCGTAATGTGACTGTGGATGGATACTTCCTACCCACAGGTAGCATGGTTGGCTATGTCACGTGCCCAATCTTGCGTACTCTGGGAAGCGGGGCGTGACATGGTTTTTTTGGTATCAGAGCCATAGGTTAATTGGGTTGATTCTTTGTAGTTGGGTATTGCACCCGATACACGAATCAGAATACCCGTGATTAGGAAACATGTCCTGCCACCTTGACCGTTTTACCATTCTTGAATCACATTCTTCCTGATTATATCTTTTACGACGTGCAAACTTACTTTGCATGTCGACTCGGAAACCTGATCTCTTGTTATCCCTAGGACTTGGGCGACTTGGGTGGAGTTAAGTAATTGCGGCTATGATACCGCGTCATAGCTACAATGCAGCACTCTATTTAAGTATCTTGGAGTTCTAGCCTTGATCTATACTCAGAATCTATCATCATGCTAATGTTGGGTATTTTTATTTCCAGGAATATGGCCGGTCAGGATTTGAAGATGGTCCAAAGACGTGCGGTCTTAGCCGCCAGGCGTACAGTGATAAGGGGATTGCTGGAGAAACTAAAGGAACAAACCGAGCTGGAACCGGCATTTGCACTGAACCAAGCGTCTTTACGTAGAAGTATTCCGGTGAACAGGCGCAGCATAGCACCAATGAAGAAAACGATTATGAGTGATCGGATAGGGAGCGTGATTTGTAACTACTGCCATATACCCGGACACGTGCGAAAGGAGTGTCGTAGGAGGTTGGGACTCTGTTTTAGATGTGGGGCGGCAGATCACACCGTTAGTGCTTGTTCGTCGAAGCTTCGTACAAGGGATGATATTCAGAGGCCTCCGCAGGGACCGTTCCAAGGGCAGAGACAGCTGACTCAAGGACCAAACCAGGGTCGAGCTTTCACGTTGACAGCTGAGGAAGCTAAGGCATCAGGAGAAGTGGTTTCAGGTAATTCACTCGTTCGTGGTTTTCCCGCATTGGCATTATTTAATTTCGGAGCATCCCACTGTTTATTTCATCCAAATTTATAACTACACACTCGATTACCTGCACGACCCTGTCTAGTTTTGGGACATACACACTGGGAATGGGAAAATCATAGCTAGTAAGGAATGTAGAGATTGTACAGTTGTTGTTTGCGGACGGGAGCTTTTTGCAGATATCTTGGTGATTGATACGGGCAGCTTTGAGGTTGTCTTGGGAATGGATTTTCTTGGCACTTCCACGCCCACATTGACTGTAGGGCAAGGAAGGTAATTTCCAGATTCCCGGACACCCTGAGTTTACTTTCATTGGAGGAAGCAGCTCTGTTGGGCCAGTCGAGTTTAGGGCTAGGCCGACAACGAGTGTTCTTGCGACAATGGTAGTGGATAGTGATGAAGAGCCGGCAGTTGTCCGCGACTTTATGGATGTGTTTGAAGATATTTCGGGCTTACCGCCGAAGCGAGATGTGGAGTTTGCGATTGACCTTATTCCTGGTGCAGCGCCAGTATCAAAGTCTTATTATCCGATGGCACCGGTGGAATTGGAAGAAGTTAAGAAACAAGTGGGTGAATTACTCGAGAAGGGATGGATTCGAAGCAGCAACTCACCTTGGGGAGCTCCAGTTCTTTTAGTAAAGAAGAAGGATGGCACGAGAAGGATGTGCATTGATGATCGAGAATTGAACCGGGTGACTATTAAGAACAAGTACCCGATCCCTCGCATTGGAGAACTTTTGAGCAGCTTAGTGGCGCGAGAGTATTCTCGAAACTGGACTTACGATCAGGATATCATCTGGTCCGAGTGAAAGCAGAAGACATTTGCAAGACGGCGTTTCGAACTCGATATGGACATTTCGAGTATCTAGTGATGCCCTTCGGAGTGACTAATGCGCCAGCAATATTCATGGATTTGATGAACAGGATCTTTTCACCGTTCTTGGACCAGTTTATCGTGGTATTCATCGACGATATTCTGGTGTACTCGAAGAGTCCGGAGGAGCATGCTGAGCATTTAAGGATCGCACTGCAGACGCTGAGACAAGAGAAGTTATTTACGAAGATGAGTAAGTGTGAATTCTGGCTGGAAGAAGTGAAGTTTCTGGGGCATGTTGTATCGGGCAATGGAATCGCCGTCGATCCCGAAAAGATTGCAGCAGTTCGAGATTGGCCTATTCCAAGGAATGTTGCGGAGATAAGAAGTTTCCTTGGACTCGCCGGTTACTACAGAAGATTTGTGGAGAACTTCGCTCGTTTAGCTGAGCCGTTAACCAAGCTTACGCGTAAGGAGGAACCTTTTGTTTGGACGGATGGATGTGCAATGGCCTTCGAGACGTTGAAGCAGAAGTTGATAACCGCCCCTATCCTAACCGTACCGGATGATTCAGGAGGACTGGTGATTAATAGCGACGCATCTGGAAAAGGATTGGGATGTGTTTTAATGCAGAATGGGAAAGTCGTCGCTTACGCATCGAGACAATTGAAGACTCATGAGAAGAACTATCCGACTCATGACTTGGAGCTTGCAGCCGTGATCTTCGCCCTGAAGATTTGGAGACACTACCTTTTGGGCGAGAGAGTCGAAGTCTTTACAGATCACAAGAGTTTAAAGTATGTGTTCACTCAGAAGGAGTTGAACATGAGGCAACGCAGATGGTTGGAGCTGATGGCCGACTATGACCATGATCTTAAGTACCATCCGGGAAAAGTCAACGTCGTGCCGGATGCGCTGAGTCGGTTACCAGCAATTCAGATATTGACGGCACAGAGAGAGATCATTGCGGATTTTCGGAGATTTGACTTGGAGGTTGTGCTACCACATGCTACAGGACAGTTGATGCAGTTGCAAGTACAATCGTCCTTAGTTGAGAAGATTAAAGCAGCACAATCGCAGGATCCTAGACTGCAAAAGTTTCGAGAGTAGGTTGAAGCCGGACTACGAACCGATTTACTGATCTACGAAGACGGTTCGTTGAGATATGGTAGCCGTGTGTGTGTGCCAAAAGGAGATGTGCGTGAAGAGCTTATGAAGGAGGCACACAGTTCAGCTTACTCTGTACATCCAGGAGGGACAAAGATGTACCGAGATATTCGACAGCACTTCTGGTGGGAAGGTATGAAACGGGAAATTGCTCGCTTCGTAGCTAAGTGCTTGGTGTGTCAGCAAGTCAAGGCTGAACACCAAAGGGTTGCTGGTTTGTTGCAACCACTTCCGATTCCTCAGTGGAAGTGGGAACATATAACCATGGATTTCGTGACGGCTTTACCGCGGAGTCCAAAGGGCAACAATGCAGTATGGGTGATTGTCGATCGTTTGACCAAGGCAGCTCACTTTATTCCTTTTCGGGTTGGTCAATCGATGCAGGAGACTGTCAGATTGCATGGAGTGCCGATAAGCATCGTGTCTGACCGGGACACTCGGTTCTTGTCGCACTTTTGGAGGAGTTTACAAGAACGTTTGGGGACTCGATTGAAGTTCAGCACAGCCTATCATCCTCAGACTGATGGACAATCGGAGAGAACGATCCAGACCCTGGAAGATATGTTGAGGGCTTGCGTGTTAGACTTCAAAGGTTCATGGGAGGATCATCTACACCTGGTGGAGTTTCGTACAACAATAGCTTCCAAGCGACAATTCAGATAGCTCCGTTTGAAGCGTTGTATGGTCGTAAGTGCCGTTCACCGGTTTGTTGGGATGATGTTGGTGAACGAAGGTTACTAGGACCAGATTTGGTGGTACAGACAGTCGAGATGGTGGATACCATCAGGAAGCATATGAAGGCAGCTCAAGACAGACATAAAAGTTGGGCCGACACGTCAAGAAGACCTCTAGAGTTCGCCGTGGGTGATTTGGTATTCCTGAAGATATCACCGACTAGAGGGGTGATTCGCTTTGGAAGTCGGGGAAAGCTTAGTCCCCGATTCGTCGGACCCTTCGAGATATTGGAGCGTGTTGGAGAGGTAGCGTACCGTTTGGCGTTACCACAGTCATTGGCAGGAGTTCACGATGTGTTTCATGTGTCTCAACTACGGAGGTATGTTCGTGATGAGACTCATGTCTTGGATCATTCGGAGTTGATCGTACGGGAGGACCTGACGTTTGAGGAGCGACCAGTTGAAATCAAGGATCGGAGAGAAAAGGTTCTCAGGGACAGGGTTATCCCTCTTATGCTAGTTTCTTGGGGTAATCGATCGCATGGAGAATCCACTTGGGAGCGAGAAGACGAGATCCGGCAGAAATTCCCTCGCCTTTTCCAGTAGTTAGCTATCTTGTATTCATGGAATTTCGAGGACGAAATTCTTTTTGTAGTTGGGTATGATGTAACACCCGAGCCCAATAGTACTATTTATATTACTGGTTGAGGGTTATATATTGCTCATTCCAATTTTCCTGATTTTCTGGTGTTTATTGCTAAATTGTAACCGGCTAAGTCATTTTGGCACATAACAAATTTTAACTCCTAAAATGAAATTAAAAGTGTCCATGTTGGCCTACTCGTCGCCACTAGTCGCGTGGTAGCGTCCGCGTGTCGAGATTCCGTCCCGTTCGGCTAAACGGGCAAGTTTGGACGACTACGCGCGCGTGCAAGTGTCCGACTTGGGGGCATGCATTTTAATCATTAAACACCTCTTTTCAAAATTTGGAACCCGCTTAAAATCCTATAATTTGAATTTGGAACATTTGGGCGCAACCCGGGCTCGATTTGGAAATGTTTCATTTCGCGCCAAAAAGGCCCATTTTAATTTAATATCTTAAAACCATATTTATACAAATATTTTCCTTAACTGTTTAATCTCTCAAAACCCTCTCAAATCTTTCTTTAAATTTCCTGGCAGCCAATCACGAGAGACTTAAGTCTCTCGTGGGCCCCGCCTTCCCTTTCTCTCTCTATTCTCTATCTCCCTTTCTCTCTAACCAATCTCTCTCTCTCTCTTCCTTTTTAAATCTTCTCCCCCTCATCAAATCTTCTCTCTCTCCTCCTATATTTTAAATCACGCAGCCGCCTCCTGTTCACTTCCTCCTCCATCACGAACACCCGAGCGAACCCTAACTCTAGCCACCTCGTAACCGCGCCGCCGACCTCCCCGCGACCTCGCCGTCGCCGCCCTCGCCACCGCGAGCCCAGCCGCACCTCCTACCTCCCTCCTTCGCCTCTTCCCGCACCTGCACCCAACCTCGACAACGCCACTAACCATCGCAGACCTCGCCGTCGACGCCGCCTCCCGTCGCCGACGACTCCCGCGACTCCCTCTCCTCCTCCTCGTCGCAACCTCGTCGTCGCCTTCCCTCTCCCCTCGCCGGACCACCAGCAAATCCGAGCCCTACCCTGCACCATCCCCGGGTTCGCCGGAGAACGCGCCGTCGACCCTCGTCGACGTCACCCGCGCCACCTCAGATCACATCCTTTCCCCGTCGATCACTAGAGCCGACCACCACCCTCCTCTACTCGTCGCACAACCCTCGCCAGTGAACCCGAGGCCGTTCAAGTCTTCGCAGCCGCCGTCGCTGCCTAGCAGGCGTTCCAGCGCCGTCGAGCCCGCCAGGGTTACCCTGGTATCTCTCTGTAAGCATCCTTATCTTTCCTTTGTGCAAAGTTTTCCCCCCGCTGATCTTGTACGTATATCATTGTTGCTAACTTCGTTGCCGCGACTTTTGCCGGAACCCGACCGTGCCATCTTGTGAACCCGACGCTCCAGCGAAGTACCCTGGTCCGTGTGATCCCGTTGTTCTCTGTTGGGACTCGATCCGTGGCCCGTGCTACCATATCGTGTTTTCTGCCGAATCGCATCCGTGTTCCGGTTTGCAAAACCGTCGAGGCAAGTATCTGAATACTTGCTTTAACATGCTAGCATATGAGATCTAGTCTTGCCATGCAGTGGAATATCATACTATATAATACTACAATTTAATGATGGTAATTGATATTATATTATAAGTTAGAATTGACAGTTGCAGTTATCTTTAACATGGGATCGTTATAATAGTTTCTCGTAATTAATCGACCCACTATCAATCCATATTTCAACTAAATAAAACAATTGGATCATATCTGCTTTAATTGTTAAATCGTTCACGAGACAAGTATTATACTTAGTGTAAATTCATGTAGCTTCATTACTTTATGATCGTGGATATTGCTTCACCTTGTGGCTTTTGCACCCCAAAGGTGCGTGAACCTGTTAATAAGAGAATACAAAACATCACTGTGTTTACATGGAATAATATGGTTATTTACTGTTTCCTGCTGCTGTTCATTATTTGATTGTATACCTGTTGTGAGCACATACCCGATTGCACTACATATTGGCCTGACCCTGCTACACATGACATATACATACATACCGACTCATCCCGTTGTACCATGACATGACTTGTTTCATGATCTCATGCCTAATGCCGACAAACCCGACCATCCCTGCTGTCTATCCAGACGGACCTACTTTTACCGGATTTTCTGTTGGCATTAGTCCTTGACTACTGAATACCTGACCTGACATACATAGCTTGGGGGTATGGGGAAATCAAAGGTGAAACCGACTTGTAACTCAACAGTTCGATACATGTTCTGATCAGTCTTACGGGCTTGGCCAGCCCCGGAGTGTTGATGCTGACATCACTCGCCCATCCTACTACCTTTTACTGCTTAGCGGCACGTCTCGGATTCAGCCCCGAGGGCTTTGACCGTGGTCCCGGGCACGCACGGGATACTATTGAGTTACATCGACGATTCATCAGTTGATTTCAAAGACTATAGAGTAGAAACCTGACAGGATAGTTTAGTCACCATTGCACATTACCCTGCTCTGTTATTTCTTAGTACTGCTTTATTCATGTTCATATTTGCATCGCTTATCACCATGTTTACATTATATACTTGATGTCATGACGCGCTGACGTCTGGGTTTTGCATGGCCCAGATTCCGTACCACTGTCGACGACCGAGCAGGAGTACTTCAGCCAGCAGGCTGAACTGTGAGTTCCTTAGGGTTTAGTTTATTTATTTCATTTCATTTCCAGATGTGAGCCCGCATTATGGGACGTACTGTTTATTCATTGTATTGGATCATTAGCTTCCGCACTTATTGTTTATTGATTCTTGATATTTATGGATTTGGACATGTATTAGATTAGTTTATTATGTAGTTCTTGATATCCTTACAACCGTAATGTGACTGTGGATGGATACTTCCTACCCACAGGTAGCATGGTTGGCTATGTCACGTGCCCAATCTTGCGTACTCTGGGAAGCGGGGCGTGACACATATGCTGATGATATTTACATGCATGATGGTTTTGTCATTGGGTGACGAGTGGACGGGATCCACGTACATGCAGATTGATTTCATTGATTGTACCTCACATTTATGATATGCTATTACCTGAGGCACTGGCACGAGCATTTGGCATTACACTCATGTATAGAGATTACATTGCCATTTTAGCATGTTTCAGACTTATTCATATTGAGGTTTATGTATATCTGATCGTATTGACCTAGGATGGGTCATGCATTCGATCTCTGCTTGTAGATATTTTCTATTCACGAGTTGGCAACTCACCCCCGTTGTGCCACAGTCGTTGCAAGTTTTTGCCGTACAGATTCCATAGCGGCATTTCTGGCACACTGCTTCCATATGGGTGACTTGCGTGGGTAGTTGGGTTCTTTTGTATCAGAACCGCCATTGCTCCTGTATTATTCATTGTATCTAGTAATCCCATCAACCAAAACTTGTATATTGTTTCAGACTTAGAAAACAGTGTTGTATTATTTCGACCTTAGAGTCGCGCTTGTAGTATTACGGTTTTCTGGCTGTTTGAGTTTCTTTTTGGATTTTGATCCTCGCCCTTCGGCGTTGTATATTATTATTATTGCTTGCGTGGTTGTGACCGTCGATGGACAAAGAGCTAGCTCCCGCTTGGGGATGCCTTTTATCATTTCTTATATATTATTCTTGTTGTACCCCGTTCGGGGCCAGTTTTTACAAAGGAAACTCTGCCGAAATTTTCAGGAAAGGTTACACATTTTAAAAATACACATTCGGCTTAGTTATT
Organism: Agapanthus africanus; assembly: GCA_030015575.1. Taxonomy (NCBI): domain Eukaryota; kingdom Viridiplantae; phylum Streptophyta; class Magnoliopsida; order Asparagales; family Amaryllidaceae; genus Agapanthus; species Agapanthus africanus. The sequence continues at coordinate 303,053,668 of JASDDO010000031.1, read as the reverse complement.
TAAAAACCTTGATTTTCGAAACAGGATTTCTTTACTTTTCAAAACCAGTTTTCCTTATTTACTCTTTAAATGGTTTTAGATTTCTGGGCTTTTGGCTTACTTGGATCAGATGGGGTCCTATAGACTTCATATAGTTCAAGGGCCAGTCACGTGCTCTTTCGGGTCGTGACATCAATCCACGCTGCTCTTTGATTACTGGCGGCTAAGGTCTCGGGAGCGGGACGCAGCGACTCCAACTGATGCAGGCGGGCCTCGATCTCCCTGTAATGGTTAACCCAAGATGCGATAATACCCTCGTCATGAAAGTTCACGAGTATCACCAGCATCGGGTTAACCGCCGTAGCGAAGTCTGCGGCAGACGTAGGAGTTTCAACGTCGAGTTCCTCGATGTAGTCACTCAACATGCGCAGACTATTCACGGCGCCTTTCGAAGATGGACGTCTCAGATATGGACCTGCCGGCATTGTGATGCGAGGCTCGAAGGGCGCCGAGACCGGAACAACAGCTGAAAAGAAACAGGATGTGATCAGATAACAGTACAGAAAATAAAAAGGGGGGAGTTATCAATGTGATAGTCGCCGTACCAGCTGAGACAGGTGGCAAAGTCTGAAGGGCCGGTAGCGCAGCCGATCTTTTATCCTCTCCTTTAATCTGTAGCACTGCAGTCGAGATGAGAAAAAAGGGTTAGAAGTAATTCAATTAAGGAAAAAGAAAGACATCAATGGAAATCATACTCACCAGCGCCACCAGATGAAGAAGCGAGTTCGGATGGGAAGGAGAAGTGTGGGAGCAACACCTGATAAAGATGGTCAAAAAGCACTCCTGAAAGACACAACAGTATGACTTTAGTACATGAATTATACGTCTGAAAAGTGAGATTAATGAGTTGCAAACTCATACCTTCCAACATCTTTGACGGTATGAGAAAGGGCTGAGAGGTGACCACCGCCAAGGCAGTAGTTGAAGGCGCTCCCTCGAGCAATGGGGCGTCGGCACTGGCTGCACCTACGTTACGAACATATGTGAACTTGTCAGAAAGGATTGTAAGATAAAGATGACAGTAACTTGGGATTTACCTGGTGAGCTGCCGGCCGAAACGGAGGCGACTCCCTCCTCCATCGACATGAGGCCACCGCCCGTGGCCTCATCACCCGACTCAATGGGAACCGTTGTCGTGCTCGAGAGACCTGGGGACGGCGGAGGACCATAGACAGAGAGGGCTATGACTGGAGCATTGCCAGATTCCTGAGAAGGAGCGGTCGGCTCGTCCTCAGGAATCATGGCCACCTCACCCGCTACTCCCTTGGGTTCAGCAATCACGGTTATCTCGTCCACCGTCACCGCAAGATCAACAGCCTCAGGCACTCCGCCTGCTGCTACCTTGGGCTCAACAACAACCGCTTGCTCAGGCATAGTGGACATGACCAGTTCGTCAGCCACTACCTCGGGCCCAGCAATCCCAGCTATGTCATCCGCCACCAACTCGGGCTCGACCAATGTCTCTCCCCTCAGCCTCTCAGGTTCGACAGTCTCCGCCTCCCCCTCGGTTGGGCTTGGCCCTGAAGAGTAGAACATATAAGAACCGACAGCTTTATAAGTCTTATAACGAAATTCTGAAAGAAGTATTACCTGAGGTAGACTTTTCGTTAGCCTCTCTATTGGCGTGGATCTCCTGTCTATGAGCTATAGACAGGGCGACCGGGGGCTCTTCTGACGGGGTGTCGGCACGAGGGATAGTGCTTGGGCCCGCTCCAATGGCCAAGGCAGCCCTGCATGCCTTTGCTTCGCGTCTTGACCGCTTCCGTTCCTCCCGGGCTGTCACGATGGACCTCTTTGACGCTTCCTTTATCGAAGCATCGTCGTCCTCATTTAAAGATGCTTCCAGAGCCTTTAAGGCGTCTCTCATCGGCTCTTCAAGACGAACCTCCTACAGTGGTCCAGAGGAAGCAGGAACATCGGCAGCTGGCAAAACATTTGCGTCACTTGGCGGGAACGGCATTAAGGTTTCTGCAATAAAAAAAGGGGAGAGATTAGATTGACCATAACACAAGGAGAATAAAAACTTGATGAATCGAAACTTACTGAGGCCTAAAGACGCTCTAAGGCGTTCCTCCTCTTGGAAGGTCTTGAGTGAAGCGGCAATGGCTTCTTCAGTGGTGATGCCTGTTGGAAGAAAAGAAGGAAAAATATTAGTCAAAGGCAATAATAAAGTTATGATGCAATAAAAAAATGCGACTAGTGATTACCTTAATCCGCAAGCCTAGCCAGCCATGCGTCACGCCTTGCCAACCATGCTGAAGTTTCGAGAGCGGCCTTTAAGTCCGTATCATCCGGTGGCGGCATGACTAATCCCTCGTTGGTCCCGTATTCACTCAGGCCTTCGGCATAGGGAGTGTGGGGTTCCTGACCGAACGCGACGTCTGCAGCGAAGAGAGACTTCTTTTTCTTCTGCCCTCCGACCCTAGGTGCACGAGGGATCGACTTCCATTTAGCAGCCACCTTGGGACGGCGGGTCCCGATGTCTGCACCCACGCCAGACTCCGGCGAAACTACAACCACTGTCTCCACTGGAGCACAGGGCGCTGGGGCTGCATCTGTAATATCGGGAAGCAGCAAATCTGTGCGGAGGACTTTCCGCACGCGATGGCCCGGTTCTAACCACTTTTAGAGGGGCAACAACTGGAGTCCTCGGGACCAAAGGAGCGTTGCGGTCACTGCCTGGAGGCACACTCTTACGGTCGACCAGTAGTCGCCTTTCCTCCTTTATAACGGCTCCTGTCGCATGATTATACCAGTCTTTGTATACGTTGAGGAGTCGTGGAGCGCAATCTGGCGCACTGATAAAGAAATGAGAACCTATATTCAGGCGCATGAAATGATGCAGCGCGTTCTCCATCCCTTCTTCGGTGGCAGCGGGTTCCAGCAGGAAAGCTTCCAAGGGGACCCCTTGATCGTAGCCCAGTTGTTGGGCAAAACGATGCGGGTTATATCTCATGAAAATCGCCGCACCATTTTGCCTGAAGACTAGGAAGCCCGGTCTAATAGAGTATAAGTGAAGGGTCTCCCGGGCCGTCAAAACTGATGCTCCATCCTTAAAGGAGTCTTGTAATGGTCGCACTGCGGTAGTGGACGCTTTTCCAATAGTCGGCACCTTGTCAATAAAGGACATCCCGGCTCCAACGGTGTGAGAGCGAAGGAGTAAACCCCTGGCGTTCCGTGGTGATGGGGTTACAATTGATGCGCCGATCAGCTGTATAATGCGAGGGAAACTGCACTTGTCGAAGAACGAGGGCCTTTTGTGCATGCTGAAGACACCCGCCGTGTGTAGCTCGAGCCACGATATAAAGTAGTGCATCGAGAAGACCACATGCAGTTCCCCGGGCTCATTAGCATCCGCTGCTCGACTGAGGCCATGATATAGGTGTGCCAAGCCAGCGATCCCAACAGCCACCTTTACCCCAATGGCCATCCGGTGGGCTGGGTAAAAGACAGAAGGCCGCATACGGTGAGAGTGCATTGGGATCACAAACCAACTCAACCACAAGCCGAGAAATCCTAAGAAAAATGCCTCCTCGTCCATCCCGGGGGCCGCAATTTCTGCAAAAGACATAGTCGGGAAGTCCGGAAGGAAAAAACCCTTTAGGTCTATCTCCTTCTCCGGCAGGTTGTCCACACCTAGACTGAAAGGGTCATACAGGGTAGCGAAATTGGTAGCTTCTGATGAGAGGACGCTTGGGCGAAGGAACCGAGCAATGAAATCCTCAAAGTTAACTCCCCGACTCCCATGTTCGATAAAAAGGGACTCATAGATGTTCAACACTTTAATCAAGCTTGGAAATTGATGTTGAACAGCATTCTCCGGCGTGAGCCCCCTTATCACCGGCTTAGCACCGAAGACGTACTCGTCTGTCGGGAACAACTCCTCATAGTGTTCCCCTATAACCGGTAAACCGGATACCTCCGCAAACTCTTCCAGAGAGATTGACACTTCCCGATCCATGGTGAGGAAAGTGTGGGTAGGAATGTTCCACTGCTCCAGGAAGGCCTTGAACCACCAGGTGGGGAGCGTGGGATATTGAAACAGAGAGACGTATACCGCGGTATACAATCCTAACTTTATCAACTGCGACTTCTTCGTCGACAGGATGTACCGGGCCCACGGCAGATAACCGATCGGGTGACGGGGAATCAGACCAATGTTATATGATTGCCCCCAAGGTCGCGCCTCGCCCTGACAAATACGGCGTCCTAAGATATCCAAAACCATAGGACGCTGGACCAGAATCACATCCATAGAAGGATGAAGAAAGCCCTTTGAGTTCCAATCAACCATCTCCACGGCATACTGCACCGAGGATGGGGTAGCATAGTGAATCGCCGTGATGGGTTCTGACGGTACGGCGCACGTGAAGCTCCGTCGATCCATGATGATCTGGTTATACCACGACCCCCAAAGGTAGAGACTCTTATATTCCGGGTCGTAGTCCCTAATCATAGCCAAGACGTCACGGTCCAAGGGCACTTCAGGAAACCCTTCCTCCGAGCGCACGAACGGGAACGAGGTATCGAGAGACATGGTCACTGCAAAAGAACAAGAAATAGTCGTTAGTGCTGCAATTCCAACGCTTGGCGTTTAAACAATTTCCAATTAGCTGAATTTAAAAATTAATTAAATTAAAATTAATTACACCACACTGCAGTACAGTAGGTGGGAGACCAAATGGGGACCCACAAAATCTGGATGAAAATGCCTCATTTAATAAGACAGCCTCATCATTGGATGAGACTGTCAGTTAAAAAAAATCCCCAATAGAATATTCTCATCAATGGGGAATCCCTAGAGACAAGGAGAAAATCTCCTCTTTCAGAGCAAAGTTCTGTCACAGAATGACACTTGTCAAATTCTGGTCTCAAAGGAATAAAATTCTTTAAAAGAGCATAGCTCTGTGGTAATAATGAAAAGGTCCATCAGAAAATTTCTACACTTAAAAGAATTTAAATTTTTTTGGAATCTTGAAAAATCCATGAAAAACTTATAAAAAAATTCTTCATTTTTCAGATCTAAAAGATCTACAGTTGATCCAAGAGCAAAGCTCTGTTCATGGGTTAGAACCCATGAACAAGATCTCTGCAGATCTATAAGTTTTTGAGAGCAAAGCTCTGTGTATGAAACCCCAATAGGAATCTCTTTAGATCAAAAGATCTGTGAGAGCAAAGCTCTTTGGTTAAGATTAATTTAAATTAATTTGATCTAAATTAAGTTTTACCTAAAGTTTCTAACTTTGGAAATGAGCAAAGCTCTGAAGTTCTTAAGCAAGAGCAAAGCTCTGTTGAAATCAAGAATCTTGAAAAAGGGGTGAAGATTTTTTTTAAGGACCAAAGGTCCTATTTATAAGGCGCTTGCGCCCCTTCAGCTCACCCCATGATCCAACGGTCAGGAGCTTGCCACCGCTGCACTCACGTGAGCGCCACGTGAGCGCAACGGTGGAGGGGGCATTTGTTTCCCCCAATCAGAGCAAAGCTCTGTTGGAAATTCAAAATTCAAATTTTGAAGCAACGCTTCAAATCTTGGGCGCAACGCGCCACGTGTCAAGCGCAGCGCCCAAAGCAGCGCACCCAATCAGAGCAAAACTCTATTTAAAGCAAAAATTAAAGGAAGCAACGCTTCAGTTGCGCAAGCGCTGCGCTGCGCGACACGTGTCAGCGCAGATGTGCTAGCGCAGTTGCGCTGCGTGACGCGTGTCAGCGCAGATGCGATAGCGCAGTTGCGCTGCGCAACACGTGTCAGCGCAGATGCGCTCGCGCAGTTGCGCTGCGCTGTGCGCTGCTTGACACGTGTCACGCGCTGGGGCATTTGCGCCAAACAGAATCAAGATTCTAAAGAAATATTTCTGTTCTTGTTAAAACAAGAAGATTTTCTTCTGTAAAACAGAAGCCCTTGGATCAAAGATCCAACGGTGGGAAAAATTCCCCAAATCACTCAGAGAAAGATCTCTTTAACTAATTTATGGGCACTATAAAAATGACCCTAGACCTCAATTCAAAGGCATCAACATTTTTGAGAAATCAAGAGCTTCAAACAGAGAGAACCCTGAAAAAGTTTCAAGAGAAAGGTAAAAAAAAACCTTCATAAAATAGAAGAAATTTCTTCTAATAGATCATTGATCTAAGAACAAGATCAATGATCTTTACATAATAAACAGTGCTTTGCACTTCTTATGAACCACTGGTTCTTTAAACAAGAGAAATAAGAAATACTTGTTTTCTTTGATTCTTTTTAGATCGAAGAAAACAAATAGTGCTTTGCACTTCTTTTATGAACCATTGGTTCTTGAATCTAAAAGATTCTCAAATTAATAGTGCTTTGCACTTATAAATCTGTACTGTTGCGCTCTTGGGCTGGCGCAAGCCACCAGAGAGCGCCACGTGTCAGCATCTGAACCATTTGCGCTATGCGCTTTTGAAATGGAGCTTTGCTCTCTAAAATTGTCGCAACTCACTAGAGCGCGCCACGTGTCAGCAGCGCAAGCGTAGCGCACTGCGCTGCATGACACGTGTCATCACCACAAGCGCTTGCGCTCTTAGAAAAATGCAATGCATTTCTTTTGTTAAAGGGCCAGGCCCAAGTCAAAAAGACCTAACAGGCCAAAATAAATTGCAAAGCAATAAAAAGGGCAGAGCCCAAATAAAATTGATGCTCTGCATCATTTATACATGGGCAGAGCCCAAAATAAATTGATGCTCTGCATCCTTTATGGGCAGAGCCCAAATAAAAATAAAAAGAAATGCAATGCAAAAACAAATAAAAATGATGAGTACTTTCCAACTGGACTTAGCCCAATCATAGCTATAAGTCCTCAAATTAAATTGACTGAGCAAGATTGCTCACCTAAATCAATTTATATCCGGTTCGAGGGTACATCTCCGAACTCCTCTGACTCTTATCGTTGTAATCCTTCAACGATGTCAGAGAGGTGATGGGTCCCGACGACCACACATCAATATGGACTGCGGGGTCCTTAAACTCGTGGACCGAAACGTCCTTAAACTAATGTTGGACCGAAACGTCCTTAAAATAATGATGGACCACCACGTCCCTAAACTGGCGATGGACCACCACGTCCCTAAACTGGAACATGGACCACCACGTCCCTAAACTGGCGATGGACCACCATGTCCCTAAACTGGAATATGGACTCCTATGTCCCTAAACTGGAACATGGATCCCTAAACTGGAACAATAGAGCCCCCAAATGCTCTTTTGTCGGATCCAAACGATCCCGTTAAGTTGATCTTAGTCTCAAATCAGACTAACGTATCCTTAACAAATGTTTAAGTCGATCTTAGCCTAAATACGGCTAACGTATCCTTAAACCAAAACACCAAACCCAAATCTAAGTAAATACGGATTTGGACTAATCCACGTCCTACGGGCGACGACATCGCTTAGTCTCCGTATACAATCCACGGGCAACCACAAACAAAACAATCAAACACGACACGAAGTGAAATTCTGTAGAAGGAGAAAGTTGTTACCGCGGTGCGGTAGCGTAATTAACTGCAGGGGCTTACGCCTGCAGGGAAGAGCGTCCCCACAATCAAAAACCCCTCAAGCGAGGGGGAATATGACGAAGTTTGCTACATCGGCTGCATCCGTCTAAACCTCCGATACACGGTGCCATAAATCAACTTGGCATCCTCGAAGAGGTGGACGGATAAAACCAAATTGCATCTGCCCCGAATCTCAGGCAAGACGAACCTACGCGGTAGCCGTCTCTGTATTCGGAGGGGAACATCACGCACCCTACGAACTTGCGGGGAGGCGGAATATATGAAAAAAGATTATCAAAGCTTCGTAACACGGACTTGAGCGCATGAATCGTGTCTAAACCGTTACTAGCAAACTACAAGAGGTTAAACTACTCGGATTCGAAGTTATATCTCATGTTACTTGTCCTTCGGGTCTTCATCGCTGTCCTCCACTCCTCGTAGGCTCCTTGGAACATCGGCACCTCAACGGCCTCTTCGAGTCAAAGACGATCCACCCGAGAGCTCCTACGCCAAGCTTGATCTCTAACTTGAGATAACTAGGTTGCTCAAAGTGCTAATCTAAGCTACCTAGGGGATATAGAGTGAGGTTATGGATGTATTAGTCTATCTAATCCTTGATCTCAACACATGAGAGGGGAGGATTAGGGTTTCAAGAGGGAGCTTGAGGAGAGAGAAGGTGAGCATAAGTTATGAATGAAAAAAGCTTCTCACTTTTAATATATTATGAAGCAGAAGAAAATCAAAAAGAATAATCAAAATGCATTATCATCATGCTTCATTAAATATATGCAATGAATCATCAAGTGAGTCATTAAGCAAAAAATGCTTCATTAACTCACTTGAATGATTCATCTAAGTGAGTCACAAATTCATTAAATGTTAATGCCAGCTTACCCTCCATGTCATCATCCATCTAGAAGCTTCCCGACAAATTACGAGAACGCCCCTCCAATCCGTGAAAACACGGAAAAACTTTAGACTGTATAAATCCAATAACCTGATACTAGAATCTGGCTTAAACCAAAGCCGACTAGTAAAAACTGTCCGAACATCGTACGTGCGTAAACACACGTATGCGTCCGAACCCTTGTCGTAAAACCATACGACCTCTATATCGTTTCGCCTGGAGCAGGGAAACTCTCTGTATGGGACTCTAAAGACTCGACACTACGCTGGCAGTGGGTTTAACCACAGACCGCAAGCGGCACTAGCTGTACGTAACGGTCCCCAGGTAGATGTCGATAAGAAGGCCGATGAGGAAACCCATCCGAACTCCTACTGAGCCTGATGTGACAATCTTCGTACAGTCCGGTCTGTTCGTCTAAGACTATCGCATATCGAGCCTAGGGGGCGGCAAGCGTCAGTCCCCTAATAGCGGTATAAGTCGTGTCGGAGCGTAGCATTATACCCTGAGAAACTACTAGAACCTACCAGTAAATCTCCCTTGCCTTGGCCAGGGACTTTGCGTAATGGCTCTCTGACACAGCGCGATATCAACTCCCAATACCGGGAGAGACGAATCCTTTCTAACCGCCACTGCCACCAAGTGCTCGGGACTGCACCCAACTGCTACCTGTTTGCACGACTCCTTTGAGCCGTGGTAGGGTAGCAATCTAAGAACAGTGGGACACACTCGAGGCGAAGTACCAGTGTCAAGTCTGCGGACTATGTTGTACTCATGTCACCTGGGGACTGTTAACTGACGATTGGTATAATACCAACCAACAGTCCCCCTGCGAGTCATGTCCGGTGTACCCGTAACATAACGAGCACCTGTATACTATCTCCAGTACGACGTACTGATGGCTGTGGGACAGACCATCTCCCCAACTGGGATGAGATGCGTACACACTAGTCTACTCTGGAGTATCGATGCCCAGTCTCGATAATCCTACGACTAGGGACAAGTATAGGATGTTGCTTATAGACTACCCAGCCCCCTCTAGTGTGACTGCCATCAAAACGCTGGTAATCAAGCAAAGATCCTATGGGCTCTACTAATATGTATAAGTGATACGTTACAAGAAACATATGCACATATTAAAGTAGACACAAACCAAGTAGCATACTACCATTTTTAGAAAGACTGTATATACAACTGTGAATATCCCAAGCTTCCATTAAGTAATATACATACAAGTATGATACAATAATGGCCCGTAGGGCATATACACTAACAAGAGTTCGGCAGCATCGACTAGACATGTTATGAGTGACCATAATGGTTGGCCAGAGGTCTTTAGAGGATGTGCCAGAGCGGAACTGTTTCCGTCATCATTCCACATTGGGCCATTGAGTCGAGGAGCTATGTAACTAGCAATTCGCAGTGAAAGAGGAGAGCCTAAGGGCACCAGGCGCCAAGCCATGAACAGGAGGCAAGTGGATATCTTGCTCTGCTAGCTTTGGATGCACCGACACCTTCTTGATTTTGTAGGAAGGACATATCGACGATAGTGTTTACGATTTGCGATTTGGTGATTCGAATATCACGTGTCTGTTATTTGGATTTCGGTATTTTGGACGATTTATTTGCATGATTAAGATTTTGTGCAGCACAGTTATACTCGACTTCGATTGATGCCGTTCGAGATTTTTGATTTTGATTTCATGCCCATGGTATGTATGTGATTTGACTTGTGCCTTCGGTATAGTTTTCATGTACTTTTAGTATTTTGATTCGATTTTGTGCACGCTGACGCACGTGGTTGTGAGATTATATACCACGGTATACCTGATTTGGATTGAGATGTATTGTATACCGTCGTTGTGATACTCGATATTTGTTTTCGTGCACCTTGTGCACTTGATTTGGATTCTTGCGCATACCGACGCGCTTGATGCGATTTTGGTGCACACCAGATGCACTAAAATCGGGATTCTTCGTGCATATTAGATGCACCTGATATTGTTGTCAAGCACACTGGTTGCCCTTGACAGGTGTTTTCATGCACACCCGTTGCACTTAGATTTTATTTCTGTGCACATGTCACGACCCACAGGGTACGGAACGTGACTGGCACTTAAGTTACGAAACGTCTCAAGACATCCGTAAAATAAGTAAGCCAAAGCCCAGAAACCAAAACCAAATAAGCAAAAGAATGAAGGAAAACCAATCAATTGAAAGCGAGTTTATCAAATGAGTCACATCAAGCCTTTTTAAAAACAATATCAATTTTTCCGAAAATTTCGGCAGAGTCTCCTTTGTAAATACTGGCCCCCAAAATGGGTACAACAAGAATATATATGAATCCAACAAATAAGGCATCCCCAAGCGGGAGCTAGCTCTTCTCCACAAGGCGGTCACAAATCCCACGCAGTATAAAACAACAACATGCGAAATAATCATAAAGAAGCATGAGAAAAACAGCATGTCGACTCTAGTGAGCTCGACCCCAAAATACAGCATAAAAAGTCCACAAATCTCACAGTCTCATCTCTAGGTCAATATACAACAATACTGGTAGATACAGTAGATGGAGTACACTAGATACAAGAATATACAAGGTGGTACAAAATAATAATATAACCCACCTAAGAGCAAAACCTCGAGTCCAGGCAAAAGAGGCAAAAGAAACAAGTGCGCCCGCCGCTACTGTACTGACGGAGCGGACCTGCAAAAGACTGTGGCACAACGGGGGTGAGTTTCCATCTCGTGAGTAATAAATAACATCTATAGAGACTATCGCAAGTATGCACACAAGCATCCTAGCATCTATAATACAGGTATGGCAGGACATAATAGCAGGTATGTATGCAATATGAATATACTAGCAGGTATGAATGCAATGTGAATCAACTCATGATCTGAATGTGTAAGTATAAGAATCACGTTTTTCCTTTAGGAATCTCTTTTGAAATACCAGCACAATACCACTAAAATCAACAAGAACATGCGTCCAGCAACGACACCTCAAAACTATCACAAATCTCATATATCCATGTCATAGTGTCTCTAGCCTCAGCCATCCGGCTGACCCATCTCAATATCAATATCTCATCATCTCGCGGCCACGGTCGGTATCCTCTGGATATCCGCCATCCCAAACAGTCACCGGTAGGTAATCCGTCCCCTGCCAGGCTCATCGTCAGCAACACGAGCTTCTTGCCCCGGGGTACCTTACCGGGCCCACCATGTACCTGAGACGGTTCATCCAACTCCTCGAAATGGGTCTCGAAAACCATGGCAAACTCATGGTGGACGACACTTACATCACTAGAAAACCGCAATTTACATATTTTAAAAATATAAAAAGTTTAGAAATTTTGCGGCTTTCCCCCGAAATCTAGAAATATCATAAAATCTCAAGAAATCCTCATAAGTGCATATGTCAATGATAATAAATGCATATGGTATCAATAATCAAGTTGCGATGTGTGATTAATAGACTAGGCATGAACAAATAATATGATGAGGTACATGCACATGAATAGCAATCCTACGATTTCATTTTAAGGAAATAAAGGCAATAGCACAAGTTTAAGTATCAATTATAGTAAAAGGTTTCAAATTATAGGTTATCTACTGTGGTGGCATGGCAATTACCAGGGTGTGTGTGTAAGCATGAATAGTGCTCGTGCTGCGTATAAAAACCCTGGCAATGCTGCAGGTGTCCTATAGGATGGGTTCGCATATGTATATCAATATAAGGCATGAATGTAGCAAATAATCATACAAGTATTACACCCCAAATTACTAACATTACTAAGAATCTTTTTAAGCTACTAAAACTATCAGGCGACTTGCGCCATCCAACGATAGCCCCCCGTAGATGTTACATCTACTCACCGGAATCCCTAGCTAGTCACGTCCAATCACCGCTTTCCCCTTTCATGCCGCGTCTGACGTCTCCGCGACCGAACCTGGAATTTACATCAATACAAACATAAGGTTACATATCAAGAACGACGCAAATCCCCAAACGAAAATACCATAGTTCACAAGCTAGGTACAACGTGCACAAGGTGCGCGGAACACAAGCGAAAATCGCAAAAACTAACTAAAACGTCGATTTGGTCGCCCGGCAAAACTAAAACCCGATCACTCAAAAATCCGCACTCACACATCCTAAATTTCATAGGATAAGCCAAAACAATCATCATGATATCGTAATTAATTCATCACAATATTTTTATAACAAAACTAGTAAGCTAGAAATTTGCAATTTGGTGGAAACATCGACAATTAGTGATAAAGTTAACACAATCCAACACAAACATCCAAACTAACCCACTAGATAGCCACGACACTAATTTTAAACCTTTTACAATGCATCAAACCATAATTCCAACACAACAATCAAGCTTCAATCTATTTCCATACACAAACCCCTTTCTTGATTTTTTGAAATTAGCAATTACAATGAAAATTTCGCACAAGTTTAACTTAGATTAGTATAATATGAAGCCACTTAAGCAAAGTAACCTTAAAGATTGGTTTAGTAAACAACTAGATAGCTAATTAGCTTTAATTAACTAAATAATGGTTTCTAAAACCCTAGTTTAATTTCAACCATGAACTAGAAAAAACTAGATTAAGATTTTGCTAAGCTTTTAACACTAAACCATTTAACTAAAGGAATTTAACCAAAAGAAAATAACTTGGTGGAAATTATACCTCAAGATCTATGGATCTAGCATGATCATTTGCCTCTAAAATTGCCTCCTTTCCACAAGATTTAAACCAATTTGGGCTTGAAAAGAGATAGAATAAGGTTTTGTGTTGAATTTGTGAAGAAAATTAGGGATTTCGGTGGATTTTTTTGATGAAATTGAAGCAAAAGGAGATGGGGGAAAATGGGGACCTGCACCAATTTGAGGCTCGGGCAGGGAAAAGGATGGGGGTGAAAGTGAGGAATTGGAGTTGGAAAAACCAAAGTCAAAGCTCTCTCATGTCACTCAAAACCCATACCTAAATTACTATATTTTAATCCTATTCAAAACAATTCATTCACAATAGTTAAAGTCAAATAGAAGGGGATGGGGCTGCTGCAGCAGTGGTGGGGCCGGCCTTGGGGAGTGGGGGGAGTGGGAGAGGTTACAAAAAGAATCCCATGCAAAAAGACCCCCTACAAGTCCAAAATTGCAAGTTTTAGCTTAAAATTCAATAAATTTCGTTTTCCATAATAAAAATTAGTTAAAACTTAAAATAAAATACTAAAAATTTATATTACAACTAGATTTTAATTAACATGATTTTAAAGCTTAAATTTAGCCCATTTAAATTTGTATTTATCGCTAATTTAATGTATTTTCTTACCGGCTTAAAATAATATTAAAAATTGAAAAATTAGGGAAAATTTTTAAATGACCAGAATTTCATAAGTAACTCATTTGCTACCAAAAACAAGAAATTAGCTATCCAAATTAGGTATAATTAGTCCTAAACTGAAAAATAACAAAAAGGACGATTTACGGAAAAATACCGAATTTTCACCGATTTTCAGGAAAATACCAAAACGACTTTTCAAGGCGCTACAATCTTCCCCCCTTAAAGAAATTCGGTCCCCGAATTTAAAAATATAGCTACGCGTACCTTCAAAGAGATGGGGATATTTATTCCTCATCTCGCCCTCGGTCTCCCAGGAAACCTCCTCGCTGCTCGGGCTACGCTAAAGGACGTTGACGGTTGGTATAATCTTCGATCTCAACTTCTTCACCTGCCGATCCAGGATGGCCACCGGCTGCTCTGCAAAATAAAGGTTGCGCTCAAGCTGGACTGTCGGGTGCTGAATCGCATGCGAAGGGTCGTGAAGGTACTTGCGGAGCATCGAAACATGGAAGACGGGGTGAACATCGGGAAAGCTGGGTGGAAGGGCCAAACGATATGCAACGGCGCCGACACACTCGAGGATCTTGAAGGGACCTACGAATCTAGGGCTAAGCTTTCCCTTTCGCTCAAAACGCATCACGCCCTTCATCGGAGAGACTCTCAAAAAAACATGGTCGCCAACTGCGAACTCTAATCTACGACGGCGCCTGTCTGCATACGATTTCTGCCTGCTCTGAGCCGCTCTCATCTGGGCTCGGATCAACTGTATCTTCGCTGTCGTCTCCTCAACAAGCTGCGGCCCCAAAATACTGCTCTCGCTGAGCTCTGTCCAACAGACGGGCGATCTGCATCTCCTCTTATACAATGCCTCGAAAGGTGCCATCTGAATAGTATCCTGGAAGCTGTTGTTGTAGGAGAACTCCACTAGAGGTAAATGACGATCCCAGCTACCGCCGAAGTCTAAAACGCACGCTCTGAGCCTGTCCTCGAGAGTCTGAATGGTCCGCTCTGACTGTCCGTCGGTCTGCGGATGAAACGCTGTGCTGAAGCTCAAACGAGTGCCCAAAGCCTCCTGAAGTCTCTGCCAAAGTCGGCTGGTGAACTGGGTGTCTCGATCTGACACGATACAAGTCGGTACGCCATGCAACCGCACGATCTCGTCGATGTAAAGCTGGGCATACTGAGCAAAGCTGAAAGTCATCTTCACTGGCAGGAAGTGAGCCGCTTTCGTCAATCGATCTACGATCACCCAGATGGAGTCATACCCTCGGCTGGTCCTGGGTAGACCCACAACGAAATCCATCGAAATCTGCTCCCATTTCCACTCCGGAATGGGTAACGGTTGTAGCTCTCCTGCGGGCCTCTGGTGCTCGGCCTTGACTTCCTGACAAGTCAGGCATCTCGATACAAACTCCGCAATGTCCCTCTTCATCCCGTCCCACCAGTAGGTCTCTCTCATATCATGGTACATCTTGGTGGAACCGAGGTAGACACTATACACTGATCGGTGTGCCTCCTCAAGAATGTCGCGTCGCAATCCATCAGCATCTGGTATGCACAGTCTAGATCCATAGCGTAAAATCCCCTGATCGTCAATCACGAACTCGGAAAATCTGCCATGTCCCATCTGTGCCATGATCTCCGAGCAACGGTCGTCACTGCGCTGTGCCTCATATATACGATCAAGCAACTATGGGCGTGCACGAACATGCGCGAGCTGTCCCCCTGTCTGAGTGAACTCGAACTCAACTCGGCTGTCGCATAACATCTGCCAATCTGCTGACGACTGCCTCTGCACTGCACGCAAACACGATAGACTACCCCGGGCCTCCTGCTCAAAGCATCTGCCACCACATTTGCCTTGCCTGGGTGATATAAGATCTCGCAGTCGTAGTCTTTCACCAACTCCATCCAACGACGCTGTCTGAGGTTCAGGTCTCGCTGCTGAAATATGTATTTTAAGCTCTTATGGTCTGTGAATATTTGGCACGACTCGCCATATAGGTAATGTCGCCAAATCTTCAATGCAAAGACCACTGCATCCATCTCCAAATCGTGAGTGGGGTAGTTCTGTTCATGCTTCTTCAACTGCCGAGAAGCATAAGCGATCACCCGGCTATGCTGCATCAATACGCATCCTAACCCCACTCGCGAAACATCACAGTAGACCATAAATCCGCCTAATCCCGAAGGCAAAGATAATACCGGCGCCGTAGTCAAACAAGTCCGTAGCTGCTGAAAACTGCGCTCGCACTCCTCTGTCCAAACGAAAGGAACTCCCTTCCGGGTCAAACCGGTCAAAGGTGCAGCTATACGGGAGAAGTCCTGAACAAATCGCCTGTAGTAGCCCACCAGGAGTAGAAAACTACGGATCTCAGTAACTGATGTAGGTCGGGGCCACTGCTGAACAGCCTCAATCTTCTTCGGGTCCATACATATGTCGTCTCTCGTAACCACGTGACCCAAGAATCCGACGCTGTCCAGCCAGAATGCACACTTGGAGAACTTTGCGAACAGCTGGTGCTCCCTCAGAGTCTGTAACGTAATCTGCAGGTGCTGCTCGTGCTCCTCTCTGCTCCGGGAGTACACCAAGATATCGTCGATAAACACGATGATGAACAAGTCAAGATACGGCATGAATGTACGGTTCATCAAATCCATGAATGCTGCTGGGGCGTTGGTGAGTCCGAACGACATCACCAAAAACTCGTAGTGGCCGTAGCGCGTGCGGAAAGCTGTCCTCGGTATATCCCCCTGTCGAACTCGCAGCTGATGGTATCCTGATCGCAAGTCGATCCTCGAAAAATACCCCGCACACTGAAGCTGGTCGAACAAATCATCAATGCGTGGCAACGGATATCTGTTCCGAATGGTAACTTTGTTCAGCTGGCGGTAGTCGATACATAAGCGCAAACTTCCATCCTTCTTCTTGACAAACAGGACCGGAGCACCCCATGGAGAAACACTAGGTCGAATAAGCCCCTTCTCTAACAAATCCTGCAACTGATCCTTCAGCTCTCGAAGCTCTGCCGGGGCCATCCGATAAGGCGGTATAGAAATATGCCCCGAGCCGGGAATCAAATCGATGCAGAACTCAACGTCGCGCTCAGGTGGTAGCCCAGGTAGCTCATCAGGGAAAACATCAGGGAACTCACAAACAACCGGGACCCGGTCCAACGGAACCTCTGCAGCTCGAGTATCACAAATATACGCTAAGAATCCCTGACATCCCTTCCGCAAGAGTTGACCAGCGCGAAGAGACGAAATCAAGCTGGGAAGGGTGACGCTGCGGTCTCCCTGAATAACAAGGACTGGCTCTCCCGGAAAGCTAAATCTGACTGCCTTCTCACGGCAGTCCACCGAAGCATAATAAGTGGCCAGCCAGTCCATGCCCAGAAGCACATCAAAGTCCAACATATCGAGGAGAATCAAATCAAACGATGAGTCCCTCTCCCCGATACGAATGAAACACAATCAAAATACAAAACGAGCGACAAACAACTCGCCTACCTGAGTAACAACAACAAGCGGATGATCTAACGACGACGACTCACGGCCCAACATCGGTGCAAAGTGTGTAGAGACGTACGAATGTGTGGAACCTGGGTCGAATAATACCCGTGCGTCGAAAGAACAAACTGGCGAGGTACTTGTCACAACGGCATTGGATGCCTGCGCATCCTGCGGTGTCAAAGCAAATACTCGGGCCTGTCCTCCACTGATAGCGGGCTGACCTCGACCTTGGCCTCTGCCTCCTCATCCTCTCTGAACAGGACCGCCGCGTTCACGGCCTCTGGGTGCACCTAACTGGCGTGGAGCATCGCCTGTGGTAGGAAGTAGGGCTCTCTGAGGAGGGGGTGGTGATGGTGGTAGGGTCACATGCGGAACGGTCGCCGCTCCCTGTCGTCTCGCCGGACAGTCTCTGACAAGATGGTGCGGACTCCCGCACCCAAAACACCCTGGCGACGGCTGTTGTCCCTGGTGATATGATCCATATAACTGTCCCCGTCCAAATCCTCTGCCAGGCCTATCTCTCGGAAAGAATCTGGCGCGCTGCCTCTGAGACGGTACATCGGTGCGAATCCTCTTCGGCCCAGAAATGTCCGAAGTCTGTGATATGCGTGCCTCCATCCGTAATGCCGTATCCATAGCAGCTGAATAAGTGTCGTAGTGCTGGGCGCCAATGGCAAGATATAGCTGGGCATCAAGTCCCTGTACGAACCCCTTCACCATCTTCTCTTCGGTATCCACCAAATACGGAGCATATCGGGATAACTGTGTAAACTGGATGTCATACTCAGACACCGTCATCCCAGGTGTCTTGACTAAGGCCTCGAAGCTACGAGCTCTGGCGTCACGAATGCTCTCTGGGAGGAAACGAGCTAGAAAAACCGCTGTAAACTCGGCCCAAGTCATAGGCGGTAGACCTGCAGCTCGACCTCTCAAGACCGACTCCCACCATGTCTGCGCGAGACCCTCTAGTCGGAAACTCGCAAGCTCTACCCATCGATCATCCGAACATCTCAGCGAACGGCAGATCCTGGCTAAACTGTCAAAGAACGTCTGTGGGTCCTCCGCTGCCTTGGTGCCGGTGAATACTGGAGGTCTCAGCCTCATGAAATCCTGTAATGAAACCGAGATGGTCACGGCGGTAGTAGTAGGAGCAGGTATCATAGCAGTCTGGGATGTAGTAGGTGCGTCATCCGGCCTCGGTGTACGACTGGCTGCAACTAGAGATCCTACCATCTGACGTAGCTCCTGCATGCCCCCCATCATCTGTCACAACTCCTCCATACCAGTCTCGAGCCTATCTATACGGCCTGGGGAAGGTGGATCGGTCTGTCCCTGCGGCATAGGCATACCACCTTGCTCAGTCCTAGTCTCGGACGAGCCAGCTCGAATCTCATCTCGGGCGGCAGCCCTCTGTGCCCTCGTAGCCTTCGGCGGCATAGTGGCTGTTACAGGAAAACGGATAGTAAGAACAGTGCAATAGGATCACAGGATACACGAAATTGAAGAAGTAATTTCAAGCAAGTGTATCCTAAAGTCACTTAGGCGGAGTACCGTATCGCAAGTATGCCGCGGACATACAAGCGCTAGGTTACCCTACTTAAGTCACTTACTCCATCTACCAAGGGTCATCCTACACTCAAAAAGGTAAAACCTATCGCTCTGATACCAACTTTGTCATGACCCGCAGGGTACGGAACGTGACTGGCACTTAAGTTACGAAACGTCTCAAGACATCCGTAAAATAAGTAAACCAAAGCCCAGAAACCAAAACCAAATAAGCAAAAGAATGAAGGAAAACCAATCAATTGAAAGCGAGTTTATCAAATGAGTCACATCAAGCCTTTTTAAAAACAATATCAATTTTTCCGAAAATTTCGGCAGAGTCTCCTTTGTAAATACTGGCCCCCAAAATGGGTACAACAAGAATATATATGAATCCAACAAATAAGGTATCCCCAAGCGGGAGCTAGCTCTTCGCCACAAGGCGGTCACAAATCCCACGCAGTATAAAACAACAACATGCGAAATAATCATAAAGAAGCATGAGAAAAACAGCATGTCGACTCTAGTGAGCTCGACCCCAAAATACAGCATAAAAAGTCCACAAATCTCACAGTCTCATCTCTAGGACAATATACAACAATACTGGTAGATACAGTAGATGGAGTACACTAGATACAAGAATATACAAGGTGGTACAAAATAATAATATAACCCACCTAAGAGCAAAACCTCGAGTCCAGGCAAAAGAGGCAAAAGAAACAAGTGCGCCCGCCGCTACTGTACTGACGGAGCGGACCTGCAAAAGACTGTGGCACAACGGGGGTGAGTTGCCAACTCGTGAGTAATAAATAAAATCTATAGAGGCTATCGCAAGTATGCACACAAGCATCCTAGCATCTATAATACAGGTATGGCAGGACATAATAGCAGGTATGTATGCAATATGAATATACTAGCAGGTATGAATGCAATGTGAATCAACTCATGATCTGAATGTGTAAGTATAAGAATCACGTTTTTCCTTTAGGAATCTCTTTTGAAATACCAGCACAATACCACTAAAATCAACAAGAACCTGTGTCCAGCAACGACACCTCAAAACTATCACAAATCTCATATATCCATGTCATAGTGTCTCTAGCCTCAGCCATCCGGCTGACCCATCTCAATATCAATATCTCATCATCTCGCGGCCACGGTCGGTATCCTCTGGATATCCGCCGTCCCAAACAGTCACCGGTAGGTAATCCGTCCCCTGCCAGGCTCATCGTCAGCAACACGAGCTTCTTGCCCCGGGGTACCTTACCGGGCCCACCATGTACCCGAGACGGTTCATCCAACTCCTCGAAACGGGTCTCGAAAACCACAGCAAACTCATGGTGGACGACACTTACATCACTAGAAAACCGCAATTTACATATTTTAAAAATATAATAAGTTTAGAAATTTTGCGGCTTTCCCCCGAAATCCAGAAATATCATAAAATCTTAAGAAATCCTCATAAGTGCATATGTCAATGATAATGAATGCATATGGTATCAATAATCAAGTTGCGATGTGTGATTAATAGACTAGGCATGAACAAATAATATGATGAGGTACATGCACATGAATAGCAATCCTACGATTTCATTTTAAGGAATTAAAGGCAATAGCACAAGTTTAAGTATCAATTATAGTAAAAGGTTTCAAATTATAGGTTATCTACTGTGGTGGCATGGCAATTACCAGGGTGTGTGTGTAAGCATGAATAGTGCTCGTGCTGCGTATAAAAACCCTGGCAATGGTGCAGGTGTCCTATAGGATGGGTTCACATATGTATGTCAATATAAGGCATGAATGTAGCTAATTATCATACAAGTATTACACCCCTAATTACTAACATTACTAAGAATCTTTTTAAGCTACTAAAACTATCGGGCGACTTGCGCCATCCAACGATAGTCCCCCGTAGATGTTACATCTACTCACCGGAATCCCTAGCTAGTCACGTCCAATCACCGCTTTCCCCTTTCGTGCCGCGTCTGACGTCTCCGCGACCGAACCTGGAATTTACATCAATACAAACATAAGGTTACATATCAAGAACGACGCAAATCCCAAACGAAAATAGCATAGTTCACAAGCTAGGTACAACGTGCACAAGGTGCGCGGAACACACGCGAAAATCGCAAAAACTAACTAAAACGTCGATTTGGTCGCCCGGCAAAACTAAAACCCGATCACTCAAAAATCCGCACTCACACATCCTAAATTTCATAGGATAAGCCAAAACAATCATCAAGATATCGCAATTAATTCATCACAATATTTTTATAACAAAACTAGTAAGCTAGAAATTTGCAATTTGGTGCAAACATTGACAATTAGCGATAAAGTTAACACAATCCAACACAAACATCCAAACTAACCCACTAGATACCCACGACACTAATTTTAAACCTTTTACAATGCATCAAACCATAATTCCAACACAACAATCATGCTTCAATCTATTTCCATACACAAACCCCTTTCTTGATTTTTTGTAATTAGCAATTACAATGAAAATTTCACACAAGTTTAACTTAGATTAGTATAATATGAATCCACTTAAGCAAAGTAACCTTAAAGATTGGTTTAGTAAACAACTAGATAGCTAATTAGCTTTAATTAACTAAATAATGGTTTCTAAAACCCTAGTTTAATTTCAACCATGAACTAGAAAAAACTAGATTAAGATTTTGCTAAGCTTTTAACACTAAACCATTTAACTAAAGAAATTTAACCAAAAGAAAATAACTTGGTGGAAATTATACCTCAAGATCTATGGATCTAGCATGATCATTTACCTCTAAAATTGCCTCCTTTCCACAAAATTTAAACCAATTTGGGCTTGAAAAGAGATAGAATAAGGTTTTGTGTTGAATTTGTGAAGAAAATTAGGGATTTCGGTGGATTTTTTGATGAAATTGAAGCAAAAGGAGATGGGGGAAAATGGGGACCTGCACCAATTTGAGGCTCGGCCAGGGAAAAGTATGGGGGGGGGGAAGTGAGGAATTGGAGTTGGAAAAACCAAAGTCAAAGCTCTCTCATGTCACTCAAAACCCATACCTAAATTACTATATTTTAATCATATTCAAAACAATTCATTCACAATAGTTAAAGTCAAATAGAGGGGGATGGGGCAGCTGCAGCAGTGGTGGGGCCGGCCTTGGGGAGTGGGGGTGAGTGGGAGAGGTTACAAAAAGAATCCCATGCAAAAAGACCCCCTACAAGTCCAAAATTGTAAGTTTTAGCTTAAAATTCAATAAATTTCGTTTTCCATAATAAAAATTAGTTAAAACTTAAAATAAAATACTAAAAATTTATATTACAACTAGATTTTAATTAATATGATTTTAAAGCTTAAATTTAGCCATTTAAATTTGTATTTATCGCTAATTTAATGTATTTTCTTACCGGCTTAAAATAATATTAAAAATTGAAAAATTAGGGCAAATTTTTAAACGACCAGAATTTCATAAGTAACTCATTTGCTACCAAAAACAAGCAATTACCTATCCAAATTAGGTATAATTAGTCCTAAACTGAAAAATAACAAAAAGGACGATTTACGGAAAAATACCGAATTTTCACCGATTTTCAGGAAAACACCAAAACGACTTTTCAAGGCGCTACAGCACAGGTATGACACATTCATTGATTTCGATTTCTATGCGCACCAGATGCATGTGGCATTATTACATGTACTATTGAGTACGATTTCTTTTGAGCAGTATGTTTTTATGATATTTACTATTTGGTATAGTAACTGAACAGGACTAGTCAGAGGACAGTACCTGAATATGTTTTTGAATGCATCGATAGTTACCGAAGGGATATCCAAAAAAAGGGGCTATAGTCTCAGTGTTTACCTATGTGTCCGAGATGACATACAAGGAAACCCTTCTAAATCATTTTCAAAACGGCGGGACGTGTGTGTTAAACAAGGATATATATATATATATATATATATATATATATATATATATATATATAGTTATTTTCTTACACTAAACGTCCGCTACTTATGATGTGATACGCGCATCGCACAACGACTTGAAAAAGGTTTGGCATGCATTTCTTTCAGATGTTTTGACAAGTTTACAACGATGCGTACATGTTATAGTTTTGATATATATCATATTGGTTTTCATATTGGACCTTGACATTGTTGTCTTCACCATAACTCCGATGATTGCAGGATACTTGACGGAGTTTTGATTTTTGAGTTATATACTCGCTTTCCATGCACATGTATTGCGCTACGATATGTTTTAAGTATTGATGATTTCGGAGCCCCGACGTCATGATCATTTTACTGAAATGTTTTAGTATTTGAGGGGTTTAAATTTAAATTCGGGGACCGGATTTATTTAAGGGGGAAGACTGTAACATTTCAGAAAAATAAAATATTGGGAATTTATAAAATTAAAATAATAAATATTATGAATATTTTAATGATGTGGTATAATTATATACCAATAGATTGGAAAAATATTGGAAAAATTACCTTGAATGTTGATTTTAAAGAAATTGTGAGATTTAGACATTTTATGAATTATTATATACAAGTTTATGTCTAAGTTTGATTAATGTTCACTAATCATGCATTGATTTTGTTTTGTGCATGTGACATGCACCATGTCTATTACACATTTGTTACATTTTTCTACCATGACTTCTTTCATTTTTTTTTTCAAGCATGGCTTTGTTTTAAATGTGATGAAAAGATAAAGAAAAAGATAAGAAAAGAAAAGGAAATGAATAAAGAATGGGGTATGGGCAAGAGAGAGAGAGAGAGAGAGAGAGAGAGAGGGTGAGGGGTCAATTGACCTTGCCTCTTTGTTCCTTCATTCTCTCCTTCATCATTCCCCTTCCTCTTCTCTCCCTCATGGCTGCCCTCTCCCTCCACCTCCTTCACCTCCTCACTACACCCCCATTGCTATGTCAAAACCATACATTCCCTTCATTAAATATGTGCACAAGCTCACTACAAGCATGGGGAACCAAGAAAGTTTGGATTTTGAGCACTTGGAGCAACTCATGAATTTTCTTGAGTTGCCAAATGAGGTAATTCTTTCACCATTAGTGTAGTATTTGATTCACTTTAGCATCCATATTAGTTTAGAAGTGTTTAAGTGAGGTTTAGTGAGGTTTGAAAATTCTAAGATGAGGGTTAGGGTTTTCCTTGACTTGGGAAGGTGTAATTGAGTGTAATTGTAGATTATAACCCTCTAGGGTCATAAACCTGGACCTAACATGAGACTAAAACCTAATAACCCAAACTTAGAAACCCCGATATCGGAAGATTGTGGGAATTGTGATGATATTTAGAGATCAGCTATGACCCAGGGCACCTGAAAAATATTTAGCGATTACTGTGAGTCGTGCAGGCAACCTGGAAACTACCATAGAGACCCGAGCCCCAACTCCTTCATCTTGGCCGCTAATTATCTCCTTATGTTCGTAATTTGCGTCCTAGGTACTTCAGAGTAAGTTCGTGCTAGGTCCATAGCCCTATTTTCAGTAAATTAGACGTACCATATATGCAAAATTGGCTAATTTCACCTGAAACGAAATCTGGAAGTGTTTTCATATGTTACTGCTTTGGATTTGCTACTATTTATGACTTGGATTTTAGTATTTGGGTTTTGACTCGGTGGTTTGACGTTTTCACGTCAATCTCGAGGGTTGTTTGGTCATTCTTGCATGTGTAGACCATAGGTTTTAACCTATGTGTGATACGCGTCGGTTTTTGTGCACGATTTCGGTTTATGATATTATGTGTTTATATGTGTAGGCACCCTCGCGTGGACTTTGGATAATAAGGAAGAGCATGGCGACATCGATTTCGGCAAGCAAGGATCAAGGTGAGTAGATATATATCTACGGGGGAAGTCGGGTGGATGGCGTATAGTACCCGCGCAGTTTCGTAGTGTAGTATACGAATACGTTATATGTGTATATAGATATGTGTATTGTGAGACTAAACATTCATCAAGATAGTCTTTAGGTGTTCACGGGTTAGTTTTAGTGCTTATTGTATAGTTTCTTAGTCGCGAACCCTAGAGTATAGGTGCACACACGGGATTGTTTGGGTGTATATATTTATATGTATATGTGTGTGTGTGTGTGTGTGGATTGCATTGGAACATATATATATATATACGTATATATATACGTATATGTATACGTATACACGGATGATGAGGATAGTATATGATACTTGGAGATGAGTCGATGTGATTGGGCATGATGCCGCGAGATCGGTGATATGAATTGGGTCGTGTTATGATATACGACATGATATATGAGTGGATCGTTAGGCGATGTGTTTTCATACACACGCGGATATATATGTATGAAGGCATCGGAATGTACTAGACTTTAGATCAGTGCCCTTAATTCAGGATATGATGATAACGATACCAGATAAATAATGAGATAAATGTGATATTCGACCCGTACCCCGATTTGGGATGCCGTACGATGGATTTTACCGTACGAAGTATAAATATGATGATTGATCCTCCCTCTTGACTCGAGGATGTCGTATTATATATATATTTTATCGTACGTGACGCTATTGAGGCGGGATCACCGACTACTAAATATATCGACTCGGACTTAGGTGGATTTCCTTACCCCCTTCGATTAGTCTCTTAGTTTAGCCTGTAGTTATCAGTTAGATGTTAGACTGGGCTCGAGTCATACTTATTTTCAAACTAAAGATCGTGGGTATTTTAAAGACAGGCCGATGGGTATTACGGATATTTCAAAGGACGTACCTTTTCTTAAAAACATCGTAACCCCCATTTTTCTAAAAACCACAATTCGTGCGCTATTTCAAAAGCCAAAATTGGATGACCCGTATATATAGATGTTTATTCTTATATGTTGCGTTTACCATTCATTTTCCGTATATTCTAGCTGGTCGCATCGCATTGCATGCTTATAAATGTGTTTCGTTAGTTATTATGAAACCCTTGATATCAGGACACCAGCACCATTACCGATGATGTGTGTGCTCCATGTACACTTGCTTGCCGGCTCACACACATCATCATCGGTAACTTTCATATCACGTACACATTAGATAATATCACTTCATTGTATAAATTGCTAGCGGTAGTCTTAATATAGTACTAGCGCACTTGCTTTCATATGCTAGTTTAGTTATTGCATTTATTTCTGAGATATCTCATGCATTTATACGTTTATTCTGTTATGAAATATCGTGGGGCTTTATGCCAGTATTTACTATTTATTGACATCGTGATTTTGAGATTTCGGATTTCCATGAGATTTCTGGATTGGGAGAAACCACAAGGATTTTATAAACTGATTATGATTTCTAAAAATAGCAATTGCGGTTTTCTCGTGACATGATATGATATATGTCCACCATGAGTTTTCTCGGCCCTTGAGCAGTATCATACACCCGATTCGAGGAGGAGGATGAACCGTCTGCGGGTGCATGGTGGACCCGGTGCGGTACCCCGGGGCAAGATGGTCGCAGATGATAGAGTTGAGCCCTCCAGGGAAGCACTACCGACCGGTTATTTGTGAAGCGGCAGATATCCGCAGGATACCGACATAGTCGTGAGATTTGATGATTTGGGCCAGTCCGGATTGCTGGAGCCCGAGATATTAAGATATCGGGATATATATTTTGTGTCGATACTTGACACGGATTCTTTATTGATTTCATTGATGATATTTCGGTTTTATACAGAAATCTCACTGAGATAAGAAAACAGTTTTCTCATTTAAATGTATTCTGTTTTCGTGCATTCATACATCATATATATGATATGTTTTTACCTGAGGCATTGACACGAGTACCTGGTATTACACTTATGTATAGATGTTTACCCTTGCCATTATTTAGATGCTTCAGGTTATATATTGAGGATATATTATTGTATGACCTAGGATAGAGTCATACATACGATTTCTGCTCGGTGATGTTTTCTACTCACGAGTTGGAAACTCACCCCCGGTGTGCCACAGTTTCTTGCAGGTTTTGTCGTACAGGTTTCATTGCGGCTTGCTGGCACACTGCTTCCTTCCGGATGATTTCTTTGGTAGGTGGGTTCACTTGCATCATGACCACCATTGTACCTTTTTTATATTCTGTTGTATCTAGCAACTCCATCAACCTGACTTGTATCATTGATAGACTTAGAAGACCAGTGTAAATTCTTTCGACCTTAGAGTCGCGCTTGTATTATTATAGTTATCTGGAGGATATTGGTTTTCTTTTGAGTTTTGATCCTCGCCCTTCGGCGTTGTATATTATATTGCTTGCGTGGTTGTGTCCGCCAATTAGCGAAAAGCTAGCTCCCGCTTGGGGATGCCTTTATTCATTATGTATATTATTCATGTTTGTACCCGTTTGGGGCCAGTATTTACAAAGGAGACTCTGCCGAAATTTTCAGGAAAATATGATGTTGCTTTTAAATGTTTTATGCCATTTATTTTATTTAAACCACTTGCTTTAAACAAGTTTTCCTTCACTTCTTATTTAAAATGGTTTAGATTTTTGGGCTTTTGGCTTACTTGAATTAGGTGGGGTCCTATAGACTTCACACGATTCAAGTGCCAGTTACGTGTTATTTCGGGTCGTGACAACGGCCTCTACAACGTTTCGCCCGAACTAGGGAAACTCTCTGTGTGGGACTCTAAAGACTCGTCAATACGCTAGCAGTGGGTTTAATCACAAGCACGTTAGTGGCACTAGCTGTATGTAACGGCTGCCCAGGTATTGAGCGAAAGGGAGGCCGATGAGTGAACTCATCCTGAAACCCTACTAAGCTTGACAGTGACAATATATGTACAGTCCGGTCCGTTCGTCTATGAGTATCGCATATCGGGCCTAGGGGGATGGTAAACGTCAGACCCTAATAGCGGTATAAGTCGTGTTGGGGTGCAGCCCAGAACACCCTGATAAACTACAGGAATACCTACCAGTAAATCTCACTTGCCTTGGCCAAGGACTTTGTGTAATGGCTCTCCAAACACAGCGCGATATCAACCCCCAATACCGGGAGAGAAGAATCCCCTGCCGATCCGCTCGATGCCTCCATGTGGCTCGGGACTATACCCAACTAAAACCTGTTTGCATGACTCCTTTGAGCCGTGGTAGGGTAGTAATCAAAGCACAGTGGGAACTCACAGAGACAAATGACGATCTCAGGTCGATAGACTAACCTGTACACATGTCACCAGGGAACTGCTATCTGACGATATATATAATACCAACTAGCATGTTCCCGGCGAGTCCGTCCGGTGTACTCATAACCCGATGAGCACTTGTATACTATCTGTTAGTTATATGTATGCCCTAGAGGCCATTACTGTACATGAGATGTATATTGTAGTGGATGCTGGGACATATATAGGTAAGACTTTCTTGCTCGACATGATAGTACGCTATCTGGTTGCTCTTTATCTTAACATGTACACTTACTGTCTCTCTATTACATGTTGATAAAGCCCTTAGGATGTGTACTCGACTTCCAGGATTATGATGAAGATCATACTAGTGGGGCCTGGGTAGTCCTTGAGTACATCCTTCAATGTTCCTAGTCGAGGGAATATCGAGACGGGGCATCGATATTCTAGAGTAGACTAGCGTATATCTTCGCGACCCATGTGATGGGCGATGGATGATCCCATATCCATTGGTGTTTGACATCATAGATGGTATGCGGGTGATCAGTGGAGACTGGGTACACTGGAAGGACTCGCCGAGAACTTCCAGATGGTATTATACCCCACGTCAGATGGCAGTTCTCTGGTGACAGTGGTACAGCTTAGTCTGTTGACCCAAGATCGTCATAGAGTCTTGTGTGTCTCCCACTGTGCTTTGATTTCCACCCTACCACAGCTCTACTGAGTCGTGCAAACAGGTGGTTTTTGGGTACAGTCCCGATTCACATGGAGGAAATGAGCGATAGGAGGTGATTCGTCTCTCCCGGTATTGGGGGTTGATGTTACGCTATGCTCGACTGGCCATAGCTGGAAATCCCTGGCCAGGGTTACACTGATTTACTGGTAAGTGTTATCAGTAGTTTCATGCTTGTTATGGACCTTACATCGACATGACTTATCAAGCTGCTGGGGTCTAACGTTTACCACCCCTAGGCGAAATATGCGACATATCAGACGGACAGACCGGACTGTGCGGTAAGTGTTACTGATTGGATTCGCAGGAGTGTGAGCAGGCTTGCTCGTTGATCTTCTGATCGCTCAATACCTGGGTAGCCGTTACGTTTAGCAGACCGCTTGCGGCTTGTGGGTGATTGATATGATCACCACCTACTGCCGGCGTATTGACGAGTCTTTAGAGTCCTACACAGAGGTTTCCTGGCTCAAGCGAAACGAAATAGGAGCGCATATGAGATATGTGCGGGACCGATAATAATACCAGTATGTGATATTGTATTCTATTATCGCGATTTGTATCATCGGACGGTTATATGAGATATAGCCGGGTTACCGAATCAAGTGTTGATTCGATACATTGATACACTAGATATTAGTCGGTTATATGCGATATGACCGGATCGTTAAATCAAGTGTTGATTTAATGATTTAATGTATAATTATATATTTGATATATTACTTTACATTAACTAGTATTGGTTCACTTAAGATTGATTTTCTCACTAGATTGTGCACATTGTTTATATGTGATATATGCAAGTGTACATGTTTGTATAATGCTTGATGATACATACAAGATGGGTGTATGAGACTTATATAAAGTTTAGGTTAAATTAGGGTTTACTTATTTCCTTAAGAATAACAAAAGAGATGAGACTTTAGTCAATGTTATCAAGCTTGTAGAAGCTTGTATGCAACATTGACAAAGTCAACTCTTTTGTCATTCCTTAAGATATTATTTAACCCAATCCTTAACCTCATACTTTAGTTAATTCTCTACATGAGTTAAGCATGAGGGCTTAACTCAACCATGGTGCTATAATTCAAAGGATAAGTTTTCATTTGGATGGATTATTCTTTCTTCTTCTTCTTCTTCTTCATCAAGCTCCATGAAAAGCTTGCTAGCTCTAATGGTGCCATGAGAAAAAGTGTGAGAAAATCAATTCTAAAGTGAGCCCACTTCCTACTTCTTCATCCTCTACTACTTGCCATGTAGTATAGGGTGTTCTCTTCACAAAGTTCATGACCAAGTGAAGGAATAGCTTGAGTTTGAGTCTCCTCGACGTAGATCATCTTCGGCCTCGAAGTCAACGACCTAGCCCGTTCATTTCTCCGAGGAAACCATCGCTAGAGTCCCAGATGACGATGATCGCAGCGAAGGGACGTCAACACGGAGCTTTAGAAGTGAAGGACCGGATCTACAAAGGTTGTAATCCCTTTCACTTGTAGTTAAAGAGTTTAACTTGCTAGTTTTCGCATAATCTCTAGTATACGATCTTGGTTAGGGTTGTTCGGCATGTCTAATTTTTTGAATCGGGCGTGGTTGATACCTTGTAGAACCTTGTTAGAGTGCCTAGGAACCCTACACTATCTTAGGTGAACCAACTGATACCAATGGCTTGTGAGACCGGCCATCGCTCCTCGTCGGGGTCTCGATCCGTATACACTAGTCTACTCTCGGAGTATCGATGCCCAGTCTCGAAACTCCCACGACTAGGGACACTTTAAGGATGTTCTTATAGACTACCCAACTCTCACGTATATGATCGCCATCATACTGCTGGTAGTCAATCAAGAATCATATGGGCTCTATCAACATGTAATAGTGATCTGTAATGTCACCTGAAGCATGTACATGATGATAAAGACAAACCATATAGCATACTATCATCTCGAATAAAACTGTTCTACTGGTATAGGTCCTCCCTCAATCATTGCAATCACGAGCTTGTGCTCCAATAATTGACTTGAGGGAACTATAGCCAACAATCTCCCACTTGCACTTAAGGATAATTATTGCGGTGTCGTATACTCACTGCCCGTGTGATACCGAACACCCAACTTCACTACTAATCAGTTTTACAAAGCTCGTTTGTAAAACTATTGCTTTCGAGAAATAGCCTCAGTGAGTGGATCCGCTCTGATGTTTCTTTCTATGTCTCTCTTTATCTTAAGTTCGCGGAGAAATCCATCTCCCGAAATGAGCAATACCTATCTTAGAATATATCTGGATATCTGATGGGACCTAGTTCACAAATGAACTCCAAATCCAGTAAACTTTTTAGACTGTATCGTCAACTGAATTTAATCAGTATCCTGCTGTAACATTTCAGAAAAAAAATATTATTTTTGGGAATTTATATAATTAAAATAATTAATATTATGAATATTGTAAGGATGTGGTATAATTATATACCGATAGTTTGGAAAATATTGGAGAATTAAATTGAATGGTGATTTTTGGAGGGATTTATGTGATTTAGGCAAATTATAAATTTTTATAATTTATTATATACATGTTATCCTAAACTTGATTAATAATCACTAATTTGGCATTAAGCTTGGTTATGCACATGACTTTAAAAACACTTGTTACATTTTTATGAAACTTGATTTCAAGTCTTCATTGTGAATGGTTTCATTTTGGTTTTACAATTGTTTTACAAAATTGAACCATGAGAAAAGAAAAAGATAAATGAAGGAAAAGAAAAGAAAAGGAAAAGGAAAAGGAAATGAATATAGAAATGGGTATGTGCAAGAAAGAGAAGAGAGAGAGAGGGGAGGGGTCATTTGACCATGGCTTCCATTTGTCCCCCTTCATTGTTTTCTTCATCCTTTTCCCTCCTCTTCCTCTCATGGCTACCCTCCTTTTTCCACCTCCTCCTATACCTCACAACACCATAAAAAATACACCAAAACACTTCATCCTCTTCATTAAAAGCATGCACAAGCTCACTACAACCATGATGGATCAAGAAAGTTTGGATTTTGAGCACTTGGGGAAACTCAAGAATTTTCTTGAGTGTCCAAATGAGGTATTTTCTTCACCATTAGTGTAGTAATCCATTTCCTTTGCCATATATACATGTTTCGAAGTGTTTTAATGAGGTTTAGTGATCTTGGATGAGGGTTAGGGAAATTTATGAGATGTGAAGTGTAAATTGAGGTTAGTAGATGCCATACAACCCCCGTAGTGTTAGTTTTGTGAACTAAAACCAGAGAATTAAACCCAAGACTTGAACTTAGAAACCCCGATATCGGAACTTTGTGGGAATTGTGATGATATTTAAGGATCTGTTGTGACCCGGAGACTCTAAAAATTATTTAGCAATTACAGTGATACAAAGCACCTAGGAAGCTAACCCCAAGACCTGAGACCGCAATTTTACTGTATGGCAGAAAATTTGTTCTTTCTGGCCGCAAATTGCAGCCAGGGTGGGGGTGAGTGGGTTCGTGTTTGGTCCATGGCTTTATCTTCGGTAAACTAGACACTCCACATATGCAACATTGGCCAATTTCATCTGGAGAAAAATCTGAAAGTGTTTTTCATAGTTTCTGATTTCTGTTTGTGAATTCTGTGAACTTGAACTTTGGTATTTGTGTTTTGTCTCGGTCACTTGACGTTTGTACGTCGGTATCGGGAGTTGTTGGGTTATTCTTGCATGTGTAGACTATATGTTTTAACCTATGTGTGGTACGTGTGCCGTTTTGGTTTTCATGCGCGATTTTGGTTTACGATACTTGCATTTATATGTGTAAGCACCCTCGCATGGATTTCGGACGATGAGGTAGAGAATGGCGACATCGACTTCGGCAAGTAAAGATCGAGGTGAGTAGATATATATCTATGGAGGATCTCGGGTGGATGGCGTATAGCACCCCCGCATTTTCGTAGTGTAGTATACGAATACGTTATATTTATATAAATATGTGTATTGTGAGACTATATGATTATCAAGATAAGGTTTTAGGAGATCATGAGTTAGTTTAGTGTAATTTGATGAAAGTAACTTAGTTAGTTTCTTAGTCGCGAAACCTTAGAGTAAAGATTGGCACACACGCACGCACACACGCATACATTTTATTTTCTTGTGTGTATATGGCGATATATATATATATATATATATATATATATATATACATACATACATATATGTGAGTATGTATATATGTGTGTGTGTGTGTGTACATATACACCGATGATGAGGATAGTATATGGCACGTGGAGATTAGTCGATGTGTTTGGGCATGATGCTGTAAGATCGGTGATGTGATTGGGTCGTGTTATGAGATACGACATATTATATGAGCGGATTGATGGGCGATGTGTTTTCATACACACGCGGATATATGTTGATGGTATCGGTATTTACTAGACTTAGATCAGTACCCTGTTCATGATATTATGATAATGATACCATATGGATATTGAGGTATATGTGATAGGCGACCCGTACCCCGATTTTGGGATGCCATACGATGGATTTACCGTACGAGATATAATTATGATAATAGATCCGCACTCTTGACTCGACGATGTCGTATTATATATTTTATCGTATGTGACGCTATTGAGGCGGGATCACCGACTACTAGATATATATATCGACTCAGACTTAGGTGGACTTCCTTACCCTTTGGTTAGTCTCTTAGCTTGTCCTGTAGTTTACTTAGTAGATGTTAGAGTTGGGCGCGAGTAATACTTATTTCCAAAACTAACGAATCGTGAGTATTTTAAAGACAGGCTAATGGATATTACAGATATTTCATAGGACGTACCTTTTTCTTAAAAACACTGTAGCCCCTATTTTCGATACACCACGATTCGTGCGATTTCAGACAACAAAAACTGTATGACTCGTATATAGAAGTGTATATTCTTTATTTTTGCGTTTACTATTCATTCTCCGTTTATTCATGTTGTTATCATCGTATTTCATGCTTAATGTCTACTTTAGTGATTATGAAACCCTGCTGTCAGGACACCAGCACCATTACCGATGATGCGTATGCTCCACGTACACATGCTTTTCGGCTCACACACATCATCATCGGTAACTGCCATATCATATACACATTAGATAATATTACTTCATTGTACAAATTGCTAGCGGTAGTTTTAATATAGTACTAGCAGGTTTGCTTTCATATGCTAGTTTAGATATTGCATTTGTTTCTGAGATATCTCATGCATTTATACGTTTATTTTGTTATGCGATATTATGGGGCTTTATGCCGGTAATTTATTGTTTATTTACTCTCGATATTGGGATTTCGAATTTTCCATGAGATTTCTGGATTTGTAGAAACCGCAAGGATTTTATAAACTCATTTTCATTTCAAAAGATAAAAGTTGCAGTTTTCTCATGATATGATTTGAGAGGTGTCTACCATGAGTTTTCTCGGCGCTTGAGCGATATCATACACCCGATTCGAGGAGGAGGAGGAACCGTCTGCGTGTGCATGGTGGACCCGGTGCGGTACCCCGGGGCAAGATGGTCGCAGAGGATGGCGTTGAGCCTGGCAGGGGAGCACTACCGAACGGTTATTTGTGACGCGGCGGATATCTGGAGGATACGACGTAGTCTTGAGATTTGACGATATGGGCCAGTCCGGATTTGCGGAGCCCGACATATTGAGATTTGATGATATGGGCCAGTCCGGATTGCTGGAGCCCGAGATATTGGATATTGGGATATATGTTTTGTGTCGATACTTGAAACGGATTCTATGTTGATTTCATTGATGATACCTCGATTTTTATATACATAAACCTCACTAAATTAAGAAAACAGCTTTCTCATTTAGATGTATTCTGTTTTCATGCATTCATACATCATATATATGATATTGTCATGACCCAAAATGGCACGTGACTGGCACTTAAATCATATGAGGTCTATAGGACCCCATCTAATTCAAGTAAGCCAAAAATCCCAGAAATCTAAACCATTTTCAAATAAGAAGTGCAGGAAAACTTGTTTTAAGGTTTGCCTATAATCAGTTTGAAAAGTCGTAGTAAACCTTTTTAAAACATCAACTCCTTTCCGAAAATTTCGGCAGAGTCTCCTTTGTAAAAACTGGCTCCAAACGGGTACAACATACATAATATGAATAAAAGCATTCCCAAGCAGAATCTAGCTCTTCGTCAATTGACGGTCATAATTGTAAGTCCACGTTACCTCTCCCGGTTTTTTCGGGCTAGCGGAAACGGTAAAAAAACGATTTTTAGGGTTTAGGTAACATGGACTACAAAAACGGATCTTTGCTAAACTACACACTAGCAACTAACAAAAGAGTTATCTACTAGGTTAGGGGTTATACCTCAACTTGAACTCCTTCTTCTTGGACTCTTTGTAGTGGTCGGATGATACTTTCCTTGTCGCCTTCTCTTGTCGAAGATGGATCCACCTGAGGGTCTCTACCTTCAGCTTCTTCCTCGAACTTTGAGAAAACTAAAGTCTCCGGCTTGCTAGACCTTCAACCTTAGGATGAGTAGAGAGTGGTTTTTGGTGTTTTATCTCCAAGGAGAGGTTTCTCAACTCATGAGAATGATTCTCCTTGAACTAGAGGAGGAGGAAGATGAAAGGAGGAGAGAGAATGGTTATGATAGAATGAGAATAGTTTTACAACCATAACAATATATGTGAATTAATCAAATCAATAATTTTAATCAAATGAAAAAGTTGATGGTTGGTTTGATGAGACAATTATCATTTCACATTAAATGGTTTTTGCAAAGATCAAAGAGCATCTTTGATATGTAATGATGATGGTCAAAGTTTCAACCATGGTCAACAAGTCAACAAACCCAACCATGACACAATTTCATTTAATTAATATTATTAATTGATATATCACAAATTTATTAGGGTTTGGAAAAAGACGACTGTCAACTGTGCATACGCACCCGTTCCAAAACCCTAATGAAAAACCTCTTCCTCCGCCTCAATCAACTGTGCATACACACCCGCATTCGTGTTCCGAGGAACATGAATACTATGAGATAAAACTAACCCCAAAACATATACTAGGATCTGGCTCAAACCAGAGCCCGCTAATAATGTCTGTCCGGACGCCAAACGTGCACAAGTGCGCGGATGTGAACGAACCCTGTCGCAAAACCATGCGACCTCTACTCAGTTTTGCCCAAAGGCGAATAACCCTCTGTGTGGGACTTTAAAGACTCGACACTACGCTGGCAGTGGGTTTAACCACAGACCGCAAGCGGCACTAGCTGTACGTAACGGTCCCCAGGTAGATGCCGATAAGAAGACTGACGAGGTAAACCCATATGAACTCCTACAGAGCCTATATGTGACAGTCTCCGTACAGTCCGGTCTGTTCGTCTAAGAACATTGCATGGCGGGCCTAGGGGGCAGTAAACGTCAGTCCCCTACTAGCGGTACAAGTCGTGCCGAAGTGTAGCCCAGAACACCTGAGACAACACTGGAACCCTACCAGTCTATCTCGCTTGCCCTGGCCAGGGACTTTGTGTAATGGCTCTCCTAGACACAGCGCGATATCAACCCCCAATACTGGGAGAGACGAATCCTGTCTAACCGTCACTGCCTCCAAGTGCTTCGGGACTGCACCCAAAAACTACCTGTTTGCACGACTCCTTTGAGTCGTGGTAAGGTAGTAATCAAAGTACAGTGGGAACACACTCGAGGCGAAGTGACAGTGTCAAGTCAACGGACTAAGCTGTACTCATGTCACCTGGGAACTGATAACTGACGATAGGTATAATACCAACCAACAGTTCCCGACGAGTCCTGACCAGTGTACTCATAACCTAACGAGAACCCGCATACTATCTCAAGTACGACGCACTGACGGCTGTGGGACAGACCGTCTCCCAAGCTGGGATAAGAAGCGCATGCGCTAGTCTACTCCAGAGTATCGATGCCCTGTCTCGATAGTCCTACGACTAGGGACCTCCAAAAGGATGTGCTTGTAGACTACCCAGCCCCCACGAGTGTGACTGCCATCACAACGCTGGTAATCAAGCAAAGATTCTAAGGGCTCCACTAATGTGTAAAGGCGATATGCTAAAAGAAACACATGCACACATTAAAGCAGAAACAAACCAAGTAGCATACTACCATTTTGAGCAAGAATGTCAATACAAGGTGAATATCCCAAGCTTCTATCAAGTAATATACAATCCAGTATGATACAGTAATGGCCTCTAGGGCATATACACTAACAATAATCACGCAAGTAATATAATATACAACGCCGAAGGGCGAGGATCAAAACTCAAAAGGAAACTCAAATCATCAAGAAAACCCATAATAATACAAGCGCGACTCTAAGGTCGAAATAATATACAATTGGTCTTCTAAGGTAACAAAAATATACAAGTCTGGTTTATGGAGTTTACCAGATACAACTGCAATATAATAAAAGGTACAAGGGTGGTCACGATGCGAGTGAACCCACCTACCAAACAAATCACCCTGAAAGAGCAGTGTGCCAGCAAAGCCGCCAAGGAAACCTGTACGGCAAAACCTGCAAGAAACTGTGGCACAACGGGGGTGAGTTGCCAACTCGTGAGTAGAAAACATCACAGAGCAGAAATCGTATGTATGACTCAATCTTAGGTCAATACGATCAAATATATATATCTTCAAAAATGATAAAACCCGAAGCATAATAAGGTGGTAAGGGTAAACATCTATACATAAGTGTAATACCAAGTGCTCGTGTCAGTGCCTCTGGCAGCAACATATCATAAATATGTAGTATGAATGCAATCTAATGAAAACAGAATACATCATGAATGAGAAAATTGTTTTCTTAATTTAGCGAGATTTCTGTATATATAAATCGAGGTATCATCAATGAAATCAACATAGAATCAGTGTCAAGCATTGACACAAAACATAAATCCAAATATCTCAATATATCAGGCCCCGGCAATCCGGACTGGCTTGTATTCTCGAATCTCAATATCTAGGGCTCCAGCTATCCGGAATGGCCCATATCATCAAATCTCAATATCTAGGGCTCCAACTATCCGGACTGGCCCATACTTCGATCGGTATCCTCCGGATATCCATCGAGTCACAATACAATCACCGGTCGGTAGTGCTCCCCTGCCAGGCTCAACGCCATCATCTGCGACCATCTTGCCCTGAAGTACCGCACCGGGTCCACCATACACCCACAGACGGTTCCTCCTCCTCCTCGAATCGGGTGTATGATATCGCTCAAGAGCCGAGAAAACTCATGGTGGGCGTATCTCATATCATCTGATTAGAAAACCGCATTTTGTCTATCTTTTAAAAAGATGATAAGTTTATAAAATCTTTGCGGTTTCTATAAATCCAGAAATCTTATGGAAATCCAAAATCATAAATCACGATCGGACTTGCCCATACTATCGCATGGCAAATGAATATATGAATATACATGCATGAGATAACATAGTAAATAAATGTAATATCTAATCTAGCACCATAATAATATATCGAAACTATCAGCTAACAAGCGATATCAATGAATTAATATTCTCTAAAGTGTACATGACATGGCAATTACCGATGATGATGTGTGTGAGCCGGCAAGTAAGTGTTCATAGACGTACGCATCATCGGTAATAGTGCTGGTGTCCTGATCACATGGGTTTAAAATAAAAATACATAAATAAGCATGCAATGCGATTCGAATAATAAGAATATGCGGAAAATGAATGGTAAACACAGCAATAAAGAATATACATTTATATGATCGAGTCATACTGTCTTGCCATTTGAAATAACATGAATCGTGGTGTTTAGAAAATAAGGGCTACGGTGTTTTTAAAAAAGGTGCGTCCTTTGAAATATCCGTAGAATCCCTTGACCTATCTTTAAAATACTCACGATTCTTTAGTTTTGAAATAGGTATGACTCGAGTCTAGTCTAACATCTACAAGTAAACTACAGGACTAAACTAACAGGCTAATCGAAAAGGTAAAGAAACCACCTAAATCTGAGTCGATATATACAAATATAAAAGTCGGTGATCCCGCCTCAATAGTATCACATACGATACAATATATAATATGACATCCTCGAGTCAAGAGTGCGGATATATCATCAATATATAGCTCGTACGGTAAATCCATCGTACGGCATCCCAATCTGGGTACGTGTCGAATATCACATTTATCTTATCATTTATCTGGTATCCTTATCATCATATCTTGAACTGGGGTACTGATCTAAAGTCGAGTACCTACTGATACCATATATATATATATATATATATATATATATATATATATATATATATATATATATATATGCGTGTGTATGAAAACACATCGAATAAGGACCCGCTATAATAATCATGTCGTATCTCATAATACGAACCATGTCATATCACCGATCTCATGGCATCAAGCCCAATCTCATGGACTCATCTCCAAATATCATATACTATCCTCATATCTAAGAATATGTACACACACACACACACACACACATATACAAATTCACATACCTATATGTATATATCCTCATATACGCACAAGTAAAATAAAATGTAAGCGTGTGTGTGTGCGCGCATGTAGGAAAACCTTATTCTAGGGTTCGCGACTAGGAAATTAACTAACGACACTATCATCCAAAGTCCTCTAAACAATTTCTAGGTAAGTATACACATCTTATAATACTATATAAGTATATATCTATATATATCATAACGCATTCGCGTTCTATAGTACGAAACTGCGGGGGTGCTATACGCCATCCACCCGACTTCCCCCGTAGATATATATCTACCCACCTTGATCCTCGCTTGCCGAAGTCGATGTCTCCATCCTCTTCTTCATCATCCGAAGTCCATGTGGGGGTACCTACATATATACACATATAGCATTGTAAACGGAAATCATGCACGAAAACCAAAATGTCGCACGAATCACACATAGGTTAAATCTATAGTTTACACATGCATGAATGACCAAACAACCCTCGAGATTGACGTGCAAACGTCAAGTGATCGAGATAAAACACAAATACCAATTCCAACTCATTAAAAGCCGCAAAACGAAATCAGAAACTTTGAAAACTTGCTCCAGATTTTACCCTAGATGAAATTGGTCAATTTTGCACATGTGGAGGGGCTATTTACTGGACAAAGGAGCTATGAACCAAACACGAAGCACCAAGGTCAAGTCCTAGCAGCAAATTGCGGCCAGGGGGCATTTATTTTTGGCCTCAGTGAAAGCATATAGGCTGGGGTCTTTAGGGTACACTCCAGGTTGTCTGCACGACTTCCAGTAATCGCTAAATAATTTTCAGG
Source organism: Agapanthus africanus (assembly GCA_030015575.1). Lineage (NCBI taxonomy): Eukaryota > Viridiplantae > Streptophyta > Magnoliopsida > Asparagales > Amaryllidaceae > Agapanthus > Agapanthus africanus. The sequence continues at coordinate 303,013,563 of JASDDO010000031.1, read as the reverse complement.
TTACCCGGGTTGTAGCATATCACCAAAACACATCACAATTCCAACAATTTCCCGATATCGGTGTTTCTAAGTTTGTGTTAAGGGGTTTTAGCCTCTAGTTTGGTCCATTATACAATCCCTACAGGGGTTTAAGGTCACTATTAATCCTCAATTTCACCTTTGGATTCAATTCAAACTCTAATCCTCAACTTAGAATTTTCAAAGTTCACTGAACCTCATTTAACCCACTCTAAACTAACATAGATTCTAAAATGAATTAAATACAATACTAATGGTGATGAAAGTACCTCATTTGGCAACTTAAGAAAATTCTTGAGTTTCCCCAAGTGTCCAAAATACAAACTTTCTTAGTCCAAAGTGCCTGTGATGAGCTTGTGCATGCTTTTTGTGAAGTGGAGATGAAGTTTTAATGTGGTTTTGTTGATGTTATGAGGAGGTAGAGGAGGGTGGAGGTGGAGGGCAGCCATGGTGAAGTGAGGAGGGAAAAATGAAGAGGAAAACAGTGAAGGGGAAACCAATGACCAAGTCAACACAACCCCTCACCCTCTCTTCTCTCTCATGCCCATCCCTCATTCTTTATTCCTTCTTTTCTTTTCTAATCTTTTCTCTTCTCATTTTAAAACCAAACCAAGCATGAAGAAATAAAGAAAAGACATGGTAGAAAAGTGTAACAATGTGAAAAATGAGTTGGTGCATGTCACATGCAACAAACAAGCTTAATGCACAATTAGTGATATTTAATCGCGATTAGCGTTAAAATGAAATATAATTAATCATAAGAATTATAATTTTCTTAAATCATATAAAACACCCTCATTTCCGTAATTCCTATAATTTTCCAAATATTTTCCACTTTATCGGTATTTAATTATACCGCATATTAAAATATTCACAATATTTATTATTTAATTATAAAAATTCCCAAAAATAATATTTTATTTTTCTGAAATGTTACAGTCTTCCCCCCTTAAAGAAATTCGGTCCCCGAATGTAAATTTAAACCCCTTAAATACTAAAATATTTCAGTAAAAAGGTCAAGTCGTCGGGGCTCCGAAATCATAAATACAGAAAACACCTCATAGCGTAATGCATGTGCATGAAAAATGAGTTATAGACCAAAATCAAAACTCCATCAAGCATCCTGCAATCATCGGAGTTATGGTGAAGACACCAATGTCAAAGTCCAATACGAAAACCAACATGATATACATCAAACTACACATGTAAACATCTTTGTAAACTCATCAAAACGTCTGAAAGAAATGCATGCCAAAACCTTTCGAGTCGCTGTGCGATGCGCGTATCACTGCACAGTGGCGGATGTCTATTGTAAGAAAATAACTATATATATATACACACACTTTGTTTAACATACACGTCCCGCCTTTTGAAAAATAATTTAGAAGGGTTTCCTTTGTTAAATGTCTCGTGTAATCTCGGACACGTAGGTAAATACTGAGCCTATAGCTCCTTTTTGGAAAACCCTTCGATAACTATCAATGCATGCAAAAATATATTCAGGTACTGTCCTCTGAATATTCCTGCTCAGCTACTATACCAAATAGTAAATATCATATAACATACTGCTCCCAAAGAAATCAATCCCAAAATGTGTAAATGAATGCCACGTAAGTCTGGTGCGCACGGAAATCAAAGTCCATGAATGTTCCATACCTGTGCATAGGAACAAATCTAAGTGCAATGGGTGTGCACGAAACACCTATCAAGTGCAATGGGTGTGCCTGACAGCAATATCAGGTGCATCTGATATGCACGAGGAATCCCGATTTAGTGCATCTGGCATGCACCAAAATCGCATCATGCACGTCAAGTATGTGCAAGAATCCAAATCAAGTGCACAAGGTGCACGAAAACAAATATCGAGTATCACAATCGAAATCGACGGTATACAACACATTTTAATCCAAATCCAAATCAGGTATACCGTGGTATATAATCTCACAACCATGTGCATCAGCGTGCACAAAATAAAATCAAGATACTAAAAGTGCATGAAAACTATGCCGAAAGCATAAGTCAAATCACATGCATACCATAGGCATGAAATCAAAATCAACATCTCGAATGACATCAAATCGAATTCAGGTGCAACTGTGGTGCACAAAATCTCAATCATGCAAATAAATCGCCCAAAATACCGAAATCAAAGATGGCGGAAATAGTCCCGCTCTGGCACATCCTCAAAAATCTATGGTCAACTGTCATAGTCACTCATAACATGTCTCGTCGACGATGCCGAACTCTGGCCTACTGGGTGTACGCAATATGACCACTCCTAGGTCCAAGTATCCTCGTATAGTACTCCAAAAAGGTTCTATAACATTTCAGAAAATATAAAATATTATTTTTGGAATTTAATATTAAAATAATATATTTCCCGAAAACTGCCCGATTTGCGAAATTGGGGTTTTCGAAAAAGGGTATAAAAATATACCGATAATGGTGAAATAAATGGATATTAAAATTATTTATTCATTTAAAAATATATTTAAAAGATTTGGCATTTTAAAAATTTATTATATGCAGTTTTGATTAAAAAAACCGATTAGTGCACTGCTAATCGCGACTAGGCCAAATCCGTGTTTTTACAGTTTTCCATGGCTAGTGCACCATGTCATGTTATATTTGGTTACATGTTATTGCATTTGTGTTGTTTTATGGGTATTAGATGATTTGGTTTTGAAATTTGAAAGAGAAAAGAAAAAGGTATAAAAAGGGGCAAAAAGGTGAAAGATTGGAGAGAGAGAGTGTGTGAGAATAAGTGAGAGAGGAAGGAGGGCTGCTGCTATCTTTTCTTTCCCCTATTATTTTCTTTCTTCATCTACCTCCAACCTCATCTCCCTCCACCTCCAACCCATAAAATCATCTAAAAAGCTTCCTCAAAACCCTAAACCCCTTTCATTAAAGTTGATCCCCTCCTCACCCTTTACACTTTGGACCCATCAATGTTGGATTTTGAGGACTTGATAGAGCTAAGGTTTTGCATGGCTACATCCATGAGGTATAATTCATTTCTTTTAGTTTAGTTTCTAGTTTTTTGCATTCTTGTTAGTTAGAAATAGGGTTAAGATGTGGATTTGTGAACTTAGAAATTCCTAGAGAAAGGTTTGAGTGTTGTATGGTTTGGGTGATGCCTAGTGGCTGTTACAAGACCCTAAAGACCCATTTCTTGACCTGGACAAGTGACCAAACCCCAAAACACGAACTTTAGATTCGGCGATATCGGGAAATTGTGGAAATTGTGTTGGTATTTTATGATCTGCTATCACCGGGGGGCACTAGAAATTATTTAGCAAGCACAGAAGAGCGTGAAGGCAATCTGGAACCTTCACCCAAGACCTGAGCCCCTACCCTTCAAGTGTGGCCGCAAATTTATTGTTCCTGGATGCAATTTGCGGCCAGGGTGTGAGGAAAAGTGTCCGTATTTGTTCAGTGGCTTTATCTCCAATAAATCAAACCCCCCATGTGTGCAAAATTGACCAATTTGGCCTAGGGTAAAATCTGGAGCTAATTTTCAAGATTTCTGATTTCGTTTGCGGCTTTTAATGAATTGGTATTTGGTATTTGTTATCGTGTTCCTTTGTGTGGCGTTTGAACGTCAACAACGAGGGTTATTTGTTGGTTTTACATACGTGGGCTATAGGTTCTAACCTGTAGGCGATCCGTGTGCCGTTTTGGTTTCCGAATTAATTTTAATACGCAATTGTGATGTGTTATGATAGGGACCCCATGAGGATTTCGAGAAAATGAAGAAGAGGATGGAGACATCAACATCGGCAAGCAAGAGCAAGCTGAGTGGATCTATATCCACGGGGGAAGTCGGGTGGATGGCGTAGAGCACCCCCGCAAATTTTGATGGAATCCGATTTATACATATAGAATATGGTTAAGGGAACCTTATATAAAAAACTATAAATAGTTAATGATAGTTAGAGAACCATATTAGAAACTAAAGGATAGTTAGAAGCGATATGATACTGCTAGTATGTGATGAAGGGATTTGAGGATGATATTTGATGATATTGCCGTTTAGGGTACTATGAGACTAGATAGCCGACGTAGATGTGTCATCTGAACCATACCTATTTCTAAACTGAAGAATCATATGCATCTTTTAAACAGATAACTTGAGGGATGTTATGGATTTTCAAATGATGTCTTTTCCTTAAAAACACCGTAGCCCCTACTTTCAAAACTACGGTTGCATCTTTTAAAAAAAAACTGATTGTATGGTTCAGGCGTGTATATTAGATTAGATACGTATGCTTATAGTAAGGGTAGATGGTATAGGTAAAATTGACTTCATGTGGGATATGAATGCGATGGAAAGAATATAAGACGTGATATGATGATATGATGGTATACGAATGCGAGTCGATTGAGATGATTGATACCTTGCCGGTCCCCTAATATGAGATTATTGTGGATTTGACCTGAGACATAGGTATATAGATATATTTATATATGTTGTGAATCATGAGAGGTTGCCGTACGAGACGTTAGGTCCGTACCCCTCATTTGTCATATAGGATGATAGGATCCCTATTGGTTTAATGCCGCTGTACGATGATTTTCCGTACGTGACGAGTTTGACTTGATGATTGATCCATACCCTTGACTAGAGGAGGTCGTACGATGGATTATACCGTACATGATGTTGTGAGGCTGGATGCCGATTGATAGATTCACTGACTCGGTCATATTAGATACGTGTACCAGTCAACATTTGCACGTGATTTACCTTATGCTGCATTCATGTTATTCGCATTGCATTACTTATACCTGTGCTAGTACACTTACACCATTATCGATGATGCGTATGTTACACGCACACAGATTGCCGGCTCACACACTTCATCATCGATAATTGCCATGCACTACACAGTAGGATTTTTACATCATGATATGACTCTTCGCATAACATGCTTGCGTACATACACATTGTATATTCATATTGGTGCACATATACTTTGATATATCCATACTTATGCACATACGCACTTGTATATCCATATTGGTGCACACATACATTGGTACCTCTATACTTGCGCATATACATATTGTACCTACATAGATAACTGGTTTTATTGGGAAATTAGGAACCGCATATTATATTTTAAAAACTGGAATCATTTAAAAGAGCGGTTTTCCCTTAATATGTCATATCATTGTTTCATGTTGCATGATATACGGATATGCTTACATTTCTATTATATGTCATATACATCAGGCTCTATGATTTTGCGCATTGAGATATATTGTTTTCATGAGATTTCTGGATTTGAGAACCGTAGACATTTTAAAAGAAAGCATGTACTGTTTTAAAAACCCGATTTCTCTTGATATGATATTTCAGTGCGTCCACCGTGTGTTTTCTCAGTTCTAAGAGTGACATGTGAAACCTGATTCAAGGAGTTGGATGAGGCTGATTGCGGGTACATGGTGGACCCGGTATGGTACCCCGTTGCGAGAATGGATTGCTGTGCTGCAAACGGTGAGGCTGGAAGTGGGACTACTACCTACCGGTGATAGTATTTGGGGCTCGGCGGATATCCGGAGGATACCGGCCGGGGTCAAGAGATGATATGGGCCGATCCGGACTGACGGAGCCCGTGGGCCGATCCGGACTGACGGAGCCCGAGATATGAGGATTTACGTGTCGATGCTGGACACGGGTTTCATGATGTTTTCGGGTGTCGATGTTGGACACCCAGGTTCCATGATTTGGATGTGTCGCGAGGGACACCGTTGATTTATATCCTCATACTTTCATGCAGACTCTTTTATGATATTTACGTGCGTACAGACATTGATTATATGGTTGGACGAGATCCACGTGCATACATACATTGATTATATGGTTGGACGAGATCCACATGCATACTTACATTGATTATATTGTTGGAATATATCCACATGCTTATAGGCATTGACTACCTTGTTGGCACATATACAGACCCGGTCACCCTAGATATCATAGTATTACCTTTATGATATAGTTGACCTAGGAGTCGTTGTTTATTCGATTTCTACTTGTAGATATTTTTCTACTCACGAGTTGGCAACTCACCCCCGTTGTGCCACAGTTCTTACAGATTGACCGCATGGATCCGTAGCGGCATCGCTGGCACAGAGCTTCTTTTGGGTATTTACATTGGTAGGTGGGGCATCTGTATCGTACCCACTCTTGTATTTATATTTCATATTGTATCTAGTCAACTCCATCAATCAAAATTAGTAAATTGTATAAGTAATGAGACTTAGTGAGATTTGTGGTTGCGAGACTTAAAGCGAGGGGTTTTCCACTACTTGTGTTTTTTTATGTCTTGCTTTTTATTTATCTTTTGTGGTGAACTTCGCCATTGGGCGTCGTATACTTATTTATACTGTCTTGCGTGGTTGTGATCCGCCGTTTGGCGAAGAGCTAGCTCCTGCTTGGGGATGCCTTTATCATTATCTTGTATATATGGTTTTGGGATCAAAATATACAAAGGAGGTGCTGCCCAAATTTTCAAAAAGACGAAACATGTTTTTAAACTTGCATAATCCACTAGCATTTTCAAGTTCCTTTTCTATGCATTAAGAAAACTTGATTTCATTATACCTTTATTTCAAAACTTCACCTCCTTTATGACCTTGACTTTGGCCAACAAATCATAAGTCACATGTCAAGTTCTACCCGTCATTTTCCAGGTTAATTTGAACCCACCCGTACCTACCCTTGATTTTGGCCAACAAAGCAGTACGACTGTCCCAAACCAACGCATCTATCTATACTACATATGAATATCCAACAGCTACCAATCATTATGCCTTGACTTTGGCCAACAAACATAGCTTGAATACTATTGACTATCCATATGAAATGGCGTAGGGCTACAAATGGTTTTGGCGAAACCGTGAACGTAGTGAACTTGATATAATCGAATGAACCTGATAGCTTTTAAAAAGAGTGGTTTAAGCTCCGCGTTTTTAAAAGTTTTCTGTTTTGGAAAAAACCGAGTAGTTTTGAAATTGTTCCAACGATTTAACTTTGGTTTATTTTCTTTGCATTAATATAATGCGTCCATCAATTAATCCTACCATTGCAGAAAACAACGAAAATAAGACGTACGCTTATGCCATCCGCATTCGCCACGGGGCCCCGTCATCACCCGTTAGGTTACTTAACTAACGACAGAGCGGGGGCTGGACTAGCGCGGATGCAAAACATAAGCAACGCCTACTAGATATCATATATAGATATATACATTCGTCAGACGCGATGATAGCCATTCCAGATCATAGATGAACACATTGGATATGCTAGGAATCCGCGTTTCGTTCGAGCCTGCAACGAAAGACGGATTACACGGTTGCGATGAATAGCCAAAACCCCACCCTAGACCCCTACGGGTGTGGCAAACTACCCGCCAAGTATCCGAAGTGAAGCAACCTTCCTCAACAACGTGAGTAGGCCACTCGGCACTTCAAAGTACCCGGTAGTTTGTGTACCCCACCTTGGGTCTATCCTAGGAGCAAAAATAGTAAAAGAAATAATATACAATGGTGGCTACAACCTCAACCCGGATGTGCGTCCATAAAAATAATGTAACATCAATTTACAATTTTTACATCGAATGAAAGATAAATAAACACTCATCTCACAACCCCGGCTATTCATCTGCGACAATCCAACAAGTTCATATACACAAACCAACATCACAGATCACAGATATGTACAACCCCCACTAATCGACGTATAGCGATTAGTCGACGTTCAGTACATATATCACATTACAGATGTAATCAATTAGCTAAAGTTTATAGAATTTTGATCAATATTCCAATTTGAAACTACCCCAAATACAACACTGTTCTCTGAAGAATCTGGGCAGAAACAAAGCATCTGTAAAATCACAAAACATCAAGCTGGACACACTGCAGGAAAAACGAGTTGACTCTGAGTCGACTCGGCCGCGGATCCGTGGCGAAACGTATGGTTTCGCCGTGCTTCCGCGGCGGTCTGACCGAGTCACGAGCTCGTTTTTCTTGGGTGTCCTTAAATAACCCTGCACGTATTTTTCAGGTCTCTGGAAATATTTTTAGACCTGTTTTTAAAATTGGCAGAAAACACTATGTTTTTGATTTTTTTGCGATTTTTTTCGGATTGAAGTTCTAAATACTTTGCTAACATGTTAGTTGTTGTTTAGCTAGGCTCTGATACCACTGTAAGTCTATGTAACCCACCCCGGTACTTACGGAGAGACGGAAAGAGTAAAATTCAAATTTTTATCACAAGGGAACATAGACTAACCATGAAGGATCTTTGCTAAACAAAAACTAACAAACAATCTACAAGTTCTAACTACTAGGTTAGAAGGTTATACCTAGTTCTTGAACTCCTTCTCTTCTTGTTGTGGTCCTTCTTGATGTGAGCTCCTCGGAGTGGTGTAGACGGCTTCTCCTCTTCGTCTTCTTTTTACCAAAGAAGGATCCACCCGAAGGCCTCTATCTTGAGCTCCTACCTCATCAAAGAAGTAACTAGAGTACTTGGCTTGCTAGACTAAGAACCCTAGAGTGAGTAGAGTGGTGTTTTTATGGATTGATCTCACAAAGCTCATGTTTTTCAACTCATGAAACAAGAGAGCTTTTAAGAGAGGAAGAGGAGAGAGCTTTTCAAGAGAGAGAAAGAGCAAGAGAGAATGAAAATAAAATGAACCTTGCTCTCATATGAACCAAAAAGAATAATGAAAAATTTAATTAGGATAAATTTTCATGGTTGATGTTGATTTGACCCTTATCATATCATAATTAATGCTAAGCATGCTCACAAAAATATCCAAGTCAACATGGTTCAACTTGGTCAAAGGGTCAAACCTAATTAACTATGATACAATTATCACTAATTAAAACTCATTAATGAATTTCCTCAATCTCATTATTGTTTTAATCAAGTCAATGGTCAAAACCCTAATGAGGATCCTCCGCCTCTGTCAACTGTGTATACACACCCGTATCCGTGTTCCGAGGAACACGAACACTATGAGACAAGATCAATCCCAAAACAAATACTAGGATCTGGCTTAATCCAAAGCCCGCTAGTAATAACTGCCCGGACACCAAGTATGCACAAGTGCGCGTATGTGAACGAACCCCGTCGTAAAACCATACTACCTCTACTCTGTTTTGCCCAAAGGTGAACAACCCTCTGTGTGGGACTCTAAAGACTCGACACTATGCTGGCAGTGGGTTTAACCACAGGCCGCAAGTGGTACTAGTTGTACGTAACGGTCCCCAGGTAGATGCCGATAAGAAGACCGATGAGGTGAACCCATCCGAACTCTTACTGAGCCTGAATGTAACAATCTCCGTACAGTCCGGTCTGTTCGTCTGAGAGTATCGCATGTCGGGCCTAGGGGGCGGTAAACGTCAGTCCCCTAATAGCGGTACAAGTCTTGTCGGAGTGTAGCCCAGAACACCCTGAGAAAATGCTGGAAACACTACCAGTAAATCTCGCTTGCCCTGGCCAGGGACTTTGTGTAATGGCTCTCCTAGACACAGCGCGATATCAACTCCCAATACCGGGAGAGACGAATCCTGTCTAACCGTCACTGCCTCCAAGTGCTTCAGGACTGCACCCAACTACTACCTGTTTGCACGACTCAATAGAGCCATGGTAGGGTAGTAATCTAAGAACGGTGGGAACACACTCGAGACGAAGTGACAGTGTCAATTCAACGGACTAAGCTGTACTCATGTCACCTGGGAATTGATAACTGACGATAGGTATAATACTGTAGGGATCCTAGGCACACTATAGAGGTCTCACAAGGCATCAACCATGCCAATTTCAAATTTTATGAGTGCCGAGAAACCCTAATACGGATCGTCGACTAGAATTTTAGGCGAAAAATGAAACTAGTTAACAACTAAACTAAAAGTGAGATGCTACAACCTTTGTAGATCCAGTTATCCACTTCCTTAGCTCCACGTAGTTGTCCCCTCGCTGTCCATCTCGGATCTCGGACCCTAGCATCAGCTTCATCAGAGAAATGAGCGGAATAGTCGTCGGCTACGATGCCGAAGATGATCTACGTCGAGGCTTCACAAGATCAAGCTCCAACTTCACCAAGTTGTGAAACTTGTGAAGAAAATACCCTATACTACTTGGCAAGAGGTAGAGGGTGAAGAAATAGGAGGTGGGTTCACTTTAGAATTGGATTTCTCACTTGTTTACTCAAGATGCCATTGATGAAGGCAAGCTTTTTCTTGATGAAGATGATGAAGAAGAAGAAGATAGAATATGATAAGTATATCTAAAATAGAAATATAAAATGAATACTTATCATCTTCTAACCATGGTTATGTGTAGAGATTAGACCATAGTTATTTGGATTGGTTAGGGTTAAGTATGAAGACAAAATGGTCACATTGGTCAAACCTTCATGAAGCTTCAACAAGCTTCATGATAAAAGAAACCATTTTGTTTTCTATTATCTATTTCTAAAAAAAGAAAAGATAAATAATTAGTGAAAATATGAAACCCTAACCATTCACTAAACATGGTTTAAGTCTTTACACAAATCCAAGTGAGTATGTATCATCAAATATCAAGTACACACAAAATATATCACATATACAATGTGCATATCGAGTGAGAAAATCCCTTTTAAAATGAACCAATACTAGTTAATGCAAAGTAATATATCAAATATATAATTATACATTAAATCATTAAATCAACACTTGATTCAATGATCCGGTCATGTCGCACATAACCGACTAGTATACAATGTATCGATTTATCGAATCAATGATTCGATAACTAGGTTATATCGTATAAAACCAATCGAAACATTCGTCGCGAGAATGTAATACGGTATCATATACACGCATTATTCTTGGTCCCGCACATATCTCATATGCGCTCCTATTTCGTTTCGCTTGAGCCAGGAAACCTCTGTGTAGGACTCTAAAGACTCGTCAATACGCCGGTAGCAGATGATGATCATATCAAGCACCCACAAGCCGCAAGCGGTCTGCTAAACGTAACGGCCACCCGGGTATTGAGCGATCAGAAGATCGACGAGCTATGCCGCTCACACTCCTGTGAATCCAACCTGTAACACTTACCGTACAGTCCGGTCTGTTCGTCTGATATGTCGCATATCAAGTCTAGAGGTGGTAAACGTCAGACCCCAATAACCGATAAGTCGTGCCGATGTGAGGCTCATAACGGGTCGAGAAACTACTGGTAACACTTACCAGTAAATCTCTGATCAGCCCTGGCCAGGGACTTTCCTGTTACGGCCAATCGAGCACAGTGCAACATCAACCCCCAATACCGGGAGAGACGAAACCCCTCCTATCGCTCATTGCCTCTATATGACTCGGGACTGTACCCAAAAACCACAGTTTTGCACGCCCTCATGGACGTGGTAAGGTGGAGATCAAAGCACAGTGGGAATCACACAAGACTCTATGACGATCTCGGGTCTACAGACTAACCTGTACAAGTGTCACCTGAGAACTGCCATCTGACGTGAGGTATAATACCATCTGGGAGTTCTCGGCGAGTCCGTCCAGTGTACCCAGTCTCTACTGAGCACCCGTATACCATCTCTGATGTCAAACACCAATGAATATGGGATCATCCATCGTCCATCTCATGGGTCGAGAAGCGTATACGCTAGTCTACACTGGTATATCAATGCCCCGTCTCGATACACCCACGACTAGGGACCTTGAAGGATGTACTTATGGACTACCATGTCCCCACTAGTATGATCTGCATCATAATCCAGGTAGTCAAGTACACATCCTAAGTGCTTTACCAACATGTAACTATAAGACAGTTTAAAGAGACAAGTGTACATGTTAAGATAAAGAGCAACCAGATAGCATACTATCATATCGAGCAAGAAAGTCATCTCTATATATGTCCAAGCATCCAATATAATATACATCATCTGTACAATACTGGCCTCTAGGGCATGCATACAACTAACAATCTCCCACTTGCACTAGGGCCAGCTACTGTAGTATCGCATACCGAGCATCCCGAAGAGTCTCTCAAACTGTATCTGGGGAATGGCCTTCGTGAGTGGATCCGCTGTGTTGTTCTTCGTGTCAACCCTCCTGACCTCGATCTCCCGGCGATCAACTATCTCCCGGATCAGGTGATACCGCCTCAGAATATGCCTGGATCGCTAATGGGACCTGGGTTCCTTGGCCAAAGCCACCGCTCCATTGTTATCGCAATACAAAGGTATTGGATGCTCAATGGATGGAACCACTCCAAGTTCAGTAATGAACTTCTTGATCCAGACAGCCTCTTTAGCAGCATCGTTGGCAGCGATGTATTCAGCCTCCATCGTCGAGTCTGCCACGGTTTCCTGCTTGGAACTCTTCCAGCTAACCGCCCCTCCGTAAAGGGTAAAGACAAATCCCGACTGCGACTTAGAGTCGTCCTTATCACTCTGGATGCTCGAATCGGTAAAGGACTCCACTTGGAGTTCTCCGTTACCATACACCAAGAGCATCTCTTTAGTCCTTCGTAAGTACTTGAGAATGCTCTTCACAGCTGTCCAGTGACTCTCTCCAGGATCAGCTTGATACCTGCTCACTACACTTAGTGAGTATGCTACATCGGGTCTGGTACATAGCATCGCGTACATGATAGAGCCTACAGCCGAAGCATAGGGTATCCCTTGCATGCGAGCTCTCTCCAAATCAGTCTTGGGAGACATCTCTTTGGAGAGACTGACTCCAGTGATCGTGGGCAAGTTCCCACGCTTGGATTCTTCCATACTAAACCTCTTTAGTACGGTGTCAATGTACCTGGATTGGGACAATCCCAATATCCGTTTGGATCTATCTCTATAGATCCTAATTCCCAATATGCAGGAGGCATCACCAAGATCTTTCATTGAGAATCTTTGTGATAAGAAGAGCTTGACCGATTGCAGCATAGGAATATCATTTCCTATCAAGAGTATGTCGTCCACGTACAATACGAGGAAGACAACCTTACTCTCTGCCACCTTCTTGTAGATACAAGGTTCATTTGGATTTTCGACGAAATCAAACTCTTTGATAACGACGTCAAAGCAGATGTTCCAACTCCGCGATGCTTGCTTTAATCCATAAATGGATTTAAGCAGCTTGCACACCTTCCCGCTGCTCCCACTGTCTACGAAGCCCTCTGGCTGAGTCATGTACACGCACTCTTCTAAATCACCGTTTAGAAAGGCGGTCTTAACATCCATTTGCCAGATTTCGTAATCATGATATGCAGCGATGGCAAGCATGATCCGGATGGATTTAAGCATAGCCACTGGAGAAAAGGTTTCGTCATAGTCCACACCTGGTCTTTGACGAAAACCCTTTGCAACAAGTCTAGCTTTGAAAGTCTCCACTTTCCCATCTACACCAAGTTTCTTCTTGAAGATCCACTTGCTCCCAATGGGTTTTACCCCTTCAGGAGCAACTTCCAAAGTCCATACTTTGTTGGTGTACATGGATTCCATCTCGGACAGCATAGCATCCAGCCATTTCACTGAGTCCTTACTCGTGATGGCCTGCTCGAAACTAGTTGGGTCATCATCCTCCATGATGCAATCCTCGCTCCCACCATCCATGAGAAAACCGTAGTATCTCTCAGGTTGGCGAGGAACCTTACTAGATCGGCGGAGAGGCTGAGGTTCGTTGGGAGCTACTAAATCCTCTGGTTCCACTAAATCTTCAGTTTGAGTTTGTATAGCCGGAATTTCTTCCAGTTCTACCTTATCGCCACTAATTTCTTTTGCAAGAAATTCCTTTTCCAAGAAATTCCTTTTCCAAAAAGGTGGCATATCGAGAAACAAACACTTTTTGTTCCTCTGTATGGTAGAAAAGATATCCATGTGAATGTTTGGGATATCCCACAAACTTGCATAGAACTGATCGTGCCTCGAGTTTGTCCGGATTTTGCCTTTTGACATAGGCCGGGCAACCCCATATCTTAACTCGTTTAAGACATGGTCTCTTCCCACTCCATATCTCATATGGTGTGGTAGGTACAGATTTAGATGGAACTTGATTCAATAGGTATGCTGCTGTCTCCAGCGCATATCCCCAGAAGGAAATAGGTAACTCAGCTGTGCTCATCATAGAGCGCACCATATCTAATAGAGTGCGATTCCTCCGTTCTGATACACCGTTGTGCTGTGGTGTATATGGAGGAGTCAGCTGAGAGAGAATCCCATTCTCTTTTAGGAAGTCCAGGAATTCATTGCTCAAGTATTCACCTCCTCGATCAGATCGAAAGATTTTAATACTTTTTCCGGTTTGGTTTTCGACTTCTTGTTTATATTCTAAATTTCTCAAAAGCTTCTGATTTGTGTTTCATCAGGAACACATATCCGAATCTAGAGAGATCGTCAGTGAATGTAATGAAGTACGAAGAACCATCCCTGGCATGTGTAGACATGGGACCGCATACATCACTATGTATCAGTCCCAAGAGTTCGGTAACTCTTTCTCCGTGTCCCGTAAACGGAGTTTTGGTCATCTTGCCTTTGAGACATGACTGGCAAGTGTCATAAGATGAAAATTCAAACAGATTTAAATATCCATCCTTATGTAACTTAGCCAGTCGTGTCGCATTGATGTGACCCAGTCTACAATGCCACAAGAAGGATTCGTTCAGTTCTGAACTCTTCCTCTTGTGTGTGTTTGTTATGCTCAGAACTGTTGATTGATTTAGAACATAAATGCCATTGCACAACGTGCCTGATCCAACCAACTTTTGGTTACGGAAAATGTTCATAACATTGTCCTGTAATACAAAATTATATCCTTCTTTGCTCAACAAAGAAACCGATATAATGTTGCATATCAGGTTCGGCATGTAATAGCATTCGTTCAGAACCAATGTATTACCAGTTGGTAATACAAGGTGATATTCCCCGACAGTCTTAGCTGCAACAATTGCACCATTTCCAACTCTTATGTCTTTATCACCTTCTCCAAGTTCTTTACCTTTCCTGAGCCCATGTAACTGATTACATATATGGGATCCTGACCCGGTATCTAATACCCAGGACGTAGAGCAAATGGAGAAACAGTTCTCTGTAACGAACACACCCGAAGAAAATGCATCAACATGTACTTTCTTCATTCGGGTGGCATGGGAATCTTGGTATTCCCCTATATCCTGTTCAGTCCTATAACTCTTATAAGAAAGAACGGAACCAACGTTCCCCAGCACAGTATAACATGCGGGTTCGATCAATACATCCATATTATTATCTTGCTTAGGGCATGAAATGGTCGCTACCTGGAGAGAGAGAGAAGAAAACAATTTAGCGTATGCTCGTGCAAGATCAGATTGGTTATTATCTTATCTAATCAAGATGGCTCCCACTGGTTTTTATCAAATCTTCCTTCAAACCCTAAAAGGAAAGACTAGCCGGGATTAATTACACACTACAAGTTCGCCAATCTTTCAGCCAGGCCAGTGTCGGTACTTTGAGGGAGGTCCCCCGTGCTTTCGCACGAACCTAATTAATGTAAACCTCGTTTTCCCAGAGGCGTAACCTCGTTGACACTTTTCTAGACACCTACTTGATCGGCTAATAGCAATGTGCAAAACTCTCCCAGGAGTAACTCTTACTCGCAGTGGGTATCGGGATCCAACTATCTCATAGAAGGTATGCAATCCCATTGCAAATTTCAACACTTGAAATTCCCGATAATATTTTTGCCCCTAGCGTCCTATGACCTTGACAAAGGCCAACAAATCACAGGATGCTAGTCAAGTTCAACCCGTCATTTCTTGATTGAATCAAACCCACCCGCACGACCCTTGACAAAGGCCAACAAGGTCGTACGACTACCCTGAAACAATCTGCATCACATGCACAAGCGGAAAAGCACTATTCAGCTACCGCACACTACGCCTTGACAAAGGCCAACAAACGCAGCACGAATACTAAACAGTTCTTATCTGAAATGACGGAGGGCTACGACAGGTTTTTCTGAAAACCTATTGCGTATTGAACTTGATATCGCTGTAGAATCAAATGAAGTTTTGAAATGGAGTGATTTTGAGGCTTTTCTAGTTTTGCTAAAGGGGTCACTCCCGGTGAAGGGATCGTCGGCCCTTTCCTCGTCGAATGAGGTGGGGGATATATCATATATATCGCTGTGCAAAGCAGAAACTATAGAAGCAATCAAAAACAAACCGAGTGTGTAGCATCTGCCAGTTATTGCTAAAGGAGTCACTCCCGGTGAAGGGATCTCGGTCCTTTCCTCATTGAAGAAGGTGCAGGATATATCACATATACCGCTGTGCAAAGCAAGAACTGTAGCTACCTGTTTTATTTAAAATTTGATTCCACAACATCTTAGGTTTCTTATCTTTCATTAATCACATTAATGAAGTCCCATCATTTAAGTACCTAAACATCACAGATAAATACGACGTACACTTATGCCATCCGCATTCGCCTCGATGTCCCCTCGTGCACCGTTAGGTTAGGTAACTAACGACAGAGCAGGACAGGGCTAGTGCGGATGCAAAACATAAGTAACGTCTATATAATATATCATATATACTATATACTGTATCTATCACAGAACATCACATGATCACATCACAGATATCGCAGCAGAAGAAACATATGAAACATTGGATATACTAGGACGTCCGTGTTTTCAATACGAGCCAGTATAAAACACGGATTCCACGGTTGTGATGAATAGCCAATCCCACACCCCTAGACCCCTACGAGAGCGGCAAGCAACCCTGCCAATTCTAGGGTTAGGAGACCCGGACTCGACTCCTCGAGATGGTCTCCCACTGGACCCTAGAACCCGGTTACTTGTGCTCCCCTCCTTGGGTCTATCCTAATGCGGAAAAGTAAATAATATACAAAAGGTGACAGCTTCCGCAACCTGGAAGTGCCCCAAATAAAAGAATATTACATACAAGTTTTTACATGAATGAAAATGAAAAACACTCATCTCACATAAAAAAAACCCGGCTATTCGAACACGACGATCCAATATAACATATCCAGCAACACATAACATCACATGTCATCAACGTAAGTAAGTATGCATACCCCAATTGTCGTTGACGTATAGCAACGAAACCGGCGATATCAACATACTACACTTACGGTCACAGAAAAGAAAGTGTAAAACTACAACAGTTGGAATCCGCAATTTCTTTAGACATCGCATGCCTAATCAAATGAAATACTTAGACATCACATGCCTAACAATTATAAACCCCGTATTTTAGTCCCATTATCGAAAACTCTTTTCAATATCAAGTGAGACTAAACCGCTAGATTTATAACATTCATTCAGTTATCTCATAACTGTTTGTGAATTCCAATTATTGTATCCCATTCCGGATAAATAGAAAATATTAAACTTTCCGATCGAACATTCGAACATCCAAGTTTTCCCGAAACCGTTCAACACATGAAATAGGTTCAAAGACATTCACTTCATGCCTCAGTACCAACGGTCCAGCCGTAGAAGGGTCAAGCCAACGCCTCACATGTGGCACGCCGTACTGCCCCAAACCCGAAGGTTCAAAGGGCAGTTCAAGACGGTCACATAATCGAGTTAAGGTTTGTTGTCTTCTAGAGGGACCATCGCGTTACTTGCACTACTCAGAACGTCTTTAAACCACAGAAAAATCCAACACTTGGAAATTTTCCGGCAGGGGAAAAGTTGGGTATTTATATCCGGTCGAACTTTTTAACATATTCTTAAATTATCCGGAAAAACACACAGACAAAATTTGATAATCCGATCGAATCTGCGAACTCCCAAAACACCCCAGAAAATTCAACTCTTGAATAAATATTAAAAATTCCAATAAAACTCAGCACTGTAAAATAGGAATTACTGTGTAAATTTGAAGGGCTGACGTCATCATGGCGCCGCGGAACCGCCGCATAAGCTAGGCTTATGCCGCGGTTCCGCCGCATGTTGGAGGCATCATTTGTCCAATTTTGCACCGTAATTCTTAGAACTTCCTGCTGAATTTTTAAAGCATTTTTAATATGGAAAAAACCCAGTTTTTAGAAAAAGTCCAGAGAGCAAGTTTGGGATTAGGGTTTCGATTCGTTCGGATTTCAAACGTCGTCTACTCTTCGCCTAAGGCTCTAGCTAGGCTCTGATACCACTGTAGGGCAGGCAGCCACCCCATCCAATGGGGTCGCCGTGGCACCAACGGGTCCCTCAGCCGCTACTTTTTACGCATGCCCCCTCGCGAGGACTACAACCCACCGGAACACCTTCCGGTCTCGGGACACCCTGGGGGTAAGAGCCTATGCTTCGCCACACTGTCACACAGTGAGAACCCCCCATAGGTCGACATCCAATGCCTAGTAGCTCTGATACCACTGTAGGGATCCTAGGCACACTATAGAGGTCTCATAAGGCATCAACCATGCCAATTTCAAATTTTATGAGTGCCGAGAAAACCTAATACGGATCGTCGACTAGAATTTTAGGTGAAAAATGAAACTAGTTAACAACTAAACTAAAAGTGAGATCCTACAACCTTTGTAGATCCGGTTATCCACTTCCTTAGCTCCACGTAGTTGTCCCCTCGTTGTCCATCTCGGATCTCGGACCCTAGCATCGGCTTCATCGGAGAAATGAGCGGAATAGTCGTCGGCTACGATGCCGAAGATGATCTACGTCGAGGCTTCACAAGATCAAGCTCCAACTTCACCAAGTTGTGAAACTTGTGAAGAAAACACCCTATACTGCTTGGCAAGAGGTAGAGGGTGAAGAAATAGGAGGTGGGTTCACCTTAGAATTGGATTTCTCACTTGTTTACTCAAGATGCCATTGATGAAGGCAAGCTTTTTCTTGATGAAGATGATGAAGAAGAAGAAGATAGAATATGATAAGTATATCTAAAATAGAAATATAAAATGAATACTTATCATCTTCTAACCATGGTTATGTGTAGAGATTAGAACATAGTTATTTGGAATGGTTAGGGTTAAGTATGAAGACAAAATGGTCACATTGGTCAAACCTTCATGAAGCTTCAACAAGCTTCATGATAAAAGAAACCATTTTGTTTTCTATTATCTATTTCTCAAAAAAGAAAAGATAAATAATTAGTGAAAATATGAAACCCTAACCATTCACTAAACATGGTTTAAGTCTTTACACAAATCCAAGTGAGTATGTATCATCAAATATCAAGTGCACACAAAATATATCACATATACATTGTGCATATCGAGTGAGAAAATCCCTTTTAAAATTAACCAATACTAGTTAATGCAAAGTAATATATCAAATATATAATTATACATTAAATCATTAAATCAACAATTGATTCAATGATCCGGTCATGTCGCACATAACCGACTAGTATACAATGTATCGATTTATCGAATCAATGATTCGATAACTAGGTTATATCGTATACAACCAATCGAAACATTCATCGCGAGAATGTAATACGGTATCACATACACACATTATTCTCGGTCCCGCACATATCTCATATGCGCTCCTATTTCGTTTCTCTTGAGCCAGAAAACCTCTGTGTAGGACTCTAAAGACTCGTCAATACGCCGGTAGCAGATGATGATCATATCAAGCACCCACAAGCCGCAAGCGGTCTGCTAAACGTAACGGCCACCCGGGTATTGAGCGATCAGAAGATCGACGAGCTATGCCGCTCACACTCCTGTGAATCCAACCTGTAACACTTACCGTACAGTCCGGTCTGTTCGTCTGATATGTCTCATATCAAGTCTAGGGGTGGTAAACGTCAGACCCCAATAACCGATAAGTCGTGCCGATGTGAGGCTCATAACGGGTCGAGAAACTACTGGTAACACTTACCAGTAAATCTCTGATCAGCCCTGGCCAGGGACTTTCCTGTTACGGCCAATCGAGCACAGCGCAACATCAACCCCCAATACCGGGAGAGACGAAACCCCTCCTATCGCTCATTGCCTCCATGTGACTCGGGACTGTACCCAAAAACCACCGTTTTGCACGCCCTCATGGACGTGGTAAGGTGGAGATCAAAGCACAATGGGAATCACACAAGACTCTATGACGATCTCGGGTCTACAGACTAACCTGTACAAGTGTCACCTGAGAACTGCCATCTGACGTGAGGTATAATACCATCTGGGAGTTCTCGGCGAGTCCGTCCAGTGTACCCAGTCTCCACTGAGCACCCGTATACCATCTCTGATGTCAAACACCAATGGATATGGGATCATCCATCGCCCATCTCATGGGTCGAGAAGCGTATACGCTAGTCTACACTGGTATATCGATGCCCCGTCTCGATACACCCACGACTAGGGACCTTGAAGGATGTACTTATGGACTACCATGTCCCCACTAGTATGATCTGCATCATAATCCAGGTAGTCAAGTACACATCCTAAGGGCTTTACCAACATGTAACTATAAGACAGTTTAAAGAGACAAGTGTACATGTTAAGATAAAGAGAAACCAGATAGCATACTATCATATCGAGCAAGAAAGTCATCTCTATATATGTCCAAGCATCCAATATAATATACATCATCTGTACAATACTGGCCTCTAGGGCATACATACAACTAACAAATACCAACCAACAGTTCCCAGCGAGTCCTGTCCAGTGTACTCGTAACCTAACGAGCACCTGCATACTATCTCCAGTACGACGTACTGATGGCTGTGTGACAGACCATCTCCCCTCCTGGGATGAGAAGCGTATACACTAGTCTACTCTGGAGTATCGATGCCCTGTATCGATAATCCTATGACCAGGGACGTGTATAAGGATGCCCTTATAGACTATCCAGCCCCCACTAGTGTGACTGCCATCACAACGCTGGTAGTCAAGCAAAAGATCATAAGGGCTCTATCAATATGTATTAGCAATATGTCAAAAGAAACACATACACATATTAAGATAGATACAAACCATGTAGCATACTACCATATTGAGAAAGAATGTCAATCCGTGTATATATCCCAAGCTTCCAAAATGCAATATACAAACTAGTACAATACAATAATGCCCTCTAGGTCATATCACACTAACAAACTCGACATGATGACCATGGAACCGCTTTTGAATCTTAGGGTTTATGGCAGTTTAGCGGTGCCATCAGTGAGGCTTGGGTTTGCCCTTCTATGGCTGGTCCAGAGGTACTGTGGTATGTACCAGATGTTTTAGACTGTGCTCAGGTGTTGAGCTTTCGGGAAATTTTAGGACCTCGATGACTCGATCGAAAAGTTCGACGTCGTCCAGATATCATGTGATAAGAGATCAGTAAGCTGACCTGCTTCGGATAGAGGACCTCACCCAGATGCGCTGTGAGTTGATCGAGGACGGAAGAGTATTGAGTATTCCTCCGATGGTTGGGACGAGTTCCTAAGGACGTGTTCAGCCAGATATCTTCTACAGAGTGATGAAGATACCTAGTTCGTGACTTCGAGTCCATGTGAGAGACTCCGGATTGACCGTGGCTGAGAACAGTTGCAGTTCGCAGATAGCTTGGCGTGACGTCATAGTGGGCGATGGTACAGACGAGTGGAACCAGAGGTTCGTGCGAGACGCTGACGAGCTGTTGTTACTCCCCGTCGAGATTAGAGATCTGATATGCATACAAAGGCGTTGGGATGTGGCCAGATCCCGAGGAAATTTATGGTGAGGACGCAGATGTCCAGAGAATGAGAACATATTATGTAAGAGTACGAGCCTCCGTACAGTTCGGCCTAGGCAAGATCGGAAGAAACCTTGAGCAGGATTCCTTCCAGGACACTGATGCAATGAGATTTGCACCCAGGAACAGTTGTGTCGCGAGTATTCAGAGGGCCAGAGGCCGACACCTGTGACGTGCTGCCTTACGAGTGGTTATGATGATTGACCGAGAGATGACCAGAGAAGTGCCAGAACGGAATCGTCCCCGTTAGCACACCTGACTGGGCCGATGAGCCGATGGATTGCGAGATTGGTGAATCTGCAGAGAAGATAAGGACCCAGAGACTGAGGACGCCAGACCATGAGCAGGAGACAAGCGGATGTTCTTGTTCTGCCGGTTTTAGGCGCACCGATTTACGCTTCGACATTGCAGGAGGTGTACCTCATGACCTTTGTTGCGATTTGCGTTTGTGATCTGAGTATCACGCTTATATCGCTTGGATTTGAGTTTTGATGACGAGTTTCCTGATATTGATTTCGTGCACCATGGCTGCACCTACTGGGTATTTACATTTTTGCGCATAGTTATCGCACTAGATATATTTTATACACCGGATTTGTGTTTCGTGCATTTGTTGCACTAGATTTTCTTTTCGTGCAATATGGCACTGGATTTATATTTTGTGCATTGGTTGCGCCAGTTCGGTATTTTGTGCATTGGTTGCACTAGATTTATACTCCGTACATTGTTGCACCGATTTTTGTTTTCGTGCGCGTTAGCACTTGCCGTTCGTTTTCGTGCATGCTACTGCACTATATGCTTGTACGGACCCGATGCGCTTTGGTTGGATTTGTACGCATATTAGGCACTTGATTTTGGATTTTCGTGCGCATCGGATGCACATGAGTAAGATTGCACTCGTGCATGTTGGATGCCCTTACTTTAGATTTCATTCATGCATGTTGGATGCATTTGATTTAGATTTCTTTTGTGCATGTCAGATGCACTTGATTTGGATTTTCGCGCATGTTAGGCGCATGATATGATATGTGATTTTATGCACACCGGATTCGCTCGATTAGGATTTTCATTCATGCATGTTAGTGTAATACTTCAAAATAATAAAATATTATTTTTGGGGAAATTTATAAATTAATATTATTTTATTGAATATTTTAATAATTCGGTATAATTAAATACAAATAAATGGGGGAAAATTAGGGAAAATTCTAAAATAGGTTATTTTATGGTATTATGCCATTTTTAGGTTTTTAATGATTAGTTATATGCTAATTTAGTGCTAATCGAGATTAAAAATCGCTAATCGGTTTTAGCAATTTTGTGCAAAACATGCACATATCATTTTCTTACACTTGTGCATTTTTCCACCATGTTTCTTTTGGGTTTACTATTCTAGTGAGAAGGAATTTAGAGGGAAAGATAAAGAAAAGAAAAGAAAATGGAAAAGGATTATTATATGAGGTATGGTGTGAGAGAGAGAGGGGGGTATGGGCTTCTTTGACTAAAGACTTAGCCATTTTCTCTTCAACCTTCACTCATTTCTCTCCCTCTCCCTCTTGTTGCTGCTGCTGCTCCTGCTCCTCACCTCCCTCCCATCTTCAACTCCTCAAGTCACCATGAAAACAACTCCAAAACCCCACTCTCATTTCACAAAAAATGTGCACAAGCTTGCAAGCTATAGGATGGACCAAGAAAGCTTTCGTTTTGGCGCTGTTGAGGATTCATGTGGGTCTTATGAGGTAATTCCTTCACAATTAGAGTGGTATTTCTTGTGCTTAAGCTCCGATTCAAGTTTCATATCGATATTGTGTGTTTTTGTGGATTTGAGGATAACCTAGTTAGGGTTTGAGGAAAAATTGAGTTGTGAAGTGAAACTAGAACTTGTTGTGACCTTAGAATCTTGGTGTGATGTTATATTGGACCCTAACCTGAAGCTTTAACCCAGAATACGGATTTATGAGACGATTTCGGGAAAAACTGCAATTCTGGGATTGTATTTGGGAATCTTCTATCACCCAAGACATCCTAAAATAAAATTGATTGAACAGTGAGATGTGCAGGCACCCTAGAACCACCACACAAGAACCCAGCCCCTAACTCATTAATCCGGCCGCAGATTTATTCGTATTGGCCGCAATTTGCGTCCATACCTGCCCCATTTGGCCTCGTTTTGGTTCTGTTGCTCCTACATGTATAGATTAGACCCCTGCAATGTATAGATTTGTCTAATTTGACCTAGGGTGAAATCTGGGACCATTTTCTCCAGTTGCTATTTTGATTCTGTTTCTGTATCTCGTATTTTGAAATCTGGAATTTGTGTATCCGTGTTTTACCTCGACTATTTTGCGTTTATACGACGATATCGAGAATTGATTGATGGTTTTAAATGCGTGCCCAGAGGTTCTAATCTATAGGCCCCTTATCGTATCGTTTTGGGTTTCGTGTGCCGTTTTAGATTTGATTTTGTTTTAATGCGCATTACGATACTTTGACGTGTAGGTATCCCATGAAGACTTCGGGACGGGAAGCAAGCGCGTGGCGACATCGACAAATAAAGACACAAGGTGAGTAGATTATATCTACAGGGGGAAGTCGGGGGGATGGCGTATAGCACCCCCGCAGTCCGTAGTTGATATACTATATAATATACATGATAGTTATAGTGTGTCATGGATTTTGTGTTAGGTATATACTGGATAGCTTCGGGTTAGAAGTAAACTAGTACAGTTCACAGTCGCGAACCCTAGAATAGGTTTACACCCACACGTACCACCTTGCATATTCACTATACTTACACTGTGTTGATGATGATACTGGATGACATTGGAGATGAGTCGATGATTTTGGGCATTGTGCCGTGAGATCGGTGATGTGATGTGATTCGTACTTGCGATGCGACATGTAATCTTAGCGGGCCGTTGGGCATGTGTTTTACCCCCGCTTTCATACTTATATAGATGGTATCGATTTGTACTAGACTTAGATCGGTACCCCAGATTATATGATATGATGATAATGATACCTGAAATTTGATGAGAGGAATGTGATACTGACCCGTACCCAGCTATTGGGATGCCGTACGACGATTTACCGTACGAGCTTTATATTGATGATAGATCCGCACTCATGACTTGAGGATGTCATATAATATACTGTATCGTACGTGATACTACTGAGGCGGGATCACCGACTACTATATATACATATCGACTCAGATTTAGGTGATTTCCATACCCTTCCCGATTGACTTGATACTTAGATCTGTAGTTTGCATAGTAGATTCTTTACTGTGGTGTTGATTATTTGATTTCCGCATATTCATGCTATTCACATTGCTTTGCATATGTTTATTGCTATATTACTATCATGATGCTGGGACACCAGCACTATTATCGATGATGCGTATGTTCCACGTACACTTGCTTGCCAGCTCACACACTTCATCATCGATAATTACCATGTCACTACACAGTAGCATTATTGCATCAGGATATGACCTTGTATGTGCATACTATTATTTCCATGTTGCATGATATACTGTTATACTTGCATTTTATTTATATGTCACATACCTATACTTGTACACATATATTGATATCTTCATACCTGCGCACATGCACACTGTATATTCATACCAGTGCACACATACATTGATATCTACAAACTTTCTTAGATTACACATTGAGATATGTTGTTTCCATGTTAATTCTGGATTTGGGGAACCGTGGATATTTCAAAAGAGAATAGTTAATTATTTAAAAACCCGGTTTCCCTTGATATGATATTTCGGTGCGTCCACCATGTGTTTTCTCGGTGCTAGAGTGATATATGTGAACCCGAATCGAGGAGTTGGATGAGGCCGATTACGGGTACATGGTGGACTCGGTATGGTACCCCGGGGCGAGAACGGTTTTGCTGTGTAGTAGACGGTGAGCCTGGCAGTGGGACCACTACCTACCGGTGATTGGTTAGACCTGGCGGTTATCCGGAGGATACTGACCAGAGTCGATAGATAGATATGGGCGTACTGCCGCGGCCGAGGGCCGATTCCGCAGACATAGCCCGTGGGCTGATCCGGACTGACGGAGCCCGATAGATGAGGATTTACGTGTCGATGCTAGGCACGGGTTTCATGATGATCTCCATGATTTTGATTATATCCTCATATTTGCATGTATGATGCGTATTGACATTGGGTGACAAGTGGACGGGATTCACATATACATACAGACATTGATTACATACAGACATTGATTACATACAGACTTGACTACATTGATCACACTTCATTTGTATATATAACAGGGTACGAGGGCGCTGTTATATATACCCTTACACCAATATTAGTGGAATGGGACGCTAATATATGTGTATTGATATCCATTGATACTTCATCATGTTTACTTCATGCAGACATACCTTACATTATGACATGTTATTATCTGAGGCACTGGCACGAGTACTTAGCACTACCTACATGATTAGATGTTACACTGCCACATTTTCATGCTTCAGACTTACTCTTTAGGGTTATATTATTTACTGATCGTTTTGACCTAGGATTATGTCTTGCATTCGATTTCTGCTTGTAGATATTTTCTATTCACGAGTTGGCAACTCACCCCCGTTGTGCCACAGATCTTGCAGGGTTTTGCCGTACAGGTTCGATAGCGGCATTTCTGGCACACTGCTTCCATATGGGGGACTTGCTTGGGTAGGTGGGTCCTTTTGTATCAGGACCACCCTTGTTGATCTATTATTCTTTTGTATCTAGAAATTCCATCAACCAAAACTTGTATATTGTTTCAGACTCAGACACTAGTGATGTATTATTTTGACCTTAGAGTCGTGCTTAGTAGTGTATACATATATATGTATATATCCCCATATACGCACAAGTAAAATAAAATGTAAGCGTGTGTGTTTGTGCCCGTGTAGGTAAACCTTATTCTAGGGTTCGCGACTAGGAAATTAACTAACGACACTATCATCCAAAGTCCTCTAAAGCATTTCTAGCTAAGTATACACATCTTATAATACTATATAAGTATATATCTATATATATCATAACACATTCGCGTTCTATACTACGAAACTGCGAAGGTGCTATACGCCATCCACCCGACTTCCCCCGTAAATATATATCTACTCACCTTGATCCTCGCTTGCCGAAATCGATGTCTCCATCCTCTTCTTCATCATTCGAACTCCACGTGGGGGTACCTACATATATACACATATAGCATCGTAAACGAAAATCACGCACGAAAACCAAAATGTCGCACGAATCACACATAGGTTAAAACCTATAGTTTACGCATGCAAGAATGACCAAACAACCATCGAGATTGACATGCAAACATCAAGTGATCGAGATAAAACACAAATACCAATTCCAATTCATTAAAAGCCGCAAAAAGAAATCAGAAACTTTGAAAACTTGCTCCAGATTTTACCCTAGGTGAAATTAGTCAATTTTGCACATGTGGAGGGGCTATTTACTGGACAAAGGAGCTATGAACCAAACACGTAAGGTCAAGTCCTGGCCACAATTTGCGGCCAGGAGGAATTTATTTGCGGCCTTAGTGAAAGCATATGGGCTGGGGTCGTTAGGGTACACTCCAGGTTTCCTACACGACTCCCAGTAATCGCTAAATAATTTTCAGGTCACCCGGGTTGTAGCAGATCACCAAAACACATCACAATTCCCACAATTTCCCGATATCGGGGTTTCAAATTTTGGGTTAAGGGTTTTTAGCCTCTGTTTTGGTCCATTATACAATCTCCACAGGGGTTTAAGGTCACTATTAAGCCTCAATTTCACCTTTGGATTCAATTCAAACCCTAATCCTCAACTTAGAATTTTCAAAGTTCACTAAAGCTCATTTAACCAACTCTAAACTAACATATATGCTAAAATGAATCAAATAAAATACTAATGGTGATGAAAGTACCTCATTTGGCAACTCAAGAAAATTCTTGAGTTGCCCGAAGTGCCAAAAATACAAACTTTCTTGGTCCAAAGTGCTTGTGATGAGCTTGTGCATGCTCTTTGTGAAGTGGAGACGAGGTTTTAATGTGGTTTTGGTGATGTTATGAGGAGGTAGAGGAGGGAGGAGGTGGAGGGCAGCCATGGTGAAGTGAGGAGGGAAAAATGAAGAGGAAAACAATGAAGGGTAAACCAATGACCAAGTCAACACAACCCCTCACCCTCTCTTCTATCTCATTCCCATCCCTCATTCTTTATTCCTTTTCTTTTCTGTTCTTCTTTTCTAATCTTTTCTCTTCTCATTTTAAAACCAAACCAAGCATGAAGAAATAAAGAAAAGACATGGAAGAAAAGTGTAACAATGTGAAAAATGAGTTGGTGCATGTCACATGCACCAAACAAGCTTAATGCACGATTAGTGATATTTAATCGCGATTAGCGTTAAAATGGAATATAATTAATAATAAGAATTATAATTTGCTTAAATCATATAAAACACCCTCATTTCCGTAATTCCTATAATTTTCCAAATATTTTCCACTTTATCGGTATTTAATTATACCGCATATTAAAATATTCACAATATTTATTATTTAATTATAAAAATTCCCAAAAATAATATTTTATTTTTCTGAAATGTTACAGATATGTTGCTACCTGAGGCACTGACATGAGTACTTAGTATTACACTTATGTATAGATGTTTACCTTGCCTTTTTTAGATGCTTTAGGTAATATATTGAGGATATTTTATGGTATGACCTAGGATAGAGTCATACCTCCGATTTCTGCTCGTGATTTTTTCTACTCACGAGTTGGAAACTCACCCCCGTTGTGCCACAGTTTCTTACAGGTTCTGCCGTACAGGTTTCCTTGGCGGCTTTGCTGGCACGCTGCTTCCTTCCGAGTGATTGCTTGGATAGATGGGTTCACTAGCATCGTGACCACCGTTGTACCTTTCATTTTTATTTCAGTTGTATCTAGTAAACTCCATCAACCAGACATGTATTTTTTATTAGTCTTAGAAGACCAGTGTATATTCTTTCGACCTTAGAGTCGCGCGCTGTATTATTATAGTTTTTCTCTGGTTTTCTTGATGATGATGATTTTCATTCTGAGTTTTGATCCTCGCCCTTCGGCGTTGTATATTATATTGCTTGCGTGGTTGTGTCCGCCAATTGGCGAAGAGCTAGCTCCCGCTTGGGGATGCCTTTATATTATGCATGTTTGTACTTGTTTGGGGCCAGTATTTACAAAGGAAACTCTGCCGAAATTTTTGGAAAAGACATGATGTTTGAAAAATGCATACTACGGCTTATTTTGTTAAACAACTTTCTTTAAAACTAAAATTTTCCTTCTCTCTCTTTTCAAATGGTTTAGATTTCTGGGATTTTGTCTTACATGAATTAGATAGGGTCCTATAGACTTCATATGATTCAAGTGCCAGTCACGTGCCTTTTCGGGTCGTGACAAAGTTGGTATCAAAACGCTAGGTTTAACTTTGGTTCGAGTTTATGTTTGACTATGCGGAGTCTATGGCATATATATATATATTCGGAATCTAGGCTTGACTTTACGGAACTTAGACTTGGTCGAGGGGGTATTAGACCCTAACTTTCGTCGTATAGGTTGACCTTGGTTGATGGAGTAGGTGACTTAAGTAGAGTGATGTACCGTGTGTATCTTCCGCGGCATACTTACGATACGCTACTCCGCTCAAGAAGCCTTAGGATGTACATTTCTTTGCACAGTATTCTATTCATTCCTATGATCTATCCTCATGGATATCGGTTTGTGGTTTGTGTTACCACGATTGCATAGGCAGAGAAAGTTGCGGCTAGAGTTGTGGTCAGCATGAGCTCATCTTGGACGAGGACTGACCCGGGCGTAATTTCGGTAACACACGATTGCATAGATGTGTTGTTTTATTATGTTTTTCACGCCATGGGCGCTTTGATGGGTTGTTTTTACTAAAATTTCTCGAACGTGCAGATCAGCAACAAAGGATTGGGCCCCTGATAGGGGCTGGCTAGAATGTGATGACCGTCAATGCACCGTTATTCTTGATGATTGAGGCACTGTTTAGCGTGCGGACGAATGAGCCAAATGTTACTGCGACTGACAAGATACCGCCACAGATGTTTGAATCTATTGCAGCATGAGTTTATACTTAGAGATAAGATAGAAGATCGCTAGTCAACCAAGGATGAATGACTAGGACATGTGCTTCGTTGCATACCCCGATTGCGAGATCATCAGATTGATTGATTCCAGCTTAAGAAGACTTCACGCAGGTACGTTGAGAGTCGATAGAAAACGATCGAATGTCAGAAATCCATTTTTTCAAGTTTAAGGTATTCGGAAAAACATGCAAGTAATTCTAAGGACCCTCTAGAAGAATGAAACCCTAACTCGATCTAATGACCATGGAAACGCTTTTGAACCTTAGGGTTTGCGGCAGTTTCGCGGTGCCATTAATAAGGCTTGGGTTTGCCCTTTTACGGATGGTCCATAGGTACTGTGGCATGTACTGGATATTATTAAACTATGCACGAGTGTTGAGCTCTCGGGGAATTTTAGGACTTTGACGAATCGATCGAAAAGTTCGACGTCTTCTGGATATCATGAGATGGGATACATTACTTGGGAGACTCTAGATATAAGTATAGCCATTGTAGTGCAGTCCATACAGCTACGAAGAGACGAGTCCGAATCAGTCGACATTAGAGAAAAGTGGAGTAAGAGGTTCGTAAGAGATTTTGATGAGATGACGTTCCACTCCGTTGACATCAGAGATGTGATACGAATGCAGAGGCATTGGATATGGATATATCTTCCAGAAGGAGTCGTGATGAGTATGCAGCCGTTCCGGAACAAGAAATAGATTTAGTAAAAGGTGATAACTTCCATGCAGTTCAGCAGAAACGAGATTTTGGAGAGACCCCGACAGAATCTTTCTGTAATACTACACGAGGAGAATTGGACCCAGGATCAGTCGTATTACGCACACTCAGTAGGCTAGAGTTCGGCATCGTCGATGAAACATGTTATGCGTGACCATGATAGTAGGCTAGAGATCTTTAGAGGATGTGCCAGAGCGAAACTGTTTCTGTCATCGTTCCATATTGGGCCGCTGAGCCGAGGAGTTATGTAACTGGAAATTCTTAGCGAAAGACGAGAGCCTAAGGGCACAATACGCCAGACCAGGAAAAGGAGGCAAGTAGATATCTTGCTCTGCTAGCTTTGGATGCACCGACACCTTCTCGACTGCGAAGGAAGGAAATATCGACGATAGTGTTACGATTTGTGATTTGGTTATTCGAACATCACATATCTGTCATTTTGGATTTCGGTATTTTAGGCGATTTATTTGCATGATTGAGATTTTGTGCACCACAGTTGCACTCGACTTCGATTTGATGTCATTCGAGATGGTTGATTTTGATTTCATGCCTATGGTAGGTATGTGAATTGAATTGTGCCTTCGGTATAGTTTTCATGCACTTTGAGTATTTAGATTCGATTTTGTGCACGCTGATGCATGTAGTTGTGAGATTATATACCACGGTATACCTGATTTGGAATGAGATGTGTTGTATACCGTAGATTTCGATTGTGATACTCGATATTTGTTTTCATGCACCTTGTGCACCTGAGTTCGATTCTTACGCATACTAGACGCGTTTGATGCGATTTTTGGTGCACACCAGATGCGCTAAATCGGGATTCTTCATGCATATCAGATGCACCTGATATTGCTGTCAGGCACACCCATTGCCTTTGACAAGTGTTTTCGTGCACATGTATGGCACATTCATTGATGTCGATTTCTGTGCGCACCAGATGCACGTAGCATTCTTATACAAATTTTGGGATTTGTTCTTTGGAGCAGTATATTTTATGACATTTACTATTTGGTATAGTAGCTGAGCAGGACTAGTCCGAGGACAGTACCTTAATTTATTTATGCATGCATTGATAGTTATCGAAGGGATTTCCAAAAAGGAGTTATAGCGTCAGTATTTACCTACGTGTCCGAGATGACACGAAATATTTACAAAGGAAACCCTTCTAAATTATTTTCAAAACGGCGGGACGTGTATGTTAAACAAAGGATATATATATAAATATATATAGTTATTTTCTTACAACAAAACGTCCTCTACTTGTGCCGTGATAAGCGCATCACATAGCGACTTGAAAAAGGGTTTGGCATGTATTTCTGTTCAGATGTTTTACGAGTTTGCAACGATGCGTACTATATGCATGTTACATTTTTGATGTATATCATGTTGATTTTCGTATTGGACTTTGACATTTGTATTTTCACCGTGACTCCGATGATTGCGTGTTGCTTGACGGAGTTTGAGTTTGAGTTATATAATCGTTTTTCATGCGCATGCATTGCGCTACGATATGTTTAATGTATTTATGATTTCGGAGCCCCGACGACTTGATCATTTTACCAAAATGTTTTAGTATTTAGAGTTTAAATTTAAATTCGAGGACCGAATTTATTTAAGGGGGGAAGACTGTAACATTTCAGAAAAATAAAATATTATTTTTGGGAATTTATATAATTAAAATAATTAATATTATGAATATTTTAAGGATGTGGTATAATTATATACCGATAGTTTGGAAAATATTGGAGAATTAAATTGAATGGTGATTTTTGGAGGGATTTATGTGGTTTAGGCAAATTATAAATTTTTATAATTTATTATATACAAGTTATCCTAAACTTGATTAATAATCACTGATTTTCCATTAAGCTTGATTATACACATGACTTTAAAAACACATGTTACATTTTTATGAAACTTGATTTCAAGTCTTCATTGTGCATGGTTTTATTTTGGTTTTACAATTGTTTTATAAAATAGAACCATGAGAAAAGAAAAAGATAAATGAAGGAAAAGAAAAGAAAAGAAGAAGAAAAAGGAAATGAATATAGAAATAGGTATGGGCAAGAGAGAGAAGAGAGAGAGAGAGGTGAGGGGTCATTTGACCATGGCTTCCATTTGTCCCCCTTCATTGTTTTCTTCATCTTTTTCCCTCCTCCTCCTCTCATGGCTACCCTCCTCCTTCCACCTCCTCCTACACCTCACAACACCATAAAAAATACACCAAAACACTTCATCCCCTTCATTAAAAGCATGCACAAGCTCACTACAACCATGATGGATCAAGAAAGTTTGGATTTTGAGCACCTGGGGAAACACAAGATTTTTTTTGAGTTGCCAAATGAGGTATTTTCTTCACCATTAGTGTAGTAATCCATTTCCTTTACCATATATACATGTTTAGAAGTGTTTTAATAAGGTTTAGTGATCTTGGAAAATTCCAAGATGAGGGTTAGGGAAATTTATGAGATGTGAAGTGTAAATTGATGTTAGTAGAGGCCATACAACCCATGTAGTGTTAGTTTTGTGAATTAAAACCAGAGAATTAAACCCAAGACTTTAACTTAGAAACCCCGATATCGGAAGTTTGTGGGAATTTTGATGACATTTAAGGATATGCTGTGGCCCGGAGACTCTAAAAATTATTTAGCAATTACAGTGATACAAACAGGCACCTAGGAAGCTAACCCCGAGACCTGAGACCCCAATTTTACTGTAAGGCCGCAAATTTATTCTTTCTGGCTGCAAATTGCGGACAGGGTGGGGGTGAGTAGGTTCGTGTTTGGTCCATGGCTTTATCTTCAGTAAACTAGACCCTCCACATATGCAAAATTGGCTAATTTCATCTGGAGAAAAATCTGAAAGTGTTTTTCATAGTTTCTGATTTCGGTTTATGAATTCTGTGAACTTGAACTTTAGTATTTATGTTTTGTCTTGGTCACTTGACGTTTGTACGTCGGAATCGGGAGTTATTGGGTTATTCTTGCATGTGTAGACCATAGGTTTTAACCTATGTGTGGTACTTGTGCCGTTTTGGTTTTCTTGCGTGATTTCGGTTTACGATACTTGCATTTATATGTGTAGGCACCCTTACGTGGACTTTGGACGATGAGGAAGAGAATGGCGATATCGACTTCGGCAAGCAAAGATCGAGGTGAGTAGATATATATTTATGGGGGAAGTCGGGTGGCTGGCGTATAGCACCCCCGCAGTTTCGTAGTGTAGTATACGAATACAATATATTTATATAAATATGTGTATTGTGAGACTATATGATTATCAAGATATGATTTTAGTAGAGCATGGGTTAGTTTAGTGTAATTTGAAGAAAGTAACTTAGTTAGTTTCTTAGTCGCGAAACCCTAGAGTAAAGATTGGCGCGCGCGCTCGCGCGCACACACGCATACATTTGATTTTCTTGTGCGTATATGGGGATATACACACACACACACACACATGTATGTGAGTATATATATATATGTATGTATGTATACATATACACGGATGATGATGATAGTATATAACACGTGGCGATGAGTCGATGTGTTTGGGCATGATGCCGTGAGATCGGTGATGTGATTGGGTCGTGTTATGAGAGACGGCATATTATATTAGCGGATTGATGGGCGATGTGTTTTCATACACACGCGGATATATGTTGATGGTATCGGTATGTACTAGACTTAGATCAGTACCATGTTCATGATATTATCATAATGATACCATATGGATATTGAGGTATATGTGATAGGCGACCCGTACCCCGATTTTGGGATGCCGTACGATGGATTTACCGTACGATATATAATTATGATAATAGATCCGCACTCTTGACTCGAGGATGTCGTATTATATATTTTATCGTATATGACGCTATTGAGGCGGGATCACCGACTACTAGATATATATATCAACTCAGACTTAGGTGGACTTCCTTACCCTTTGGTTAGTCTCTTAGCTTGTCCTGTAGTTTACTTAGTAGATGTTAGAGATGGGCGCGAGTCATACTTATTTCCAAAACTAACGAATCGTGAGTATTTTAAAGACAGGCCAAGGGATACTACGGATATTTCAAAGGACACACCTTTTCTTAAAAACACCGTAGCCCCTATTTTCTAAACACCACGATTCGTGCGATTTCAGACAACAAAAACTGTATGACTCGTATATAGAAATGTATATTCTTTATTTTTGCGTTTACTATTCATTCTCTGTTTTTTCATGTTGTTATCATCGCATTGCATGCTTAATGTGTACTTTAGTGATTATGAAACCCTACTGTCAAGACACCAGCACCATTACCGATAATGCATATGCTCCACGTACACTTGCTTGCCGGCTCACACACATTATCATCGGTAACTTCCATATCACGTACACATTAGATAATATTACTTCATTGTACAAATTGCTAGCGGTAGTCTTAATATAGTACTAGCGTGTTTGCTTTCATATGCTAGTTTAGATATTGCATGTGTTTCTGAGATATCTCATGCATTTATACGTTTATTCTGTTATGCGATATTATGGGGCTTTATGCCGGTAATTTATTATTTATTTACTCTCGATATTGGGATTTCGGATTTTCCATGAGATTTCTGGATTTGGAGAAACCGTAAGGATTTTATAAACTCATTTACATTTCAAAAGATAAAAGTTGTGGTTTTCTCGTGATATGATTTGAGAGGTTTCCACCATGAGTTTTCTCGGCTCTTGAGCGATATCATACATCATTCGATGAGGAGGAGGAACCATCTGCGGGTGCATGGTGTACCCGGTGCGGTACCCCGAGGCAAGATGGTCGCAGAGGATGGCGTTGAGCCTCGTAGGGGAGCACTACCGACCGGTTATTTGTGACGCGGCGGATATTCGGAGGATACCGACGTAGTCTTGAGATTTGATGATATGGGCCGGTCCGGATTGCCGGAGCCCGAGATATTGAGATTTGATGATATGGGCCAGTCCGAATTGCCGAAGCCCGAGATATTAGATATTGGGATACATGTTTTGTGTCGATACTTGACACAGATTCTATGTTGATTTCATTGATTATACCTCAATTTTTATATACATAAATCTCACTAAATTAAGAAAACGGCTTTCTCATTTAGATGTATTCTGTTTTCATGCATTCATACATCATATATATTATATGTTGCTACCTGAGGCACTAACACGAGCACTTGGTATTACACTTATGTATAGATGTTTAACTTGCCTTTTTTAGAGCCTTCAGGATATATATATTGACGATATTTTATTGTATGACCTAGGATAGAGTCATACATGCGATTTCTGCTCGGTGATGTTTTCTACTCACGAGTTGGCAACTCACCCCCGTTGTGCCTCAGTTTCTTGCAGGTTTTGCCGTACAGGTTTCCTTGGCAGCTTTTCTGGCACACTGCTTCCTTCCGAGTGATTTCTTGGATAGGTGGGTTCACTTGCATCGTGACCACCGTTCTACCTTTCATTTATATTTCAGTTGTATCTAGTAAACTCCATCAACCAAACTTGTATTTTTTATTAGGCTTAGAAGACCAGTGTATATTCTTTCGACCTTAGAGTCGCGCGCTGTATTATTATAGTTTTTCTCTGGTTTTCTTGATGATGATGGTTTTCATTCTGAGTTTTGATTCTCGCCCTTCGGCATTGTATATTATATTGCTTGCGTGGTTGTGTCCGCCAATTGGCGAATAGCTAGCTCCCGCTTGGGGATGCCTTTATATTATGCATGTTTGTACCCGTTTGGGGCCAGTATTTACAAAGGAAACTCTGCCGAAATTTTTGGAAAAGACTTGATGTTTTAAAAATGCATACTATAGCTTATTTTGTTAAACCACTTGCTTTAAAACTAAACTTTTCCTTCTCTCTCTTTTCAAATGGTTTAGATTTCTGGGATTTTGGCTTACTTGAATTAGATGGGGTCGTATAGACTTCATATGATTCAAGTGCCAGTCACGTGCCTTTTCGGGTCGTGACAAACTGCACCACACCTCCCTCAGTATCCGCTTGGACCACCTGTCCAAACTACTGCCCCTCGTCAGAGGGAAAACTATAACTCCGACAGTCACTCTGTCAACCAGGTCATCTTGGAAGCCTGGAATGATAACCGTCTCTCGAAGGAGGCTGCCGTTACCATATCCCTAGAACATCCACTTATGTTCTAAAAATGCTTCCGAACGTTTCTCCAGGATTGGATTAATATCAACTTATTGCAGCTAATGCGAAAATAACATCCGGTGTGGTACTTGACATCTTATGTTTGACTCAATTGCCTAAGTATGTGATATGCCAATCATGCACATCCCTCTCGGGAGCTAGCTCTTCGTCAATCGACGGTCACAACCACGCAAGCAATATAATATACAACGCCAAAGGGCGAGTATCAAAATTCAAAAAGAAACTCAATATCAACATGAAAACCCATAATACTACAACGCGCGACTCTAAGGTCGAAATAATACATAACTGGTTTTCTAGGTCTGAAATAATATACAAGTTTTGGTTGATGGAATTACTAGATACAACTGAATAAAATAAATACAAGGGCGGTCACGATGCGAGTGAACCCACCTACCAATGCAATCACCCAGAAAGGGAGCAGTGTGCCAGAAAAGCCGCAATGAAACCTGTACGGCAAAACCTGCAAGAAACTGTGGCAAAACGGGGGTGAGTTGCCAACTCATGAATAGAAAACATCACAGAGCAGAAATCGCATGCGTGACATAATCCTAGGTCAATACGATCAGTAATAATATGTCCTCAATATGAATAAGTCTGAAGCATGATAATGTGGCAATGTAACATCTATACATGAGTGTAGTACCAAGTGCTCGTGCCAGTGCCTCAGGTAATAACATATCATGAATATAAGGTATGATCAATGTAATCAATATGAATCAATGTTAACTATAACATGAAGTCTAGTAGTATGTGGATATCATCCAACTATGTAATCAATGTCTGTATGTATGTGGATCTCGTCCACGTGTCACCCAATGACAATAAGCATCATGCATGTAAATATCATAAAGTATATGCATGGAAATATGAGGATATAAATCAACATGTGTCGCCCGCGACATATCAAAATCATGGAACCTGAGTGTCTAGTATCGACACTCGAAAACATCATGAAACCTGTGCCTAGCATCGGCACGTAAATCCTCATATATCGGGCTCCGTCAATGTTGATCGACCCACATCATCTCTCGACTCCGGTCGGTATCCTCCGGATATCCGCCGAGCTCAAATACAATCACCGGTAGGTAGCAGTCCCTCTGCCAGGCTCACCGTCTAGCAACACAGCAGATCCATTCTCGCCCCGGGGTACCATACCGGGTCCACCATGTACCCGCAATCGGCCTCGTCCGCTCCTCGAATCGGGTTTCACATGTCGCTCTCAGCACCGAGAAATCACATGGTGGACGCACTGAAATATCATATCAAGGGTAACCGGGTTTTAAAACAATTACATACTCTCTTTTGAAATATCCACGGTTCCCAAATCCAGAAATATCATGGAAACATCATATCTCAATGCGTATAATCAAAATCATGATGTATGCGACATGTAAAAGAAATGTAAGCATATCAGTATATCATGAAATATGGAATAGTATTATGCACATATTGAGGGAGACCGCTCTTTTAAAATGAATCAGTTTTAAAGAGTATCTTGCGGTTCCCAAATCTCCAAATCCAACGAGAGTCGCCTATGTATGTGCGAATATGTATGTATGTATGGGTGTACAATGGTATGTATATAAGTATGCCATGCAAGGGATCAAATCCTGAATGTAACAGTACTACAGTGTAGTGACATGTCAATTATCCATGATGAAGTGTGTGAGCCGGCAAGCATGTGTACGTGGAACATATGCATCATCGATAATGGTGCTGGTGTCGTAACAGCATGATATCAATAATGGTATATGAAATCACAATATAAGTATACGATGCGGAGCGAACAACAATAATGTGCGGGAGCTGAATGATAAACATAATGATAACTAATCTGCATTTAATATAAATATAAGTCATACAGTAGTGCCTTTTGAAATAACACGAATCGCGGTGTTTTGGAAATAAGGGCTACGGTGTTTTTAAAAAGAGATACGTCCTTTGAAATATCCGTAGAATCCATTGGCCTGTCTTTTGAAATACCCATGATTCGTTAGTTTTTGAAATAGGTAGGAATCGAACCTGGTCTGATCAACTACACTAAACTATAGGGCTGAGCTAACAGGCTAAACGAAAGATAAGGAAACCGCCTAACATCTGAGTCGATACATACATATATATATATATATATATATATATATTAGTCAGTGAT
Source organism: Agapanthus africanus (assembly GCA_030015575.1). Lineage (NCBI taxonomy): Eukaryota > Viridiplantae > Streptophyta > Magnoliopsida > Asparagales > Amaryllidaceae > Agapanthus > Agapanthus africanus. Next base: position 302,974,619 of record JASDDO010000031.1, on the reverse strand, counting down.
TCCGCCTCAATAGTATCACATACGACACAATATCTATAATATGACATCCTCAAGTCAAGAGTGCGGATCTATCATCAATATGAAGCTCGTACGGTAAATCATCGTACGACATCCCAAAAGCTGGGTACGGGTCAATATCACATTCCTCTTATCAATTATCAGGTATCCCTATCATCATATCTCAAGATCTGGGGTACTGATCTAAGTCTAGTACAAATCGATACCATCTATATAAATATAAATGCGTGTGTGAAACACACGTCTAAAGGCCCGCTAAAATCACATGTCGTATCCCAAATACAAATCACATCATATCACCGATCTCATGGCACTATGCCCAAAATCATCGACTCATCTCCAAATATCATCCACTATCCTCATCATCTAGGTATATGTATAGCAATAACCATGTGTGTGCGTGTGAGTGTAACCTATCCTAGGGTTCGCATCTAGGAAACTATACTAGTTTACATCTAAACCCTATTCTATCCCTAGCACACCTAATCATGTCCTGAATAACCATTTCACACATAAGCTATCATATATATATAGTATATATTGTATACTAGACATCGAACTGCGGGGGTGCTATACGCCATCCACCCGACTTCCCCCATAGATATAATCTACTCACCTTGAAATCCTGCGTGTCGGTGTCGATGTCGCCTTCATCTTCTTCATCATCTGGAATCCACATGAAGGTACCTACATTGATAACATAATCGGAATGCGTATTAAAATCACATCAGGAATACCAAAACGACACGCTAAGGCCTATAGGTTAGAACCTATAGACTACGCTTTCTAAACCATCAAACAACCCTCGATGTCGTCGTGCAAACGTCAAGCGATCGAGGTAAAACACAAATACGCAAATCCAGAATTCAAAATACGGAATACGGAAACACAATCAAAACATCAACTTAGGAAAAAGGCTCCAGATTCTACCCTAGGTCAAATTGGACAATTTTGCACATGCCAGGGGTCTAATCTATAGATGTAAGAGTTACAGAACAAAACGAGGCAAATCCACCCTGGTCTGGCCGCAATTTGCGGCCGGAATGGATTTATTTGCGGCCGAGTCAGGGAGTTAGGGGCTGGGGTCTTGGGTCTAGCTTCCTGGGTGCCTGCACATCTTACTTCCACTCCAAAATAATTTTCAGAGCCTCGGGGTGATAGCAGATCTCATATAACCTTCACAGATTCCACAAATCTTCCGATATCGGTTTCTAAATCCGTATTCCGGGTTTCAAGTCTCAGGTTTGGGTCTTAATTCAAGCACTAGGGTGTTTGTGTAGCCTCTACTGAGCTAAATTTCATAACACAACTCTCAATTTCCCATAAACTCTAACTAGGTTTTCCTTAAGTCCACAACATCACACAATATCGATTCTAAACTAGCATGGGGGTATAAGTAATGCAAAAACTAAGCTAATGGTCCAGAAAAATACCTCATTTAGCAACTCAAGAATTTTCTTGAGTTGCCCCAAGTGGCCAAAATCCTTGCTTTCTTGGTCTAATGTGTTTCCCTTGAGCTTGTGCATCTTTTTTGTGAAATGAGGGTGGGGTTTTAAAGTGTTTTTGGATGTGTTTTGAGGAGTTGAAGAGGGGAAGGGAGCTAGGGCAGCAGCAGCAGCAGCAGCAACCAAGGAAGAGGGAGAGAGGTAATGAGGTAAGAATGATGGAGGAATGGTTCAAACAAGTCAATGGTAAAACCCCCCTTTCTCTTTCTTCACCATACCTCAATATTATATCCTTTTCCTTTTCTTTTCTTTTCTTTTCTTTTCTTCTCTAATTCCGTTCTCACACCAATAGTAAACCCAAAACAACCATGGTAGAAAATGCACAAGTGTAAAAAAAAGATATGGTGCATGTTTGCACAAAACCCGCTTAAAATCCGATTAGCGATTTTTAATCGCGATTAACACTAAATTAGCATATACTTAATCATAAAAACTTAAAAATTGCATTATTCGCATAAAACAATCTCTTTTTAGTAATTTCTATAATTTTCCTAATTTTTCCCAATTTTATCGTTATTTAATTATACCGAAATATTAAAATATTCATTAAAATAATATTAAATTATAAAAATTCCGAAAAATAATATTTTATTTTTTTTGAAATGTTACAATCTTCCTCCCTTAAAGAAATTCGGTCCCCGAATTTAAATTTAAACCCCCAAATTCTAAAACATTTCCATAAAAGTTTAAGTCGTTAGGCTCCGAAATCATTAATACATAAACGTATCATAGCGCAACGCATGCGCAAGAACAATGAGTAGCTAACTGAAAATCAAATCTCCGTCAAGCATCCCACAATCATCGGAGTCATGGTACAGACACACTGTCAAATCCAAAACAAAACCAATATGACATAAATCAGAACTATACATGTAAATATCTGAAGAAAATGCATGAAAGGTATATCCAGGCACTGTCCTCTGACTAGTCCTGCTCAGTACGAAAACATATAGCAAATATCATAAAAATGTACTGCTCCATAAGGAATAAATCCCAAAATGTATATAAGAGTACCCTGTGCGTCTGGTGCGCACGGAAATCAAAATCCATATATGTTCCATACATGTGCACAGAAACCTCATCTAGGTGCAACGGGTGTGCACGAAACATCTGCCAAGGGCAACGGGCGTGCCTGACAGCAAAATCAGGTGCATCTGACATGCACAAGGAATCCCGATTTAGTGCATCTGGTGTGCACCAAAATCGTATCTCAAAACATGCGCTCAACACGCGCGAAAATCCAAATCAAAAGCACAGAGTGCAAGAAATCAACATCAATATCAGAATCAAAATCGACGGTATACTATACGGCTCAATCCAAATCAGGTATACCGCGGTGTATAAGCTCACAATCATGTGCATCAGCGTGCACAAATCAAATCAAAACACTAAAAGTGCATGAAAACTATGCTGGAAGCGTAAATCAAATCACCGGCATAAAATAGGCATGAAATCAAAATCAATACCTCAAGCGTAATAACTATGCGCAAAATATAAATACCCAGTAGGTGCAAACATGGTGCATGAAAACAGAAATCATGGAACTCATCCATCAAGACTAAATCATGCGAATAGATCACCCAAAATACCGAAATCCAAGGTGACGGATACGTGATAATCGAATCACAAAATCACAAATCATAAATACCGTCGTCGGTATATCCCCCTTCAAAGTCAAGAAGGTGCCGGTGCATCCAATGCTAGCAGCGCAAGATATCTACTTGCCTCCTGTTCATGGTCTGGCGTCCTCTGTCTCTGGGTCCTTATCTTCTCTGTGGATTACCTATCTCGCAATCAATCGGCTCATCAGCCCTGTCAGGTATGCTAACGGGGACGATTCCGTTCTGGTACTTCTCTGGTCATCTGCGTCCTCAGCACAACATTTCCTCGGAAACTGGTCGCATCCCAACGCCTCTGCATGCGTATCACATCTCTGATGTCAGCAGAGTGGAGCGTCATCTCGTCAAAATCTCGTGCGAACTCTTTACTCCACTTTGTTCCAATGTCGACTGATTCGGACTCGTCTTCTCGTGGCTGCATGGACTGCACTCCAACGGCTATACTCGTATCCGGAGTCTCCCAAGCAGTGTATCCCACCACATTATATCCGAAAGATGTCGAACCAGATCGATTTGTCAAAACCTCATAATCCCCCAAGAGATAAACATCTTGAGTACAGTTTGATAGTATCGAGTACATACCTCAGCATCGGTGGTCCAGCCGAGAAGGGCAAACCAAAGCCTCACTAATGGCGCCGCGGAACTGCCGCAAACCCTAAGGTTCAAAGGATTTCATACGGTCATTATGTCGAGTTAGGGTTTCATTCTTCTAGAGGGTCCATATAATCGCTTGCATGTCTTTCCGAATACTTTAAACTTGGAATATGGGTTTCTGACATTCGATCGTCTCTATCGACTCTCGACGAATCTACATGAAGTCGTCACTAGCTGGAATCAATCTATCTGATAACCTCGCATCGGGATAAGCGAACGAACCACATGTCCTAGTCATTCATCCTCGGGTGACTAGCGACCTTCCATCATATCTGTGAGTATATACCCATGCTGCAGTAGCTCCAACGTCTGGGCGATATCTCGTCATTTGCAGCAGCAACTGGCTCATTCGTCTGTACGCTGAACAGTGTCTCAATCATCATGAATAAGCGATACATCAATGGTCATCACATTCTGGCTGGCCTCTAGCAGTAGCTTGATCCTCTGGTGCCGATCAGCACATCCGGAAAATCTCGTAACAACGATCTGTCAAACGCTCATGGCGCGAAAACACAATAAGACGATGCATCCATATGCAATTGTACGTCTCTGGAATCACGCCCTGGTCAGTCCTCGTCCATGATGAGCTCAAGCTGACGCAACTCTAGCCGTAGCTCTCTCTGCCCGTGTAATCGTGGTAGAAAAATCATAACCAACATCGATGAGGATAAATCATAGGAATGAATATAATACTGTGCAAGGAAATGTACATCCTAAGGTTTCTTAAGTGGAGTAGCGTATCGTAAATATGCCGCGGAACATACGTACGGTACGTCACTCTACTCAAGCTACCTACTCCATCAACCAAGGGTTATCCTACGCGACGAAAGTTTAGGTATAATACCCCCTCGACTAAGTCTAAGTTCCGTAAGGTCAAGCCTAAGTTCCGTATATATATATATAAACGCTCTAGGCTCCGCATAGTCAAACTTAGACTCGAACCAAGGTCAACCTAGCGCTCTGATACCAACTTTGTCACGACCCGAAATAGCCCGTGACTGGCACTTAAATCATATGAAGTCTATAGGACCCCATCTAATTCAAGTAAGCCAAAAGCCCAGAAATCTAAAACCATGTTTAGGCAATAAATAAAGGAAATAGTTTTAAGATGTGAAGAGCACAAGTTTTTAAAACAAGGGTTTTAAAATAGGTAAGCCGAATATGCATTTTAAATCCTCCATATCTTTTCTAAAAATTCCGGCAGAGTTTCCTTTGTAAATACTGGCCCCGAACGGGGTACAACATGAATAATATATATATGCACAATAAAAGGCATCCCCAAGCGGGAGCTAGCTCTTCGTCAATTGACGATCACAACCACGCAAGCAATATAATATACAACGCCAAAGGGCGAGGATCAAAACTCAAAAAGAAACTCAAAATCAACATGAAAACCCATAATACTACAACGAGCAACTCTAAAGTCGAAATACCACATAACCGGTTTTCTAGGTTTGAAATAATATACAAGTTTTGGTTGATGGAATTACTAGATACAACTGAATAAAATAAATACAAGGGCGGTCACGATGCGAGTGAACCCACCTACCAATGCAATCACCCAGAAAGGGAGCAGTGTGCCAGAAAAGCCGCAATGAAACCTGTACGGCAAAACCTGCAAGAAACTGTGGCACAACGGGGTGAGTTGCCAACTCGTGAATAGAAAACATCACAGAGCAGAAATCGCATGCATGACATAATCCTAGGTCAATACGATCAGTAATAATATATCCTCAATATGAATAAGTCTGAAGCATGATAAGGTGGCAATGTAACATCTATACATGAGTGTAGTGCCAAGTGCTCGTGCCAGTGCCTCAGGTAATAACATATCATGAATATGAGGTATGATCAATGTAATCAATATGAATCAATGTTAATTATAACATGAAGTCTAGTAGTATGTGGATATCATCCAACTATGTAATCAATGTCTGTATGTATGTGGATCTCGTCCACGTGTCATCCAATGACAATAAGCATCATGGATGTAAATATCATAAAGCATATTCATGGAAATATGAGGATATAAATCAACATGTGTCGCCCGCGACATATCAAAATCATGGAACCTGAGTGTCTAGCATCGACACTCGAAAACATCATGAAACCTGTGCCTAGCATCGGCATGTAAATCCTCATATATCGGGCTCCGCCAATGTGGATCGGCCCACATCATCTCTCGACTCCGGTCGGTATCCTCCGGATATCCGCCGAGCTCAAATACAATCACCGGTAGGTAGTAGTCTCTCTTCCAGGCTCACCGTCTAGCAACACAGCAGATCCGTTCTCTCCCCGGGGTACTATACCTGGTCCACCATGTACCCGCAATCGGCCTCGTCCGCTTCTCGAATCGGGTTTCACATGTCGCTCTCAGCACCGAGAAATCACATGGTGGACGCACTGAAATATCATATCATGGGTAACCGGGTTTTAAAACAATTACATACTCTCTTTTGAAATATCCACGGTTCCCAAATCCAGAAATATCATGGAAACATCATATCTCAATACGTATAATCAAAATCATTATGTATGCGACATGTAAGCATATCAGTATATCATGCAATATGGAATAGTATTATGCACATATTGAGGGAGACCGCTCTTTTAAAATGAATCAGTTTTAAAGAGTATCTTGCGGTTCTCAAATCTCCAAATCCAACGAGAGTCATCTATGTATGTGCGAATATGTATGTATGCACGTATGGGTGTACAATAGGTATGTACATAAGTATGCCATGCAAGGGATCAAATCCTGAATGTAACAGTACTATAGTGTAGTGACATGGCAATTATCGATGATGAAGTGTGTGAGCCGGCAAGCATGTGTACGTGGAACATATGCATCATCGATAATGGTGCTGGTGTCCTAACAGCATGATATCAATAATGGTATATCAAATCATAATATAAGTATGCGATGCGGAGCGAACAACAATAATGTGCGGGAGCTGAATGATAAACACAATAATAACTAATCTGCATTTAATATAAATATATGTCATACAGTAGTGCCTTTTGAAATAACACGAATCGCGGTGTTTTGGAAATAAGGGCTACGGTGTTTTTAAGAAGAGATACGACCTTTGAAATATCCGTAGAATCGCATGGCCTGTCTTTTGAAATACCCATGATTCTTTAGTTTTTGAAATAGGTAGGAATCGAACCAAGTCTGATCAACTACACTAAACTATAGGGCTGAGCTAACAGGCTAAACAAAAGATAAGGAAACCGCCTAACATCTGAGTCGATACATATATATATATATATATATATATATATATATATATATTAGTCAGTGATTCCGCCTCAATAGTATCACATACGACACAATATCTATAATATGACATCCTCAAGTCAAGAGTGCGGATCTATCATCAATATGAAGCTCGTACGGTAAATCATCGTACGACATCCCAAAAGCTGGGTACGGGTCAATATCACATTCCTCTCATCAATTATCAGGCATCCCTATCATCGTATCTCAAGATCTGGGGTACTGATCTAAGTCTAGTACAAATCGAAACCATCTATATAAATATAAATGCGTGTGTGAAACACACGTCTAAAGGCCTGCTAAAATCACTTGTCGTATCCCAAATAAGAATCATATCATATCACCGATCTCATGGCACTATGCCCAAAATCATCGACTCATCTCCAAATATCATCCACTATCCTCATCATCTAGGTATATGTATAGCAATAAGCATGTGTGTGCGTGTGAGTGTAACCTATCCTAGGGTTCGCATCTAGGAAACTATACTAGTTTACATCTAAACCCTATTATATCCCTAGTACACCTAATCATGTCCTGAATAACCATTTCACACATAAGCTATCATATATATATAGTATATATAGTATACTAGACATCGAACTGCGGGGATGCTATACGCCATCCATCCGACTTCTCCCGTAGATATAATCTACTCACCTTGAAATCCTGCGTGTCGGTGTCGATGTCGCCTCATCTTCTTCATCATCTGGAATCCACATGAAGGTACCTGCATAGATAACATAATCGGAATGCGTATTAAAATCACATCGGGAATACCAAAACGACATGCTAAGGCCTATAGATTACGCTTTCTATGCCATCGAACAACCCTCGATGTCGTCGTGCAAACGTCAAGCGATCGAGGTAAAACACAAATACGCAAATCCAGAATTCAAAATACGGAATACGGAAACACAATCAAAACAACAACTTAGGAAAAAGGCTCCAGATTCTACCCTAGGTCAAATTGGACAATTTTGCACATGCCAGGAGTCTAATCTATAGATGTAGGAGTTACAGAACCAAAACGAGGCAAATCCACCCTGGTCTGGCGGCAATTTGCGGCCAGAATGGATTTATTTGCGGCCGAGTCATGGAGTTAGGGGCTGGGGTCTTGGGTCTACCTTCCTGGGTGCCTTCACATCTCACTTCCAATCCAAAATAATTTTCAGAGCCTCGGGGTGATAGAAGATCTCATATAACCTTCACAGATTCCACAAATCTTCCGATATCGGTTTCTCAATCCGTATTCCAGGTTTCAAGTCTCAGGTTTGGGTCTTAATTCAAGCACTAGGGTGTTTGTGTAGCCTCTACTGAGCAAAATTTCACAACACAACTCTCAATTTCTAATAAACCCTAACTAGGTTTTCCTTAAGTCCACAACATCACACAATATCGGTTCTAAACTAGCATGGGGGTATAAGTAATGCAAAAACTAAGCTAATGGTCCAGAAAAATACCTCATTTGGCAACTCAAGAATTTTCTTGAGTTGCCCCAAGTGGTCAAGATCCTTGCTTTCTTGGTCCAATGTGTTTCCCTTGAGCTTGTGCATCTTTTTTGTGAAATGAGGGTGGGGTTTTGAAGTGTTTTTGGATGTGTTTTGAGGAGTTGAAGAGGGGGAGGGAGCTAGGGCAGCAGCAGCAGCAGCAACCAAGGAAGAGGTAGAGAGGTAATGAGGTAAGAATGATGGAGGAATGGTTCAAACAAGTCAATGGTAAACCCCCCCCCTTTCTCTCTCTTCACCATACCTCAATATTATATCATTTTCCTTTTCTTTTCTTTTCTTCTCTAATTCCCTTCTCACACCAATAGTAAACCCAAAACAACCATAGTAGAAAATGCACAAGTGTAAAAAAAAAAGATATGGTGCATGTTTGCACAAAACGCGCTTAAAATCCGATTAGCGATTTTTAATCGTGATTAACACTAAATTAGCATATAATTAATCATAAAAACTTAAAAATTGCATAATTCTCATAAAACAACCTCTTTTTAGTAATTTCTATAATTTTCCAAATTTTCCCCAATTTTATCGGTATTTAATTATACCGAAATATTAAAATATTCATTAAAATAATATTAAATTATAAAAATTCCCAAAAATAATATTTTATTTTTTTTGAAATGTTACACTAAGCATCACAGATAAAGAAACGAAAATACAACGTACGCTTATGCCATCCGCATTGCCATGGGGTCCCGTCATGCACCGTTAAGTTAGTTAACTAACGGCAGAGCGGGGGCAGGACTAGCGCGGATGAAAATCATAAGTAACGCTTATTATATATCATATATATAATATAAAGCATTCGTCTCATGCAGTTATATGATCTCATCACAGAACATTGCAGTAGAAGTCAACATATGAAATATTGGATATACTAGGAGATCCGTGTTTTAAATTATGCCAGTAAAAAACATGGATTCCACGGTCGCGATGAATAACCAAACCCATATCCCTAAACCTCTACGAGAGCGGAAAGCAACCCTACCAATTCTAGAGTTAGGAGACCCGGTCTCGACTCCTCGAGATGGTCTCCTACTGCGCTCTAGAATCCGGTTACTTGTGCTCCCCGCCTTGGGTCTATCCTAATGCGGAAAAGTAAATAATATACATCAATGGTGACAGCATCTTCAACCCGGAAGTGTCCCAATAAAAGAATTTTACATACAAATTTTTACATGAATGAAAATGAAAAACTCCCACCTCACACAAAAAAAAACCCGGCTATTCAAACACAGCGATCCAATATAACATATCAAAGCAACACATAACATCACATGTCTTCAACGTAAGTAAATATGAGTATCCCAATTGTCGTTGACGTATAGCAACGAAACCGGCGATACACCATATATTACACTTACGGTCGCAGAAAAGAAAGTGAAAACTACAATAATTGAAATCCGCAACATCCTTAGACATCATAAACCCGAAATATCACATGCTTCGGATTTCATGCCTAACCGTAAAAATTCCTTAGACATCATAAACCTGGAATATCACATATTCTGAATTTCATGCCTAACATTATAAACCCGTCATTTTAGTCTCAAATTGAAAACACTTTTCAATATCCAGTCGGGAAATTCAATAAGATTCCCAACAAATGATCGAATGCTCATCGGAAACATTAGTAGACGGCCGCACCCCCGGTGCCGTCGACGAAGCGCACTGTCATGACCCGAAATCTTAGGTACTCATCGGCACTTAAATCATGCAGTGTTTAAAGGCGTAACGTAATTCAAGTAAGCCGAAGCCCAGAAATCTAAATCTTTTTAAGAAATAAAAGAGGTGAAGTTTTGGAATAAGGTATAATGAAAACAAACGTTTTATTAAATGCATGGATAATAGAAACATGAAAAAATGCAAGTGGATTTTATTAGTTGGAAACCATGTTTCATCTTTTGAAAATTTGGGCAGCACCTCCCTTGTATATTTTGATCCAAAACCACAAATACATGATAATAATAAAGGCGTCCACAAGCGGGAGCTAGCTCTTCGCCAATCGGCGGATTTACAACCACGCAAGTAATAAAACAAGTATACGACGCCCAACGGGGAAGATCCACACAAAAGATAATGAATAGAGCAAGACATCAAACCCACCAAGAGAATATATAACCCATCGCTCAAGTCTCGCAACTACAAATCTCACTAAGTCTTACTAATTATACAAATACTAGATTCTGATTTGATGGAGTTAACTAGATACAACAGGAATAATAAATACAATAGGGGTACGATCAAACATGGACCATCTACCAAAGCAAAACACCCGAATGCAGTTATATGCCAGCGATGCCGCTACTGATCCATGCGGTCAACCTGCAAGAACTGTGGCACAACAGGGGTAAGTTGCCAACTCGTGAGTAGAAAACATCATCAGGTAGAAATCGAATAAACAACGATTTCTAGGTCAACTATATCATAAAGGTAATACTACGATATCTAAGGTGACCTTAACTGTAAATATGTGCCAACAGTGTAATCAATGCCTATAAGCACGTGGATATCATCCAACCATATAATCAATGCCTGTATGCATGTGGATATCATCCAACAATATCATGCATGTAAATATCAAAAAAGCAAATGCATAAAAGTATGAGGATATAAATCAACGTGTGTCCCTCGTGACACATCAAAATCATGGAACCTGAGTGTCCTGCATCGACACTCGAAACATCATGAAACCCGTGTCCAACATCGACACGTAAATCCTCATATCTCGACTCCGTCTGTGGGATCGGACCGCGGGCTTCGGTAGAACGGGTCGGCCCATATCCATCTCATAACTCCGGTCGGTATCCTCTGGATAACCGCCAAGTTCAAATACTATCACTGGCCTCTGCCAGGCTCATCGTCTACTGCGCGACATCCCTTTCTTGCTCCGGGGTACCATACCGGGTCCACCATGAACCCGCAAACGGATCATCCAACTCCTCGAATCAGGTTTCACATATCACGCATCTCAGAACCGAGAAAACGCATGGTGGATTCACTGAAAAATCATATCAAGAGAAACCTGGTTTTTAAAACAATACATACTTTCTTCTGAAATAACCACGGTTCTCAAATCCAGAAATATCATGAAAACAGCATATCTCAATGTGTATAATCATAAAACATGATGTCTGCGACATGTAACAGAATGTAAGCATATACGTATATCATGCAACATGGAACAGTGATGTGAGTATGGGCATATCATCATAATGTGAGCATAACAATATAATAGCATGATGTAGCAATTCTACTGTGTGAGTGACATAGCAATTATCGATGATGAAGTCTATGAGCCGGCCAATCTGTGTACGTGTATCATACGCATCATCGATAATGGTGTAGGTGTACTAGCACATGTTTATGGAATGCAATGAGAATGACATGAACGTAACACAAAGTACATCGTCAGCTAAATGCTATAAGGTATACGTATCTAACATGACCGAGTCGGTGAACCTATCAATTGACATCCAGCCTCACAACATCACTTACGGTATAAACCATCGTACGACATCCTCTAGTCAAGGGTATGGATCAATCATCAATAAACTCATCACGTACGGTAAATCATCGTACGGCGGCATTAAACAATTTGGGATCCTAACAACCTATACAACAACGAGAGTACGGATCTAAGTCTCGTACGGCATATCACTCATTATTATCATAATTATATATAAATATCTCGTTTTACCGATCTTATAACACATCCATCTCAATCTTATCATATTCATTGATCTCATGTCATATCCTTATACATCTCATTTTGTATCTCATCGTATACTCTTTTCATCACATCAATATCTCGCATCAAGTCATCTTACATATATATTCTATCTTATTAATCTCATGTCGTAATTATCGATCTCAATCATGCTAGTCTAAATCTCATACTTATTCTAATGCAACTACATATCTATAAGTCGCGATTCACATTCACTTTTCATATCCCTAAAGCATTCATCTCATATCTCAATATATATATTCAATCACTCATATCATCTCTAACTATCTTTTTAACCATATCCCTAGTTTTCTAATCTAGGTTTCTATGACTGTATCCTATAGATCGGTTTCCATTTATAATTTGCGGGGGTGCTATACGCCATCCACCCGACTTCCCCCGTAGATATAGATCTACTCACCTTGATCCTTGCTTGCCGAAGTCGATGACGCCACGCTCCGTCGTCTTGGAATCCACGCGAAGGTACCTACAATAAATACACAATCGCAATCGCTATTAACATCAAGTGTGGAAAACCAATACGGCACACGGTGCGCTCATAGGTTAGAACCTATAGCCTACGCATGCAAAACAATCAAACAACCCTTGTTGTTGACGTACAAACGCCCAACAACCAAATACAAATCCAAATATCAAAACCAAACATTCCAAAATACGGAAAACATAACCAAAACCACTCACAACAGCTCCCACATTCTCTCTCAGGTAAATTGGGATTAAACTAGCAAGTATAGGGTCTTGTATATGGAGTATGTAAGCTACTGAACCAACCTAGGAACCAAATTCCACAACTTGGCCAGCCACACACCCTTGAAATCCGGAGAGCTCGGCCAGTAGTGCTCTATTGGTGTTCGTCTTCTCAGGATGATCTCCTATTGGTCTAACTAGGTCTCTGGTATTGTTTGTTTTTCTTAAAATTACCCCAGGTTGCTCCAGATTCCCTGTAGGCACACCAAACTTCATAAAACCGACATGGGATGATTCCTAAGTCCGTATTCTCTATTCTAGGCCTGTAAAAACGCCACTCAAGTCTTGTAACAGCCCCTAAACATCACCAAATTCACACCATCACCCAATCCTTTCTCTTGAAATTTCTAAACATCACATACCCTAACCAAATCACATTCTAAACTAAACTGGAATACAAGAAAACTTAAACTAAACTAAATGGAAGAAGATATACCTCTTTTGGGAAACTCAAGAAAAACCCTAGCTCATCAAAAGTCTCCAAAATCAAACTTTGCTTGGTCCAATGTGTTGAGGATGAGGAGGGGATCATCTTTAATGAAAGGAGTTTAGGGTTTTGATGAAGATTTTGAGATGATTTCATGGGGTAGAGGTGGAGGGAGATGAGTTAAAGAAAATGAAGGAAGCAATGGGGAAAAATGAATGATGGCAGCCCCTCTCTCTCTCTCCTTCCCTCACTCTCTCTTATTCTCATCCTCTCAAGTCCATGCTTCACTCTCTCTCTCCAATCATTCTCCTTTTAACCCTTTTCTCTTTTTCTCACAAAAATACACATAGTACCCATAAAACAACACAAATGCAACAAAATGCAACATGATATAGTGCACTAGCCATGGTAAAATGTAGAAACACGGATTTGGACTAATCGCGATTAGCAGTGCACTTATCGGGTTTAATTTCAAACTTGCATATAATAAATTATAAAAATGCCAAATCCAATAAATATATTTTAAATGAATAATCATTTTAATTTCCAATTATTTCATAATTATCGGTATATATTTATACCATTTTACGAAAACTCCAAATTCCCAAATCGGGCAGTTTTCGCGAAATATATTATTTTAATATTAAATTCCAAAAATAATATTTTTTATTTTCTGAAATGTTACAATCTTCCCCCTTAAATAAATTCGGTCCCCGAATTTAAATTTAAACCCCTAAATACTAAAACATTTCAATAATCAGTTCAAATCGACGGGGCTCCGAAACCACGGAAGATATAGAAATACCGCAGCGCATCAAGTGCGCATGAAAACGAGTATAAAACTCAAAATCGAACTCCGTCAAGCGTCACGCAAATCATCGGATTTGTACGCATATCTTCGAAGTTACAATGGAGATACAAATCTCGAAATCTACTACTGAAATCCAATATGCACTAGTCAAATATTATAATACGTGTATAGTACGCATCCTTGGAAAAACCTTCAAAAGTGAATAAAACACATGAAAAATCTTTTCTGAATCGCCGCGTGATGCGTAACTCACGACACAAGTGACGGACGCTCATTTTTAAAGTAGTAAATATACCTATATATGTTTTGCTCAAATTATATGTTCCGCCGTTTTTTAAAACATCCCAAAAAGGTTTTCTTTTGTAAATGTTCGTGTCGTTCGCGGACACATAGGAAATAGCGAGACTATATCTCCTTTTTGAAAACCTCTTGTTAAAGCTTTAATGCATGCAAAGTACTCAGGTACTGCCCTCAGGTTAGTCATGTTCGGCTACTACATAATATAGTGCTCATCATGAAAACAAATTGCTCAAAAGCAAAATCAGCCTCAAAAGGCGTATCCAACAATCGCATGCGTCTGGTGCGCATGTAAATCAAATCCAATACAAGTGCCATGATATACACAAAAGCCAAAACTAAGTGCAACGGGTGTCACGAAAATATATGTCCAGTGCAACGGATGTGCATGACAACAATATCAAGTGCATCTAGAGTGCACGAAAGTCTCAACCCAATGAAACTAACCCGCACAATGAAAATCCCAACCGAGTGCATCCGATGTACACAAAATCAGATCTCATATCATGTGCCCAACATGCGCGAAATCCAAATCAAACGCATCCGTCATATACGAATGAAATATAAATCAAGTGCATCCAACATGCATGAATAAAATCTAAGTCAAGTGCATCCAAGATGCACGAACAAAATTTCAATCAATAGCATTCGACATGCACGAATAAGATCTCACTCAAGTTCATCCGATGCGTACGAAATCCAATCCCAAGCGTCTAATATGCGCAAAAATCGAAATCAAACGCGTCAGGTCTGTAAAAAGCATTTAGTGCAGTAGCATGCACGAAAACGAACATCAAGTACAAATGCGCACGAAAACAAAACTCTGGTAAAATTAATTGTAACATTTCAAAATAATAAAATATCATTTTCGGGAAATTTTATAAATTAATATTACTTTATTGAATATTTTAATAATTTGGTATAATAAAATACAAATAAATGGAGAAAAAATTGGAAAAATTATGGAAAATTCTAAAACAGGGTAATTTAGAGAATTATACCATTTTTAAGTTGTTATGATTACTTATATGCTAGTTTAGTGTTAATCGCGATTAAAAATCGCTAATCGGGTTTTTTGGCTTTTTGTGCAAAACATGCACATATTATCTTTTCTTACACTTATGCATTATTCCACCATGTTCCTTTTGGGTTCACTATTCAAGTGAGAAGGGTTTTAGTAAATAAAAGAAAAGAGAAGAAATGGGAAAGGATTATAATATTAGGTATGGGCATGTGAGAGAATGAGAGGGTGAGATGTGTTGACTAAGTCCTAGCCATTCTCCTCCATTTTCAACACTCATTTCTCTCCCTCTCCCTCTTGCTGCTGCTGCTGCTCCTGCTCCTCACCTCACCTCCCCTCTTCATGTAAGTGTACGGCGGCGCCCCGGCCGTCAATCCTAGGCCAAAATGCGGAAACGATAATTTACTTTAACTTTTGAACCGGCACCACCGCGCACTAAAATCCCGGATCGGGCCATTAATATAATCCTAGCTAACAGAGAAGGGGTAGAGAGATATACCGAGCGATCCGTGTCCTTCGGTCTTCTCGTCGTCGTCCCGATCTCCCCGCGGAATCTCCGGTCTTCGCCTCCTCGCCGGAAGTGCACCACGTCGCCGGCTTCTTTTACGGGCTCCCACCTCTGGACCGAGGCAACTCGGGCACGAAGTTGGAGAGACGACGTGCCCAAGAATTGCTGTAGAATAAGTGTGGATTACTTTGTCTCATAGGGTTGTGAAGTGTCCATTTTTGGTGGAGGTAAAGAATGAACTTTCAAAATGGTGAAGTGTGATTTTTGTGTGAACTCAAGAGATAAAAAAAACCCACACAACAAAATGGGCAGCCCCTTATCCCCTTGGTCGGCCATGCTTGATGAGAGAATGAGAGAGGAGAGAGTATCAATCAAAAAATGAGAGAGCCCACATAATGCAAGAGAGAGAAAAAAAGGGTTATCATGAAAAGAAATGATCACCAACTAAAACCCACACTCCATCAACCAATCACCTCATCACAAAGTCAAGCAATCATGAAGTCAAGAAAGTCAAGGGAGGGTGCAACCATCATGACACTACAACTTACAAAAACAACCCTCCAAATTGCTAATTTGCACAATTGCAAATAAGCCCTCCTCCACCAATCTTCAGCCAATGAAAGATACAAAGAAAATTGGCCGAAATGGAAAAACAAAATGGCAACTTCATGAAACTGGTCCCGTAATAAATTACAGGAAAACCCCGCTACTGTATATACATACCCGCATTTGTATTCCGACCGAATACAAATGCAATGAGACAAATCTACACTGTACTATACTAGGATCAGGCTTAAACCAAAACCCGCTAGTATTAACCGTCCGATCATGATCCGTGCAATACCGCACGTATCTGATCGAACCCTGCCATATCTCCATACGTCCTCTACAGCGTTTTGCCCGAAACTTGAGAAAACGGTCTGTGGGGGACTCTAAAGACTCGTCAACACTTTGGCTGTGGATTTAACCACAAGCACGTCAGAGGTATTAGCCTATACGTAACGGGCTACCAGGTATTGACCAAAAGGGACGTCGATGAGCGAACTCATCCTGACACCCTACTGAGCCTGTCAGTGACAATATCCATACAGTCCGGTCCGTTCGTCTATGAGCATTGCATGGCGGGCCTAGAGGGTTGGTAAAAGTCAGACCCCCAAAAGCGGTACAAGTCGTGTCGGAGTGTAGCCCAGAACACCCTGAGATACTACTGGAATACCTACCAGTAAATCTCCTGCCTTGGCCAAGGACTTCGTGTAAGGGCTCTCCTAGACACAGCGCGACCTCACCCCCAATACCAGGAGAGACGAACCCCTGCAGATCCGCTCACTGCCTCCATGTGGCTCGGGACTGTACCCAACTAAAACCTGTTTGCACGTCTCCTTTGAGCGTGGTAGGGTAGTAATCAAAGTACAGTGGGAACTCACACGAGGCAAATGACGATCTCAGGTCGATGAACTAACCTGTACACATGTCACCAGGGAACTGCTATCTAACGTCAGGTATAAGACCAACTAGCAAGTTCCCGGAGAGTCCTGTCCGGTGTACTCATAACCCAATGAGCACCTGTATACATCTTAGGTGAACCAATTGACACCAGTGGCTTGTGAGACCGGCCACCGCCCCTCGTCGGGGTCTCGACTGTATACACTAGTCTACTCTGGAGTATCGATGCCCTATCTCGAAACTCCCACGACTAGGGACCGTTTAAGGATGTGCTTATGGACGACCAGCTCCCACGTATATGATCGCCGTCATACTGCTGGCAGTCAAGCATGAATCCTAGGGGCTCTATCAACGTGTAATAGCGACCTGTAAGGTCACCTAAAGCAGTACACGATGATAAAGATAAACCAGATAGCATACTATCATCTTGAGTAAGATTGTCTTACCGGAATAGGTCCTCCCTCAATCATTGCAATCATGTGCCTGTGATCCAATAATTGACTCTGAGGACACTATCTCCAACACTTCAAGCCCCAAATCACCTCTAAAACTACACCAAAACCCCACTCTCATTTCAATAATGATGTGCACAAGCTTGCAAGCTATAGGATGGACCAAGAAAGCTTTCATTTAGACGCTGTTGGGGATTCTAGGGGGGGTCTTATGAGGTAATTCCTTCACAATAAGAGTGGTAATTCTGTTGTTTAAGCTCCGATTCAAGTTTCATATCGATATTGTGTGTTTTTGTGGACTTGAGGAAAACTTAGTTAGGGTTTGGAGGAAATTTGTGTTGTAATGTGAAATTGAGCTCAGTAGAAGTTAGATAAACACCCTAGTGCATGAATTGAGACCCCAACCTGAGAGTTGAAACCCGAAATACGGATTTAGAAACCGATATCGGAAAGTTTGTGGAATTTGTGAAGGTTATTTGAGATCTGCTATCACCCGAGACATCCTAAAATAAAATTGATTGGACAGTGAGTTGTGCAGGCACCCAGGAAGCTAACCCCAAGACCCTAGCCCCTAACTCCTAGATACGGCCGCAGATTTATCCTGTTTGGCCGCAATTTACAGCCAGACCTGCCCCATTTTGGTTCGTCTTGGTTTTGGTGTTCCCTCATCAGTAGATTAAGCCCCTGGTATGTGTAGATTTGTCTAGTTTGACCTAGGGTGAAATCTGGAGCCTAATTCCTTAGTTGCTGTTTTGGATTCGTGTTTCCGTATTCCGTATTTTTAGTTCTGAAATTGTGTATTGTGTTTTACCTTGACTATTTGGCGTTTATACGACGATATCGAGGATTGATTGATGGTTTTGAAGGCGTGCTCATAGGTTCTAACCTATAGGCCCCTTATCGTATCGTTTTGGGATTCTGTCACGACCCGAAAGAGCACGTGACTGGCCCTTGAATCATATGAAGTCTATAGGACTCCATCTGATCCAAGTAAGCCAAAAGCCCAGAAATCTAAAACCATTTTAAGGATAAATAAACATACAAGCAATATACTATACAACGCCGAAAGGCGAGGATCAAAATTCAAAAGAAACCCAGATAAGCATGAAAACTGTAACACTACTAAGCGCGACTCTAAGGTCGAAATAATACATCACTAGTGTCTGAATCGGGAACAATATACAAGTTTTTGGTTGATGGAATTTCTAAATACAATGAATAATACATGTACAACGGCGGTTCTGATGCAAAGAACCCACCTACCAAGCAAATCACCCGCAAAGGAAAGCAGTGTGCCAGAAATGCCGCTATGGAACCTGTACGGCAAACCCTGCAAGAACCGTGGCACAACGGGGGTGAGTTGCCAACTCGTGAATAGAGAATATCTACAAGCAGAAATCGAATGCAAGACATAATCCTAGGTCAATACAATCAGTATAAAATATAACCCTCAAGAGTAAGTCTGAAGCATGATAATGTGGCAATGTAACATCTAATCATGTAGGTAGTGCCAAGTACTCGTGCCGGTGCCTCAGATAATAACATGTCATAAATGTGAGGTATGTCTGCATGAAGTAAACATGATGAAGTATCAAATGAATATCAATACACATATATTAGCATCCCATTCCACTAATATTGGTGTAAAGGTATATATAACAGCGCCCTCGTACCCTGTTATATATACAAATGAAGTATGATCAATGTAATCAAAGTCTGTATGTGATCAATGTCTGTATATATGTGGATCCCGTCCACCCGTCACCCAATGACAATAAGCATCATGCATGTAAATGTGAGGATATAATCTAATCATGGAAAACATCATGAAACCCGTGCCTAGCATTGACACGTAAATCCTCATCTATCGGGCTCCGTCAGTCCGGATCAGCCCACGGGCTATGTTTGCGGAATCGGCCCTCGGCCCCGGCAGTACGCCCATATCCATCTATCGACTCTGGTCAGTATCCTCCGGATAACTGCCAGGTCCAACCAATCACCGGTAGGTAGTAGTCCCTCTGCCAGGCTCACCGTCTACTACACAGCGAAACCGTTCTCGCCCTGGGGTACCATACCGGGTCCACCATGTACCCATAATCGGCCTCATCCAACTCCTCGATTCGGGTTCACATGTATCACTCTAGCATCGAGAAAACACATGGTGGACGCACCGAAATATCATATCAAGGGAACCGGGTTTTAAAATGATTACATATTTGAAATAGCCACGGTTCTCAAAATCCAGAATTATCATGGAAACAACATATCTCAATGCGCATAATCATAAAGCATGATGTGTGTGACATATAAATGAAATGCAAGTATAACGGTATATCATGCAACATGGAAATAATAGTATGCACATACAAGGTCATATCATGATGCAACAATGTTACTGTGTAGTGACATGGCAATTATCGATGATGAAGTGTGTGAGCTGGTGTTCATACCAGAATATTGCATTCTACACCGCCCATTCTTATGCTCGTTTGTTTATAGGCAGGTGCTTTTTATCAGTGTTTGCTAGTAATTGCAGGATACAGGTTCTCGACTCTAAACGGTGAAATTCATGAAAAAACACGACAAAATCCGGGTTCCTGCCATTCACAGATAAAACACGGATCTCCGCTCTTTATCCGTCTGTTGCCACACACCAGTTTAGGAGACAAAATGGCAAATCGATTGTCACCTTCATTCACAAGGCTCAATGGCAACACAAGATCCAAGAAATCTACGCGGAGCTCGAGGAAATCATGACAAAAAGATACACATCAAATCACCTTTTGCTCAACAGAAATTCTGGAAAAATCGTGAAGCAAGTTTGAGAAAACACATATACCAGATTGAAGGGCACGACAAACCAGGGAAAATCACCAATTTTGGTGGCCTAAATCCCCCATAGGGCCGCGGAACCGCAGCCTAAGTATGCTTAGGCCGCGGAACCTCGTCCGTACGGCCTCCACAGAGCATCAGAATTCAGGGGTATTTGGGTCTTTTTATGTAGGTTCTGAATGTTGCCCTAGATTTCCAGCTCCCTGCCTATAAATACTCCAGAACTGAGCTAAGCCAGGTGTTAAATTCTTTAGCCTCTTTTGTTAGGTTTTAGTCTTCTTCTTCTTCTTCTTCATTCTTTCCTCCATGAAAATTGTAGTGAGTGCTTTTTGAGTGGAAGATCAATGAAGATGAGGGTTTTTTGTATTATTCTTTTTGCTTAGCTTCCTCCTTGAGCTCTCTACCTTAACTTGATCTTGCAACCTCTTAAGTGAGCTTGCAAGTTTAAGCTTTGGTCATTGGTCTCAAGGGGTTGTGTCATTTTGTTCTCTCTTTAGTGCTTCATTTCACATGAGTTCTTTACCCTTCTCTTGATCTTGCAACCTCTTGATTGAGCTTGCAAGTTTAAGGGTTGGCTATTGATCCCATGCTTGTTTTGAGTTCTATGGTTCTTGTAATTACTTTCTTGCATTTTTTCTTGTCTTTAATTACTTGCAATTTATTACCTTGCACTTTAATTACTTGCTTGTAATCTTTTCTTTTCTTTGTTATTTTTGTTCTCTCTTTTTGGTTCTTTTTGTGAATGATTGTAATTATTATTGTTAAGAAGAAATACGATATTATAAGTTAACGTTTCTTTGCTCATTTCCTTTTCCCGTATTTTCCATTGAATTCCGCCCAAACGATACGCAAGCGCTCCGTTAGGCATCCTACCCTAACAAGGTAACGGTGATTCCTAACCGCGACCGGTTGCGTTCGGTTTGGCCGGAGGCGAAAGCAAGAGACAAGAACGGAAGGACAAGGGTAAATAAACCGGATTCCACGAATACCGCGCTTAAATCCCATAATCCACGTTGTTGTCGATTGCTCTAGCTTCAATTGGTCAAGACTCGGCTCAAAGGTTTTGAGTACGGATTTCTTTATCTTACAATCTCGTATCTTTTCTTAACAACTTTATACTTGCAAATAATACACATGGCTTAGATTGAACAAACATACACAAATTCTTTATTGACTCGTCTAAGACAAGAAACGACATACATCCATCTCCCTGTGGATCGACCCGTGCTCAACCGGCTAGCTGCATAGCGACACCGTCTTGATTGCGGTTAACTTTAATTCTTTCAATCAAATGGCGCCGTTGCCGGGGAGACGGTAGCGTATTTTCTTTCTTGTTATTCGGGTTAATATTCTTTTTGTATATATATAAAAAAAATAAAATAAAATAAATCTTTTTGTTATTTTTGATAATTTTTGTGGGCAAGTGTGCAGATTTTTGCGTATTTGCAAACTGCGATTATGGGGAGCAAAGTGTACGTTCAAGGTTA
Source organism: Agapanthus africanus (assembly GCA_030015575.1). Lineage (NCBI taxonomy): Eukaryota > Viridiplantae > Streptophyta > Magnoliopsida > Asparagales > Amaryllidaceae > Agapanthus > Agapanthus africanus. The sequence goes on along the minus strand of JASDDO010000031.1, from coordinate 302,952,259 downwards.
AGGTGATTACGAAGTACAGTGCCAAAGATCCGGGTAGTTTGACCCGTGCAAGCGAACTTTTCAAGCTTACCGGATTTGATTCAACGGGGGTTCCCTAACCTAAAACTTAACGGTACGTACTTTACTAACACCTTCTTCTCAAATCCGACGCATCCAATATACTATTCTTTGCAAGATTCTTTGCAAGTTCGCTTGCAAACGCTAAAAATTGACTAACCCGTATTTGTTACAGTGCCGCGCTTAAACTAAAAAATGATTGTTTGATTCTTTATAGAATTTTTATTGAATTGCGCATTGCATACATTAATACGGACTTAAGGGCAAGCGAACCCCACAATATACGGTAAAGGATTTCATCACTTTTTCCGTGGCCCACAAATCACGAACTTGAGCATAACGTTTACCCGCACAAAATTTAAAAGAAACTAGACTTTAAGCCTTAAGGACTTCATGCTCACTAGGAGAAATTGACTGTGTTTAGAACCTTGCTTAACGGTATATTATTTACGGGGTGTCTAGAAAAGTGTTACGGCGAAACCGCCAAAAGAGAAAGGGTTATTTAATTAAGGAACTTCGCGAAAGCGTTGGAAAACCTCCCCTTATCTCTGCACTTACCTGGCCTCGTGATCAGTGTATCTTGAGCCTGTTTCTCGACACAATTTTACTTCGACAATCAAGTTCTGGAGCAGGTCTAGTTGACCTAGGTGAACCCTAGAACGATTAGGTGTGTGGTATTTTTGTGTCGTGATTGTTTTTGTCCATATTCTTTTTGTGTGTATATTTCATTCTTCTGTTAATATATAAACTATAAAAAAAAATCACATTCTTTTTCCCCTCCTTTTCTCTGCCTTTCTTTCCTTCTCTCTTCATATCATGGGTACCCCACCTCGCAAAACTCTTGCCGAACTTTGGTACCCATAACCAGACATTACATCCTACGGGTCTTGCTTTGGCCGAACTTCGAACGACCCCTCCATGCCCAAAATTTCATTGAGAGATCGGATAGACGCGTCTAGGACAAACAATTTGACTCCACAATCCACTTCGTATCAACCATTTCATACATTCACCCCTTCTTACGTTGATACCCCTTCTTCGAGTCATGTTGCAACTCCAAGACCTATGTCTATTGCTGAACGTATTGAACAATCTCGTAGCTGATCTTTCACTCCTTTCATCACTTCAAATTCTTGGGATCAACAATTCCATTCACCTTCCTATCCAAATGTTGATCCTGCTCCTGTCCAGCCATTCAATTCCTACCAATCCTACCCTACTTTGGCACCTTCCCTAGACATTGCATCAGAACCGCCATTTGGGAGTTTTCAGTATCCAAACAACTTTGAATCTTTTACTGAAACCCCTTCACAACCCATGTCTAGTCTGGAACAGTCGTTGGAAGACTTTAGGGTAGCGTCAAGCCAACAGATGATGGATTTGAATGCGTCCATGGCCGCTCTCATACAACCTACTGATTCGGTAGCTAGTTTCCAGCTAGCTCCAAATTTTCCAATGTATGAAGAGGCGGTAGGACAGGCTGTGAATTTGAGTGGAGAGAGTGAGATGTACCCCCTTCCAAATCAAACCTACCCGTCCCAAGTTGAATCCCACAACTCTTGTTTTGAAAGTCTATCGAGTGTCCCACATGCTCTATCAATTGAAGATAGAATGATTAATGAGTTGTGCGACTTTGTAGTGTTTGATTTACCTGATTGTGAAGGGTCCCTTCCAAGTGAAACCAATCCCAAACCTTTTGACCTCTACACCTCCACTCTAGAACCTGAATCGATTGAAATCCATGCTTTTGTTGAGGTGTCTGAGAATATTGCTTTTCACTTGATTGAGGATATCGACGCTGGGAATATTTTGGATGATGAACCCATAGATTTGGCTGAGTTTTTCTCTTCAAATCATCATCCCGAGTCATTAAATGTTTTTTTCGAACTCCATATGCGTCTGGATTTTGAAAAGAAGTGCATGGATGTGCTAAATTTTGAGGAGAATATTGAGGATAGTTTTGAGGATGAACCAGTTTTAATTGATGAGTCGGATTTTCCCATTCATCCTGTCCCTGTCATTGACTGTGTACACCCTCCTGAACCTTTAACCGATACCCCTCCTCGATCACTTCCCTCCATTCTTTCCATCATTCCGACCTTGCAAGAAACCGTCTCACTTTCATTTCGTATGTCTGGTTTACCGAGTTCGGCGTACCCATGGTTTCTTACGAATCTTGAGGGATTTGACCCAATCTCTCGACGGGTTAATAGATTAGCACAATCGCTGTTTACACATCGCTCATCACAAATTGTGCTAATCTATTCACTCCATTTGCACCCTCAAGTTCGTACTCCACTTCTTTTTCCCTTCCGCCATTCTTCTTCTGATATACCGAGACCGTATCCCGCTTCTATCTCCATACGGTCTCGCGTAGTCTCTATTTCTTACCTCTCCGCATTCTTTCACCAGCCACTGCTTTATCACGATAAGATCTTTGAATGGTTGTTGCTCACTTTTGGCCTGTGTAAGGCCTTGTATAGCTTGATACTGTTCTTTCCCCCCTAATCCTGAACTTCAACGCTTAACAGTGGAAACACTGTTTTACTTAAGTTTGGGGGGGACACCTTTTTTGTATATATTTTTTGTTTTCCTTTTTGTATATAATTTGTTTTTAGGGGGAGCGCCGACAATTTTGACCCTCTTGGTATAGCCTGACAGTGAGGGCACTGTCAAGTTTAAGTTTGGGGGTGTGCTCGGTAAGCTTTCTTCCTTCGCATTCATTTGTATATTTTGCATTTGCATACCTTATTAAAAACCCACAAAAATCGAAAATTTTCCAAAAAATATAAAAACTTTGTCGTCAAGTTAGCTAATAGGGTAACTTAGGTTTTTATTCTGAAAGTTTAGTTGATATAATAGAAATAACTAAATTCTAGGCTTAGGATTTGAAAACCCTAAAAATAACCCTCATTCTGTTTAAACTTGGCGATTATACGTCCTTACAGCTTTTTTTGAGAAATAGGTAGTCTTGAGTTCAGTTCTTGAGTTAAGTCAAGATGAAGGGAAAGTATTGAAGCTCTACCAGAGGATAAGTCTGAAAAATAGTTTCTTTTCTTGAGTTCAAATTTAGAAAGTATATACCCTACAAACTGCACTTACACGCACCTTGAAACTTGGGATAGTAGAGGATACCTGGAAATACTCTTGCCTGAAAGCCTAGTATGAAAGAAAAAAATGGTATTTAAAGCTAAACACCAAAAGAGCATGTGAAAAATTTGTCCGGTCTTGAAAAAGAAAAAGAAAAAGAAAAATAGAATGAAGTCAAGACCTGGATACTGCTATTTACGCTTTAAAGTTCACACCAGTAATCAGCCGTTAGTGCCTCAAGAAGCATTAATAGTCGCATGAAAGGTGTGTGAGCAAATCCGTCCATCTTTAATGAAAAGAAGTAGTATTAGGTATTAGGGCAAGGGTATTATAGCTTGAATTGAATTCTTGAGTGTAGGGTGCAAATACACACACACGTAGGGGTATACAATCGATGTTTGGATAAAAGATAGAAATAAAGAATAAGACTTGTGTTTTCTGTAAAGTTGATAAAAATCCCTAATTTGAGGCCGCACTTTAGAAGGAAAACTCAGGAGAACCAACATCTTTCTAAATCTTTTTGGAACGTATATGATTTAAGGTTAAATAGATATGAGGTGTGAAAAATAAGGGTTGGATATTTCTAACTTAGGATAATAGAGTTTCTAACAAAAAAACTAAACTGTAGGAGTAGAATCGATGTTAACTTATGACACTAGCTTGACGGGATTTTGTGGGTAGTATCCGCTGAAAACCCTCAGGAGACAACACTCCTCCTACTAGGGACACCTAGAGGTTTAACGGCTTATTGCACATGCTCAGTGCAATCGCGTTACCTGCGAAAGTGAGGTTAGGATTTTATTTTTGTGAATAATTGGTTTTACTCGGGACGAGCAAAAGTTAAGTTTGGGGGTATTTGTTCATACCAGAATATTGCATTCTACACCGCCCATTCTTACGCTCGTTTGTTTAGAGGCAGGTGGTTTTTATCAGTGTTTGCTAGTAATTGCAGGATACAGGTTCTCGGCTCTAAACGGTGAAATTCATGAAAAAACACGACAAAATCCGGGTTCCTGCCATTCACAGATAAAACACGGATCTCCGCTCTTTATCCGTCTGTTGCCACACACCAGTTTAGGAGACAAAATGGCAAATCGATTGTCACCTTCATGCACAAGGCTCAATGGCAACACAAGATCCAAGAAATCTACGTGGAGCTCGAGGAAATCATGACAAAAAGATACACATCAAATCACCTTTTGCTCGACAGAAATTCTGGAAAAATCGTGAAGCAAGTTTGAGAAAACACATATACCAGATTGAAGGGCACGACAAACCAGGGAAAATCACCAATTTTGGTGGCCTAAATCACCCATAGGGCCGTGGAACCTCGGCCGTACGGCCTCCACAGAGCATCAGAATTCAGGGGTATTTGGGTCTTTTTATGTAGGTTCTGAATGTTGCCCTAGATTTCCAGCTCCCTGCCTATAAATACTCCAGAACTGAGCCAAGCCAGGTGTTAAATTCTTTAGCCTCTTTTGTTAGGTTTTAGTCTTCTTCTTCTTCTTCTTCTTCATTCTTTCCTCCATGAAAATTGTAGTGAGTGCTTTTTGAGTGGAAGATCAATGAAGATGAGGTTTTTTTGTATTATTCTTTTTGCTTAGCTTCCCCCTTGAGCTCTCTACCTTAACTTGATCTTGCAACCTCTTAAGTGAGCTTGCAAGTTTAAGCTTTGGTCATTGGTCTCAAGGGGTTGTGTCATTTTGTTCTCTCTTTAGTGCTTCATTTCACATGAGTTCTTTACCCTTCTCTTGATCTTGCAATCTCTTGATTGAGCTTGCAAGTTTAAGGGTTGGCTATTGATCCCATGCTTGTTTTGAGTTCTATGGTTCTTGTAATTACTTTCTTGCATTTTTTCTTGTCTTTAATTACTTGCAATTTATTACCATGCACTTTAATTACTTGCTTGTAATCTTTTCTTTTCTTTGTTCTTTTTGTTCTCTCTTTTTGGTTCTTTTTGTGAATGATTATAATTATTATTGTTAAGAAGAAATACGATATTATAAGTTAACGTTTCTTTGCTCATTTTCTTTTCCCGTTTTTTCCATTGAACTCCACCCAAACGATACGCAAGCGCTCCATTAGGCATCCTACCCTAACAAGGTAACGGTGATTCCTAACCGTGACCGGTTGCGTTCGGTTTGGCCGGAGGCGAAAGCAAGAGACAAGAACGGAAGGACAAGGGTAAATAAGCCGGATTCCACGAATACCGCGCTTAAATCCCCTAATCCACGTTGTTGCCGATTGCTCTAGCTTCAATTGGTCAAGACTCGGCTCAAAGGTTTTGAGTACGGATTTCTTTAGCTTACAATCTCGTATCTTTTCTTAACAACTTTATACTTGCAAATAATACACATAGGTTAGATTGAACAAACATACACAAATTCTTTATTGACTCATTTAAGACAAGAAAGGACATACATCCATCTCCCCGTGGATCGACCCGTGCTCAACCAGCTAGCTGCATAGCGACACCGTCTTGATTGCGGTTAACTTTAATTCTTTCAATCAGCTGGCAAGCAAGTGTACGTGGAACATACGCATCATCGATAATGGTGCTAGTGTCCTAGCAACATGATAGTAATATAACAATAAACATATGCAAAGCAATGTGAATAGCATGAATATGCGGAAATAGAATAATCAACGCAACAGTAAAAAATCTACACCCATATATATATGTCATGCAGTTATGCCATTTGAAATAAGACGAATCAGGAATTTGTTTTTACTAACAATAAGGGCTACGGTGTTTTTAAGATATTCCCGATTCGTAGTTTTGAAATAGGTATGACTCGGGTCTAGTCTAACATCTACTATGCAAACTACAGATCTAAGTATCAAGTCAAACGGGAGGGATATGGAAACCACCTAAATCTGAGTCGATATATAGATATAATAGTCGGTGATCCCGCCTCAATAGTATCGCATACGATACAGTATATCATATGACATCCTCAAGTCATGAGTGCGGATCTATCATCAATATAAAGCTCGTACGGTAAATCGTCGTACGGCATTCCACTAGCTGGGTACGGGTCAGTATCACATTCCTCTCATCAAATGTCAGGTATCATTATCATCATATCACATAATCTGGGGTACAGATCTAAGTCTAGTACAAATCAATACCATCTATATAAGTATGAAAGCGGGGGTAAAACACATGCCCAACGTCCCGCTAAGATCACATGTCGTATCGCAAGCATGAATCACATCACATCACCGATCTCACGGCATAATGCCCAAAATCATCGACTCATCTCCAATGTCATCCCATATCATCATCAACACTGTGTAAGTATAGTGAATATGCAAGGGTGCGCGTGTGGGTGTAAACCTATTCTAGGGTTCGCGACTATGAACTATACTAGTTTACTTCTAACCCTAAGCTATTCATACTACACCTAACACAACATCCATGACACACTATAACTATCAAGCATAATATATAGTATACCAACTACGGACTGCGGGGGTGCTATACGCCATCCACCCGACTTCCTCCGGTAGATATAATCTACTCACATTGCGTCTTCATTTGTCGACGTCGCCACGCGCTTGCTTGTCATCCCGAAGTCTTCATGGGGTACCTATACTTCAAAGTATCGTAAATGCGTATTAAAACCAAATCAAAGCTAAAACGGCACACGAAACCCAAAACGATACGATAAGGGGCCTATAGGTCAGAACCTATGGGCACGCCTTCAAAACCATCAATCAATCCTCGATATCGTCGTATAAACGCCAAATAGTCGAGGTAAAACACAATACACAATTTCAGAACTAAAAATACGGAATACGGAAACACGAATCCAAAACAGCAACTAAGGAAAAAGGCTCCAGATTTCACCCTAGGTCAAACTAGACAAATCTATACATACCAGGGGCCTAATCTACTGATGAGGGAACACCAAAACCAAGCCGAACCAAAATGGGGCAGGTCTGGCCGCAAATTGCGGCCAAACAGAATAAATCTGCGGCCGGGTCAAGGAGTTAGGGGCTAGGGTCTTGGGGTTAGCTTCCTGGGTGCCAGCACATATCACTGTTCAATCAATTTTATTTTAGGATGTCTCGGGTGATAGCAGATTCCCAAATACAATCCCAGAATTGCAGTTTTTCCCGACATCGTCTCATAAATCCGTATTCTGGGTTAAAGCTTCAGGTTAGGGTCCAATATAACATCACACCAAGATTCTAAGGTCACAACAAGTCCTAGTTTCACTTCACAACTCAATTTTTCCTCAAACCCTAAGTAGGTTATCCTCAAATCCATAAAAACACACAATATCGATATGAAACTTGAATCGGAGCTTAAGCACAAGAAATACCACTTTAATTGTGAAGGAATTACCTCATAAGACCCACATGAATCCTCAACAGCGCCAAAATAAAAGCTTTCTTGGTCCATCCTATAGCTTGCAATCTTGTGCACATTTTTTATGAAATGAGAGTGGGGTTTTGGAGTTGTTTTCATGGTGATTTGAGGAGTTGAAGAGGGGAGGGAGGTGAGGAGGAGCAGCAGCAGCAGCAACAAGAGGGAGAGGGGGAGAAATGAGTGTTGAAAATGGAGGAGAATGGCTAGGACTTAGTCAAAGGAAAGCCCCCCCTCACTTTCTCTCTCACACCCATACCTTATATTTTATTCTTTTCCATTTCTTTTTCTTTTCCTTATCTTTTCCCTCTAATTCCTTCTCACTCAAATAGTAAACCCAAAAGGAACATGGTGTAAAAATGCACAAGTGTAAGAAAAGATGATATGTGCATGTTTTGCACAAAAAGCTAGAAAAACCGATTAGCGGTTTTTAATCGCGATTAACACTAAATTAGCATATAACTAATCAATTAAACTTAGAAATTGCATAATTCTCTAAATTACCCTATTTTAGAATTTTCCATAATTTTTCCAAAATTTCCTCCCATTTATTTGGATTTAATTATGCCGAATTATTAAAATATTCAATAAAATAATATTAAATTATAAATATTCCCTAAAAATAATATTTTTATTATTTCGAAATGTTACAGATTCGTATGCCGTTATAGCTTTGATTCGGTTTTAATACGCATTTACGATACTTTGATGTGTAGGTACCCCATTAAAACTCCAGGACGACCAGCAACCACGTGGCGACGTCCACAAATGAAGACGCAAGGTGGGCAGATTATATCTACAGGGAGAAGTCGGGTGGATGGCGTATAGCACCCCCACAGTCCGTAGTTGATATACTATATTGTATGATAGTTATAGTGTGTCATGGATATTGTGCTAGGTGTATTATGGATAGTTTAGGGTTAGAAGTAAACTAGTGTAGTTCATAGTCGCGAACCCTAGAATAGATTTACACCCACATGCACACCCTTGCATATTCTTTATACTTACACTGTGTTAATGATGATTTTGGATGACATTGGAGATGAGTCGATGATTTGGGGCATTGTGCCGCGAGATCGGTGTTTTGATATGATTCGTATTTGGGATACGACATGTGATCTTTAGTGGGCCTTGGGACGTGTGCTTGCACACGCAGTATATAGATGGTATCAGTTGTACTAGACTTAGATCTGTACCCCAGATTATGCGATACGATGATAATGATACCTGATATTTGATAAGAGGAATGTGATACTGACCCGTACCCAGCTATTGGGATGTCGTACGACGATTTACCGTACGAGCTTTATATTGATGATAGATCCACACTCATGACTTGAGGATGCCATATGACATACTGTATCGTACGCAATACTATTGAGGAGGGATCACCGACTATATATATATTTATCGACTCAGATTTAGGTGGATTCCATACCCCTCCCGGTTGACTTGATACTTAGATCTGTAGTTTGCATAGTAGATGTTAGACTAGACCCGAATCATACCTATTTCAAAAACTAACGAATCGGGAATATCTGAAAAACACTGTAGCCCTTAGTTTACTAAAAACCCCGATTTGTCTTATTTCAAATGGCAAGCTGCATTACTATTCATTTACCATTTACTCTACAGCTCGCATTGCATTGCATGCTTATATGTTATTGATTCATATTCCTTGTACATATGCCTTTATATAGTTGCATGCTCATATTAGTGTTCATGTTGCATGTATTATAATTCATGGAATTCGCACTGTGATATGGTTGCATATGATGATTCTCGATTGTTTTACTCCTACGTATATATATCAGTGGTATGGGACGCTGAAATATATATGTACACCCATAGAGTATATATATATTAGTGGTATGGGACGCTGATATATATATATATACGCCTAATTAATATATCATCATGATGATCTATGCAAATTTACATATGCATTATGAGTGGAGCCTATGTGCTCGGATCCTATGAGCTCGATGTGAGAGGAGCCTATGTGCTCGGAGCCTAAGAGCTCAATTTGAGAGGAGCCTATGTGCTCGGGGTCTTTATGGTTGATGGTATATTATATCTCCCCTACCCCATATTTATTTTATATGCATTGCATCATATATTAGTAGTACCTGATAGAGTACCTTCATGAATGCTGCATACATATCGGATACATGATATATGGGTTTCACTTGATATTGAGATATATAGTTTGTGTCGATGCTCGACATTGATTTCCTGGTGATTTCATTCATGATATCTTCTGTTTCAATTTACCGCATACATACATCATATTTATGATATGTTTTTACGTGAGGCACTGGCACGAGTTCTTGGCACTACGCTTATGTTCAGGTGTTACATTGCCACTTTACCATGCTTCAGACTTATTCATTTGAGGTTTATATTATATCTGATCGTTGACTTAGGATTATGTCATGCTTTCAATTTCAACTTGTAGATATTTTCTATTTACGAGTTGGCAACCCACCCCCGTTGTGCTACAGTTCTTGCAGGTTTTGCCGTACAGGTTCCATAGCGGCATTTCCGGCACATTGCTTCCTTTGCGGGTGATTTGTTTGGTAGGTGGGTTCTTTGCATCAGAACCACCCTTGTATATGTATTATTCTTTGTATCTAGAAATTCCATCAACCAAAACTTGTATATTATTTCAGAATTAGATACTAGTGATGTATTATTTCGACCTTAGAGTCACGCTCAGTAGTATTACGATTTTCTTGCTTATTGGAGTCTCTCTTGGGTTTTGATCCTCGCCCTTCGGCGTTGTATATTATATTGCTTGTGTGGGTTGTGCTCTTTGTTTATGCGTAGTAAGTGTTTTATAAAATGCCTCAAGTGAAAATAATTTACAAAATATGTTTCTTTACTCTTAAAATCCTTTTAGATTTCTGGACTTTTGGCTTACTTGGATCAGATGGAGTCCTATAGACTTCATATGGTTCAAGGGCCAGTCACGTGCTCTTTCGGGCAGTGACAAAATTGGTATCAAAGCGCTAAGTTAACCTTGGTTCGAGTCTAAGTTTGACTATGTGGAGCCTAGGGCGTTATATATATATGGAACTTAGGCTTGACCTTACGGAACTTAGACTTAGTCGAGGGGGTATTAGACCCGAACTTTCATCGCGTAGGATGACCCTTGGTTGATGGAATAGGTGACTAAAGTAGAGTGACGTACCGTGGGTATGTTCCGCGGCATACTTATGACACGCCACTCCGCTTAAGGAACCTTAGGATGCATATATTTTCGAGATCAGTGATTCTCTTCATATCCATGATTATACATCCATTTGAGATCCTCGATTCTATTAGTCCATGATCATACCTTCTTTGATGTTGTTCCTTCTTATGATCATGTATCCATTCTGGATCTGTTGTTTTCTTTCTTGCCATCGATCTGCTCTCTTCGATACTCGATTGAGGTTTCTGTCGCCATTGTTGAGCGCAGTTGAACTGTTGCTAGTGTTACGGTCAGGGCGAGCTCGTCTGGTACGAGGGCCGACCGTTGTGTTTTCTGGTGACATGGGAACGTCTTGAGTTAGTATTGGTGATTGTGATCTCTAGTGGAGGCGAGTGCTTAGTTTTGCACCGGATGATCGGGCCATTGTTAGAGCTGTCAGTTGAAAGAGGACTGTTGATGTATAGCATACCTTAGAGATTATGATGTCGCCTATCGTGCAGACAGATGAACCAACTGTTGCTGAGATTGACAGGATGTCGCTTCCGGAGCCTACGAGCTGAGATCACCGGAGCTTCCAGGCAGATATGAGACAGATGATAGCTAGTCTACCCGATTTGAGAGACGAAGGTGATTTGTTCGATTTATGCGCCGGAGCAGGCCCAGTTGAGTTAAAGATTTCCAGTGCGGAGAGTCTTACTCAGATCTAGAGCAGACCGGTTTAGAGATGACCGCCAATGTATTGCATTTCCTGGAGGATTGAGGCGCTGTTCAGCGTACAGACGAATGAGCCAGTTGCTGCTGCAAATGACGAGATATCGCCCAGATGATTGGAGCTACTGCAGCATGAGTATACCCTTGGAGATATGATGGAAGGTCGCTAGTCACTAAGGATGAAGGACTAGGACGTGTGGTTCGTTCGCTTACCGATGCGAGGTCATCAGATAGATTGCTTCCAGCTAGAGACGACTTCACGCGGAGACGTTGAGAGTCGACAGAGACGATCGAATGTCAAAAACCTGCTATTCCAAGTTTAAAGTATTCGGAAAGACATGCAGGCAATTCTATGGACCCTCTAGAAGAATGAAACCCTAACTCGACATAATGACCGTGTGAAAGCCTTTGAACCTTAGGGTTTGCGGCAGTTCTGCGGCACCATTAGTGAGGCTTGGGTTTGCCCTTCTATAGCTGGATCATTGATGCTATGGTATGTACTCGATGCTGTTAAATTGTACCAAGATGTTGAGCTCTTGGGGGATTAAGAGGTTTTGACGAATCGATCGAATGGTTCGACTTTCTTCGGATGCTAAGTGGTGAGATGCATTTCTTAAGAGACTCCTGATACGAGGATAGCCGTTGGAGCGCAGTCCGTGCAGCCACGATGAGACGAGTCCAAATTAGTCAACATTGAAGCAGAGTGAAGTAAAGAGTTCGCAAGAGATTTCGACGCGATGACGTCCCACTCCGGTGACATCAGAGATGCGATATACACGCAGAGACATTGTATATGGATATATCTTCCAGAAAGAGGCGCGATAAGTATGCAGCCGTTCCGGAATAAGAATTAGCTTCAGCAATGGATGATGACTTTCGGGCAATTTGGCAGGAATGAGATTTGAGAGAGAAACCTCGACAGGACCTTTCTGGAATACGATACGAGAAGACCAGGACCCAAGAGGGGTCATATTGAGCACACTCAGCAGGCTAGAGCTCGACATCGTCGACGAGGTAGTTGACCAGGTTCGGGTAAAGGACCTTACCCAGATGCGTTGCGAATTGATCAAGGACGGAAGAGTATTGAGTATTCCTCCGATGGTTGGGACGCGTTCCCGAGGACCTGTTCGGCCAGACATTTTCTACAGAATGATGAAGCTACAGAGTACGCAATTTCGAGTCCGTGCGAGAGACTTCGGATTGACCGTGGCCAAGACCAGTGCAGTGCGTAGATAGCATGGCGTGACGTTATAGTGGACGAAGATAGAGATAAGTGGAACCAGTGGTTCGTGCGAGACACTAACGAGCTGTCATTACTTCCCGTCGAGTCTAGAAACCTGATATGCTTACAGAGGCGTTAGGATGCGACCAATTTCCGAGAAAATGTTGTGCTGAGGACACAGATGTCCATCGAGTGAGAAGAGATTAAGCAAGAGAGTCGGCCTCCGTACAGTTCGGCATAGGCAAGATCGGAAGAGACCTTGAGCAGGATTCCTTCCAGGACACTGCTGCAATGATATTTGCACCCGGGATCAGATGTGTCACGGGCATTCAGAGAGCCAGAAGCCGACTCCCGTGACATGCTGCTTTACGAGTGGTCGTGAGGATTGACCGAGAGATGACCAGAGAAGTGTCAGAACGGAATCGTCCCCGTTAGCACACCTGACAGGGCCGATGAACCGATCGATTGTGAGATTGGTAATCTACAGAGAAGATAAAGACCCAAAGGCAGAGGGCGCTAAACTGTGAGCAAGAGGTAAGTGGATATCTTGCGCTGCTAGCATTGGATGCACCTTTAGTGTTTTGAGGTACGATTTTGGTGCACACCCGTTGCACCTGAATGATACTTATGTGGATTTTTTTTTCCGTGCGCACCTGACGCACGGGATATTCTTATATACGCCTTAGGATTGATGTTTGTAGAGCCCCGACAATTTGGATTTTTGCTGAAATGTTTTAGTACTTGGGGGTTTAAATTTCAATTCGGGGACCGAATTTATTTAAGGGCGGTAGATTGTAACATTTCAAAATAATAAAATATCATTTTCGGGAAATTTTATAAATTAATATTACTTTATTGAATATTTTAATAATTCGGTATAATTAAATACAAATAAATGGAGAAAATTTTGGAAAAATTATGGAAAATTCTAAAATAGGGTAATTTAGAGAATTATACCATTTTTAAGTTGTTATGATTAGTTATATGCTAGTTTAGTGTTAATCGCGATTAAAAATCGCTAATCGGGTTTTTTGGCTTTTTGTGCAAAACATGCACATATCATCTTTTCTTACACTTGTGCATTTTTCCACCATGTTCCTTTTGGGTTCACTATTCAAGTTAGAAGGTTTTTAGCAAATAAAAGAAAAGAGAAGAAATGGGAAAGGATTATAATATTGGGTATGGGCATGTGAGAGAATGAGAGGGAAAGATGTGTTGACTAAGTCCTAACCATTCTCCTCCAATTTCAACACTCATTTCTCTCCCTCTCCCTCTTGTTGCTGCTGCTGCTGCTGCTCCTCACCTCACCTCCCCTCTTCAAGCCCCAAATCACCTCTAAAACTACACCAAAACCCCACTCTCATTTCAATAATGATGTGCACAGGCTTGCAAGCTATAGGATGGACCAAGAAAGCTTTCATTTTGGCGCTGTTGAGGATTCTAGGGGGGTCTTATGAGGTAATTCCTTCACAATAAGAGTGGTAATTCTTGTGTTTATGTTTCGATTCAAGTTTCATATCGATATTGTGTGTTTTTGTGGACTTGAGGAAAACTTAGTTAGGGTTTGGGGGAAATTTGTGTTGTAATGTGAAATTGAGCTCAGTAGAAGTTAGATAAACACCCTAGTGCATGAATTGAGATCCCAACCTGAGAGTTGAAACCGGAAATACGGATTTAGAAACCGATATCGGAAAATTTGTGGAATCTGTGAAGGTTATTTGAGATCTGCTATCACCCGAGACATCCTAAAATAAAATTGATTGGACAGTAAGATGTGCAGGCACCCAGGAAGCTAACCCCAAGACCCTAGCCCCTAACTCCTAGACACGGCCGCAGATTTATCCTGTTTGGCCGCAATTTGCGGCCAGACCTGCCCCATTTTGGTTCGTCTTGGTTTTGGTGTTCCCTCATCAGTAGATTAGGCCCCTGGTATGTGTAGATTTGTCTAGTTTGACCTAGGGTGAAATCTGGAGCCTAATTCCTTAGTCGCTGTTTTGGATTCGTGTTTCCGTATTTTTAGTTCTAAAATTGTGTATTGTGTTAAACCTTGACTATTTGGCGTTTATATGACGATATCGAGGATTGATTGATGGTTTTGAAGGCGTGCCCATAGGTTCTAACCTGTAGGCCCCTTATCGTATCGTTTTGGGATTCGTATGCCGTTTTAGCTTTGATTCGGTTTTAATACGCATTTACTATACTTTGATGTGTAGGTACCCCATGAAGACTCCGGGACGACAAGAAAGCGCGTGGCGACGTCCACAAATGAAGACGCAAGGTGAGTAGATTATATCTATAGGGGGAAGTCGGGTGGATGGCGTATAGCACCCCCGCAGTCCGTAGTTGATATACTATATTGTATGATAGTTATAGTGTGTCATGGATATTGTGCTAGGTGTATTATGGATAGTTTAGGGTTAGAAGTAAACTAGTGTAGTTCATAGTCATGAACCCTAGAATAGATTTACACCCACACGCACACCATTGCATATTCTTTATACTTACACTGTGTTGATGATGATTTTGGATGACATTGGAGATGAGTCGATGATTTGGGGCATTATGCCGCGAGATCGGTGTTTTGATATGATTCGTATTTGGGATACGACATGTGATCTTTAGTGGGCCTTGGGACGTGTGCTTGCACACGCAGTATATAGATGGTATCAGTTGTACTAGACTTAGATCTGTACCCCAGATTATGCGATACGATGATAATGATACCTGATATTTGATGAGAGGAATGTGATACTGACCCATACCCAGCTATTGGGATGTCGTACGACGATTTACCGTACGAGCTTTATATTGATGATAGATCCGCACTCATGACTTGAGGATGCCATATGACATACTGTATCGTACGCAATACTATTGAGGCGGGATCACCGACTATATATATATTTATCGATTCAGATTTAGGTGGATTCCATACCCCTCCCGGTTGACTTGATACTTAGATCTGTAGTTTGCATAGTAGATGTTAGACTAGACCCGAGTCATACCTATTTCAAAAACTAACGAATCGGGAATATCTGAAAAACACTGTAGCCCTTAGTTTACTAAAAACCCTGATTTGTCTTATTTCAAATGACAAGCTGCATTACTATTCATTTACCATTTACTCTACGGCTCGCATTGCATTGCATGCTTATATGTTATTGATTCATATTCCTTGTACATATGCCTTTACATAGTTGCATGCTCATATTAGTGTTCATGTTGCATGTATTATAATTCATGGAATTCGCACTGTAATATGGTTGCATATGATGATTCTGGATTGTTTTACTCCTACGTATATATATCAGTGGTATGGGACGCTGAAATATATATGTACACCCATAGAGTATATATATATTAGTAGTATGGGACGCTGATATATATATATATACGCCTAATTAATATATCATCATGATGATCTATGCAAATTTACATATGCATTATGAGTGGAGCCTATGTGCTCGGATCCTATGAGGTCGATGTGAGAGGAGCCTATGTGCTCGGAGCCTATGAGCTCGATGTGAGAGGAGCCTATGTTCTCGGAGCCTATGAGCTCGATTTGAGAGGAGCCTATGTGCTCGGGGTCTTTATGGTTGATGGCATATTATATCTCCCCTACCCCACATTTATTTTATATGCATTGCAATATATATTAGTAGTACCTGATTGAGTACCTTCATGAATGCTGCATACATATCGGATACATGATATATGGGTTTCGCTTGATATTGAGATATATAGTTTGTGTCGATGCTCGACATTGATTTCCTGGTGATTTCATTCATGATATCTTCTGTTTCAATTTACCGCATACATACATCATATTTATGATATGTTTTTACGTGAGGCACTGGCACGAGTTCTTGGCACTACACTTATGTTCAGGTGTTACATTGCCACTTTACCATACTTCAGACTTATTCATTTGAGGTTTATATTATATCTGATCGTTGACTTAGGATTATGTCATGCTTTCAATTTCTACTTGTAGATATTTTCTATTCACGAGTTGGCAACCCACCCTCGTTGTGCCACAGTTCTTGCAGGTTTTGCCGTACAGGTTCCATAGCGGCATTTCCGGCACATTGCTTCCTTTGCTGGTGATTTGCTTGGTAGGTGGCTTCTTTGCATCAGAACCACCCTTGTATATGTATTATTCTTTGTATCTAGAAATTCCATCAACCAAAACTTGTATATTGTTTCAGACTTAGACACTAGTGATGTATTATTTCGACCTTAGAGTCGCGCTCGGTAGTATTACGATTTTCTTGCTTATCGGAGTCTCTCTTGGGTTTTGATCCTCGCCCTTCGGCGTTGTATATTATATTGCTTGTGTGGGTTGTGCTCTTTGTTTATGCGTAGTAAGTGTTTGATAAAATGCCTCAAGGGAAAATAATTTACAAAATATGTTTCTTTACTCTTAAAATGGTTTTCGATTTCTGGGCTTTTGGCTTACTTGGATCAGATGGAGTCCTATAGACTTCATATGGTTCAAGGGCCAGTCACGTGCTCTTTCTGGTCGTGACATGAATGTTCAATGACATAAATAGGGTGCAACCAATGTACGGAGTATAAATCTAGTGCAACCAATGCACGAAATAGTAATCTGGTGCAACCAATGCACAAAAATATAAATCCAATGCAACAAACGCACGAAATATAAATCTGGTGTGACAAATGCACGAAATATAAATTTGGTGCGACAAATGCACGAAATGAAAATCTAATGCAACAAATGCACGAAACACAAATCCGGTGCATTCAGTGCACGAAAAACAAATCCGGTGCATCCAGTGCACGAAATACAAATCCGGTGCATCCAGTGCACGAAATACAATTCTGGTGCATCTAGTGCACGAAATACAAATTTAGTGCAACAAATGCATGGAAACTCATCAATAACTCAAATGCATATAAAAAGCAACACCGAGTGTACCAAGGTGTATAAAATCATAAACGCGTGCAACTGCGTGCACAAAACACGTATCAATGCACTGCAAGCACATGTAAGGTATACCGAGTGCAAAAATCAAATCGAAAGCATATCACATGCACAAAATCAAATCAACCATATGAAATCCACAAAATCATAAACACGTGTAGCCAAGGTACAAAATTGATATCAAGTGCAATAGATATGCACAAATCATAAACCAACACAACAGTGTGTAAAACGTATATCAAGTGCAATAAATACGCACAAAGTGTAAATACCCAGTAGGTGCAGCCATGGTGCACGAAAACAATATCATGAAACTCAAATCCAAGCGATATAAGCATGATACTCATATCACAAACGCAAATCACAATAAATGACATCGAGGTACACCTCCTACAATGTCGAAAAATGTCGGTGCGCCCAAAACTGGCAGAGCAAGAACATCCGCTTTCCTCCTGCTTACGGTCTGGCACCCTCTGTCTCTGGGTCGTCATTTTCTCTGTGGATTACCAATCTCGCAATCCATCTGCTTGTCGGTTTGGTCCGGTATACTAACGGGAACGATTCCGCTCTGGCACTTCTCTGGTCAACTCTCGGCCAATTAGTATGATCACTCATAAAGCGGCACGTCACTGGCGTTGGCCTCTGGTCCTCTGAATACACGCGACACATCTGATCCTCGGTGCAAATCTTATTGCAGCAGTGTCCTGGAAGGATCCTGCTCAAAGTCTCTTCCGATCTCGCCTATGTCAAACTATACGGAGTCTGGTACTCTTGCATAATCTTTTCTCGCTTTGTGGACATCTGCGTTCTCAGCACAGCATTTCCTCAGAAACTGGTCGTATCCCAATGCTTCTGTATACACATCAGATCTCTAATCTCGACGGGAAGTAACCACATCTTGTTAACATCTCGCACAAACCACTTGTTCCACTCGTCTTTATTATCGTCCGCTTTGACGTTGCGTCATGCTATCTGCGTACAACAATTGTTCTCGGCTACAGTCAATCCGGAATCTCTCGCACGGACTCAAAATCGCGCACTCGGTATCTTCATCACTCTGTAGAAGATATCTAGCCGAACACGTGCTCGGGAACTCATCCATATCATCGGAGGAATATACCTTATTCATCCGTTCTCGATCAACTCACAATGCATCTGGGTGAGGTCCTCTATCTGAAGCTGTTTAACTTAATGATCTCACGTCGGGTCATCCAACGAACAACGTCATCTCTGGATCGATTTACTCTAGATCTGATTAAGATTCTCCACACTGGAAATCTTCAACTTAACTGGGCCTGTGTCGGCGCATCAAATTTGACAAATCACCTTCATCTCTCAGCTCAAGATAGACTAGCTATCATCTGTCGCATCTCTTCCTGGAAGCTCCAGCGATCTCAGCTCGTAAGCTCTGGAAGCGACATCTCATCAATCTCAGCAACAGCTGGGTCATCTGTCTGCAAGGTAGACGACATCACGATCTCTGAGGTAGGTTGTGCCTCAACAGTCCTCTCACAACAGGCAACCTCTAACAATAGCCCGATCATCCTGTGAAAAACCGAACACTCGCTTCAAACGAAAAGACACAACACAAACACTAAATCGATACGTTCCCATGTCACCAGAAAACACGATGGTCAGTCCTCGTCCATGACGAGCTCACCCTGACCGTATCACTACCAGCAACTCAATCTGCGCTCAAACCATGGTGACAGGAACCTCAATCAAATATCGACGAGAATAGATCAAAGGGATGAAAAGAATCAACAGATCCAGAATGGATACATGATCATAAGAAGGAACGGAATCAATGAGAGTATGATCATGGAAACGAATAGAATCAAGGATCTCAAATGGATGTAAAATCATGGGGACGAAGAGAATCACAGATCTCAAAATATGCACATCCTAAGGTTTCTTAAGTGGAGTATCGTATCATAAATATGCCGCGGAACATACGTACGGTACGTCACTCTACTCAAGCTACCTACTCCATCAATCAGGGTCAACCTATGTAAGGAAAGTTCGGGTCTAATACCTCCCTGTTCAAGTCTAAGTCCCGTAAGGTCATGATTTGATTTCAAAAACTATCTATTACCGCAATCAAGAACGGCGTCGCTTGGTAGCTAGTCGGTGGGTACGGGTCGGTCCACTGGGATTTTGTGAATCTCCTAGTCGCGCTAACGAGTTAATTCCGAAGGGTGTTCGGATTGATTATTAAATCTAAAAACCTAATTCTATTTATACTACGATTATCTAGATCTATTCTTGTTAGGGTTAGGTTTAGGGATGGTTTGGAAATGCAAGTAAATCTCAACGCTTTCTATACCCAAATGAAGATCTATGAGGAGTTATGGTAATTATCAATAAAGGGGATTAGATCCATTCGGGAAGGTGTTCCTTTCTCTAGGTTCTTGTCCTTCCTTTAGAGATCCTTACCCTAACCTCCATGGAAAACGCGCGCAACCGGGCTTTTATACTACAGTATCACCGCTACCTCAAAGGATAGGGTGCCGTAGGGCACGGTGTGTGCGTGTATGCATGGAGTCCTATTGTAAATATATAATGGGTAAGAAAGGGATGAGAGATCTCATCTCTCAAAAGCCTTCCCCAAAGCTAACTCTAAACAATTATCTACGGCAAGGAATTAAATCTACCTAGGGAAAAGAATTTAAATCTAAACTGATGCAATTAAATAAATCGACTTACATGTGACTCTCTCCAAATATCAACGCAGGTTGTCAGATCTGAATTCATGAATTGAAAAGAAACACCGATGCTCTCCATAAAAAATTCTGAAATTTATTATTAAAAAGAGGCATAAGAAAATACAATCTTTAGAGTTCCTATTTATAGAGAATAGTAAACCCTAGGTTACATTTTGATCCGCATGTCTAAATTTACAAATTTGCCCTTAGAAAATCTTTTCAGAGCCGCCAAAGCATTTTGGTAAAACAATCTCTGAGTACGGGCTTCTTCTGGCCGCGGAACCGCGGCAATGGCAGGCTCGGGCCGCGGTTCCGCGGCCCTTGGGCAAGCTTGAATGCTTAAAATCTTGGGTCTTGTTCTGGGTCTTTTTGGGCTTCTGGTTATTTGGTTCTTTTATCAATTGGGCTTCTACATTGGTTCCAGATCTTCAGTGAACAATTTGCAATGGATTTTTAACCGTTCGCTTTATAATTTTGGACCTTGAGTTGCCTTGTTAATTGTGAACTGTCCTTCGATGTAGGCTTGACTAAGATCCTCCTATTTGTTGGTCAAAATCCACTTTTTCATCGTCTTTACATCGTTTTCACTGTTTTCTGTCCAAGAACCTGTAACCTGTAATATGTAGCAGACATGCATCAAAAGTACCTGTTTATTTATAAAAAGAATAAGAATGGGGAATATAATAATGCAATATTATGGTGTGAACAAATACCCCCAAACTTATCTTTTGCTCATCCTCGAGCAAACTTATTTTTATTCACTAAAATCCTAACCGCACTTTCGCAGGGAAACGCGATTGCACTGAGCTCGTGCAACAAGCCGTTAAACCTCTAGGTGTCCCTAGTAGGAGGAGTGTTGTCTCCTGAGGGTTTTCAGCGGATACTACCCACAAAATCCTATCAATTTGGCTTTTCGACTTTTGTTCTCCAATTAGGGTTTCTAACAAGGAATTCTATTATCTTCAACTCGTAAATTATTCACCCATATTCTTCACACTTCCTCATCATTTAACTTAAGATTATGTATGTTTTATAGACTTACTTAGCTTTCGGCATCTCTTAAGTTTTCTTTCTAGGGTTCCATCTCTACTTAGGAATTTTTATCAACTCTACTAAAGATACAAGTTCTATTCTTCATCCCTTTCTCTCATCTAAACTCCAATCACATACCCCTACGTGTGTGTATAAATCACCCCTACACTTGGAAATTCAAATCAAGCAATCATACTCTTGTCCGTTGTCCAAAGTACTTATTAATAGGTGAATTTTTAAATGAATTTTGCTTACACATTCTTCATGCGACCGTTAATACTTCTTGAGGTACCAACAACCGATTACAAGATACGTTTACACTTTAAAGCGTACTTCCTAGTCTTGTAACACCCAAGGCTTTAGCAGTGACTCCCAAACCAGTTGGTCTAAGGCACTAGGTGATGAAGCACCCTCGCTAAATATTTTTCTATTTTTACAGCCTTAAGTAATCACAAAAACCAGTGTTCATTTTTTTTTCTTTATTCACTTTTTTTTCTTTTATTTTCTTCGTACTAAGGACTTTAGACAAGAGCATTTCAAGGTCTCTTTTACTATTCCAAGTTTCAAGATGCGTGATAGTGCAAATTGTACGGTATACATTTTCAGAATCTAGACTTAAGGTAGGAACTATTTTTCAAACTTATACTCTAATAAGAACATCAATTCTTTTCCTTCGTTTCAACTTAGCCCAAGAAGTGAACCCAAAATTTGCCTATTTCTAAATAAACTACAAAAACATATACTCTATTGTTAAACTTTAAGGAAGGTTATTTTTAGGGTTTTTAATTTACTAAGTCTAAGATCTAGTTGTTCCTAACCAGTTAACCTATTTGTCAAACTCAAGTCAATTAGACCAAAATTGAATACAATAATTTTTATAATTTTTAAATTTTTATGGTTTTTTCAAATAAATATGCAAATACAAAAATATGTACAAATGAATGCGAAGGAAGAAGACGTACCGAGCATACCCCCAAACTTAAACTTGACAGTGTCATCACTGTCATGCTACACCAAAAGGGTCAAAATGCTGGCACTCCCCTATTAATTTATTTATAATTTATTTATTTTTTTTGAATTTTTTATTTTTTTATTTTTTTATAGGAAAAGAAAACAAAAATATATATACATATATACAACAAGGTTCCCCCCCAAACTTAAGCTTGTCCTTACACAAGCCAAAGGTTAACACCAACCATTCAAAAATCTTATCGTGGTAATGGCCGAGTTGGTGAAATAATGGGGTGTAGAGGAAAGAAATGAGAAACACACGAGACCGTGTGGGAAGAAGGGTAGAATATGGTCTCGGTGGAAGAGAAGAAGGGCGGAAAAGAGAAAGAAGGGTCGCGCGATCTTGAGGGTGTAAATCGAGTGAATAAATTAGCGCAATATGTGATGACCGAAGTGTTAAAAGCGATTGCGCTAACCTATCAACTCGTCGAGAAATGGGATCAAATCCCTCAAGATTCGCAAGAAAACATGGGTACGCCGAACTTGGTATTTGAGATGAAAGCGTAACGGTCACTTGCACGGTCGGAACAATAGGAAGGACGAAAGGGAGTGATTGAGGGATAGTCATACTCTCACCTAAGTAATCTGTATCGAACTTGAAAGATTCCATCAATGGTTCGAAACTACTGTAAGCAACCGAATTTGATGGTTCAACTAACTCATCTGAAAATGTAAAGGACTCAAACTCGGGCGGTGAGTCATCAACATCGTACGAAAAAGTGAAACACTCATAAGTGTTATCATCTGTGAGAACAGTATCAGATTCAAAGGAAAATTTTTCAAGCTCACAGTCTTCAAGCGTGGTCGGAACGATGGAAAGGAGGGATGGTGATATAACAATTAAAGGTTCGGAAGGATGAATTGGAAAATCCGACACATCAAAGAAAAATGGTTCAACCTCAATATGATCCTCAAAACTCTCCTCAATACTATCCTTATAATTCTCCTCAAAATTCAACTCATCCATGCCATTATCATCAAAATGAAGACGCATATGAAGTTCGGGAGAAACATTTAATGACTCGGGATAATGAATTGGACATATAATATCAATCAAATCAACAGGTTCATCATCCGAAATATTCCCGGCGTCTATATCCTCAATCAAGTGAAAATCTATTTTCTTAGACACCTCATCAAAAGCATGGATATTTATCGATTTAGGTTCTAGAGTGGAAGTGTAAAGGTCAAACGGATTAGGTGTTGTTTCACTCGAAAGGGGTTCTTCATAATTTGACAAATCAAACACTACAAAATCACACAACTCGTTTTTATTTTGAACTTGTGAATCATTTAGGACATTCGATGGAAAACTGGAGTTGTGGGCTTCAATTGGGTATGGGTAGGTTTGATTTGGAAATCCTCTCTCATTCTCACTCAGTCCAACCGCCTCCTTATACATTGAAAAATTTGAAGCTAGCGGGAAACTAGCTACCGGTTCACTAGGTTGCATAAGGGCGGTAATGGATGCTTCCACATTCCTAACCATTTTGTTTGTTGCTGCGATATATGGCTCCAACGACTCTTCCAAACTAGATTTGGGTGGTAAGGGGGTTTCGGTAAAAGATTCGAAATCATGTGGATATGCAAACTCCCAACAGGCTGTGTAGAAGCAGTGTCTAGTGGGGGTGGGAAAGTCGGGTAGGACTGGTAGGAAGTGGGTGGTTGGACAGGGGTAGGGTCAACATATGGATAAAAAGGTGAATAATCGTGCGGGCCCCTAGAACTAGATGAGTGGAGAGGGGTGAAAGATCGGCTGCGAGATTGAGCAATATGCTCAGCAATGGACATCGGCTTAGGAGTGACAGAAGGACTCGAAAAAGTGGTGTCAACATATGGAGGTGGTAAAGGTTGACTCGGTTGACACAGAGTGGGTTGAAAAGTCAAACTGTTTCTCCTAGACGCCTCTATTTGATCTTTCAAAGATATTTTAGGCAAGGAAGGATCGTCTTTAAATTGACCGAAAAAATTGACGTACGACGCAAAATTAGGTTCGGGATACCAAAGTTCGGCAAGTGATTTATTATGTGGGGTACCCATGTTAGAAGAAAGGGGAAAAGAAAGAATGTTGTGGTGCAAGGATTTATTTGCGGCAAAAATTTGCAAGTTTCTATAAAAGAATTGTTCTTTTTCCTTTTTCTTTATTTGGAAATTGTTGCAAAAAGATTGTTGATAAAAGATATGCAACAGAAAAATATTACTTGCAATCTATTTTTATTTTAAGCAGTGCTCAAAAATCCTGCACAAGATTTTATTTGGAAGGGGAAATATTTTTAAAGCGCACAAAATTCTGCAGGAAATTTTCAGAAAAGATATATCTATATTTTCATAACAAGAACATAGGAGCTTACAGAGGAAATTCCACGAGATGATGTCACCTTGGCGCCGCCCTTCCGCGGCAAAATCTGGTTCCCACCGCGGTTTCGCGGTCAACTTGACTGCACAGTGCCCAAGAAAAAATTGCAGTCGATGATGTCACTGTGGGACCGCGTTTCCGCGGTCTAAACTGGGTTTACGCCACGTTTCCGCGGTCTGGAGGTTGGTTCGTGGGTCGAGAATTTTTCAGTGTCTCTGTTGTTGCAACCATCTGTTGTTAGGATCTTCTGTTTTCTGTTTCGCTTTCTGGTAATTTCCAGATCCGTCTCGATTGTTCCTACAAGATTCACACAACAAAGTGCCCTTTCCAAAAAATAACAATTGATATATTTTTAAAAGTTTTGGATTTTTTAGATTTTTATGATTTTTTTAATTTAGATTAACCCGAAATTGCAAAAAGGAAATTTCTACGCCATCCCCGGCAACGGCGCCATTTGATTTGATTTCATAAACTATCTATTACCGCAATCAAGAATGACATCGCTTGGTAGCTAGCCGGTGAGTACGGGTCGGTCCACAGGGATTTTGTGAATCTCCTAGTCGCGCTAACGAGTTAATTCCGAAGGGTGTTCGGATTGATTATTAAATCTAAAAACCTAATTCTATCTATACTACGATTATCTAGATCTATTCTTGTTAGGGTTAGGTTTAGGGATGGTTTGGAAATGCAAGTAAATCTCAACGCTTTCTATACCCAAATGAAGATCTATAAGGAGTTATGGTAATTATCAATAAAGGGGATTAGATCCATTCGGGAAGGTGTTCCTTCCTCTAGGTTCTTGTCCTTCCTTTAGAGATCCTTACCCTAACCTCCATGGAAAACGCGCGCAACCGGGCTTTTATACTACGGTATCACCGCTACCTCGAGGGATAGGGTGTCGTAGGGCGCGGTGTGTGCGCGTATGCATGGAGTCCTATTGTAAATATATAATGGGTAAGAAAGGGATGAGAGATCTCATCTCTCAAAAGCCTTCCCCAAAGCTAACTCTAAACAATTATCTACGGCAAGGAATTAAATCTACCAAGGGCAAAGAATTTAAATCTAAACTAGTGCAATTAAATAAATCTACTTACAGGTGACTCTCTCCAAACATCAACGCAGGTTGTCAGATCTGAATTCATGAATTGAAAAGAAACACCGATGCTCTCCATAAAGAATTCTGAAATTTATTATTAAAAAGAGGCATAAGAAAATACAATCTTTAGAGTTCCTATTTATAGAGAATATGAAACCCTAGGTTACATTTTGATCCGCATGTCTAAATTTACAAATTTGCCCTTAGGAAATCTTTTCAGAGCCGCCAAAGCATTTTGGTAAAACAATCTCTGAGTACGGGCTTCTTCTGGCCGCGGAACCGCGGCAATGGCAGGCTTGGGCCGCGGTTCCACGGCCCTTTGGCAAGCTTGAATGCTTAAAATCTTGGGTCTTGTTCTGGGTCTTTTTGGGCTTCTGGTTATTTGGTTCTTTTATCAATTGGGCTTCTACATTGGTTCCAGATCTTCAGTGAACAATTTGCAATGGATTTTTAACCGTTCGCTTTGTAATTTTGGACCTTGAGTTGCCTTGTTAATTGTGAACTGTCCTTCGATGTAGGCTTGACTAAGATCCTCCTATTTGTTGGTCAAAATCCACTTTTTCATCGTCTTTACATCTTTTTCACTGTTTTCTTTCCAAGAACCTGTAACCTGTAATATGTAGCAGACATGCGTCAAAAGCACCTGTTTATTTATAAAAAGAATAAGAATGGGGAATATAATAATGCAATATTATGGTGTGAACAGGTCAAGCCTAGGTTCCGAAATAAATTATGCCCCAGACTCCACATAGTCAAACTTAGACTCGAACCAAGGTTAAACCTAACGCTCTGATACCAACTTTGGCATGACCCGAAATATTACCTCATGACCGACACTTAAATCACGCAACGTCTAAAGGCGTAACGTAATTCAAGTAAGCCGAAGCCTAGAAATCTAAACATTTTTAAGAAATAAAAGAGGTGATGTTTTGAAATAAGGTATAATGAAAACAAACGTTTTATTAAATACATGGATAATAGAAACATGAAAAAAAAATTCAAGGGGATTTTATTAGTTGGAAAACATTTTTCGTCTTTTGAAAATTTGGGCAGCACTTTCCTTGTATATTTTGATCCAAAACCACAAATACATGATAATAATAAAGGCATCCACAAGCGGGAGCTAGCTCTTCGCCAATCGGCGGATTCACAACCACGCAAGTAATAAAACAAGTATACGACGCCCAACGGTGAAGACCACAAAAAAGATAATGAATAGAGCAAGACATCAAACTTACCAAGCGAACATATAACCCATCGCTCAAGTCTCGCAACTACAAGTCTCACTAAGTCTTACTAATTATAAAAATACGAGATTCTGATTTGATGGAGTTAACTAGATACAACAGGAATAGTAAATACAAGAGGGGTACGATCCAACATATACCACCTACCAAAGCAAAACACCCGAATGCAGCTGTGTGCCAGCAATACCGCTACTGATCCATGCGGTCAACCTGCAAGAACTGTGGCACAACGGGGATGATTTGCCAACTCGTGAGTAGAAAACATCATCAGGTAGAAATCGAATAAACAACGATTCCTAGGTCAACTATATCATAAAGGTAATGATATCTAGGGTGACCATAACTGTAAAGCCAACAGTTTAATCAATGCCTATAATCACGTGGATATCATCCAACCATATAATCAATGCATGTATGCCTTTGGATATCATCCAACAATATCATGCATGTAAATATCATAAAAGCACATGCATGAAAGTATAAGGATATAAATCAACGTGTGTCCCTCGCGACACATCAAAATCATGGAACCTGAGTGTCCAGCATCCACACTCGAAACATCATGAAACCCGTGTCCAACATCGACACGTAAATCCTTATATCTCGACTCCGTCTGTAGGATCGGCCCGCGGGCTCCGGCAGAACGGGTCGGCCCATATCCATCTCATAACCCCGGTCGGTATCCTCCGGATAACTGCCGAGTTCAAATACTATCACCGGTAGGTAGTAGTCCCTCTGCCAGGCTCATCGTTTATTGCGCGACATCCCTTTCTTGCCCCGAGGTACCATACCAGGTCAACCATGAACCCACAAACGGATCATCCAACTCCTCGAATCGGGTTTCATATATCACACGTCTCAGAACCGAGAAAACGCATGGTGGATTCACTGAAACATCATATCAAGAGAAACCGGGTTTTTAAAACAATACATACATTCTTTTGAAATAACCACGGTTCTCAAATCCAGAAATCTCATGAAAATAGCATATCTCAATGCGTATAATCATAAAGCATGATGTATGCGACATGTAACAGAATGTAAGCATATCCGTATATCATGCAACATGGAACAGTGATGTGAGCATGGGCATATCATCATAATGTGAGCATAACAATATAATAGCATGATGTAGGAATTCTACTGTGTGAGTGACATAGAAATTATCGATGATGAAGTTTGTGAGCCGGCCAATCTATGTACGTGTATCATACGCATCATCGATAATGGTGTAGGTGAACTAGCACAGGTGTATGGGAGAATGACATGAACGTAACACAAAGTACATCGTCAGCTAAATGCTATAAGGTATACGTATCAAACATGACCGAGTCGGTGAACCTATCAATCGGCATCCAGCCTCCCAACATCACTTACGGTATAAACCATCGTACGGCATCCTCTAGTCAAGGGTATGGATCAATCATCAATAAACTCATCACGTACGGTAAATCATCGTACGGCGGCATTAAACAATTTGGGACCCTAACAACCTATACAACAACGAGGGTACGGATCTAAGTCTCGTACGGCATATCACTCATTATTATCATAATTATATATAAATATCTCGTTTTACCGATCTTATAACACATCCATCTCAATCATATCATATTCATTGATCTCATGTCATATCCTTATACATCTCATTTCGTATCTCATCGTATACTCTTTTCATCACATCAATATCTCACATCAAATCATCTTACATATATATTCTATCTTATTAATCTCATGTCGTAATTATCGATCTCAATCATGCTAGTCTAAATCTCATACTTATTCTAATGCAACTACATATCTATAAGTTGTGATTCACATTCACTTTTCATATCCCTAAAGCATTCATCTCATATCTCAATATATATATTCAATCACTCATATCATCTCTAACTATCTTTTTAACCATATCCCTAGTTTTCTAATCTAGGTTTCTACGACTGTATCCTATAGATCGGTTTCCATTTATAATTTGCGGGGGTACTATACGCCATCCACCCGACTTCCCCCGTAGATATAGATCTACTCACCTTGATCCTTGCTTGCCGAAGTCGATGACGCCACGCTCCGTCGTCTTGGAATCCACACGAAGGTACCTACAATAAATACACAATCGTAATCGCTATTAACATCAAGTGTGGAAAACCAATACGGCACACGGTGCGCTCATAGGTTAGAACCTATAGCCTACGCATGCAAAACAATCAAACAACCCTTGTTGTTGACGTACAAACGCCCAACAACCAAATACAAATCCAAACATCAAAACTAAACATTCCAAAATACGGAAAACATAACCAAAACCACTCACAACAGCTCCCAGATTCTCTCTCAGGTAAATTGGGATTAAACTAGCAAGTATTGGGTGTTGTATATGGAGTATGTGAGCTACTGAACCAACCTAGGCACCAAATTCCATAACTTGGCCGGCCACACACCCTCGAAATCCGGCGAGCTCGGCCAGTAGTGCTCTGTTGGTATTCGTCTTCTCAGGGTGATCCCCTATTGGTCTAACTAGGTCTCTGGTATTGTTTGTTTTTCTTAAAATTACCCCAGGTTGCTCCAGATTCCCTGTAGGCACACCAAACTTCACAAACCGACATGGGATGATTCCTAAGTCCGTATTCTCTATTCTATGCCAGTAAAAACACCACTCAAGTCTTGTAACAGCCCCTAGACATCACCAAATCCACACCATCACCGAATCCTTTCTCTTGAAATTTCTAAACATCACATACCCTAAGCAAATCACATTCTAAACTAAACTAGAATACAAGAAAACTCAAACTAAACTAAATGGAAGAAGATATACCTTATTTGGGCAACTCAAGAAAAACCCTAGCTCGTCCAAAGTCTCCAAAATCAAACTTTGCATGGTCCAATGTGTTGAGGATGAGGAGGGGATCATCTTCAATGAAAGGAGTTTAGGGTTTTGATGAAGATTTTAAGATGATTTCATGGGGTAGAGGTGGAGGGAGATGAGTTGAAGAAGTTGAAGGAAACAATGGGGAAAAATGAAAGATAGCAGTCCCTCTCTCTCTCCTACCCTCACACTCTCTTATTCTCACCCTCTCAAGTCCATGCTTCACTCTCTCTCTCTCTAATCATTCTCATTTTAACATTTTTCTCTTTTTCTCACAAAAATACATATAATACCCATAAAACAACACAAATGCAACAACATGCAATAAAATGCAACATGATATGGTGCACTAGCCATGAGAAAATGTAGAAACACGGATTTGGCCTAATCGCGATTAGCAGTGCACTAATCGGGTTTAATTTCAAGCTTGCATATAATAAATTATAAAAATACCAAATCCAATAAATATATTTTAAATGAATAATCATTTTAATCTCCAATTATTTCATAATTATTGGTATATATTTATACCATTTTACGAAAACTCCAAATTCGCAAATCGGGCAATTTTCGCGAAATATATTATTTTAATATTAAATTCCAAAAATAATATTTTATATTTTCTGAAATGTTACACACACTTAGGCGGAACACCGTGGACGCGAGCACCCGAACGGATGCTTTTGGCTACGGGGTTCTCCTACAGTCACTTTGTCGGGGCGATGGGGCGTAGCTATCTATTAGTGTTACCCGGCGAGCGTTCGCGTACTATACGAGATTGCGACGGAGTTTTGATCTGAATCAAAACCCTGTGGCAACTGATCAAAAGAGACTAAATTGCTAGATTCACAAAATTCTAATTAGTTTTCACAAAACTAATTATTGTGGATTCCAAATATTGTATCACAAATCACAGATATCTAGACGATGTTAAGCATTTCGATCGATTATTCAAACTCCCAAAATTCCTAGAGAGCTCGACACTTGAGTCTCAGTTAAAAATACCCAGAGAGTGCCCCAAGTACCTATGGACCAACACAAGAAAGCACGCTCCCTGCCTCACCAACGGTGCCGCGGAACCACCACCAAAAGCTTGTTTTGGCCGCGCTTCCGCGGTCGTTTGGTTGAATTGGGCCGTCGTTTTTCTTGGGGATCCATAGAAAACCCTGCATAATTTTCTGAATATTTTTAATTAGAAAAATTCCAACTTTTGAAAAAATTTCCAGAGAATGGGTAATTTGGGTTTCGAAAAGTCGATCGAACACTTTAACTACGCCTAGACAACTCCTAATGCTATAGCTTGGCTCTGATACCACTGCTGGGTTCACTTAGCACCCCCGCTATGTTTCGGCACGCATCAAGTATGCTATTTCAAAAATTCTTGGGTGCCGAGCGAGCCCGACCAAGGATCTAACTAGAGAATTAGGGTTTTTAAAACATGTAAACAACTTTACACTAAGTGAAATAGGAATACAACCTTTGTAGACCGGTCCTTCACTTCTAAAGCTCTGTGTAGTAGTCCATTTGCACCAAGTAGTGGTCCCCCGGACTCTCCTTAGGCTCCACTAGGCGAAAGGAACGAGCTTACTCAAAGATCTTCGAGGCCGAAGATGATCTACCTTGAGAAATCTCTAACTCAAGCTACCTCTTCACTAATTGAGGAATTAGTGAAGTAAACAACCTATACTAAATGGCTAGTTTGGTATAGATTGATGAAGTAGGAATTTTGCTCACTTTAGAATTATTTCTCTCTCTTTTTTTCACCTCACTCAAGAGCTAGAGAGCTAAAGAAGAAGATGAAGAAGATACTCAAGTGATCAAGTATAAACCATGGGTGAGAAAAATATCTTATATATTCTCTTATAGAGACATAACCATGGCTAAAGATAATGGTTAGGTTAATAAATATCTAGAGTAAAAAAAATAGTGGACTAATCAAGACTTCTACATGCTTCCACAAGCATCTTTAACCATGCTAATTTCCACCTAATTTTGATTTTTCCCTTAATAATTAATCACCCAAATTATCTTTACTTTTGTATGAGTCTCATACACCCAAGTCCAATGTATAATCAAGCATGACATAAAATAAATACATTAATATATATCAAATATATATTTATATGTATTTAGAGAAAACAAATTCTTAAGTGAGCTAATATTTGTTAATATATATTAATATATCAAATATATAATTATATATTAAATTATTAAATCAACACTTGATTTAATAATCCGTCTATATCACATATAACCGACTAATATCATTTATATCAACTTATCGAATCAACACTTGATTCAATAACCCGACTATATCTCATATAATCGAATAATATCACATATCGCGAGATTAGAATACATTATCACATGCACGTATTAATCTCGGGCCCGCACATATCACATATGTGCCCTACTTCAATTCTCTTGAGCCAGGAAACCTCTGTATGGGACTCTAAAGACTCGTCAATACGCCAGCAGTAGGTGATGATCATATCAACCACCCACAAGCCGTCAGCGGTACTTGCTGGACGTAACGGCTACCCAGGTATTAAGCGATCAGAAGATCAACAAGCAAGCTTGTCCATACTCCCGTGAATCCAGTAAATAACACTACGTACAGTATGGTCTCTTCGTCTGATATATCGCATATCGAGTCTGGAGGTGGTAAACGTCAGACCCCAATAACTTGATAAGTCTTGCCGATGTGAGGCTCATAACGGGTCGAGAAACTACTGATAACGCTTACCAGTATATCTCATCATCAGCCCTAGCCAGGGACTTCGTGTTATAGCCAATCAAGTATAGCGCAACATCAACTCCGAATACTGGGAGAGACGAAACCCCTCCTATCGCTCATTGCCTCCACATGACTCGGGACTGTACCCAAAACCCACATGTTTGCATGCTCTCTTGAACGTTGTAGGGAGGAAATCAAAGCACAGTGGGAATCATACAAGACTCTATGACGATCTCGGGTCTACAGACTAACATATACCAGTGTCGCCAGAGAACTGCTATCTGACGATAGGTATAATACCATCTAGGAGTTCTCGGCGATTCCTGTTCGGTGTACCCATTCTCCAATGAGCACATGTGTACAATCTTTGATGTCAAACACCAATGGATGTAGGATCATCTATCGCCCCATACAGGGTCAAGAAACGTACACACTAGTCTACTCTGGAATATCGATCCCCTGTATCGATACTCCCACGACTAGGAACAATTAAAGGATGAACTTATGGACTACCCTGGCCCCACTAGTATGATCTCCATCGTAGTCCTGGTAGTCAAGTACACATCCTAAGGGCTTTATCAACATGTAACGGGGAGACGGTATAATGATACAAGTGTACATGTTAAGATAAAGAGCAACCAGATAGCATACTATCATGTCGAGCAAGAAAGTCCTCTCTCTATATGTCTAAGCATCCACTATAATATACAATCATATACAATAATGGCCTCTAGAGCATACATATAACTAACAGGGACTTCCTGTTATAGCCAATCGAGTATAGCGCAACATCAACTCCTAATACTGAGAGAGACGAAACCCCTCTTATCGCTCATTGCCTCCATGTGACTCGGGACTGTACCGAAAATCCACCTGTTTGCACGACTCCTTTGAGCCATGGTAGGGAGGAAATCAAAGAACAGTGGGAACCACACAAGACTCTATGACGATCTCGGGTCTACAGACTAACATGTACTAGTGTCACTAGAGAACTGTTATCTGATGATAGGTATAATACCATCTAGGATTTCTCGGCGAGTCTTGTTCGGTGTACCCATTCTCCAATGAGTACCTGTGAACAATCTTTGATGTCAAACACTAATGGATGTTGGATCATCCATCACTCCATACAGGGTCAAGAAATGTACACACTAGTCTACTCTGGAATATCGATGCCCTATTTCAATACTCCCTTGACTAGGAATAATTAAAGGATGTACTTGTGGACTACCCTGGCCCTACTAGTATGATCTACCTCATAGTCCTGGTAGTCAAGTACCCATCCTAAGGGCTTTATCAACATGTAACGGAGAGACAGTATAATGATACAAGTGTACATGTTAAGATAAAGAGCAACCAGCTAGCATACTATCATGTTGAGCAAGAAAGTCCCTCTATATATGTCCAAGCATCCACTATAATATACAATCATATACAATAATGGCCTCTAGGGCATACATATAACTAACAGTGAGTACATTGGACAGACTCGCTGAGAACCTTTAGATGGTATTATACATATCATCAGATAGCGGTTCTCTTATGACATGTGTACAGGTTAGTCTTTGGACCTGAGATCGTCATTTGTCTCGTGTGAGTTCCCACTGTGCTTTGATCACTACCCTACCACGGCTCTACTAAGTCGTGCAAATAGGTTTTGGTTGGGTACAGTCCTACGCCACATAGAGGCAGTGAGTGATTGTCAGGGATTCGTCTCTCCAGGTATTAGGAGTTGATATCGTACTGTGTTCGATTGGTCAGGACCATAAGACCTTGTCCAAGGCAGTTGGGATTACTGATAGGTTGATCAGTAGTTTCCCGGATTGGTCCTGAGCCGAATCAGCACGAATTATCGGGTGATTGGGGTCTGACGCCTACCACCCCTAAATCCGGTATGCAATACACTTAGACGAAGAGACCGGACTGTACGGATATGTAGGGTTCCTATGCACGAAAGCAAGGTTTCGGGAGGCATCGTCCATGCCATTTTCAAATTTTTGCCATGCTAAAGAACTTTAACCTAGGATGTTTAACTAGAGAATCATAAGAAACATATTGTAAATTACTTTAAAACTAAGTGAACTAGGAATACAACCTTTATAGACCGGTCCTTCACTTCAATAGCTCCGTGTAGTAGTCCCTTCGCTCCAAGTAGTGATCTTCCGGACTCTAGCATGGCTTCACAAGATGAAAGGAACGAGCTTGCGCGAAGTCTTCGAGGCCGAAGATGATCTACGTCGAGGAGACACTAACCCAAGCTACTACTTCACTAATGAGAGATTAGTGAAGCTAACACCCTATACTAAAGTGCTAATCTAGTAGAGGATGATGAAGTAGGATTTTTGCTCACTTTAGAATTGATTTTCTCACTAATTTTAAGCTCTCTCACAAAACCTAGTGAGCTCTCTCTTGAGCTTGAGGAAGAAGAAGATGATAATGGATGAGAGAGTGAATGGCAACCATGGGTGAGTTTGTATCATATACTAACTCATGTAGAGACGTAACCATGGCTAAGTTATAATGGTTAGGTTAAAAAATATGTTAAGTAAAACAAAATTAGTGGACTAAGTCAATGCATCCACAAGCTTCTACAAGCTTCATGCATGTGACTAATTATCCACTAATTTGGATTTACTTTAAATATTTAAACCCTACATTATAATTAGTATGGTGTGAGTCTCATACACCCATGTAGTGTGTATCATCAAGCATGACACTAAAAATGTATATTAATATATATCACATATATATTACATGCACACAAGTGAGAAAAAGAAATGTTTAAGTGAGCTAATATTAGTTAATGTAATCTAGTATATCACATATACAATTATACATTAAATTATCAAATCAACACTTGATTTAATAATCCGGTTATATCACATACAACCGACTAATATAATTTGTATCAACTTATCGAATCAACACTTGATTCGATAACCCGTCTTATCACATATAACCGACCGATACGAATAAATCGCAAGAATAGAATACGGTATCTTATACTCGTATTATTCTCCGTCCCGCACATATCACATATGTGCTCCTACTACGTTTTTCCTGTGCCAGTAAAACCTCTGTGTAGGACTCTAAAGACTCGTCAATACACTAGCAGTAGGTGATGATCATATCAAACACCCACAAGCCGTCAGCGGTACTAGATGGACGTAATAGCTACCCGGGTATTGAGCGATCATAAGATCAACAAGCAAGCCCGCTCTAGCTCCTGTAAAGCCTGCCAGTAACACTACCGTACAGTCTGGTCTTTTCGTATGAGATGTCGCATATCCAGTCTAGGGGTGGTAAACGTCAGACCCCAATGACTCGATAAGTCATGCCGATACGAGACTCATAACGGGTCGAGAAACTACTGATAACACTTACCAGTAAATATCTAAATCAGCTCTGGCCAGGGACTTCCAGTTATAGCTAATCGAGAATTGCACAACATCTACCCCCAATACCGGGAGTGACGAATCCCCTCCTATCACTCATTGACTCCATGTGACTCGGGAATGTACCCAAAATCCACCATTTTGCACGTCCTATTGAACGTGGTAAGGTGGAAATCAAAGCACAGTGGGAATCACACAAGACTCTATGACGATCTCGGGTCTACAGACCAACCTATACCAGTGTCACTAGAGAGCTGTTATCTGACGTCAGGTATAATACCATCTAGGAGTTCTCGGCGAGTCCGTCCGGTGTACCCAGCCTCCACTGAGCACCCGTATACCATCTCTGATGTCAAACACCAATGGAAGTGGGATCATCCATCGCCCATCTCATGGGTCGAGAAGCGTATACGCTAGTCTACTCTGGTATATCGATGCCCTGTCTCGATACACGCACGACTAGGAACATTAAAGGATGAACTTATTGACTACCATGGCCCCACTAGTATGATCTGCATCATAATACTGGTAGTCAAGTACACATCCTGAGGGCTTTACCAACGTGTAACCACAAGACAGTATCAAGAGACAAGTATATATATTAAGATAAAGAGCAACCAGATAGCATACTATCATGTCAAGCAAGAAAGTCCTCTCTATATATGTCCAAGCATCCACTATAATATACATCATATGTACAATAATGGCCTCTAGGGCATACATACAACTAACAATCACCCACTTGCACTAGGGCCAGCTGTTGTAGTATCGCATACCCAACATCCCGAAGAGTCTCTCGAACTGTATCTGGGGAATGGCCTTCGTGAGTGGACCCGCTATGTTGTTCTTCGTGTTAACTCTCCTGACCTCGATCTCTCGGCGATCAACTATCTCCCGGATCAGGTGATACCGCCTCAGAATATGCCTGGATCGCTGATGGGGCCTGGATTCCTTGGCCAAAGCCACCGCTCCATTGTTATCACAATACAAAGGTATTGGATACTCAATGGATGGAACCACTCCAAGTTCAGTTACGAACTTCTTCATCCTGACAGCCTCTTTGGCAGCATCGTTGGCAACGATGTATTCAGCCTCCATCGTCGAGTCTGCCACGGTATCCTGCTTGGAACTCTTCCAGCATACCGCCCCTTCATTGAGGGTAAAGAAGTCACGACCCGAAATTGGCACGTGACGGCCCTGATACTATGCAACGTCTACAGGAGTAACGCAGTAAAAGAAAGCCAAAACCCAGAAATCTAAACCAGTAAAAGACAAGAAAAGATAAGAAATATTGCTTAAAAGTCTTTGAAATCATAACCCAAATTCATTAAAAGTCCAACTTTATTTCCTTTAAAATTTTGGCAGCACCTCCTTTATAAAAACCAACCCCAAAAGTGGGTACAACATAAATAAAAAGTAAAGCATCCCCAACGGGAGCAAATCCATCCCCAAAGGCGGAAAACAACCACCACAACAAATATACGACGCCGTAGCGAAGAAATAGAAGACGATAGAAAGGAAACTGTATAAAAGACAACAAATCCAACATAATATACAACATCGTCCTCACCTTGTCTCTAAGTCAATATGAAAATAGTAGATGGAGAGTACAGGGATACAACGAATAAAGAATACAATGAATAACCACAAAACCCACCTAAGCAAACTGCACACTGTGAGCTGATGCGGTATCCGTAGCAAAAGATGATAAGATGTGTGATAATAGCCTGCCTCTGACTATCCTGAGGAACACCTGCAAACACTGTGGCACAACGGGGGTGAGTTGCCAACTCGTGAATAGTAAATAACATATGCATGTAATCGCAAGTATGCACGTAAAGCGTGAATCTAAGATATGCAATTAACAGTAATAACATGTCATATGAATGCAGAATAATGGAAAGTACACTAGTAGGTACAACCAATATATAAAGCAATGATGATATGACAACAGTATGAAATAATCATGCAATAGGGATATGAGAAAGTAAATGTGCAACAATCATGAAAGGTACACTAACAGGTACTACTAATACATGAAGCAGTGCACAAACAGATAAAGGTGAGGTATGGAGTGAAGTATGCCATTTCCACGGAATCCTGACATCGTGGTAGGATCACAATCCAGCACGACAATTCAAATCCCAATTCCTCAAATCAGCCCCCAAATTGGCTCTCGTATCATCTAAGTATCACATCTCCTCAATTGCACAATATCAAGTATATCACATATATCGAATGTACAACATCAAGTATATCTCGCATATCTCGTATGTACAATATCAAGTATATCTCACATAATCGAATGTACAATCATCAAGTATATCTCACATATATCGAATGTACAACATCAAGTGGATCTCACATATCTATCCAGTATCCAATCTCAAATGAATCTCTTATAACCCGAATCAAATGTCCAGCAAAATTCTAACATCCTAAATATAATGACATAAATAAATATGATGAGGTCAATACACATATATTAGCGTCCCATTCCACTAATATTGGTGTAAGGGTATATATAACAGCGGATAAATCCCCTGTTATATATACAAGGAGTAATTAGAAATATCATGAAACCAATGTGCCAAGTATCGACACAGAAATATTGATCTATCATATGCCGTCTCCCACACTAACATCCTGATAGGTACATATCATACGCTATCCCGAAAGCTCGAGTGCCTAGCTCTGACCCTCGCTTCTCGACGTATCCATACGTACATAACTCCCGTCGGTATCCACATGATAGCCGCTGAGTCATTGATCCTGTCACCGGATAGTATGGTTTCCCTAAGGCTCATATCCTGACACCACGACATCGTTCTTGCTTCGGGGTACCTCCAGGCCCCACCATGTACCCGCACACGGACCCTTCCTTTCCTCGCGTGGGGTATACACATCGTAAACGACAAATCTCATGGTGGCTACTGAAATATCATATCAAGGGAAACCGGGTTTTTCAAATAATGCATAATTTCATGGACTACCACGGTTCCCAAATCCAGAAAACATCATGAAAAATCCATATCTCAATGCGAAAATCCATGAATAAAGTATACGCATCATAAATCTGAAATGCGAGCATATAGAGGAAAAGCAGCAATTAACTGTAACAAGTTAATATAATATCATGCGGTTCCTAATCTCTCCAATTCTAAAATAACATCAAGTAAAGGTAAACATATAGTTATAACCAGATATATGTGCAACATAAAGGTATAGCAAGATATATGTATCTACCTATAATTAATGATGTAGTATACCCCCTCGGTATAAGTGAAATAGGTGTGCAAGGTATACCTGTAGCTATGTCATAAAGTGTGCATGTACCTATCACTAATGGTACAATACTCTATAGGTATACAGGTAACTAGCATGTAAGTATGTCAGAACATATGTGTAAGCATGTAGGTATACAGGTATGCTATAAGTCAATGCGTAAAGAAATATGAATTAAATTCTCAATGTCCCTAACCAAGCAATATCATATCTATAAGTGGGTTGTGCGTGACATGGCAATTATTGACGGTGTGTGTAGCATACAATCAGTGCTCGTGCAACATGAATCGTCAATAATATGTGCAGTGTCCTAAGGATACTAGTCCAAGCACAACAATATCTAAGTAATAGGGTAAATGCGCAATTCTAAATATGACATAGAATATGCGACAGAAATAATATCTCTAGCCCAGACGCATAACGCCATGCGGGCGATTCCCCTATAGATGTTAAATCTACTCACCAACGCTCCTGGCTAAGTGAAGCCTACCACATGTTTTCCCTTGTCGTAGCGTCCGAAGTCCCCGCTTGCGAACCTAAAATTTCACAAACACAACACATAAGTAAATATCCTACATCGACGAAAAGACATCGAAACGCAAGAATGACGCCCCTGAAAATTACACTGCACGCTTAGCGCATCTATCGCGCACGACATCGGCCAAAAACCCTAATTGGGGTCGCTAAACTACAAAACACGATTCTAGACCCCGATCGTCCCGATCACGCAACACAACATAAAAATTACGAGAAATACAATAGATATAACCTCGCAACGACCAAACGAACCCACGTCGGAAAAACCCTGAAATCTAGTAAACAACTTATCGCAATATTTCGCACTAGTTTCAAGCTAACGCATATCTAGCGATTATAAACACCTTAAAATATCTTAACTAAGCTATAAAAACCAATTCTATATTTTTAACACTTGCTAAATAAATTTTAGCAAAAACCTAGTAAGCAAAATTGCATAATTAAACAAAGTGTTCATTAGCAAAAATTAACATTTTCTACTAGGTTAATCTTCTCCAAAATACAAATTAACACTTCAAATAAACATTAAACACATAAATCAAGTTTTACCCTACTAGATTATCATAAAAATCAAGTCTTGAATTTCAAACAAGAAATTAAAAGCTTAAATAAACAATTAATATACTAATTAGAAATTTAGAAACAACAAAAAGGATTAGGGTTAGGGTTTTATACCTCCACAAACGATCAAAACCAAGAAACCAAACTCTTCATCTTTTCCTCCAAAATGATGTTTTGAATGAAGATCCAAGCTACTTTTGTGAAGAAGAATGAAGGAAAATGAATATATTTGAGTTTTTGTGATTTTATTTGGATTTTTCATGATTTATTTGATGCAAAATGAGTTGAAAATGAGTGGAAATGATAAGGGGCAGCAAGGGGAAGGGAAGGGCCGGCCAAGGGGGTGAGGGGGTATTTTTGTGAATTTTTTTGAAGAAATTGCTAGGAAAAAGAGTAATAAATGCTAATAAATGCTAATTGCCACCTTTACACATTTTCTTTTCTTTTTAAAATAATTCCTTTTGCACTCCAAAAATATCTAGATATTTAAAAAGAAGTTTCCAAAATATTCTAGTGACAAAAAAATAATTTATTCTCAAGAGAAGAAATTTCCCGATTTACGTGCACCAAATACCGCTTAAAATAATATTTTATTTGGGAAAAATTCTATCTGAACCAAAACCTCCCAAATACCCCTAAAGTTCGCGCACAAGCTTTATTTTAGCTAAAAAAGGTGCCGGTAAGTTTATACGGACGTTTGATCAAAATCGGGTTAAAACGAAAAAAACAGACAATTTTGCCCTAAAAAGGGAAAATTCGCAAAACGATTTCTGAAACGTTATAATATCCCCGCCTTATAAAAATTCGTCCCCGAATTAAAATTTTTTTTACTAAGCGTACCTTCAAAAAGAGGATTACTGAACTCTCATATCTCGTTCGCAGCCTCCCAAGTGATTACCTCACTATACGGCTACGTCCAAGAAAAACCCTTCACAGATGGCAAGACCCTTGACCGAAGTTTCTCCACCCGCTTAGCCATTAACACAATTGGCTGCTGGTGAACGAAAGATCGCGTCCAAGCTAAATGGTCTGGTGCTGAATCATGTGAGAAAGGTCATGAAGGTAATTGCAAAGTATCGACACAAGGAATACGATGTGAATACTCAATAATCTGGGCGGAAGTGCCAAATTAAAGGCAACAGAACTAACTCACTTTAAGGATCTCGAAAGGACCTACAATTCTGGGTAAGCTTCCCAAAACTCAACACGTCCTTCATCGGAAAAATCCGTAGGAATACATGATCTCCCACTGCGAACTCGAGCATGCGATCACCAAGGTCGGCATAAGACCTCTGTCCGCACAGGACTGTCATCATCCTTACGTGAAACAGCTGGATCATTTCCGAAGTCTCCAGACTAGCTGGGGTCCAAAAATCCTACTACGCAGAGTCAGAAAAACAGACTGGAGATCGACACCACCTAACAAACAAAACTTAAAGGTTGCCAATTGGAATGTCTACTGATAACTGCTATCGAAGGAGAGTCCTAACACTGGCAAGTGACGATCCCAACTGCCGACAACAATTAGTACGTATGCACGAGTATAACCTCTAGAGTCGGTATAGCCCGTTCTCACAAAACCATCATCCTGCGGATGGAAAGACGGAGCTAAAGCTCAACCAGTACCCAAGGCTTTCTGAAGCTCCTGCCCAAGATGGCAAGCGAACAGGGTGCCTTCATTGGATACGACCCATAAAGGAACTCCGTGCAACACACAAACATAACAAAGAACAACTGAGCAAACTGAGTATAACCGAACAACAAGCATCCGAATGGAGTCACACCCTGACTAAACCTGGGTATACGCCACAACGAATATTCATGGAGATCTGCTCCCATTCCCACTTCGAAACGGTTTAAGGTTGCATCTCTCCAGCCGGTCTCAGATGCTCAACCAAAACACACAACAAGACAACACCTTGAAACGAAATCCGAAACTTCTCTTTACATCCTTGCCCACCCATAACTATCTCACAAGTTACGTCAAATGCTGGTGGAACTTGAATGAGTACAGAGAGTTGACAAATGTGCCTGCTCTAGGATTTCAAGTCTCTACCCAATAGTATCAGGTACACAAACGCATCCCTGAACTCATCACACCCTTGTCACAAATCAAGGACTCTGAATCATTACCCAGCCAAGTATGCTCAAGTATTTCTGACGAACGAGCATCGGCGGGCAGTGTCTCGCGAAAGCGATTAAGGAAAAGTGGTCGGGCGCGGACATGAGCAAGCTGTCCCCTCAGTAGAGACGAACTTAAGCTGTGCTCCACGATCGCACAAGAACTGTGAATCTGCAGAAGACTATCTCAACAATCAAAATCTGCTGCAGGAAGGTGTACATTAAGCTCTGATAGTCCGTGAAAATCTGACACGACTCTCGAACAAGTAGTGTCTCCAAATCTCCAACGCAAGACCACCGCGGCTATCTCCAGATCGTGAGTGGAATATCCTGATAGTACTTCCTCCAAATGTAGGGAAGCAAAAGAGATAACTCTATAGTGTCACCTCAGTACACAATCGAGCCCCACTCGCGAAACATCACAGTTAAAACAACAAAATCGCCCGAACCAAAAAGCAAGAGGAACTGGTGCAGTTGTTAACCGAATCTCCATCTGCTGAAAAACTCTGCACGCATGCCTCAGTCCAAAGAAAAAGAAACCTCCTTTCAGGTCAGTCCAGTCAACGGTACAGCACTACACTAGCAATCTTGCATGAAACGGCGGTAAAAACCTGCTAAGCCCAAAATCTGCGGACTTCCGTCCCGTATACAAGTCTGGGCCAAAGCTGTATGGCCTCGATCTTCCTCGGAACCATACGAAAACCGTCTCCCGTAACTACAAGACCTAGGAGTCAACATAACAAGCCTGAAGGAACACTCCGAGAATCTAGCAAACCGCTGGGGCTCTCCCAGTATCTGCAAATCAAATCCTCAAGTGCTGCTCCTGTGCCTCAAGACACATTAAATAGACCAGAATGTCGTAAATAACACAACAATAACTGGTTGAGGAACGGCTTGAAGAAATCCGGTTCATCACATCTACGAGTGCTGCTAGGGCATTGTTGAGTCCAATGACACACCAGCACACACAAAGCCCGTAGCACACACAAGGCAGTCTTCGGAATGTCATCACTCCGAACCCGCAACAATGATGACCTGATCCCCAAACAAACTTAGAAAAAAATTTCTCGCACTTAGGAGCTGATCGAAGAAATCGTCAATGCGAGGTAAAGGATACCTGTCCGCATCGTAAGCCGGTTCAATTGACGATCGATCAATACACAACCTCAAACTGTCGTCTTCCTCCTTAACGAACAGAAATAGGAGCTCCCCAATGCGAAACGCTCAGACGCACAAGCCCCCCAGCAAACAACTCTGCAGCTGATCCTTAAGCTCCCTAAGCTCCGCCGGCTCATCTGGAACAACGTCGGAAAACTCTCGCACGATAAGAACCCGGTCCAATAAACCCACTGTGGCTCCGGTATCACGAATGAACGCCAAGAATCCTCGACATCCTCTCCTCAAAAGCCGACTAGAGAAAAATGCTGAATTCGAGCTGTGAGAGGCG
The DNA here is from genome assembly GCA_030015575.1 of Agapanthus africanus. Classification (NCBI taxonomy): domain Eukaryota; kingdom Viridiplantae; phylum Streptophyta; class Magnoliopsida; order Asparagales; family Amaryllidaceae; genus Agapanthus; species Agapanthus africanus. The sequence continues at coordinate 302,908,270 of JASDDO010000031.1, read as the reverse complement.
GCACCATTGTCCCCCTGCACAACAAGAACTGACCTGCTGGAAAAACAAAACTGACTGTTTCCTCGCGGTAGTCCACAGACGCCTAGCACGTAACTAACCAGTCCATACCCAGGAGAATTGTCAGGACCCGAAATTGGCCCGTGACGGCCCTAGTACTACGCAACGCCCTAAGACGTAACGTAGTAAAAGAAAGCCAAAACCCAGAAATCTAAACCATAAAAAATACGGAAAAGATAATATAAGTTTTTGAAACACTTGAAATCGCAACCCAAATTCTATAAAAGCTCAACTTTCTATCTTTAAAATTTTGGCAACACCCCCTTTTTGTAAAAACTAGCCAAAATGAATACAATACAAATATACGACGCCGTAGCGAAGAAATAAAGACAGTAGAGAGAAAGCTGTATATATAAAAGACAACAAATCCACAAATAATACACAATATCGTCCTCACCAAGTCTCTAGGTCAACAACATTATAGTAGATGGAGAGTACAAGATACAACGAATGTACAATATGAAATACAGATAATCATCCAACCCACCTAAGCAAAAATAGTAAACTGTGAGCCGATGCGATATCTGTAGCAAAAGATGATAGATGAATACTGAATAACCTGCCTCGACTACTCTGGGGAACAACCTGAAACACCTGTGGCACAACGGGGGTGAGTTGCTAACTCATGAATAGTAGATAACATATGCAGGTAATCGCAGGAATGTACGTACATCATGAATCTAAGATATGCGATTACCGTAATAACATGTCATGCAAATGCTGAATAATGGAAAGTACACTAGCAGGTACAATCAATATGTAAAGCAATAATAACATGACAATAGTGTGCAATAACTATGCAATAGAGATATGAGAAGGCAAATATGCAGCTATCATGAAGGGTACACTAACAGGTACTCCTAAAACATGGAACAGTGCATAAGTGAAAAGGTACGAGGTATGGAGTGAAATATGTCATCTACGGAATCATGTCATCGTGGTAGGATCACAATCCATCAAGACACTCAAATCCCAATTCCTCAAATCAGCCCCCACATTGGGCTCTCACATCATATAAGTCTCGCATCTCCTCAATGTACAATATCGAGTAATCTCCTATATCCCGAATGTACAAATCAGTAATCACATAGGTATGTCCAATATCCAATCTCAATGAATCACCTAATATCCCAAGTCAAATCTCAAGTAAGAATCTAACATCCTAAAGGTAAATATATACATAAATAAGTATGATGAGGGCAATACACATATATTAGCGTCCCATTCCACTAATATTGGTGTAAGGGTATATATAACAACGGCTAAATCCCCTGTTATATATACAAAGGTGTTAAAGAAATATCATGAAAACCATGTGCCAAGCATCGACACAGAAATCCTGATCACGTATCATACGCTATCCCGAAAGCACGAGTGCCTAGCTCTGACCCTCGCCTTTCGACGTATGCATACGTACATGACTCCCAACGGTGTCTCCGTGATCCCCCGCCGAGTCATGAGTACTGTCACCGGTAGGTACTCGCCCGCCTCCAGGCTTAATCGGCAAAGTCCATCGATCTTCTTGCCGAGGGGAACCATACCGGGCCCCACCATATACCCTCATACGGCAACCACACCTCGTATGGAGTATACAATCAGAACCGATAAATCTCATGGTGGTTGCGCAAATATCATATCAAGGAAACCGGGTTTTTCAATGTATGCATAATTTCATGAACTCCCGCGGTTCCCAAATCCAGAAATCATCATGTGAAATCAAAATAAGAATGCGCAAATCCAGGAATACATATATGCGATATATATGAAATGCGAGCATATAAATGAGAACATATAGCTGAAACCAGATGTATGCGAAATCAATAAGGTACAGCTAAGTATAGGTGTCTACCTATAAGTAAAAGATGTCGTATACCCCCCTGGGTATAAGTAGAATATGTAGGATATCCCCCCCGGTATAAGCAAAATATGTGCAAGGTATACCCGTAGCTGTATCGCAAGATGTAGATGTACCTATTACTAATGGTAAGATATACTATAGGTATACCGATAAGCTAGATGTCAAGTATGATAAGCAATAAAGTATTTAAAAGGGGTTGTGTGTGACATGGCAATTATTGACGGTGTGTGTGTAGCATACAATCCGTGCTCGTGCAACATGAACCGTCAATAATGTGTGCAGTGCCCTACGGCTACTAGTCACAGTACAACTATATCTAAGTAAATAGGTAAAGGCGCAATTCTAACAATGACGTAGAATGTGCGACAAGTATTAGAATCCTAGCCCAGACGCATAACGCCATGCGGGCGATTCCCCCGTAGATGTTAAATCTACTCACCTACGCTCCACGCTAGGTGAATCCTACCATCTGCTCCCCCATGTAGCCGTGTCCGTAGTCCCTGCTTGCAACCCTGCAAATAAGACATGGAAATCAAATATAAGACAAATATTCCGCAAAACGCGATATCGAACCAAAACGAGAAACTCGCGTCGCGAACTAAGCGCGCGTGTGCACGATACGCTGAATCGTGTGTATACGCGTCTAAAACTACCGCGACACGCCGCGATACGCTGGATCACAGAACCCACTCACGTATCGCGCGTATCGCGCAAACACAACGGATATGAAAAACGATATAATGCCCCAGATTTTCCTACAGGCCAAAACTTACAAAACTAGACATGCCAAAGCACTAGACAACACTGCAGAAAACCCTAGCCAAGACCCCAACACCCCTGCCCCCTACTTGGCCGCAAAATGCGGCCAAACCTAATAAATCTGCGGCCATCCTTGGGAATTAGGGGCTCGTGCTCAGGTGGTGGTATCTAGACCTAGTGTGCATGCCCCAGTTTCCTCAATTTTAACCTGAAGGTCCCGGGTCAAAAGCAGATCTCAGAATGCCAATATATCGCTTTAAAATCACCAATTTGCACAAAACACAAACCCTATGGTATTTTAGTGTAATCCAGGGTTAAACTCAGTTAAAGTGACCCTAACAACACTTAAATAAGTAGGGTTTACCAACACAATCATCAATTTGCCACAACCTCTCATAAATCACCAAAACTAGCACAAAACTAGCTAATTAACACAAACCGACGCTAATAAGCACACAAGCTAAGCAACTAGGGGATTGGGTTCAGAAATATACCCTGTAGAACCCTAGAGAGCAGGTGAAGAAGAAGATGAGGGGTTGCTACTGCTGCTGCTAAGGCTGATGTTGTTGCTGCTACAGCTGCTTGCTGCTGATGCTGATGTTGTTTCTATTGTTGTTGCTGCCTCTGGTGCTGCTGCTGCCACTGCTGCTGCTTCTCCTTGTGCTGGGGCTGCTGCTGCTGGTGAGTGTGTGTGTGTGTGTTTGTGTGAGAGAATGAGAGTGAGAGAATGAGAAGGAAAGGGAAATGAGATCTAGCATTACTCAACCCTTTCTCTCCCTCTCTCTTCATTAATGAAGGCATGGGCAAAGCCATCATGACTCATCATGCTCCCTCTCTCTCTCTCACCAAGTCAACACAAAGCAATCATTTTTTTAAAAAATCTTTTTAAATTCATTTTATTTTTGAAAAGAACCATATACAATTAAAAACCCAAAAGCACCTAATACAAAACTTAAAATGGCTTAAGGAAATGTTTAGTCCACCATGGTTGCCAATCATGGTTAAACCCCAAAAACAACCCTAGTTATCATGCACAAGTGTGTGCAAGCCTAGGAAAAATCTAATAAAATACTCAATAAATAGGATAAAACAATTGAAAACTAATTTGGTAAACTTTTTATTAAAAACCATATATTAAAATATAATTAGCCACAAAACACATTCTAAGGTGTTACAATCTCCCCCCTTAAAGGAAATTCGTCCCCGAATTTAAAAATATACTGTTACGCGTACCTTCAAAGAGAAGATTACAACTCCCAAATCTCGCTCGCAGCCTCCCAAGTGATTATCTCACTATACGGCTACGTCCAAGAAAAACCCTTCACAGATGGCTAGACCCTTGACCGGCGTTTCTCCACCTGCCGAGCCATTAACACACATGGCTGCTGGTGAACGAAAGATCGCGTCCAAGCAATTGGTATGGTGCCAAATCATGTGAGAAAGGTCAAGAAGGTAATTGTAAAGTATCATCACAAGGAATACGGGGTGAAAACTTAATAATCTGGGCGGAAGTGCCAAATTAAAGGCAACGAAACTAACTCGCTTATAGGATTTCGGAAGGACCAAAATTCTTGGATAAGCTTCCCAAAATCCAACACGTCTTTTATCGGAAAAATCCGCAGGAATATATAGTTTACCATTGCGCACTTAAGTCTACGACCAACACGGTTGCATAAGACCTCTGTCCGCGATGAACAATTTTCATCCTGACCTGAAACAATTGGATCATCTCCGAAGTCTCTAGACTAGCTGGGGTCCAAAATCCTACTTACGCAGAGTCAGAAAAACAACAGACTGGTGATCGACACGGCCTAACCCCTAAGCCTAAAGGTTGCCAATTGGAGCGTCTCCTGATAACAGCTATCGAAGAAGAACCCTAACAATGGCGAGTGACGATCCCCAACTACTGACAACAAACAAAACAAACACACAACTTAACCAAGAACAACTGAGCAAACTGAGTAAAACCGGACGACAAGAATCCGAATGGAGTCACACCCTAACTAAACTTGGGTAGAAACCATAAAGAAATTCGTGGAGATATGCTCCCACTCCTACTTCGGAACGGTTAAAGGTTGCAACTCTCCAGCCGGCCTCAGGTGCTCGACCCAAGCACACAACAAGACAGACACCTTGAAACGAAACCTGAAACTTCTCTTTACATCCCTGTCCACCCGTAACTATCTCACAAGTCACGTTAAATGTTGGTGGAACTTGAATGCATATAGAGAGTTGACAGATGTGCATGTGCTAGGATTACACGTCTCTACCTGATAACATCAGGTACACCCACGTGTCCCTAACTTAGCACACCGTGTCACAAATCAAGGACTTCGAATCATTACCCAGCCGAGTATGCTCAAGTATCTCTGACGAACGAGCATCGGCGGACAGTGTCTCGCGAAAACAATTTAAGGAAAGTGGTCGGGCGCGGACATGAGCAAGCTGTCCCCTCCGTAGAGACGAACTTAAGCTGTACTCAACGATCACACGAGAACTGTAAATCTGCAGAAGACTATCACAACAATCAAAATCCGCTGCAGGAAGTTGTACATTAGGCTCTGGTGGTCCGTGAAAATCTGACATGACTCTCGAACAGATAGTGTCTCCAAATCTCCAACGCAAAACCACCGCGGTCATCTCCAGATCATGAGTGGAATATCCTTCTCGTACTTCCTCCAAATGTAGGGAAGCAAAAGTGATAACTCTATAGTTTCACCTCAGCACACACTCGAGCCCCACTCAAGAAACATTACAGTTAAACAATAAGGTCACCCGAACCAGAAAGCAAGGAAAGAACTGGTGCAGTTGTTAACGAAATCTCCAACTGCCGAAAACTCCGCACACATGCCTCAGTCCACAGAAAAGAAATCTCCATCTTGGTCAATTCAGTCGACGGTGCAGCACTACTCTAGTAATCCTGCACGAAATGGCGGTAAGAACCTGCTAAGCCCAAAAACCTGCGGACCTCCGTCCTGCACACAAGTCTGGGCCTAAGCTGTACAGCCACGATCTCCCTCCGAACCATACGAAACCGTCTCCCGTGACTACAAGACCTAAGAGTCTACACAAAACAAGCCTGAAGAAACACTCCGAGAATTTAGCAAACTGCTGGTGCTCTCCCAGTATCTGCATAACAAATCCTCAAGTGCTACTATTATCCCTCAAGACACATTAAATAGACCAGAATGTCGTAAATAACACAACCAAAAACTGGTCGAGGAACGGCCTGAAGAAATCTGGTTCATCACATCTACGAATGCTGCTAGGGCATCAGTGAATCTAATGACTCACAAAAACACACAAAGCCCGTCGCACGCATAAGGCAGTCTTCGGAATGCCATCACCCCGAATCCGCAATAATGATGACCTGATCCCAAAAAAACTTAGAAAATGTCCCACACTCTGGAGCTGATCGAAGAAATCGTCAATGCGAGGTGAAGGATACCCATCCGCACCGTAAGCCGGTTCAAGTAACGATCCGTCGATACACAACCTTAAACTGCCGTTTTTCTCCTTGACGAACAGAAATAGGAGCTTCCAAAAGCGAAACACTCAGACGCACAAAACTTCCCAACAAATAACTCTGCAGCTGATCCTTAAGCTCCCTAAGCTTCGCCGGCTCATCCGGAACAACGTCGGAAAAACTCTCGCACGAAATGAACCCGGTCCAACAATCCCACTGTGGCTCCGGTATCACGAATGAATGCCAAGAATCCACGACATCTCCTCAAAATCCGACTAGCGAAAAAGGCTGAATTCAAGCTTTGAGAGGCGGCACAACTATCCACCTGCACAACAAGAACTGACTCGCCGGGAAAACCATTCCTGACCGTTTCCTCACGGTAGTCCACAGACGCCTAACACATAGCTAAACAGTCCGTGCCCAGGAGAACGTCAAATCCAACATCTCTAGAAGGATTAAACGATGGACGAATCTCTATCTCTTATCCGATTGGCACACAACTGAATACGTGTCGCGCAACAAAAGAATCGCTGACAGAAGTTAGCACAACTACGACTAATCTACCCAACCACGGCACAAGCATGAAAAACAAACGAATACATCAAAAGAACATGCGAAATAAGGATACCTGAAAACTCCACATTGGACGCCTGCGCGTCCCGATGAGTAGAAGCAAACTCCTGTGTTTGCCCTCTACCCGCAACTGGATGAACTCCTCTGGTAGACTGAGCCCTCTGAGCGAACCTTCCACGTCCACGGCCTCTCTGAAAACGATCCTGACGAGGTGCTAAGGAACAATCCCTGACGAAGTGCTGAAGGCTCCCGCATCGAAAACATCCACGTGGTGACTGCTGACAATCCTGGGGATGAGAGCTGAATGGTTGTCCTCGTCCTAAGCCTCTTCTACTCCCGTGATGGCCATGAAATCTATCTCGATGACCAAACCTCTGTCTCTGGGTCGGTACACTGGTACGAGTCCTCCACTGTCCTGGAACTCTCTGAGCCTCTGGAATATGCGCCTCGTCAACTGGAGCCGAAACCACTGGTGCTATGTAGGTGACGGACTGCTGCATGCTGATCGTAAGTGACAACTGAGTAACAGGGGTGACAACCTCCTGTCGTAGCTCCCGAACGACATCAACCAATGAACTCATAGTCTGGCGGAATTCCTGCATCTCTGCCAAAAGTCTATCGATAGTATATGTCGTAGGCTGATTTGTCTGCACCTGTGCAACTAGAGTGCCATCCTGGTCAGTACTCGTCTCACCCGAGCCAACTCTGACCTCGGCCCTCGCTGCATCACTCTGAGTCCCCAAAGTCATCGGCGGCAAGGCTATAAATAGATATAGGATTCGATGAGAATAAGGAATCGAATCTCAAGGATATGAATCATCAAGGAAGGAATTCAAGCAAATTGTACTTAGGTCACTTAATGCAAAGTACCACATCGTGGGTATGCTGCAGACATACACACACTACGTTCCTCTGCTTAAGCTACCTACTCCATCATACTAAGGTCATCCTACACTCCAAAAGGTAAAACCCAGCGCTCTGATACCAACTTTGTCACGACCCGAAATTGGCCCATGGCGGCCCTAGTACTACGCAACGCCCTAAGACGTAACGTAGTAAAAGAAAGCCAAAACCCAGAAATCTAAACCATAAAAAATACGGAAAAGATAATATAAGTTTTTGAAACACATGAAATCGCAACCCAAATTCTTTAAAAGTTATACTTTCTATCTTTAAAATTTTGGCAACACCCCCTTTTTGTAAAAACTAGCCAAGATAAATACAATACAAATATACGACGCCGTAGCGAAGAAATAAAGACAGTAGAGAGAAAGCTGTATATATAAAAAACAAATCCAGAAATAATACACAATATCGTCCTCACCGAGTCTCTAGGTCAACAACATGATAGTAGATGGAGAGTACAAGATACAATGAATGTACAATATGAAATACAGATAATCATCCAACCTACCTAAGCAAAAATAGTAAACTGTGAGCCGATGCGATATCTGTAGCAAAAGATGATAGATGAATACTGAATAACCTGCCTCGACTACTCTGGGGAACAACCTGAAACACTTGTGGCACAACGGGGGTGAGTTGCCAACTCGTGAATAGTAGATAACATATGCAGGTAATCGCAGGAATGTACGTACAGCATGAATCTAAGATATGCGATTACCGTAATAACATGTCATGCAAATGCTGAATAATGGAAAGTACACTAGCAGGTACAATCAATATGTAAAGCAGTAGTAACATGACAATAGTGTGCAATAACTATGCAATAGGGATATGAGAAGGCAAATATAAAGCTATCATGAAGGGTACACTAACAGGTACTCCTAAAACATGGAACAGTGCATAAGTGAAAAGGTACAAGGTATGGAGTGAAATATGTCATCCACGGAATCCTGTCATCGTGGTAGGATCACAATCCATCAAGACACTCAAATCCCAATTCCTCAAATCAGCCCCCACATTGGGCTCTCACATCATATAAGTCTCGCATCTCCTCAATGTACAATATCGAATAATCTCCTATATCCCGAATGTACAAATCAGTAATCACATAGGTATGTCCAATATCCAATCTCAATGAATCACCTAATATCCCAAGTCAAATCTCAAGTAAGAATCTAACATCCTAAAGGTAAATATATACAGAAATAAGTATGATGGGGGCAATACACATATATTAGCGTCCCATTCCACTAATATTGGTGTAAGGGTATATATAACAACGGCTAAATCCCCTGTTATATATACAAAGGTGTTAAAGAAATATCATGAAAACCATGTGCCAAGCATCGACACAGAAATCCTGATCACGTATCATACGCTATCCCGAAAGCACGAGTGCCTAGCTCTGACCCTCGCCTTTTGACTATGCATACGTACATGACTCCCAACGGTGTCTCCGTGATCCCTGCCGAGTCATGAGTACTGTCAACGGTAGGTGATTAGTCCAAAAATACTTGTTTACCATAATCAAGAACGGCGTCGCTATGCAGCTAGCCGGTGAGTACGGGTCGATCCACAGAGATGGGTAATTTCCTTAATGTGCTTTTACGAGTTGATTCTAAATGTTGTTTGGATTGATTTTATTAAATCTAAAAAGACTAGATCTGAAAATATACTAAATTAATCTAAACTAAAGTCTTGCTAGGGTTAGGATTAGGGGAAGTTTGGAGATTAAAGATTTCCTCACCGCTTTCAATGCCTTATTTTTGATCAATTAGATGTTACGGTAATTATCAATAAAGTGGATTAGAGTCTTTCAGGAAGATGTTTCTTCCTCTAGATTCGTATCCTTCCTTTATCGATAATTACCCTAACCTCCATGGAAAACACGCGCAACCGGGCCTTTATACTACGGTGTCACCGTTACCTCAAGGGGTAGGGTGCCGTAGGGAGCGGCTGTGCGTGTATGCATGGAGTTCTAATTCTTAGTTGTGAAGGGGCATGAAAGTGGTGAGAGATCTCATCTCTCAACCTTTCCCTAAGGCTAATCCTAAGAAGCGAGGAGATTACTCGCTCATTAGGGGATGAAATAACATTTTAATTAAAGAGAATTAAAAGCACAGAAATAAAATTACTTACTAATTTGATGGCTCCCTCCAAGCAAGAATACAGAACAGATCTGAATTTTATTTATCGAAAAGAGGCATGAGTTTTACAGATCTGTGATTACAATTTATAGGAAAACATGAAAACTAGGGTTACAGACTCTCGCACATGTGAAATTACAGATTTGCCCACGGAGAATCCCAACACCCGCACCGACGCACCGACTCACGAAATTTGCACCCACACGGGCTCTAAGCGGCCGCGGAACGGCGGCAAATGTAGGGGTAGGGCCGCGGTTCCGCGGCCCTTTGGTGAGCTCAGCTCACCAAACTTCTGGGCTTCCTTATATGATTCATGGGCTTTCCACTTTTATACTTCTTTTCTCTATTTAACTTCTGGGCCTTCTCCAGATCTTCAGTGAAAACTTGTAAAGATCTTTTGACCGTTCACTTTGACATTTCGGACTGCATTGCCTTATACAATTGTAAATTGTTCTTCATGACTAGGATCCATCTACTTGTTGGTCAAAAGTCCCTTTTCTGTATCAACTTTCGTCTTTTTCACTGTATTCGCTCCAAGAGCCTGTGTCCTGTAATATGCAACAAACGTGCGTCAAGAGTACCTGTTTATTTATAAAACGGATAAGAATAGGGGAATGAAAAATGCAATATTATGGTCTGAACAAATACCCCCAAACTTATCTTTTGCTCGTCCTCGAGCAAACTTATTTTTTATTCACTAAAATCCTAACCACACTTTTGCAGGGAAACGCGATTGCACTGAGCACGTGCAACAAGCCGTTAAACCTCTAGGTGTCCCTAGTAGGAAGAGTGTTGTCTCCTGAGGGTTTTCAGCGGATACTACCCACAAAATCCTATCAATTCGGCCCATTGATTTTTGTTTTCCAATTAGGTCTTCTAACAAGGAATTCTATTATCTTCTCCTTGTAAATTATCCACCCATATTCTTCACACTTCTTCATTATTTAACTTAAGATTATATATGTTTTATAGACTCACTTAGCTTTCGGCATTTCCTAAGTTTTCCTTCTCGGGTTCCATTTCCACTTAGGAATTTCTATCAACTCTATTAAAGATATAAGTTCTATCCTTCATTCCTTTCTCTTATCTAAACTCTAATCACATACCCCTACGTGTGTGTATAGATCACCCCTACACTTGGAAATTCAAATCAAGCAATCGTACTCTCGTCCATTTTCCAAAGTACTTATTAGTAGGTGAATTTTTAATTGAATTTCGCTTACACATCCTTCATGCGACCGTTAATACTTCTTGAGGTACCAACAACCGATTACAAGATGTGTTAGCACTTTAAAGCGTACTTCCTAGTTTTGCAACACCCAAGGCTTTAGCAGTGACTCCCAAACCAGTTGGTCTAAGGCACTAAGTGATGAAGCACCCTCGCTAAATATTTTTCTATTTCTGCAGCCTTAAGTAATCACAAAAACCAGTGTCCATTTTTTTTATTCTTCATTCACATTTTTTTCTTTTATCGTACTAAGAACTTTAGACAAGAGCATTTCAAGGTCTCTTCTACTATTCCAAGTTTCAAGGTGCGTGAGTGTGCAAATTGTAGGGTATACATTTTCAGAATCTAGACTTAAGCTAGGAACTATTTTTCAAACTTATGCACTAATAAGAAAATCAATACTCTTCCCTCATTTTGACTTAACCCAAGAATTGAACCCAAAATTTGCCTATTTCTAAATAAACTACAAGGCATATACTTTCTACCGTTAAACTTTAAGGAATGTTATTTTTAGGGTTTTTAATTCACTAAGTTTAAGATCTAGTTGTTTCTAGCTAGTTAACCTATATGTCAAACTCTAGTCAAATAAAGCCAAAATTGAATACAATTATTTTTATAATTTTTCAAAAAATTTTAATTTTTATGGTTTTTCAAATAAGTATGCAAATGCAAAAATATGTACAAATGAATGCGAAGGAAGAAGACGTACCGAGCATACCCCCAAACTTGAACTTGACGGTGTCCTCACTGTCATGCTAAACTAAGAGGATCAAAATACCGGCACTTCCCTGTTTATTTATTTATAAAAAAAAATTATTGTTAAGGAAAATATATACAGAAAGGCCCTCCCCCAAACTTCATTTAAACTATGTTAGACATTACTGCCAAACTTTGCATAGACCAAACGTCAACACCAACCAGTTGAAAAATTTATCAGTAAAGAGTATGGGTTGGTGGAAGAATAAGTTGTAGCGATTCACAAAGAATTGGGGAAGATATAAGTGGTGGTATGGAAGGTGTGGAGGTGAATATACAGGAGGTGATGATGAATCAAAACGAGAATGCGAATGATCAGCAATCAGTGGAATGTTGGCATTCTCGTAGCTTCTCAAAAGAAATGGGGGTGGTTCAACTTCTAAAGGAGGAGGTTGACTAACCACAATATCCCCAAGATGTTTCTGTGGGTCCTCTATTGACTTGGCATCATCCATCAATTTCATATGATATTCAATTATAAGGGAACTGATCTCTTCGATGTCCACCATAGTCCAACCGAAAACTTGCCGCCTATCTTGTAAGACCTTTAAAATAGCATTCTCTTGCTCGAAGGCTAGAAAGGCTGATATTATAATGGGAAAAGTCTCATTCTCACCTATGTAAGCATATTTAAGGTGAGGTGGCAAGGACATGAGTTCGAGTTTCGGAGGCGAAAGAATCATTGCGGAATTTACCTCGAACTCAAAGGACTCCAACACAGGTTCGAAATCACTGCAAACAACCGATTCAGATGGTTCAACTAACCCATCCAAAAATTCAAAAGACTCATATTCGGGCTGTGAATCGTCATCATCCGAAAAAGTGAAACATTCATAATCCATATCGGTTGTGTCAACGGTGGTAGGCTCAAGGAGGGACGCACTAGTTGCGTCAAAACTGTTTTCATCAAACAAGAATCTTTCAAGCTCGCAGTCTTCCTGCGTGATTTCGTGAATAGAGTAAACTTCTCGTGTACTAGTTTTAGGCACGGGGGGCAGACTTCCCATCTTATAAATATTGAACTCACTAGACATCTTCCCAAAGGATAGAGTCATGGAGCCATTGCGACAGTTTATTACAGCATTGGAAGTGGCAAAAAATGGTCGACCGAGGATCACCGGAATTTGGTTTCTTGGGTTAGCAATAGGTTGTGTATCCATAACAATAAAATCAACGGGGAATATGAACTCCCCAACTTTGATCAACACATCTTCTAGCTGACCCCTTGGATGGGTGATTGATCGATCAGCCATTTGGAGAGTACAACGAGTGGGTTTCAACTCTCCAACCCCTAATTGTTCGTACACGGAGTAGGGAATCAGGTTAACACTAGACCCAAGATCTAAAAGTGCTCGATTAATTTTCTTATCCCCAATTGTGATTGAAATCGTAGGACAGCCGGGGTCCTTTCGTTTTTGGGGTAAGGTTTGATGGTGGTTAATAGCATTGCTCACTGCACTAGCCACTAGCACTTTCTTGGGTACTTGAGATGCCTTTCTCTTCGAGGTGCATAAGCCCTTTAAGATTTTCACGTATGAAGGGACTTGTTGGATTGCATCCAAGAGAGGTATATTTATGCTAACCTGCTTAAATATCTCCACAATCTTCTCCACTTGTGCATTTGGTTTATTAGGACTCAACCTGTTTGGGAATGGAGCATTTTGAAAATTCGTTGAGTCAAATGTCTGTGGAGTAGAATGTGGAGTAGGAACGGATCCCGGTGTAGATGTGTTCATGTTGTGAGAAATGGGTCCGTTCGAGCTAGAAGAAGTAGAGCCATGTGAAGGGTGGATGTCACGACCCGAAAGTACGGAACGTGGCTGGCACTTAGATTACGAGACGTCTAAAGGCGTACCGTAACCTAAGTCAGCCAAAGCCCAGAAAATCTAAACCAAAATCAAAAGAGAATGAAGGAAACCTTTAATGAAGACGGTTTCTAAAATCATTTAAGTTGCATAGAATCCCTTTTTAAAACATCAAAAAAAATTCCGAAAATTTCGGCAGAGTCTCTCCTGTATTTTCTATCCCCCAAAATGGGTACAACAAGATAATAAACCTGTAATCATAAAATGGCATCCCCAAGCGGGAGCTAGCTCTTCGCCCAAGGCGGATCACAACCACATGCAATATAATAGCAATATCAAGAAAAGAGCATAAAAGAAACGCAAAATATCAGAAAACACAACGCCGGCTCAAGTGAGCTCGACCCAAAAGAAACCACAAATATACAAATCTCTCAGTCTCATCACTAGGCCACATATACAATATAAAGTGGTAGATGGAGAATACTAGATACAATGATAAAGCAAAAAGAAATAAAGTGTGCTCGCAACCCACCTACGGGCGATGTTGCGAGTCTGAGCAAAAGGAGCTGATGATAAGATAGCCCGCCGCTACAAGGGTGACGGGTCCGACCTGCAAGACACTGTAGCACAACGGGGGTGAGTTGCCAGCTCGTGAGTAGAATATAACATCTAGTAAGGCAATCATAAGAATGCACGCAATACGTCACAACATGTATGTCCATATGTGTTATAATACCTCTAGTATGCATGCACATGTATGCAATGTCCTTACTAAATCTTTAAGTGTTTTAAATGTAAGGGTACCGCATTCTTAACTTTAGAAAATGAATATCTGTATAATAGCTAAGTACCATCAAGAAATCATCTGAAAGCCGGTGTCAAGCATCAACACCAAATATGAAATCATATCTGTCTCAATATCTCATTGTATCAATGTCTCAAATATCGGGCTCCGTCAGTCCGGATCGGCCCATACCATCAAATCTCACGACACGGTCGGTATCCTCCGGATATCCGCCGCGCCAGACATCACCGGTAGGTAGTCTTCCCCTGTCAGGCTCATCGTCTACAACTCGATCTTCTTGCCCCGGGGTACCATACCGGGCCCACCATGTACCCGAGACGGTTCATCCACTCCTCGAATCGGGTCTCGAAATCCAACAGAAAACATGAAAACTCATGGTGGAAGACACATACATCACGAGAAAACCGCAACTTTGTTTTAAAAATGATAAATATAAGCTTTTGTTAAATTCTTGCGGTTTTCCCCAAAAATCCAGAAATCGCAGCAATACTGAAATCCTTAAGAAAATCATAATGTTCACATGTTATATATGATAAATGTCTATGATATCAATGTATATGATGTGAATTTTGGATAGAAATCTATATAAATATGATGATAATGCGAGGTATATGCATGCTCTGCAATTTCATATATCATGTATGAATGCACTTGGCGATACTAAGTTAAACAGGTTCTATAGTGCACGTGGCATGGCAATTACCAAAGGCGTGTGTGTCACATGAATAGTGCGCGTGCAACAGATGCCAATGGTAATGGTGTTCGTGTCCTACGAAGTGTTATCGCATATGTGTATATGAATGTTATATGAATGTCCATGCAATCTAGTATACGGTTAGCTGTGAGGGTATGCAATGCAATAAAGGGGTAAGCTATCTTGCAATACAAGTCTTGCAAGAAATAGGGTAATCCTAACTAGGGGGCGCCTCGCGCCATCCAGACGATTCCCCCATAGATGAATACATCTACTCACCTGAAATCCCCGCTAATCCGATACGACCACCGCCTTGCCTTTACGCGCCGTGTCCGATGTTTCCCCGACCGATCCTATATTTGCACAACACCAAGCATAAGATTAAAAAACCTAAAATGATGCAAATCACAACATACAAATATCGACGCTCTCGAATTAAACATAACGTGCACTCGGTGCGCGGGAAAACACACGAAAATCGCTAATCTTTAACTAAAATCGTCATTTCGGGGAATTCGACAAAACTAAAACCCGACTAGACAAAACCCCACGTTCGCGCACTCTAATAGTCCTATACGAAGCTAATTATATCGCTAACATAACACAATTTGATCGCATTCTAATTTTTGTAAAAATCTAGTAAGCAATTTTCAAACCGATTCGATGCAAACGTCGCAATTTATCGATTTAGCGAGCGTAACCTTACGCAATTAACCACTCTAATCAAATAGGTAACCAAAGCCCTAACTTAACTCTAACAACCATGCTTCAAACCCTAGTTCAACACCAAATCCCATTCTTGATTTTCATGAACAAGAATTTACAACTAAATTAATACTTCCAATTTCAAATTTAGCACAATAAAACTACAAGTTAACAAACTAGTTTAGAATTTCACCTCACAAGTGGAACCTTAGCATGATCAAGCCACCAAAGAAGCCTCCTTTCTCCTAGTTTTGAACTAAATTTGGTTGCGGAGAAAGTGGATTAGGGTTTAGCTTTGAATGGGTTAATGAAATTGTGGATTTTTTAATGAATTTTGGTATGAATTTTGAAGCAAAAATGAAGTGAGAAGAGAGGGATTTGCTGCAGAATGGGGTCGGCCAGCAGGTAAGGGAGGGTGTTGTGGGATTTTTGGAGAAGTTTCTAGGTCTAAAAACACCTCATGTTCTCATTTAATGCTTTCACATCAACATTTTACAAAAAAAAACCTCATTTTGCATCATTTTTTCATTACATTTCCAACCCTAAAACCAAAAATTTGCAAGTCATGATACAATTTTATTAACACCATATTTTAGCTTATAAAGATTCCTAATTATGAAATTTAACTAATTAAATTTGTATTTATCACTAATTTAATGTATTTTAAAAAGCTTAAAATAATAAAAAAAATAATTAATTACGAATTTTTTTTTATTTAACTAGAAAATTATAAGTGACATTTTAGAGACAAAATTATAGTAATATCTTATCTAAATTTTTTATAATTAGGTCTACAATGAAAAATACCTATTTTGACTTTTTTACGGAAAAAGCCGAAAAATTAGCCGATTACCGAAAAACTGCCTAAACGATTTTTGAAGGGTTACAGTGAAGAATAGGCTCTAAAGAAAAAGGTGAAGAAGAAAGTGAAGAAGGGGAAGATGACGATGGAGAAAAAGAAGAAGAACCACCGGTGGGGATGTCATCACTAGTTCCCACATTATTTTGCAACACTCTTCCGGATCTCAACGTGGTCACCGCATTTACATTGTGATTGGGATATGCGTTTTGTGTGTGACCGGGATTTGGCAATGGTTGAGATGGAAGCTTTCCCTTTTCTCTCTCGCGCAACGCAGCAGTTAATTGTGCAATTTGTGCCTCAATAGATTTGATACTTTGATCGTGTGAGGCATTGTTATGCATCAAAGACTGAACATAATTTTCAAATCTTGCTGCGGATTCTGTAGATTGCTTGAGAAATGCATCTAGACTTTTTTCGAGCGAGATAATCTTATCATCATTTGGTTGAACCAAATTGTTCGTTTGATTTGTATAAGTTTGTTGTTGGAAAGGTTGCTGGTTGTTAGTTTGTGAAGGTGCTTGTTGTTGTTGTGGAGGTCTTTAAAAATTGTTATTCCCTTGGAACTGTTGATTTGGGTGACTCCTCCACCCCGGATTGTATGTCGAAGAGTACGGATCGTTTCTTTGTCGTTGCTGAAATGTAGCATTGACTTGATCCTGTCCTTGAGTAGATGCATTATAAGGACACTCTTCGGTTAGATGTGATGGATTCACACAACAAGCACAAACAGTTCATGGAGGTAAAGCAGGGGCAGGAGAAGACGATGAGATTTTGGTCTCAATGGCTTCTAGCTTTTTCATAAGTGCGGCCATCTCGGCCTTCATAGCAATCGACATATCTACTTGATGTATGCCTGCCCTAGATTGACCAGTAGAAGAAGATGATGTGGTCTTGGTACTCTCCCGTTGAATTGTTTGCTCACTAAGATCCTCAAGAAACTGCCACGCTTCGTCGCTAGACTTGGAGAGAAAATGACCTTGACATATGGTTTCTAGCAACTGCTTCGTTGCGGAGTTCAATCCCTCGTATAATGTTTGGCAAAGTTGCCAACTTTCGATCCCATGATGAGGGCATTGAACAAGTAGGTCTTTAAATCTCTCGAAGCACTTCCAAAATGGTTCAGAAGGAAGCTGTGAAAATTGTATAATCTCGTTACGGATTCTAGCAGTTTTGTGATGAGGATAGAACTTTTTCAGAAAAGCTCTCACAAACTCGTCCCAATTTCTAATGGAATGTGATGCGGTGCTGTATAGCCACTTCTCGGCTAGGTCACATAAGGTGAAAAGAATGACCCTTAGCCTTATAGCGTCATCACTTAATTGGGTCGTTTTCATCATAGCGCACACATTTTGGAATTTATTAATAAAGATATATGCATCTTCAGATTCCAAACCATGAAATTTTGGCAGCAAATTGATGAAATGTGGTTTAATCTCAAAATTGTCCCCATTTGCCGGTGGGGGTGAAAGACATGTAGGTAAAGAAGTGCGGACGGGATAGAAGAGATCCTGGAGCGCAACTCGTGCGGGCGCTACAACAGGCGGAAGATTCGGGTTATTCGCACCTAACGGAGGTGGAATCATTCCCGTCGGTAAGGTATCGTTGGGGTCGTGTCTCGACATACCTTCGAAAGAAGAATTTGAAGGTGGAGGTAACGAAATGGAGGGAATTTCGACTTCGGTGTCGAAAGGTTCGTCGGTCGGTACCAACGAAACACGGACTAATCGGGCGTGAGTATCCCTAATCCAAAGTGCATACACTAAAGGGGTAGTGCAGTCAGGAAAAAGAAAAAACATAATGTGGGGGTAAGATAACGTCAATGAAGGGAGGTGGTGGAAGTGAGTTGCAAGATTTCTTTAGCGACAAGTTGCAAGTTTTGAAAAGATTTTTCTTTCTTTTTTATTTATGTGAGAGTTTTGCAAAGAGGTTTTTGAAAAGAGACTTATGACACAAATGTATCAACCACACATGCACAATCAGGCCTAGATCTAGGGTCACCTAGGTCTGCTAGACAGCTCCTAACTAGGGCTAGAAATAGAACCTCAAACCGCCTCTTCACCGACACTTGCGGCCAGGTAAGTGCCAGGTAAGTGGGAAGGAACCACAACAGAGGGCCTAATTAATAACCACTAGCCTAGACACACTTGCCTAGACACCGCAAGGTCAGGTTAGGATAAACGGCTGATACCTATACTAGTCCTTGTCCTATTGAGCTCGATGTCCTTAGGGCTGAGTCTAGTATTTTTTAATTAATTGTGGTCAATGCAAATGCTTTAAAGTGATTTCTGGGGTCCTGGGAAGGGTGATGAAATCCCCACCCAATCTGAGTTTGGTCAATTAGCCCCTTAAAATCCGATTAAATTATGCAAAACTGTAAATTCACTTGCAATCAATTTTTAGCGCGGCGCAAAGAAACCTGCAGAAAATCTGTTGTTTAGAAGGGGGAGAAAGAATTTTTTAGCGCAAAGAATTCATGCAGAAAGTTTTTACAGAGAGATATATGGAGGTTGCAGAGGAGGGGTACAGAAAACAAACCAGCTAAATTTGAGGTGCTGAAGAGGCAAAAGGGGCGCGGTTCCGCGGTCTGGGGTGCTCCTTGGCCGCGGTTCCGCGGTCTGGTAATGGGTTCAGACTCTGAAAAAATTGTGTCGCTCCTGTTCACCAATTCTCCTCTGTTCTGATATGTACTTTCCTGTTCAGCCTTCTGTAAAATTCCAGATCCGCTATCCTTCGCTGTTCCTGCAAGATTCAAAAGATACACCCTTCAAACAGATCAAAATTGATAATTTTTATTTCTTTTTTTTTATTTTCAGATTTTTATAATTTTTTTAAAATTTATATCAACCAGAAATTACACAGAAAGAAATTTACGCCATCCCCGGCAACGGCGCCATTTGATTAGTCCAAAAATACTTGTTTACCGTAATCAAGAACGGTGTCGCTATGCAGCTAGCCGGTGAGTACGGGTCGATCCACAGAGATGGGTAATTTCCTTAATGTGCTTTTACGAGTTGATTCTAAATGTTGTTTGGATTGATTTTATTAAATCTAAAAAGACTAGATATGAAAATATACTAAATTAATCTAAACTAAAGTCTTGCTAGGATTAGGATTAGGGGAAGTTTGGAGATTAAAGGTTTCCTCACCGCTTTCAATGCCTTATTTTTGATCAATTAGATGTTACGGTAATTATCAATAAAGTGAATTAGAGTCTTTCGGGAAGATGTTTCTTCCTCTAGATTTGTATCCTTCCTTTATCAATAATTACCCTAACCTCCATGGAAAACACGCGCAACCGGGCCTTTATACTACGGTGTCACCGTTACCTCGAGGGGTAGGGTGCCGTAGGGAGCGGTTATGTAGGTACTCGCCCGCCTCCAGGCTCAATCGGCAATGTCCATCGATCTTCTTGCCGAGGGGAACCCTACCGGGCCCCACCATGTACCCTCATACGGCAACCACACCTTGTATGGAGTATACAATCAGAACCGATAAATCTCATGGTGGCTGCGCAAATATCATATCAAGGAAACCGGGTTTTTCAATGTATGCATGATTTCATGAACTCCCGCGGTTCCCAAATCCAGAAATCATCATGTGAAATTAAAATAAGAATGCGCAAATCCAGAAATACATATATGCGATATATCTGAAATGCGAGCATATAAATGAGAACATATAGCTGAAACCAGATGTATGCGAAATCAATAAGGTACAGCTAAGTATATGTGTCTACCTATAAGTAAAAGATGTCGTATACCCCCTAGGTATAAGTAGAATATGTAGGATATCCCTCCCGGTATAAGTAAAATATGTGCAAGGTATACCCGTAGCTGTATCGCAAGGTGTAGATGTACCTATTACTAATGGTAAGATACACTATAGGTATACCGATAAGCTAGATGTCAAGTATGATAAGCAATAAAGTATTTAAAAGGGGTTGTGTGTGGCATGGCAATTATTGACGGTGTGTGTGTAGCATACAATCCGTGCTCGTACAACATGAACCGTCAATAATGTGTGCAGTGCCCTACGGCTACTAGTCACAGTACAACTATATCTAAGTAAATAGGTAAAGGCGCAATTCTAACAATAACGTAGAATGTGCGACAAGTATTAGAATCCTAGCCCAGACGCATAACGCCATGCGGGCGATTCCCCCGTAGATGTTAAATCTACTCACCTACGCTCCACGCTAGGTGAATCCAACCATCTGCTCCCCCCTGTAGCCGTGTCCGTAGTCCCTGCCTGCAACCCTGCAAATAAGACATGGAAATCAAATATAAGACAAATATTCCGCAAAACGCGATATCGAACCAAAACGAGAAACTCGCGTCGCGAACTAAGCGCGCGTGTGCACGATACGCTGAATCGTGTGTATACGCATCTAAAACTACCGCGATACGCTGGATCACAGAACCCACTCACGTATCGCGCGTATCGCGCAAACACAACGGACATGCAAAACGATATAATGCCCCAGATTTTCCTACAGGCCAAAACTTACAAAACTAGACATGCCAAAGCACTAGACAACACTGCAGAAAACCCTAGCCAAGACCCCAACACCCCTGCCCCCTACTTGGCCGCAAATTGCGGCCAAACCTAATAAATCTGCGGCCATCCTTGGGAATTAGGGGCTCGTGCTCAGGTGGTGGTATCTAGACCTAGTGTGCATGCCCCAGTTTCCTCAATTTTAACCTGAAGGTCCCGGGTCAAAAGCACATCTCAGAATGCCAATATATCGCTTTAAAATCACCAATTTGCACAAAACACAAACCCTATGGTATTTTAGTGTAATCCAGGGTTAAACTCAGTTAAAGTGACACTAACAACACTTAAATAAGTAGGGTTTACCAACACAATCATCAATTTGCCACAACCTCTCATAAATCACCAAAACTAGCACAAAACTAGCTAATTAACACAAACCGACGCAAATAAGCACACAAGCTAAGCAACTAGGGGATTGGGTTCAGAAATATACCCTGTAGAACCCTAGAGAGCAGGTGAAGAAGAAGATGAGGGGTTGCTACTGCTGCTGGGGCTCCTGCTGCTGCTAAGGCTGATGATGTTGCTGCTACAGCTGCTTGCTGCTGATGCTGATGTTGTTTCTGTTGTTGTTGCTGCCTTTGGTGCTGCTGCTGCCACTGTTGCTGCTTCTCCTTGTGCTGGGGCTGCTGCTGCAGGTGAGTGAGTGTGTGTGTGTGAGAGAGAGAATGAGAGTGAGAGAATGAGAAGGAAAGGGAAATGAGATCTAGCATTAGTCAACCCTTTCTCTCCCTCTCTTCATTAATGAAAGCATGGGCAAAGCCATCATGCCTCATCATGCTCCCTCTCTCTCTCTCACCAAGTCAACACAAAGCAATCATTTTTTAAAAAAAAAACTTTTTAAATTCATTTTATTTTTGAAAAGAACCATATACAATTAAAAACCCAAAAGCACCTAATACAAAACTTAAAATGGCTTAAGGAAATGTTTAGTCCACCATGGTTGCCAATCATGGTTAAACCCCAAAAACAACCCTAGTTATCATGCACAAGTGTGTGCAAGCTTAGGAAAAATCTAATAAAATACTCAATAAATAGGATAAAATAATTGAAAACTAATTTGGTAAACTTTTTATTAAAAACCATACATTAAAATATAATTAGCCACAAAACACATTCTAAGGTGTTACAAGAATGTCAAATCCAACATCTCTAGAAGGATCAAGTGACGGATGAATCTCCTAACCGATTGGCATACGACTGAAATACGTGTCGCGCAACAAAAGAATCGCTGACAGAAGTTAACACAACAAACGGCTGATCTAGCTAACACGAATCCCCTCATCCCAAACCTCTGCTACTCCCGCAACGGTTATGAAACCTATCTCGACGACTTGTCCTCTGTCTCTGGGTTGGTACACCGGTACGAGTCCTCCACTGTTCCGGAACTCTCAGAGTCTCTGGAATACGTGTCTTGTAAATTGGGGCTGCATCCACTGGTGCTATGTAAGTGGCGGAATACTGTGTGCTGATCGCAAGGAACAACTGGGTAGCAGGGTTGAAAACCTCTTGTCGCTGCGCTCGAATGGCCTCAACCAATGAACTCATCGTCTGGTGCATGTCCTGCATCTCTGCCACAAGCTTAGCGATACTATTTGTCGAAGGCGGATCCGTCTACACCTGTGCAACGAGCGTGCCATCTTGGTCAGTCCTTGACCCAACCGAGTCAACTCTGACCTCGGCCCTCGCTGCACCTCACTGAGTCCCCATAGTCATCGGTGGCAAAGGCTATAAATAGGGATAGGATTCAATATGAACACGGAAATCGAATCACAAGGATATGAATCATCAAGGAAGGAATTTCAAGTAATTGTACTTAGGTCACTTTAGGCGGAGTACTGCATCGTGAGTATGCTGCAGACATACACTACGTTACTCTACTTAAGCTACCTACTCCATCATATCAAGGTCATCCTACACTCCGTAAGGTAAAAACCTAGCGCTCTGATACCAACTTTGTCACGACCCGAAATTGGCACGTGACGGCCCTAATACTACGCAATATCTACAGGCGCAACGCAGTAAAAGAAAGCCAAAATCCAGAAATCTAAACCAGTAAAAGATAAGAAATATTGTTTAAAAGTCTTTGAAATCACAACCCAAATTCTTTAAAAGTCCAACTTTATTTCCTTTAAAATTTTGGCAGCACCTCCTTTATAAAAACCAACCCCAAAAGTGGGTACAACATAAATAAAAAGTAAAGCATCCCCAACGGGAGCAAATCCACGCCCAAAGGCGGAAAACAACCACCACAACAAATATACGACGCCGTAGCGAAGAAATAGAAGACGATAGAAAGGAAACTGTATAAAAGACAACAAATCCAACATAATATACAACATCGTCCTCACCAAGTCTCTAAGTCAATATGAAAATAGTAGATAGAGAGTACAGGGATACAACGAATATACAATACAACGAATAACCACAAAACCCACCTAAGCAAACTGCACACTGTGAGCTGATGCGGTATCCGTAGCAAAAGATGATAAGATGTGTGATAATAGCCTGCCTCTGACTATCCTGAGGAACACCTGCAAACACTGTGGCACAGCGGGGGTGAGTTGCCAACTCGTGAATAGTAAATAACATATGCAGGTAATCGCAAGTATGCACGTAAAGCGTGAATCTAAGATATGCAATTAACAGTAATAACATGTCATATGAATGCAGAATAATGGAAAGTACACTAGCAGGTACAACCAATATATAAAGCAATGATGATATGACAACAGTATGCAATAATTAAGCAATAGGGATATGAGAAAGTAAATGTGCAACAATCATGAAAGGTACACTAACAGGTACTACTAATACATGAAGCAGTGCACAAACAGATAAAGGTGAGGTATGGAGTGAAGTATGTCATTTCCATGGAATCCTGACATCGTGGTAGGATCACAATCCAGCAAGACAATTCAAATCCCAATTCCTTAAATCAGCCCCCAAATTGGTTCTCATATCATCAAAGTATCACATCTCCTCAATTGCACAATATCAAGTATATCACATATATCGAATGTACAACATCAAGTATATCTCACATATATCGAATGTACAACATCAAGTGGATCTCACATATCTATCCAGTATCCAATCTCAAATGAATCTCTTATATCCCGAATGAAATCTCCAGCAAAATTCTAACATCCTAAATATAATGACATAAATAAATATGATGAGGTCAATACACATATATTAGCGTCCCATTCTACTAATATTGGTGTAAGGTATATATAACAGCGGATAAATCCCCTGTTATATATACAAGGAGTAATTAGAAATATCATGAAACCAATGTGCCAAGCATCGACACAGAAATACTGATCTATCATATGTCGTCTCCCAGACTAACATCCTGATAGGTACGTATCATACGCTATCCCGAAAGCTCGAGTGCCTAGCTCTGACCCTCGCCTCTCGACGTATCCATACGCACATGACTCCCTTCGGTATCCACATGATAGCCGCTGAGCCATTGGTCATGTCACCGGATAGTATGGTTTCCCTAAGGCTCATATCCTGACACCACGACATCGTTCTTGCTTCGGGGTACCTCCGGGCCCCACCATGTACCCGCACACGGACTCCTCCTTTCTTCGCGTGGGGTATACACATCGTAAACGACAAATCTCATGGTGACTGCTGAAATATCATATCAAGGGAAACCGGGTTTTTCAAATAATGCAAATTTCATGAACTACCACGGTTCCCAAATCCAGAAAACATCATGAAAAATCTATATCTCAATGCGAAAATCCATGAATAAAGTATACGCATCATAAATCTGAAATGTGAGCATATAGAGGAAAAGCAGCAATTAACTGTAACAAGTTAATATAATATCATGCGGTTCCTAATCTCTCCAATTCTAAAATAACATCAAGTAAATGTAAACATGTAACTATAACCAGATATATGTGCAACATAAAGGTATAGCAAGATATATGTATCTACCTATAAGTAATGATGTAGTATACCCCCTGGGTATAAGTGAAATAGGTGTGCAAGGTATACCTGTAGTTATGTCATAAAGTGTGCATGTGCCTATCACTAATGGTACAATACTCTATAGGTATACAGGTAACTAGCATGTAAGTATGTCAGAACATATGTGTAAGCATGTAGGTATACAAGTATGCTATAAGTCAATGCGTAAAGAAATATGAATCAAAGTCTCAATGTCCCTAACCAAGCAATATCATATCTATAAGTGGGTTGTGCGTGACATGGCAATTATTGACGGTGTGTGTAGCATACAATCAGTGCTCGTGCAACATGAATCGTCAATAATATGTGCAGTGTCCTAAGGATACTAGTCCAAGCACAACAATATCTAAGTAATAGGGTAAATGCGCAATTCTAAATATGACATAGAATATGCGAAAGAAATAACATCTCTAGCCCAGACGCATAACGCCATGCGGGCGATTCCCCTGTAGATGTTAAATCTACTCACCAACGCTCCTGGCTAAGTGAAGCCTACCATCTGTTTTCCCTTGTCGTAGCGTCCGAAGTCCCCGCTTGCGAACCTAAAATTTCACAAACACAACACATAAGCAAATATCCTACATCGACGAAAAGACATCGAAACGCAAGAATGGCGCCCTGAAAATTACACTGCGCGCTTAGTGCATCTATCGCGCACGACATCGGCCAAAAACCCTAATTGGGGTCGCTAAACTACAAAACACGAGTTTAGACCCCGATCGTCCCGATCGCGCAACACAACACAAAAATTACGAGGAATACAATAGATATAACCTCGCAACGACCAAACGAACCCACGTCGGAAAAACCCCGAAATCTAGTAAACAACTTATCGCAATATTTCGCACTAGTTTCAAGCTAACGCATATCTAGCGATTATAAACACCTTAAAATAGCTTAACTAAGCTATAAAAACCAATTCTATATTTTTAAGACTTGCTAAATAAATTTTAGCAAAAACCTAGTAAGCAAAATTGCATAATTAAACAAAGTGTTCATTAGCAAAAATTAACATTTCTACTAGGTTAATCTTCTCCAAAACACAAATTAACACTTCAAATAAACATTAAACACATAAATCAAGTTTTACCCTACTAGATTATCATAAAAATCAAGTCTTGAATTTCAAACATGAAATTAAAAGCTTAAATAAACAATTAATATACTAATTAGAAATTTAGAAACAACAAAAAGGATTAGGGTTAGGGTTTTATACCTCCACAAAAGATCAAAACCAAGAAACCAAACTCATCATCTTTTCCTCCAAAATGATGTTTTGAATGAAGATCCAAGCTACTTTTGTGAAGAAGAATGAAAGAAAATGAATATATTTGAGTTTTTGTGATTTTATTTGGATTTTTCATGATTTATTTGATGCAAAATGAGTTGAAAATGGATGGAAATGATAAGGGGCAGCAAGGGGAAGGGAAGGGCCGGCCAAGGGGGTGAGGGAGTATTTTTGTGAATTTTTTTGAAGAAATTGCTAGGAAAAAGAGTAATAAATGCTAATAAATGCTAATTGCCACCTTTACACCTCTTCTTTTCTTTTTAAAATAATTCCTTTTGCACTCCAAAAATATCTAGATATTTTAAAAGAAGTTTCCAAAATATTCTAGTGACAAAAAAAATAATTTATTCTCAAGAGAAGAAATTTCCCGATTTACGTGCACCAAATACCGCTTAAAATAATATTTTATTTGGGAAAAATTCTATCTGAACCAAAACCTCCCAAATACCCCTAAAGTTCGCACACAAGCTTTATTTTAGCTAAAAAAGGTGCCGGTAAGTTTATACGGACGTTTGATCGAAATCGGGTTAAAACGGGAAAAACCGACAATTTTGCCCTAAAACGGGAAAATTCGCAAAACGATTTCTGAAACGTTACAAAAGACAAATCCCGAGACTGACTTAGATTCGTCCTTATCACTCTGGAAGCTCAAATCGATAAAGGACTCCACTTGGAGTTCTCCGTTACCATACACCAAGAGTATCTCTTTAGTCCTTCTCAAGTACTTGAGAATGCTCTTCACAGCTGTCCAGTGACTCTCTCCTGGATCTTCTTGATACCTACTCACTATACTTAGTGAGTATACTACATCAGGTCTGGTACATAGCATCGCGTACATGATAGAGCCTACTGCCGAAGCATATGGTATCCCTTGCATGCGAGCTCTCTCCAAATCAGTCTTGGGAGACATCTTTTTGGAGAGAGTGAGTCCTGAGATCGTGGGTAAAAACCCACGTTTGGATTCTTCCATACTAAACCTATTTAGTATGGTGTCAATGTACCTGGATTGGGACAATCCCAATATCCGTTTAGATCTATCTCTATAGATCTTAATCCCCAATATGTAGGAGGCATCACCTAAATCTTTCATTGAGAATCTTTGTGATAAGAAGAGCTTGACCGATTGCAACTTAGGAATATGATTTCCTATCAAGAGTATGTCTACCACGTACAATACGAGGAAGACAACCTTACTCTCTGCCACCTTCTTGTATATACAAGGTTCATCTACGTTTTTGACAAAGTCAAACTCTTTGACAACGACATCAAAATAGATGTTCCAACTCCACGATGCTTGCTCTAATCCATAGATGGATTTAAGCAGCTTGCACACCTTTCAGCTGCTCCTAATGTCTACGAAACCCTCTGGCTGAGTCATGTATATGCACTCTTCCAAATCACCATTTAGAAAGGCGGTCTTAACATCCATTTGCCAGATTTCGCAGTCATGGTATGCAGCGATGGCAAGTAGGATCCGGATGAACTTAAGCATAGCCACTGGAGAAAAGGTTTCGTCATAATCCACACCTGGTCGTTGACGAAAACCCTTTGCAACAAGTCTAGCTTTGAAAGTCTCAACTTTTCCATCTACACCAAGTTTCTTCTTAAAGATCCATTTTCTCCCAATGGGTTTTACCCCTTCAGGAGCAAACTTTCAAAGTCCATACTTTATTGGTGTACATGGATTTCATCTCATATCGCATTGCATCCAGCCATTTCACAGAGTCTCCACTCGTGATGGCCTGCTCGAAGCTAGTCGGGTCATCATCTTCCAAGATGCAATCCTCGCTCCCACCATCAATGAGAAAACCATAGTATCTCTCAGGTGGATGAGGAACCCTAATAGATCGGCGGAGAGGCCGAGGTTCGTTGGGAGCTATCGAATCCTCCGGTTCTACCAAATCATCTGCCGTAGTTTGTATTGCTGGAACTTCTTCCAGTTCTACCTCCTCTCCACTAATTTCTTTTGCAAGAAATTCCTTTTCTAAAAAGGTGGCATTTCGAGAAACAAACACTTTTTGTTCCTCGGAACGGTAGAAGATATACTTACGTGAATATTTTGGATATCCAACAAACTTACACAGAACAGACCTTGCCTCGAGCTTGTCCAGATTTTGCGTTTTAACATAAGCCGGACAACCCCATATCTTAATATAATTAAGACATGGTCTCTTTCCCTTCCATATCTCATATGGAGTGGTAGGCACAGATTTGGTAGGGACCATATTCAATTGGTGTATGGTTGTTTCAAGCGCATACCCCCAAAAGGAAATAGGTAACTCAGCGGTGCTCAGCATAGAGCGCACCATATCCAATAGGGTGCGATTCTTCCGTTACGATACATCGTTGTGCTGTGGTGTATATGGAGGAGTAAGCTGAGAGAGAATCCCATTCTCTTTTTGTTGGGATTCCTTAGCACCATGCCTAGGGTTTGCTAGCATCACACATGCCACATTAAAAGATTGGGGAGGTGCTAAACAATCTAACCATGAATCTTAACTAGAATTTTAGGGTAACATCTAATAGTATCACATACAAAAAGAACCTATCACTAAGTGGAGAAATTACAAGCTTTGTAGACTTCCCTTGGTGACTCCTTGGATCTTTGTGAGTTTGAAACGGATCGTTAGAGTTGTTCCTTGTCCACTATGATCCACCCGAAGCCCCTTTGCTCAAAGCTCCTTGCTACACTTGATCAATGAGGAAGTGGAGCTAACACTCTAAACTAATAGGCTAAACTAGTATAGAATGATGATGTGGTTTGTTTTCTCTATTCAGAACCCTTTCTTTTTATCAACTCCACTCACTAGAAATCTCAAAAGAGCTTGGAGGAAGAAGAAGATGATAATGGCAAAGCTAGAGCTCTTTTGTTTTTTATAATCATAAAAGAAAAATGAGAATAGAAATTATATATATAATTTCACACTCTCATCCTTAACCATGGGTTAATAAATATCTAGATGTTTATTTTGGAGTAATAAGAACCATAGAAAATTAACTCATGGTTGAAGCTAGAGTCAAATGAAGAGTTATGAAGAATTATCCACCATAAATTGATTTTCTATTTCTTTAATTCTAAAATAAATATAAATGCATATTTATTCCCATGTGAGTCTTGCATTGCCACCATATATGTATCAACAACCATGATACCATGTATGCATGTATGTGTCCATACACATCATCATGTGTATACATGCATGCATACATCAATATAGAAAAAGGGTTTAAATAAAGAAGTGAGCTAAAAGTCAATGATAAATCAACACTTGATTTAACAGACCGGTCATATCACATACGACCCGGCCAATAGAAAAACGCCCGATTAATACACGGTATCACATACACGCATTTAATCGGATCCCCGCGCATATCTCATATGCGCACCACATCATTTCGCCTGAGCTAGGAAACTCCTGTATGGGACTCTAAGACTCGTCAATACGCCGGCAGTAGGTGATGATCACATCAAACACCCACAAGCCGTAAGCAGTCAGCTAAACATAACGGCCACCCGGGTATATTGAGCGATCAGAAGAAAACTAGCGAAGCTGTCAAAACACCCGTCGAGCCAACTGGCAACACTTACCGTACAGTCCGGTCTCCTCGTCAGATATGTTGCATATCGAGTCTAGGGATGGAATCGTCGATCTTAATAACTCAATAAGTCATGCCGGTGTATGGCTCATAACAGATCGAGAAACTACTGATAACACTTATCAGTAAATCTCAGCAGCCCTGGCCAGGGACTTCCTGTTATAGCCAATCGAGCATTACACAACATCAACCCCCAATACCGGGAGAGACGAAACCCCTCCTATCGCTCATTGCCTTCATGTGCCTCGGGACTGTACCCAAAATCCACCTGTTTGCACGCCTCAGCAGAGCCGTGGTAGGGTGGAGATCAAAGTACAGTGGGAGGACACACAAGACTCTATGACGATCTCGGGTCTACAGACTAACCTTTACCAGTGTCACCTGAGAACTGCTATCCGACGATAAATATAATACCACATAGGAGTTCTCGGCGAGTCCGTTCAGTGTACCCAGTCTCTACTGAGCACCCGCATACAATCTTTGGTGTCACCACACCAGATGGATATGGGATCTTCCATCGCCCATCATATGGGACAAGAATGGTATACGCTAGTCTACTCTGGAATATCGATGCCCCATCTCGATACACCCACGACTAGGAACGGTTCAAGGATATGCTCATAAACTACAAGTGTCCCACAAGTATGATCTGCATCATAGACCCAATAGTCAAGAAAATATCATGAGGGCTTTATCAACATGTACCAAATGAATAAGATGCATGATCAAATGAACATGTCAAGATAAAGTAAACCAAATAGCATACTATCATGTCGAGCAAGAAAGTCATCTATATACATATATACATGTCCAAGCATCTACTATACATATAATGGCCTCTAGGGCATACATATATCCAACAATCTCCCACTTGCACTAAGGCCAATTATTGGCGTATCTCATACCCAACATCTCAAAAAGTCGCTCATGCTGCGACTGTGGAATGGCCTTGGTGAGTGGATCCGTTGTGTTCTTCTTTGTATATACTCTCTGAATCTCGATCTCGTGGCAATCTACTATCTCCCGGATCAAATGATATCGCCTCAGGATGTGTCTGGAATTCTGATGGGACCTGGGTTCTTTGGCCAATGCCATAACCACATTATTATCACAATACAATGGTATTGGATCAACAATGGTTGGAACTACTCCTAGTTCCGCGACGAACTTCCTCATCCAGACAGTTTCCTTGGCAGCATCATTTGCAGCAATATACTCAGCTTCCATCGTGGAGTCTGCAACGGTATCCTGTTTGGACCTTTTCCAACTAACCACCCCTCCATTTAGGGTAAATACAAACCCTGAGATATATTTGCTGTCATCCTTATCACTTTGGATGCTGGATTCGGTAAAGGCCTCCATTTGGAGTTCCCCATTACCATACACCAAAAACAATTCTTTAGTCCTTCGCAAGTACTTAAGAATGTTCTTCACTGCTATCCAATGTTTCTCCCCTGGGTTGGATTGATACCTGCTTACTACAGTTAGTGCATAAGCTACATCAGGGCGACTACATAACAGCACATACATTATAGATCCTACGGCTGAAGCGTAGGGTATAATGCTCATGCGAGCTCTCTCTTCATCAGTCTTCGGACAGAATTCCTTAGAGAGAGTGATTCCATGACAAGCGGGCAAGGAAACACGCTTGGAATCTTCCATACTAAACCTTTTTAGGATGGTGTCAATGTACTTTGATTGGGACAATCCCAATAACCTCTTGGACCTATCTCTATAGATCCTTATGCCCAAAATGCAAGAGGCATCACCCAGGTCCTTCATGGAGAACCTTTGTGATAAGAATAGTTTGACCGATTGTAGCATAGGAATATCGTTTCCTATCAAGAGAATGCCATCCACGTACAATACGAGGAATGTGACAGTACTCCCTACAATCTTCTTATAAATACATGGTTCATCTATATTTTTGACAAAATCAAACTCTTTGATTGTATCATCAAAGCAGATGTTCCAGCTCCGTGATGCCTGCTTTAATCCATAAATGGAATTAAGTAACCTACATGCCTTTTCTCTGCTCTCACTGTCAATGAAGCTCTCTGGCTGATCCATGAAAACGTATTCTTCTAAATCACCATTTAGAAATGCAGTTTTAACGTCCATCTGCCAGATTTCATAGTCATATTGTGCAGAAATAGCAAGTAGGATCCTAATGGATTTAAGCATTGCTACTGGAGAGAAAGTTTTATCATAGTCCAATCCTGGTCTTTGACGAAAAACTTTCGCTACAAGCCTTGCTTTAAAGGTCCCTACCTGTCCATCTACACCAATCTTTCTCTTAAAGATCCATTTGCAATCTACGGGTTTTATCCCATGGGGTGCAACATCCAAAGTCCATACTTTGTCGGTGTACATGGACTCCATTTCGGATCTTATGGCATCCAGCTACTTCACTGAGTCACCACTCGTGATAGCTTGCTGAAAGCTAGTAGGGTCATCATCATCCATGCTATAATTTTCTCTATCACCATCAACGAGAAACCCATAGTATCTCTCCGGTGGGCGAGAAGTTCTACTAGATCTCTAGAGCGGCTGAGGTTCTTGAAGTTCTACCGCAACATCAGTTTCAACCAATTCGTCATGAGTAATTTATGTCTCTAGAAACTCTTCTAGTTCTACCGCATTGCCATCAGTACTATTTGTAAAAATTTTATTTTCTAAAAATATGGCATTGAGAAACAAACACCTTTTGTTCCTCCTTGTGGTAGAATAGATATCCATATGAATGTTTTGGATGTCCCACAAATTTACACATTACCGATCGTGTCTCGAGTTTGTCTGGCATCTACTTTTAGACCAAAGACGGACAACCCCATATCCTAACTTTTTTAAGAGATGGCCTCTTTCCACACCATATCTCATATGGAGTGGTTGACACGGTCTTTGTTGGAACCCTGTTTAACAAATACATTGTTGTCTCCAGTGCATGTCCCCAAAAAGAAAGCGGTAACTCAGCATCACTCATCACGGTCTCGGTATGTAATAGCATTCGTTCAGAATCAATGTATTACCATTTGGTAATACAAGGTGATATTCGCCAACTACTTTGGATGCAACATTTGCCCCATTCCCTACTCTTACGGAATGATCACCCTCTCCCAGTTCTCTATCTTTCCTTAGCCCATGCAACATATTACATATATGGGATTCCGATCCGGTATTTAATACCCAGGACATAGAGTGAATTGAGAAACAGTTCTCGATAACAAACATGTTGGCTATAGTGCCCTCAAGGAAATTATCATAGTCGCGGACAGATGATTATGATGATTGAGGAAGGACCTATACTGATAAAACAGTCTTACTCAAGATGATAGTATGCTATCTGGTTTGTCTTTATCATCATGTTGATAGAGCCCATAGGATTCTTGCTTGACTGTCAGCATTATGATGGCGATCATATATGTGGGAGCTGGGGTCTATAAGCACATCCTTAAATGTCCCTAGTCGTTAGAGTATCGAGACCGGGCATTGATACTCCAGTGTAGACTAGTGTATACTGATCGAGACCCCGACGAGGGGCGGTGGCCAGGTCCCACAAGCCATTGGTGTTAGTTTGTTCGCCTAAGATAGTATGCAGGTGCTCATTGGGTTATGAGTACACTGGACGGACTCGCCGGGAACCTGCTAGTTGGTATTATACCTATTGTCATATAGCAGTTCCCAGGTGACATGTGTACAGGTTAGTCTGTCGACCTGAGATCGTCATTTGTCTCGTGTGAGTTCCCACTGTGCTTTGATTACTACCCTACCATGCCTCAAAGGAGTCGTGCAAACAGGTTTTAGTTGGGTACAGTCCCGAGCCACATGGAGGCAGTGATCGGATCGTCGGGGATTCGTCTCTCCCGGTATTGGGGGTTGATGTCGCGTTGTGCACGGGTGGCCATCACCAGAAATCCATGTCCATGGTGAACGAGAATTATCAATCCAGGATCGATAGTTTCTCAGGTGGTGATGGGTTACATGCCGACACTAAATATCGCGTTGTTAGGGGTCTGACTTTATCCACCCCGTAGACTCGATATGCGATATTCTTAGACGAACAGACCGGACTGTACGGATATTGTCACTGTCAGGCTCAGTAGGGGTTCAGGATGAGTTTGCTCGTCGGCTTCCCTTTCCCTCAATACCTGGGTAGCCGTTACGTACAGCTAGTGCCGCTGACGTGCTTGTGGTTAAACCCACTGCCATCGTATTGACGAGTCTTTAGGGTCCCACACAGAGAGTTTTTCACGGTTCAGGCGATATGGTGTACATGGCGTATGTTGATAGATACAGGTGTCCGATTAAATATGTGCACTAGCTGCGCAGACTTTAATCGGACGGTTGATAATACTAGCGGCTTAGGATTACGCCAGATTATTAAATCAGGTTTTGATTTAATAATTTACATATTTATATATATATATATGTATTCTAGTATTATTGTTCACTATTAGTTCTCTCTCTCGGCTATTCGTATTTTGGTGCGAATACGCGTATATGTATTTTGATACATGTACCGGGAAGTATTCCGTATTTTATACGGAGTAGCTTCTAGAAGGTGCCACCTCATTAATGATTTTCTTTATTGAAAATCATTTGGGAAATGAGGTGGAAATAAGGCATGGGTCAAAGCATGGGTTTATAGTAAGGTTGTGATTTATTTATTGATTAAAAAAAGAAAATGATAATTTTTTATGTTGGTGGAAATGAGATATGGGGGTGCCGGCCACATTTGGGGGTGGGATTCATTTCATTGTTTTGTTGACATACTCCCACTCTCTCATTCTCACAAAAGACCAAAAAAATACTTAGCCAATTTCCTTAGCTCATGCCCTTGATCATTCACTCATTCATCTTCTATGGTTGCTAAGTTGAGAAAATATGTAGAGAGAAAATTGTAGTGACATTTTCATACACCCCCACTCTCCATCGCTAGCGACTTTGGAGCGTCGGTTGCCTCGTTTGTCGAGGCTGGAGCTTGCGACGTTTCCCTCGGGTGGATCATCGGAGATGGAGGAAGACCGGCAACCAAACATCATCAAAGGATCACTAGGAGCTTGGAATGAAGACCGAAAGACACGGATCAACTCGGAATAATGATTCTAACTCTTAGTTTAGCTTGCTAGTTTTGGGTTTAAGGTCGATCCGGGATTCGGGTAACGGTATTGTCGGTTTTAGAAATTTTTGTTCCGCATTTTTGCCGTGTTTCGATGGCCGGGCCGCTACCGGGACCCAACATGGTATCAGAGCTACCTTTTAAATTGTAGGGTTCCTAGGCATTCTTGTGAGGGTTCATAAGGCATCAAGCATGCCCGAATAAAATTTTAGACGTGCCGAACAACCCAAAGCCGGGATCTTTGCTAGATTATTAGGGTTTAACATGCAAGTAAACATCTTTACTACTAAGTTTGAGGGATTACAACCTTTGTAGTCCGCTCCTTCACTTCATAAGATCCGAGTAGAAGTCCCTTCGCCGCGATCCACGATCTCCCAAACTCAAGAGATGCTCCACGACTCGAACGATCCATGCTAGCTTGTAGTGTTCCGTTTCTCCGATGATCTACGTCGAAGTTACAATAACTCAAACTCTCTCACTCTAATGAGGTGAACACCCTAATCTAATGGGCTAGATGAGGATGATGCAGTAGTATTTATGCTTTCTTTTTATATCATATTCTCACAAGAAATCATCACAAAAGGAAAATCTAGCAAGCTTTCTCAAAGCTCAAGAGAGAAGAAGATGATGAAAAATGAGATAATCCTTTTGTGATGAATAGTAGAAATGAATATATGATTGATCATGGAACCATGGTCAAGGATGACAAGGATAACCTTTGTAGAGAATAAACTAGGGCTAGGGTTTGGTTAGGTTAAAGAATGAGTCATAAGATAATATCAACCATAATATCTTACACTTGACAAAAGGAAAGCTTCTAGATGGTGCAAGAATGAGCTAACCCTAATCAAACCCTAACCTTGCTTAATCTCTACTAAACATGTTCCATTATTAATCATATCATGTTGCAATAATATATATCACATATATATTATATATTTGCAACAAAAGAAAATTAATACAATTAACATATATCGCATATATATCAATGTATTACCCTGTGAGAAAATGAAATAATAAAGTGAGCCAGTATTAGATAATGTAATACAATATATCATATATATTATTATACATTAAATCATCGAATCAACACTTGATCCGACAATCCGGCTATATCGAATATAACCGACTAATATATCATGTACTGATTCATCGAATCAACACTTGATCCGATGACCCGGTTCATATCTAAATATCGCGAGAATATAATACGGTATCTCATATCGTATTATCCTCGGTCCTGCACATATCACATATGTGCCTCTACTTCGTTTTGCCTGAGCCAAGAAACCTCTGTGTAGGACTCTAAAGAATCGTCAATACGCCGGTAGAAGGTGATAATCATATCAAACACCCACAAGCTGCAAGTGGTCAGCTAAACGTAACATCCACCCAGGTATTGAGCGATCAGAAGATCAACAAGCTAGCCTGTACGTTCTCCTGTGAATCCAATCAGTAACACTCCCGTACAGTCCGGTCTGTTCGTCTAATATGTCGCATATCAAGTCTAGGGGTGGTATACGTCAGACCCAGTAACCGATAAGTCGTGTCGATGTGAGGCTCATAACGGGTCGAGAAACTACTGGTAACACTTACCAGTAAATCTCTATATCAGCCATGGTTAGGGACTTCCAGTTATAGCCAATCGAACACAGCACAACATTAACTCCCTATACCGGGAGAGACGAATCCCCTCCTATCGCTCATTGCCTCCATGTGATTCGGGACTGTACCCAAAAGCCACCGTTTTGCACGCCCTCTTGGACGTGGTAAGGTGGAAATCAAAGCACAGTAGGAATCACACAAGACTCTATGACGATCTCGGGTCTACAGACTACCCTGTACCAGTGTCACCGGAGAACTGCCATCTGACGTGTGGTATATCACCATCTAGGAGTTCTCGGCGAGTCCGTCCAGTATACCCAGTCTCCACTGAGCACCCGCACACCATCTCTGATGTCAAACACCGATGGATATGGGATCATCCATCGCCCATCATATCTGTCTCGATATACCCTCGACTAGGAACAGTTATAGGATGTACTCATCGACTACCGTGGCCCTACTAGTATGATCTCATCATAGTCCCAGTAGTCGAGTATAGATCCTAAGGGCTTTATCAACATGTGAGAGAAAGACAGTAAACCAGTACAAGTCAATATGTTAAGATAAAGTGAAACCAAATAGCATACTATCATGACGAGAAAGAAAGTCCTCACTATATATATCCAAGCATCCATCATAATATACATCATATGTACAACAATGGCCTCTAGGGCATATACATAACTAACAATCTCCCACTTGCACTAAGGCCAGCTGCTGTAGTATCTCATACCTAGCATCCAGAATAATCTCTCAAACTGTATCTGGGGAATGGCCTTCGTGAGTGGATCCGTGGTGTTTTCCTTCGTATCTACTCTCCTGACCTCGATCTCCCGGCGATCAACTATCTCCCTGATCAGGTGATACCGTCTCAGAATATGTCTGGACTTCTGATGGGACCTGGGTTCCTTGGCCAAAGCCACAGCTCCATTGTTATTGCAATACAAAGGTATTGGATGCTCAATGGATGGAACCACACCAAGTTCACTAATGAACTTCTTTATCCAGACAGCCTCTTTGGCAGCATCGTTGGCAGCGATGTATTCAGCCTCCATCGTCGAGTCTGCAACGGTATCCTGTTTGGAACTCTTCCAACATACCGCCCCTCCATTGAGGGTAAAGGCAAATCCCGAGTGCGACTTAGAGTCGTCCTTATCACTTTGGAAGCTGGAATCGGTAAAGGACTCCACCCGGAGTTCTCCGTTACCATACACTAAGAGCATCTCCTTAGTCCTTCGTAAGTACTTGAGAATGTTCTTCACAGCTGTTCAGTGACTCTCTCCAGGATCTGCTTGATACCGACTCACTTAGTGATTATGCTACATCGGGTCTGGTACATAGCATCGCATACATGATAGAGCCTAC
Source organism: Agapanthus africanus (assembly GCA_030015575.1). Taxonomy (NCBI): domain Eukaryota; kingdom Viridiplantae; phylum Streptophyta; class Magnoliopsida; order Asparagales; family Amaryllidaceae; genus Agapanthus; species Agapanthus africanus. The sequence goes on along the minus strand of JASDDO010000031.1, from coordinate 302,870,134 downwards.
TGCCGAAGCATAGGGTATCCCTTGCATGCGAGCTCTCTTCAAATCAGTCTTGGGAGACATCTCTTTGGAGAGAGTGGGTCCAGAGATCGTGGGTTGGTTCCCACGCTTGGATTCTTCCATACTAAACCTCTTTAGTATAGTGTCAATGTACCTGAATTAGGACAATCCCAGTATCCATTTAGATCTATCTCTATAGATCATGATTCCCAATATGCAGGAGGCATCACCTAGATCTTTCATTGAGAATCTTTGTGATACGAAGAGCTTGACTGATTGCAGCATAGGAATATCATTTCCTATCAAGAGTATGTCATCCACGTACAATACGAGGAAGACAACCTTACTCTCTGCTACCTTTTTATAGATACAAGGCTCATCTATATTTTTGATGAAGTCAAACTCTTTGACTAAAACATCAAAACAGATGTTCCAACTCCGCGATGCTTGCTTTAACCCATAAATAGATTTAAGCAGCTTGCACACCTTTCCGCTGCTCCCACTATCTACGAAGCCCTCTGGCTAAGTCATGTACACGCACTCTTCTAAATCACCGTTTAGAAAGGCGGTCTTAACATCCATTTGCCAGATTTCGTAGTCATGGTATGCAACAATGGCAAGTAAGATCCGGATGGACTTAAGCATAGCCACTGGAGAAAAGGTTTCGTCATAATCCACACCTGGTCTTTGACGAAAACCCTTTGCAACAAGTCTAGCTTTGAAAGCCTCAACTTTTCCATCTACACCAAATTTCTTTTTAAAGATCCACTTGCTCCTAATGGGTTTTACCCCTTCAGGAGCATTTTCCAAAGTCCATACTTTGTTGGTGTACATGGATTCCATCTCAGATCGCATTGCATCCAGCCATTTCACAGAGTCACCACTTGTGATGGCCTTCTCGAAACTAGTCGGGTCATCATCTTCCATGATGCAATCCTCGCTTCCACCATCAATGAGAAAACCGTAGTATCTCTCAGGTGGATGAGAAACCCTGCTAGATCGGCGAAGAGGCTGGGGTTCGTCGGGTACTACTGAATCCTCTGGTTCTACCAAGTCTTCTGTTATTGTTTGTGTCGCTGGAACCTCTTCCAGTTCTACCTCAATGCCACTAATCTGTTTCATAAGAAAACATTTTTCTAAGAAAGTGGCATGTCAAGAAACAAACACCTTTTGTTCCTCGGGGTGGTAGAAGATATACCCTTGTGAATTTTTGGGATATCCTATAAACTTACATAAGACAGATCTTGCCTCAAGTTTGTCCGGATTTTGTCTTTTGACATAGGCCGGACAACCCCATATCTTAATGTAATTAAGATGTGGTCTCTTTCCTTTCCATATCTCATATGGAGTGGTAGGCACAGATTTGGTAGGAACCCTATTCAATAGGTCTATGGCTGTTTCAAGCGCATACCCCCAGAAGGAAATAGGTAACTCAGCTGTACTCATCATTGAGCGCACCATATCTAATAGGGTGCGATTCCTCCGTTCCGATACACCGTTGTGCTGTGGTGTATAAGGAGGAGTAAGCTGAGAGAGAATCCCGTTCTCTTTTAGATAATCTAGGAACTCATTGCTTAAGTATTCACCTCCTCGATCAGATCGAAGAATCTTAATACTTTTGCCCGTTTGGTTCTCTACTTCGTCCTTATATTCTCTGAATTTCTCAAAAGCTTCAAACTTGTGTTTCAACAGGAACACATGCCCGTATCTAGAGAGATCGTCAGTGAATGTAATGAAGTAGGAAGAACCATTCCTGGCATGCGTAGACATGGGACCGCATACATCACTATGTACCAGTCCTAAGAGTTCCGTAACTCTTTCTCCGTGTCCACTAAACGGAGCTTTGTTCATTTTTCCTTTGAGACATGAATGGCAAGTATCATAAGATGATAATTCGAACGGATTCAAATATCCATCCTTATGTAACTTAGCCAGTCGTGTCGCATTGATATGACCAACTCTACAATGCCACAAGTAGGATTCGTTCATTTCTGAACTTTTCCTCTTGTGTGTATTTTGTATATTAAGGACTGTATTTTGATTGAGAATGAATAAGCCATTATGTAACGAGCCTGATGCAATCAACTTTTGATTTAGGAAGATATTCATAACATTATCCTGTACTACAAAATTATATCCTTCTTTACTTAATAAAAAAACTGATATAATGTTGCACATCATGTTCGGTATATAATAGCACTCATTCAGAATCAGTATATTATGACTTGGTAATACTAGGTGATATTCGCCAACTGCTTTGGCTGCAATACTTGCACCATTCCCTACTTGAACGGAATGATCACCTTTTCCCAGTTCTCTACCTTTACGTAGCCCATGTAACAATTTACATATGTGGGATCCTGATCCGGTATCTAATATCCAGGACGTAGGGTGAACTGAGAAACATGCATCAACATGGATGTTCTTTTGGGTAGCTTGAGAATCCAGATATTCTCCTATTCCCTGTTCAGTCTTATAACTCTTATAAGAAAGAACGGGTCCAACGTTCCCCTGCTCAGTATAATAAGCGGGTTCAGTCAATACATCCATATTATTATCTTGATTATGGCCTGACATGGTCGCTACCTTGAGAGAGAGAGAAGAAAACACTTTAGTGTATGCTCTTGCAAGATTAGATTGGTTATTATCTTATCTAATCAGGATGTCTCCTACTGTTTTTATCAAATCTTCCTTCAAACCCTAAAAGGTAAGATTCGCCGGGATTAATTACACCCTACAATTTCGCCAATCTTTCAGCCAGATCAGTGTCGGTACTTGAGGGAGGTTCCCCGTGCTTTCGCACGGACCTAATTAAAGTAAACCTCGTTTTCCCAGAGGCGTAACCCCGTTAACACTTTTCTAGACACCTACTTGATCGGCTAATTGTCCTGTGTAAAACTCTCCCAGGAGTAACTCTTACTCGCAGTGGGTATCAGGATCCAACTATCTCATATGAGGTATGCAATCTCATTGCAAATTTAACACTTGAAATTCCCGATAATGCTTTTACCCCTAGCGTGCTATGACCTTGATGCATGCCAAATAACCCATAGTCCGCTAGTCAAGTTCAACCCGTACATTTCGTGATTGAATTAAACCCACCCGTACGACCCTTGACGCATGCCAAACAACGCCGTACGAATACCCTAATCCAATAGCATCTCATGCTACAGATAAGTAATAATTAGCTACCGTACACTGCGCCTTGACGCATGCCAAACTACCGTAGCACGAATACTAAATATTACTTATCTGAAATGACGGAGCGCTACGCAGGTTTTTCAGAAAACCCTGAGCGTAATGAACTTGATATCGTCGTAGAATCGAATGTTTTTGAAAAGGAGTGTTTTTGAGGCTTCTAGTTTCGCTAAAGAGGTCACTCCCGGTGAAGGGATCTCGGCTCTTTCCCCATCGAATAAGGTGTTGGATATATCATATATACCGCTATGCAAAGCAAGACTATATAAGCTATCAAAAACTAAACCGTGATTTTGTAGCATCTGCTAGTTTCGCTAAAGAGGTCACTCCCGGTGAAGGGATCTCGGCTCTTTTCTCATCGAATAAGGTGCAGGGTATATCATATATACCGCGATGCAAAGCAAGACTGTAGCTACCCTTTTATAAAGTTTTTGATTCTACAACATCTTTTAGGTTTCTTTTCTTTTTATTAATCTCATTAATAAAATCCCATCAGCTTATGCTTCCTAAGCATCACAGAAGAAATGAAAGCAGTAATATTTATATATCAGCATATATATATAGTATAAGCATTCATCTCAGCCAGTAATATGATCTTATCACAGAACATTGCAGCAGAAGAACATATATGTTATATTGGATATACTAGGATGTCCATGTTTTTAATACGAGCCTGTATAAAACACGGATTCCACGGTCGCAATGAATAGCCAAATTGTCACGACCCGAGAGTTTCGACTCGTGACCGGCACTTAACCACGCAACGTCTACAGGCGTAACGCGGCTAAGTAAGCCGAACCCAGAAATCAAAACAAAAAATTAAAGAGTGATTAAAACATTTTTGTAAAAACAGTCATACATGTCTAGAAAACTTTAATTAATTTAGTAGAAATCCTTTTTAAGTTCAGGAGTTATAACTTTTATAATTTTGGCAACATTTCCTTTTTAAACATTTGTCCCGTAAGTCGGGTAAAAGCAAGGTGTAGCAGAAATAACAAGTGAAATAAATAAAGCATCCCAATATGATATACGACGCCGTAGCGAAGAATACACAGTAAAGCAAGGACAATATCACAAAAGGTAAGACTGCATAAAATAAAGCCGGCTCACATGCGAGCTCGACACCAGAGTATAAAATCATACTCATCGTCCTCACAACTGTCTCTAAGTCAATACAGAAAGGTAGATGGAGAGTACTAGATACATCAATATACAACTGAAAGATAACAGATGCCGTACAAAAACCCACCTAACAGCAAAAGGCTAACTCGCCTCAGCAATGGTATCTGTGCCAAAAGATGCGGTAAACAGCCAGCCGCGACTACTCCCAAGGGCAACCTGCAAATACTGTGGCACAACGGGGATGAGTTGCCAACTCGTGAATAGAGATAACATATAAAGGTGATCGCGAGCATGCACATATAGCGTGGCTCTACTAATGCCAGCAGATGATATCCATGCATGCCAAACAGTGGATGCAATAGTAATGCAAGTGCTCAACCAGGTAAATGCTACAGGATGAGATATATAGTAATCAATACTGAGCATGGGATAAATAACATCTACATGGTTATGTCAACATGGAAAAACAATAATCGATGCCTCAGACTGCACCCAGATCCCAAATACACTCAGGCGCCGGCACTCCCATCGGCCCTCAAATCCTGTATACCTCTGAGAAATCACGAGTGCCCAACATCGGCACCCAAAACATCATCAAATACTCATGTCCAACATCGACACGCAAATCCTCATATATCGGGCTCCGTCAGTCCGGATCAGCCCACGGGGTCCGTCTGCGGTGTCGGCCCTCGGCCCCGGCAGTACGGGTCATCCCGCATCCATCTCTCGACTCTGGCCAGTATCCTCCGGACAACTGCCAGGTCCAACCAATCACCGGTAGGTACTCGCCCACCTCCAGGCTCAATCGGCAAAACCCATCGATCATCTCGTCGAGGGGAACCATACCGGGCCCACCACGAACCCGCAAACGGAACATCCACTCCTCGAATCGGGTTTCAAGCACACGTCTCAGCACCGAGAAAATGCGTGGTGGACACACCAAAATATCATATCACGAGGTACCGGGTTTTCAAAATAATGCATCTTTTCTTAAATATTTCCACGGTCCTCAAAACCAGAAATCACATGAAAATCCATCACCAATAAGTCAATCCAATGCGAGGTACAATGTAAATCAATCCATGGTATGGGTATAAGGGGAAAACCGCCTTTAAAATAGTTCTCGTTCTTAAAGATGTCATGCAGCTCCCAATTTTTAGAAAATCATAACCAATCATATGTAAGATGAACTACAGCAGTATAATCATGGCAGCTCTACAGTGAGTGTGGCATGGCAATTACTAACGGTGTGTGTATAGCATGCAAATAGTGCCCGTGCAACATAAACCGTTAGTAATAGTGCGGTGTTCTATCAGTTCTAAGCATATGTACGTAAATACAGCAGGGAATGCAATATGCGATGACAGTCTATGGGGTAAATGCAATATATAATAATAATAAGGTCCTATCAGCCCTGACTCATAACGCCATGCGGGCGATATCCCCGTAGATGTGAAATCTACTCACAGTGTCCCGCGCTAAGTGTATCCAACAACTTGCTTGCCCTTCTTCGCTGCGTCCGTCTCACTGGCCTGCGAACCTAGAATCACATAACATATATCACACATAAGCTCAATTTCACAAAAACGCGACATTACGGTGAAACTAGAAACCCGTGTCGCAGACCAATCGCGCGTGTGCGCGATACGCTAAAACATGTGATCACGCGCCTGAAACTACCCTGACGCGTCGCGATACGCAGAAACCCCAAACCCACTCACGTATCACGCGTGTCGCGAAGGTTTAAAATACGAGAAATAGGTATATAGTCCCAGATTTTTATACAGAATCTGAATTACAAAAATATATATACCACAACACTACACACATTAGCAGACACCTACTGGACCAAACCCCAACCCAAGCCCTACCCATCTGGCCGCAATTGGCGGCCAGAACGAATTAATTGGCGGCCACAAGAGGGAGTTAGGGGGTCGGGTTCAACACAGGGTATCAGCACATCTCCACTATACTGCAGTCTTCTCAATATCAAACTGAACTCATCGAGTCAAAAGCAATTCCAGAAAACCTCAACTTTGCACAATACGATAAATTGTATCAATTAGGGAAACTGGTGGTATTTTAGTGCAACTGGGGTTAAACTAGGTTAATATGGTCTCAATAACCCACTAACAACCTACTGAAACCAAATCACACCACATTACCACAAGATTCCCACTAAACACCTCATATCGCACTAAAACGCACTAAAAACCACTAACCGATGCAAAACTACTCTAACCAAGCAAACTAGGGAGTAAGTTAACGAAATATACCTCATACTTAACCCTAGGGAGCTGGAGGAATAAGAAGAGGTGAAGGGAAGGAGCTGTAGTTGCTGCTGTGAGGCTGTTGCTGCTCACTGTTGCTGTTGCTACTGCTCTCTGCTGCTGCTGTTGCTTCGGGCTTCTGCTGCTGCTTCTGGCTTCAGTTGCTGCTATGGGTGCTTGCTGTTGTGCTGCTGGGGATGCTGACCTCAGCTGAGAGGTAAGTGTGGGTGTGTGTGTGTGAGAGTGAGGTTGAGAGAAAACAAAAACAATTGAGAGGAAAGAAAAACACTCATCACCCAATGTCAACCCCTCTCTCTCTCTCTTCATGATTGCAAGCATGGCTTAAGCCATGATGCACTCTCTCTCTCTCACAAGTCAACACCCTCAAACAAATTTCAAATTAAAGTAACTATTGATTAACTAATTAAACTCACTTAAAAACCCAAAATACTTAATCCCAAGATTAACCCACCATGGTCACTAATCATGGTAAAAACTCATTTAAAAACCCTAGTTTACATGCACATGTGTGTGCAAGCCTAGGAAAATTTTAGAAAAATATTTATTAAATTAGGAAAAATATTTGAAACACAATTTGGTAAACTTTTTATTAAAACCCATTATTTAAAAAAATAATTAGTCACTAAACAAATCCTAAGGTGTTACAATCTCTCCCCCTTAAAGAAATTCGTCCCCGAATTTCAAAAATCTAACTACACGTACCTTCAAAAAGATGGGGATACGTCTCCATCATCTCGCTTTCGGTCTCCCAAGTGACCTCCTCACGGTTCTGACCACGCCAAAGTACTTTAACTGATGGAATGTCCTTCGATCTCAATTTCTTCACTTGTCGATCCAAGATCATCACCGGCTGCTCTGCATAGGAAAGGTCGCGCTCAAGCTGGATCGTCGGATGCTGAATCGCATGCGAAGGATCATGAAGATATCTGCGGAGTATCGAGACATGAAATACGGGATGCACATCTGGAAAGCTGGGCGGAAGGGCTAAACGGTAGGCTACTGTACCAACACGCTCGAGGATCTCGAAGGGGCCCACATACCTGGGACTGAGTTTCCCCTTCTTCCCAAACCTCATCACACCTTTCATCGGGGAGACCCTCAATAAAACATGATCACCAACAGAAAACTCAAGTCTGCATCGCCGACGGTCTGCATAAGATCTCTGCCTACTCTGGGCTGCTCTCATCCTATCGCGAATCAACTGGATCTCCGCGGTCGTCTCCTCAACAATCTGTGGCCCTAAGATACTGCCCTCACTGAGCTCTGTCCAACAGGTGGGCGACCTGCATCTCCTCCCATAAAGAGCCTCAAACGGTGCCATCTGAATGGTCTCCTGGTAGCTGTTATTGTAGGAGAACTCTACCAAGGGTAAGTGATGATCCCAGCTACCTCCGAAATCTAATACACACGCTCTGAGCATGTCCTCGAGAGTCTGAATCGTCCGCTCTGACTGTCCATCGGTCTGCGGATGAAATGCTGTGCTGAAACTCAAGCGAGTGCCCAAAGCCTCCTGAAGCCTCTACCATAATCGGCTGGTAAACTGGGTGCCTCTGTCGGACACAATACATGTCGGGACTCCATGTAGTCGCACAATCTTGTCGATATAGATCTGGGCATACTGAGTAAATCCGAAAGTCGTCTTCACTGGTAGGAAGTGAGCCGCCTTCGTCAAACGATCCATGATCACCCAGATGGAGTCATACCCCCGACTAGTCCTGGGTAGACCCACCACGAAATCCACCGAAATCTGTTCCTATTTCCACTCCGGAATGGGTAACGGCTGTAGCTCTCTCGCGGGCCTCTGGTGCTCAGCCTTGACTTGCTGACAAGTCAGGTATCTCGACACGAAATCTGCGATGTCCCTCTTCATTCCGTCCCACCAATAAACATCTCTCATATCATGATATATCTTGGTGGAACCGGGATGGACGCTATATACCGATCGATGTGCCTCCTCAAGAATCTCGCGCCTGAGTCCCTCAGCATCTGGTACGCACAGTCTGACTCCAAACCGTAGTACCCCCTGATCATCGATCACGAACTCGGAAAATCTGCCCTGTCCAATCTGTGCCATGATCTCTGAACATCGGTCATCACTGAGCTGTGCCTCACGTATACGATCGATCAACTATGGGCGTGCACGGACATGCGCTATCTGTCCTCCAATCGGCGTGAACTCGAACTGTACTCGACTGTCGCATAATATCTGCCAATCTGCTGACGACTGCCCCTGTACTGCGCTCAAACAAGATAGACTACTCCCGGGCCTCCTACTCAAAGCATCCGCCACCACATTTGCCTTGCCCGGGTGATATAAGATCTCGCAGTCGTAATCCTTCACTAACTCCATCCATCGGCGCTGTCGAAGGTTCAGGTTCCGCTGCTAGAATATGTATTTTAGACTCTTGTGGTCCGTGAATATCTGGCACGACTCGCCGTATAGGTAATGTCGCCAGATCTTAAGTGCAAAGACCATTGCAGCCATCTCCAAATCATGAGTAGGGTAGTTTTGTTCATGTTTCTTCAATTGTCGCGAAGCATACGCGATCACCCTGTCGTGCTGCATCAAAACGCACCCTAGCCCCACTCGAGAGGCATCACAATAGACCACAAATCCGCCTGAGCCTGAAGGTAAAGATAACACCGGTGCCGTCGTCAGCCGAGTCCGCAACTGCTGAAAACTGTGCTGGCACTCCTCCGTCCAATCGAAAGGAACTCCTTTCCGGGTCAACCCGGTCAACGGTGTAGCAATACGGGAGAAGTCCTGCACAAAGCGCCTGTAGTAACCGGCCAACCCCAAAAAGCTGCGAATCTCCGTCACCGACGTGGGTCTGGGCCAACGTTAACCGGCCAACACTTTTTGTTCCTCAGAACGGTAGAAGATATACCTACGTGAATATTTTGGATATCCAACAAACTTACACAGAACAGACCTTGCCTCGAGCTTGTCCAGATTTTGCGTTTTAACATAAGCCGGACAACCCCATATCTTAATATAATTAAGACATGGTCTCTTTCCCTTCCATATCTCATATGGAGTGGTAGGCACAGATTTGGTAGGGACCATATTCAATTGGTGTATGGTTGTTTCAAGCGCATACCCCCAAAAGGAAATAGGTAACTCAGCGGTGCTCATCATAGAGCGCACCATATCCAATATGGTGCGATTCTTCCGTTACGATACATCGTTGTGCTGTGGTGTATATGGAGGAGTAAGCTGAGAGAGAATCCCATTCTCTTTTTGTTGGGATTCCTTAGCACCATGCCTAGGGTTTGCTAGCATCACACATGCCACAATAAAAGATTGGGGAGGTGCTAAACAATCTAACCATGAATCTTAACTAGAATTTTAGGGTAACATCTAATAGTATCACATACAAAAAGAATCTATCACTAAGTGGAGAAATTACAAGCTTTGTAGACTTCCCTTGGTGACTCCTTGGATCTTTGTGAGTTTGAAACGGATCGTTAGAGTTGTTCCTTGTCCACTATGATCCACCCGAAGCCCCTTTGCTCAAAGCTCCTTGCTACACTTGATCAATGAGGAAGTGGAGCTAACACTCTAAACTAATAGGCTAAACTAGTATAGAATGATGATGTGGTTTGTTTTCTCTATTCAGAACCCTTTCTTTTTATCAACTCCACTCACTAGAAATCTCAAAAGAGCTTGGAGGAAGAAGAAGATGATAATGGCAAAGCTAGAGCTCTTTTGTTTTTTATAATCATAAAAGAAAAATGAGAATAGAAATTATATATATAATTTCACACTCTCATCCTTAACCATGGTTTAATAAATATCTAGATGTTTATTTTGGAGTAATAAGAACCATAGAAAATTAACTCATGGTTGAAGCTAGAGTCAAATGAAGAGTTATGAAGAATTATCCACCATAAATTGATTTTCTATTTCTTTAATTCTAAAATAAATATAAATGCATATTTATTCCCATGTGAGTCTTGCATTGCCACCATATATGTATCAACAACCATGATACCATGTATGCATGTATGTGTCCATACACATCATCATGTGTATACATGCATGCATACATCAATATAGAGAAGGGTTTAAATAAAGAAGTGAGCTAAAAGTCAATGATAAATCAACACTTGATTTAACAGACCGGTCATATCATATACGACCCGGCCAATAGAAAAACGCCCGATTAATACACGGTATCACATACACGCATTTAATCGGATCCCCGCGCATATCTCATATGCGCACCACATCATTTCGCCTGAGCTAGGAAACTCCTGTATGGGACTCTAAGACTCGTCAATACGCCGGCAGTAGGTGATGATCACATCAAACACCCACAAGCCGTAAGCAGTCAGCTAAACGTAACGGCCACCCGGGTATATTGAGCGATCAGAAGAAAACTAGCGAAGCTGTCAAAACACCCGTCGAGCCAACTGGCAACACTTACCGTACAGTCCGGTCTCCTCGTCAGATATGTTGCATATCGAGTCTAGGGATGGAATCGTCGATCTTAATAACTCAATAAGTCATGCCGGTGTATGGCTCATAACAGATCGAGAAACTACTGATAACACTTATCAGTAAATCTCAGCAGCCCTGGCCAGGGACTTCCTGTTATAGCCAATCGAGCATTACACAACATCAACCCCCAATACCGGGAGAGACGAAACCCCTCCTATCGCTCATTGCCTTCATGTGCCTCGGGACTGTACCCAAAATCCACCTGTTTGCACGCCTCAGCAGAGCCGTGGTAGGGTGGAGATCAAAGTACAGTGGGAGGACACACAAGACTCTATGACGATCTCGGGTCTACAGACTAACCTTTACCAGTGTCACCTGAGAACTGCTATCCGACGATAAATATAATACCACATAGGAGTTCTCGGCGAGTCCGTTCAGTGTACCCAGTCTCTACTGAGCACCCGCATACAATCTTTGGTGTCACCACACCAGATGGATATGGGATCTTCCATCGCCCATCATATGGGACAAGAATGGTATACGCTAGTCTACTCTGGAATATCGATGCCCCATCTCGATACACCCACGACTAGGAACGGTTCAAGGATATGCTCATAAACTACAAGTGTCCCACAAGTATGATCTGCATCATAGACCCAATAGTCAAGAAAATATCATGAGGGCTTTATCAACATGTACCAAATGAATAAGATGCATGATCAAATGAACATGTCAAGATAAAGTAAACCAAATAGCATACTATCATGTCGAGCAAGAAAGTCATCTATATACATATATACATGTCCAAGCATCTACTATACATATAATGGCCTCTAGGGCATACATATATCCAACAATCTCCCACTTGCACTAAGGCCAATTATTGGCGTATCTCATACCCAACATCTCAAAAAGTCGCTCATGCTGCGACTGTGGAATGGCCTTGGTGAGTGGATCCGTTGTGTTCTTCTTTGTATATACTCTCTGAATCTCGATCTCGTGGCAATCTACTATCTCCCGGATCAAATGATATCGCCTCAGGATGTGTCTGGACTTCTGATGGGACCTGGGTTCTTTGGCCAATGCCATAACCACATTATTATCACAATACAATGGTATTGGATCAACAATGGTTGGAACTACTCCTAGTTCCGCGACGAACTTCCTCATCCAGACAGTTTCCTTGGCAGCATCATTTGCAGCAATATACTCAGCTTCCATCGTGGAGTCTGCAACGGTATCCTGTTTGGACCTTTTCCAACTAACCACCCCTCCATTTAGGGTAAATACAAACCCTGAGATATATTTGCTGTCATCCTTATCACTTTGGATGCTGGATTCGGTAAAGGCCTCCATTTGGAGTTCCCCATTACCATACACCAAAAACAATTCTTTAGTCCTTCGCAAGTACTTAAGAATGTTCTTCACTGCTATCCAATGTTTCTCCCCTGGGTTGGATTGATACCTGCTTACTACAGTTAGTGCATAAGCTACATCAGGGCGAGTACATAACATCACATGCATTATAGATCCTACGGCTGAAGCGTAGGGTATAATGCTCATGCGAGCTCTCTCTTCATCAGTCTTCGGACAGAATTCCTTAGAGAGAGTGATTCCATGACAAGCGGGCAAGGAAACACGCTTGGAATCTTCCATACTAAACCTTTTTAGGATGGTGTCAATGTACTTTGATTGGGACAATCCCAATAACCTCTTGGACCTATCTCTATAGATCCTTATGCCCAAAATGCAAGAGGCATCACCCAGGTCCTTCATGGAGAACCTTTGTGATAAGAATAGTTTGACCGATTGTAGCATAGGAATATCGTTTCCTATCAAGAGAATGCCATCCACGTACAATACGAGGAATGTGACAGTACTCCCTACAATCTTCTTATAAATACATGGTTCATCTATATTTTTGACAAAATCAAACTCTTTGATTGTATCATCAAAGCAGATGTTCCAGCTCCGTGATGCCTGCTTTAATCCATAAATGGAATTAAGTAACCTACATGCCTTTTCTCTGCTCTCACTCTCAATGAAGCTCTCTGGCTGATCCATGAAAACGTATTCTTCTAAATCACCATTTAGAAATGCAGTTTTAACGTCCATCTGCCAGATTTCATAGTCATATTGTGCAGAAATAGCAAGTAGGATCCGAATGGATTTAAGCATTGCTACTGGAGAGAAAGTTTTATCATAGTCCAATCCTGGTCTTTGACGAAAAACTTTCGCTACAAGCCTTGCTTTAAAGGTCCCTACCTGTCCATCTACACCAATCTTTCTCTTAAAGATCCATTTGCAATCTACGGGTTTTATCCCATGGGGTGCAACATCCAAAGTCCATACTTTGTCGGTGTACATGGACTCCATTTCGGATCTTATGGCATCCAGCTACTTCACTGAGTCACCACTCGTGATAGCTTGCTGAAAGCTAGTAGGGTCATCATCATCCATGCTACAATTTTCTCTATCACCATCAACGAGAAACCCATAGTATCTCTCCGGTGGGCGAGAAGTTCTACTAGATCTCTAGAGCGGCTGAGGTTCTTGAAGTTCTACCGCAACATCAGTTTCAACCAATTCGTCATGAGTAATTTATGTCTCTAGAAACTCTTCTAGTTCTACCGCATTGCCATCAGTACTATTTGTAAAAATTTCATTTTCTAAAAATATGGCATTGAGAAACAAACACCTTTTGTTCCTCCTTGTGGTAGAATAAATATCCATATGAATGTTTTGGATGTCCCACAAATTTACACATTACCGGTCGTGTCTCGAGTTTGTCTGTCATCTACTTTTAGACCAAAGACGGACAACCCCATATCCTAACTTTTTTAAGAGATGGCCTCTTTCCACACCATATCTCATATGGAGTGGTAGACACGGTCTTTGTTGGAACCCTGTTTAACAAATACATTGTTGTCTCCAGTGCATGTCCCCAAAAAGAAAGCGGTAACTCAGCATCACTCATCACGGTCTCGGTATGTAATAGCATTCGTTCAGAATCAATGTATTACCATTTGGTAATACAAGGTGATATTCGCCAACTACTTTGGATGCAACATTTGCCCCATTCCCTACTCTTACGGAATGATCACCCTCTCCCAGTTCTCTATCTTTCCTTAGCCCATGCAACATATTACATATATGGGATTCCGATCCGGTATTTAATACCCAGGACATAGAGTGAATTGAGAAACAGTTCTCGATAACAAACATGTTGGCTATAGTGCCCTCAAGGAAATTATCATAGTCGCGGACAGATGATTATGATGATTGAGGAAGGACCTATACTGATAAAACAGTCTTACTCAAGATGATAGTATGCTATCTGGTTTGTCTTTATCATCATGTTGATAGAGCCCATAGGATTCTTGCTTGACTGTCAGCATTATGATGGCGATCATATATGTGGGAGCTGGGGTCTATAAGCACATCCTTAAATGTCCCTAGTCGTTAGAGTATCGAGACCGGGCATTGATACTCCAGTGTAGACTAGTGTATACTGATCGAGACCCCGACGAGGGGCGGTGGCCAGGTCCCACAAGCCATTGGTGTTAGTTTGTTCGCCTAAGATAGTATGCAGGTGCTCATTGGGTTATGAGTACACTGGACGGACTCGCCGGGAACCTGCTAGTTGGTATTATACCTATTGTCATATAGCAGTTCCCAGGTGACATGTGTACAGGTTAGTCTGTCGACCTGAGATCGTCATTTGTCTCGTGTGAGTTCCCACTGTGCTTTGATTACTACCCTACCATGCCTCAAAGGAGTCGTGCAAACAGGTTTTAGTTGGGTACAGTCCCGAGCCACATGGAGGCAGTGATCGGATCGTCGGGGATTCGTCTCTCCCGGTATTGGGGGTTGATGTCGCGTTGTGCACGGGTGGCCATCACCAGAAATCCATGTCCATGGTGAACGAGAATTATCAATCCAGGATCGATAGTTTCTCAGGTGGTGATGGGTTACATGCCGACACTAAATATCGCGTTGTTAGGGGTCTGACTTTATCCACCCCGTAGACTCGATATGCGATATTCTTAGACGAACAGACCGGACTGTACGGATATTGTCACTGTCAGGCTCAGTAGGGGTTCAGGATGAGTTTGCTCGTCGGCTTCCCTTTCCCTCAATACCTGGGTAGCCGTTACGTACAGCTAGTGCCGCTGACGTGCTTGTGGTTAAACCCACTGCCATCGTATTGACGAGTCTTTAGGGTCCCACACAGAGAGTTTTTCACGGTTCAGGCGATATGGTGTACATGGCGTATGTTGATACATACAGGTGTCCGATTAAATATGTGCACTAGCTGCGCAGACTTTAATCGGACGGTTGATAATACTAGCGGCTTAGGATTACGCCAGATTATTAAATCAGGTTTTGATTTAATAATTTACATATTTATTTATATATATATGTATTCTAGTATTATTGTTCACTATTAGTTCTCTCTCTCGGCTATTCGTATTTTGGTGCGAATACGCGTATATGTATTTTGATACATGTACCGGGAAGTATTCCGTATTTTATACGGAGTAGCTTCTAGAAGGTGCCACCTCATTAATGATTTTCTTTATTGAAAATCATTTGGGAAATGAGGTGGAAATAAGGTATGGGTCAAAGCATGGGCATGAGTCAAAGCATGGGTTTATAGTAAGGTTGTGATTTATTTATTGATTAAAAAAAGAAAATGATAATTTTTTATGTTGGTGGAAATGAGATATGGGGGGGCCGGCCACATTTGGGGGTGGGATTCATTTCATTGTTTTGTTGACATACTCCCACTCTCTCATTCTCACAAAAGACTAAAAAAATACTTAGCCAATTTCCTTAGCTCATGCCCTTGATCATTCACTCATTCATCTTCTATGGTTGCTAAGTTGAGAAAATATGTAGAGAGAAAATTGTAGTGACATTTTCATACACCCCCACTCTCCATCGCTAGCGACTTTGGAGCGTCGGTTGCCTCGTTTGTCGAGGCTGGAGCTTGCGACGTTTCCCTCGGGTGGATCATCGGTGATGGAGGAAGACCGGCAACCAAACATCATCAAAGGATCACTAGGATCTTGGAATGAAGACCGAAAGACACGGATCAACTCGGAATAATGATTCTAACTCTTAGTTTAGCTTGCTAGATTTGGGTTTAAGGTCGATCCGGGATTCGGGTAACGGTATTGTCGGTTTTAGAAATTTTTGTTCCGCATTTTTGCCGTGTTTCGATGGCCGGGCCGCTACCGGGACCCAACATGGTATCAGAGCTACCTTTTAAATTGTAGGGTTCCTAGGCATTCTTGTGAGGGTTCATAAGGCATCAACCATGCCCGAATAAAATTTTAGACGTGCCGAACAACCCAAAGCCGGGATCTTTGCTAGATTATTAGGGTTTAACATGCAAGTAAACATCTTTACTACTAAGTTTGAGGGATTACAACCTTTGTAGTCCGCTCCTTCACTTCATAAGCTCCGAGTAGAAGTCCCTTCGCCGCGATCCACGATCTCCCAAACTCAAGAGATGCTCCACGACTCGAACGATCCATGCTAGCTTGTAGTGTTCCGTTTCTCCGATGATCTACGTCGAAGTTACAATAACTCAAACTCTCTCACTCTAATGAGGTGAACACCCTAATCTAATGGGCTAGATGAGGATGATGCAGTAGTATTTATGCTTTCTTTTTATATCATATTCTCACAAGAAATCATCACAAAAGGAAAATCTAGCAAGCTTTCTCAAAGCTCAAGAGAGAAGAAGATGATGAAAAATGAGATAATCCTTTTGTGATGAATAGTAGAAATGAATATATGATTGATCATGGAACCATGGTCAAGGATGACAAGGATAACCTTTGTAGAGAATAAACTAGGGCTAGGGTTTGGTTAGGTTAAAGAATGAGTCATAAGATAATATCAACCATAATATCTTACACTTGACAAAAGGAAAGCTTCTAGATGGTGCAAGAAGGAGCTAACCCTAATCAAACCCTAACCTTGCTTAATCTCTACTAAACATGTTCTATTATTAATCATATCATGTTGCAATAATATATATCACATATATATTATATATTTGCAACAAAAGAAAATTAATACAATTAACATATATCGCATATATATCAATGTATTACCCTGTGAGAAAATGAAATAATAAAGTGAGCCAGTATTAGATAATGTAATACAATATATCATATATATTATTATACATTAAATCATCGAATCAACACTTGATCCGACAATCCGGCTATATCGAATATAACCGACTAATATATCATGTACTGATTCATCGAATCAACACTTGATCCGATGACCCGGTTCATATCTAAATATCGCGAGAATATAATACGGTATCTCATATCGTATTATCCTCGGTCCTGCACATATCACATATGTGCCTCTACTTCGTTTTGCCTGAGCCAAGAAACCTCTGTGTAGGACTCTAAAGAATCGTCAATACGCCGGTAGAAGGTGATAATCATATCAAACACCCACAAGCTGCAAGTGGTCAGCTAAACGTAACATCCACCCAGGTATTGAGCGATCAGAAGATCAACAAGCTAGCCTGTACGTTCTCCTGTGAATCCAATCAGTAACACTCCCGTACAGTCCGGTCTGTTCGTCTAATATGTCGCATATCAAGTCTAGGGGTGGTATACGTCAGACCCAGTAACCGATAAGTCGTGTCGATGTGAGGCTCATAACGGGTCGAGAAACTACTGGTAACACTTACCAGTAAATCTCTATATCAGCCCTGGTTAGGGACTTCCAGTTATAGCCAATCGAACACAGCACAACATTAACTCCCTATACCGGGAGAGACGAATCCCCTCCTATCGCTCATTGCCTCCATGTGATTCGGGACTGTACCCAAAAGCCACCGTTTTGCACGCCCTCTTGGACGTGGTAAGGTGGAAATCAAAGCACAGTGGGAATCACACAAGACTCTATGACGATCTCGGGTCTACAGACTACCCTGTACCAGTGTCACCGGAGAACTGCCATCTGACGTGTGGTATATCACCATCTAGGAGTTCTCGGCGAGTCCGTCCAGTATACCCAGTCTCCACTGAGCACCCGCACACCATCTTTGATGTCAAACACCGATGGATATGGGATCATCCATCGCCCATCATATCTGTCTCGATATACCCTCGACTAGGAACAGTTATAGGATGTACTCATCGACTACCATGGCCCTACTAGTATGATCTCATCATAGTCCCAGTAGCTGAGTATAGATCCTAAGGGCTTTATCAACATGTGAGAGAAAGACAGTAAACCAGTACAAGTCAATATGTTAAGATAAAGTGAAACCAAATAGCATACTATCATGACGAGCAAGAAAGTCCTCTCTATATATATCCAAGCATCCATCATAATATACATCATATGTACAACAATGGCCTCTAGGGCATATACATAACTAACAATCTCCCACTTGCACTAAGGCCAGCTGCTGTAGTATCTCTTACCTAGCATCCAGAATAATCTCTCAAACTGTATCTGGGGAATGGCCTTCGTGAGTGGATCCGCAGTGTTTTCCTTCGTATCTACTCTCCTGACCTCGATCTCCCGGCGATCAACTATCTCCCAGATCAGGTGATACCGCCTCAGAATATGTCTGGACTTCTGATGGGACCTGGGTTCCTTGGCCAAAGCCACAGCTCCATTGTTATCGCAATACAGAGGTATTGGATGCTCAATGGATGGAACCACACCAAGTTCACTAATGAACTTCTTTATCCAGACAGCCTCTTTGGCAGCGATGTATTCAGCCTCCATCGTCGAGTCTGCAACGTTATCCTGTTTGGAACTCTTCCAACATACCGCCCCTCCATTGAGGGTAAAGACAAATCCCGAGTGCGACTTAGAGTCGTCCTTATCACTTTGGAAGCTGGAATCGGTAAAGGACTCCACCCGGAGTTCTCCGTTACCATACACCAAGAGCATTTCCTTAGTCCTTCGTAAGTACTTGAGAATGTTCTTCACAGCTGTTCAGTGACTCTCTCCAGGATCTGCTTGATACCGACTCACTACACTTAGTGATTATGCTACATCGGGTCTGGTACATAGCATCGCATACATGATAGAGCCTACTGCCGAAGCATAGGGTATCCCTTGCATGCGAGCTCTCTTCAAATCAGTCTTGGGAGACATCTCTTTGGAGAGAGTGAGTCCAGAGATCGTGGGTTGGTTCCCACGCTTGGATTCTTCCATACTAAACCTCTTTAGTATGGTGTCAATGTACCTGAATTAGGACAATCCCAGTATCCATTTAGATCTATCTCTATAGATCATGATTCCCAATATGCAGGAGGCATCACCTAGATCTTTCATTGAGAATCTTTGTGATACGAAGAGCTTGACTGATTGCAGCATATGAATATCATTTCCTATCAAGAGTATGTCATCCACGTACAATACGAGGAAGACAACCTTACTCTCTGCTACCTTTTTATAGATACAAGGCTCATCTATATTTTTGATGAAGTCAAACTCTTTGACTACAACATCAAAACAGATGTTCCAACTCCGCGATGCTTGCTTTAACCCATAAATGGATTTAAGCAGCTTGCACACCTTTCCGCTGCTCCCACTATCTACGAAGCCCTCTGGCTAAGTCATGTACACGCACTCTTCTAAATCACCGTTTAGAAAGGCGGTCTTAACATCCATTTGCCAGATTTCGTAGTCATGGTATGCAACAATGGCAAGTAAGATCCGGATGGACTTAAGCATAGCCACTGGAGAAAAGGTTTCGTCATAATCCACACCTGGTCTTTGACGAAAACCCTTTGCAACAAGTCTAGCTTTGAAAGCCTCAACTTTTCCATCTACACCAAATTTCTTTTTAAAGATCCACTTGCTCCTAATGGGTTTTACCCCTTCAGGAGCATTTTCCAAAGTCCATACTTTGTTGGTGTACATGGATTCCATCTCAGATCGCATTGCATCCAGCCATTTCACAGAGTCACCACTTGTGATGGCCTTCTCGAAACTAGTCGGGTCATCATCTTCCATGATGCAATCCTCGCTTCCACCATCAATGAGAAAACCGTAGTATCTCTCAGGTGGATGAGAAACCCTGCTAGATCGGCGAAGAGGCTGGGGTTCGTCGGGTACTACTGAATCCTCTGGTTCTACCAAGTCTTCTGTTATTGTTTGTGTCGCTGGAACCTCTTCCAGTTCTACCTCAATGCCACTAATCTGTTTCATAAGAAAACATTTTTCTAAGAAAGTGGCATGTCAAGAAACAAACACCTTTTGTTTCTCGGGGTGGTAGAAGATATACCCTTGTGAATTTTTGGGATATCCTATAAACTTACATAAGACAGATCTTGCCTCAAGTTTGTCCGGATTTTGTCTTTTGACATAGGCCGGACAACCCCATATCTTAATGTAATTAAGATGTGGTCTCTTTCCTTTCCATATCTCATATGGAGTGGTAGGCACAGATTTGGTAGGAACCCTATTCAATAGGTCTATGGCTGTTTCAAGCGCATACCCCTAGAAGGAAATAGGTAACTCAGCTGTACTCATCATTGAGCGCACCATATCTAATAGGGTGCGATTCCTCCGTTCCGATACACCGTTGTGCTGTGGTGTATAAGGAGGAGTAAGCTGAGAGAGAATCCCGTTCTCTTTTAGATAATCTAGGAACTCATTGCTTAAGTATTCACCTCCTCGATCAGATCGAAGAATCTTAATACTTTTGCCCGTTTGGTTCTCTACTTCGTCCTTATATTCTCTGAATTTCTCAAAAGCTTCAAACTTGTGTTTCAACAGGAACACATGCCCGTATCTAGAGAGATCGTCAGTGAATGTAATGAAGTAGGAAGAACCATTCCTGGCATGCGTAGACATGGGACCGCATACATCACTATGTACCAGTCCTAAGAGTTCCGTAACTCTTTCTCCGTGTCCACTAAACGGAGCTTTGTTCATTTTTCCTTTGAGACATGAATGGCAAGTATCATAAGATGATAATTCGAACGGATTCAAATATCCATCCTTATGTAACTTAGCCAGTCGTGTCGCATTGATATGACCAACTCTACAATGCCACAAGTAGGATTCGTTCATTTCTGAACTTTTCCTCTTGTGTGTATTTTGTATATTAAGGACTGTATTTTGATTGAGAATGAATAAGCCATTATGTAACGAGCCTGATGCAATCAACTTTTGATTTAGGAAGATATTCATAACATTATCCTGTACTACAAAATTATATCCTTCTTTACTTAATAAAAAAACTGATATAATGTTGCACATCATGTTCGGTATATAATAGCACTCATTCAGAATCAGTATATTATGACTTGGTAATACTAGGTGATATTCGCCAACTGCTTTGGCTGCAATACTTGCACCATTCCCTACTTGAACGGAATGATCACCTTTTCCCAGTTCTCTACCTTTACGTAGCCCATGTAACAATTTACATATGTGGGATCCTGATCCGGTATCTAATATCCAGGACGTAGGGTGAACTGAGAAACATGCATCAACATGGATGTTCTTTTGGGTAGCTTGAGAATCCAGATATTCTCCTATTCCCTGTTCAGTCTTATAACTCTTATAAGAAAGAACGGGTCCAACGTTCCCCTGCTCAGTATAATAAGCGGGTTCAGTCAATACATCCATATTATTATCTTGATTATGGCCTGACATGGTCGCTACCTTGAGAGAGAGAGAAGAAAACACTTTAGTGTATGCTCTTGCAAGATTAGATTGGTTATTATCTTATCTAATCAGGATGTCTCCCACTGTTTTTATCAAATCTTCCTTCAAAACCTAAAAGGTAAGATTAGCCGGGATTAATTACACCCTACAATTTCGCCAATCTTTCAGCCAGATCTGTGTCGGTACTTGAGGGAGGTTCCCCGTGCTTTCGCACGGACCTAATTAAAGTAAACCTCATTTTCCCAGAGACGTAACCCCGTTAACACTTTTCTAGACACCTACTTGATCGGCTAATTGTCCTGTGAAAAACTCTCCCAGGAGTAACTCTTACTCGCAGTGGGTATCAGGATCCAACTATCTCATAGGAGGTATGCAATCTCATTGCAAATTTAACACTTGAAATTCCCGATAATGCTTTTACCCCTAGCGTGCTATGACCTTGATGCATGCCAAACAACCCATAGTCCGCTAGTCAAGTTCAACCCGTACATTTCGTGATTGAATTAAACCCACCCGTACGACCCTTGACGCATGCCAAACAACGCCGTACGAATACCCTAATCCAATAGCATCTCATGCTACAGATAAGTAATAATTAGCTACCGTACACTACGCCTTGACGCATGCCAAACTACCGTAGCACGAATACTAAATATTACTTATCTGAAATGACGGAGCGCTACGCAGGTTTTTCAGAAAACCCTGAGCGTAATGAACTTGATATCGTCGTAGAATCGAATGTTTTTGAAAAGGAGTGTTTTTGAGGCTTCAAGTTTCGCTAAAGAGGTCACTCCCGGTGAAGGGATCTTGGCTCTTTTCCCATCGAATAAGGTGTTGGATATATCATATATACCGCTATGCAAAGCAAGACTATATAAGCTATCAAAAACTAAACCGTGATTTTGTAGCATCTGCCAGTTTCGCTAAAGAGGTCACTCCTGGTGAAGGGATCTCGGCTCTTTTCTCATCGAATAAGGTGCAGGGTATATCATATATACCGCGATGCAAAGCAAGACTGTAGCTACCCTTTTATAAAGTTTTTGATTCTACAACATCTTTTAGGTTTCTTTTCTTTTTATTAATCTCATTAATAAAATCCCATCAGCTTATGCTTCCTAAGCATCACAGAAGAAATGAAAGTAGTAATATTTATATATCAGCATATATATATAGTATAAGCATTCATCTCAGGCAGTAATATGATCTTATCACAGAACATTGCAGCAGAAGAACATATATGAAATATTGGATATACTAGGATGTCCATGTTTTTAATACGAGCCTGTATAAAACACGGATTCCACGGTCGCAATGAATAGCCAAACTGTCACGACCCGAGAGTTTCGACTCGTGACCGGCACTTAACCACGCAACGTCTACAGGCGTAACGCGGCTAAGTAAGCCGAACCCAGAAATCAAAACCAAAAATTAAAGAGTGATTAAAACATTTTTGTAAAAACAGTCATATATGTCTAGAAAACTTTAATTAATTTAGTAGAAATCCTTTTTAAGTTCAGGAGTTATAACTTTTATAATTTTGGCAACATTTCCTTTTTAAACATTTGTCCCGTAAGTCGGGTAAAAGCAAGGTGTAGCAGAAATAACAAGTGAAATAAATAAAGCATCCCAATATGATATGCGACGCCGTAGCGAAGAATACACAGTAAAGCAAGGACAATATCACAAAAGGTAAGACTGCATAAAATAAAGCCGGCTCACATGCGAGCTCGACACCAGAGTATAAAATCATACACATCGTCCTCACAACTGTCTCTAAGTCAATACAGAAAGGTAGATGGAGAGTACTAGATACATCAATATACAACTGAAAGATAACAGATGCCGTACAAAAACCCACCTAACAGCAAAAGGCTAACTCGCCTCAGCAATGGTATCTGTGCCAAAAGATGCGGTAAACAGCCAGCCGCGACTACTCCCAAGGGCAACCTGCAAATACTGTGGCACAACGGGGATGAGTTGCCAACTCGTGAATAGAGATAACATATAAAGGTGATCGCGAGCATGCACATATAGCGTGGCTCTACTAATGCCAGCAGATGATATCCATGCATGCCAAACAGTGGATGCAATAGTAATGCAAGTGCTCAACCAGGTAAATGCTACAGGATGAGATATATAGTAATCAATACTGAGCATAGGATAAATAACATCTACATGGATATGTCAACATGGAAAAACAATAATCGGTGCCTCAGACTGCACCCAGATCCCAAATACACTCAGGCGCCGGCACTCCCATCGGCCCTCAAATCCTGTATACCTCTGAGAAATCACGAGTGCCCAACATCGGCACCCAAAACATCATCAAATACTCGTGTCCAACATCGACACGCAAATCCTCATATATCGGGCTCCGTCAGTCCGGATCAGCCCACGGGGTCCGTCTGCGGTGTCGGCCCTCGGCCCCGGCAGTACGGGTCATCCCGCATCCATCTCTCGACTCTGGCCAGTATCCTCCGGACAACTGCCAGGTCCAACCAATCACCGGTAGGTACTCGCCCACCTCCAGGCTCAATCGGCAAAACCCATCGATCATCTCGCCGAGGGGAACCATACCGGGCCCACCACGAACCCGCAAACGGAACATCCACTCCTCGAATCGGGTTTCTAGCACACGTCTCAGCACCGAGAAAATGCGTGGTCGACACACCAAAATATCATATCACGAGATACCGGGTTTTCAAAATAATGCATCTTTTCTTAAATATTTCCACGGTCCTCAAAACCAGAAATCACATGAAAATCCATCACCAATAAGTCAATCCAATACGAGGTACAATGTAAATCAATCCATGGTATGGGTATAAGGGGAAAACCGCCTTTAAAATAGTTCTCGTTCTTAAAGATGTCATGCGGCTCCCAATTTTTAGAAAATCATAACCAATCATATGTAAGATGAACTACAGCAGTATAATCATGGCAGCTCTACAGTGAGTGTGGCATGGCAATTACTAACGGTGTGTGTATAGCATGCAAATAGTGCCCGTGCAACATAAACCGTTAGTAATAGTGCGGTGTTCTATCAGTTCTAAGCATATGTACGTAAATACAGCAGGGAATGCAATATGCGATGACAGTCTATGGGGTAAATGCAATATATAATAATAATAAGGTCCTATCAGCCCTGACTCATAACGCCATGCGGGCGATATCCCCGTAGATGTGAAATCTACTCACAGTGTCCCGCGCTAAGTGTATCCAACAACTTGCTTGCCCTTCTTCGCAGCGTCCGTCTCACTGGCCTGCGAACCTAGAATCATATAACATATATCACACATAAGCTCAATTTCACAAAAACGCGACATTACGGTGAAACTAGAAACCCGTGTCGCAGACCAATCGCGCGTGTGCGCGATACGCTAAAACATGTGATCACGCGCCTGAAACAACCTTGACGCGTCGCGATACGCAGAAACCCCAAACCCACTCACGTATCACGCGTGTCGCGAAGGTTTAAAATACGAGAAATAGGTATATAGTCCCATATTTTTATACAGAATCTGAATTACAATAATATATATACCACAACACTACACACATTAGCAGACACCTACTGGACCAAACCCCAACCCAAGCCCTACCCATCTGGCCGCAATTGGCGGCCAGAACGAATTAATTGGCGGCCACAAGAGGGAGTTAGGGGGTCGGGTTCAACACAGGGTATCAGCACATCTCCACTATACTGCAGTCTTCTCAATATCAAACTGAACTCATCGAGTCAAAAGCAATTCCAGAAAACCTCAATTTTGCACAATACGATAAATTGTATCAATTAGGGAAACTGGTGGTATTTTAGTGCAACTGGGGTTAAACTAGGTTAATATGGTCTCAATAACCCACTAACAACCTACTGAAACCAAATCACACCACATTACCATAAGATTCCCACTAAACACCTCATATCGCACTAAAACGCACTAAAAACCACTAACCGATGCAAAACTACTCTAACCAAGCAAACTAGGGAGTAAGTTAACGAAATATACCTCATACTTAACCCTAGGGAGCTGGAGGAATAAGAAGAGGTGAAGGGAAGGAGCTGTGGTTGCTGCTGTGAGGCTGTTGCTGCTCACTGTTGCTGTTGCTACTGCTCTCTGCTGCTGCTGTTGCTTCGGGCTTCTGCTGCTGCTTCTGGCTTCAGTTGCTGCTATGGGTGCTTGTCGTTATGCTGCTGGGGATGCTGGCCTCAGCTGAGAGGTAAGTGTGGGTGTGTGTGTGTGTGAGAGTGAGGTTGAGAGAAAACAAAAACAATTGAGAGGAAAGAAAAACACTCATCACCCAATGCCAACCCCTCTATCTCTCTCTTCATGATTGCAAGCATGGCTTAAGCCATGATGCACTCTCTCTCTCTCACAAGTCAACACCCTCAAACAAATTTCAAATTAAAGTAACTATTGATTAACTAATTAAACTCACTTAAAAACCCAAAATACTTAATCCCATGATTAACCCACCATGGTCACTAATCATGGTAAAAACTCATTTAAAAACCCTAGTTTACATGCACATGTGCGTGCAAGCCTAGGAAAATTTTAGAAAAATATTTATTAAATTAGGAAAAATATTTGAAACACAATTTGGTAAACTTTTTATTAAAACCCATTATTTAAAAAAATAATTAGTCACTAAAAAAATCCTAAGGTGTTACAATCTCTCCCCCTTAAAGAAATTCGTCCCCGAATTTCAAAAATCTAACTACACGTACCTTCAAAAAGATGGGGATACGTCTCCATCATCTCGCTTTCGGTCTCCCAAGTGACCTCCTCACGGTTCTGACCACGCCAAAGTACTTTAACTGATGGAATGTCCTTCGATCTCAATTTCTTCACTTGTCGATCCAAGATCATCACCGGCTGCTCTGCATAGGAAAGGTCGCGCTCAAGCTGGATCGTCGGATGCTGAATCGCATGCGAAGGATCATGAAGATATCTGCGGAGTATCGAGACATGAAATACGGGATGCACATCTGGAAAGCTGGGCGGAAGGGCTAAACGGTAGGCTACTGTACCAACACGCTCGAGGATCTCGAAGGGGCCCACATACCTGGGACTGAGTTTCCCCTTCTTCCCAAACCTCATCACACCTTTCATCGGGGAGACCCTCAAGAAAACATGATCACCAACAGAAAACTCAAGTCTGCATCGCCGACGGTCTGCATAAGATCTCTGCCTACTCTGGGCTGCTCTCATCCTATCGTGAATCAACTGGATCTTCGCGGTCGTCTCCTCAACAATCTGTGGCCCTAAGATACTGCCCTCACTGAGCTCTGTCCAACAGGTGGGCGACCTGCATCTCCTCCCATAAAGAGCCTCAAACGGTGCCATCTGAATGGTCTCCTGGTAGCTGTTATTGTAGGAGAACTCTACCAAGGGTAAGTGATGATCCCAGCTACCTCCGAAATCTAATACACACGCTCTGAGCATGTCCTCGAGAGTCTGAATCGTCCGCTCTGACTGTCCATCGGTCTGCGGATGAAATGCTGTGCTGAAACTCAAGCGAGTGCCCAAAGCCTCCTGAAGCCTCTACCATAATCGGCTGGTAAACTGGGTGCCTCTGTCGGACACAATACATGTCGGGACTCCATGTAGTCGCACAATCTCGTCGATGTAGATCTGGGCATACTGAGTAAATCCGAAAGTCGTCTTCACTGGTAGGAAGTGAGCCGCCTTCGTCAAATGATCCATGATCACCCAGATGGAGTCATACCCTCGACTAGTCCTGGGTAGACCCACCACGAAATCCACCGAAATCTGTTCCTATTTCCACTCCGGAATGGGTAACGGCTGTAGCTCTCTCGCGGGCCTCTGGTGCTCAGCCTTGACTTGCTGACAAGTCAGGCATCTCGACACGAAATCTGCGATGTCCCTCTTCATTCCGTCCCACCAATAAACATCTCTCATATCATGATATATCTTGGTGGAACCGGGATGGACGCTATATACCGATCGATGTGCCTCCTCAAGAATCTCGCGCCTGAGTCCCTCAGCATCTGGTACGCACAGTCTGACTCCAAACCGTAGTACCCCCTGATCATCGATCACGAACTCGGAAAATCTGCCCTGTCCAATCTGTGCCATGATCTCTGAACATCGGTCATCACTGAGCTGTGCCTCACGTATATGATCGATCAACTATGGGCGTGCACGGACATGCGCTATCTGTCTTCCAATCGGCGTGAACTCGAACTGTACTCGGCTGTCGCATAATATCTGCCAATCTGCTGACGACTGCCCCTGTACTGCGCTCAAACAAGATAGACTACTCCCGGGCCTCCTGCTCAAAGCATCCGCCACCACATTTGCCTTGCCCGGGTGATATAAGATCTCGCAGTCGTAATCCTTCACTAACTCCATCCATCGGCGCTGTCGAAGGTTCAGGTTCCGCTGCTAGAATATGTATTTTAGACTCTTGTGGTCCGTGAATATCTGGCACGACTCGCCGTATAGGTAATGTCGCCAGATCTTAAGTGCAAAGACCACTGCAACCATCTCTAAATCATGAGTAGGGTAGTTTTGTTCATGTTTCTTCAATTGTCGCGAAGCATACGCGATCACCCTGTCGTGCTGCATCAAAATGCACCCTAGCCCCACTCGAGAGGCATCACAATAGACTACAAATCCGCCTGAGCCTAAAGGTAAAGATAACACCGGTGCCGTCGTCAGCCGAGTCCGCAACTGCTGAAAACTGTGCTGGCACTCCTCCGTCCAATCGAAAGGAACTCCTTTCCGGGTCAACCCGGTCAACGGTGTAGCAATACGGGAGAAGTCCTGCACAAAACGCCTGTAGTAACCGGCCAACCCCAAAAAGCTGCGAATCTCCGTCACCGACGTAGGTCTGGGCAAACGTTGAACGGCCTCGATCTTCCTCGGGTCTACACGTATACCGTCTCGTGAAATCACGTGTCCCAAGAAGTCTACGCTGTCCAGCCAAAAAGCACACTTGGAGAATTTCGCATAAAGCTGGTGCTCCCTCAAGGTCTGCAATGTAATCCGCAGGTGCTGCTGTAACGTTTTAAAAATAATTAAATAAATAATTAAATGAATAAAATTGTTTAAGTGAATTTTATGATTTTCGGTAAAGCAAAATGTATTTTTCGTAAAATCAAACCGCAATTGTTTTTCATTATAAATTCAAAAATACCTATTTAATTATGTAATTACTAGTATATAGTGTTTATTTATCCACTTATAAATTTTTAGTTTAATTAAAAAATTTTCCTAAATTAATTATTTTAAATATTAACATAAGCTTTATTTTTACACTAAATTAGTGTAAATTACAAATTTAAATGGTTTTAATTTGTAAAAATGAACCATGGCATGTTAGAATTTAGTATGTATCATGCAAAAATTATTTGCAAATTTTTTCTATTTTCTAGAGCTTTCTTGAGTTGCTATAGTAAACAAATAAATAAATAATTAAATAAACCATGAAAAGACCTTTATGTGATGTTTTCTTCTCTTGAAATTTCTACACACTTTCACACTCACTTCTTTCTCTTTCTCACCTCACCAAGGCCGGCCACAACCCCCCATGGCTGCCCCCCCCCCCATTTCGCACCTCATTTTTGCACAAAAATCCATCAAATTACATCAAAAATTCAACAAAAAATACACAAAATCCTAATCTCTTCATACCCTTTATTCTCTACCCTTTTTTATATGGATTTTGGAGTGGGAAATCATGTATTTTGGAGGCTCATTTTTTGTTTGGATTTCACATTTTGGAGGTATAATTTTCTTTCTTTTGATTTATTGTTATTAGATGATCATTTAAGCTTAATTAGATTTAATGAATTAATTCTATGTTTTTTTTAAAAATGCAAGTTAGGGTTGTAAATTCAAGTTAGGGTTTTTAATAATTAATTAGGGTTATAATAGTTAGTTTAACACTTTTATAATTGGAAAATATTGCATGGTTGTTAAATTGTAAAATTTTCATTTAAAATTGTTTTAAATAAGGAAATTAGCTAACTAGATTTTTCTAAAATGTGTTTGTGGGTAATATAAAATTCCAATTAAAGTTGCTATCATTAGATTGTAGTTTTAGTGAGAGTATTAGCATGTAAATGGAAAGAAAAACTTAGTTTGATCACTAGATTACTTTGATAATTGGAAAAATAGTAATAAAATGCTATTATTTTGTAAACTAGATTTTAGGAATTTCTAAATAAATGTGATTAAAAATATAAGTTATGGTTTCATTAAATCATTATCATCATGAATTGTGGTTTAATACATTAATTCATGCAAAATTATGTTTTGTGGTGGAATTGTGGTATTGTGCTTGAAAAATGTTAAAATTATTAAATGTTGCAAACTAGAAATTTCAAATTAATATAAATTTGTGTAATAAAAATATAGTAACGGTTTGTATAGTCTAGTTATGCTATTTAATGAGTTTTATGACCATTGGTTTCATTTAAATGTCAAGTTTTGATGAAAAACGGTAAACTGGCATTTTCGGGTTTTACGAAATTGGACGGTTTGATAGATTTTAGGGTTTCGATGGATTTAATCGTGTTTTATGGTATAAGTAATGTGTTTTAAAACTACAAGTTGTTTGATGATGTTATCTCGATCCATCGGAGTTTGTACGCCGATATCGAGCGGTATTTGGTTCTTTTGCGTGGACGGGACATATGTTTTAACCTGTGCTTGTTCCTTATATCGTTTGACTTTTGTATGTGATTCGGTTTACGATGCTATTTATATGTTTGCGTTTAGGTACCCCTCACGTGGACTGCGGGCGATGAAGAGGAGGATGGCGACACCGTCTTCGGCAGACATGGACCAGGTGAGTAGATGCATATCTACGGGGGGAAGTCGGGTGGATGGCGTTTAGCACCCCCGCAACGTAGAATAGGAATAGCACTTATTGACATTAGGAAAAAAGATGTGACCCTAGATTCTTACGGAGTAGGACTCTGGTAATGACCCTAGGCGGGACTAGACTGATTTAGGAAAACCACACCTGAGGATGAATACTTTGGGAGAGGTTCGTAGGTTTCTGATAGAAACACACGCGCGCACACTAAAACTTGACATGGCGTATACGTATATGTGTGTATCTATATAAAACTAGGTATAGGTGTATATATATACACAACACGTATATGGGATTCATTGATGTGATATGATATCCGAGATATGATGAAACAATGTAACTGGGCTTGATGACGTAATTCTTGGCTATACAGTCGTATTAAAGTGTTAGCGGATCATTAGAGAATGAGACAATGAACATGAATATATAAATTATAAAGAGTGGTGGTGATATTGATGTACATGGGACGCTAGAATAGTACCCGGACTGTAACTTGTGACTGATCACGATGTGATATATGTATAACTTGATTACGACATTATATTGGTGTGACCTGATGCCGATATCATATAAGTATGACTTAATCACAATATGATACATATGACATGATATTTCTGAGGATAAACTAATGATGCTTATCATGATGGCAATGATATATGATTGATGTATGCGATCACAGTTTAGCACCTTGATCATGAGATGTGTTGATGATGACATTATACGAATGAGGAGACACCTAGGAGATACTTGACTGTACCCCGATATTGGGATGCCGTACGATGGATTTTACCGTACGAGGCTTAGATTTGATGATTGATCCGCACTCTTGATTCGAGGAAGCCGTACTACGTACATGACGCTATTGAGGCGGGATCGCCGACTATTAGAGATATTGATTCAGACCTTAGGTAGACTCTAGTTTCTTACTGACTAGTCTATTAGGTTTAGTTCCTTAGGATGTTAGATGGACACTGGTTTAGGTTCGACTCATATAGTGGTAGTTGTACTCGTATCTCGCAGAGGAGTGGATAATGCACACCTGTATTTACATTCATATTGTAACCATCATGGTGCATGTTCTTTTATATGTTGTTATAATCAGTATAAACTTTACCTGTTAGGACACCAGCACTATTACCGATGATGCGCATATTCCACGCACGCTTATTTGCCGGCTCACACACATCATCATCGGTAATTGCTATGTCACGTACACTTTAGATCATATTGTCTTTTATGGATAGAATCAGTTAACAACTAGACAGATATAATATTGTGATTATTCTCTAACATTAGTACAGACATGATATTCATTGCTTAGACATTCATGCATTCATATTTTCATGTTATCATGCAGTATTATGGGCATATGCCGACACTTATCATATAGTTACTCATGATTTTGAGATTTGGATTTCTATGAGATTTCTGGATTTTGGGGAAAACCGCAAGAATATGTAAACACTTTTCTCTCTCCTCCTCCTCTCTTTTTAAAAAACATAAAATGCGGTTTTCTCGTGATGTATGTGTCGTCCACCATGAGATTTCATGTTTTCTGATGGATTTCGAGACCCGATTCGAGGAGTGGATGAGCCGTCTCGGGTACATGGTGGGCCCGGTATGGTACCCCGGGGCAAGAAGATCGAGTTGTAGACGATGAGCCTGGAAGGGGAAGGCTACCTACCGGTGTTGTCTGGCGCGGCGGATATCCGGAGGATACCGACCGTTGTCGTGAGATTGGATGATATGGGCCGATCCGGACTGACGGAGCCCGAGATATTGAGACTTGAGATTACATGTGTTGTGTCGATGCTTGACACGGATTTCCATGGATTTCATTGTTGAGATTTCAGATTCTTATACACATTTTACTATGATAATAGCTAAATATTTCTTATACATATATATCTGGATTTCAGGATTTGTTACTTTACATTCATGGTGCATGCATTTCATTTCATATGACATAGTATTATATGAGGCACTGACACGAGCACGGAGTATCTGCACTTACACGTAGTTTTACCCTTCTATTACTAGTTGATTGGGATATAATAGTGTATTATTATGACCTAGGATAGCGTCGTGCATTCGATTTCTTTTCGTAGATATCTTCTACTCACGAGTTGGCAACTCAGCCCCGTTGTGCCAAATTCTTTTCAGGTGCGATGTACAGGTTTCCCTTGGCAGTTGCTGGCACATCATTTTCATTTCGGGTGATTTGCACGGTAGGTTGGTTCATTTGTATCTGAACTGCCGTTGTATTTTTATTATTTCATTTGTATCTAGAAAGCTCCATCAACCATATTTGTATTACTTGATAAGTTTATTGGACCAGTCTTTTATTTCGACCTTAGAGTCGCGCATGTATTATTCTGATCTGGTGGTTTTGTTTTCTTTTGAGTTTTGAGCCTCGCCCTTTGGCGTTGTATATTATTGTGCTTGTTGTGGTTGTTTCCGCCTGTTGGCGTTGAGTTAGCACCCGTTTGGGGATGCTTTTTATTTTTTATTCATATTATACTTGTTGTACCCATTTGGGGGCCAGTTTTTACAGAGGAGACTCTGCCGAAATTTTTGGTAAAATTTGCTGATGTTTTTATACTTGTTTTCTTTTCTTTTCTTCTTTTCTTCTTTTATGGTTTAGATTTCTGGGCTTCGGCTTACTTAGGTCACGTGGCGCCTCTAGACGCTTCGTAATCTAAGTGCCGGTCACGTTCCGTACTTTCGGGTCGTGACAGCTGCTCGTGCTCCTCACTACTCCGGGAATACACCAAGATATCGTCGATGAAGACTATAATGAACAGATCCAAATAAGGCCGGAAAATACGGTTCATCAAGTCCGTGAATGCTGCTGGCGCATTGGTGAGTCCGAACGACATCACCAAAAACTCGTAATGGCAGTAGCGCGTACGGAAAGCTGTCCTGGGAATGTCCTCCTGTCGAACCCGCAGCTGATGATAGCCCGATCGTAAATCGATCCTCGAAAAGTACCCTGCCCCTTGAAGCTGGTCGAACAAATCGTCGATACGCGGCGAAGGATACCTGTTCCGCACTGTCACCCTGTTCAGCTGGCGGTAGTCGATACACAGACGCAAACTGCCGTCCTTCTTCTTGACGAACGGGACTGGAGCACCCCAAGGAGAAACACTGGGTCGAATAAGTCCCTTTCCAGCAAATCTTGCAACTGACCCTTCAATTCTCTAAGTTCCGCAGGGGCCATCCGATAAGGCGGTATGGAGATAGGCCCCGAGCCAGGAACCAAATCAATACAGAAAGAAATGTCGCGCTCGGGCGGTAGCCCAGGAAGCTCGGCAGGGAACACATCAGGAAACTCGCTAACAACCGGAACCTGATCCAATGGAACCTGTGTAGCACTAGCATCGCAAACATAGGCGAGAAATCCCTGACATCCCTTCCTCAAAAGCTGTCCAGCGCGAAAAGAAGAAATCACACTGTGAGGGGCGGCACCACGGTCCCCCAACACAACAAAAACCGACTCGCCGGGAAAGCAGAATCTAACTGTCTTCTCACGGCAGTCCACAGAAGCATAGCACGTGGCTAACCAATCCATGCCCAAAAGAACGTCGAAGTCCAACATCTCCAGAAGGATCAAGTCGACAAGCAACTCTCTCTCGCCAATACAGACGGTACAGGATCGGAACACGTGCCTAGCAACAAACGACTCTCCCACAGGAGTGGTCACCACAAGTGGCTGATCAAGCAAACCGGACTCTCTACCCAAACTCGGCACAAAGTGTGTGGATACGTACGAGTGTGTAGATCCGGGATCGAACAATACATGTGCATCAACTGTACAAACAGGAAGGATACCTGAAACCACTGCATTGGACGCCTGCGCGTCCTGATGCGTCAAAGCAAAGACCCGTGCCTGTCCACCACCTGCAACTGACTGCCCTCTGCCTCGGTCATCTCGTCCTCTCTGAGCAACTCCTCCACGGCCACGACCTCGCTGTGTATGAGTCTGGAGCGGAGCAACGGTAGGTACAACGGGCAACGCCCTCTTAGGTGGTGAGGATGGTAAAGTAACATGCGGTGCTGCCGCCTCCTTCCGGTGTGTCTCTGGACAATCTCGCACACGATGATGAGGACTCCCGCAACGGAAACATCCCGATGACGGTCGCTGACCCTCCTGGGGGTAGGAGCTAAACAATCGGCCTCGCCTCGAATCTCTGCCACCTGCTAGGTGTCTGTCACGACGCCGGAAAGGTCGTCTCTGTACGGACGTATCTGCACGAACTCTCTTCGGCTCTGGGGCTGCCGAAGTCTCAACAAGGTGCTCCTCGACCACTAGGGCTGCGTCTACAGCTGCTGCATAGGTCTCGTAGTGCTGCGCGCTGATCGCAAGGAACAGTGGTGTAAGCAAGCCTCGAACAAATCTCCTGACTCGCAACTCCTCGGTAGCCACTAAATATGGGGCATAAACTGCTAGCTCTGTAAACAGCACGTCATACTCTGCCACTGTCATCCCTGGCGTCTGGCGCAAGGACTCAAATCTGCGTGCTCGGGCATCCTTAACACTCTGGGGAAGGAAACGGGCTAGAAATACTGTCACGAACTCCGTCCAGGTCATAGGAGGAAGACCTGCTGCTCTGCCCTTCTCAACTGAATCACACCACTTCTGCGCAAGACCTTCTAGACGAAAGCTCGCGAACTGAACCCATCTCGTATCTGCGCATCTGAGGGAACGGCATATCCGGGCCATCCTATCGATGAAAGACTGTGGGTCCTCGGCTGTATTGGTTCCTGTGAAGACCGGAGGCTTCAGCCTCATGAACTCTGATAGCAAAACCGTAATCACCTCTGTGGCTGCAGGGACAACTGGCTGTGCGGTAGGTACCATCGCGGTCTCTGGAACAGGTGGAGCTGCCTCTGGTCGCTGGGCTCGAAGCGTCTCAACTAGCGATCCTATCATCTGGCGCATCTCCTGCATGCTAGATCCCACCGTCTGGCGCATCTCCTACATACCAGCCCTTAGCGTGGCGATCTGATCTGTCACGGCAGGAACAGCCTGCTCAAGACCAACCGGCGTACTGCTCGGATCAGTCCTCGTCTCGGACGAGTCAACTCGAATCTCGGCCCTAGCGGCCGCTCTCTGTGCCCTCGTAGTCTTTGGCGGCATAGTGGCTGAAAGAAAATTAGGATTCGATAAGAACGCAGAAATCGAATCGCAGGAATGTATGTATTCGAGAAGGAATTTAAATCAACAAGTCCTAAGGTCGCGTAGGTGGAGTACCGTGTCGTGAGTATGCCGCGGAACATACACACGCTACGCTACCCTGCTGCAACTACCTACTCCATCATACCAGGGTCATCCTACACTCCGAAGGTAAAACCTATGCTCTGATACCAACTTTTTCACGAGCCGAGAGTTTCGACTCGTGACCGGCACTTAACCACGCAAAGTCTACAGGCGTAACGCGGCTAAGTAAGCCGAACCCAGAAATCAAAACCAAAAATTAAAGAGTGATTAAAACATTTTTGTAAAAACAGTCGTACATGTCTAGAAAACTTTAATTAATTTAGTAGAAATCCTTTTTAAGATCAGGAGTTATAACTTTTATAATTTTGGCAACATTTCTTTTTTAAACATTTGTCCCGTAAGTCGGGTGAAAGCAAGGTGTAGCAGAAATAACAAGTGAAATAAATAAAGCATCCCAATATGATATACGACGCCGTAGCGAAGAATACACAGTAAAGCAAGGACAATATCACAAAAGGTAAGACTGCATAAAATAAAGCCGGCTCACATGCGAGCTCGACACCAGAGTATAAAATCATACACATCGTCCTCACAACTGTCTCTAAGTCAATACAGAAAGGTAGATGGAGAGTACTAGATACATCAATATACAACTGAAAGATAACAGATACTGTACAAAAACCCACCTAACAGCAAAAGGCTAACTCGCCTCAACAATGGTATCTGTGCCAAAAGATGCTGTAAACAGCCAGCCGCGACTACTCCCAAGGGCAACCTGCAAATACTGTAGCACAACGGGGGTGAGTTGCCAACTCGTGAATAGAGATAACATATAAAGGCGATCGCGAGCATGCACATATAGCGTGGCTCTACTAATGCCAGCAGATGATATCCATGCATGCCAAACAGTGGATGCAATAGTAATGCAAGTGCTCAACCAGGTAAATGCTACAGGATGAGATATATAGTAATCAATACTGAGCATGGGATAAATAACATCTACATGGATATGTCAACATGGAAAAACAATAATCGGTGCCTCAGACTGCACCCAGATCCCAAATACACTCAGGCGCCGGCACTCCCATCGGCCCTCAAATCCTGTATACCTCTGATAAATCATGAGTGCCCAACATCGGCACCCAAAATATCATCAAATACTCGTGTCCAACATCGACACGCAAATCCTCATATATCGGGCTCCGTCAGTCCGGATCAGCCCACGGGGTCCATCTGCGGTGTCGGCCCTCGGCCCCGGCAGTACGGGTCATCCCGCATCCATCTCTCGACTCTAGACAGTATCCTCCGGACAACTGCCAGGTCCAACCAATCACCGGTAGGTACTCGCCCACCTCCAGGCTCAATCGGCAAAACCCATCGATCATCTCGCCGAGGGGAACCATACCGGGCCCACCACGAACCCGCAAACGGAACATCCACTCCTCGAATCGGGTTTCAAAGACACGTCTCAGCACCGAGAAAACGCGTGGTGGACACACCAAAATATCATATCACGAGGTACCGGGTTTTCAAAATAATGCATCTTTTCTTAAATATTTCCACGGTCCTCAAAACCAGAAATCACATGAAAATCCATCACCAATAAGTCAATCCAATGCGAGGTACAATGTAAATCAATCCATGGTATGGGTATAAGGGGAAAACCGCCTTTAAAATAGTTCTCATTCTTAAAGATGTCATGCGGCTCCCAATTTCTAGAAAATCATAACCAATCATATGTAAGATGAACTACAGCAGTATAATCATGGCAGCTCTACAGTGAGTGTGGCATGGCAATTACTAACGGTGTGTGTGTAGCATGCAAATAGTGCCCGTGCAACATAAACCGTTAGTAATAGTGCGGTGTTCTATCAGTTCTAAGCATATGTACGTAAATACAGCAGGGAATGCAATATGCGATGACAGTCCATGGGGTAAATGCAATATATAATAATAATAAGGTCCTATCAGCCCTGACGCATAACGCCATGCGGGCGATATCCCCGTAGATGTGAAATCTACTCACAGTGTCCCGCGCTAAGTGTATCCAACAACTTGCTTGCCCTTCTTCGCAGCGTCCGTCTCACTGGCCTGCGAACCTAGAATCACATAACATATATCACACATAAGCTCAATTTCATAAAAACGCGACATTACGGTCAAACTAGAAACCCGTGTCGCAGACCAATCGCGCGTGTGCGCAATACGCTAAAACGTGTGATCACGCGCCTGAAACTACCCCGACGCGTCGCGATACGCAGAAACCCCAAACCCACTCACGTATCACGCGTGTCGCGAAGGTTTAAAATACGAGAAATAGGTATATAGTCCCAGATTTTTATACAGAATCTGAATTACAAAAATATATATACCACAACACTACACACATTAGCAGACACCTACTGGACCAAACCCCAACCCAAGCCCTACCCATCTGGCCGCAATTGGCGGCCAGAACGAATTAATTGGCGGCCACAAGAGGGAGTTAGGGGGTCGGGTTCAACACAGGGTATCAGCACATCTCCACTATACTGCAGTCTTCTCAATATCAAACTGAACTCATCGGGTCAAAAGCAGTTCCAGAAAACCTCAATTTTGCACAATACGATAAATTGTATCAATTAGGGAAACTGGTGGTATTTTAGTGCAACTGGGGTTAAACTCGGTTAATATGGTCTCAATAACCCACTAACAACCTACTGAAACCAAATCACACCACATTAGCACAAGATTCCCACTAAACACCTCATATCGCACTAAAACGCACTAAAAACCACTAACCGATGCAAAACTACTCTAACCAAGCAAACTAGGGAGTAAGTTAACGAAATATACCTCATACTTAACCCTAGGGAGCTGGAGGAAGAAGAAAAGGTGAAGGGAAGGAGCTGTGGTTGCTGCTGTGAGGCTGTTGCTGCTCACTGTTGCTGTTGCTACTGCTCTCTGCTGCTGTTGTTGCTTCGGGCTTCTGCTGCTGCTTCTGGCTTCAGTTGCTGCTATGGGTGCTTGCTGCTGTGCTGCTGGGGATGCTGGCCTCAGCTGAGAGGTAAGTGTGGGTGTGTGTGTGTGTGTGAGAGTGAGGTTGAGAGAAAACAAAAACAAATGAGAGGAAAGAAAAACACTCATCACCCAATGTCAACCCCTCTCTCTCTCTCTCTCTCTTCATGATTGCAAGCATGGCTTAAGCCATGATGCACTCTCTCTCTCTCACACAAGTCAACACCCTCAAACAAATTTCAAATTAAAGTAACTATTGATTAACTAATTAAACTCACTTAAAAACCCAAAAGACTTAATCCCATGATTAACCCACCATGGTCACTAATCATGGTAAAAACTCATTTAAAAACCCTAGTTTACATGCACATTTGTGTGCAGGCCTAGGAAAATTTTAGAAAAATATTTATTAAATTAGGAAAAATATTTGAAACACAATTTGGTAAACTTTTTATTAAAACCCATTATTTAAAAAAATAATTAGTCACTAAACAAATCCTAAGGTGTTACACAAACCCACATCCCTAGACCCCTACGAGAGCGGCAAGTAACACTGCCAATTCTAGGGTTAGGAGACCCGGTTTCGACTCCTCGAGATGGCCTCCCACTGGACCCTAGAACCCGGTTACTTGTGCTCCCCTCCTTGGGTCTACCTAATGCGGAAAAGTAAATAATATACACTGGTGACATCAACCTCATCCCGGAAGTAACCCAATAAAAGAATATTACATACAAATGAATTTTACATGAATGAAAATAAAAACCCTCATCTCACATAAACCCCCCGGCTATTCAGAACACGACGATCTAATATAACATATCACAACAACACATAATATCATATATCATCAACGTAAGTAAGTATGCATACACCGATCGTCGTTGATGTATAGCAACGAAGACCGGCAATACAACTACATACTACACTTACGGTCACAGAAAAGAAATTGTAAAACTACAACATTTGGAATCCACAATCACTTTAGACATCGTAAATCCGAAATATCACATACTTCGCATTTCATGCCTAACTATATGAATTCCACATATTGTATCACATTCCAGATAGATAGATAGTATTAAACTTTCCGAACAGATAATCAAATACCCAAAATTTTCTAAATAGCTCAACACATGAGCGGAGTTCAAATAATCCCAGAAACTGTCACAGTACCGATGATCCAGCCGTAGAAGGGTCAAGCCAACACCTCACATGTGGCACACCGTACTGCCCCAAACCCTAAGGTTTAGAGGCAGTTCAAGACGGTCACATAATCGAGTTAAGGTTTATGTTCTTCTAGAGGGTCCGCCGCGTTACTTGCACATTTTTCCGAAAGATTTAAACCCGATAAAAATTCAACACTTGAAAGTTTTTCGTGCCAGAAAAAAGTGAGTTAATGATATCCGTTCGAACATTTTAACAGTTTCTAAATATCCGGAAAACATAACGAAATTAAATATTCTGATCGAGTCTTTGATTACAAAATAAACCGCAGAACACTCAACACTTGAGTCAGATTAAAAATACCCAGAAAATAGCACTTACAGAAATATATATTACTGTTCAAAAACGAGTGTCTAATCCTTCTATACTACCGCAGATCCGCGGCCCAAGCGTGGTACGGCCACGGTTCCGCGGCGGATTGTACGGATTAGAACCTCGTTTTTCACAGTAATGGTTAAATTTCCCTGCTGAATTTTAAAGGTATTTTTAATACAGAAAAATCACAGGTTTTAAAAAATATCCAGAGAGGGGTTTAAAATTTCGTTTCGGTGTTCGATCGGAGTTTTAACTTCGTATACACGTCGCCTAATGCTCTAGCTAGGCTCTGATACCACTGTAGGGTTCCTAGGCACTCTTGTGAGGGTTCATAAGGCATCAACCATGCCCGAATAAAATTTTAGACGTGCCGAACAACCCAAAGCCGGGATCATTGCTAGATTATTAGGGTTTAACATGCAAGTAAACATCTTTACTACTAAGTGTGAGGGATTACAACCTTTGTAGTCCGCTCCTTCTCTTAATAAGCTCCGAGTAGAAGTCGCTTCGCCGCGATCCACGATCTCCAGGACTCAAGAGAGGCTCCACGACTCGAACGCTCCATGCTAGCTTGTACTGTTCCGTTTCTCCGATGATCTACGTCGAAATTGCAATAACTCAAGCTCTCTCACTCTAATGAAGTGAACACCCTAATCTATTTTATATCATATTCTCACAAGAAATCATCACAAAAGGAAAATCTAGCAAGCTTTCTCAAAGCTCAAGAGAGAAGAAGATGATGAAAAATGAGATAATCCTTTTGTGATGAATAGTAGAAATGAATATATGATTGATCATGGAACCATGGTCAAGGATGACAAGGATAACCTTTGTAGAGAATAAACTAGGGCTAGGGTTTGGTTAGGTTAAAGAATGAGTCATAAGATAATATCAACCATAATATCTTACACTTGACAAAAGGAAAGCTTCTAGATGGTGCAAGAAGGAGCTAACCCTAATCAAACCCTAACCTTGCTTAATCTCTACTAAACATGTTCCATTATTAATCATATCATGTTGCAATAATATATATCACATATATATTATATATTTGCAACAAAAGAAAAATAATACAATTAACATATATCGCATATATATCAATGTATTACCCAGTAAGAAAATGAAATAATAAAGTGAGCCAATATTAGATAATGTAATACAATATATCGTATATATATTATTATACATTAAATCATCGAATCAACACTTGATCCGACAATCCGACTATATTGAATATAACCGACTAATATATCATGTACCGATTCATCGAATCAACACTTGATCCGATGCCCGGTTCATATCTAAATATCGCGAGAATATAATACGGTATCTCATATCGTATTATCCTCGGTCCTGCACATATCACATATCTGCCTCTACTCCGTTTTGCCTGAGCCAAGAAACCTCTGTGTAGGACTCTAAAGAATCGTCAATACGCCAGTAGCAGGTGATGATTATATCAAACTCCTACAAGCTGCAAGCGGTGAGCTAAACGTAGCAGCCACCCAGGTATTGAGCGATCAGAAGATCAACAAGCTAGCCTGTACGTTCTCCTGTGAATCCAATCAGTAACACTCCCGTACAGTCCGGTCTGTTCGTATGATATGTCGCATAT
The DNA here is from genome assembly GCA_030015575.1 of Agapanthus africanus. Classification (NCBI taxonomy): domain Eukaryota; kingdom Viridiplantae; phylum Streptophyta; class Magnoliopsida; order Asparagales; family Amaryllidaceae; genus Agapanthus; species Agapanthus africanus. The sequence goes on along the minus strand of JASDDO010000031.1, from coordinate 302,828,182 downwards.
CGAGTCTAGGGATGGTATACGTCATACCCCAGTAACCGATAAGTCGTGTCGATGTGAGGCTCATAACGGGTCGAGAAACTACCGGTAACACTTACCAGTAAATCTCTATATCAGCCCTGGCCAGGGACTTCCAATTATAGCCAATCGAACACAGCACAACATCAACTCCCTATACCGGGAGAGACGAATCCCCTCCTATCGCTCATTGCCTCCATGTGATTCGGGACTGTATCCAAAAGCCACCGTTTCGCACGCCCTCTTGGACGTGGTAAAGTGGAAATCAAATCACAGTGGGAATCACACAAGACTCTATGACGATCTCGGGTCTACAGACTACCCTGTACCAGTGTCACCGGAGAACTGCCATCTGACGTGTGGTATATCACCATCTGGGAGTTCTCGGAGAGTCCGTCCAGTGTACCCAGTCTCCACTGAGCACCCGTACACCATCTCTGATGTCAAACACCGATGGATATGGGATCATCCATCGCCCATCATATGGGTCAAGATGCGTATACGCTAGTCTACTCTGGTGTATCGATGCCCTGTCTCGATATACCCTCGACTAGGAATAGTTATAGGATGTACTCATCGACTACCGTGGTCCCACTAGTATGATCTCATCATAGTCCCAGTAGTCGAGTACAGATCCTAAGGGCTTTATCAATATGTGAGAGAAAGACAGTAAAGCAGTACAAGTCAACATGTTAAAATAAAGTGAAACCAAATAGCATACTATTATGACGAGCAAAAAAGTTCTCTTTATATATATCCAAGCATCCATCATAATATACATCATATGTACAACAATGGCCTCTAGGGCATATACATAACTAATATAAACCCCTTACTAGCTTGGTTAAACATGCTTAAAAGATCGATCGACGGATTTTACCGAAATCACGATTTCATTTTTCATGTTTCTGCCGATTTTCAAAAATGGTCAAAAAATATTTTGCAGAGGCTTAAAAATCCGTGCAGGCTTTTTTAAGAGTACACAAAAAATTTGGGCCCATGACTCCTCTAAAGCGTCGCGGATCCGCCGCACTTAGCCCCCATTGGCGGCGGACCCGCGGCGGATTAGTGGCAATGTAATCATCTAGCCCTTCTATCGTCCAATTCAGAATCAACATAGGTCCAGTCCTGGGGACGGGCGTCCAAATTTTTACTGTAGCTCTATTTCTTGGAATTGTGATTTTTGAGATATTCTGTTTTGGCCCTGGTTTCAATGAACTGTTGTTTTGCTATTGGGGTCAATTTGGAACTTAGTCGATCGATATTTTAAGTGTGCGTTTATCAGTACTTACATTACTATCTGCGACCGTGAATGTCATTTAATCGGTAAACCCGTCAATCTTCTATATGTTCTTTTAGACGGGTTTGCGAACGTGACATTCACGTTGATGTTCTGTGTTGTGCTGTGATGTTGGTTGGATCGTCGTGGTGGATAGCAATGGTGGAATGATAGTACAGTTGATTTCATTTGTACATTTGATATTGCGGGGTGAGCGTCCGACATGTGGACTGTCGTCACTGCCCGTTTGTATATTATTCTTTTGGGGCACGACCGGGCTGAGGTCGATGTCACCCTTGTATATTATTTTATTTTCTGTACTAGGATTACCCCGCGGTGGAGTGCACGAATAGCCGGGTTCTAGAGGGCAGTGGGTCCGCATATCATAGCGTTAGGACGGAGGGGACCTTACTCTAGAATCGGCGGGCTATTCGCCGCACTCGTAGGGGTATAAGATGACCCAGGAAGGGTGCTCAAGTTACCGGATTCCGTGAAGTGCTGGATGGTCCATTCACGTTGCTGAAGGGGGTTGCCTCGCTTCTGGTTTTGCGGGTAACTTGCCGCGCTCATAGGGGTCTAGGTTTCATTGCATAGGCTATCCACACGACAGGGAACGTCGGGTGTCATTTGTGGCTCAAATGAAACTCGGGGCTCCAGATTATCCACCATTCTGTGTTGTTTCTGTGATGCATCTGTGATGTTGCTTTATATCATGCCTGGGACGATTGTTATATATATATATTTATATATACTAGTAGATGTTGTATATGTTTTGCACCCGCGCTAGCCCATTCCCCGCTCTGTCGTTAGTTAAGTAACCTAACGGGTAATTACGGGAACCAGTAGCGAATGCGGATGGCATATACGTACATTTTATTTTCGTTCTTTTCTGGTGTGATTAATTGATGGGATTGCGTTGATTCTTATCAATGCAAGGATAAAACAAACTTATATATATGATGTTGTTGGAACCAAGTTTTTAAAAAACAGACATTACAGACGTTCACTTTTGCTTTGCATCGTGGTATTCGATTTGGAATATCCTGCACCTCATTCGACGAGGCAAGGGCCGAGATCCCTTCATCGGGAGTGACCCCTTGAGTTTGCGTCAATGTAATAACTTCACTTTAGTCGATTATTTTTTCTTTGCATCGTGGTATTCAGTTTGGAATATTCTGCACCTCATTCTACGGGGAAAGAGCCGAGATCCCTTCACCGGGAGTGACCTCTTTAGCAAAAGTTTCGCCACTATATATTTATAAAACCACTTGGATTCCTTCAACGATATCATTACGTTAAAGGTTTTTCACCAAAAACCAGCCGTAGCCCTTCGTCGTTTCGTTCAGGTGGTATCTAGTATTCGTGCTGCGTTTGTTGGCCTTTGTCAAGGCGTAGTGTGCGGTAGCTAGATATTGTTTGTCTGTTGCATTGAGTTGAGATTATCTAGGACAGTCGTATAACCTTGTTGGCCTTTGTCAAGGGTTTTTACGGGTGGGTCTAGAGTAATCCAGGATAATGACGGGTTGAACTTGACTTGTGGTTTATGATTTGTTGGCCTTTGTCAAGGTCATAAACCGCTTGGGGTAAAAATCATATCGGGAGTTTCAAACATATAGGAAACTTGCCAGGTTTGCGCATACCTTCTGGAGTGTGGTGACTTGAGTGGCTTCCATCAAGTTATCATGTGATGATAGTTGGATCCCGATTCCCACTGATGAGTAGCATTACTCCTCGGGTGATTCCGACTAATTCTCCTTTTGGGTTTGGAGGAGAATTCGAGGAAACAGTGGGAGCCATCCAGATTAGATAAAATGATTAACCATTCTGATCTAGGTTAGAGTGCACGCTAAGTGTTTATTCTCTCTCTCTCTCTCTCTCTCTCTGGCTATGACTATGACCCGACCTTTGACTAAAACTCATGAAACCAATTTGACCGAACCTTCTTAAAACACTTTGGCTTTTGGAATGTCACGGTGTCGCATACATCATTGCCATTTCTATATCACCTTTGCATTTCTCCAGAACACCTCGTATCACTACGAACGTCCACTTCCATTGGATAAATCCATCGTATGGTTATATACGAACTCGAAGGAACTTTTTCGAGGATGGATTCTGGTTCTGGAGAGAATGAATAGGATTATTCGGTTGTCTTTTCCCTTTACCTTCTCTCAGGTTATGAGGGCTCCTAGGATTAGGAGAGGGTACACCTATTGAGCTTATTGGATAGTCTTCCTCCAAACCATAGGCAGGTGCCAAACGGTAGGGAAGGAAGAAAACCAATTAAGCTTAAGTGTGGTGTACAGAAGGTAATAAGTAAAGACATATAAAGGGATTAGAATAATGGCAAAGGAAATGCGATCACCATCATTCACGACGAAACCAGGTATACCCCTGCCACCCCTACATCCACTTTGCATTTCTCTTGGACACTCCGTATCACTACGGATATCCACTTCCATTGGATAAATCCATCGTATAATTACATACGAACTCGAAGGAACTTTTTCGAGGATGGATTCTGGTTCAGGAGAAAAAGAATAGGATTATTCAGATGTCTTTTCTCTTTACCTTCTCTCAGGTTGCGAGGGCTCCTAGGATTAGGAGAGTACACCTATTACGCTTATTGGATAGTCTTCTTCCAAACCTTAGGCTGGTGCCGAAAGGTAGGGAATGAAGAAAACCAATTAGCGTAAAAGAGGTGTACAGAAGGTAATAAGTAAAGACATAATAAAGGGATTGCAGAGAGGGCAGGTAAGTATATGGTTACTGTCATGATTCAGGATAATGGAAAAGGCGTTACAAGGAATACCAGCTAACCCCTTTTGAAACATTTTCATATTTCAGTTTCACTGTGCGATGTTAATTGAAAACTGTTTTCCCAATTGGAATCTAACTTCACGGTATGTATTTACCAGATCAGTTTCTCACATCTGCATGTTATTACGGATGGTGAGTGGGAGTAAGATATTGGGAATTAGGTGATTAGATCCTCATTATATCGGAATTCGTTGTAATTGGTGATATTTGAGGAAATCATCTGGATTTTGCCGAATGGCAAATATTTGGTTTTGAATATCCGTTGTTATGCACCAATTTCAAACTGATATATCTGTACATTTATTTTATAAAGTGAGATATATTTTTTTTGATATTGTGTCTATGATATTTACCTATATCAGTTGGTGATTAGGTAAGGTGCATTCAACAGCGGTGTAATTCTTCTTAACCATAGTACAGTTTTTCAACCTACGACGCACAGGGTTTGAGTTTTTGAACTCAGGGGACTTATACAAAGTATTGTATGTTTTCAGTGTCCATTAGGACAATGGGGTTGGTACTCGCACTGCATTCTGTTTACTCATAACTTCCCTGATTCTAGACATGTACTTCGTTGAAGTGCAAGGTTCAGATTTTGAGAAGTTATAGGTATAAGAATAAAGTAGAGAACCATTTGTTGTAAGTATCAGGATTCTTCGATGAAGTCGAAGATGTAGATACTTGTGTTTGGTATTCAGTTAATAGTAATGGTTTTGAGAACTTGCTTCTCTTTCAGGTTACTCATGGATGCACTCCTAGATGAGTAATGTTGATTGTCCTCTTTCCATCTGGTTGATATGCACTGGAGACAGCTGCATGATTTTGAATCTGGTTCCAATTAAATTAGAGCTTTTGTTTCTATATCAGATATATAAAATCAATTTATATCTTAACGATGTTAAGGTATAGGGAGTTGTCCGGCTGATGCTTAAAACCAGAATCCGGATAAACTCAAGGCACGTTTCAGTAATGGTTGTTTGTGGGTTATCCCGGGCTTTGACGAAGGATAACTTTCTACCATCAGGAGGATCAATATTTATATTGTTCTTGACTCGCCACAGTTTTAGTAAAATGGATTTTTTCAGAAAAACAGAAGTGGGAATATGGTAGAACTGGAAGTTATTCCAGAACCACAAACGATTACTGGAAATTTAATAGAACCTAAGGATTCAATTGGATTTGATATTCCATTAACCACTCCTCAGATTTGGTGGGTAACCTCAGGCACCCGAGAGGTACTTCGGTCTTCTCAATAACGGTGACCGGGAGGTTCTTGTTTACCCAGACTTGTCATTGCTGTTGTTCTAGATTATAAGACCTGGCAGGAGGATGAGTATAGCGTCGTTCTAAACTAGTTTTAGAAGTGCACGTATATATGACTCGGCCAGAGGGTTGTTGTAGTCAGTGGTAGCAGCGAAAGCATAGTAGGCAAGTAGCTTATGTCTATTTATAGACTAAAGCAGGTATAGCGGAAATAGATCATCTAAATTTTGATGTAACAGTCATAGGTTTTGACTTCATCAGAATAGGAGATGGATCTGCTAAGAAGGTAGTAGAGAGTGATGTCCAGGTATTGGGATGACATGCACTTGAGAGGAAGAGATATTCCTATACTACGATCGGTTGTATTATGGTTGTCACAAAGTTTTTTCTCCACATAGGATATGGATATAATATCAGGTTTTCTGGTTACTAGATCTATGGTTTTAGATCTAGATTTGGGAAGTATCCTAATCTGGGTACTTTAACATTAAATGGATGACTCCTGGCATGGTGGTGTACCTGCAGGTGATGGAGTCACCCTCTCTAAAGGTGTTTTACAGACTAAAGAGGAGAGGGATCTGCATGATTAGCATATCACTTGCTTAGGCAATTGAGTTAATCATGAAATGTCAAGTACAACACCAGATATTACTTTTGCACTAGATGCAATAAGCAGATATATTAATCCAATCCTGCAGAAACATTGGGAAGAAGTTATTGAACATAAGTGAATGTTCTAGGGGAATGATTACGGCCGCCTACTTCGGGAGACGATTATCATTTCAGGCTTCCAAGGTGACCTGGATGACAGAGTGACTGTCAGAGTTATAGTTTTTCCCTCTTCTGAGGGACGATACGTTGGACAGGTGGTCCAAACGGATACTGAGGAAAGGCATGGCGCAACATACTGATTAAATTCAGTAGACGATACAGTTTAAGTAATTTGCTGGATTTGGAGTTCATTTGTGAACTGGGTCCCATCAGATATCCAGACAAATTCTAAGACAGGTATTGCTCATTTCAGGAGATAGTTTTCTCCGCGAAATTGAGATATAGAGAGATACAGAAAGAAACATTGGAGCGGATCCACTCACTGAGGCTATTTCTCGAACGCAATCACTTTCGCAAACGGGCTTTGCGAAACTGATTAGTAGAGAAGTTGGGTGTTCGGTATCACACGAGCTGTGAGTATGCGACATCGCAATAATTGGCCTTAAGTGCAAGTGGGAGATTGTTGGCTATAGTGCCCTCAAGGCAATTATCATAGTCGCGGGCAGATGATTATGATGATTGAGGCAGGACCTATACCGATAAAACAGTCTTACTCAAGATGATAGTATGCTATCTGGTTTGTCTTTATCATCATGTTGATAGAGCCCATAGGATTCTTGCATGACTGCCAGCATTATGATGGCGATCATATATGTGGGAGCTGGGGTCTATAAGCACATCCTTAAATGTCCCTAGTCGTTGGAGTATCGAGACCGGGCATCGATACTCCAGTGTAGACTAGTGTATACTGATCGAGACCCCGACAAGGGGTGGTGCCAGGTCTCACAAGCCATTGGTGTTAGTTTGTTCACCTAAGATAGTATGCAGGTGCTCATTGGGTTATGAGTACACTAGACGGACTCGCCGAGAACCTGCTAGTTGGTATTATATCTATTGTCAGATAGCAGTTCCCATGTGACATGTGTACAGGTTAGTCTGTCGACCTGAGATCGTCATTTGTCTCGTGTGAGTTCACACTGTGCTTTGATTACTACCCTACCACGGCTCAAAGGAGTCGTGCAAACAGGTTTTAGTTGGGTACAGTCCCGAGCCACATGGAGGCAGTGATCGGATCGTCGAGGATTCGTCTCTCCTGGTATTGGGGGTTGATGTCGCGTTGTGCACGGGTGGCCATCACCAGAAATCCATGGCCATGGTGAACGAGAATTATCGATCCAGGATCGATAGTTTCTCAGGTGGTGATGGGTTACATGCCGACACTAAATATCGCGTTGTCAGGGGTCTGACTTTATCCACCCCCTAGACTCGATATGCGATATTCTTAGACGAACAGACCGGACTGTACGGATATTGTCACTGTCAGGCTCAGTAGGGGTTCAGGATGAGTTTGCTCGTCGGCCTCTCTTTCGCTCAATACCTGGGTAGCCTTTACGTACAGCTAGTGCCACTGACGTTCTTATGGTTAAACCCACTGCCGGCGTATTAACGAGTCTTTAGAGTCCCACACAGAGGGTTTTTCACGGTTCAGGCGATATGGTGTACATGGAGTATGTTGATACATACAGGTGTCCGATTAAATATGTGCACTTGATGCGCAGACTTTAATCAGACGGTTGATAATACTAGCGGCTTAGGATTAAGCCAGATTATTAAATCAGGTTTTGATTTAATAATTTACATATTTATTTATATATATGTATTCTAGTATTATTGTTCACTATTCGTTCTCTCTCTCGGCTATTCGTATTTTGGTGCGAATACGCGTATATGTATTTTGATACATGTACCGGGAAGTATTCCGTATTTTATACGGAATAGCTTCTAGAAGGTGCCACCTCATTAATGATTTTCTTTATTGAAAATCATTTGGGAAATGAGGTGGAAAGGAGGTATGGGTCAAAGCATGGGCATGAGTCAAAGCATGGGTTTATAGTATGGATGTGATTTGTTTATTGATTAAAAAGAGAAAATGATAATTTTTTATGTTGGTGGAAATGAGAGATGGGGGGCCGGCCACATTTGGGGGTGGGATTCATTTCATTGTTTTGTTGACATACTCCCACTCTCTCATTCTCACAAAAGACCAAAAAAATACTTAGCCAATTTCCTTAGCTCATGCCCTTGATCATTCACTCATTCATCTTCTATGGTTGCTAAGTTGAGCAAATATGTAGAGAGAAAATTGTAGTGGCATTTTCATACACCCCCACTCTCCATCGCTAGCGACTTTGGAGCGTCGGTTGCCTCGTTTGTCGAGGGTGGAGCTTGCGCCGTTTCCCTCGGGTGGATCATCGGAGATGGAGGAAGACCGGCTACCAAACATCATCAAAGGATCACTAGGAGCTTGGAATGAAGACCGTAGGACACGGATCAACTCGGTATAATGATTCTAACTCTTAGTTTAGCTTGCTAGTTTTGGGTTTAAGGTCGATCCGGGATTCGGGTAACGGTAGTGCCGGTTTTAGAAATTTTTGTTCCGTATTTTGGCCATGTTTCGATGGCCGGGCGCTGCCGGGACCCAACAAAACACACCCGAAGAATATGCATCAACATGCTTATTCTTCATTTGGGTGGCGTAGGAATCCGGATATTCCCCTATTTCCTGCTCAATCTTATAACAATTATAAGAAAGAACGGAACCAACGTTCCCCTGCTCAGTATAACAAGCGGGTTCGGTCAATACATCAATATTATTATCTTGATTAAGATGTGACATGGTCGCTACCTGGTGAGAGAGAGAAGAAAACACTTTAGTGTATGCTCTTGCAGGATCAGATTGGTTATTATTTTATCTAATCAGGATGGCTCCCACTGTTTTTATCAAATCTTCATTCAAACCCTAAAAGGAAAGACTAGCCGGGATTGATTATACCCTACAAGTTCGCCAATCTTTCAGCCAAGTCAGTGCCGGTACTTTGAGGGAGGTTTCTCGTGCTTTCGCACGGACCTAATTAAAATAAACCTCGTTTTTCCATAGGCATAACCCCCTTGACACCATTCTAGACACCTACTCGATCGGCTAATTGTGCAAGACTCTCCCAGGAGTATCACTTACTCGCAGTGGGTATCTTGATCCAACTATATTATAGAAGGTATGCAATCTCATTGCAAATTTCAACACTTGAAATTCCCGATAATATTTTTCCCCCAGCAACCTATGACCTTGACGAAGACCAACAAACCATAGGCCGCTAGTCAAGTTCAACCCGTACATTTCTTGATTGAATTAAACCCACCCGCACGACCCTTAACGAAGGCCAACAAAATCGCACGACTACCCTAATCCAATCGCATCATATGCTTTGAGTAGATAAGTACTAATCAGCTACCTCATACTACGCCTTGACGAAGGCCAACAAACGTAGCACGAATACTAACTAGTCCTTATCTGAAATGACGGAGGGCTACGACAGGTTTTTAAGAAAACCTTTTGCGTAATGAACTTGATATAGTTGTAGAAACAAGTGATTTTTGAAAAGGAGTGTTTTTTAGGATTTCACTAGTTTTGCTAAAGTGGTTACTCCCGGTGAAGGGATCTCGGCTCTTTCCTTATCGAATAAGGTGCATGATATTTCATAAATACCACTATGCAAAGCAAAAACTATAAAAGCAATCAAAATACAAAACCGAGTGTTGTAGCATCTGCTAGCTTTTGCTAAATAGGTCACTCCCGGTGAAGGGATCTCGGCTCTTTCCTTATCGAATAAGGTGCTGGATATTCTACAAAGAATACCGCTATGCAAAGCAAAAACTAGAGCTACCCTTTTTGAAAATTTGATTCTACAACATCTTTTAGGTTTCTTTTCTTTCATTAATCTCATTAATGAAGTCTCATCATTTATGCTTCCTAAGCATCACAGAAGAAACGAAAATACAACGTACGCTTATGCCATTCGCATTCGCCACAGTGTTCCGTTATGCACCGTTAGGTTACTGAACTAACGGCATAGCGGGGCGGGACTAGCGCGGGTGCAAAACATAAGCAACGTTTATTATATATCATATAAACAATAATAAAGCATTCGTCTCAGATATATGTAGTGATCACATAACAAAATATCAGCAGCAGAAGATAACATATAAAATATTGGATATACTAGGAGGTCCGTGTTTTATTTTGAGCCTGTATAAAACACGGATTCCACGGTCGCGATGAATAGCCAAACCCACATCCCTAGACCCCTACGATAGCGGCAAGAAACCCTACCAATTCTAGAGTTAGGAGACCCAGACTCGACTCCTCGAGTTGGTCTCCCACTGGACTCTACAACCCGGTTACTTGTGCCCCTCGTCCTTGGGTCTATCCTAATGCGGAAAAGTAAATAATATACAACAATGGTGACATCATCCTCAACCCGGAAGTGCCCCAATAAAAGAATATTACAAACAATGAATTTTACATGAATGAAAATAAAAACTCTCATCTCACATAAAACCCCCGGCTATTCAAAACACGACGATCCGATATAACATATCACAGCAACACATAACATCACATGTCATCAATGTAAGTAAATATGCGTATCCCAAATTATCATTGACATATAGCAGCGAAACCGGCGATACATCATATATTACATTTACGGTCGCAGAAAAGAAAATGTCAAACTACAACATTTGGAATCCACAATCACCTTAGACATCATAAACCCGAAATATCACATACTTCGGATTTCATGCCTAACTATATGAATTCCACATATTGTATCACATTCCAGAAAAAGCTAGACGATGTTAAACATTTCGATCGAATCAACAAACACCCAAAATTTCCCAAAAATCTCAACACTTGAGCGTAGTTTAAAAATACTCAGTACATGCCACAGTACCAATGAACCAGCCGTAGAAGGGTCAACCAATGCATCACCTGTGGCACCGCGGAACTACCGCAAATCGTAGGGTTTAGCGCCGGTTCTTACGGTCACAGAATCGAGTTAGGGTTTCGTTCTTCTAGAGGGTCCACCGCATTACTTGCACGATATTTGAATGTTCTTTAACTACGAAAAAATCCAACTCTGGGAAAATTTTCCGGCAAGGGTTAAAGTGGGTATTTGATATCCAATCGAACTTTTCAACACCGTCTAAAATAACCCGAAAAACTGTTAGAATTACGACTACGAAACACTCCGAGTTGCCTTTGCATAAAGTTAACATCACATGAAAATTTAGCAAAAACAAACAACACCTGAAACGCCAAAACCCAGAGACTGGAATACAGTACAAATTTCAACCCCAGACTCCACCAAAAAACCGAGCAGGCCGGTTTTGAAGGCTATGTGGCCATCCAAATTCCGAGGTCCTGGGTTAAATTTTGCACTATGTTCATGTTGCATCTCATACAACATTCTGCAGTTGTTTAAAAAAATTTTAGAGCACGTTTTAAAATCGACAGAAACTAGGTAATCTTATTTCAAGTTTTGGAGTTATTTCGGTTTCGTAATCCTACACAATCCGTCTAATTCTCTAGCCAGGCTATCATACCACTATAGGGTTCCTATGCACGACAGCAAGGTTTCGGGAGGTATCGTCCATGCCATTTTCAAATTTTTGTCATGCTAACGAACTCTAACCTAGGATGTTTAACTAGAGAATCATACGAAATATATTGTAAACTAATTTACAACTAAGTGAACTAGGAATACAACCTTTGTAGAACGGTCCTTCACTTCAATGGCTCCGTGTAATAGTCCCTTCGCTCCAAGTAGTGATCTTCCGGACTCTAGCATGGCTTCACAAGGTGAAAGGAACGAGCTTGCGCGAAGTCATCGAGGCTGAAGATGATCTACGTCGAGGAGACACTAACCCAAGCTACTACTTCACTAATGAGAGATTAGTGAAGCTAACACCCTATACTAAAGTGCTAATCTAGTAGAGGATGATGAAGTAGGATTTTTGCTCACTTTAGAATTGATTTTCTCACTAATTTTAAGCTCTCTGACAAAACCTAGTGAGCTCTCTCTTGAGCTTGAGGAAGAAGAAGATGATAATGGATGAGAGAGTGAATGACAACCATGGGTGAGTTTGTATCATATACTAACTCATATAGAGACATAACCATGGCTAAGTTATAATGGTTAGGTTAATAAATATCTTAAGTAAAACAAAATTAGTGGACTTAGTCAAGCATCCACAAGCTTCTACAAGCTTCATGCATGTGACTAATTATCCATTAATTTGGATTTACTTTAAATATTTAAACCCTGCATTATAATTAGTATGGTGTAAGTCTCATACACCCATGTAGTGTGTATCATCAAGCATGACACTAAAAATGTACATTAATATATATCACATATATATTATATGCATACAAGTGAGAAAAAGAAATGTTTAAGTGAGCTAATATTAGTTAATGTAATCTAGTATATCACATATACAATTATACATTAAATTATTAAATCAACACTTGATTTAATAATCCGGCTATATCACATACAACCGACTAATATAATTTGTATCAACTTATCGAATCAACACTTGATTCGATAACACGGCTATATCACATATAACTGACTGATACGAATAAATCACGGGAATAGAATACTGTATCATATACTCGTATTATTCTCGGTCCCGCACATATCACATATGTGCTTATACTACGTTTTTCCTGTGCCAGTAAAACCTCTGTGTAGGACTCTAAACACTCGTCAATACGCCGGCAGTAGGTGATGATCATATCAAGCACCCATAAGCCGTCAGCGGTACTAGCTGGACGTAACGGCTACCCGGGTATGGAGCGTTCAGAAGATCAACAAGCAAGCCCGCTCTAGCTCCTGTAAAGCCTGTCAGTAACACTACCGTACATTCCGGTCTCTTCGTCTGAGATGTCGCATATCCAGTTTAAGCGTGGTAAACGTCAGACCCCAATAACTCGATAAGTCATGCTGATACGAGGCTCATAACGGGTCGAGAAACTACTGATAACACTTACCAGTAAATCTCTAAATCAGCTCAGGCCAGGGACTTCCAGTTATAGCCAATCGAGCACTGCACGACATCTACCCCCGATACCGGGAGAGACGAAATCCCCTCCTATCGCTCATTGCCTCCATATGACTCGGGACTGTACCCAAAAACCACCGTTTTGCACATCCTCTTGAACATGGTAAGGTCGAAATAAAAGCACACTGGGAATCACACAAGACTCTATGACGATCTTGGGTCTACAGACTAACATGTACCAGTGTCACCAGAGAACTGATATCTGAGGTCAGGTATAATACCATCTAGGAGTTCTCGGCGAGTCAGTCCAGTGTACCTAGTCTCCACTGAGCACCCGTATGCCATCTCTGATGTCAAACACCAATGGATATGGGATCATCCATCACCCATCTCATGGGCCAAGAAGCGTATACGCTAGTCTACTATCGTATATCGATGCCCTGTCTCGATACACCCACGACTAGGAACATTAAAGGATGAACTTATGGACTACCATGGCCCTACTAGTTGTTAGGTTTACCTAGCACGTTATGAAGGGTTTGGAAGCATCACATGTACCAAAGATTAAATTTTTAGGGTGCTAAGTGAACACACAAAGAATCATTCCTAGAAAATTAGGGTTTCAAAAACAACACGTCATCATAAGTAGGTAAAGCTAGGGTTTTGAGAGTACAACCTTTGTAGCTCCCTACGCTAGACTCCTCGGCTACTTGGGGTTTGGAAAAGGTCCGCTTGTACTCCTCTAGGTCCACGATGATCCACCCGGAGTCCGCTTTGTCCAAGCTTGCAACTTCACAAGATCAAGAAAGAAAAAGGAAGCTAACACTCTCCACTAATAGGCAAGACTAGTGTAGAATGGTGTTGTGGTTCTTTTTCTCACTTCAAAATCCTATCTTGTTGAATATTTTGCTCACTTGAGAGATCTAGAGAGTAAAAGAGCAAGGAAGAAGAAGATGATGGCTTTTGAAGAAGAAGAGAAAATGATAATCACTAATGAAAAAATGAAAAATATATGTATATATATTTTCCACTCTTCATATCAAATCATGGTTATATTATATGGATATTATTTCACTTGAGTTAAAACATAAAAGAAAGATTAACATATGGTTAAAAAGTAGGTGAGCATGGTTAGTTGAAGAAGAGTGTAGAATCTAAACCATGAATTATCCTTTCCTTTTTCTTTTTGTTTTAACACAAATAGAAATAATAATCCATATACAAAACTAAGGTGTGAGTCTTATATTGCCACCATTTTCTATGTATATACAACCATGAAGGATGATGTATGTATGTGTGCATGAACAAGAATGAATCCATACATGCATGCATACATCCAAAATACAAGAAAGGATTTCTAGTGAGAAACTAATGGTTAAATGATAAATCAACACTTGATTTAGCAATCCGGCCATATCACATACGACCCAACCAAAAGCAAGCCGCCCGATTAATATACGGTATCTCATACGCGCATTTTAACCGGGTCCATGCGTATATCGCATACGCGCACCACAACGTTTCGCCTGGACTAGGTAACTCCTTTGTGGGACTCTAAGACTCGTCAATACGCCGGCAGTGGGTGATGATCATATCAAGCACCCCCAAGCCGCAAGCGGTCAGCTAAACGTAACGGCCTCCCGGGTATTGAGCGATCAGAAGAAAACAAGCGAACCTGCTACAACTCCCGTCGAGCCAACCGGCAACACTACCGTACAGTCCGGTCTCTTCGTCAGATATGTTGTATAGCGAGCCTAAGGATGGTCACGTCGACCCCAATAACTCAATAAGTCGTGCCGGTGAATGGTCTATAACAGATCGAGAAACTACTGATAACACTTATCAGTAATTCTCAGCAGCCCTGGCCAGGGACTAACTGATATAACCAGTCGAGCACAGCACAGCATCAACTCCCAATACCGGGAGAGACGAAACCCCTCCTATCGCTCATCACCTTCGTGTGTCTCGGGACTGTACCCAATGGCCACCTGTTTGCACGACTCAGTAGAGCCGTGGTAGGGTGGTAATCATAGTACAGTGGGAGAGCACAGAAGACTCTATGACGATCTCGGGTCTACAGACTAACCTGCACCAGTGTCACCTGAGAACTGCTATCTGACGATAGATATAATTCCATATAGGAGTTCTCAGTGAGTCCGTCCAGTGTACCCAGTCACCACTGAGCACCCGTATACGATCTCGATGTCAAACATCGATGAATGTGGGAACATCCATCGCCCATCATATGGGTCTAGTATCATATACGCTAGTCTACTCTGGTATATCGATGCCCCATCTCGATACACCCACGACTAGGGACATTCCAGGATATGATTATAAACTACAGATGTCCCACTAGTATGATCTCTATCATAATCACTGTAGTCAAGCCAATATCCTCAAGGCTTTATCAACATGTGTGAATGAATAAAAGCATGATCAAATCAACATGTCAGATAAAGAAGAACCAGATAGCATACTATCATGTCGAGCAAGAATGTACACAGAATATATATATATATATATATATATATATATATATATATATATATATATATATATACACACATGTACAAATACATCCACTGTCATATAATGGCCTCTAGGGCATACATATATCCAACAATCTCCCACTTGCACTAAGGCCAGTTATTGGCGTATCTCATACCCAACATCTCAAAATGTCGCTCATGCTGCGGCTGAGGGAGGGCCTTGGTGAGTGGATCCGCGAAGTTATTCTTTGTGTCTACTCTCTTAATCTCGATCTCGCAGCGATCTACAATCTCCCGGATCAAATGAAAGCGCCTCAGGATGTGTTTGGACCGCTGATGGGACCTGGGCTCCTTGGCTAACGCCATAGCCCCATTATTATCACAATATGTTAGTTATATGTATGCCGTAGAGGCCATTACTGTACATAGGATGCATATTGTAGTGGATACTGGGACATATATAGGGAGGACTTTCTTGCTCGACATGATAGTATGCTATCTGGTTGCTCTTTATCTTAACGTGTACACTGATTGTCTCTCTGTTACATGTTGGTAAAGTCATTAGGATGTGTACTTGACTACCTGGACTATGATGCGGATCATACTAGTGGGGACATGGTAGTCCATAAGTACATCCTTCAAGGTCCCTAGTCGTGGGTGTATCGAGACGGGGCATCGATATACCAGAGTAGACTAGCGTATACCTTCTCGACCCATACAGATGGGTAATGGATGATCCCATATCCATTGGTGTTTGACATCAGAGATGATATACGGGTGCTCAGTGGAAACTGGGTACACTGGACGGAATCGCCGAGAACTCCCAAATGGTATTATACCTTACGTCAGATGGCAGTTCTCTGGTGACACTGGTACAGGTTAGTCTGTAGACCCGAGATCGTCATAGAGTCTTGTGTGATTCCCACTGTGCTTTGATTTCCACCTTACCATGTCCAAGAGGGCATGCAAAACGGTGGTTTTTGGGTACAGTCCCGAGTCACATGGAGGCAATGAGCGATAGGAGGGGATTCGTCTCACCCGGTATAGGGAGTTGATGTTGCGCTGTGTTCGATTGGCTATAACCGGAAATCCCTGGCCAGGGTTGCTGAGATTTACTGGTAAGTGTTATCAGTAGTATCTCAAACTGTTATAGACCTCATATCGACACGACTTATCGAACTATTGGGGTCTGACGTTTACCACCCCTAGGCGAGATATGCGACATATCAGACGATCAGACCGGACTGTACGGTAAGTGTTACTGGTTGGATTCACAAGAGTGTGAGCGGGCTTGCTTGTCGATCTTCTGATCGCTCAATACCCGGGTGGCCGTTACGTTTAGCAGACCGCTTGCGGCTTGTGGGTGTTTGATATGATCATCACCTGCTGCCGGCGTATTGACGAGTCTTTAGAGTCCTACACAGAGGTTTCCTGGCTCAAGCGAAACGAAATAGGACCGCATATAAGATATGTACGAGACCGAGAATAATACCAGTATGTGATACTGTATTCGATTCTCGCGATTTGTGACATTGATCGGTTATATGCGATATAGCCGGGTTATCGGATCAAGTGTTGATTCGATAAGTTGTTACTACAGATATTAGTCGGTTATATGTGATATGACCGGATCATTAAGTCAAGTGTTGATTTAATGATTTAATGTATAATTATATATTTGATATATTACTTTGCATTAACTAATATCGGTTCACTTTAAATGGATTTTCTCACTTGATGTACACAAGTTGTATATGTGATATGCTTTTGTGCACTTGTTTGTATCATATTTGATGATACATGCAAACTTGGGTTTGTGTAAAGGATTAAACCATGGTTATGTTAATGGTTAGGGTTTATGTTTTACTTATTCATTTATTTATTCTCTTAATTCATTTTTTGGGCAAGAATGAAATGGTGGCTTAGTTTTTTTCTTTCTTGAAAGTTCATGAAGCTTTGACCATTTTGTCTCTTAGCCTTAACCTAACCATTCAACCTAACCTTAGTTAATTCTCTACACCTAACTATGGTTACAAATATGATAAGTATCATATTATTTTCTATTTTCAAGAGACTTATCATATTCTCTTCTTCTTCTTCTTCAACAAAGAAGAAAGCTTGTTTCCATCAATGGCAACTTGAGAAAAAGAGTGAGAAATCCAATTCTAAAGTGAACCCACTTCCTATTTCATCATCCTCTACCACTTGCCAAGTAGTATAGGGTGTTTTCTTCACAAGTTTCATTACTTGGTGAAGTAGGAGCTTGATCTTGTGTTGCCTCGACGTAGATCATCTTCGATATCGAAGTCGACGACCTAGCCCGCCCATTTCTCCAATGAAGCCGACGCTAGAGCCCGGGATCCGATGATCGCAGCGAGGGGACCTCATCACGGAGCTATGGAGGTGGAGGACCGGATCTACAAAGGTTGTATTTTCCGTTCACTCTTAGTTAAGTTGTTAACTAGTTATCGTTTTCGCTTAAACTCTAGTCAACGATCCGTATTAGGGTTTCTCGGCACTTGAAATTTTTGAAATTGGCATGGTTGATGCCTTGTGAGACCTCATTAGTGTGCCTAGGAGCCCTACAGTGGTATCAGAGCCTAGCTAGAGCCTTAGGCGATGCGTAGATGATGTTAGAAACCCGATCGAACCCGAAACCCTAACTCCAAATCACTCTCTGGAAATTTTCTGAAAATTTGGAGTTTCGTGAATTAAAAATTGCCAGAAAATTCAGCAGGTATATTTATGAGTTACTGTGAAGCACGTGCTTCTAAATCGTTCAAAGCGCGGCGGAACCGCGGCACGAGCATGGCTCGTGCGGTGGTTCCGCGGCCAAATTGTCACCTTTTTCAAAACTTATTGCACAGTAACTCCGATATGTTGGTACTGTATTTTCTGGGTATTTTTAATCTCTACTCAAGAGTTGAGTTTTCTGGGTTGTATTGGGGACTCCGTGTTTTCGATCGGGAAGTTTAACTTCGTCTGTGTTTTCCGGATATTTTTTGAATATGTTAAAAAGTTCGACCGGATATAAATACCCACTTTTTCCCCTGTCGGGAAATTTCCAAGTGTTGGATCTTTCCGTGGTTTAATAACGTTCTAAGTAGTGCAAGTAATGCGATGGACCCTCTAGAAGACAACAAACCTTAACTCGATTATGTGACCGTCTTGAACTGCCCTTTTGAACCTTAGGGTTTGGGGCAGTACGGCGTGCCACATGTGAGGCGTTGGCTTGACCCTTCTACGGCTGGACCGTTGGTACTGAGGCATGAAGTGAATGTTTTTAAACTTATTTCATGTGTTGATCTGTTTCGGGAAAACTTGGGTGTTTGAAAGTTCGATCGGAAAGTTTAACATTTTCTATTTATCTGGAATGGGATACAATATTTGGAATCCACATGTAATTATGAGATAACTGATTTGGATGTTATAAACATAGCAGTTTAGTCTCACTTGATCGGTTGCCACAGAATTTTGATGCGATCAAAAGTCCGTCGCAATCACGTAGCATACGCAGATATTCGCCGGTAAACTTAATAGACAGCCACGCCCCATAGCCCCGACCAAGTGACTGTAGGAGAACCCCGTCGCCGAAAGCATCCATTCGGGTGCTCGCGGTAGCGGTGTTCCGCCTTAGTGCACTTCGTCGACGGCGTCAGGGGTGCGGCCGCCTACTAAAGTTTGCGACGAGCATTCGATCAGGATTTCGGGAATCTTGTTGAATTTCCCGACTAGATATTGAAAAGAGTTTTCGATAATGAGACTAAAATGCGGTGTTTATAATTGTTAGGCATGCGATGTCTAAGGAATTCATTTGATTAGGCATGCGATGACTATGCAAGTTGCGGATTCCAACTGTTGTAGTTTTACACTTTCTTTTCTGTGACCGTAAGTGTAATATGTGATATCGCCGGTTTCGTTGCTATATGTCAACGACAATTGGGATGCGCATATTTACTTACGTTGGTGACATGTGATGTTATGTGTTGCTGGATATGTTATATTGGATCGTCGTGTTTGAATAGCCAGGGGGTTTTTATGTGAGATGAGTGTTTTTCATTTTCATTTATGTAAAAACTTGTATGTAATATTCTTTTTTTTTGGGGCACTTCCAGGTTGCGGAAGATGTCACCCATTGTATATTATTTATTTTCCGCACTAGGATTGACCCAAGGAGTGGAGCACAAGTAACCGGGTTCTAGGGTCCAGTGGGAGACCATCTAGAGGAGTCGAGTCCGGGTCTCCTAACCGTAGAATTGATAGGGTTGCTTGCCGCTCTCGTAGGGGTCTAGGGGTGTGGGTTTGGCTATTCATCGCGACCGTGGAATCCGTGTTTTATACTGGCTCGTATTGAAAACACGGACGTCCTAGTATATCCAATATTTCATATGATTCTTCTGCTGCGATATCTGTGTAGTGATCATGTGATGTTCTGTGATAAATACTGTATATGGTATATATAATATATTATATAGACGTTACTTATGTTTTACACCCGCGCTAGCCCTGCCCCGCTCTGTCGTTAGTTACCTAACCTAACGGTGCACGAGGGGACATCGAGGCGAATGCGGATGGCATAAGTGTACGTCGTATTTATCTGTGATGTTTAGGTACTTAAATGATGGGACTTCATTAATGAGATTAATGAAATAAAAGAAACCTAAGATGTTGTGGAATCGAATTTCAAAAATTAAAACAGGTAGCTACAGTTCTTGCTTTGCACAGCGGTATATATGATATATCCTGCACCTTATTCGATGAGGAAAGGACCGAGATCCCTTCACCGGGAGTGACTCCTTTAGCAATAACTGGCAGATGCTACAACACTCGGTTTGTCTTTTGATTGCTTCTATAGTTTCTTCTTTGCACAGTGATATATATGATATATCCCGCACCTCATTCGACGAGGAAAGGACCGACAATCCCTTCACCGGGAGTGACTCCTTTAGCAAAACTAGAAAAGCCTCAAAAACACTCCATTTCAAAATTCATTCGATCCTACAACGATATCAAGTTCATTACGCAATAGGTTTTCAGAAAAACCTGTCGTAGCCCTCCGTCATTTCAGATAAGTCCTGCTTAGTATTCGTGCTGCGTTTGTTGACCTTGTCAAGGCGCAGTGTGCGGTAGCTAACCAGTATTTATCTGCTTATGCATATGATGCAAATTGGGTTAGGGTAGTCGTGCGGCCTTGTTGACCTTGTCAAGGGTCGTGCGGGTGGGTTTGATTCAATCAAGAAATGACGGGTTGAACTTGACTTGCGGTCTATGGTTTGTTGACCTTGTCAAGGTCATAGATCGTTCGGGGCAAAATTATCGGGAATTTCAAGTGTTGAAATTTGCAATGAGATTGCATACCTTCTATGAGATAGTTGGATCCCGATACCCGTTACGAGTAAGAGTTACTCCTGGGAGAGTTTTACACATTACAATTAGCCGATCAAGTAGGTGTCTAGAAAGGTGTCAACGGGGTTACGCCTCTGGGAAAACGAGGTTTACTGTAATTAGGTCCGTGCGAAAGCACGGGGAACCTCCCTCAAAGTACCGACACCGGCCTGGCTAAAAGATTGGCGAACTTGTAGCGTGTAATTAATCACGGCTAGTCTTTCCTTTTAGGGTTTGAAGGAAGATTTGATAAAAACAGTGGGAGCCATCCTGATTAGATAAAATATATAACCAATCTAATCTTGCAAGAGCGCACGCAGAGTGTTTTCTTCTCCTTCTCTCCTGGTAGAGACCATGTCACGCCTTAATCAAGATAATAAAATGGATATATTGACCGAACCCGCTTGTTATACTAAGCTGGGGAACGTTGGTCCCGCTTCAACTTATAATTGTTATAAGGCAGAGCAGGAAATTGGGGAATACCAGAATTCCCGTGCCGCCCAAACGAAGAAAGTGCATGTTGATGCATCATCTTCGGGTGCGTTCGTTACAAAGAACCGTTTCTCTGTATCCTCTACGTCCTGGGTATTTGATACCGGATCAGGATCCCAGATATGTAATCTGTTACATA